>JAZHRO010000003.1:90610000-92024166 GCA_037157565.1 Thalassia testudinum
GAGGCGGCGTGCGCGGGTACTGCGCGACGCGGAGGGAAGTCAGGAAGCTAACTCTGCCACTGGTTTTGTGGCAGAGCGAAGAGGGAGGGGAGGGGGGCTCGCCGAAGCTTGCTGGGACTTTTGGCCGGGCAGGAGGAGACGAATTGGGGGTGGACACTCAGCCAAATCAAGCTCGGGTCCTGCGGCAGGGTCTGGGGGGTGTTTTATAGGTGCTGGCCGCTCCTATTAGCGCGTGGAAACCGCATAATTAACGCTGCCGGCTCACCGGAGATGGAAGGAAGGTGCATACCCAAATCTCTCTTGCGTTCGCACGAGAGATTGGGTTCACACTAGCGATTGTAATTGGCTTTATAAGGAAGGAAATTCCTCAGAGAATCCCCCTTCCATTTCTGGGAGGGAATCTCTGAGGGATTAGAGAGCAATCCCTCTCTGAACCTCGTCGGAGCTTGGTTCTGCCCTAACAATGGCGGCAGGACCGGATTGCAAAGGGGGCGAATAACTTGGGGGGCTCTTTGCAAGGATATTCAAAAGATAGGGACCTATTTATGATTTGGGTGTACTAAATGGCAAAGTAGGTCAAGATGACCTCCCCTTAGGTCCAAATTTTGGTATAAACCTAATTTGGACCTAAGGAATCCAATGGTGAAGTTGGATTTCAGGTTCGACCTCGTTTGACTGGACATTTTGCGTAGAAACCCAAATTAGGTTAATTGAAGAGCTAGGACCCTAATCTAGGTCAAACTAGGTTCCAAAGGCCAAATTAAATGTTCCAAACCCTAGAGGATGTTTTTCCATGATTTTTAGAGGGTTTACTTGCTTTTTTTTCTGACCAGAACCTTGTTAATTAAAGCAGGTCTGTTTTAGGGTTACCAGGTGTCATTTAATTCTTAGATTGCACATGAACCCATTTCTGATTGACTCAACCCTCTTTTTATCTCATTTAGACCATTTGACTTATGTTTTGCCTCTGAGAAATCCCATTTATGTACTGCAATGGTAAAATTGCAGTTTTAACCTTTATTTCATGTTTTCTTCTCAGAGCACTTGTTCCTTCAGTTAGGCCTTCTTCTAGGTTATGTAGGAGCTTTTATCTTCTTTATTGGGTCAAAATGAGCTAGTTATGGCTCATGATGAGGCTCTCATCAATAATATATATATCTATATATATAGATAGACTATATTTATTTCTTTACAAGCAACCTATCCTGTTTCTATTTCTCTTGTGTTTCCTGCTATTAAAAAGATAAAAAAAAAAGTAAAAGAGAAAAGGTAATCCTTGTCTTGCAGGTACTCGATTTTACGAATAGCAGGACCAGTTTTTTTTGGAAACCCTAAGTTGGCTCAAAGCCAAGAACATTTGGCTCGAAGCCAAGGACCTGATTTTGAGGGTGTACCTCAAGGACAAAATTATCTGCAAAAAAATCTTAAATAGAAAGAAACCAAAAATATAATAAACACACGGAAGAGATTCGTTGTAGGAAAGCCGTAGAAACTTATTCACCTTTAATTCCCGCCTCCCTGAGTTCGACCCTGGACCTAAAAGTGATCAAGATAAAATTAAGTAGGCCAGGTTAAAAATTTTGTAAAAAGATGGTTAGGCTCGATTTAGGTTAACCACTATACTCACTTCAACGATAATTTCACCATATTAACACAACCTGTTCGAGTCCTGACAGCGAACGTATGCTGCAATGAAATAATTAAACCAACGCGTTCTGCACGTGTTAGTGATCTCAAGCCTGTCGAGGTTACCTTACAATTAGCTGACCGATCTGCGATCAAACCTCAGGGGATTGTTGAGGTTGTTCTTGTCAAGGTTTAGAACTATGTCTTCCTCGTAGATTTTTTGGTTCTTGACATTGAGGTACCCAAATCTCTAATCAATGCCCCTATCATTCTTGGATGACCCTTTTTGGCCACCTTAAAAGCAAATATAAATTGTCATACGAGTAAAATGGATATCACTTTTACGGGCCAAATAATTACTCTAGCTATTTTCAAATCCTCCAAGAAATTCCATGATGATGATGACTTCTTCAAGGACTCAGATACTGAAACATCTAATTTGGGGGAAGAAACAATGTTGATAGATTCTCTTCCCGATAATAATTTTTTCGAGGATTCTGACTCTGAATCGGTGGTTGGCGACATCAAAGACTTGGAGCCTTGTATTCACTCAAAATCTCTTCCTGACTATTCACTAGACCCATCCACTCTAATTTCACTTCACCCGCCCAGTCTAACTTCAATTCAACCTCCCACCCTAACTTCACCCACCCTTCATCTCGCTAACTTTTCCCCCAGTCCCTTTCCCCTGGACCTACCATCTGATCCCTCCGAGAATGGCCTTCTTCCTGAACTGAAACCTTGGCTAGACTTAGGTATTTCTTCCATTTTTCATACTCATTTTAGTCACCCCACTTCGACCATTTTCTTTTTAGGGGACCAAGAGGAAAATTGCATTTTACAGAACATTCACGTGCCTAACTATCTTCACAATTGGCCATCTTCCATGTATCACTTCACACTTGGCTAAATGGCATTAAAGATAGCACTAATTGAAAGGTAACCCAACAACATTTTCCTTTTCGCTTTCATTTTCTTTTTCAGGTTTTGCAAAACTTTGCCTCTATCCTGACTTCCTCTCTCAAGTGATATCTTCTTTTACTCTTTTCCTTTTGCAAGGGACTTGCAAACCTTAAGCATGGGGGTTACTTTCAATTTTGTTAGGTTTTTGGGAGCACTTGATTGAGTTTTAAAAAGTTGCGTTGTAGTATAGTCGAAAAAGCGTTTGAAACAAATACAATTTATTACTCGAAGTTTAAGTCCGAGGTCGAACACAGGGAACAAATTAGGGTTTAGAAATCAAGATCACAACTTGAGAATTTGAATATAATATGCAATAAAAATCAATGTTATAGTGCAAAAAGATAAATGTAAGCACAGGACATTAAAGAAATCAATGAATCCGAATAAGCACAAAATTGGACGTCTGATTTGTGAATTAGACGCCTTAAATATGTGGATGCTACAGTGCTTGATCTTCTTTCTTCTCTTCTCTGTCTCTGGCGGCTGCTTCCTTTCTTCTTTTTTTTCTTTCTCTTCCTCTGATTCCTTGCCTTACCTTTCTCTTCTTCTGCCTTCTTCTCTGTCTCAGGCTTTAGCCTTCTTCTTCCTTCAGCTTCTTCTTCTTTCTTTTTCTTCAGCTCCTTCTTCAGCCTTTTCCTTCCTCTCTCTGCTGCAGCTCTTCTCTTTCCTTAGCTTCCTCTTCGGCCTCCTCCTTCTTCTTCCTTGGCTTCAGCCCTTAGCTTCTTTTTCTTCTCCTTTCCATGCAGAGCAAAACCTACCCCTACCTGTGCGCGCTCTCTTCTCCTCTTTCTCTCTTAGGTTCGCTCTCCCAGAGCCACCTTCTCGGGTAATTGGGTTGGGTACACGCCCGGGACGAGGCCCATCGACGTGCGGTGGTGGGCGAGGTGTGCTGAGTCGGCTTGGATCACCAGGTTCGTGGGGGGTGGTCGCGGACGAGGTGGGTCGGGTTAGGTGAGAGGGACCTCACCCCGTGAGTAGGAGGCGAAGAGCCTAATGCAGAAAAACAATTTATGCGGGTGCGATGCTTTGTCCCATTCCAAGGTGGAACTATCCGCCCACCCTCCTTGCACGCACCTGCGTCAGGGAACTTTGTTCGATTGCTGCTGCAGTGATCGCGCTTGGCTTCAATTAGATTCCTGGAAGCATTTGCGAGAGTGCCTTGCGTAGCCTAGGACTATGAGCTTGGAGTGGGCGGACCTGGAGAAGCTTGCAAGCAAGCTCCTTGCCGTTCCTCAATGGCAGCTATCCCCTGGACCTGCAATCAAGCAAATTGCCTCACGGCCATGTCAGAATGTTTAGGAGGCTTCGTCGAGGCACAGAGAGTGTGCTGCGGTGGTCGACGTGGCATGGGATTGCCTGAATGCGCGTGCCTAGGGCACCCTATGGCCGTGTGTGTGGGTGTGTTCGGGGGCGCTTGTGGGTGAGTGGCAGAGTGATTGGAGTAGTGGGAGATGATCAGTGGAGTGTTGCAGAGGTTGTAGGGTGGTTGGCGAGGCGGATGGAGGTGTGGAGCGACGAGGACTCCTTGCCAGAGGTTTGGCCAGAGGTGAAGAAGGTGATGGTGGTGTCGAAGGGTATTTTCGAGAGATAAAGAGGGGAAAAAGGAGTAGAAGGGAGAGGGAACTTATCTGGGTGTGGAGAGACGAAGAGGGAGGTAGGGATGGCATCTATGCATATCGACGACGTCGGAGACAAAGGCGCTCAGTGAGGGAGGTCAGCGAGGACGAAGGGGATGTAGAGGCATCGGCAGGTGTGGTGTGACGCGGACGAGCAGGAGGAAGAGGAACCTACCACCACTATTGTGGCTAGGTGATGAGGGAGAGTGAGGGAAGTCGCCGGAGCTTCATGAGCGAACTGGCCAGAGGAGGGGAGACGAATTTGAGGGGTTTTTCCAATCAATTTCAAGCTTGGGAGATGTGGGGTGATTTGGGTTTGCTTAAATAGGCCTCTAAGGAAGGAAACTCGAAAGAGACTTGAATCTCTCATGCGTTCGCATGAGAGATTGGGTACCAAACAGAGCCTCAAATTAGGTTCACATTGGAGGAGATTTCTCAGAGAATCTCCCTTTCAATTTTGAAGGGGATTCTCTGAGAGATCAAGGAGAACTTGCCCTTGCAATCTTGCCGGAGTAGGATTCCCTCCGCTATAATGGTGGAGGGACCTAATTGCAAAGAACAACGAAGAAGATAGGGGGTCAATTGTAAGGGTTTTTGAAATCTAGGGGTAGGAATGTAATTGGGTTGGACCTATTTGCAAAGTGGGTCAAGATGAATTTCTCTTAGGTTCAAATTTTGGTACAAACCTAATTTGGACCTAAGGAATCCAATGGTGAAGTTGGATTTTGGGTTTGACCATGTTTGACTAGATAATTTATGTAAAAACCCAATTTAGGGCAAATATTTGTCTAAGACCTCCATTTAGGTCAAAATAGGTTCCAATGGCCAAATTGAAGGTTATAAACCCTATAGAATATTTTTATATGATTTTTAGAGGGTTTATGTGAATTTTATCCTGACCAGAACTTTTTTAAATCAAGCAGGTCTGTTTTAGGGTTACAAGAAGTCATTTAATTTCCAGAATTCACATGAACCCTTTTCTATTTGAACCAACCCACTTTTTATCTTGTTAGGATCATTTGACCAGTGTTTAGCTCATGAAAATATCTGTTGTTGTACTGTAATGGTAAAATTACAGTTTTACCCCTTGTTTCTTACTTTTCTCTCAGAAAGGTTATTCAATGAGTTAGGACCTCCAGTTGGTTATGTAGGAGATTTTGTTCTCTTCTTTGGGTCAAAATGAGCTTGTTAGGGCTCATGATGGTGTTCCCATCATACCCCCATGCCTAGCTTTTGCTAGTCCCTTAGCAAAATTTTAAGGTTTTAACTTCGTATCTAGACCATGAGTTCCTTGATGTTCAGAAATTATGATGAGTGCTTTTTTTCTTTTTGATTAGGTTAGAATGCAGATAGTAGGCCTAGAGGTACTCAAGTACCAACCAAGATCTGGATTTGACCGGCTCTAGCCTCAGTCTGGCGCGAAGGTTTTTAAGACCCACATGAACTATCCTAAGGTTCGTTGGACTCCGCGGTTAAAGCACCCGTGCTTGTACATATTTTAGCCTCTGTTTAGTTTGCAGTACATTTTTTGTAAGAGAGAGGAAGGATTTTCTTTGTTTGGAGAGTTTTCTCTCTCTTTTCTTTTTATTTCTAGCTTCGGATTGGCTTCTCAACACGGTCTATATCGGATTCCTAGTACCCATCATTAATCCTTGAAGGGTCCCTGGCAATCGATGCTTCGTGATAGCACCGCCCATGCAAACCCCTAGAACTCTAGCTTTCAAGATTTCGTGATAATCCCACCCATGGTGTTCTGTAGCTAAATCCAGACCTTGGCAATCGACATTTCATGATAATGTCACCCATGGCATCTGAACCAGCACAAGATGCTTACATGACCCCAATAGGATATGTAAATATCCTAGGAGACAAGCATCGAGGAGATGATATGTTATTGTGCATCTTTGAGGGGAATTTCCTGCCTTTCCACGCTGGGAACTCGTCCAAATAAACTTGTGTTGATCGACCACTCCTAATCTAGGCGACTTTCTTAGAACAATTAAATGATTTTGCATGATTTTGATACTTATGCACACTGAACCAGACTGTGTATGGATTAGGGTACTTAGGTTACCGAGTCCCACAAACCAGAGGTCAGTTAATGAGGTCGAATACTCCCTAAGCCTTAGACCTAATACTTAAGCTTCGCATTTTCCCCAACCTCTTGAGAACTATCCAGATCTTAGCGGATACTTAAATTTTTAAGCCTAGGAGTCTAGCCCAAGAGGCCTAAGATCAGCATTCCTACTAATCTATTTTGTGTCTCATTAGCACTTTTTTTCTTTTTCTTTTACTTGATATGGTCTAGAACTTAGTTAATCCCTTAATTTCTTACTAATGATTATCTTTTCTTTTCATTTTGTGCTCTTTTTTTTTTGACATTTTTCACTTTTTCCCTTTTTCTCCTCATGATTTGTATGGCCTCAAAATTTTCTCTCCCCTCAGAATTTTTTTGTTCTTTTTCAAGAATTTTTTCATTTTTTTGGTGTTTTTGTGATATGTGATTTTTTTGTTGAAACCTTTTCTTGTGAAATGAGTTTTCATGGCATTTTGCACTTTCATACCCCCCATGCCTACGATTTGCAATGTCCCCATTGTAAATTAGGTGGGTTCGAGTTCAGCTTAGATCATTCATTAGAACAGGTTTTGGGTGGGCGAACGGGTCGAGGTGACTGTTGCAAACAATTTCAAAACTTGGGTACGGGTACCTGAGGTGGGGTCGGCTGTTCTAATGGATGAACCGAAAAGTGCAATATGAATTCAGCGTAGGAGTGTCAAGAAAGGTTTCGGGTTTTTCAAGAATGAAGAGTTGCCTTCCGTTAAGCACTGAGTTTTACGCCATCGACTGGGAACAATGAGCTCAGGGAGAATGGAGGGTAAAGGATCTCAGCCAAATTTGTATCGATCAAGTCAATGAACGGTTTGAGTCTCTGACTGTTCACGACGAAAGGTTTTGAATCGTGGTTGAGTGGATTGATCTCAATGGCTCCATTTCCGAAAATTCGTCGGATGAGGTAAGGTCCGATCCATTTTGATCGTAGTTTTCCTGGAAATAGTTTAAGCTTGTCATCAAAGAGTAGGACTTTTTGACCAGGGTGGAAGATCTTTTTGGATATGTGTTTGTCGTGAAAGGACTTGACCCTCTCTTTGTAAATTCATAAGTTCTCATATGCGTCGTGGCATAATTCATTGATCTCGCTCATTTAAAGCTTTCTGTGGGTTCCAACCTTAGAAAGATCTAGGTTGTAGTTCCGTACTGCCCAATAGGCCTTGTGCTCCAATTCGACGGGGAGGTGACATACCTTCCCGTACACCAATCTGAAGGGGGACATACTTAATTCCAAAAGTCAAGATGACCAGTCTTTCCTGTCAGGTTGAATGGTAACCTGGAGGATTTTCTTGATCTCCCAATTTGATAGCTCAGCTAGACCATTAGTTTGGGGGTGGTAAGGAGTAGAGATTCAGTGCGACACCTCGTATTTGGTCATCAGTGACCTGAACTTAGCGTTAGTGAAATGGATCCCTCCATCAGAGATTATAGCACGTGGAATCCTGAATCGTGAAAAGATGTTCTGATGAATGATTTTGATAACCACCTTATGATCATTGGTTCGGGTTAGAATGGCTTCGATCCATTTGAACACATAGTCAACAGCGAGTAGAATGTACTCGAAGCCGTCCGAAACAGGAAAGGGTCCCATAAAATAAATCCCCCACACGTCGAAGATTTTGAATACGAGAATCGGCTGTAAGTGCATCATATCACGATGGCTCATGTTGCCTAAGGTCTGCCAACGAGTGCATGCCCTACAGTGATTGTATGCATCCTTGAAAATCGTGGTCCAATAGAAGCCACACTGGAGGATTTTCGCTGCAGTTTTATGCCTGGTCATGGCAGAAGGATAATATGTCCTGAATTTCCACTTCCGCGACACATCGTTGAATGATCTGATCAGCACCGATGCGGAAAAGATACAGGTCTTCCCAGAAGTAATACTTGGCATCGGAAAGCAATTTGTCCTTCTTGGCCTTTGGCCAATCGGACGGGATCTGATGTGATGCCAAGTAGTTTACTATATCAGCAAACCATGGAAGCCCTGTATTGATAGTCAGGAGGTGCTCATCAGGAAAATGATCCGTGATGGGTCCAGAAGGGTCGATGATCTCAGAAGGAAGACGGGACAAGTGATAAGTTACCATGTTCTGTTTTCCCTCTTTGTCACGAATCTCAAGGTCAAACTCTTGTAGCAGCAAGATCCAGCAGATTAATTGAGGTTTTACATCCTTCTTTGCAAGGAGATGCCTCATAGTTGTGTGATCTGAGTAAATGATAACACAGGAATCCAGGAGATAAGATCTAAATTTTTCCAGGATAAATACTACGGCTAGCAGCTCTTTCTCAGTAACTGTGTAGTTATGCTGAGCCTTGTCAAGTGTCTTGCTAGTGTAGTAGATGACCACGGGTTTCCCGTCAAATTTCTGCCCGAGTATCGCTCCTATAGCGAAATCAGATGCATCGCACATGATCTCAAAGGGTTGAGACCAATCAAGGGACTATAGGATCGGAGCTTGGGTAACTCAATTACGGAGGATCTCAAATGCTTGAGTGCATTCCTTGGAGATTTTGAAAGGTACATCCTTAGAAAGCAGAGTGGTTAGGGGGTGCGCGATCTTTGAGAAATCAGGAATGAATTGACAGTAAAAATCGATGTGCCCCAGAAAAGAGCGAATGTCCTTGATCCAGCTAGGCATAGGGAGTTTGGAAATCAAGTTCACCTTGGCTTGATCGACCTGTATGCCCTTTTCTGGTATGAGATGTCCCAGGACATTCCTTTAGGCACCATGAAATGGCTCTTTTCCTAGGAAAGAACCAGATTCACGTCAATGCACCGCCTGAGGATTTAGATCAAGTGTAGGAGGTAATCGTCAAATGATTCTCCGAATATTGAAAAGTCATCCATGAAGACTTACAGATAATCACCTACCATATCTAAGAATATGGCAAGCATGAACCACTGAAAAGTAGCGGATGCATTGCAGAAAGCGAATGACATCCTTCGAAATGCGTATGTTCCGAAGGGGTAGGTGAAAGTGCTCTTTTCTTGGTCCTCAGGATGGATTGCAACCTGGTTATAACTGGAGTACCCATCCAAAAAGCAAAAGAACCTATTTCCTGCTAGTTTCTCGAGGATTTGATCAATAAACGGTAGAGGGAAATGATCCTTCTTTGTGGAGGAATTTAGTCTTCTGTAATCAATGCAGACTCTCCACGAGTTCACCACACTGGTCGGTATGATTTCTCCAGTTTTAGTCGTGATCACGGTGAGTCCTGCCTTCTTAGGCACAACCTGGATTGGACTCACCCATCGACTATCGGAGATCAGGTAGATGATCCCTGCATCTAACCACTTGATGATCTCCTTTTTCATGACCTCCTGCAGATTAGGATTCAGACGTCTCTGCATTTCACGGGAAGGTCATGTGCCCTCTTTGGTGTAGATACGGTGTGTGCAGTAAGAGGGGCTGATACCAGTCAAATCATCGAGAGTCCATTCAATGGCTCTACAATGTTGCTGGAGAACAGTAATTAGATGGGATTCCTGATCTGGTGTGAGTTTGGAGTTGATAATCACAGGAAACATCTGATTGGAACCTAAAAAGACGTACTTCAGATGGTCGGGAAGAGGCTTAAGTTTCAGAACAGGGTTATCAGTAGTAGTGGGTGGTTCGGGGTGTTTGTCAAGAGCAAGGGAAGGAGTTATGGGTGTATCTAGGTCAGGTTCGGATTCCTCTGATTGCGGGTTTTGATCCTCTTGTGGTTGATTGGAAGTATTCAGGTTGTCCTCAATATATGGATCATCAACCACAACCTTGATATCACATATCTGTTCTATAACACCGCAACTAATCCCTTGTTGGGCCTTAAATATGTCAATCTTTAGTGTTTGGTTCCGGAATTTTAGTTCAATTTGGCCCTCCTCACAATTTATATTGGCCCTAGCAGTGGCCAGAAAGGGTCTCCTTAGTATAATTGGTGTATCCCTTGGGTTTTCTGGAGCATCCATATCCAAGACTACAAAGTCCACCAGGAAATAGAAATTCCGTACCCTAACGATGACATCCTCAAGAACTCCTTTAGGTGACTTAATAGATCGATCAGCCAACTGCAATGTCACCTCTGTTGGTTTAAGCTCAGATTCCTCAAGGTGGTCAAGGAGGGATGTAGGTATTAGGTTTATGGAGGCTCCTAGATCTAATAAAGCTCTGTCAAATTGGGTATCACCAATGGTACAGGAAATTAGGGGAGTACCTGGGTCTTTTGCCTTAGGTGGGAGTTTGCTCAAAATTACAGAGCTAACTTGCTCTAATAGTATGATCTGACTCCCACTTTTGGTTTGCGGCTTACGCTTGGGTGTACACACGTCTTTCAAAAGTCGTGTGTAAGCCGGTACATGGCGGATCGCATCCATCAAGGGGATGTTTATATGGACCTGTTCAAAGAGCTTGACCATATCCTCCTTAGGAGCCATGGGTTTGTTTGTCTTCTTTCCCTTGGTCAAGGCTTTAGGAAATGGAACCTTGGGTGGTTCCTCTAGAATAGGTCCAAGTTCTTGATCTAGGACAGGGGTATCCTGGATAACTATCCTAGGGCTTGGGTTACTACCAGGCTGAAAGTGGCTTGGATAAGGTGGGTCTTGTGTTGCTTTCAACTACGGGTTGTTACAGAATTCAGTCCTGCCTGGTTTTGGTTCGGAGTTGGTAAAATAGGTGGTTGCTACTGAAATCCCGCATACGATGTCGAGGCTTCCATCTCGTCGGGTGATGGAACAGAAGGGGCCTGATAAATCATGTGGGCTTGGCCCGGATTTGGGTTCATAATGTGCTTCTAGTTCGGCACGTTATTCGGATTCAGTAGAGGTTGCGAAGGGAGTGTGCCAGGTTGCCGGGAATTCGCCATCTGGGCGAGTTGATTGCGAACCTCTGTGATCTCGTCCTTGTGCTGTTTTTGCATAGCCGCATTCGTCTTCTGAATGTCAGCCAGAGTCTGAAGGATAAGAGTCATTTGATCTGTTTGAGTTGGCCTAGATTGATAGGTAGGGTTGGGCCGAGGCTGAGGCGGCTGATATGGATGAGGAGCTTGTGGACGGGGTTGATATGGTGGTCTTTGATTATGATTATTTCTCGCCCATAGGAAGTTGGGATGATTCCGCCATCCAGGGTTATAGGTATGAGAGAATGGGTCATTCTGGATGGTGTTGAGATCCTCGCAGGTCTGAGGAACCTCAGGAAAGTTAGAGTACGAGGGTTCAGAGTTCCCCCAACTAGAGTAGGTCGGATCGGAGTTTCCTTCGGTCCTAGAGTTAGATGGGGGTGGATACGGGTCCATCCCCTGAGAAGATCGGTGATAGATGTTATGCACATCTTCCCTCCCAGAAGGTAGCTATGCAAATGGGTTTTGAGTAGAGGTGGCTCGTTGCAGATGTCGAGTCAGCTCATCCACCTTCTTCTCAATGATAGAGACTTTGTCCAACCAACTGGCCATCAATTCCAAGTCTACGGATGCAGACAGGCCCTGCGTCTCATGTGCTCTCCTTGGATTCGTCGTTGCGTGGGCATTCGTCCAGTCGAATAAGCCCATGGAGTCATTATTGATGGTGTTTTTGCATATATTCTCGAGAATCTCCTACATAGTGTCTTCGTGTTGACCCATGATATTTCCTCCATAGGTTGCATTGACGAATAAGCGGATATCTTCACGAAGTCCCTAGTAAAAAGACTGGGCTTGTTCCCATTTAGGAACTCTGTAATGGGGGCACTTTTGCATGAGATCCAGGAAATGGTCCCATGCTTCATGAAGAGGTTCTCCAGATTGTTGGGTGAAGTGTGTGATCTGGTGTCGTAAGGCATTCGTCCGACCAACTGGGAGGAACTTTTTCAAGAATTCGGATTATAGTTCAACCCATGTGTTGATTGGATGCATTTGAGTCTGATACTTGTGAGCTGCTTTGTCCATGAGAGAGAAGGAGAACATCTTCATGAGAAGAATATCCCGATTTTGGACATCTGACCCGAAGGTCTGGGTCAGATGTTTGAGTGTTTGATGTGTTGGAAGGGATCCTCGAAATTAAGCCCATGAAACTTTAGAATAGCATGAATCATGTTGGGCTTGAGTTCAGAATTAGGACCTCCAGCCGGGATTTGGACTCGAGGTTCAATCACCACCACATCAGGATTATAGTGATCTCGCATCACAGGATGCTGCGGCGGGTTTACAAAGGCTTGAAATAAATCATTAAGGCATTGAAGTTGGTTCTCAAGGTTATTCTCTTCTTCTATTGGTTATGCCATGATGATAGAAGGAGAATTGGGTTCTGATGAATCAGAGGAGATGTCTATGTGGTGGGGTTGCTGCACAAACACGGACGTCGAGGCCTAGCCTCGGCAGGAGTGAATCACTAAAGGATGGTCTTAAGGACCTCCTACCGAACATGCACTGATGGTTTGGATGAGAGTAGAATGTGCTGGACCCAATCAAGACACCCAAAAATTTGGATGACTATTGAGGTTCAGGGCGAATGATACCCCTTAGTCAGAAAGCCATCCACTTGAGAAATACTTGGGCAGCTAGGGAGGGAGAGTCCCGCAAAGATCCCTACACGGTAGAGCGTCCCCACGAGTTTCCCCCACCCAACCTCTCTTGTCACTGATGTTCCAAGTAGATCAGAATGGGGACTTTGACCTCTTAAGTCTACCAGTTTTATTTAAGAGCAAAGGTGCTTAAGATTTCACTTGAACTTTAGATGTATTGATTGCAAAAGTGACCTAATTTTAAGGTTGGTTGACCCAACAAGGGGGTCAACTTCACCTATTTGTCCTTTGAGAAATTTTAGGTCCTTTCTTTTAGGATTCAAGTGAGACTAAGAGCCTGAATTTTAAGGTTTTCTTGAATAAGTCTCTTCAACCAAGGCTTAGGCATACCTCTTTTTGGAGAGTTGATTCTTGCTTATGAAGGCATGTCTCTAAAACCCTAAATTGAAATCCTTAATTTGGCTCTAGTTTTGGTCCAATTTAGTTGCCAAAATCTGGTATCTAGGGCTCAATCAAGAAGGTGATAGCTCTAGTTACCTTAAATGGGTGCACAAATCAATATTTGTTGTTGAAATCAAATCAGGCAACTTTGGTGAATTAGCTAGAGATGGAAAGCAGGTAGCCCTAATTGATTTTATCCTGTTTTTCCTTTTTAGAATGAGGGGCTTAAGAGAAAGGGACTAATAAGAAATTACCTACCCTAGGCGTGTTTGCTGTGCGGCCATCTTCCTTTGAATCTTCACCCCTAAAACAATCACACAAAAGAGATATATCAAGTTAGTACCAAATCAACAATTGTAATCAAGATTTCTAAATTGCTTGTTGCTCCCTGGCAACGGCACTAAAATGTTTGGGAGTGCTTGATCGAGTTCTAAAAAGTTGCATTGTTGTACAGTCAAAAAAGCATTTGAAACAAATACAATTTATTACTTGAAGTTTAAGTCCGAGGTCGAACATAGGGAGCAAATTAGGGTTTAGAAATCAAGATCACAACTTGAGAGTTTAAATATAATATGCAATAAAAATCAATGTTATAGTGCAAAAAGATAAATGTAAGCACAAGACATTAAAGAAATCAATGAATGCAAATAAGCACAAAATTGGACGTCTGATTTGTGAATCAGACGCCTTAAATATGTGGATGCTACAGTGCTTGATCTTCTTTCTTCACTTCTCTGTCTCTGGCAGCTGCTTCCTTTCTTCTTCTTTTTTTTCTTTCTCTTCCTCTGATTCCTTGCCTTAGCCTTTCTCTTCTTCTACCTTCTTCTTTGTCTCGAGCTTTAGCCTTCTTCTTCCTTCAGCTTCTTCTTCTTCTTTCTTTTTCTTCAGCTCCTTCTTCAGCCTTTTCCTTCCTCTCTCTACTGTAGCTCTTCTCTTTCCTTACTTCCTCTTCGGCCTCCTCCTTCTTCCTTGGCTTTAGCCCTTAGCTTCTTCTTCTTCTCCTTTCCCTGCAGAGCAAAACCTACCCCTACTCGTGCACGCTCTCTTCTCCTCTGTCTCTCTTAGGTTTGCTCTCCCAGAGCCACCTTCTCGGGTAATCGGGTCGAGTACTCTCCCGGGACCAGGCCCTCCGGCTTGCAGTGGTGGGCGAGGTGTGCTGGGTCGAGTCAGATCACCAGGTCCACGGGGGGTGGTCGTGGATGAGGCGGGTCGGGTCGAGTGAGAGGGACCTCACCCCATGAGTAGGAGGCAAAGAGCCTAATGTAGAAAAATAATATATGCGGGCGCAGCTCAGAAGATGATTTTCGCTTTCGAATAATGTTGTTAAGATGATTTATCGTTGTAGGATTGAAGTGGTGGAAAATCGCTTAACAAAACAATTAAAATTAAAATTAAACCACTCACAGGAGAGTGGGTGGTGTCCATAGGGAGGCAATGACTTATTTAAACTTGCAATTAGGTCGAAATCAAGTTCGCTGAACTATTCGTCAGATCAAACAATGCCTATGTAGCTCTGAAAGTAAACCTTAAATTTATGGAGAATTCAAGGGGTGTTAATGTAATTTTTATGTAAGAAAATTATCCATGTGCAAGGGTATGCCATGTACTATTCAGTTGCATGCATACTAAAATGTAATTCAAAATTAAATTCAATGCACATAGAGATGAATAATAAGGTTTAACAATTCTCTAGAAGCATGATCATGAAGGCATAAATTCACCATAATAAAAAAATGATAAATCAAAGTTCATTTTTGTGGTAATGGCATGAAATGTAAATACTAATTCCACCACAAACAGAGGATTCTACCTCTCTCCTCGTGCATGGGAGAGAGGTTCGTTTGAGGAACTCTTTTGGGAATAGGTTGGCTGGAGCGAGGGCTTCGCAATGGTGGCGGCGGCAGGTTGCGAGATGGCCGGAGTCGGCCGAACGGAGGAGAGAAGCGGCGGTGGTGGAGGTTATTGCTGCTGGTCGCCTGTGCTACAGGCGCGAGGAGGGGCGGCACGTGGGCGCTGTAGGCACGAAGAGGCGTGGGCGCGTGGAGGGGCGGGCTCTCTGCAGGCTGCACGGGTGCGCGCGGGGTCTGATGGCCGCATGGTTTTTGGTGCTGCAAGGAGACGTTGGAGGCGCTGAAGCGAGGGTCTGCAAGCGCTGGGGCATGAGCGCGTGGAGGTGAAGGGACTGCTAGAGGACGCGCGGGCGTGCTGGCTGGAGGTACGGACATCGGTTGAGGTAGCCACGCGGTGGTTCAGGCACAAGGCGAGGGCACCGGAGGTGAAGGCGTGCGGGCGTGCAGGCTGGAGGTGGGATGCCGGCTGAAGGTGAAGGTGCGCGCTGGGGTGGTGGCGCGAGGCGAGGGCGCTGGGGCGTGGGTGCGCTGGAGGTGAAGGCGCAGGCATGCAGGTGCGAGGTGGGATGCTGGCTGAGGTGTGGGCAGCGATTGAGGTAGGCATAGGCATGCCTGCTGCGGTGGGGGTGCAGCGCGTACACGTGGTCTGTTGCAGAAGATGAAGTGCGCTGGCTGGAGGCACGCGCGGTGGCACGCTTGGAAGGGCTGAGGCGCGGGGAGGAGAAGTTGCAAGGACTCTTGGCGGTGTGGGCTATCACCCCACATGCCCACGGTGGTGGAGTCGCACTGCCGCGGTTGAGGCCGGTGGTGAGGAGTGGATGAGCAACGTGGCTCTCTACGCATAGAGGAAAGGGATGGTGGCCTCCCTTGAACGACAGCCCTTCCTCCTCTTTTGTAGCCACAGCTACAACGATTTGAAATTCAAAAGGCCCGTTGAGTCAATGTTGATGTGCAGGAGGAGGAGGCGGAGACAGAGCAGTTACCTGGAAAGGAGAAGAAGAAAAAAAGAATAAAATAATTAGGATTATTTATACATAACTCCTTAACTTCTATGTTAATTAAAATAGTGTATGTAATGCACCTAATTAATTAACTAATCAAATATATGCAATCCTAGGTTAATTCTAAATGCATGAATTATGCACTTAAGCTAAAAATATGAATTAATTTATTTACATCCTAATGTATGCTATCTAAATGTTAAAATTAACTTAATGTCTAGACACTTAAATACATAAATAGCTTACAAATATGGGCTAATCAAATACTCCCATGCCTAGTTTTTGCTAGTCCTTAGCAAATCCAAGCAAAAACCTAGCACTCCAAGTAGACTAACCAACCCAAACGATCTTCCTTTAGAAACATGTTAAGTTCAGACTTTAGACCTAAGGTTCCCAAGTAGTTGCTAAGTTACAGACTAGGTCGGCTAAAGACGAGTTGCAGGCACAAGTTTCCCTGATTTCTGACTCTACCCTAAGGTTTATTGATCCCTGAGATTAAAGCATCCGTGCATGTGCATTGGTCTGAGTTATTTGAGGTTGGTATGACTGCCAACCTAGAAAGGAAAAAGGACTATATATATATTATTATTATTATTATTTTGATTCTTCTAAGTCTAACCTTGGATCAGCTATCAACACGGTCTGTGTCGAATTCATTATCCCCATCACCGTACCTCGAAGGGTGCCTGGCTTTCGATGCTTCGAGATAGCACCGCCCATAACGACCCCAAGAACTCCTGGCAATCAACACTTAGAGATAGTATCACCCATGGATTTCTTAAGCGAATTCAGGCTTATGGCAATCAGCACTTCGAGATAGGGTTGCCCATGGTACCTGAACCGCACAATGCGCTTACATGCCCCCAGTATTATGGATATCCTAAGAGACAAGCGCCAAGGAGGTAATATGTTATCATCACATCCTTAAGGTGAGTATATACTCCACCTCTCCTGCGGCAGGAACTCTTCCATTCAAATTGTGTTTTCAAGCCTCTCCTAAGTCAAAACTAAGAGAACCAAATTTCTTTTAAGAAGGGAATTAAGGTGATCACTTACACAAGACCAAGTGTGTGAAATTTGGATGCTTGGGTTACAAGGACTCATAAGCCAAAAGGTAGAACAAGACTCCAGGTACTACCCCACCTTTTAACTCAATCCCTAGCTTTCCTTCCTCAACCTCTTGAGGAATGGTCTACAACTTAACTCCTACATAAGTTTTTAAGTCCACAAAGGACCTTAAAGGTCTAAAGCTAGTAGCTCACTTAGCTTCTAAAGTTCGACCCTAGAATCAACTTAGTCTTACCTAGAGTTCTGATTTGCTTAAGAATGCAGGGCCTAGCCATTTAAGCTCAATTTTTTTTTAATATATATTTTTATTTTTTTAATGCAATATGCATGAATGAATGCAAAATGTAGATATGCTATAAACAAATGCCTCAGGTCCTCTCCCCCATGCCTAGTTCAAACAATGTCCTCATTGGAAACAAAAATAGTTAAAGGAAGATATTACCTGAGGTAGAGAATGGTAGGAGCTAAGGCTCCTCAAGAGTGACCTCGTCAATCAGATGGCCATCCAAAGTAATGTATGGTTTTAACCGTTGACCGTTGACGATAAAGGGAGTTGCTGAAGAGCAAGGGCTTTTAATCTCCACAGCTCCATGAGGAAACACTTTAGTGATTAAGGCCCATCCCAACGAGATTTTAATTTCCCTGGAAAAAGCTTAAGTCTGGAATTGAAAAGCCAAACTTGTTGGTTGGGCTCAAAGGTCTTTCGAAGTATATAATTATCATGCAAGACCTTAGTTCTTTCTTTATAACCTTGAGAGGTGTCATAAGCATCATTCCTCAGCTCCTCTAGCTCACTTAATTCCAGAAGTCGTGCCTTACTCGCCTTTTCTAAATCCATATTAACACTTCGAATAGCCCAAAGTGCCCTATGTTCCAGCTCAACGGGTAAATGGCATGCTTTCCCATACACAATTTGAAATGGAGAAGTACCCAAAGGGGTCTTATAGGTCGTTCGATGTGCCCACAAAGCATCATCAAGCTTTTGGGACCAATCTTTCCTATCAGGTCTAACGATCTTTTCTAAAATATTTTTTATCTCCCTATTCGACACTTCAACCTGGCCACTCGTCTGAGGATGGTAAGGGGTAGCGACCTTCTGAGTCACTCCCAGACTCCTGATTAGCTGATTGAAGTGGTGGTTTCGAAAATGAGGTCCCCCATCACTTATAATGGTCTTGGGGCAGTCGAAATGAGATATGATATTGGCCTTCACAAATTTCAAAACCACAGAGTGGTCCTTTGTGTACGTAGGAATGGTCTCTATCTAGTTAGAGACATAATCAACTACCACCATGATATATTCATAACCATGGGACGAAGGGAAGGGGCCCATAAAGTCAATTCCCCACACATCAAAAATTTCAACAGATTGAATAGGGTGTTGAGGCATTTCATTCCTCTTCCCAATCATTCCGTTCTATTGACATCTAATACAGGCCTTAACAAAATTATGAGAATCCTTAAAGAATGAAGGCTACCAAAAATCAGATTGGAGAACCTTAAAAGCAGTTTCTTAGTGCCAAAGTGTCCTCCACAATGAAGTTCATGGCAAAAACTCAGCACACTTTGTTGTTCCTCTTCAGGTACACAACGTCTCAATACTTGGTCTTGCCCATTTCTAAATAATTCAGGCTCTTCCCAATGAAAGTATCTCACTTGGGAAATGAATCTTCTTCTTTTCTACTCATCCCAAGAGCTAGGAGTTACTCCAGTAACCAAGTAATTTACGGTATCAGCATACCGAGGTAAAGTTGGTGTTATCGCCATAAGGGTTTCATTGGGAAATGTCTCGTGGGTATCTCCAGATAAAGAGTCATTAAATGGAAGGCGAGACAGGTGGTCATCCACAACATTTTCTACTCCTTTCTTTTCACGTATCTCCAAATCAAATTCTTAAAGGAGTAGGATCCACCTAATTAGACGTGGCTTAGAATCTTTCTTAGCAATGAGATGTTTCATTGCTGCATGATCAGTGAAAATAACCACCTTAACCCCAAGAAGATAAGACCTAAACTTCTCAAGAGCAAAAACTACAGCAAGTAATTCTTTTTCAGTGACGGTGAAGTTTTGTTGCGATTTGGTTAAAGTCTTGTTGGCATAATGCAGCACATGAGGTCTTCCCTCAACCCTTTGTCCAAGGACTGCTCCCACTGCATAATCTGAAGCATCACACATCAGCTCAAATGGGAGTGTCCAATCAGGAGCTTGGAGAATAGGCACAGAGATCAAGGCCTCCTTCAGAGTTTGAAAGGCCTCGACACACTTTGAATCAAAATTGAAGGAAGATTCCCTCGCCAACAAGTCACAAAGTGGCCTAGAAATTTTACTAAAATTTTTAATAAAGTGCTTATAAAAGCCGGCATGGCCTAGAGAGGATCTAATTTGTTTGACATTCGTGGGCAATGAAAGTTTGGAAATAGAATTAATCTTGGATTTATCTACTTCCAAACCTCACTCAGACACAACATGCCCAAGTACAATTCCTTTATGTACCATGAAATAACTTTTCTCCCAGCTGAGGACTAAACCAGTCTCCTTACATTACTTCAACACATTCTCCAGGTGCAGGAGACACTGATCAAAAGACGAGCCATAAATGGAGACGTCATCCATAAATGCTTCAACACACTCGTCAATCATGTCAGAAAACATGGACATCATACACCGCTAGAAGGTTGCAGGGGCATTACATAATCCAAACGGCATACGCCTGAATGCAAAAGTACCGTAAGGACTCGTGAATGTCGTCTTCTCTTGGTCATCAGGGAAGATTTCAACCTAGTTGTACCTAGAATATCCATCGAGAAAGCAATAGTACTTATTCCCTGCCAATTTCTCGAGAATTTGATTAATAAAAGGCAAGGGAAAGTGATCCTTCTGGGTAGCAGTGTTCAGCTTGCGGTAATCATTATAGACCCTCCATCTAGTTGAGGGTCTAGTGACAACTTGTTCACCTTGGTCATTAAATTCCACAGTAAAGCCTGCCTTCTTTGGCACCACATGAATATGACTTACCCATTTACTATTTGCAATGGGATATATGATCCCAGCGTCCAACCACTTCAGGATTTCCTTTTTAACCACCTCCCTCATATTAGGGTTCAGACGTCTTTGCATGTCCTTAAATGGCTTGATAGAATTATCAGTATAAATGTGGTGCATGCAGAGTGTAGAGTCTATACCCTTAATGTCAGCAATGCTCCAAGCAATAGCTTCCTTATGCCTAGACAAGCATTCAATCAGGGCTCCCTTCTGTGCCTCAGATAGCATAGCCGAAATGATAACGGGGAGCGTATCATTGGCACCTAGGAAGACGTACTTGAGAGTGTCAGGGAGGGGTTTCAACTCAAGGTCGGGGGCTTATATGGTTGAGGGTTTCATAATAGATGTCCCCATCTCAGGTAGCAGATCTACCTTGGGCAGAGATGATGGGGGAAGAGACTCAGCAGAAACACCCAACAACTCCTCAAGTTCTAGTATATCCCCTTCACATTCCTCCAAGAGATGGGAATGCTCATTCAGCATAACATGCTGAAGGGGGTCATCACATAACATTGCAGGGGTTGCCTCTTCAATCAGGTCATCTATCACCTCAACTTGAGAACAATCCTCAAGTTCGGCTTGTTTGTAAGCATCAAACACATTAAGCCAGATTTTCCTATTCCCAAAGCCCATTTTCAATGCCCCAGTATTGCAATTGATTGAAGCATGCAAAGTTGCAAGGAAGGGATGGCCCAAAATGATGGAGGGTTTGGTTAACTTGTTGGTAGGGTCAGTGTCCAAAACTAAGAAGTCAACAAGAAAGAAGAAATCCTCCACTCTTACGAGGACATCTTCCAAAATTCCCCATGGTGCTTAAGTGATCGATCAGCAACTTGAAGGATTACAGGGCTAGGCTTCAAATTGCCTCCCCCAAGTTGTTCATACACGTAGCTCAGAAGGATGTTCACCCCCGCACCCAGATCAAGTAGAGCCTCGTCAATCTGTAAGTCACCAATAACCACTGAGATGTACGAGGCTCTTAGGTCCTTAAGTTTCGGGGGTGTGCCATGTTGAACAATTGAGCTAACAGAATCAGACAGGACAACTTTTGATTGGACTTGTTTCCTAGATTGTCGCTTTTTTGTGCACAGGTCCTTTAAGAAGCGGGCATAAGACGGAATCTGCCTGATAGCTTCAAGCAAAGGTAGTTAATCTGCACTTGCTTGAAAGTTTCCATGATCTCATCCATCTTATCTTTGGCTCCAGATGAGCCAGCAGAAGTCTGCCCAGAGGTGGATAAGCGCTCTGGAAAGGGCACTCTCAATCTCTGGGTGGAAGGGTTGTCATGTCGAGTAAGGGGTGGAACGGGGGCAACTTCTTCTGGTGAGGTGATTTCAAGTGGAGAAGATTTGGGCAAGTCTTCTCCGGTTGGGGTGAAAGTCGGAGTGGATGGTTTTTCAGGAGGTGAGACTATAGGAGCATCGGGCTTGGAAATTTCTTTCCCACTCCTCAGAATAGTCACCACCTGAGCATGCTTCCTAAAGACAATCCCTTTTCCTTTAGGATTCTCCTCAGTAGCATTGGGGAGCTTCCCAGTTTCCCTCTGTCTAACGGCCTCAACAAGGTGTCCTATCTGTGATTTCATCTCATGTATAGCCCTGTTATGAGATTGGATGATGGCACTTTGACTTTCTTGCATAGTTCTCAACATTGCCTTCAATTCATTCATCTCAAAGGTCTTAGGTTGGGCAAAGGTCTGAGGTTGGTTCATTTGATGGTTTTGAAAGGATTGTGGTTTATAATTCCCTCAATTTGAGACATTTCCTTATCTCTATGAAAAGTTTGGGTGGTTCCTCCATCCCTCATTATATGTGTTGAAAAAAGGGTCATTACGAGGTCTAGGATGGAACCCTTGAGTGGCATTCAGATCTGCTTGTACAAGCTCAGGAAATTAAGAGGCCAAGTGACAATCCACAGTGGCGTGTGTATTGCCTTAGCAAATGGAGCATTCGGAAGCTTGGGATGTGGAGGTGTTAGATATGAATTGGCTCAGGCTCGACATAAGCCTTTCCATGTTTTGATCCAATAATTGAATCTGATAGGCTAAATTCTGGGTTTCCCTTGCCTCATTCGCCTCCAACTTTCTTTGCATGAGAGTGGGTTTTCTATCCATGTAGGCAGAATTCAAGTGAATAGAATTCTCACTCAAAGTATCAATAAGGTTCCAAGCTTCATCCTCAGTCTTAGATAGAAAGGTTCCTACACAGGCACCATCCATAGTTTGCCTATGCGAATCATTAAGTCCGGTGTAGAACCTTTCAACCAGTTGCCACTTAGGCACCTGGTGATGTGGGAAAAGTCTCAGCAAGTCATTAAAGTGCTCCCACGCATCATGGAAAGCTTCCCCATCCTTTTGAACAAAACTCATAATTTCCCTCCTAAAGTGATTTATTTTTCTCATGGGGAAGCACTTCTTCAAAATCTCCTTCTTCAGGGCATCCCAAGTGTTAATATCGTTAAGGGTGTGATACCAATACTTGGCTTTGTCCTTAAGGGAGAAGGGAAAGAGGGTTTGCATTTGAGCGTCATCAGTAACGCCTTGCAGATCCACCGTGGAACAGACCTCAGTGAATTCCTCTATATGCCTGTAAGGGTCTTCCCTAGCAGTACCATAAAAGGAGGGCAGCAAGGATATGGTACCGCTTTTGATCTCATAAGGATTGTCCCCTCCAGGTTTACGTAGTGCAGGGCCAGCTTGATTGGTTGGAATGAAATATTCCTTGAGGCTCCTTTGACTGGCCATTTCTACCCTTGGAAGGTTTCTTCTTAAGATTCTTTCAGGTTCAGGATCAAACACAAGTTGTCTCCTAGGATAACGCCTACCAAGCATGCACTACAAACACAATTCAAAGGGACTTATTCGGTCTTTACAAATTTCAGCTTTTGACTTTAGTTCAAATTGTAGGTGACAAAGTAAGTTTCCCAGTCAATTACGTGCCTATTGTCAACCTTTGAAATGCCTAAAAAGACCTAGTTGGAGCTTAGGTGTTCTTCCCTAAATCTCAAATGGTAGAGCAAATCCAAAGACGAAAGATTGAGGGATGCAAGTAGGCCTAAGCCTTCCTTTGAAGCTGTGCTTTCACGGTGCTTCTCAACTACCCCCAAAAATCCGTGACAGGGTATCCCCCTCTTTGGATTTACAAAACCTTTGATCTCAAGTTCCAAACACTTCAGAATCCAATGGTAGGAGGGCTCTTATCCTAGTAGTTCCAAGACATAGGACTGTCTAAATGCGTACCATGGTGCAAGAGATACAAGTGTGCATACATTGCAAAAGATTCTGAATTTTGAATCGCACACCACATTTGAAAATCAAGTCCTTGATTTTTAAATGTCCCTCCTTTAATTAGTTCTTTTTCAAGAATTAAATGTGATCACTTTATTAGATTGCTTCAAGATAGATTATGTGGTCTAAAAATTAATCCAAATGCATTTGCATGACAGGTAGAAATGCGAAGTTAGAAGTGCATACCTGATTCCAGCATTCTTCATGCAATATGCAAGACAAGAATTAGATCTAGATGCTGCTTATTCAATTCTAAATGATTCGACCTAAGGGCAAGCAGCTTCTAGCAGGTAGCTTGTGTTTTTTTTTTTTTAAGCTACTTATGCACAAGCAAATTAAGGATAAACAATCCACAAAATAAATTAACAACCTAAATCTAAAGAAAAGGGAACAGGCTCCCAAAAATCAACCCCAATTACTACAAGGGTGAGAAAACAGAAATAAAACTTGTGACACAGAGAATCTCCTATGGAGGCGAGATCCAGGTCTCCTGCGTCTTCCCCGTGTGTAGGCGTCGCTCAAGGTCGACGTCGTCTCCCAGATGTGCCTGTCACCTCTCTCAAATTCCTCTCTTAAATTCCTTGCTCAAATTCCTCTCACAGAAAAGATAATAAATGGTCAGATCACTGTGCAATGATAAATAATCAGAAATAAAAATCAGGTGAAATTATTGCGTCTGTTGCCTCCCCGGCAAAAGCGCCATTTGATAAGACGATTTTCACTTTCGAATAATGTTATTAAGATGATTTATCATTGTAGGATCGAAGTGGTGGAAAATTGCTTAACAAAATAATTAAAATTAAAATTAAACCACTCACAAGAGAGCAGGTTGTGTCCACATGGAGGCAATGACTTATTTAAACTTGCAATTAGGTGGAAATCAAGTTCGCTGAACTATTCATCAGATCAAATAATGCCTATGTAGCTTTGAAAGTAAACCTTAAATTTATGAAGAAGTCAAGGGGTGTTAATGTAATTTTTACATAAGAAAATTATCCATGTGCAAGGGTATGCCATGTACTATTCACTTGCATGCATACTAAAATGTAATTCAAAATTAAATTCAATGCACATAGAGATGAATAATAAGGTTTAACAATTCTCTAGAAGCATGAGCATGAAGGCATAAATTCACCATAATAAAATAATGATAAATAAAAATTCATTTTTGTGGCAATGGCATGAAATGTAAATACTAATTCCATCACAAATAGAGGATTCTACCTCTCTCCTCCTCGCGCATGGGAGAGAGGTTCGTTCGAGGAACTCTTTTGGAAGTAGGTTGGCTGGAGCGAGGGCTTCACAACGGTGGTGGCGGCAGGTTGCGAGACAGCCGAAATCAGTCGGACAGAGGAGAGAAGTGACGATGGTGGAGGTTGCTGCTGTTGGCTGCGCGTGCTGTAGGCGCGAGGAGGGGTGGTGCGCAGGTGCTACAGGCGCTGCAGGCACGAGGAGGTGTGGGCGCATGGAGGGGTGAGAGCTTTGCAATCCGCACGGGCTCGCGCAGGGTTTGATGGCCGCACGGCTGTCGGTGCTGTAGGGAGGCGCTGAAGGCGCTGAAGCAGGGGTCTGAAAGTGCTGGGGCATGAGCGCGTGGAGGTGAAGGGACTGCTGGAGGATGCACGCTAGGCGAGGGCGCGTGGGTGTGCTGGCTGGAGGTGCGGGCAGTGGTTGGGGTAGGCGAGCGATGGTTCAGGCTCGAGGTGAGGGCACTGGAGGTGAAGGCGTGCAGGTGTGCAGGCTGGAAGTAGGATGCTGGTTGAAGGTGAAGGCGCGCGGTGGGGTGGTGGCGCAAGGCGAGGGCGCTGGGGCGTGGGTGCGCTGGAGGTGAAGGCGTGGGCATGCAGGCATGAGGTGGGATGCTGGCTGAGGTGCAGGCAACGATTGAGGTAGGTGTGCGCATGCCTGCTGCGGTGGGGGTGCAACGAGTGCACGTGGTCTGCTGTAGAAGATGAAGTGCGCTGGCTGGAGGCATGCGTGGTGGCGTGCTTGGCAGGGCTGAGGTGTGGGGAGAAGTTGCAGGGACTCTTGGCGGTGTGGGCTGTCACCCCACACGCCCACGGTGGTGAAGTTGCACTGCCGCGATTGAGGCCGGTGGTGAGGAGTGGATGAGCAACGTAGCTCTCTACACAGTGAGGAAAGGGATGGTGGCCTCCCTTGAACAACAGCCCTTCCTCCTCTTTTGTAGCCACATCTACAAAGATTTGAAATTCAAAAGGCCCATTGAGTCAATGCTGATGCGTAGGAGGAGGAGGCAAAGACGGAGCAGTTACCTGGAAAGAAGAAGAAAAAAAGAATAAAATAATTAGGATTATTTATACATAACTCCTTAACTTCTATGTTAATTAAAATAGTGTATGCAATGCACCTAATTAATTAAATAATCAAATGTATGCAATCCTAGGTTAATTCTAAATGCATGAATTATGCACTTAAGCTAAAAATATAAATTAATTTATTTACATCCTAATGTATGCTATCTAAATGTTAAAATTAACTTAATGTCTAGACACTTAAGTACTTAAATAGCCTACAAATATGGGCTAATCAGCGGCACTTCGTCCCATTCTGAGGTGGGACTATCTGCCCACCCTCCTTGCACGCGCCTGTGTCAGGGAACTTCGTTCGATTGCTATAGCAGTGATCGCGCTTGGATTCAATTAGATGCTTGGAAGTGTTCACGAGAGTGCCCCATGTAGCCTAGGACTATGAGCTTGGAGTGGGCGGACCTGGAGAATCTTGCAAGCAAGCTCCTTACTGTTTGTCAATGGCGGCGACCCCCTAGACTTGCAATCAAGCAAACAGCCTCGCGGCCACATCAGAATGTTCAGGAGGCTTCGCCGAGGCACGGCGAGTGTGTTGCGGTGGTCGGCGTGGCATGGGATTGCCTGAGTGCACGTGCCTAGGGCACCTTGTGGCCGTGTGTGTGGGTGTGTTCGAGGGTGCTTGTGGGTGAGTGGCGGAGTGATTGGAGTAGTGGAAGATATCAGTGGAGTGTTGCGGAGGTTGTAGGGTGGTTAGCGAGGTGGATGGAGGTGCGGAGCGACGGGGATGCTTTGCCGGAGGTCTGGCTGAAGGTGAAGAAGGTGATGGTGGTTGGTGGTGTCGAAGGGTATTTTCGAGAGATAAAGAGGGGAAAAAGGAGTAGAAGGGAGAGGGAACTTATCTGGGTGTAAAGAGACGAAGAGGGAGGTAGGGATGGTGCCTGTGCATATCGGCGACGTCGGAGACGAAGGCGCTCAGTGAGGGAGGTCGGCAAGGACGAAGGGGATGTAGAGGCGATGGTGGGTGTGGTGCAACGCGGACGAGCAGGAGGAAGAGGAACCTGCCACCACTATTGTGGCTAGGCGACGAGGGAGAGTGAGGGAAGTCACTGGAGCTTGATGAGCGAACTGGCCGGAGGAGGGGAGACGAATTTGAGGGGTTTTTCCAGTCAATTTCAAGCTTGGGAGATGCGGGGTGATTTGGGTTTGCTTAAATAGGCCTCTGAGGAAGGATTTGTGCTTGGAATCCAAGCTTCCAAGCAGGTTCGCCGGAGATGGCAACTCGAAAGAGGCCTGATCTCTCATGCATTCGCATGAGAGATTAGGTACCAAACAGAGCCTCAAATTAGGTTCACATTAGAGGAGATTTCTCAGAGAATCTCCTTTTCAATTTTGAAGGGGATTCTCTGAGAGATCAGGGAGAACTTGCCCTTGCAATCTCGCCGAAGTACGATTCCCTCTGCTATAATGGCAGAGGGACCTAATGGCAAAGAATGAAGAAGATAGGGGGTCAATTGTAAGGGTTTTTGAAATCTAAGGGTAGAAATGTAATTGGGGTTGGATCTATTTGCAAAGTGGGTCAAGATGAATTCCTATTAGGTCCAAACCTAATTTGGACCTAAGGAATCCAATGGTGAAGTTGAATTTTGATTTTAACCACGTTTGACTGGGTAATTTATGCAAAAACCCAATATAGGGCAAATATTTGTCTGAGACCCCCATTTAGGTTAAAATAGGTTTCAATGGCCAAATTAAAGGTTATAAACCATAGAAAATATTTTTCTATGATTTTTAGAGGGTTTAGGTGAATTTTATTCTGACCAGAACCTTTTTAAATCAAGCAGGTCTGTTTTAGGGTTACAAGAAGTCATTTAATTCCCAGAATTCACATGAACCCTTTTTTGTTTGAACCAACCTACTTTTTATCTTGTTAGGACCATTTGACCTGTGTTTAGCTCATGAGAAAATCCGTTGTTGTACTGCAATGGTAAAATTACAGTTTTACCCCTTATTTCTTACTTTTCTCTCAGAAAGGTTATTCATTGAGTTAGGACCTCTAATTGGTTATGTAGGAGCTTTTGTTCTCTTCTTTGGGTCAAAATGAGTTAGTTAGGGCTTATGATGGAGTTCCGACCATTAGGCATTTCATTATTTTTCAGGACCTAAAAACATCAAAATATTTTGCATTCACATCATCTGCATTTGCATATGCACTCTATTTGCATAACTTCTATAAAATTGTCTTGAGAATTTTTAGTGAAAGAAAGGACCAATGGTTAAACTTTAATTTAAATTAAGTACACTTGGGATTTAATCATTAGCAAACTAATGATGAAGCCGTGGGTTCATTTTTAGACGTTTCAGGTCTAGAAACCTAGACTAGATCAGGTATTCTCCAAAGAATTTCATCCTAACACTTGATGATTCAAGTGACTTGACTTTATTTAGCAACCTGGATAGTACCTGACTTAGCTCTCGATCCAAAAATTTGCTTTTCTTTTGAAAACCTGGTGTCAAGCATTTCACACACAAAGCCAACACTACCCAATCCCAAAAACATCTAAATAATTAAAAAACTCCTATATAATCTTAGGAAAAGGCCGAGACAGATGATTGGTTTGAGTTTCCATCATCGAGAAGGAAAAATACTTACTTTGAGGATGCTATGTCAACATGTTATTACCTCGACGCTGCTCTATATCTATATTTCATATCTTTAGATAGAGCATTAAGGCACATTTTGCAGCTTAAGTGTCTTGGATGGTGCTTCTACCTGTAGCGTTGGAGCAAGAGCCTGAGTTTGCTTGGAGCACCCCTTTACACTGCATTGTGTTTTGGGGTTGTGAGCTCTTGGTGCTTGTCTTGGATGGTACTATCTCGAAATGCCAATGCCGGAGCCCCCTTGAGGATTGGTAATAGAAATGATGATCTCGACACATCTGTAGTAGGACTAAGCTAAGGCTAAGCATGGGGGAAATAAATGAAAAAAAAAGTTTCAATAACACAACCTTATCCCAATAATGTTGGCATATCACAAGGCATTGGCACCTGAATTTTAATCAACTTGTGAGTTGCGGATCGAGTTCACAAGTCAAGGAAATCCTAACAGCAAAAACGGTTTCGGGATATTTTAATTTAAAAGGAGTTAAGTAGTGAATTCTCAAAGGATACAGTGGCCCTGATTTGTCTAATCCTTGAATCCAAAGTTGAGCCCTGATGTTTTATCTTTAATAGACCCTGTACCTATTTTAACCAAAATCAACTACGCTCCTATCTTGAGCTTATTCCTCAAAACACAAAAAGATGTTTTCTTAAGAAATATTGTGGTGCAATCACAATTTTTGCTAAGGGACTAGAAAAAAGATAAGCATGGGCATGTGCTAAACATTAGTTTATCATCATCCTTAATATCCATTCACATCTAGTTCCTAAGGTTTTGTCAATTGCATTGCATTATCTCACTGCATTTAGCATGCATTTGCATTTAGGGTTTAGAGCATACATTAGCATTTATTTTACATTATCTTATATAGTTTCCATTTGATTGTAAGATGGAGGTGAATCAATTGGATCAGAAAGAGGTGAGTTAGAGTAAAAATTGATTCCGGTGGC
Organism: Thalassia testudinum; assembly: GCA_037157565.1. NCBI lineage: Eukaryota > Viridiplantae > Streptophyta > Magnoliopsida > Alismatales > Hydrocharitaceae > Thalassia > Thalassia testudinum. The sequence goes on from JAZHRO010000003.1 coordinate 90,639,359, forward strand.
AGGTCAGGGTTGGGATTGGATTTTGAAAGGTTCTGTGATAGATGTGGCTACTTTGAGGTTCAAATTATCGGCCTCAGAATCAGAATCAAAGAGCGAATCATGGATACTGAGGTCATAAACTAGCTCATAATCGTTAGGAAATAAAGGTTCTCCGAAATTAGAGTATGATTTGAAATCATCGGAGAATCTGCGAAATCAGTTTCTGAACCTGTATCATGTTCGAGATTTCCACCACTGAATAAATTATGATGCATGGAATTAACAACCTGACTTTGATCTAACCTAGTCTCGGATTCCAAGCTCAAAGAGGTGTCCTTATTAGGCATAGGCTCGGGCTCTTGTCTTTTAGGGTAGATTCAATCAAATCCTAACTCTTTTAACTCCTCTAATTCTGTATCGTAAATCGATATGACTTTCGAAAAGTCAATTTGTTCCTTTGAGGAGTCTAGAGAGGTATAATCATCAAATATAGGCCCAAAATCATAGTTCATATCTAAAATCTGACTCTCTTTACATTGGGCCTCATGATCATCCCAAATAGATTCAGATCTAGATTCTAGGTCAGGGGTAGGAATTGGGCCACTAGAATTTGGACATGGTTCTATTAGGATGTCAGAATCACTCTCGAGGATTACCTTAACAGGATAAGGTGTGAGAATTACACCCTTGAGAGGTTCTGACTTAATCTCATCACAGGTGTTTGGTAAATCAAGGCATGATGGACTAGCTTCATGACTCTCTATGGTTGGTTCATAATTGGGAATGCTTGCAACTGGATCCACCCAACCCACATTTTGATCAGGTATGTCATTTGGCATAAAGTTTGAATCTGATTCCATTTGGGTTGGGGTTCCACAACAACCTCTATTTTTGAACCCGGGCTCTGGGAAATCACATTAATCCTCCATATTGCTCCAAGATTCATCATAAAGTTCTAAGTGGGAATCGGGATATTTTTGATTGATGGATTCGTGCAACATATTTAGCATATACCCATGTTTCTCAACATTATCTTGGTGTATCTCCCAGAGTGGTGGATTTGTAAAATAATGTAAACCCTCTATGCTATGCAATTCCCATAATTTATTGAATTCTGATATGAGGGCATCTCGGGTTGAACCATTTATTAGTTGGGTCAACATTAGATGGGCACTATTTGCAATGAGGGTTGTTTCTCTAACACATTAACCTAAATGTTCCTAGATAGATTTGAGGTTTTGTAATATTCTTCCCTATGTCTAAAGGCAGCCTTGATAATTTTCTCCTTCATGCTCATTTGGGATTTAAGTCTATTGAAAATCTTTCCCATGTTGTCAGGTTGCATTTTCAAATTAGGTGGTAGATCAGGATGTAGAATCAAATTCAAGTCTAGATTGAATTGATCAGATCAGATTAGAATTCCCACAGAAGATTAACTCTAATGGAGGCCTCTAGGTTAGACCTAGGGACCTTTCCTGTGTATGTGCACTACAGAATAGATAAGGGACTTGATGTGAATTGGACCCAATCAAGGCACCCAAAAAAATTTTTGATGACTAAGGCTTTTTCAAGGTGGATGATACCTCTGAATCAGAAATCCACACACCCGAGAATTACTTGGGCAGCCAAGAAGGGAGAGTCCTACAAAGACCCCTACACGGTAGAGCGTCCCCACAGGTTACAAGGTTTCCCCCACCTGACCTTCCTTGTCATTGCAGTTCTAAGTAGACCGGAATGTGCAAATTGAGACCTTAAGTCTACTAATTTTAGCCCTAATTTGTGCCTTGAATTTCACTTGATTTAGAAGTTGATTCAATTTGTGACCTAATTTGGAGGTTGGTTGACCCACTAAGTGGACCAACTTCACCTGACCTGCCCTAAAGTTGAGGATGAAATTTGGGTCAAGACCCAAAATCACCTTTAATTGACTCTCAAGTTATGAGGTCCAAATTTTATGGTTCAAGTGAATTTAGAGCCTGATTTTAGGGTTCACTTAGATAGATCTTTTCAATTAAGAGCTTGGGAAGCACACTAATGTAGTAGGATTAGTTTCCTTTATTTCAGGCAAATGTGAACTAACACTTTAGAACCCTAATGCAGAAACCTTAATTGGCTCTATTCTCAAGTCCAATTTGAATCCCAAATGTAACACCTTGGACTCAAACAAGAATGTGAATTGCCCAAGATGTCAAGAATTTAAGCATAAATCTCTAATAGGTACAGGAAATCAGGATGGGGATCTCTAATACAAAATCTTCTCACTTCAATCAGATATCAAATTAATTTCGCAAATCAGGAAACTTTGCCTTTAAATGATAATTACTAGGAAAATATGGCAAGTGGATCCTAATTGATTTTTATTTCCTTTTCTCTTTCTCAAGATTAAGAGATGAGTAGGGAAGAAGAGAAATTTTACCTACCCTTGGAGTGGTTGATTGCACGGAAGATATCTTCATGATGTACCATGCAAAATCAAAGCAAAGCAGATAGGGTAAGTTAGAAATCAAATTAATCAAATAAGATAAGACTAGTGGTGAATTGTACGTTGCTCCTCAACAATGACGCCAAAATGTTGCTAGCGGTAAGTCGTCGTTTAGAAATATATGCATCGTAGTATAGTCGACGAAAATCGCTTTACAACATTTAAAATTTATAGAGTGCTCAAAACTGGCATGAGTCCGAGGTCGTGCGTAGGGAGTAATTGTGGAATTCACACACTAATCGCAATTAGAAATAATGAGCACAATCAATTAAACACAAGAGAGATATTCAATGAATAATAATTTACTCAAAATGATATTCAATTATGAACCAATTTGTATATAAAAAATTTAGTGGGATAAAAAGAATATAAAAGCCCAAAAAGAATGGTGATTTAAATCACCACTTAATCCCTCAAATTAAGCATATATCTCAACCATGTCAACCAATCAAATTTTCTAAAAGTGGTCCTTGAACCACTAATCCTTGTTAGCACAGAGCCAATATATCCACAGTGTTCAGAACTAGGCCCAAGCCAAGCACAAGGCCTTAATAGACGTCGCAAAGGGAGATCAGACGGCTTAAATATCACCAACCACAGCACAAAGCCAGAGCATAATGCCTCTCGAGATGTCAAGTGTTTAGCGGACATGCACGCATCTCGAGGTAAAACCCTACCCTTATCCTTCTCAAATATTTTCCTTCTTTCCTCTATTTAGAATCGGGAATAAGAAAGTCGGGTATACAGGTAATCAGGTCGTGGGTCCAGGCCCACCGGACGTGGTGGTGAGCGAGGAGTGGAGAGAGGTGAGTGGGGACCTCACCCCCGAGTGTCGAGGCAAGTAGCTAATGACAACATTTGATTTTATGTGCTGCAATGAATTTATCCCACATGATGTGGGACTAAGGAAGCCCTCTTCTCCTTCACGCATAGCTGTGCAGTTTCTTTGTTGATTGCAGCTTGAATGCTCTCTTAGTTGCAAATCCAAAGCCCAGATAACTTCTGGGATGTGTTCCGCAACAGTTGGGAGAGGAATCGAGGTTGGAGGATGGTGAAGCATGGCGGACGGAGAGGGAGATGACGACGGCGATGGCAGCCATCCATTGGAACTTGAAATGATGAATACGAGCTTAAAAGCCCCAATTAGAATTCTCCTGAGCTTCACCAAGTGGTGGCAAAGGTGATGGTGGTGTTCTTGTGGTGTTTGGGAGCATGTGGAGGTGTAACGGTGCCGGAGGGGACGTGCGGAGGTGGGTATGTTTGGAGGGGCGAAGGAGTGAATGAAGCCTCTAATTAGGAGAGGGGTTTTAGTCGATGAGTGATGGGGAAGCTTCCGGTGGTGGTGGTTGGGCGATTGGTGGTCGAAGGTGGCATAGCGGCTTCGTCGGAGGCATTGCCGGAGGAAGAGAAGATGGAGGGGAAGGCACTTGAATGGTGATTGATTTGAAGTGGGAAAGGGTTGGTTCTAACCTAAAGAAGGAGAGGAAGAAGAGAGACCTAGCTAAGGGATGAAAGGGGAGGAGTGTCACCAACTATGATTGGCTGACGTCAGAGATGGTGAATTCTTTGGTGATGAGGACGGCGAGGAAGAAGAGGTCAGGCAGCACTAGCTAATGTGCACTAGACGTGGAAGACTTCGAGGAAGATGTTCCCTCTACCTATTGTACGTGGCAGAGGGCAACGAATGAGATCGAGGAGCTCACCGGAGTCACGGTGGAGGTGGCCGGAGGGAGAGGAGGAAGAGTTTTGTGGACAAATCGGACTAAGGAGGATGATCTGGAGTTGGGGGAGTTCTTATAGAGCTGAGACCGAACTCTAATTGAACAAAGAAGCTCAATTGGGCTTCGATTTAGAATTAAGAACCCACAAAATTTTGTAAGAATCGTTGGGGCTTTCTACAGCAAATCAAGGTCCAAGATACTGATCAGATGTTTCTCTGCAATGTGAACACCAATCCTACCAAATTTGGTGGGATTTGGAGTTTATTTTATGAGGTTTTGAGTCAGTCAAAGGTGGTGTTTAGCTCAGTTGACCTAAAAATGGCAGTAGGGACCAAATTGTGAAGGAGATGACAAAGTTGGGGACCCATTTGCAATAAAATCAAAAGTTAGGTGTTTAAGTGAGAGAAATAGAGAGCTTAGGGACTAGATTGCAAATTAGGTCAAGATGAACTCTAATTAGGCCCAAATTTTGGATATAGCCTAATTTGGATCCAAGGAATCTGATGGTGAACTTGGATTTGAGTTTTGATCATATTTGACTAGGCAATTTGCACAGAAGTGAAAATTAAGGTAGAATCCCATCTGCAACTTATTCTAGGTCAAAATAGGTCCAAATGGTCAAACCAAGGGTACCAAACCTATTAGAATATTTTTTTATGAATTTTAAGAGGTTTATATGAATTTAATATTAATCAGAACCTCTTCAATTTAAGCGAGTCTGAAATTAGGATTTTATGTTCTGATTCGATTCTTGAAATGCGTGAAACCCCATTTCTGACAATGTTGCCCCACTTTTTGGACTTTTGAGATCATTTATCCTTTATTTAACCCTTGGTGACTCCGTGGTCACTCTGCATTTATGATGTTATGTTAAAACTACAGAATTAACCCTATTTTAATGTTTTCTTCTCAAAATGGATTTGAGTGGAATTATTGTCCTCAAACGATTATTTAGGAGCATTTATCACTTGATTTTGATTAATGTAAACTAGCTATGATGAATGATGGTGTTACCATTAGGCAGCATCTCAGCTAATGGATCTTGATCCAACGGTTGAGAGTTGATGGCGGGAATGAAGAGGAGGTGCTAATGGCCAGCTTAGATGGTCTGGATGGTGCCATGTGGCACCATTTGGACCGTCCAACTTCAGGTACCTGTAGGTGGTGCCACGGATGTCGGATTGGGTTGATTTTCACATTGTTGGGCTACGATCGTTGATCTAAATCCATCTTGTGATTGGACTTGTCATTTGAAGCTTCGAATTATATCACCTTGCCCCCTGGCCATTGATCTTCCTCGAACTTCATTTGATGCTATAGAACTCCAATCAAGGCGATTTTAGAGGAGTTAGACTCTGATCGTCATCCTGATCAAATCTGTATAGTTGGATCGTTAATCCGAGACTCCGGAATAAATCTCCTCTTCTAGCCACAATAAGAAGCAAATTAACCTATAATTTATACAAGCTATTCTAAATGTAGAAGATGCATGCTATGGAATATTTATAATATGGAATGCATCTATAAGCTTAGGAACATGCATAAATAGGTGTTTTAACCTAAATAGATGTTCATACATCAAGCCTCAACAATAAATCAATGTGAACAGGAAAATATTTGCAAGTTTTTTAGGCCGTTGCCTCCTTGGCAACGACATCATTTGATGTTTTCTTAATGAAGATACTAGCAACAAAAATAATACGTCATTGTATTTTTGTGTGGTGGAAAATCTATAATCAAAATATTAATCAATAAAAAGCTAACTACATAGGGTAAGTCATATCCATTGGGAGGAACGAATCAAATAAGAACTCACAAATGTCTCATACATGGAATTATGATTCAGACAAATAATTTGAGAAAGTATTTTTTTTTACTTTTAATCGACTGTTAAACTCATTCAAATCAATTCATTTCATGATATAAAATAAGAGATGGTCGGAGAGAAAGTTAGAGGGCATAACAAGCAATTGAGACATAATAAAATAATCTCATAAAAAGAAGAAAAGAAAGACAAGGAAGAAGAGGAGTCGTACAGTGATGGGTGGTGATAGTGGTGGGATGGAAGTGAGGATGTGGTATGATGGCCACACGTCACCTCATGGCAGATGGAGGTGAAGGTCACTGTGGCGTGGTCGACAAGCTTGCAAAGGTCCATGGTGTGTGCAATGGGGTTCACGATGTACACATGATTCACGATGGGAGGTGGAGGTGATGGTAGATGGAGATGGGCGAGCCTTTTCTTTTAAATTCTCCCTCATGCATAGGATTATTTCTCCTCCTCTCCCTTATTCATGGGCTGCAGTTAAATTGCACCCAAAAATAGTCATCGAGCATGTCTTTCCCTCTCTATCTTGATAGTTATTCCCTGCATTTCACACAAAGCAAAATTATTTATAAAATAAACGAAAATACACGAGTACTATTTATTCATAATTTAAATAATGCACTATAAATGATGTGAATGCATGTAACATAAATTAACCCAAATACATTTATTATATAATAAGATGCTTATGCTAAGAACTATAAGCAATCAACAACTATTATTTTTAGGCCTAATAATAGTATAACAAAATGGACTCATCACTCCCCATGTTCGACTTGGACTCATTGGTTCTGATTACAAAATGTTTGTGAGTTTGGTTTTTATTTTGATATCATGTTTCGCACTATGACGAACGCCTAATTTATTTCTTGTGAAAAAAGATTATCACCTCTTCTATAAAGGGGAATGTCATGATGAATGGCTTTCTATTTATTCCTTTCATGGCCTAGGTGACCTACCAAATGAGATCGAGACTTGGTCATTCGGATGTGGGTAGGATGGCTTAGAGGATTGGAAGTTCACCTCGGAGGTTCTGGGTAACTCCTTTGACCCTTGCCTGGTTTGACAGTGGACTACTTGATCCAACTCCTCCAGTTGCCACTGGAGTCAGGCATTTTCCACCTTAACTTGATAGATGCAATCATCGCTCAACCTCTCTGGATACACTACAAGAATATTCACTATTGCCGACCGTTAGAAAAGGTCGGCAATGTGAAAAAAACGATCGAGGAATGTACTATTGCTATTGTGTTTTCTCGATCGTTCTAGAATGTTACCATCGAGAAAAAGGAGGACCCTCATTCAATGTGTGGTTGTTTCTATCATCTGTTTTCAATTATCGAGAAAAGTTTTTCTCAACTGTTCTATATGCATCGTCAACATAAACATCTATCTCGACCATTATTTAGACGGTCGAGTAAGGTGGTATTCTCGACCGTTCAAACAAAAGGTCAAGAATAGTGATATTCTTGACCGTTTGTTAGAACGGTTGAGAATACTAATATTTTCATTCGTTGTTAAATAGTTGATAATGCGTTGTAATTTCAGTTGCAGACTATTCTCAATCGTTGTAAAACAATCGAAAATAGTAGCAATTTTTTTTTACTAAAGGTTTTAACTATGTGCATGACTTGTAGAGAACTAAAAATCCAATAAAAATATAATCACACAACTTAAAACATTTGCATTCATTTAAAACACTAGAAATGAGAATAAAAATTTCATATATATAATAATATATACAAAGTACAAGTACGAACGGTAGTGCATATAAAAATACAGCATTTAGTTGCGGCACCACCACCTAAATCATTGTCGTCACGATGATCTCTATACTGATGAAAGGATGGGTGATCGATACCTCCCTGCTGAAGTACCTTCAAGAGCTCCTTTATGGCTTGAGTTGACTGCTGCAACTACTCTGTCGACTCCTTGAACTGCATTATGCTATTCCTGACTTACGTGGTCAGCTCATTGATTCGCTGCTCCTTCTCCTCGTCTCGGTGGCATAATGTCGCAATCTCCTTCCTCATCTCTTGTACCTCAGCTGAAGAGGACGATGCCTCCTTTCTCCCATACTAGGTGGAGACGGTCTTACTCCTCCCTATGCTACAGATGTACCCGCTATGCTCAGGTGGTATGACGGTCCATAAGCTCCTCTGCTATCAGTGGCTACTAAACTGTACCCGAGTTAGCATCTTTAGGAGAATGCATTAAGTTGACCATATTATCTTGAAAGAGATTGAATTATGTTAAGTAAATTTAATTAATTATAATTATAAATGAAATAAAAGTATTGTGTATTTTAACTTACATGTCTCTGCTAGTTTGTGTTATGAAGGCACTGTCTATTTCCCTCATTACTCAGCTTGCTATGAGTGGCCTCATATACTCCCACCCGATCAAGCTGGGCACCTTCATGCATGGTGGACTATAATATTTTGAAAGAGTTAATTGAAACAAATTAAAAATATTGTATAGTTTAAAAGAAAATAATAATTAAAAATACTTACATATAGGGATTTCATCCCGCCTATGCTCTTCCTATCCAAGACATGAATCTTTGGTGGGGCTTTAGCCTTATTTTCCTTATTCTTCTTGGCGTGCTCCTGAAATAAAGGTATAATTTATTAACTTAAAAATTAGCTAGTTAAATGATAATATATGTAATACTTTTACCTGCGTCACTGGATCATGCCAATGCTAGCACGCTTCCTTCCAAGTGTGCGACTGTATCAAAAGAGGCCCATTACACAATGTCTCATCATGATTCCTGCTCTTATAATACTAAAAAATATATTTGTAATGTTAGAAATAATATGAGAATTATGGTAAAAGAACTAAACAAATAAAATTAAAATTTATCTTTTACCTTACTCTTTACCTCCAATCTCTAGTCATTGTGAATCTTGGCCGCGTGCTTGAGGATATATTTAGGGACGTTCGGATCGTCGCCTTAATCGAAGATCGCCAGCATTAGTAGGATAATAGAAATTGTTACATAATTTAAAGTTATATAAAGCAATGTAAATAAGGTATTAATTTTTACCAATTACCTTCAACTCTCGAATGAGCTACCTCTTCATCTCATTTGTCACCTTCCTTCAATCGAAGTACGAGAGTGGGATGATCGCCTTCGTCAATGTACCCAATCTGCTAACGAATGAAGGATACTCCATTGCTTTCCCTACTGGTGTGATCCTCACCGAAATGCGAACCCCATGTGAAATTCTCTCTAAGTCCCTATTCCCCTACGTGCACTTGGAAGACAGAATTATAACATACAATAAAATGACAAAGAAATAAATAAATCGTAACATTTATTAAACTTTCATACTAGTACAGTGAGGGGGTGGTGTAGAACTTCCCAGCTAGGAAGGATCTGGGTCAGCCGACTGCTCTAGCTAATCATCCAACCTAACTTCCTCCTCATCAAATGAAGCACTATCCTCCTTCTCCTCCTCATCGGCAGGTGTGTCCTCCTCATAGTCAGGACCCTTTGCCTCGAAAACTATCGGAGGAGGCATCGGACTCTTCTGACGCACGCAGAATGCGTTGGTTTAATTATGTCCTTGCAGCATGCGTTCGCGATGTCAGTTTTAATTTAAGATGTGGATTTGGTGAGTCTAAGTGTCGAACATGAGGATGCATGAAATCAGATTAGTTTGTTACTTTAGTTGTCATAGGAATGTTTAGTTTCTTGCTTGCGAGAAAACAAGAGAGAGAGAGAGAGTAGGGTTAGAGCTCGTGTTTGGAACATGACAATCATTTTAAGAGGATGTGAGCTATGATATACGAAACAACATCAACTTATAGCATGTAATTAGAGTTTGTTTACAACTATGACAATAGATGAAAGCTTAAACAAGTGCAACATAAAACTAAAGTAAAGAGAGTGCGAGGAGGCAAAGCGGCCACGATGGTGGAAGGGGGCTCCATCGGCTGCTTGACAACTCCAGGGCGGGTATGGAGTGTTTAGTCGAGCTAGGAGAGAGCTAGTATTGCATGGAGGGTGTGTGTGAATTGAATGCCAAGAGATGGAGATGAATGGAGGGGTATGGGGCTTTTTATAGAGAAGGGGTTTCTAAATCAGGCAGGGGTTTTAACGATGTCCAAGATGTCGCTAAAACCATTCCAAAAATGTCGCTAAAGCCTTTTGTCCACTGATCAACGCATGCTGGCTGTGCTACTTCTCGCGATCTGTGCGCACGTAGTATAGGTCGTCCGATCTTCGCGCCGTGAGCGCTGCCTTGGATTGCTCCTTGAGTGCACATGGGAGATTGCACGCATCAGAAGGCACCACGTAGCCGCCATCTGCACCATTCACGCCAACATCTACAGCTGAATTTCTCTCATGCGTGCCTCCGTTGCTGATTTAAGCCTTGCCCTGGCTCGAACGTGCATTCGTTGCTTCGTGAGTGAGGAGTGGACCAATGCGTTGTGTGCATTGGTTTGTTGCAGCAGGGGATTTCTGGCTACTGCTCCTTAGCTGTTAGATGAGAGATGTGTGGTCGTGATCGAGCGATGAGGGTGTGCTGAAGAGAGAGGGCAGTGGACGCAGGCAGGCAAGTGCCAAGTGGCACGTTTTGGGAACTTATTGGGCTGGTTAAGGGAGCTCTGGATGTTGAATTTAAGTGATTTCTAGTCTATTGGACTCCATTCATTGATCTGAATCCATCCATGTGGTTTGATTGCTCATCTGAGGCCTGTTTCAATATGAACTTGTACAAATGGCCATTAAACATTGATTTATAAGCAATCTTAATTCGCGATGCATGTAGTGCTCCCATGCCCATTATGGTATGTTATTAGTGCACGTATATCCTCAAGATAAACCCTGGTTGACGGAATTATCATCATTAAATGCAAAGTTATCATACCCCCATGCTCATCCCTTTCTAGTCTCTAGCAAAGTTTATCCTAGCCATTATTCTCAGTTGGAATTAGGAATTGATTGCTTAGATATATGTTGCTTATCAACGGGAGGAAATACATTAAGAGCCTAATCCATAGAGACTAAACAGTGCCCATGAGTCTGCCAAAATGCAAACTGCCCAATTCCTCACTTTAAAGCATATATACAGATACATATTTTTTTTCTTTTTCATCTTTTCTAATTTTTTTGGATTTTTGGAGTTTAGAGTGTGTAGGTAACTTTTTACGGCTACCCAACCTACCCATAACTCGAAAAAGACTCTAAGTGCTAAGTATCTTGGTGTGAAGATTGTGATAGATTCACTTAACGGTAATTAAAATAGACTTCTGGTTTCTACGCCCCTAAGTGATCGGAAAAGGAAATGCATGCCTGAAGGTGTATCTGTCCGATCAGTAGCTTTCTCCCTACTTTTATTTTGTGTGGGGTCAACACAAGGGTGCTTCCAGTGTATATCTCCTCGGATTGCTCTACTTCCCCGCTTCTTCCTTAAGTGTTTTGGGCTTTTTCATGCATTTAGTGAGCTGGGTTTTGGACAATCGGCAATGGGTTGTTACCCATGACCATTTTGCAGCCATACTCGTGCGGTGAAGTATAGATTTTTCTTTTTGTTCTTTTTTCTATTTTTCTATTTCTCCTTTTTTCTTTCCTTTTTTTCTTTTTCTTTTGTTGTTTCAATAGGTGTCTTCCTTGATCTAAGATTTACCTAGAGGCAATAAAAGAGAATGGTCCTGTGGCTGGGCTCTAGACAACCAGCCAATGTGGTGTTACCCACGACAACTTGCCAGCCATACTATCCTAGAAGGTTCGTTAGCTACCCAATTTCTATTAGAATCTCCAAGGAGTGAGTCAGTGCAAAAATGTGTGCAGATGCTTAGACTAAAAGTCCCTCCGAGTCAGAGGGTGGGTTGATAAGTCGTATACTTATCACCCTACTTTATTGGTCAGATTAATGTAAATTAAGGTTGCAAGGATTCCGGGTTAAATCTACATTTTAGTGGACACCAGGGCTGATTAAGCCTGAAGGCTTAAAAAATCTAAGTGTTCAAGTTCTTCTCGTATTATTTCCCACAGTTGACAAGCTCCTAATGCCTAAGTTATCTTTCCTAATTCTTTTATTTATATATAATTCATGCTGATAATATTAACTCAGAGAATGCGAATTACCAGCCCCCCATGCTTAAGTTGGACAATGTCCTCATTGGCAAATAAATGTATGCAAGGGGGCATAGAAAGAAATCACTTGAGTGTAGTGGTGTACCTGATCAGCCTGAATCTTCAGGGTTGCCTCTCAAGAAGCTTTTAGTTTAGTTCCTTCAGCTAGGCATAATGCATAAATAAGAATGGTCTGGGTCAAGAAGGTGCAGACAAAATTAGCAAGACCCAAAATCAGAAGTTCGTAGATGTGAACTAGGCTATGGTGGAGTCTCGTCCTGAAGGGACGGGAGCTCTGCAATAGATGTAACATGCATGCATGTGTTTGTTCCTCTCTTAGTCTGTGGGCATGTTGAGAAGTTGATGTGGACGAGTGCACCCCGAATCTAAAATGCTAGACACTAAAGATGTAGGTTCTGTACTCAGCTTGTGTCCCTATAAAATTGTAATCCCTCAAAGATGTATCAATTCTAGTGCATTCGGGTTGTGGGATTTCTATTCTGGTAGGGCATGTAATAAAATCAAGAGTTTCATAATGAGCCCTAAAATCAAGCATGAGGTCTCTCTCCAGAGAAAAATCCATCCCTTGTTCAACTAGGGTTTCATTGCCTATTCCCTCTAAGTCCTTGACCCCAAGAATATTCTTTTCAACCTCTTTCATATCAGACTCAATGTTTGAGGTTGCTTTAGAGGTAGGGCTGATTTCATCCTCTAGCTCAGATTCCATCTCTTGGCTCTCCTCTAAATTTACGATGGAAGTTTCAATTAATTCGAAATCGATTATTTTGAAATTACAATCCCATTCCCCATCTCCAATGTTGGATGTCTTTTCCATCGAATCACTTTCCTCAGGAAGATTAGATTTGGCTTCCACAACATCGCCCCTCAAATTCTCAATTTCCTCTTGATGTGTGTCCTCAACTCTCCCCAAATCATGTTCTGAGGAGTCCTCAATGACATCTTCTATGGAGTTTTCCAACTCTTGGGGAGTATCAATGGTGGGATGAACTAATTTTGGGTAAATAGATGTAGTCAAATTGATCACAGCAGGGCCTTGCTTCACAAATTCTGTGAACAGAGTTGCTTTCAACAGTTTTCTTTGGCTCTCTTCCTCCAGTTGTTGGAACATATCCATCATGGCCTATTGCTGTTTAATCAATTCTTGATTCTGTCTGTGTAACTCTAACAGGAGGTTATCAAGAGTTGATAGGGTGTCATTTGGTTTCCCTTGGATTTCTTCCTTCATATCAGGGCTAGGAAGGTGTGGTTGAGGATGTGTACTGGAAGCTGCACTGGGGTTTAAGTTCTTGGGTGGGTCCCCTATTCTATCATTTTCAGGGTCCAATTCTTTAAGAGGGACCATTCTTTGTTTAGTCCTACTCTAGAATAATTGAGGTTCTAAGTTCTCCTCCCAGTCGGATTCTTCATCAGGGGACCAAATCAAAGGTTGATCATTCTTGATTTGCCTAGGTTTCTGATCATCCTTTGATTTTCATTTGTCTAGAAGCTCTTCCAATCCAAAGGTCAAGTAGGAGAGATCCTTGAATTCAGATGATTTTTCTTGGTTATAGTCCTGGGAAGGGTAGGGATCTTGCCGTTCTCCTAGAGTGTAGGTCCCATCAAAGTGGGTAGTGAGTGGGTGGGACCTAAAAGGAGAGTTGTCATGAGAAGAATCGAGATAAGGATCCCCAAGGTTTAGATCGTACCCATGGGTGGGTGGGTTGGATGTATCCCAATAAAAGGTTGGTGTGGGTTGGTTACAATTGGGATAGTTGAGGCAAGCGGGGCATTCTGGGTTATATCCCCAAGTAGGTGGCTGGTTATCCCAAGTAAGTTGTGGATACGGTCTACTTGGGTTAGAATACAAATCATGTTGGGGATAGTTTGGATAAGATGGGTAGGCATTGAAATCCATGGTTGAGAAGAGGTGGAGGGGTGAGAGAAGAACATGTGAGAGAAGTGTGTGTGCATAAATAATCAAGAACTCTAGTCCTTATGGTGTAGACCAAGGTGACCTAAAAACCTCAAAGGGAATGATCAAATCTGTAAGCACTTAACCACCCTTCTCGATGTTAATCTGGCCAAGTTGATTACGAAGGGATTGAGGGGAAGGTTCTTCCTTTGGCTTTCGCTGCCGGTTCCGTGGACCCCACAACCATGGTCGCTTGACACTTCCCTACAGCCTAGACACCAGATTCTACAAAGGGAATGAAGGCCAAGTGCCTAACAAACCTAATCACATCTTCAAGACTTAGACTAGTCCTGCCTAGGGCATGTTTACTCCATTTTAATGAGGGGCTAGGCTAGTGCTTGTGCTCAGGATATGTGATGAAGCGTTGTTTGGGGTTGTGCCTCTTACTTAACTGATTTGAGTGTGTGTGTGCACTTAACAAGACATGGTTCTCAAGCAAGGATTTTAGGATGTGGTGACTTTTAATGATTTATTCTTGCTTTAGTGCTTTTCAGGGTTGGAGTTCCTTAATGTTTTCAGACAATGTTCAAGTGTGCACACAAGGTTTTGCATACAACGAGCAAAAGTTGATTTCCTTTAGAATGATGTGGCCCTAGAAAAACAACCCTAGTGTATTCACCTTAGTGTTCATGCAATTCTACTAGGTGAGTTGATTTTAATTATGGTGAGTGGTGCGGCCCAAGTCAAATCATGGTGGCTTCACAAACACCACTCAAAAGAAAAAAGAACACTCCAAAAAGATTGTCTCTTCAAAAACGTTAGAGTGTATAATTTTTTTTTTTTGGTTGGGTGATGAGTTTGGAATTTGGGTCAAGTAGCCATTCACCACACCAATTTTGATTTTATATACTTTTTGTATATATATATATATTTTAGGCAAGCAAAGACTCAATGGGTGAAGTGGTACTCACAAAAGGTCTTCGCAGCACTTTACTCCACATCTACCATCTCGGATCGCGCTCCTCCGCCACCCAAGCATCAAGTTCCTGCAACCGATCAAGTAGAGGGAGAAAATGAGTTAGAAGATGTGAATATGAATGTGGGAAGTAACAAAAGAAATCCGTTGCCTCCTCGGCAATGGCGCCAAAAACTGACGTGCGTGGAACGCATTGGTTTAATTATGTCCTTGTAGCATGTGTTCATCACGTCGATTTTAATTTAAGATGTGGATTTGGTGAGTCTAAGTGTCAAACATGAGGTGGTGTGAAATCGGCTTAGTTTGTTGCTTTAGTTGTCACAGGAATGTTTGGTTTGCTTGTTTGCGAGAAAACAAGAGAGAGAGAGAGAGAGTAGGGTTAGAACTCGTGTTTAAAACATGACAATCATTCTAAGAGGATGTGAGCTATGATATACAAACAACATCAACTTATAGCATGCAATTAGATTTTTTTACAACTATGACAATAGATGAAAGCTTAAACAAGTGCAACATAAAACTAAAGTAAAGAGAGTGCGAGGAGGAAGCAAGGTGGCCATGGCGGTAGAGGGGGGCTCCGTCGGCGACTTGACAACTCCGGGGTAGGATGGAGTGTTTAGTGGAGGCTAGTATTGCATGGAGAGTGTGCGTGAATTGAATGCCAAGAGATGGAGATGAATGGAGGGGTATGGGGCTTTTTACAGAGAAGAAGGGGTTTCTAAATTAGGCAGGGGTTTTAGCGACGTCCAAGATGTTGCTAGAACCATTCCAAAAATGTCACTGAAGCCCTTCATCCACCGGTCAATGCATTCTCGTTGTGCTTCTTCCCACGATCTATGTGCATGTAGTATAGGCTATCTAATCAGAGATCGGACAGTTGGAATCCCTCCGTGAGCATTGCCTTGGATCGTGCCTTGAGCGTGCGTGGGAGATTGCGCACATTAGAAGGTGCCACGTGGCCACCATCCGCACCGTTCGCGCCAACATCTACGGCTGAATTTCTCTCGTGCGCGCCTCCGCTGCCGATTTAAGCCTTGCCTCGGTTCGAACGTACGTTCGTTGCTTCGCAAGTGAGGCATGGACCAACGCACTGTGTGCGTTGGTTTGTTGAGTGCAGGATTCCTGGCTGCTGCTCCTTAGCTGTTAGATGAGAGATGTGTGGTCGAGATCAAGCGAGAGGTGTGCTGAAGAGAGAGGACGGTGGACGTAGGCAGGCTAGTGCCACATGGCGTGTTTTGGGCCATTGATCATCAGATCAACATCCATAACTTCTTGGGCTGGTTGAGGGAACTCCAGATGTCGGATTTAAGTGATTTCGAGTCCATTAGACTCCATTTGTCGATCTGAATCCATCCGTGGGCCATTGCTCATCTGAGGCATATTTCAACATGAACTTGTACAAATGGCCATTAAACATTGATTTATAAGCAATCTTAATTCACGATGCATGTAGTGCTCCCGTGCCCATTATGGTATGTTATTAGTGCACATATATCCTCAGGATAAACCCTGGTTGATGGAATTATCATCATCGAATGCAGAGTTATCATCTTCCCCTTCCCCTTACCCCCCTCCCCTGACTCTGGAGATATCGACCCACATCTCCAGGCGTCAGAAACTGCAGGCAGGGCTCCTCATGGGGGGGTTGAGCCAAGTGTTGTTGGCGGGAAGCCTGAGGCTGATGCTCCTGATAGGGGGCCTCAGGTTGCTGGGAGGTGGCATCATCCCTTCTACTCCTATTAGCCTTCTTCTTTACTTGAACTTGCATAGAAACAAAACAAACAATCAGATATTTTTAAAAAAATTCAGCAACATTTTCCTTATATATTATGATTTTTCAAAAATTCTATATGAAACAAATATAGAAATAAATCAAAATAAAAGAAGCGTAGGAAAAAAACACCTTTCTTCTTCCCCTCCCTCTTCTCCACATTCTCCTTCACCCATCCATTCCCCTTCCCCTTTTCCCTTTCCCTTCCTCTTCTTTCCTTCTCTTTTCCCCCCTCCATTTCCCTTCCCCTTTTCCCTTTCCCTTCCTCTTCTTTCCTTCTGTTTTCCCCATTCCCTCTTCTTCACATTCCCCTTTCCCTCCCTCCACTTCACATTCCCCTTCCCCCCTTCATTTCCTTTTCCCCTTCCCCTATTCATTCCCTTTCCCCTCCCTCTTCTTGTTTTCAACTTCACATTCCCTTCCATCTCCCCTTCATTTCCCTTTTTCCTCTTTTTCCTTCCCATTCCCCCCTTTCTTCCCATTCCCCCCTGAATTTCCCTTCCCCTTTCCCTTTCTCTTCACATTCCCTTCCACCCTCTGTTTCTCTTTCTCCTCCTACTCCACACTCAACACAAAACATTCAATGCAAAATATTCAATAAAAGTGATAAATATAAGTGGGCACACTCCATATACAACAACAACAACAACCAACCCCTTTCTCACACTAAGTGGGGTCGGTTATATGGATTCTTTGTCTCCACACAGATCGATTTTGAGCCATTTCAAGACTTAAATTAAAGTGATTGAGGTCATACTTAATAGTTTCCTTCCAATACTTGTTTGGTCTTCCTCGCCCCCTTTTAGCAGGTTCATCCTCCAACTTCTCGCATCTCCTGACTGGAGCATCTAGTGGCCTTCTTTGCAAATGACCAAACCATCTTAGGTGTGTCTTTCTCATTTCATCCTCTATCGGTGCCACCCTAACATTTTCTCAAATAATCTCATTTGAAATATGGTCTTTCTTGTATGACCACACATCCATCTTAATATCTTCATTTCTGCTACATACATCTTCTGCACATGCCTATAGTTGATAGCTGTTACGACTCGGTTCCCGGATCCCTACCGAATCCAAGACCGGCTCGCCTCGACTAATCCCAAGACCCAGTCATCCAACAAGAAATAACCAAAAAGTAGAAAAGTAAACCACATTTACATATGTAATATAACTAAGCAGTAAAAACATATAAAGCAGTAAAGGAAAGTAAACCTGTTGTTCCAATACATACCACCATAGCAACAGAAATAACGGAAACGAAAGCAACAGTAACAACAGTAACTAGAAGTCTAAAACTCACTACAACAGAAAAAAGGGGGTACAACATGAGTGCAGAAAACTACGGCTGGGCTCAATTAGGCCCAGCACCCTCTACAGCTGGAAGCTCAGGCTGCTCAACTCCTGGACCTGAACAGTGTTATGAAAAAGACAGAGCCAGCGAATGTAGAGTAGAGTGGTAACTATACTGTCTAAAGCAGTAAAAGTAAAAGGTTTAATTCTCTTTTCCAGTTATTTTATTTTTCATGCATTTCCTTTTCGCCCCTTTTTCCTCAAACATTGAGATTTTCTTGATCTTGCGTGTTCCTCGTGGGAACGATCTTGATTGAAGTTTTTTATGTAGAGTAGAAGGTACACATGGTGCTCTCCTAGCCGGGAGAGTCCCCCGTGGTAGTCCTACACCTAGCCAACCACCACGAGGTCACTGTCAAGACGTAGCGGTGACTACGGCACGCGTGATAAATGCATGGGTAGCTATCCCGCACTGACATGCGGCCAGTCGTTTCCGCTAGTGGGTATGCCCAAAGAACAGCATGGAACAGTATAGGGTTTAGCCCTCTCAGAAACAAGGGTCTAGCCCCTCAGAACCAAACAGGGGTCTCGCCCCTCCACAGTCCGTGCACCCTCGTCTGACTACCCCGATTTGCCTAAAGGGCCTAACAAGTCGATGTAGGGTGGCTAGCTGAACCCTGGGCCCCATGGGTGGCTAGCTCCCTCCCTACACTAGTAGCTTGCCTTGGTACCGTGTACACGAGGGCCAACAGAAGTTGGTGTAGAGTGGCCAATCCTAACCCCGAATCCCAACCCAAGGGCGGCTAGCTCCGCTCTACATAAAAAGGGGATAGTTGCTCTCCTTGGTACCATGTACTCAAGGGCTAGCACACTTCCCTCCTACAATCCAGATTTTCATCTGACCACAGGAGCTCTACTCCTAATTCCCCGTAGGGTTCATGCTCATGCTCACCACATTATTCCGATCTAGATTTCATTATTCACAATTCAATTCTCATTTATATACAGGAAGCTCGTATTTCCATAATTCAATACATGCAACTGATGGTTTCACAAGTAATTATTCATTTATCTCAGGCAACTCATGCTATAATAGGCAGCTCACAACTATATCACAGGCAATTGCTAGCAGTTTAACTTAATCATGTATACAAATACAATCATGCAGTACAACAGGTTCATTCATTTCTCTATCCTAGAGTTCATGCCACATCCTAGGGGTTCCAGTTGGCTAATTTCACAAGCACATTCTTATTTAATATAGTTGACAGAAGTAGACCACTCTACCAGACAATCCGGGAGTAATGGGGGCTTGAACCGTAGACTCAGGCGTCTCTGCGAGCCCCAAGCACGCAACAGGTCGAAACCCTATACCAAGGAATACATCACAAAGGAAGATTCAGAATAGTGTATCAAGGTTTCTAGTACGTAGAGAAACTCGCAAGGAAACTACAGATACTTCGTTTGCATAAAATGGATCTCGATCGAACCCCAAATGGGTCAAAAACGTGTCTACTGACCAAAATCAGACGTCTGGAGACAAGTCCAGACGTCTTAAAAGTTACAGAATCTCACCTCAAGTTCCTGCGGTGTCCTCAAATGTCTATAACTCCTCTGTGACCATCTGAAAGCAGTTCCAGACGTTGGACTAGTCCTCCGGTCGTTTGGTGAGCTGATCAGATGTCCGAAAGTGCGTGGGAGGGCGTTCCATGCACCTTTTCAAGGCTACTCCTATGTACGATAAAGCAGCCACCCCAAAATTAAACCGGCAAATCTTCTGCGGTGCGGCCTACATGGCTGTAACCGTGAAAAGGAATGTACCTTCGTGATAAAGGTGCTTTTAGATGTCTGGTCTTGACTCCAGATGTCCAGAAGCTCAGCTAGTCATCTAGACTTCACTCTAGACATCTGATACTGGAAAAATTCCAATATCAGAATGTGCTTCTAGCGCTCCTCGCCACGCTACTCCAACTGCTGCAGGTGGTCGAGGACGTCGCTCGAGACTCCCTCCTCCTCCCGTACGTGCCACGGTGGCCGTGCGAGCTCCGATGAGCTTCCATCGAAGCTCCCAATCTCGACCTCCTCCTCCTTCTCCCACACTCCCCTCCTCGCTCTCATGCACTCCCTCGCTCATCTCCTCTCACCACTCCGCTGTGCTCTGAAGGTGGTGATGGTGGTGTGTGGAGTGGATAGGAGAAGAGGGGAGGGTGCCCTTTTATAGAGGCCGTGGGTGTAGGGTTTGGGTAGGAAGGAGGAGAAAGGAGAGAGAGAGGTGAAGTTCTGCGCATCGCCTGCACATAGAACGTAGAGTGCATACAAAAATTTAATTTCTAGATGTATGGACAGACGTCTGACTGACACTCTAGATGTCTTAAAAGGCTAAAAGTGGGATGGGTCTTTACATCATAACAAACTTAAAGGAAGTTTTATCCCCGAAACTTAAACTAGCTAGGGTGTGGAAAAAGGAACATAAAACACATAATAAACTTAAAGAGGTCCGAAGTAGGTCCGAAAGGACATACCCTCAAAAAGCTCTGGGTACCGCTCCCGCATTGCCGCCTCAGGCTCCCAGGTAGCCTCCTCGTACTGCTGGCTTCTCCACAAAACCTTCACCAGGGGTACCTGCTTCCGTCTCAGACTCCGGACGGCTCTATCTAGTATCTGCACTGGTCTCTCGAGGTAGGTCAAGTTGTCACCCACCTTGACACTCTCGTGGCTAAGAATGTGACTGGGATCGACGACGTACTTCCTGAGGTTGGACACGTGGAACACGTCGTGCACTCCGGAAAGTTGGGGAGGAAGGGCAAGCCGGTAAGTGATGTAAACACATTTACACTACTTAAAATGTCTATTTATGCATGTTCTTAAGCATAAGATTGCATTTCATGATATAAATATTGCATTACATGCATCATCTTGCATTTAGAGTAGTTTGAATAAAATGGAGGTTAATTATCTCCTTTTATGTGCTTGGACAGGGCAAATATTTTATCGGGGCCTCGGATCAAAGATCCAACCGTATGGATATGATTAGGGCGACGATTGGAGTTCAACGACTCCAAGATCGCCCTAATCAGGCATCCGTAGCATCAGATAGAGACCGGGGAACCCTAGAAGATCAAGGGCCAGGATGGTGTAAATCCGCACTTCAGATGGAAAATCCGACCACACGGATGAATTCGGATCGACGATCGCAGTCGAACGACACAAAAATCGAGTCAATCCGACATCCGTGGCACCATCTACAACTTCCAGAAGATGGACGGCCAAGATGGCGCCACGTGGCGCCATCCCAGCCGCCCAATCGGCCGCAGGAGTCCTGTGAAGTCCGCGCAACGTCTCCTCTCCGCCGTTGGATCTCGATCCAACGGCTGCGGTCGCGCGCGTTTAAAAACGTCCGCGCGACCATTTCGCCCGCGTAGCGCAGCGGCGACGCAGCTGCGGGCGAAGCGGAGGTCGCGGGTTCGAGCCGCGGAGAGGGGGTCGAAGGCGCGGGCGAGCGGGCGCGCACGAGCGTCGGATGAAGATCCAACGGCCGTGCGCGCCCGATAGCGCCGACGCGCAATTGGACGCCCTGGTGGGCGCGCGATCGCACGCGGGCGGCGTGCTACGCAGCGGGCGCGGGCGCGATCTAAGCCGTCCGATCTCGCGATCGGACGGCTGAGACGACGCGGACGTGCGTCTGCGTTACGCGCGCAGGTAGCCGAGCGGGCGCGCGTGGCGCGGCGGCGACGGCGACGGCGGGGCTTTAGCGACGGTTTTATCCGTCACTAAAGACCCCTTATTTATTATTTTGAAGATGTAATGTCCATTTTGCCCCCACTCCTTGCAACTATAAAAGGAGACCCCCTCCATACAAAATTTTCATCCCTTCCTTCTCCTCTCTACCTCTCCAAAGCTCAAGAGAAGCTTGTCCCACACCCGGGATGCTTCTCACGAGATAAAGTCCAAATTTTCGTCCCCCTTCGGAAGTGGATCCCGCGACGACGACGGCGTGCTGCTTCGTTCCCGTTCTTCTGCTTCATCCTCCTTCGTCCCGCTTCGTTCTCCTTCGTCCAGGCGTCGTCCCGTCCGGCTCGTCCTCCAAGCGACCGTCGAGGAGGATTTCTCTCTCCCTATTCTTTTTACTGCTTTCTAGTATAGATTTACTGCTTTCTAGAGTAGTCTATTCGTCCTCCGAGCGATCGTCGAGGAGGATATTTCTCCCTCCATTCTTTTAATGATTTCTAGAGTAATTGTTTTATGTTTTCTAGTTGTAGTGAAAGAACTCTTTTATGATAAATTCCTTGTCTATTCTACATCTCATTTTGATTTCCATGTATAGTATTCCTTCGCTCTCTCTTACTCCCTCTCTCTCTTTTATTTGTTGTAGATACTTAGATAGTTTAAATTGAATTTCTTTGTGACAAAAATAAAAAGAAACGCGGAGTTTTTAAATCAAACGTTCGCCTCCCTGTGTTCGACCCGGAATTCTTATTTCGGTATAAATTTTATTTGTTGAACACGAATCCTTCGCTTTCGAACTACAACGACGGGTTTTTCCAAAAACCAAACACGTTAGCGTAGATTCTCGCTCAACATTTTGGCGCCGTTGCCGGGGAGGCAACGATCTTTGATTTCTCTTCACGTTTTGTAACTTACAAATCATTTACCTCACTTTTCTCCTTTCTTATTGTAATTGCAGGTACTCTTTTGGGGCAAGCAAAAGCGGTAGATTGGAGTAAAGTGCTGTGAAGGGTTTTGTAAGTTATCACCCATTCTTTCCCCCTCCATAGATTTCATTCGCCACATTGAATCCAAATTCCAATTAACCTAGGTGTTTGCATAAATCCTAGGAATAGTTTGGTTGTTTGGATTCTCACTCACATTCATTCCACCTTCATTTATATAAAAAAAAAAAGTAAAAAGATAATTTTGTGGGGTAATTTTCAACAAATACACAATGTACACCCACATTTAAAGGCACTTAACTAAATTGATTTGTTTCTACTCAACTGGGTTCTGATCTGTGGGACCAGTACACATAAAGCAACACATAAAAGAGTAGAAATCATTCTAAGTTAACCATCTTTGTGTGCCTAACTTAGTGGTGCATTTGAGGCCAGTTGTTTGAGTTGTTTGGGCCGCACCACTTCAAATAAAATCAACTCATCAAGTAGCTGCTAATTAGGTTCAACTCTTAGGGATCTACCAGGCACTCCACATTCTTTTTAAACTTTAAAGGAAAATATCTTCACCTGTGCTTGCAAAACCTGGTGTGCCAATGAAACTTGATTGAAAACACCTAAAGTTGAATCCTAAAAGCTACTAAGCAAGATTTGAACCTTAAAATTCACCACATCAAAAATAATCTTGCTTGAAAACCACTGGTTGTGCACGCACACACAAAGCAATCAATCATTAAGGGCACAACCCATTTAAAGGGCCCATCACATTCCAAAGCACATTCAAACCTAGCCCTAAATAAAACAGAGTAGACGTTGGCCTTAAGGATTGGACTCGCTCTTCAGAACTCAGAACGAGATTATTTTCGATTAGTCTGTTTCTATTGTTCAATCTGATGTCTAGCTAGGGGAGCAGAGTCAAACGATCGCGGCTGGGGGGTACACTAGGAACCGGAGGCGCAAGCCGAAGGAAGAACCTTCTCCCCAGTCCCTCCTTCTAACTGGTTGGATTGAACAGACAGAAGTAGATCAAATCGTTCTTTTATCTCAAGACGGGTTTTGGGAGTCTGTAGGTCTGTAGGCTAACCCATTTAAGGACAGGTTTGATTGTTTGTATTGCAGGGCACCTTTCTTCCTCCCGTGTCTCATGAATCCTTCCACATATTTCACGCATTCCCGCTCTTTCCCTCCTGTTGTAAATTATCCTCAACATGACGATTATCCCAACTCTTATTGTAATCGACCATCAGTTAGTTGGGATAATTCAGATTGGGGATACAATTCCGGACCCCCGTGTTTAGGGTCTAACCCTGAACACTTTGATTCTCAATTCTATCCTTCTCAGAGTTGCATCGATTATAGATCGTCCTTCTTTCATGAACAACCTAATGCGATCTACAATCAAGAAGGATACACTGATCCTTACCCATCCTCTGATTTCACTGCCTTTAGGTCATCTCCATCTTTTGAACAATCTGAAATGACCTATTATCAGGATGGGTATAACGAATCTCAATTCGTTAATTCCTCTACATTGATGTCAAACCCGCCCAACCCTGAACCAACTCATTTGGTTCAGGTTAATCAGGTTCAAGATAAGGTTCTGGCTAACTTGAGGAATATCATTCAATCTTTAGAAGTTCAGCCAATACCTTGCATTGAGAGATTGGAGCCCCTGATTGAAATGATTGATGATTTAAACAAGTCTTTGTTGGATTGGCTCCAGGATGTTAAGGATAAGAACCCGGGTGAGTTTCTACTTGGGAAATTAGCGAAATTGAGGATGAGATTCGTGGTTGCTTTGATTCAATCTTGGAATAATTCCCAGGATGAACTCTCTTCAGGAAAGCCAATGATAGAACCTGCTCAGGCACCTGTTGGGGGGGACACGTGTTACGAAGCTGACCAGATTGAATTAAAACAACCAATTAAGGATGATTTGATTTCTTCACCTGAAATCCCTGAGCCGGGTTACGAGGAAACGTATGTCTCCTTGGAACGCAAAGTGACAAATGATTTTGGGACATACATTGATACGGATCCTGATGGTGAAGATTCAAGTTGCGAAGTCTCACACGAGTTTTCAAATCACGATTTTTGTGAGACGATTGGGCCTGAGGAATCTGATAGATCATTTGATAGCCCAATAACTGAGGAAACTGATCTTATTAGGGCACACGATACGGATCCAGAATCGCATTTTCTGGAGGAATTAATTCAATGCCCTGATTATCAGTTACACCCTGTTGAGCTTATTGATGATTTTAATTCTGAGATAATTAGACCCAAGTCAATTTTGATTTTGCCACATCATCTAGACTTGGAGATTTCAGATGGGGTGATGAATATACAAGAGGTCATGGAATTTGATATGCCGAATGAGGAGGATAGGAGCTGGGAAATTCTGATTTGGGAAGTCAATTTTGGAGGAAATGGAAGATTGAGTCGAAGGGTTCCTTTTAAACTGAAACCATCAAATCAGAACCCTTACGACATTTGTTTCGAGGATGTCAAACTCAAGCACACATTTAACGATTATCCTTTTGAGCTTCAATTCTCTGTAACCCGACATTTTGGCCTTGGGTTGCATCCTCACGAATCGCAGGCCCGACCCCGCTTGCATTTTGATTTTAGGTTTTGGGTAATTTTTATCCAGAACCTAAGATATTCTCGATTATGGGGTGTGGGTCTGCACCACAATCTGGTCCACATCTGTGGACCTCTGCTGACAGGTCAGAGGATTCTTCTGTTTATTCTAATTCTGACCTGCACATGTGAATTCTTCATTTCTTTTCTTTGTATAGTGTGCCTAGCTGAAGGCACTAAACTCAGCACATATACAGTTCTTTTTCATTTTCATCTCGGAGCGGACCCGATATCCACGCAATTCAGGTGCTTTCTACGCTTTTCCACTCTGTTTTATGTCTTTTCAATACAATGAGGACATTGCATTAGATAGGCATGGGGGGGTGGATATTTATCTTTGAATTCATTCGTCAGCTCCGTAGATTTGTTTTATTATTAAAAAAAAAAAAAAAATCAAAATTAGGAAAGAGAATTTGGGTTTAAGAAAATTTTCGATCTTAAGAAATACTATATTATGGTTTGAACACAAAGACCCTTCAGGTCTTTGGACTTAATCAGCCTATGTATCCACTAAAATGTGGATTTGTTTTTCGAGTTCTCGCCAACCTGAATTTTATTATAATTGGAGTAAATAAGTTTGGGTGATAAGTACACGACTTATCAACCCGCCCTCTGATGTGAGGGAATTTTGAGTCTTAAGCATCTACACACTTTCTTTGCACTGACTCGTTGTTTGGCGATTTTAACGGAAATTGGGTAGCTAATGAACCTTCTAGGGTGATATGGCTGGCAAGTTATCGTGGGTAACAGCCCATAGGTAGGTTGTCCAGAGCCCAGTCACTGGACCTTTCTCTTTTTGCTGCCTTTAGGTAAATCTTAGACCAGGGAAGCCACCTACTTAAAAAAAAAAAAAAAAAATGAAAAAGGAGAAAAGAACAAAAAGAAATAAGCCACACTTCGCCGCACGAGTATGGCTGGCAAGTTGTCGGTGGTAACAGCTCATCGACTGGTTGTCCAGAACCCAGCTCAGAAAATGCACTAAAAATTCCCAAAACACTTAGGAAGAAGCGGAGAAGTAGAATAAACCGGGGAGATATACACTGGATTCACCCTTGTGTTGACCCCGTTAAAAAATAAAAGTAGGGAGAAAGCTACCGGTTGTAAAGATACACCTTTAGGCAGAATTCTTTTTGAGGTCACCTAGAGGCGTAGAAATCCGAAGTCCGTTTTAATTGCCGGTCAACGAGTCTATCACATCACAATAAGATGCTTAAAACTTAGGGTTATCATCAAATCTTGGGTGAGTTGAATGGCCGTAGAAAGCCACTCTTAAACCCTAAAATTTGAAAATCTAAAAAAAAAGAGTAAAAACAGAAAAAGAAATTTTTCTTTGAATAAGGCGAGGCTTGAGGCGGTCTGCATTTTGGCTGATACCCGGGCACTGTTGTGTCTTTGAAAGTTCAGTTCTTAAGTAGACAATTTCTTAATGATTGAAAATAACTCAGGTCCAAATAATCTAACCTAATTCTTTTATAAATAGCATATAGTTTTTGCTAGGGACTAGCAAAAGATAGGCATGGGGGTATGATGTAAACACATTTACACTACTTAAAATGTCTATTTATGCATGTTCTTAAGCATAAGATTGCATTTCATGATATAAATATTGCATTACATGCATCATCTTGCATTTAGAGTAGTTTGAATAAAATGGAGGTTAATTATCTCCTTTTATGTGCTTGGACAGGGCAAATATTTTATCGGGGCCTCGGATCAAAGATCCAACCGTATGGATATGATTAGGGCGACGATTGGAGTTCAACGACTCCAAGATCGCCCTAATCAGGCATCCGTAGCATCAGATAGAGACCGGGGAACCCTAGAAGATCAAGGGCCAGGATGGTGTAAATCCGCACTTCAGATGGAAAATCCGACCACACGGATGAATTCGGATCGACGATCGCAGTCGAACGACACAAAAATCGAGTCAATCCGACATCCGTGGCACCATCTACAACTTCCAGAAGATGGACGGCCAAGATGGCGCCACGTGGCGCCATCCCAGCCGCCCAATCGGCCGCAGGAGTCCTGTGAAGTCCGCGCAACGTCTCCTCTCCGCCGTTGGATCTCGATCCAACGGCTGCGGTCGCGCGCGTTTAAAAACGTCCGCGCGACCATTTCGCCCGCGTAGCGCAGCGGCGACGCAGCTGCGGGCGAAGCGGAGGTCGCGAGTTCGAGCCGCGGAGAGGGGGTCGAAGGCGCGGGCGAGCGGGCGCGCACGAGCGTCGGATGAAGATCCAACGGCCGCGCGCGCCCGATAGCGCCGACGCGCAATTGGACGCCCTGGTGGGCGCGCGATCGCACGCGGGCGGCGCGCTACGCAGCGGGCGCGGGCGCGATCTAAGCCGTCCGATCTCGCGATCGGACGGCTGAGACGACGCGGACGTGCGTCTGCGTTACGCGCGCAGGTAGCCGAGCGGGCGCGCGTGGCGCGGCGGCGACGGCGACGGCGGGGCTTTAGCGACGGTTTTATCCGTCACTAAAGACCCCTTATTTATTATTTTGAAGATGTAATGTCCATTTTGCCCCCACTCCTTGCAACTATAAAAGGAGACCCCCTCCATACGAAATTTTCATCCCTTCCTTCTCCTCTCTACCTCTCCAAAGCTCAAGAGAAGCTTGTCCCACACCCGGGATGCTTCTCACGAGATAAAGTCCAAATTTTCGTCCCCCTTCGGAAGTGGATCCCGCGACGACGACGGCGTGCTGCTTCGTTCCTGTTCTTCTGCTTCGTCCTCCTTCGTCCCGCTTCGTTCTCCTTCGTCCAGGCGTCGTCCCGTCCGGCTCGTCCTCCAAGCGACCGTCGAGGAGGATTTCTCTCTTCCTATTCTTTTTACTGCTTTCTAGTATAGATTTACTGCTTTCTAGAGTAGTCTATTCGTCCTCCGAGCGATCGTCGAGGAGGATATTTCTCCCTCCATTCTTTTAATGCTTTCTAGAGTAATTGTTTTATGTTTTCTAGTTGTAGTGAAAGAACTCTTTTATGATAAATTCCTTGTCTATTCTACATCTCATTTTGATTTCCATGTATAGTATTCCTTCGCTCTCTCTTACTCCCTCTCTCTCTTTTATTTGTTGTAGATACTTAGATAGTTTAAATTGAATTTCTTTGTGACAAAAATAAAAAGAAACGCGGAGTTTTTAAATCAAACGTTCGCCTCCCTGTGTTCGACCCGGAATTCTTATTTCGGTATAAATTTTATTTGTTGAACACGAATCCTTCGCTTTCGAACTACAACGACGGGTTTTTCCAAAAACCAAACACGTTAGCGTAGATTCTCGCTCAACAGTAAGCAACGGATCCTATCCGCTCCAGGACCTCAAAGGGCCCCACAAACCTCGGTGCAAGCTTCCCCTTCACCCCAAAACGCTGCAGGCCCTTCATTGGTGAAACGCGGAGAAAGATGTGATCCCCAACATCGAATTGCACCTCTCTGCATTTCCGGTCAGCATAACTCTTCTGCCTGCTCTTGACAGTGCGGAGTCATCTGTGGATCTGCTCTATCACCTCCTGACTCTGTTGGATCAGCCTGGGGCCAATGTCCCACTTGGTCCCCACCTTGATCTAATTCAAGGGTGCAGTACACCTACGTCCGTACAGAGAGCCTCATAAGATGCCATCCGATGCTCAGGTGGTAACTGTTATTATATGCAAACTCTGCCAGGGGTAAATGCTCCTCCCATGAGCCACTCCAGTCTAGTACACAGGCACACAAGAGGCCCTCAAGTATTTGTATGGTGCGCTTTGACTGTCCGTCCGTCTGGGGGTGGTATGCAGTACTGAACCTCAACCGTGTCCCTAAAGCCTGCTGAAACTCAGCCCAAAACTGGGAAGTAAAATAGGTATCCCTGTCAGATATAGTCTTACACGGACCTTCGTGTAGGCATACCACATCGCGAATGTACCTCTCTACCAACTGTGCTGGTTCCAAGGTGACTCGGATCGGTAGGAAATGTGCTGTCTTTGTCAACCTGTCCACTATCACCCAGACTGTGTCGTGTCCTCACTGGGTAACAGGTAGACCCATCACCAAGTCCATGGTGATGCTCTACCACTTCCACTCTAGCACAGGAAATGGCTGCAACGGCCCAGCAGGCCTCTGGTGCTTGGCCTTCATTTGCTGGCACGCCAAACACTGCTGCACGAACTCCCCCACATCCCGCTTCATCCCTCTCCACCAAAAGTCGCATCTCAGATCATGATACATCTTTGTGTTCCTAGGATGTATGGTGAACCTGGACTCGTGCGCCTCCATCAGGAGCTCTTTCAACAACTCCTCATCCCTGGGAATGCATAAGTGTCCCCTCATGCGCAACACCTCGTCTGTAAAAGAAAAGTCTCCTAGGTCCCCTGACAACACTCTGTCTCGCAACGCCCGTAAGTATGAATTTGTCATTTGCCCTGCGATGATGTGGTCTATCAACTCTGGTCGCGTCTGCCATGTCACTGTCACTACCCCACAATACCCCTGTGGCTCCCGGGGTCGCCAACTACCCAACTCCTCCATAAGTCTCCAACTCTGTGCCTATAGACTAGCCAAGTGGGCGGGTGCCTTCTGACTCAAGGCGTCGGCCACCACATTGGCCTTCCCTGGATGGTAGGAGATGCTACAGTCGTAGTCCTTCAGGAGCTATAACCAACGTCTCTATCTCATGTTAAGCTCCTTCTGGTCAAACAAGTACCTGAGGCTCTTATGATCTGTGAAAATCTCAAAGGTCTCACCGTACAGGCAGTGCCTCCATGTCTTCAGTGCGAAGACAGCAACTGCCAGCTCTAGGTCATGGGTAGGGTAGCTATGCTCATGGGGCTTCAGTTGCCGCGAAGTGTAAGTGACAACGTGACCCCGCTGCATGAGAACACCCCCTAACCCTTGCAACGAAGCGTCTGTGTAGATCACAAAACTGCCACTGTTGTCCGGGATGGTGAGCACAGGAGCTAAAGTCAGTCTCTCCTTCAACTACTGAAAACATGCCTCACATGCATCTGTCCAGGCAAAGGGCACGTCCTTCCGAGTCAACTAGGTCATAGGACGCGCAATCTGCGAGAACCCTCTGATAAACCGTCGATAGTAACATGCCAATCCCAAAAAGCTCTGTATCTCTATCACTGTACGTGGCCTCTCCCACCTGAGTACGGCCTCAACCTTGGCTGGGTCCACAGCTAAACCATCCCCTGAGATCACGTGGCCCAAAAAAGTCACCTGCCTCAACCAAAACTCGTACTTGCTGTACTTGACATACAACCTGCGTCGCCTCAAAGTGTCCAAAATCATCCGTAGATGCTGTCCGTGCTGTGCTGGATCCCGTGAGTAAATGAGTATGTCGTCGATGAATGCCACTACAAACTGATCCAAGTACGGTCTGAAAACCCGGTTCATCAAATCCATAAAAGCAGCGGGGGCGTTGGTCAGCCCAAACGGCATGACCAAGAACTCATAGTGCCCGTACCGGGTACGGAAAGCTATCCTAGAGACATCGGTTTCCCTGATCCTCAACTGGTGGTAGCCTGATCTTAGATCTATCTTGGAGAACACTGTGACATCTCGCAACTGGTAAAAAAGGTCATCAATTTTCATCAGCAGATACTTGTTCTTGATGGTGACCCTATTCAGTTGTCTGTAGTTAACACAAAGTCGCAAGGTACCATCCTTCTTCTTCACAAACAACACAAGGGCTCCCCATAGGGATGCATTGGGCCTCACAAAGCCCTTCTCCAACAGGTCCTGTAGCTGTGAGCTCTCGTAGCTCAAGTGGTGCCATCTGGTACGGTGTAGTAGAAATGGGGCTAGTCCCTGGTACCAGTGAGATCTCAAACTCGATCTCACGCTCGAGCAGTAGTCCTGGCAGCTCCTCTTGAAACACGTCGGGGTACTCACAAACCACCGAAATGCTTTGAAAGTCAGCCACTGGGCTAGGCTCTGCCACTACACAGGGTAGAAAGCCCTCACACCCCTGGCTAAAAAGCCTCGCTGCCCGAAGCGTAGAGATGCATCTGAAACCTCCATCCACCAGCTGTTTGTGGAACTCAAAGGAAGGCAACTCCGATATGGAGAAGACGATCTTCCTCTCGAAACAGTCCACCAAGGCGTGGTAGGCAGACAGCCAATCCATCCCTAGAATCACACCAAAGTCCTCCATCAATATCACAATTAGGTCTGCGGGGAGGTTGTGTCCCCCTATACTGACCTCTTAGTCCACATAGACCTCCTCAGCTACAAACAACTGGCCACCTGGGCCTCTGATCACAAATGAATCCTTTAATAGCACAGTGTCTTGTCCCAAATTGACAGCAAAACTCGAAGCGACAAAAGAGTGTGTGGTGCCAGAATAAAAAAGTACGTACACTAATCTGCCGGAAATGGTAACCATACCTGCCACCACTGAACCAGAAGCCCTGGCGTCTCTGTGTGTCAGGGCATTGATACGCCCCTTAGTCCTTGGTGCATACGAAGCAACTACACTCTAGGTCGGGTGAGCAGTCGCTGGTCGGTACCCTCCTTGTGACTGACGCCCTCCCCCACGCACCTGGGGACCACAACCACCAGCTCGACCTCCAGCGCTTGGTGCAGGGAGCATCTGCTGTGCTCCAGCCCTATATGGGCAGTCCCTCCTGATGTGGCCCGACTGGCCACACTGGTAGCAGTGGGGAACTCAACTTCCTCCCTCGGTAGATCCTTGTTGACGGCTGGGCGGGGGTCCAGTGCTGGCAACTGGCCCCTATCTGGGGCCCCCAAAGGCCACTGACGACCCTGCAAAACGAGATGGCTCTCCTGCAGGTGCCGCATGCCTCCTCTCTCGACGGCCGTAAGAGTACTCTGGTTGGTAGGGCCTCTTCTGTCCGCCATCGATGTCACGCGCGGCTGGGTTGGTCTCCTCGTAGGTCATGGCTGCCTCCACCACTCTCGAGAAGGTGGGCAGCTTCAGGGGTTTGATATACCCCCGAATAGTAGGTCGAAGACCCTCAGTGAACCTCCATAGGTGCTGCTCCTCGTAGCCATGGTTGTCGGAGCAAAACGTGACAGCTCTAGGAAGCGCGTGTGTGATACGCGCTGATAGTCATCATCCCCTAGCGGAGAGCATGGAACTCCCACCTCCTTTGGTCCTACCAAGTCTGCGGAAAGTACTGCTCACAGAAGAGGGTCACGAACTGGTCCCACGTCAGCTCTCCCCTCTCCTGGCCTCTGACTGCCCTCCACCACCTATGTGCCGCGTTCTCTAGCTGGTTCGTGGCAAAAGCCACGCGGCACTCCGCAAGAGGGTGAAGGGTGTCAAACACCTTCTCTATCTGCTCCAGCCAGTCCTCTGCCTCAAACGGGTCCTCATCCCCCTTGGAGGAGGGGAGCTTTAGCTTTCGGAACTGTCCGAAAAGCTCGTGGTGTAGCTGCAATGGGGGAATGGGCACGCCTCCAGGCAAAGATGGCTCATGCTTAGAAGTGTCAGAGTGCGGTGGGGGCGGTGGAGGGCCACTCCCTCCCCTTCCTGCTCGTCTGACGCTGTGGCAGTCTCTCTGTCCCACCGAGGACTCCCCCTCCACGTCCTCAGGGAGAGGTGCCCGTGGAGGCTAGTGGAGCTCCTCTTGCACTATGACTCTGATCAGCTGGGTGAGATCCTAGGCCTGAATGCCTGGGAGAAGAGGTGGGTCAACTAGCACCTCAGGCCAGGCACGTTCGCCCCTCCAACCTCGTCCACGACCGCGACCGTGGCTCACCTCGAGAACTCCCCGACGAGGCATCTCCTGCAAAGAGACGCGAAAGATAGAATAAAAAGGTCAACGCTATCGAATTTCTTCGGAAAATGACTCGGAACAAATGTTAAAGCAACACGTTGTGGTGGCTACCCTAGTTACATGCACGTGAACGATTATTCTTAAGCCAGTTGGTTCATTTCTTGGGACGATCTTACTCTGATACCATCTTGTTACGACCCGATTCCTGGATCCCTACAGGACCCGAGACCGGCTCGCCTCGACTAATCTCAAGACCCAGTCATCCAACAAGAAATAACCAAAAAACAGGAAAGTAAACCACATTCACATATGCAATATAACTAAGCAGTAAAAATGTACAAAGCAGTAAAGGAAAGTAAAACTACTGTTCCAATATATACCACCACAACAATGGAAATAACGGAAACGAAAGCAACAGTAACAACAACAGTAACTAGAAGTCTGAAACTCACTACAATAGAAAAAGGGGGTACAACATGAGTGCAGAAAACTACGGCTGGACTCGACTGGGCCCAGCACTCTCCACAGTCGGAAGCTCGGGTTGCTCAACTCTTGGACTTGAACAGTGTTATGAAAAAGACAGAGTCAGTGAACGCTGAGTAGAGTGGTAACTATACTGTCTAAAGCAGTAAAAGTAATGGGTTTAATTCTCTTTTCCAGTTATTTTATTTTTCATGCATTTCCTTTTCACCCCCTTTTCCTCAAACATTCAGATTTTCTTGATCTTGCATGTTACTCGTGGGAACGATCTTGATTGCAGTCTTTTCCATAGAGTAGAAGGTACACGTGGTGCTCTCCTAGCCGGGAGAGTCCCCCGTGGTAGTCCTACACCCAGTCAACCACCCCGAGGTCACTGTCAAGACATAGCGGTGACTACGGCACGCGTGATAAACACACAGGTAGCTATCCTGCACTAACACACGGTCAGTTATTTCCGTTAGTGGGTACGCCCAAAGTACAGCATAGAACAGTATAGGGCCTAGCCCTCTCAGAAATAGGGGTTTAGCGCCTCAGAACCAAACAGGGTTCTCGTCCCTCCACAGTCCGTGCACCCTTGTCTGACTACCTCGATTTGCCTAGAGGGCCTAACAAGTCGGTGTAGGGTGGCTAGCCGAACCTCGGGCCTCGTGGGGTGGCTAGCTCCCTCCCTACACTAGTAGCTTGCCTCAGTACCGTGTACACGAGGGCCAACGGAAGTCGGTGTAGAGTGGCCAATGCTAACCCTGGGTCCCAACCCAAGGGCGGCTAGCTCCGCTTTACACAAAAAGGGGACAGTCGCTCTCCTTGGTACCACGTACTCAAGGGTCATCATACTTCCTGCCTACATTCCAGATTTCCATTTGACCATAGGAGCGCTACTCCTAATTCCCCGTAGGGTTTATGCTCATGTTCACCACATTATTCCGATCCAGATTCCATTATTCACAATTCAGTTCTCATTTATATACTGGCAGCTTGTGTTTCCATAATTCAATACATGCAACTGATGGTTTCACAAGTAATTGTTCATTTATCTCAGGCAACTCATGCTATAACAGGTAGCTCACAACTATATCACAGGCAATTGCTAGCAGTTTAACTTAATCATGAATACAAATACAATCATGCAGTACAACGGGTTCATTCATTTCTCTGTCCTAGAGTTCATGCCACATCCTAGGGGTTCTAGTTGGCTAATTTCACAAGAAAATTCTTATTTAATATAGTTGACAGAAGTAGACCACTCTACCAGACAATTCGGGAGTAATGGGGTCTTGAACCGCAGACTCAAGCGTCTCTGCGAGCCCCAAGCACGTAACAGGTCGAAACCCTATACCAAGGAATACATCACAAAGGAAGATTCAGAATAGTGTATCAAGGTTTCTAGTACGTAGAGAAACTCACAAGGAAACTACAGATACTTCGTTTGCCTAAAACGGATCTCGATCGAACCCCAAATGGGTCAAAAACGTGTCTACTGACCAAAATCTGACGTCTGGGGACAAGTCCAGACATCTTGAAAGTTACAGAATCTCACCTCAAGTTTGTGCGATGTCCTCAAACATTCAGGACTCCTTTGCAACCGTCTGAAAGTAGTTCCAGATGTTAGACAAGTCCTCCGGTCGTCTAGAAGCACCTTCGATCGTCTGGTGGGCTGATCAGACGTCCGAAAGTGCATGGGAGGGTGTTACACGCACCTTCCCAAGGCTGATTCTGCATATGACAGAGCAGCCACCCCAAAATTAAACTGGAAAATCTTCTGTGGTGCGGCTTTCATGGCCGTAACTGCGAAAAGGAACATACCTTCGCGATAAAGGTGCTTTCAAATGTCTGGTCTTGACTCCAGACGTCCAGAAGCTTAGCCAGTCGTATGGACTTCACTCCAGATGTCTGATATTGGAAAAATTCCAATATCAGAACGTGCTTCCAGCGCTCCTCGCTGTGCTCCGCTGCGCTACTCCTCGCTCTGCCGCAGCTTCAGCTGTTGTAGGTGGTTGAGAACGTCGCTCTGGACTCCCTCCTCCTCCCACACGTGTTGTGGTGGCCATGCGAGCTCTGAAGAGCTTTTACTGAAGCTCCCGACCTTGGCCTTCTCCTCCTTCTCCCGCACTCCCCTCCTCCTCACTCTCATGCGCTCCCTCGCTTGTCTCCTCTCGCCGCTCTGCCGTGCTCTGAAGGTGGAGATGGTGGTGTGTGGAGTGGAGAGGAGAAGAGGGGAGGGTGCCCTTTTATAGAGGCCGTGGGTGTAGGGTTTGGGTAGGAAGGAGGAGAAAGGAGAGAGAGAGGCGAAGTTCTACGCGCCACCTGCATGCAGAACACAGAGTGTGTACAAAAATTTCATTTCCAGACGTCCGGGAATGGGTCTAGACATCTGACTGACACTCTAGACATCTTAAAAGGCTAAATGTGGGATGGGTCTTTACAATATCCCAACATTAAGAACCATACAGCATGGTTGGTCTTACCGCAGCTCGATAGTATTTTCCTTTGACTTTTAAAGGAACCCTCTTATTACAGAGAACACCAGATGCACCCCTCCATTTCAACCACCTTGCATTAATTCTATGTGTAACATCTCCATCAATTCCACCATCTTATTGGAAAATAGATCCTAAGTACTTAAAAGCATCTTTCATTAGAATGCACATGATGAGGTGTGGCTCATCATAGCTAAAAATTCCCAAGTTAAGCTAGAAATTAGGTTAAACACTACTGAATTAACACATGAAATGGGTTAATTATGGGAAATAATAAAAAAGACCTAAAACATTAATTTTGTGTTAAAAATGTAAAATTAGGTCATTAAATGAGATACTCTATTCATTAATATCACTTGATGATCCATTGGCAAATTGAATAAACATTTGAGTTCAAAAGTACAAATCAAAAGTATAATTAACTTCCTTAATGTTCAATTATACTTAAAAACTTAGTTGCATTTAGACATCATAAGGACCTCGCATGAATAGTTTCCTTAGGTCATATACATAACATTCATTTAAAAACTTCCAGGGACCATTTTGATAGCTGGCAGGGACCTCTTTGTAAATCTAAGGACATCTCTGCAGAACTTCTTCACCACTTATGGGCCTTGCTACAAAAACTCTACCCCTTCACCTGCAAGGGCTTCTCTACAATTTCACCCTTAGACCTGTAGTTGCGAGGGTCTACTGTGGCTCAAGAACACAAGAAATCTAGGCTGTTTATCTCTTGCTCTCACGATCTGATGGCCCTCCTCCAATCGAAGCTTTGCGCATTTCGACACTTGAGGTCACCACTTCGCTTAGATCCCATCCAATGGCCGCATTTTGATTTGGACCTCGCGCGCGCTCACTATCCCATCTCCACCACCTATGACCTAGGTGCCTAATTGCACCACTATGGTGCCTTGATCCAGTA
Organism: Thalassia testudinum; assembly: GCA_037157565.1. Classification (NCBI taxonomy): domain Eukaryota; kingdom Viridiplantae; phylum Streptophyta; class Magnoliopsida; order Alismatales; family Hydrocharitaceae; genus Thalassia; species Thalassia testudinum. Next base: position 90,676,321 of record JAZHRO010000003.1, read on the forward strand.
CCCTGCCTACTTAAGGTGCTCCCCTTAGCTGCGCACACACTGAACTAGCTCCCTCCCCTTGAGTGGTTCCTTTCATCCACCGTCCAGTTCTCCTTCCTCCGTCATTAGTTGTGCCTGAGACAGGGGTGCGACTTTCCCTCCTTAATTTTGTCACCACAGCAACCTACTGTGGATCCAGGGATCCCATTCCTCTCTGGAGTCCTCCTCATCTCCCCTCATCACTGCAGTGACCAGCTGCAGCCTAGGCATCCCATTCCTCCTTTAGATTAGTATTCATTTTCTTTCTAGATTAATTTAGGGTAGTGATTAGTGTAATTAGAGTAGCTAGGAGTTGATTAGATACAAAATTCAGTGATTGGTTTGGTGTGGATTAGAGTAGCTTAGAGCACTTCCACCCTCTCTGATTAATTCAGATCAGAGAGGATATTTTCCACTTGCACATCGATTTCCCTGATCTCCCTCCACATCTCACTGTCCACCTTCACTGATTTGTGCATGTTTTTCTCCAATTACCCACTCATCAAGGCATCAAATCAGATCTGATGCTCTTGAGCATTCAGATCTAATTTGATTACTCAAATTCATTTGAGGGTTACTCCACCCATTCCACTTATTAACAATAACCCTCCATGGATTTTGAATGAATCTGAGGATTTGGGTTTGATTTCAGTGAATTTTATTGAAGGATTTAAACTCTCTTTTCATTCTATCTATAGCACATGAGAGAGAGTAAATCATATTTCTCTTTGGTTTTTAAGCTTTCCTTTAGAAGGAATCCCAAATCTTTCAGGAACCATTTGAAGTATTTCTGTTGTGGATTTATCACATTGGAATCTTGATTTGCATCTTTATCTTACATTGTTTATAATGTAAGATGAGGAGTACATTAGGATTTCAAGGAATTTTTGGGGAGACTTATTTGGATTTCTCTTGGTTTTCTCGCTATTTAGAAGAGTTTTTAGATTTGTTTCATAAGATTCGAAGTGTCTGATGAGAATTGCATCACTTGAATTTACTTTTAAATGGGTTTTCATTGCTTGAACATGTGATTTTTGATTTTAAATCCCCTTATTTCAGCACATTAAATAGCTGCTCAGTAGCAACATTTTATGGGATTACTTCCTATTTCAAGCATTGGAAAGTTTGAACGTGGAATTTTTGGGCTGATCTGATCTCCTTTACTATACTGTCTATAGTAACAGAAGGGTGATTAGATTAGGTTTTTCAATGAGTTTAATCCCTTATTATTGATGCTTACCTTTACACTGTCTATAGTGGAAGGTAAGAATCACATAGGAAGTTGTTTACCACTTGAGCATTTAATCAGGGACTGAATCTGAGGTGGGATTTAGATTTTACTCAATGCAGACCTGATTTGGTTTGATTTTAAGACATCCAAGATTTGGTTCCTTGATCTGATTCCTACTGAGATAGCAGCTGTAGATCAATAGCCAATCTGTTAGCAGCAGATCAGATTTCAGATTTCAGCTGCTGCTATTATGATCGTTGCAGTAGTAGCAGGCACTATCTTGACTGTGTTGGAGTATGATCAAAGGTGATTTGGAAGGGGTTTTGAAGTTTAAATGGAGCTGACCTGTTGGATAGTGTTAGAACCTCATGTATCAAGCATTCATGTACTATTATAGCTTAAAATTTGAGTTGAATGTCTTGATTTCTTGCTTAAATATCTCTGTCAGCTACTTTCTTTTGTGTAAAACTATCCAAACTGAATATTAATGAAAATCTCAGTAAAAATCAAGTTTACTTGCTTATACATGTTTCATGTAGTGTGCTAAGTGTTTTGGAGTGTTTCAACTACTTTCCTAGCCACTAGAAAGCTTTTTAGGGCCTTAGGTTCTTTTTGAAAACTCTTTAAAGGCCCTAACTTGTTGAATTTTGTAAACAAATAAAAATCTTTAAAAATTTTCAAAAAAAAAAACTTGTCTTGGTCAAGATTAGGTATATTTTTAGGTGTATGCCATGTTTCAAGGTATCCTGAACCCCCCACTTGGTAGAACATACCAGCCGATGGTTTAGTATACCTTAGAACTTTATAAAAGACATCAACTTCAAAAACACTAAAGACATCTATTCTCTTTCATCTCTTTCTCTCTCATCCCTTATCCCTACTATACCTATTAAACTCATAAGAAACAGAAAAATCCTAAAAATCCCTAAAAATACCATGTATACTATGTATATACTTGTATATATAACTTAAACCTAAGCTATATGTAAATATTGTATAATATGTATAAAATGTAAATAAATAACCTATATATGTATTCTATATAGTAAAATAAGTATTTAGAGTAATAGAATGTATATATAACTTTATTGTATTATTATATATTAATTTATATAACTTAAATGTAAAATAGCTAACTAATTATATAAACATATTTAAATGTACATATCTATACCCAATACTGTACATACGTATTTATATATATAATATAAATATTATAACACCTATAATATAATTTAATTATATATATACAGTAAATAATTAATTTATTAAGTTAACTAGGTAATTTACTAAGTTAAAATAAAATAAATTAGTCAATGAAGTTAATACTGAGATAATTTGTATTGTATACTTATAATATGTTGTAATAAGTATTTTCAACTTATTTATATCACATTTATACTATATTATAGCATCTATAGTTTATTTATATGTATAACTAGCTAAACCTTGTGTTTAAATCTATATAAATTAAAATAAAGCTTCTAAAATATCATAAAAATATGTAATAAATAATTTATTATGTATATTAATACTGTATAAAGTCAATTTGACAATCAATTAACTAATTTATACTGTAATTAGCAAATTAAACCCTAATTTATCTTATATAAATAGTAAACTTCACCTAATTTAATTATATAATAAACTAACTTATTTATGTAAACTAACTACATAATTATGTATCCCTATGTAAGGGCTTTGAAATCCCATAATTTATTTTTAATTTAAAATAAATTATGGCCCTCAAATTGAGGACCAAAATCACTACATCAGAACGCAGGCCAGCGTAGCTGCAACGCCAATTACCGCTCATCTTTAGTGCCACATCGTGGCCTTGAGAGCAAGTGAAGCACCATATGTGTTTTTTGTGTTTCTGCCTTCCCACTCGACAAGCGTTGGGTGCGGAACATTACCATACTCTCTATCCCTCTGATACTGACATGAGCATATGCATGTATGTGTGCGGTGCATGGTTCGGGGCCCGTGCACTGTGCGTGGGCCTGTGTGGGTCCAATAACAAGCTATAAATCGGATCTAATACACTTAATAAAGAATTAGGGTGACCCTAGTAGAGGTCTGGTCCCACCTAGAAATGGATGCTATGTATCCCTCGAAAAGTCCACTCGCCAATTAAACCAATTTTTGGGTTAAAAATCGATATGAACCGGCTATTGAACCGGCTGAGGAAGAGAGGAGAGCGAAGGCTGAAATTTGGCTAAGTGTTAAAGAGTCTCTATGTGTCTGTTAGTGTCTGTGCCTTAGTGTGTTGAGTACGTGAGTGTATGTGTGTATTGTTAATAAATGGTGTGCATGTTATGTGTGCGTCTGTATATATGTATATATATGTAAAGTATATAGTGTGTATAATAATGTATACATATATAAATAATATAATATAATGTATACTGTAATAATATAGATATAGTGTATATAGAGTATAAGTGTTTGAGCTCTTATATGTATATATATAACACTAAGGGCTTTAGTGACGGATACATCTGTCACTATATATATATATGTATGTTACTATAAGTAGTTTTTGCCTTAGGTAGTGTAAATATGTTACTAAGGCTATACTAACGTTTATATATGTCATTGTAAATACCTATATATGTTAATATAGATAATTATTTTACCTTATGTTATGTATATAATTTTACTAAGGTTTTAGCGACACGTTGATATGTTACTGTATATATTATATATGTTACTATAGATATTAGTATGTTATAATGAGTTAGATTAACTATGTTTGTACCTATACTTAGGTATTAACTATATTAGTTGTAAATAATTAACATAGAGTATTTGTATATAGTTTTTAATGCTTGTTTGTGTATATTTGTTTCCAAGCATTGTAATGTGTTTTAATTCAATCTTTTGTACATAATTAATTAAATTCTTTTATTCGTTGATTCTTTCATTCATTTTTGTAAATAAAATCAACATTTTTGGAATAAAAGAATGTTTTTAGACTTTGAGAGTGATGTATATCAATAATTACCTCCCAGTGAATGACTTGGAATAAACCAGTAAAAATTAAGTATATAAATAAAATTGACGTAACGGTTTGTATTTGTGATGTATACTACAACAACAACATTGAAAACCCCTTTTTTAGTATGAAACGGTCGTCGTGGCAACAACACTCTTCTCCAATTTTTACATCCATCCCTTCATTGTTTCCTCTACTACTAAACTTGCATTCCATATACTCAGCCTTTGTCCTACTTAGGCGTAGTCCTTTAGCTTCCAGGGCTTCCCTCCAAGGCTCAAGTTTTCTGTTCATTCCACCTCTTGTCTCATCAACCAACACAATGTTATCAGCAAAAAGCATATACCATGGCACCTCAGCTTGGATATACTTCATCAACTCATCCATGACCAAGGCAAAGAGATAAGGGCTTAAAGCCGATCCTTGATGCAGACCAATGGTGATATCAAAGTAGTCCGTCAAATCATCCTTAGTCCTTACACAAGCTGCAGCTCCATAGCATATATCCTTTATGAGGTTGATATATAAAAATCGTACCTGTCTCTTTTCCAAAATTCTCCACAAGATATCCCTTGGGACAGAATCATACGCCTTCTCCAAATCAATAAAAACCATGTGTAAATCCTTTTTCTTGACTTTGTAGGTTTCCATCATACGTCTCAAGAGATGCATTGTCTCAATAGTAGACCAGCCTGGAATAAAGCCAAACTGATTTTCAGTTACTACAGAGACTTGTCTCACCCTTCTTTCAATTATTTTCTTCCAAAGTTTCATCGTATGGCTCATCAATTTAATACCTCTGTAGTTCTAAAAATTTTGTATGTTTCCATTGTTCTTGTATAAAGGTATCACAAAACTTTTCCTCTATTCCTATGGCATCTTCTTGCCTCTCCAAATAGTATTAAATAATTTTGTGAGACAGTTATACCCTTTTCTCCCATCACTCTCCAAACGTCTATAGGAATATCATCAGGCCCAACAATCCTCTTACTTTTCATCATCTTCAAAGCCTCTACTACTTCTTTCTTTTGTATCCTTCGATACCTTGCCCAATTCACAAAATCTTCTAAGCTGGCTAACACCCCTAAGATGATATCATTCTTTTATTTTTCATTAAAAAGCTTATGAAAATATCTTTTCCATCTTGTATTTATATCATCACTAGCTATAACCACCCTTCCTTCTTCATCCTTGATGCACCTTACATAATCACAAAATCACACATAATCAGAAACAAATTTACATGCATACTAAGTGGGCACACCCCACAAGTTGCTCATTAAAAGAGTATTTAAAAAAAGAAAGTGGTACAAGAACTTCACCATGACGATGAAATGGTACAGAAACGGTACTGATATGGTCTAAGAATGTGAGAAACCAATATCATAAAGCAATAAAATAAATTTCAATCTCGAGAGATAAATGAACATGATGAAAATTTGTGCAAGTGTGTATATCTACAAAACATTTAAATAAACAAAATTAAATGAACATTCAATTTATTTATGGGTTACATATTAATACTTTTGGCAAATTACCCTATATATCAATATCAGTTGCACTAGGGCTAACTTCTTCACCTTGTGATTTTGCTGATATGCTTTAGATTCAACATCTGGGTCGAGATCTTTTCCCTATCATATTGTTCACACAGTAAAGCTTTAAAGGGTATTATCTACCCATTTTTGCTATTATCAGGCACGTAGAATACTTGTGCTACCTAACAAACTAGTGTAAATGGTTTTGATGATTGTAGAATGCAACGGTTCTTGCTTAAGCTTAAGAAACTGTGTTTCTTATCGACTTTGAATCCAACGCCTTCTTTGAAAACATTAAACCAATCACACTTGAATAAAGTCATCCTACAGTCAAACCTGAAACTCATTTCCACAATCTCTTCAATTTGATTGTAATACCCATCACAACCAGTGCTTAGGTCACAACTTACGATGATTCCCGCCTGTTGCATGGCCTTTGCATCATCAGTGGATCGTACTCTGAATTTGAAACTGTTAATTATATAACTCGAATGGTAACGTCCTTATATTAAAAGTGTGTCAGCAATTACATCAAAATCCTATTCCGTCGACGATCCCCCTGTTCTTTCAGTTTATTTACATGATCCTTGAACCAATCAAGGAATTGTAAGTTGTGTGTAGATGGCACAAAGGATTCTTTGAATTCATTGTAAAATTCATCCACTTCTGGAATTTACTTCACAATGTACAAGTGTGCCAATTGTCGATCCATTTTCGAGATGGGCTAAAACGCTGTCCGGAGGATCAACCATCCTCTGATGTCAAAATGGACCGGTCATTACCATTGAATCCTCCATCATAGTTCCATTCAAGATGATTAAATCGATTGCCTATCTTATTCATGTACATGGCACAGAAGTTAATACATTCCTCTACAAGATATCCTTCCACGATTGATGTTTCTGGCTTTGCCTTATTCAAGACATAATCTTTTAACTTCTTCAAATATCGTTCAATTGGGTACATCCATCTGTACTACACAGGTCTAACAATTCTCGCTTCATTTGCAAGATGAAGCGTGACATGAACCATCACATCGAAGAATGCAGGCAAGAAAATCTGATCCATTTTACAAAGTGTGATAATAATTTATTTATCCCGGTAGTCCAGCAATTCAGGATCTAATGTCTTCGAACAGATGACTTTAAAATATCTGCTCATCTCCGTAAAAGAATCGACTATCGGATTAGACATCACACAACGCATTGCTAGTGGGAATAAGATTTGCATATACACATGAGAATCATGAATTTTTAACCTAGTGATCTTCTTCTATGCTTCATTTACGTAACGTGGATGCTATGATGAATGCCCATTTGGAACTCAAATGTGTTTAAGGAATGAGAAAATCCTTTGCCTTTGCTATCCGGTAAGACTATATATAGCTTTTGGAAAGTAGATTCTCCTTCTTTAATGTGCAACTCAGGATAGATACCCAAAATTTTCATATCATTTCGTATTTTAACTGTATCCTTTGGGCTGTCTATTAGGTTTAATATGTCAAGAATGTTATCCATTACATTCTTCTTAATGTGCATAACATCTAAATTATGTTGCACAGTCAAATCCTTCCAATATGGAAGCTCCATAAAAAAATTGCTTTTCTTCTTAAACCCTTAATGTCGCAAGGAAGTCAAGTCATTCTTTAAAAGACGACACAAATGTATTTCACCGAGCTGTTGTAATGTCTCCATGATTTTCATCCTCATCAACCTAACATAACTTGTACTGTGTTTATTTTTTGGATCCTTCAATGAATACCGACATGCTTTACCATTAAATCTGTCCTTGATGTGTTACATTTGCCATCTATGTTCAATGGGCAAAAACCTGCGGTGCCCTAAGTGACAAAACTTCTTGCTTTCAGGCAATCTTAGGTGATGAGTATCATCCATATAAATTGGACATACGAACTTCCCCTTCGTAATCCATCCTAATAAATTAGCATATGCTGGAAAGTCATTGATTGTCCACAGTAATGCTGCATGCAACTGGAAGAATTGTTTCTTCTGTACATCATATGTTTGAACACTACTGTACCACAAGACTTTCAGTTCATCAATCAATGGTTGGAGATAAACATCTATCGCATTTCCTAGTTGCTTGGGTCCTGGGATAAGTAGGGTCAACATCATGAATGAGGATCGCATGCATAACCATGGAGGTAAGTTATAAGTTAACATGACTGACGTGCGCTCGTGTGTGTGTGTTAAGAAGTGTCGTTATAGTCGCACTTACAACGTCGATTTTAAAGTAAAGAAACGGAGGTGAGTCTGAGTGTCGGTCTTAGGGAGGCATGAAAATCGGATTTTTCTTATCACTTGTTGTCACGGAAAGCACAGAGCTTTTCTTGCTAAAGGTGCGATTTGAAAAGCAAGAGAGAGATAGAGAGAGAGATTAGGGTTAGAGTTGTTTCATGCTTGATCATGCAACTTAAATAGAAATTAAAGTAAACAACTGAACAGAAAGTAACTTCATTAATCATGCACTTTTAGTTCATAACTTACAACATTAAATACATGCTAAAACAAAAATAATGGAAAGCTTAAAAGAGAGGAAGAGAGAGAGAGAGAGGAGGGAGAGCGACGAGGCAGCCACGACGGTGGAGGAAGCTCCGTCGGCGGCTCGTCGTCTCCGGCGATTACAAGAGGGCCTAAAGCTAGCTAAGAGAGGGGGAGAGTAGTTGCAAGGGAAGTGAATGCCTTTAATGAGTGGTTGGAGGGGGTTTAAATAGGGTTAAGGGCTTTCTAAAAGAAGAAGGGGCTTTAGCGACGTCTCGGACATCGCTAAAACCATTCCAAAAGTGTCGGTGAAGCCCTCCAGCCTGCCGGTCAACCACCCACACCGTTCTTCTTCGTGCTCGATCTGCGGCCGCTACGTGAGAGCCATCCGATCGAAGATCAGACGACTAAGATCTTCCCTTGGATGTGCTCGGATCGCGCCCTGGGCGCGCATGTGCGCAGGTGTCATCGCCTGACGTGCGCGCACGCGTGAGCGCTCGCGATCTGAGGGCGCGCCGCGTGGCGCGATCTCGGCTGCCTACTGCTGACCGGGCGGCCCAATTTTGCCTCGCGCTTCCTTCGTCTTCAATTTTATGCACCGCGCAGCTCGAACCTGCGTCGCATGCATGCAGGCGTGCACGCTAACCGTTGCGCCACGCCCTCTCTTTGTCGCATCGACGGTCGAGATTTGATCTCAGCTGATGGATGAAGTGGCGAGCAGTGGAGCGAGGGCGACGTGGCACAATGAGGGCCGTTGATCACCAGATCAACGGTCAGAACTTCTTGGGCCCATTGTAGGAGCTCCGGATGTCGGATTTGACCGATCTTGAGTCCGTTGGACTCCGTTCGTTGTTCTGAATCCATCCGTGCGGTCCGATTGCTCATCTGAGGCCTTCTTTGATAAGTTCTTACACAAATGGCAATTAATACAGTTTTATAAGCAATCTTGGTATATGATGCATGCAATGCTCCCATTCTACTTATGTTGTGCCTTTTATTATTAAGATGGGCCTTATTCAACAGAGTTATCACCCCCATGTGCAGTGTTATCATACCCCCATCTTTACTCCTTGCTAGTCCTTAGCAGGGTTTATTCTAGACTTTATTTTCTTTCAGAATTTAAGAAGTAATTTCTTAAACACTTCGTCACTTGTCAATAGGAGGAAATATACCGAGATCTTAATCTACAAAGACTAAGTAGTGCCTGGGTGTCTGCCAAAATACAAATCACTCGCATGCTTGCTTTAATGTATATAATTATACATATGTATATGTATATATATTTTTTAGAATTTTTTTCGGAATTCAGTGTGGGTTGGTAACTTTTTACGGCTACCCAACCCACCCAAAACTCGGTCAAAACCCTAAGTGCTAAGCATCTTGGTGTGAAGATTGTGATAGACTCACTTAACGGTAATTCAGACAGACTTCAGGTTTCTACGCCCCCAGGTGATCAGAAGAGGAAATAAATTTGCCTGAAGGTGTATTTGTTTGATTGGTAGCTTTCTCCTTATGTTTGTTTTAATTGGGGTCAACACAAGGATTTTTCCAGTGTATATCTCCCCGGCTTGTACTACTTCCCCGCTTCTTCCTTAAGTGTTTTGGTTCTTTTTGTGCAGTTATTGAGCTGGGCTCTGGACAACCGACCAATGGGCTGTTACCCATGATCACTTGCTAGCCATACTCGTGCGGTGAAGTGTGGCTTATTTTCTTTTCTTCTCCTTTTTTTTTCGTAGGTGGCTTCCCTGATCTCAAATGTACCTAGAGGCAATGAAGAAGAAATGGTCCGGTAGCTGGGTTCTGGACAACCTGCCAATGGACTGTTACCCACGACAACTTGCCAGCCATAACACCCTAGAGAGTTCATTAGCTATCCAATTTCTGTCAAATCTCTGAGGAGTGAGTCTGTGCAAAAATGTGTGCAGATGCTTAGACTCAAAGTTTTTCTGAGTTAGAGGGTGAGTTGATAAGTCGTATACTTATCACCTTATTTAGTAGGTGGATTAGAATAGCTTAAGGTTGCATGGATTTGAAGCTAAATCCATATTTTAACGGACACAAGGGCTGATTAAGCCTGAAGGCCTGAAAAGTCTAAGTGTTTAAGTTCTTTTTGTATTATTTCCCACTATTGACAAGTTTCTAATGCCTAAGTTTTTCTTCCTAAATTCAATTTTTTTTTATTTAGACTGATTAAATGAGCTCAGGATTATGCAATTTACCACCCCCACATGCTTAAGTTGGACAATGTCCTCATTGGCAAGTACATGGATGCATAAGGGTTCAAAAAGATAGTACCTGAGTGACGTAAAATACCGGATTAGTCTGAATCCTCTAGGTTGCCTCCCAGGAAGCGTCGAGTTTAACGCCTCTAGCTGGGCGGTGCTCCGTGTCATCCCTCAACGAGGGTGACACTCTCCTTTGGGGGAACCTGGGCTAGGAAGTGCTTCAATCTTTGACCATTAATTGTAAAAGTGTGGCCAGTGTTAGGATCAGCAATTTCGACCACCCCATTAGAGTAGGGCTTAACCACCCAAAATGGTCCTATCCATTGGACCTGAGTTTCCCCGGGAAGAGTTTTAGGCGTGCGTCAAACAGCTAGACTTGCTGGTTAGGCTCAAAGGTTTTTCTATGAATGAGTTGGTCATGGACGGCTTTCATTTTCTCCTTATACAGTCGACTATTGTCAAAGGCGTCTCAACGAATTTCTTCAAGCTCAGATAATTGGAGCATCCTCTACGCACCGGCTAACTGAGAATCCATGTTACATTGCTTGACAGCCCAATAAGCCCGGTGTTCCAATTCGACAAGAAGATGGCAGGCTTTGCCAAAGACCAAGCAATAAGGCGACATGCCTATTGCGGTCTTGAAAGCGGTCCTGTATGCCGACATCATCAAGTCGTGTGGACCAGTCTTTCCTGTCAGGTCTCACAGTCTTCTGTAAAATGTTCTTGATTTATCTATTTGAGACCTCGGTCTGCCCGTTTGTATACGGATGATACGGGGTAGCAATGCAGTGGTTTACCCCGTATTTTCTAAGTAGGGCACAGAATTGGGAATGGATAAAATGGCTTCCACCATCACTGATCATGGCCTTGGGTATTCTAAATCGAGAAAAGATGTTCTTCTTAACAAAGTCCATGACAGTCCTGTGATCGCATCGGCGGGTGGCGATGGCTTCAATCCATTTGGAAACATAGTCTACCGAGACTAAGATGTACTCGAAGTCGTTGGATGGTGGAAAGGGGCCCATAAAATCGATATCCCAAACGTCGAAGATTTCGACAATCACAATGGGCTGGAGGGGCATCATATCTTTCTTGGTCATGGTCCCCAGCATTTGGTAGCGTGAGCAAGTCTTGGCAAAGTTGTGTGCATCCTTAAATAGGGACGGCCAGTAAAATCCAGACTGCAAAACTGTTGCAGCTGTTTTCTTTCTAGAGAAGTGGCCACCACAAGCCTGGTCATGGCAAAAGGAAAGCACACTCTGAACTTCGTCTTCGGGGATACACCTCCTGATGATCTGGTCAGCACAGAGGCAAAACAGCATGGGATCATCCCAGAAATAGTGCTTGGCCTTAGCCAAGAACCTGTCCCATTACTGTCTGGAATAGTTGTGCGGGGTTTGTCCTACAACTAGGTAGTTGACATAATCAGCATACCATGGCATTCTCTTGTCTTGTACAGCCAGAATGTGTTCATCAGGGAAGGCGTCAAATAGAGGTAGGGAGGGTCCAATGTGGTCTGGATGAAGTCGAGACAAGTGGTCAACCACCACATTCTTTGATCAGGCCTTGTCTCGGATTTCTAGGTCAGATTCCTGCAAAAGCAGGATCCATCTGATGAGCCTGGGCTTTGTGTCATTCTTGGCCAAAAGGTGCCGGATGGCTGAATGGTTAGTATAAATCGTCACGTGGGATCCCAGCAAGTACGATTGAAACTTTTCAAGTCCAAAGACTACAGCGAGCAACTCTTTCTCTGTGACCGTATAATTTTGTTCGGCCTCGTCCAACGTTTTGCTCGCGTAGTAGATCACCACGAGCTTCTTGTCTTGCCTTTGTCCCAGGACTGCGCCTATGGAGAAATCCGATGCATCACACATAATCTCAAAGTCCTGGGACCGGTCTGGGGGTTGAAGTACAAGTGCGGTGGAGACTAAGTCCCGGAGGGTGTGATAAGCTTGGATGCAATCAGAAGACATGTGGAATAAGGCGTCGTTGGCTAGAAGGTCGGTCAAGGGTTTGGAAAGCTTGGAAAAGTCTTTAATGAATCTTCGGTAGAAGCCAACATGTCCTAGGAATGAGCGAATCTGTCGGACCGAGCTAGGTGGAGGAAGTTTGGAAATTAAATTAACCTTAGCCTGATCTACCTCGATGCCCCTATGCGATACGATGTGAACGAGGGCAATTACTTCTTGAACCATAAAATGGCTCTTTTCCCAACTTAACACCAGATTAACCTCGAACATCATTTCAGGATTTTCTCCAAGTTGCTCAGACAATGGTCGAATGAATTCCCAAATACAGAGAAATCATACATAAAGACCTCTAAGTATTCACCCACCATTTCCGAAAAAATGGCTAGCATGCAACGCTAGAAGGTCGCAGGTGCGTTGCATAACCCGAACGGCATTCGACGGAATACAAACGTGCCATACAGGCAAGTGAATGTGGTCTTTTCTTGATCCTCCAGAGCAATTGCAACTTGGTTATATCCTGAATATCCATCAAGGAAGCAAAAATACTTCTACCCTGCCAATCTTTTAAGGATTTGGTCAATGAATGGCAAGGGGAAATGATCATTCTTAGTGGCTTCATTGAGCTTCCTATAATCAATACACACCCGCCATGCAGTGGTGGTGCAAGTGGGGATGGATTCGCCATGATCATTGGTGACAACGGTGAGCCCAGCTTTCTTTGGAACCACTTGAGTGGGGCTCACCCAGGGGCTATCGGAGATAGGATAGATGATGTCGGTGTCAAGCCATTTGATAATTTCTTTCTTAACGACCTCAAGCATGTTTGGGTTTAAACATCTCTGCATCTGGCAGGAGGGTCATGCATCGTCTTCCAGGTAAATCTTATGGGTGCAATAGGTGAGGCTAATTCCTCTTAAGTCAGAAATGGTCCAACCAATGGCGGCCCGATGTTCTGAAAGGGTCGTAGTCAACCTGAGTTCCTGATCCTTGGTTAGATGAGAATTAATAATCACTGGGAAGGTCTGGTCAGGTCCCAAGAAGACATACTTGAGATTCTCGGGCAATGACTTAAGTTCAGGAGCGGGTGGAACAACAGTCGATGGGAAAGGAAAGGGCGGAAGTTGATCAACATCGATCTCCTCAAATGGTGTTGTGGGATGGTACTCAGCCTTACAGAGGTCCATGGGTAGTGATGGTGACGGGTCAGAACAGTCATTACGGGTTTGGTGGTCTGATAAAGAACTAAGGGTGAGGCATTCCTCGATCAGAGTTTCCACGAGATCATGTTCCTCAACGCAATCACAATCAAAAGACTTTGTCGCCTGGAAGATATCCAATTGCATTTTCCTGTCCCCGAAGGCGATTTCCATACATCCCGTGTCACAATCAATGTTCGCCTTAGTCGTAGCTAAGAAAGGTCTACCTAAGATTATGGGTGCGTTCTGTAATTTTTTAGGGACTTCCATGTTGAACACCAAAAAGTCAACCGAGAAATAGAAGTCCTTGATCCATACAATCACGTCCTCGACAACCCCCTTCGGGGTTTTCACTGATCTATTAGCCAGCTGGATGGTGACAGGGGTTGGTGTCAACTCTTCGAAACCAAATTGGTGGTACAGGGTTGTTGGAATCAGATTGATAGAAGCACTTAAGTCCAGGAGCGCTTTATCAAATGTCATGTCCCCGATATTGTAGGAAATCAGGGGCACTCCTGGGTCAGTTCGCTTGAGTGGAAGGTTGCTTGATATTACGGAACTTGCTTATTCAGAGAGCACAACCTTCCTAGGTGCTTGAGGTCTCGACTTACGCTTGGGTGTACAGGCATCCTTTAAAAACTTGGCGTAAGCAGGGATGTGTTTGATGACTTTAAGGAGCGGAATATTAATCTGTACTTGCTTAAAGATTTCCAACAGCTCCTCAGTTTCCACAACATTCTTCTTTTTATTGATTATTTCCAAGGCCTCAGGGTAGGGTGTTTGAATGTGGATTGGTTCTATTTCTGGGTCCTTGGTTGGTGCCTCTTCTAGTCGGGTATTTCAGCGGGTGAAGTCTCGGGGAGAGTCGGCCATTTGAGATCCTGGGTTTTAGTGCCACTTCTCAAGGTCACTGCATTTGCAGAGGCATTGGGGCCATGGGTTGATCCTTGAGAAGACGAGGATGAGAAAGCACCAAACCCAGGGGGTGTTTACGGGGCTGGCTGGACCATGTGAGCCTGCCCGGGGTTGCCTTGGAACCCTTGCGAATTGGGGCCTCTGTTAATTATGTTTCGCAGTTTCGGTTGTGGCTGGGAAGGTAGGGATCCTTGTTGTTTACAGTCCAAGAGTTGGCTTAACTGTCCCTTTACCAAGGCCATTTCCTCCTGATGTTTCTGGTTCATGTCAGCCATCATCTTTATTAGGGTGTCCATTTGGTTTTGTGGGGGAGGGGTTGCCCTATTCTGATTGTATTGGGGTCTAACTGGTGGTCCTTGTTGATAGGGGGCAAGTGTGGCTGCTGATTTGGCCTGGGCTGGTTTTGGAATTGCGGTGGTTTCTGGTTTGTCCAACCAAAGTTGGGGTGGTTACGCCAGCCAGTGTTGTAAGTGTTGGAGAAAGGGTCAGGTTTCGCATAACCTTGGATAGCTTGCACATCTTCTAGGATAGCCGATGTTGATGAAGAGGGAAGGGAGTAATCAAGGGTTGAGGGGGCAAAGGTCCCTCCCTAGAACATGGTTAGGGGTTGCTCCAGGTTCAGTTGGGTAAAGGGCTGGACCAAGTCAACATTATGCGCTCCCTTTGCTAGGGAGAAAGTCTGTAACGGATTCCTGGTCTGGTTCAGTAGCTCATCAATCTTTTTGTCCACCAATTCCACTCGAACCAGTTTCTTGGCAATGATGTCCATGTCAACCATTCCAAAATTTTCTTGTACCTCATAAATCTCACCACGGGGTTGACTGGACCTGTTGAAGTGGGTCATGGAGGCATTGTTGAGTGAATTCTCGCTCAAAGACTCAAAGAGCTCAAACGTGCTCTCCTCGTCTTTGTTTAGGAAGTTCCCCCCTCATGAGGCATCGACGAAGTTTCGTAGGTTTCTGTCCAGACCATGGTAGAAAATCTGGGCCAATTGCCACCTTGGTACTTCGTGGTGTGGGAATTTCTTCAAGAGTTCATTAAATCTTTCCCACGCCTCATGAAATTGTTCCCCACCCTAGAGTGTAAAGGTAGTAATAGCTCTTCTAAGGGCATTGGTCTTTCCTATGGGGAAAAATTTCTTTAAAAATGCATGCCTCAGTTCTTCCCAGGTGGTGATGGGTCTACCTAGGGTTCTAAGCCAATGAGAAGCCTTGTCTCTTAATGAGAAGGGAAACATCTTGATGAGAACAATGTCAAGGCTAATGTTCCTAGGTTTCACAGTTCGCGCTATACGGTCGAGATCCTCTAGATGCTGGAAGGGGTCCTCATTTGAGCTTCCATGAAAGTGGCTCTGGATCAGACTTAAGACATTCGGTTTTAGCTCAAAATCATCTCCCCCTTTGGGGATCCTAAGGTGTGACTCAACTCTAATAGCGGAGGGATTATAGAAATCGCGGAGGGGCCTCTCCTGATCCTGAAATGGTGGTATATCAAGTGGTGGTTGCCCTTGTTCGCCTTGGAAAGGTGGTGGTGGTTGTTCTTGTGGGTTCTGTAACCGTTTTATGGCTTGCATGATGGTGTGGATTTGTTGTTGCTGAAGCTGGTGGTTCGCATTAATTTGGGCTTGGATGATGGCCATTGCATCTGGTGGGGGTTGATCCTCAACCTCATCTACCCTAGGTTCCGCCATGTTCCTAACAGAATTACGTCGCCTAGATTCTTGCCCCAAAACACACAACTCGGGATGCAGTGAGCGTCTCCCGTGCATACACTAGAGAAGAACAAGAGGGGATGCGGAGTGCGACAGATGCGAGAAATGTGTTTCAATCAAGCACACAAGCCTAGTCCTTATGGTGTATTCCTTAGGAGACCTAGAAATCTCACAAAGGGTGATTAAGTCCGTAAACACTGGACTCCCCTTCCCAAGGCTTATCTGGCCAGGTTGATTATGAGGGGATTGCAGGGAAGGTTCTTCCTTTGGCTTGCGCCTCCGGTTCCGTAGACCCCACAACCGCGGTCGTTTGATATTGCCCCGCAGCCTAGTCACCAGATCCTACCAAGGGAATGAAAGGCAAGTGCCCAGCGAACAAAACCTCGCCTTTCGAGACTTAACTCAGTCTTGCCTAGGGCACGTCTACTCAGTTTTAAAGGGCTAGGATAGTGCTTGTGCTAGGGTTATGTGATGAGGTGTTGATTGGGGTGGTGCCTCTTAATTTTCCAATTTCAAAGTGTGTGCTTCTATCAAAACATGGTTTTCAAGCAAGGATTTTTAAGATGTGGTGTCTTTTAGTGTTTCATCCTTACTTTAGTACTTTTTAGGGTTGACGTGTCTTAATGTTTTCAGGCAAGTTTCAGTGGGCACGTCAAGTTCTGCACACAATTTAGTGAAAGTAGATTCCCTTTTACTCTGTAGAGGCTCTAAAACCCTAATGTACTCATCCTAATGATCATGCAGCTTCTATTAGATGAGTCGATTTTAGGGTTGAGTGGTACGGCCCAGGTCAACTCACGGTGGCTTCACAAACACCACTCAAAAAGAGAGAAGAATACTCCAAGAATTTATTCAGAATGTTAGAGTGTACATTTTTTTGTGGGGTGATGTGTTAAGGATGTGGGTCAAGCAATCATACAACACGTCAATTTTTTTTCAATTTTTACACTTCTTTTTTAGTTTTTCACGCAAGCAAACAATCATGAGTGAAGAATTACTCACTATTGGTCCTTATTGCGCCTACTCCCTTGTTACCGTCGTGGGATGCATCGCTTCGCTGTCCAAGCTCCAAATTCCAGCAACCATCAAGTAAAAAGGAAACAAGGCATTAGATGATGTGAGAATGGATGTGGAATGGAGGTGACAAAACAAATTCGTTGCCTCCCCGGCAACGACGCCAAAAACTGACGTGCGCTCGTGCATGTGTGTTAAGAAGTGTCGTTATAGTCGCACTTGCAACACCGATTTTAAAGTAAAGAAACGGAGGTGAGTCCGAGTGTCGGTCTCAGGGAGGCGTGAAAATCGGATTTTTCTTATCACTTGTCAAGAAAAGTGAGGAGTTTTGCTTGCGAAAGGTGCAGTTTGAAAAACGAGAGAGAGATAGAGAGAGAGAGAGATTAGGGTTAGAGTTGTTTCATGCTTGATCATGCAACTTAAACGGAAATTAAAGTAAACAACTGAACAGAAAGTAACTTCATTAATCATGCACTTTTAGTTCATAGCTTACAACATTAAATACATGCTCAAACAAAAATAATGGAAAGCTTAAAAGAGAGGAAGAGAGAGAGAGAGAGAGGAGGGAGAGCGATGAGGCAGCCACGGCGGTGGAGGAGGCTCCGTCGGTGGCTCGTCGTCTCTGGCGATTACAAGAGGGCCTAAAGCTAGCTAAGAGAGGGGGAGAGTAGTTGCAAGGGAAGTGAATGCTTTGAATGAGTGGTTGGCGGGGGTTTAAATAGGGTTAAGGGCTTTCTAAAAGAAGAAAGGGCTTTAGCGATGTCCAGGACGTCACTAAAATCATTCCAAAAGTGTCGGTGAAGCCCTTCAGCCCGCTGGTCAACCGCCCACACCGTTGTTCTTCGCACTCGATTCGCGGTTGCTACGTGAGAGCCATCCGATAGAAGATCGGACAGCTAAGATCTTCCCTTGGATGCTCTCAGATCGCGCCTTGGGCGCGCGTGTGTGCAGGCGTCATCGCCTGGCGTGCGCACGCGCGTGAGCACTCGCAATCTCTGGGCGCGCCACGTGGCACGATCTCGACTGCCTGCTGCTGATCGGGTAGCCCAATTTCTCCACGCGCTTCCTTCGTCTTCAAATTTACGCACCGCATGGCTCGAACCAGCGTCGCGTGCATGCAGGCGTGCGTGCTAACCGTTGCGCCATGCCTACGCTTTGTCGCGTCGACTGCGCAGTTCTCAATCGTCCGATCGAAGATCAATGGTCGAGATTTGATCTCAGCTGATGATGAAGTGGCGAGCAGGGGCGACGTGGTGCAATGAGGGCCATTGATCACCATATCAACGGTCCGAACTTCTTGGGCCCATTGTAGGAGCTCCGGATGTCGGATTTGGCTGATCTTGAGTCCGTTGGACTCCGTTCGTCGTTCTAAATCCATCCGTGCGGTACGATTGCTCATCTGAGGCCTACTTTGACAAGTGCTTACCCAAATGGCCATTAATACAGTTTTATAAGGAATCTTGGTATATGATGCATGCAATGCTCCCATTCTACTTATGTTGTACCTTTTATTCTTAAGATGGGCCCTATTCAACAGAGTTATCACCCCCATGTGCAGTGTTATCAATGACCACTGGCCATATGGAATATGACAAATACATGTTCTTGAATGGGTTGAAACCATCTCTTACAAGCCCCAATTTCACATTTTGTGCCTCCTTTGGGAATAATGCGTGATTCTCATTAAATCTATTTCACTCATCAGAATCTGTTGGATGACAGATGCGTCCATCTTTGGATTTATTCTCCTGATGCTACGCCATTTGTTTTGCTGTTTTACTGGAAATGAATAGGCGTTATAGCCTATGAATCAGTGGAAAATAACATAGAACCTTATCTGATTGTTTCTTCCCGCCTGTGTTTGTTGACATACTCACCTTATACCTCTCCTCACCACATTCAGGACAGTTAGTCAACCCTGAGTACTCATTTCTATACAGGACACAGTCATTATGACAAGCATCAATCTTCTCGCATTTCAGTCTGAGCCCACGTATTTGCTTCTTTGCATCATACCATGGTCTAGGGTACTTAGAAGGATTATTCAGTAGCTCCCTAATGAATTCAAGGACCTTAGACATTAATTTCTCTATGGCTCTATTCATCACTTTCATATGAAATAATTTTAGAATGAATGACAACTTCGACATTGACGTTATTCTAGGAGCAATATGATCCTCTGCTGCCTTGACTGCATCATAAAACTCATTACAATCTTGTAATGTCTCATCGTCCTCTGCATCCTCAGGGTCTTCTGCTCTTATGTCATGTAACATTTCATCCAATTCATCTCCTTGATTATCATCACTTTCTTTAAAAGCGTCAATTCTCTTATTTCTGACATCTCTTGTGATTTGCTCACAATGAGCTGTTCAATTTATGCAATGTTGCCACCAACTATTACATATCACATGCTCGAAAACTATGTCTTGGTCATGGAAAAACCCATTCAAACGGTGTGTACATGGGTATAAAATCAGTTGAAGGAATTCTCATCATCTAAATGTCTTTCTATCATCATTAAATGCCCACTCTAGAAACAAAATCACTTCATTTTTGTATTCGTGGTAATTCGAATTCCTCAGACTAATCCATGACTTATCCATGATAATTAAACTAAATGTAAATGACAACCACTCATAAGTTAGATTCGAATAAGGAAAAAATGTGTATTTTAAGAAGATTTTCATTTGATAACCCATCCTTGAAGATTTGATTACAATGTTACTTCTTATATGCAACTAGTGTTTGGAGAAATTTTGGCAGCATTTCCCCACACTTCTCCAGTATACCTCCTAATACTAACCTTAACTACATCCCCAATAGCCCCCCACTAAAGGGTGCTTCAGGAACGGAGCTAAGATTAGTTGGTATACCGGAGAAGAGCAAGAAAATGCGACCGAAATTTCTCCAAACACTAACTACATGCAAGAAGTAATCTTAAGTTGTGATGAAATCTTCAAGGACCCCCCTTAGTTTAGCACTTCTCTAAACTAAGGATGACGATACTTATGGCATGTTATAAAGACAACGCATCATGCATGTAAGTGAGGTATACATACACTCTGCATTATCCGTATAATATGATCATAAGTTTCGACGGGCTAGTATTTTGACACAATTATATCCCTCCCACAACCTGTTACCTAGGGGTTAGAATTCCTATTGTTTGTCATGAAGTTCTTCTAAATTTGTGCAAGTGTGTGTATCTATGAAAATTTTATTCATATCATTCCCTAGCTATATACACAAAAAATATAACCTGTAACCCATAACCATAAATTCAATAACAAAAAATAGTAACCCTTAACATAAAACCCTAAATCCTAACTCTAAATTCAAATCCTTGAATCCTAAGTTGAAACCAAAAATCTAAACTCAATACCATAAATCGTAAATCTAAACTCAAAGCCACAAATCATAAATCTAAACTCAAAGCCAAGAATTCGTACATCTAAACTCAATACCCTAAATCCAAGATACAAAGCCTAAACCTAAAAACTAAAATCCAATTTCATAATCCTAAGCTCAAAACCTTAAACCTAAACCTTAAACAAAAAATAAGAAATCCTACACCTAAAATCAAAACCCTAATTCCTAAAGTCTAGAACTCAAAACCTAAATGCAAAACCAAAAATCCAAAATACTAAACCTAGAACACTGACCCAAAACCCTAAACACTAAACCTTAAATACTAAACCTAAACCATATGCATAAAGCCTAAAACACAAAACATAAACCCTAAACCTACACCTACATGTAAACACTCTTCCGAAAAATTTTGGCAGAGTTTCCCTATAAAATGGAATATTTATTAAGATGTAGATAGAGAAAGATATCGCAAAAAATATGTGCGCACCACACATTTCAATCCTAACAATAACATGACACACAATCATTAAATTTCAACTCAAATTAAACTAGATATTCTACTCAAACTACCTGTAGGCACACCCCACATTTAACTTCCATATATGTGGGTACACCCCCACAAACAAAAATTACAAAAGGTAAATAAACTACATATTTCAATTAAAAATAAATTAGGCAATCAACAATAATAAATTACAAAAATCCTAATTAACTAATTAGATTTGGCTGGGGAGGTGGTGGTTTTGTTGTTGGAGGAGGGAGGGTCAAGAGGTGTGGGAGGAGGAGGAGGAGGTGGTGGTCTGCGGCGGTGGTGGGATGAGGAGGACAAGGTGGGAGGAGGTGGTAGACGATTGGTGGTGGGATGGGGAGGAGGTGGTGGTGGTCGTTGGCTAGTGGTGGGATGAGGAGGAGGAGGTGGTGGTGGTGGTTTGCGGTTGGTGGTGGGAGGAGGTGGTTGGCGGCTGGTGGTTTGGGAAGGAGGTAGTGGTGGTCGTTGGGTGGTGGTGGGAGGAGGAGGTGGTGGTCTGCAGTTGGTGGTGGTCTGCAGTTGGTGGTGGGAGGAGGAGGAGGAGGTAGGAGGAGTTGGCGCGCAGGTGGTGATTTGGGGAGGAGGTGGTGGTGGTCATTAGCTGGTGGTGGGAGGGGGAGGAGGAGGTGGCACGAGGATGGGGAGGAGGTGGTGGTGGTGCTTGAGGTGGTGTTCGTCAAGGGGAGGGGGAGGGCAGCGGAGGAGTCGCCGACGCGATAGAAGAGGAAGTGGCTGGCGAGGAGCCCTTACTAAGGGCTGGGCACTGGAGGAAGGCTGCGCGGTCGCTGGCGAGAGGAGATGCACTGGAGTTGACGGAGGAGAGGATGATCGCTCGTCTGGGAAGGGAAGGGTTAGATGATCGACGAAGGAAGGAAGGAAGAAGGAAGGACAGAGTCGGGTGCGTGCAGCAGTTTTGGGTGGACTTTTCTCGACCATTTTAGATTGAACGATCTAGGAATGCATTTGAAAAATATCTTTTTGCCTCCACAATTTTTGAGGAGAATATCCTCGATCGTTTATCTAATAATAATCGAGTATATTGTTATTCTCGACTGATATAAACGATCGAGAATGGTCTTAACCCTAAACCCGTTATTAGACTGGACTTTTCTTGACTGTTCTAGATTGAACTGTCGACAATTGCATTTGAAAATATAACTTTTCACCTCGACGATTTCCGAAGAGAATATCCTCAATCGTTTATCTACTAACGGTTGAGTATATTGTTCTTCTCGACCATTATAAACGATCGAGAATGGTCTCAACCACTCTGCCTCCTTGGTGGGTGACAAAGTTAATAACCATACTTTTGGCAACAGTTATGTCTTATAACGATTGAGAATATTATTATTGTCGATCGTTATATAACGGTCTAAAATTCACCGTCGAGAATAATGCATTTTCGACTAGTGATGGCATTCTCTATTCGGGGGCTCTTTGCTGGCCTTGAGGGTTGCATCCTTTCAGGTTTGAGCTTCCTGGATCACTTTCCTCTGTCTGTGAGTTTCTTACATAATGGTGCAAAGTCTTTCTTGGTACTTCCTCTCAACCTGTTCCTCGACAAACAGGGTCGAGGTCTTCCTGGCTCGGTGTCTCGAGCTCGAGGTTGGATTCCTCATTTTCCATCCTTTAAGTTGGAGGGTCCTCTTTCTCTATAGAGGAGGACTCCACCATTTGCTCTAGGTGTTTGACAAGTCATGATGAGGAATGTTGGGTAGCCTTCCCACCCCACATCAAAGTCGAGCCTCTTTGCCTTGGGAGCCATCTTCCATTACTACTTCCTAGCCTTCTAGTTGGTTGAGTGATCATCCTTTCCCATAGATGATGCCAGCTAATTGAGATTTTTGGGGCATGATAAGAGAGTGGGAGATGGTGGTAGTGAGTGTTGATGGGCTAAAATGAGGTTTTCAAATCTCTTCGTTGTAACATAGTCGAAATAGCTCCAAAGCAGATACAATTTAAAACTCAAAATCAAGAAATGAAGTCCGAGGTCATTCGTTGGCAACAAATGTGGAATTCACGCACTAATCTTTAATTAAAATAAATGAGCACAATAAACAGAGCAAGATACAAGATATTCAATGAATGATATAGGCAGAAATATGCTCAATGAGAACCAACATATAATGGAGCAAAGAGAATAGAAGAGTTTAAAACAATGATGATTTAAATCACCACTTAACTCCCTCATTTAAACATGTATCAAATATCGCAATTTAACCAAATAAATGAACAGTAGCTTGAATGCTACAGTGCCTTAGATGATAGGCATATGAATCAGATGGCTTAAGTGTTCCTTAGTAAGCACAAGGCTCTTCAGAGTTACTCAAGGAGCCTCTCGTCTCGAGTTCTTCTTCACAACATCAACACAGGCTTCCTTCAGAGGCCAAGTGTAGAGAGCCTCTTCCCCCTTAGCACAAGAGTCCCTTCCTTAGAGAGCAAAAAACCCCCCCTCTCTTTCCTTCCTTTTCTTTCTCTTCTCTTATGTAACCGGGTATGTAATCGGGTGTTTGGATTTGGATGTTGGGTCCAGGTCTGTGTGCATGTGGGCACGGATGAGGGTGGGAAGACTATGCGTGCAGGGGATCCGACCCCCTTAGCCTCGAGCGAACAAGCTATGCACTCAATTCAACTTATACGTTGAGTTTGCTCTGCATTCCCACGATGTGGGACTATCTGCCACTCCTTCACCACATGCAGCCATGGAATGTTGCCATTGATTGCTACAGTAGTGATGCCTCTTGTGCCCAATTGAGGGTCAGGAAGTAATCTTGAAGCTTTGCCGCGTCGATTAAGAGATGTGGCGAGGCCAGAGGTGGCTAAATGGTGGCAACCAGAGTCGGAGATGATGACTGAAGAGGGTGAGGCACCTGTGACAAAAATATGGCCCTAAAGCTGGAATTAGAAGTGTATAAAGGTCCGACGCTACTCGTCGGGCAAACACCCTAAAGAAATTGCGTGTGAGTGATCGGACGTGAGTGGCGAAGAAGCTCTGATGAGCTTTGGTCGTTAGTGACAGAGGGAGGTGATGGAGGTGGTTAGTGGGGAAATTGAGGAGCTGGGAAGCTTTGCGAGGCTGAGGTGATGCTATTGGCATAGGCTATGGGGTGTGAGATGGGTGAAGTTATTCCGGCAGTGAAGGTGGTCGGAGGTGAGGTGGCTAGCATCGGAGAAGAAGAAAGGGAAGGAATTGGGACCTAAGCTGTAGTCTAAATCTAATTAGAAGGGAGAGGGAGAGAAGCCCTACACTAATGGATGAGTGGAGCTCCGAGGAGATTTGCCGAAGGTACGCCAGAGCCGCAAACGAAGGTGGTGAAATTGGAGCTGACAAGGGGGCAATGGAGTTGCATTCTTTGTCCGGAAGCACGACGATGAAGAGTAGGGAGGAAGCCCTCTCCCTATAGTATGTGGGAGCGGTCGACGAAGAG
The DNA here is from genome assembly GCA_037157565.1 of Thalassia testudinum. Lineage (NCBI taxonomy): Eukaryota > Viridiplantae > Streptophyta > Magnoliopsida > Alismatales > Hydrocharitaceae > Thalassia > Thalassia testudinum. The sequence goes on from JAZHRO010000003.1 coordinate 90,700,967, forward strand.
AGTTGAAGGAGCTCCAGGCCTTTGTTAATGGTGACTATGGACGGAGAGGAGGAGGTTGGCGCGCCAAAAATAAACAAGGATGGATTGAATGAGCGCGGTTGCTTTTATAGGTGAGGCTTGGAATGCCCCAAAAGGAAGGTGGTTGGACTTGTTTTCAGCGCTCAACTTCCTTGAGCTTTCCGACGCAATTCCAACCATGATTGGCCTCAAGGAAGATCTTGATAGATGCAGAATGATCAGAGGATCAATTTCGCCAAGTTTGACGATTTTTAATTGAGATTTCATCAATCAATTAGTTAGATTAAATGAGGCAGTTTAGGTTTGAAGGTCTGCGAGTTTCCTTCATGAAGAAGACGATGGCAGTTGGACCTTTTTGCAAAAGGGGCCAAAAGCTAGGGCCCTCTTTGAAAGGAAAGGATGAAAGATGAGGGGTTAGATGTAGGAAAATAGAAGTCTGGGGACCAAAATGCAAACTAGATCAAGATGGACTCTAATTGGGCCCAAATTTTGGTAAAAATCTAATTTGGACTTAAGGAATTTGATGGGGAAGTTGAATTTTGGTTTTGGCTAAGTTTGACTGGGCAATTTACGTAGAAACCCAAATTAGGGCAACTTCCTGTCTGAGACTCTATTTTAGGTCAAATTGGGTTTCAATAGTCAAATCAAGGATACCAAATCTAATAGAGTATTTTTATATGAATTTTAGAAGGTTTAGATAAATTTTATCCTAACCATAACCTCTGTTAATTAAGCGGATCTGAAATTAGGGTTTCGGATGTCCATTAATTCTCGAAATGCACGAAAACCCATTTCTGTCTGTATGAACCCTCTTGTTAGTCATTAATGCTCGTATGACCTTCATTTAACCCTTGGAAAAACACATGATTACTCTGCATTTATGATATGTTAAAACTGCAAATTTATCCTTATTTTAATGCATTCTTCTCAGAAAGGATATGCAATGAATTATGACTCGCTGACGGTTATGTAGGAGCAGTTGTCTCTTGATTGTGACTAATTAAAGTTAGTTATGGATGATGATGATGTTATCATCATACCCCCATGCCTAACTTTTGCTAGTCCCTTAGCAAAATCTTATGAAAAGAACTAGAGTTCTAGACCATCTTTGATGTTCAGAGTCCTGATTTTTGTTACTTTTTTAGAAATTAGGTCAAAATGCTAATAGCAGGCTTAGAGGTACTCAAGTATCAATCAAGATCTAGACCTGACCAGCCTCTATCTCATTCTGCCGCGAAGGTTTCTAAGGCCCTCAAAAATTGCCCAAAGGTTCATTGAATCCAACGGTTAAAGCATCCTTGCATAAACGTAACATGTCCAGGTTTAGTTTGCCAGTGCATTTTTTGTAAGAGAGAGTGGTAGAAGTAATTTTCATTTGGATAGTTTTCTCTCTCTTTTCTTTTTAGATTTCCCTAGATCCAGCCTCGAATTGGCCCTAAACACGGTCTGTATCAGATTCTTTGTCCCCACCATCAATCCTTGAAGGGTCTCTGGCTTTTAATGCTTTGGGATAGCACCGCCCATGGCAACCCTTAGAACCTTGGCTTTCGACACTTTGAGATAGTGCCACCCATGGCATTCTGTAGCTAAATTCAGGCTTTGGCAATCGACATTTCAGGATAATCCCGCCCATAGCACCTGAACTAGCACAAAGTGCTTACATGCCCCTGGTAGGATATTTAGATATCCTTGGAGATAAGCACCAAGGAGACGATATGTTATTACACATCTTCAAGGGAAATTTCTCACCTCTCTACGTCAGGGACTCGTTCAATCAACTTGTGTTGTTGAGCTGCTCCTAAGCTAGATCTTCAAGATGATTTTTCAGAATAGAACACTTTTGGCATATTTTTCTTTGTTAAGCGCACTAAACCAGACTAAGTGTCTGATTTTGGGTGCTTAGGTTACCAAGTCCCGTAAACCAAAGGGTAGGCAATGGGGACAAATAATCCCTAAGCCTTAGACCTAATACATTGGCTTCGCACTTTCCTCAACCTCCTAAGGATTAATCCAGATCTTAACGGATACGTGAATGTTTAAGCCCTAAAACAAGCCCAAGAAGTCTAAGATCAGCACTCATACCAATCTCTTTGTCTCTTTGTCATTTTAGGACTTAATTTTTCTTTTGATTAGGTCTAGAACTTAAGTAATCTTTATAATCAATTGCTAATGACTCTCATTTTTGTTCTTGAACGTTGCTCCTTTTTGACATTTAAACTCTCTCATCTCTTCCTCCTCAAGAATGATTTTCAATTAAGTTCACAAAATTTTCCTCCCCTTTCCATTTTTTTGTTCTTTTTTAATTTTTAATTTTTTTGGTTTTTTGACTATGTATAATTTTTTGTGAGAACCCCCCAGAGATTTTAAATTTCATGTGTTTGCACTTTAACACCCCCTCATGCCTAAGTTTTGCAATGTCCTCATTGTAAATCGGAGGGTATGAAATTAGCTTGGTTCATGGGTTAAAACAGGTTCAAAGGGTGGGTGAACGGGTCGGCATGATTGTTACAGATGATTTCAAGCTTTGATACAAGTAATAAAGGTGGAGTCAGCTGTTTTAAAATTAAACTCAGAAGTGCAATAAGAGTGTGGCTCAAAAGGATGATCAGAAGGTTCTCAGATTTTTTGGAATGACAGGTTACCTCCCGTTAAGCGTTAAATTTAATGCCTTCAGCTGAGTAGAAGGTGATTAAGGAGGAGTGGTCGAATCAGATGAGTTTTGTAGAACAAGCACCTTGATCAATAGCCTGGTTGGTCCAACCAGGTGCTTATTTAGATCGACAAGCTGATGATGCAGCCCAAACCCAATCAGTCTAGTGGGTTGATGGATGTGAATCAATAGATGCGGAGTCCACCAGGTATTTTGTGACTCAAAAAGATATGGCAGTGTGAATCTAGGGTTTGGCTGAGTCGAATCAGCTTGGTCAGAGTAGGGATCCTCAAAAGAAAATGGATCCGAAAAGGATATAGGAACCCTACTAGTAGGATCAGGAAAGGATGGGAAGTGATTATCGATCTGATCAGAGTTTGAAACTTGATCAATAGATGGGAGAGAATCATATGAGACTGGATCAGAGAGAGGTGAATCAGAGTAGAGGTTGATTGTGGCGGCAGGTTAGGGTTGGGAACGGGTTTTGGAAGGCTCTGGACGTGGTGTGGAAGATGAAGCTTCTATGAGAACTGTGTGTTGAATGGATCTATCTAGGAGTTTTAAGATGCTTCATTGTAGTAAGATCTTCTAAATAGCTCTCTCAACAAATAAAATTTATAACTCGAATATCTAAAAGAAGTTCAAGGTCGAACACAAGGAGAAAATATGGAATTCACGTGCTAATCTTAATTAAAATATAAATGAGTACAGGAAATAAACTAAGAATAATGATATCCAATGAATAATAATTACTCAAATCTAGTATTCAATGACAAGCATAAGCATATCAAGAGTTTAATGAGGCAAAAAGATGTCTAAGACAAAATAATGGTGATTTAAATCACCAATTATTAGTCTTAAGCATATACATATTAAATACTCATTAATATCAAATAAATGAACAGTAATTAGACGTCTGGATCTCAAGTCAGATGACTTAAATGTCGCCTGCTACAGTGCCTTTAAGAGAGCTTTTCTTCTGTTCTTCTTCTCTTCTTCTTTAGCCTCTTCCTTCTTCTACGGTCCTTCTCTTCTTCTTCTACCTTTCCTTTCCTCTTCACGAACAAGGGTCTTCTCCTTCTCAGCAACTAAGTGTCGCACACTCTCTTTCCTTCCTTCCTTTCCTTTCCTCTTCTCTCAAACCCGGACTTAATCAGGTATTCGGGTTGAGCACAGTAACTGGGTCCAGGGATGCGTGCGTGGGGTTGTAGCCGAGGAGTGATAGCTTAATAGGCTAGTCGGGTCATGTGCAGGTGTAGGCTGGGACCTCACCCCCAAGTGTCTGAGGTGATAAGTCCAGAGCAGAAAATCAATTTATTCGTGTGTGTTCACTCTTCCATGCCTGATGTGGGACTAAATGTCCTCCTTTCTTCGTGCGAAGCAGCTGAATGAAGATGTCTCCAATTGAAGTGGCCGTTGTAGCTGGAATCCTCAATTGGGGACCTGGGAGTGGTCCTGGGACTTGTCCGCACAGCCTAGACGGGTTCTTGGTGAAGAACAGGGTCGCAACTTGATGAACACTGCCAATGAAGACGTCGTGGCGGCGGAGCTCCGACATGGTACCTGAAATCATGAATAAGGCCTCACGACCACATTAAAATATCTCAGGACCTTCGCCAAGTGCTTGCGAGTGTGGTAGCAGTGGTTTCGTGGAGGATGGCAGCGTGTTGTGGTCAAGTGAGGTTGAAGATGGTGGTGCGGCAATGGGTTGTTCGGTGGACGTTTGGAGGGGTGAATAGCCCTAAATAGGAGAGGGTTTTGGTTCGGGTGGATGAGGCGGAGGTGTAGGGGGTGTTGGCGAGTTGTTTGGTGGGTTGTGGAGGTGAGGTAGACTCATCAGAGGGGTGGTTGGAGGTAAGGGAGATGACGGTGATTGGAGGTGTCAGGGGGTTATTTTTTGGGTTTTGAAGATGGGAATGGACCTAGAAAACTAAAAGTACCTAACTAACCTAGCCTAACGGTTGAAAGGGGTAGGGTTCTACGTCGATTTTGGCAGGCCAATGATAGAGAAGACGAATTCTTCGGTGGGTGAACGGCGAGGAGGAAGGAGATCTGGGAGGCGCTCATCGGTATTGCAAGATGCGGATGAGTGAGATGAAGAGAAATATGCCGGCTATTGTCCATGACGGCGGACAACGAAGGTGGACAAAGAGGCTTGCCAGAGCTCGCGGAGCTTTCAGCTGGGGAGAAGGGAAGACGGTGGGGAATCGGCCAAAAATGAGCTAAGGAGGTAAGGCAAGCATCCTGGGTTCTTTTATAGGCCCTAAGGAGGAGTTCCAAGCTTCAAAATGAAGCTTACAACTCCATGGTTTTCACACAAGTAGGACATGCAGACCTTGGAAAGGTTCGCATGAGGATTTGGACACGAATTAGGATTCATGGTTGGTCCCATTTGGAAGGGAATTCCATAAGGAATCTCCCTTTCAAATGTGGATTGTTTGATTGAGAAACGAGTGAGAAAATCTCGCTCGGATCTCGTCGGTGAGCTGCAGCTATTCCTAATGGCAGTAGGGACCTAGATGTGAAGGAGATGACAAAGTTAGGGGGGTCCCTGCAATAGATTTTGAAAGCTAGGGGTTTAAGTGAGAGAAGAATCAGACTGGACCAAAATGCCAACCAGGTCAAGATGATCTCTGATTGGGCCCAAATTTTGGTACAAACCTAATTTGGACCCAAGGAATTTTATGGTGATGTCAAATTTTGGTTTTTACCAAGTTTGATTGGGTAATTTATGCAGAAATTCAAATTAAGGCAATTGTCCAACTGAGACTTTGTTTTTGATCAAATAGGTTCTAATGGTCAAATCAAAGGTATCAAACCTTACATAATATTTTTCTATGATTTATAGAAGGTTTAGGTTAATTTTATCCTGACCAAAACCTCAGTTAATTAAGTGGGTCTGAAATTAGGGTTTCAGATTCCACTAATCATTGAAATGTGTGAAAATCTATTTCTGTCTGCATGAACCCACTTATTAGACATTTATGACCATTTAACCTTTAATTAACCCCTAAGAAACCCTGTGATTGCTCTGCATTTAGGTTATACAGTTAAAACTGTAGATTTAACCCTATTTTAATGCATTTCTCTCAGAATGAATATGCAGTGAGTTATGGCTCTTTGGTGATTATGTAGGAGCATTTATCAATGGATTATGATTAATTAAAGCTAGATATGGCTGATGATGACATTATCATTGCTGTGTGTGTTGAGGGCTCCTCTAGAAAAGATTCAAAAGTAGGTTCATCTAGAGAGTCTCATAATGCCCATCAAAATCAAATGTAAATGCTTGGAGAGTGCTTATAGGATCATAGAAATCTGAGTCAATAAAAGATTTGAATTCTAGATTGTAGATACTCTCCGCACATACTGTTTCTGGTTCCTGAAGATAAAAAAGGAATGATTCCATCTTAATGGAACCTGATTTTGAATCAATGATCTCGAGATCAAGGACCTCAGAGTCAGAGTCAAAGAACAGATCATATGGATACTGAGGTCATAATTTGGTTCATAGTCATTAGGAAATAAAGGTTCTCTGAAATTAGAGTAAAATTCGAAATCGTCTGAGAATTTGCGAGTACGAGTTTCTGAATCTGATTTTAGATCGAGAGTTCCACCATAAAGTGAATCAAGATGTGTAGAATCAGCAACCTGACTTGGATCTAACCTAATTTCATATTTCAAGCTTAAAAAGGTGTCCTTATTAGGCATAGTCTTGGGTTCTTGGCTCCTAGGGTAGATCCAATCGAATCCTAACTCTTCCAACTCTCGATTTTTGTATCATAGATTGATGTGACTTTCAAAAAATTAATTCGTATCTCGGAGGAGTCTGGAGAGGTATATTCATCAAATATAGACCCAGAATAATAGTCTAGATTCAAAATTTGATTCCCATTACATGGGGCCTCATGATTATCCCAAATAGGCTTGAATCTAGATTCTAGGTTAAGGGTAAGGATTGGATCACTAGAATCTAGGCTGGGCTCTATTGGGATGTCAGAATCATTCTTGAGAATCACCTTATCAAAATAAGGAGCGGAATTTACATTCTTAAGAGGTTTTGACTCAATCACATCATCACAGATGTCGGGAAATCTAGGCTTGATGAACCAGCTTCAAGGCTTTCTAAGGTTGGTTTAGAATTGTGAACACCTGCAATTGGATCCTCCCAGCCCATCTCAAGATCAGGTGTATCAATCTGCACATAATTTTAATCAACTTCCATCTGGGTTGGGGGTCCACAACAACCTTGATTCTCGAACCCGGGATTTGGAAAATCATTTTGAACCTTAATGTTGCTCCAAGGTTTATCATCAATTTCTGAAGGAATATATGGGTATCTTTGATCAATGGTTTTCTGTAATGTGTTTATTATGTACCCACGTTTCTCTATGAGACCTTGATACATCCCCCAGAGTTGCGAGTCTGACACACATTGTAGATATTCATAGCCATGTAATTCCTTTAATTCAATGTATTCTAACAAAAGATCATCCTAGGTTGAACGAAGTGTTATTTGTGTCAACATCATCTGACACAGTTCATAATGTGGGTTATTGTTTCTGGAACATTAATTGAAATCCCGCTAATCGGATTTGAGGTTCTCTCATGTTCTTCATAATATTTAAGGGCATACTCAATCATTCTATCCTTTATGGACCTTCGGGATTTCCTAATTGGTTTTCCTAAATTGATAGGTTGCATTTTCAAATTAGGTGGTGGATCGGATGTAGAATTAAACTCAGGTTTAGATTGAAGTAATCGGATCAGATCAGAAATCCCTGTAGAAGATCTAATGATGCCTCTTAGGTTAAAAGCCTAATGACCTTCCTGTGTATGTTTTCTATAGAAGGGATGAGGGATTGGATATGAATTGGACCCAATCAAGACACCCAGAGATTTTTGGATGACTAAGGCTTGTTTCGAGGCGAATGATGCCTCTGAATCAAAAATCTGCACACTCGAGAATTACCTGGGCAACCAGGGAGGGAGAGCCTTACAAAGACCCCTACACGGTAGAGCATCCCTATGAGTTACAGGGCTCCCCCACCCGACCTTTCTTATCACTGCGGTTCCAAGTAGACCGAAATGTATGAATTAAGACATTAAATCTACCAATTTTAGCCTAATTTGTACCTTGAATTTCACTTGATTTAGAAATTGATCTGATTTGTGATCTAATTTGGAGGTTGGTTGGCCTATAAAGTAGACCAACTTCACCTGAACTATCCTAAAAGATAAAGGATGAATTCTAGGTCAAGACCTAGAAATTACCCTTAATTGACTCTAGGTCCACGAATTTTAGGATTCAAGTGAAATTAAAACTTGATTTTTAAAATTTTTCTGATTAAATTTTTTCAAACAGGAACTTAGGTAACATACAAATGTGGAAAGGTTAATTTCCTTTAATTTAAGTAATAATGTGAATTAACACTCCAGATCATAATGTAAATTTTCATGATCAGCCTCCAAAGAGGTTCCACATGCATGGTAATTTGGTTTGCTGGGATCCGATGCCTTCATTCCCCTACTTACGTATCAACTGGCGTAAAAAAAAAAATTGTGCCGTTCTAACGAGATCATGCGCGACACTTGCGGTGCAACTATATCACAAAACCAGCGTACCTTGACGAATATTAAAAAAAAGAAAAAAAAAAGAAAATGGAGGTGGTGATTGCAGTATTCCAACGTCGTAGATAGGACGGTCCCTTCTAAGACCTGAACATCTATCCCTACTTCTCTCTCCTCACTCGCATTCACGCGCACACTAAGCCCCACCACCTATCAAGCTCCCTCAACTACCTCCGCAGCCATGGCCGACACACCGGAGCTCCACCTGCGGGACCTGAGGGCTGTCTCCGTCCTCGGCCGTGGCGCTAAGGGCCTCGTCTTTCTCGTCGACCACCGCGGCGGCCGCCAGATCCTCGCCCTCAAGGTCATCCCCACCGCCTTCCCCCTCATACGCTCCTCCTCTTGCGACGACGAAGCCGACCGCTGCCGCCGGATCTGCCTCGAACGCGACGTCCTCGCGTCCCTCCGCCACCCTCTCCTCCCCTCCCTCCGCGGCCTCGTCTCCACGGACCGCCTGGTCGGCTTCGCCATCGACCACTGCCCCGGAGGCGACCTCTCCTCTCTACGCAGGCGCCAGACAGACCAGTTGTTCTCCGAAGAGGTCATCCGGTCAGTCCATCCATCCATAAATAATTAATTAATATTTCATTCAGAATTTTCTTTTTGTTTTCTTTCCTTTCTTTCTGGATACTGATCTTTTAAAATTTTCTAAGAATTATGTGCCAAAGATCTTTTGATTTAATCAATTGTTTAGCAATTAGATTATCCTAATGTTGCATTACACGAATGTAACCCCTTTTCCTTTTCATTTCGCCCTCGCTATATATGCAAATTCTTATCACCGCCCCGGCATGCGTGTGCAGTTTCTACGCGGCAGAGCTGGTTTTGGCACTGGAGCACCTCCACGGGCTGGGAATAGTCTACCGGGATCTCAAGCCGGAGAACATCCTGATCCAATCGGACGGCCACCTGATGCTGGTCGACTTCGACCTCTCCACTCACCTTCCCACCACCAACGCCCACCAACCCCAGTGCCTGAAGCCCCCTCCTTCGCCCCCACGGTGGGGGTGGTGGAGGGCACACTCGTGGAGATCCGACAACAACAGCTCTACCACGTCTTTATCATCGTCGTCGTCGTCATCGTCGTCGTCGTCGTCCTCGAAGTCGAACTCGTTCGTGGGGACGGAGGAGTACGTCGCGCCGGAGGTGGTGGAGGGTAGGGGGCACGGCTTCGCGGTGGACTGGTGGGGGCTTGGGGTGGTGCTGTACGAGATGCTGTACGGGAGGACGCCGTTCCGGGGGAGGGACAGGAGGGAGACGTTCCACAGGATCGTGACGAGGGAGCCGTCTCTGGTTGGGGAGAGGACGCCTCTGAGGGACCTCATTGGGCGGCTGCTGGAGAAGGACCCAAGGAGGAGGATTGCGCTGGAAGGCATCAAAACCCACGAGTTCTTCCGAGGATTGGACTGGAGGTGTGTGGTGGAGGTGGCGAGGCCACCGTTCATACCTCTTGCCGTGGAAGAAGGGGAGGATACTACTGCTAGTGGTGGTGGTGGTGTTGGTGATAAGTGTGAGATTGACATGGAGGAGTGGGTGAGGAAGGTGTTTGGCGGGAAGGAGAAGCCGGAGGATGGGAGGTTGAGGATGGTGGAAGGCTGCAACGTGGACGCTTCTCCCGAGTTCTTGGTGCTCTAGGCCTACTCGCTCGCATTGTTCTTTACTTTTTCTTCTTTTTTGGGGGTTAAGATTCTACGTGTGATTTGTATATTGTCGTGGTCTGTTCGGGATTTGGAACTCTTTTGCTTGCTCGAGGAAAGAACAAGGTAACTCTCATTGGGTAAGTCAATTAGCTGGTGTGCCCGTTACATGTTATAACACTACCGTAGCCTTTTTTCCCCTGTGAATTAATATGCGTGTTCCTCTCCTTCGAGAGGCTCGACACTCTGGCTCCTATTCTTTTGCAACACATTACACACGCCCAGCCAGTCATAGTGGCTTGTGCAAGTGCTTGTAGGATATATGGTCGTCGTCCTCCGCAAGTGGTCCACCTGCAGTTGGTATAACACCTCCCTTCAGACCTAATCAGCACAATAGTATTGGAAGAAAAGATGATCAGTGGTTTCCTCTTCCGTCAAACACAAATTGCACCTTGATGGGCCTTCTTCCTCATGAACGGAATCTCTCCTATGTGAGAAGGCATTTTCGCAATGCCATCAGCATGTAGGAAGACCACTTGGGGATGCATCGATCCTTTCCTCCAAATGGCACGTACCATGCTCATTAACGGGTTCCCTTCAATTGACACATACCATGCTTCCTTCACCATTTGTAGCAGCTCCTCCCTCGCATCCTAAAAGATGCAGAAGAGACGTCTCTTGCGGCAGCTCTCCACTGAAGGGGATTCTCATAAGTGGATGGTCACTAGTTTCCACCGACTCATAAAGTATTTGCATCGTGGGAAAGGGGTAGAACCAACGATCGTTCCCCAAAGCTTTATCCATGCAACAAGCAATTCTACCCTCCCCCACCATTGGGTTGGACCACGTTTAGGGGGTCCCCATGGCCATGAAATCCATGAGGTTGCTGTACATAATGCAATTCTTTAACTCCTTTCTATTTGATTGTGAGGCGACACTCCATCCACATTTCTCCCCTTCCCATCTAGGTACGGTGAATTCTCCGACTACAATCTAGGGGGCCTTCAAGCATGCCGATGCTCCATGCAATTCTGGCCACAAGGCCCTCCTCCTATCTGCCTCAATCCTCACATAGACGAAGGAGATATAAAATGAGCATCCTCTCTATTTGTTGCATGGATCAAGATCGCCTGGTCCGATGACTCAATTTCCTTCAGTCGCTACATGTCTTCTCTCCGTAACACTGGAATTCTTGTGTTCCTTGCGAATCCAAAATTAGAAAGGCATCCCCAACCATAAGGTACGTAGCTTTGGAACATTGACCATTGCTCCCTTCCAATACAACTCTCCAATAGTCCTACAACTTTAGCTTCAACACACTTGAGAAGGCACCAAACCCCCCTCCTTTTCTCAAGGTCACAAATCCCCCAAACATTCCATGTGCATAGCATCATTTGGAAGGTAGGGGGCATGGTGTGTGCCCCATCACAGATTTCTCCACGTTCCCACCTTTGCTACTTCTAGTCCCATGCTTGGACCTGCCATCTTTCTTCCCCTCCTTCCTTCCTCCCTTTCCTTCTTTGCCTGCCTTAAATTTCACAACTGAAGTGGACCCGTCTTTAAAGGGCTTCTCTTTTGATTCTTATTTTTCCTTCTTTTTCCTGCATGCCACCTCAGTCCATCCCTCATCATCCCTTTCCAAAAATTCCTCATGGAGCGTGGGTATAGTCACCGGTTTGCCTTCTTGCCCTAAGTGTAATGACTCTGAATCATTCGATCCTAAGGATGAATTTGAATCCACGTCCAAGGTGATATTCAAGTTGGGTAGTCTTGCATAGGCCTCCTTAACCTCAACAATATGCGCCCCCTCGGAGACGTCCTTTGTTTGCAACTGTCATCTATTTGGACTAATGCTTAGCCTTCTAGGTTTTGTCTTTTGCAGTGAGGCTGACTGCCGACAATTGGCAAGCACTTGTCCTTCTCATGGATGCAGGTTTTGCACCTTCCGCACCTTGTTGGGAGCTATTCGGACTCTACAGTTAACAATGTTAGGAGAGCGACCCAAAACCTGAACCAAAATGGACACTGGTGGTTGTCTCTCTTAAGAAATCTCCATGCAATTGCAGAGATAATTGATTCTCCTCTCCTTGTCTGTCATATGGTGAGCGCTTAGGACCATGAGCGGTACTTCAACCCTAAGTCGGGGAGTCACCCATACAGGAATCAACGTCAAGTCGTCCTTTATCAACTTCACGTTTGAGCTCTACATTGAGTGATGAGGAATTCTATATTCTCAAGGAACCAAGGGCCCCTCTCAACAATAGATACACAGTCCTCCTCGGTGGAAAAGGAGTCCAAGAAGAAACCCCATCAAGGCAGTAGACTTTGAAAGGGTTCTTCGACCTCTAGACTAGCCTTGCAAATCTCTCCGTGAGTACACCACCACCGCATTCTCCCATTTCCTCGCAGCTTCCATCACCTCTGTTGGCTTAGTGATGACTCCTTCCTCTGGGTCCTCTAGTGTAGCATCATGTCTTGCCATACCTTCAAAAGTGATGTCTCACCACGTCTTTGGTGTGTCCTTCCTCCCTGCTCCCTCATTCGAGTTTTGCTGTTGTGCTTACTTCTCTAGCCTCTTGCCACATTCCTTGTTCTTCCCTTTGACTCCTTTTGAGCCCTCCCTTTCACTCTCACTCTCCCTCCCCCTCTCCATTGTGCAACTCTAGAGGCAATGTTTAGGATCATGCTTTTTGCATGAATGATTTGGCCGGAAGAAGGGCAAAATTGGCAAATAAAAAGTTGTGCGTTACTCTCCTGAGCAAGTGAATACAATGTTTCAGGAATAAGATGTTTTTTAAACACCAAATGCTTGCTTCCCCTTACAAATGTTGACATGGGTATTTTGTTTGGACACAATAGAAGATAATGGTAATGTTGATATCATGTTGCAGCTTTTAGTAGCCGATACTTGATGAATTTCCTTTTACTATTTATGTGTGCCATTATAATTTTGCCACATCTGTGCTTGGTATAATAGATATTTATCATGCTTGACTAATTTGACAACCTTAAAGAACTACTTATTGATAATATCTCGATCCACACATGTTAGCCTCAAACTTGTGTAAGCAAGAAGTTGCAACAAATTGAGGGGAGAAAAGGATTAGAAGGGAAGAAGAAGAGAGGGAATAGAGTACTAATTAGCTAAAATAGAGGAAAGAAGAGGATGAATGGAGCTCACTACTATTTTGTTGTTGTCATCTCTTAATGCTACTATTGGTGCTCCTCCTCTACTTAGATTCATGTCTAAGAAGGAAGAATCAAGGAAAAGAAGGAATTGAGGGGAGAAGAGAAGCAAAATTGATGATGCTACTACTTTATCTCACAACAAATTAAAGTGAAGAAAAGAAGAGAGAAGCAAGAGATAGAGATCCCTCTTCCCTTCCATTCGATTTTCTTACTTTATTTAGTAGGCAAGTAGGTTATATCATGGGCTTCAATGCCAAACATGAATGGCATGTTGGATAAATGCTTCTGTGTAGTTGATTAAAAATGCATGCAAAGGGAAGATGTGTTCATGTTATTATATTTTAGTTGTAGAATTTGATTCTTCTATCCATAGAAGTACACTCAAATGTTAGAAGGAGGTAAATAGCACGATCAAGTGTGAAAATACACTAGAGGGGGGAAGGGGGGTGGGGGGGTGAATAGTGTAATTGAAGAATAATAGCTAAATAAAATACAATCACACAAATTGACCACCAAGATTTTTAGGCAGAAATCTAAACTAGGTGAAAACTATCACCTAAGTCAACCTGACGTAGGATTTACTATTCACTAAGTGATTAAACCACTAACCACACCACTTTAAATTGAGGGTGGTGTACCTCAATTACAAGACTCACCTCTAATATCTAAACTGAGATTTCTCCCTTCCACTAGGAAGAAATAGGGATCCGATCCTCTAATCCCTAAACTGAGATTTCTCCCTTCCACTAGAAAGAAATAGGGATCCGATAGGCTGGACACCCAAGTATAACAATATGGAAATGAAAGAGAAATTTATTACAGTCTATAGAGCACCCAACAAGATTATAATATAATCTAGCTATTATAGGAAATGAATAACTCCTTGAGAAGATTGGTAGTTGGTGAGTAGTGAGAGAGATAGAATTTTGCCCAAGTGAAATCAATAGCAGAATAGTTGGGCAAGGAATGTATGGAGCAAAGTGAGGTGTAGCACTTGAGTTCTATCTCCAATGGGTGTGCTTGCCTTAGGGGATGTTAGGATCTATTTATAGGCCTCAAGAGAACCTTCAAGAAGGCTTGGGAGGCTTGTCTTAGCCGTTGGAAGCATATCCCAAAAGATTTGGTCGAAATCCTATTGAGATCAGGCAATAATTAAGTCTAACAACAGAATTAGATGACTGATAAAAGTGTCAGATGTCTGGTATGAAGGTGTTGGACGTTTGAACTAAAGATTGGTCGTTTGAAAATAAAGGGTTGTTTCCTTGGAATCTATTAGATGTAAACAATGTAATTGTCATAATTGTTTGGGCATCTGGACCAACTCTGTAAGATGTCTGGACATAAAATTGGACGTCTAAAGATGGGAGGAAAGGTTCCTAGAAATGTCTCAAACTCAATTGGATCCAAACAATGTGCATATATGTAGGAATCAAATGTTTGTAGGATGTTTGATGGTTCTTTTGGATGTCTAAACCTAATAATGGTCCTCGAGTGTGGATTTCTAGAGAATCTTATAATTGAGATTTACTCTGACAAATCAATCTTGAAGTCATATTAGGCTTAACGTTCAAGTGTTGGATGTCTAAAAGGCCTTTCGAACGTCTAGAATAAATAATAAAATATTTCTAAATTGGTTTGAGAGGATTCTATTATGGCAATGTATGATTTAGGTTGAGATTTATTCTAACAGTCCATTATTGGACGTGTCCAGACGTCTTATGTGGACTTAGGACGATCGGGATGAGAGTGGATCGTCTGATACTTTAGAGTATAGTTGACTAAGCTTTTTATTTGAATTTTGGACATTTGATATAAGTATCAGATGACTTAAAGTGATAATTCAGACGTTTGATAACTATGTTAGACGTCTGATACTTATATGTAATTTTTATTTGAATTGGGATTGGATTCTAAGTTTTTGTGTAAGTGTTGAGAGACTATGATGGGGATCTTATATCTAGTTGGGGGCTCTTTTACTACTCTTCTAGACTCAACAAAAGGAAAACTTAAAACTCTTGAAAAATGTACAATAACCCTAAGACCTAGACCACAATTCCTTGACTCTATGTTTGGCTATTGAAAGTTTGCTTGATACCTATAACTTAGAGTTGATTTTGAACATGGGAAATAATGGATTAATCATATTTTCTATCTTTTTGTTATTTTGTAAAATCATCAAAATATTTATTAATGAGAGGTTGAACTAGCAAAGTGTTCTAAAAACATCATTTGTAAAGAAGTGTAGAATCACATTCTTACTAGTTGTGGCACCTACATTGGTACACATCCTTGTGCCTAGTATATGTATACATTGGAGCACATGGAGGTGCATATGTACAAGGGCTTGGCAACTAGAAGTTAACTGATTTTCACTTTCTAGAACTTGTTGCAGCCATGCTTTCATGTACTACCTTTGATAACCGTAGAGCCTTGTTTGCACACTATTTTACATGCCTATTTTAGAAAACCCTCACCGATGTGTATGTGAACCCAGTTGTGGCACTTTTGACATAGCAACATTATCCCAAATCATGTAAGGAGATCAATAACCCATGGACAGAACAAGAAACCTTTGACCTACATGTTGGAGTCACTGTGACCCCTCGGCAACATTAGATAGAGTAGTCATATCCTTTTCTTTTCATGTGATCAAACTATGTGATCTCTCTTGTGTATTATATCATTATGCATGCACTTTTTTCTTTTGTTGGGTCTTGGAGTCATCTTGATTGACTATTCTTTCTTGGGTACCACAAGTTTAATTAGATAATGCATGCTATCAACTTCTTATAATGGATGTGAGATTAGTTGAAAATCTAGATTGCCAGTTTCATTAATTTGTTAATTATGTGATAACCATGCCGCTAATGAGTAATTAAAATTTGAGATGGCCATTATTATTTAATATGGCTTGGATTCACAAATAAATGGTATGCAATGCTCATGTTGATGTATTCTTGGTTATAAACATTGATAATTGGTATTGTGCATGGTTATGAATGTGAAACCTTAAGTCTTGTAATTAACATGATTGTGCCTTAATATAAATTACAAATTTCAGATCTATATGAAAAGTGATTAAATGTTCATAATTCATTCTAAAATAACATAGTAATCAAGAATTGGTTGAGTGTGATGCACTTATATATTTGATTAAGATATTTTAGTTATCGAAAGGCTATCCTGGATAAATGGATTATGATAAGGATATTGATAACGCATAATGAGATGGTTCATAATATACCAGTCTAGATTTAGATTGGTTGGATAAATTAGGGAGTAGGCTAGCTTCCTTGCAAATCTATGAATATGATTGGCTTATTAGCCAAGTAGGCAATGGGATAGGGGTACAAAGGTGTATATGGATAAATATTGTATTAATATACACACTTAGGTTCACTGCAAAAAAAATAGCCTTAGCGGCATTTGATATTTGCCATTATAGGTCTTTTATTTGCCGCATATGAATTTAGTGACACTTAAAATAATTGTCACTTAATTGCCACCTTTGTTGGCATCAATAAAAGGCTAGCGGCAATTGTATAATTGCCGCTAAATCATTGTTATTAGTGTACTTTAATTGCTACAATTAACGTCGCTAGTGATCTTCTTTAATGACAATTTATTTGGTACTATTTTGCCTGTATTGAATTATATTAGTGGTAATTTAATTGACGCTATTAATTTCTCTATATATTTCATTTAACGACTTTTGTTTATACCACTAAATCATCACTATTGATTTGTTTTATTGACATTTTGTTTTGTCATTTAATTACCACTATGGATACTTTTAGCAACAATTATTTGTGTTTCTAAATTGCCATTGATGATTTACTTAAATGATGCTTTCTTTTATCATTTAATTACCATTATTGATTCACTTTAATGACACCTTGTTACGCCACTTAATTGCCACTATTGATATTCTTTAGTAAGAAATATTTTTATTTTAACAATCTCGAAATATAAGAGCAACCTCAATTTTATTGATCTCCTAATATATAATAAAGTATAATAAGAGCCCTTTAAGGGGATACATTAGAACACAAGAAAAACATAAAAAAGTACTAACATTCTTAACACCAAAATAATCCCCTCTCAAGGTTGATACAAAGAAAGAAATAAAAAATGTAGGAAATAAATTGAAAATGCAATGAATCATGAAGACTTAACTACTAAAAGCAACAACCTCTTCAAATCCTTGCTATCCCTAGTAGCACCACTTCATATGGCAACAACACAATGAGAATCACCAAGCAAACCAACTTCAATCATCTTTCATGAGTAAAGACAACAACAACAATAACATCTTCTAAACGAAGCAGTAACTCATTTATCAGCTGTCGCATATGGAAAATAAGTCAACCACTGATGTGCAACCAATATCACCCATGTTCTCGCATCCATCGGTAGCATTTTGTGACCAATCAAACCAAATCTCCTGAGTAAATCTAAGAAACTCAAACCATCATAAAAAATTTTGCAATATTGAAACTAAAATGAGGCTCTTGATAACAAGAGTAAGAATTCAGAGGGGATGTTAAAATAAGATCTCCATTCTAAAAATAGAAATTAAGATCTCAATTCAAAGTTTGGAAATCTCTAACTCAAGATCTGCACCTTGTTGATCTTTAAAATCAATATCTAAAGTAGCTGCTTCTCAAGAACATCTTCCCATGATCTTCATCTGACAGTAGTAAGCTCTGACTAACTAAATCTGAAATTTTAGTTCATCTAAAATCAGAAGGAAATAATAGCAACCGTTCATCTAAATAAAAGATTACTTGGCATCTTTTTCTCAAGCTTAGTTCTTCTAAATGCAAGTGCAGCTGAACCATTGAGAACACAAGTAATGGATGGGTGAAGCATTAGTAAAAGATCTTGACATCCACTCTCCTTAAGAGCATACACAGCCATTTTTGAGAAGGCAGCAATTGTGACATCCTTTCCTTTTCTCTCAATCCGCCAAAACTATGATCTTAGACATTGATAAAATAGGGTTCACTTTGGAAAAGCATGCCGAAAAATTCTTTACCTTCGCTTTTCCAATAGGAAGGAAGAAGATGGAATCAAGGACTTCCTCAAAAATAGGGAAGGATTCACCCTATACCTGCATAATGAAAAGATGCAACTCAATTTCTCCTAACACAGATATCTCAGAATGTAGCTCAATGGTTCAGTGTGCCTTATAGAAGCTCATTCTCTAGGAAAATTATAGGATTGTGGTTTTTCTAAACCAATAGCTACTGAAAGGAAGTTTGGTCTAGTCTTTGAATGTGACCATCCTTTCTGCATATCTAAGCATATGTGCCAACCTGCATTTGTATTGTCCAAATAATAGAAATACTAAAATATTTTGTTGCTGCATTTTTCCTCTCCTATGCTTGATATGGATGCAATACATTGAATTCACAAAGGAGATTGAATAGATGAGGAAAAGATATCAAGTTGATCAAAGTGGATGCTGGAAAAAGATATCTACTAAAATTCCAATTTGTCATTTGGGATTCATTAAATTAATCAAGGCTTAGTATCTAAACTTTAAATCCACTTTTGATGGATGTATAAATCTCCATAACAGTAAAAAACATGGATCCATCAGGAACTCTGATGTGACAATTTGACATGTCCAAAATTCAAGGAGTCATTTGCAAAAGTTAAAGACTTCAAAGCTTGGATCAAGATTTTTTTTTTTTGGGAGACAAAGCCTAGATCAAGTTCATTTCGTGCTTTGAAAAATATCTGGAATCACATGCCTTGTATATGTTCTCTACCATTTCAAAGTTCAAAAAACAAATTTCAAACTAATCCAAAAACTGTTTGTGATTTTAATCTTGTGATATGTAAAACTCTTTTGATTTCTAGGCCATATTCATGAACTTCATACCTAATTGTGCTTCTAATCTTGTTACATGTAAAACTCTTTTGATTTCTAGGCCATATTAATGAACTTCATACTTAATAAATAACGTAATCAAAATAACATTTTTAATGATCATTGAATACTGAAAGAACTATGCTTGAGAGTTAAAAATGACATTAACATTCAAAAAGAATATATGAATTTGAACATTTTGCAAAGTGCGATAATTGTATATAGATTCTTGATGCTTAAAAAATAGTTAGGCATCATGTAAGAGATGTAGATTCTGCAACTTCTATGGCTAAAAATATCTGAGCATGTACCTTGAGTAGGATTTCAGACTTCCAGGGAAATACACACAACATTGATAGGAATGAGCTTTCACTTTATCGAGTAGCTCCAATGTAAATTCCTCAAGCTAAATATAATTTTAGTTAAAATATATAGCATTGTTGACCATTCAAACAACATACTGTTTAAAACATTGGAACTTTCATTCATTAAAATTTCAATTCTTCAACCATTAATTGCTGGAAGGTTCCTACCCAAATCACAACATATAGAATAGAGAAATGGACTGCGCATGTGCTTGCATGCATGCACACAAAAGGCATGTTCAAACTTGATGCAAAAACATTCTTTTTCCAATTTAACGAAAAAATAAAAAAGAAAAATCAAATGAAGTAAACTTGGTACTCAACACAGAATAAGAAAATATGAGCACTAAAAAGTAAATGTAATGAGGTACGTCAAAGTCAAATGATGATCATTACCAATAACTCTCCTCGAACTCCTTCGTTGACAGCTTCTCGCATTGTGTCCTCCACAGTTTCATCATTCTCCCACCTCCCTAAGTTGGTGAAAAAGTATGTAGATGCACCCCATGTTCAATAATAAATAATAGAACAATATGAATTGTTCATTAAATTACATATGTTTAATTTTACATTTGGTTGAAACACAACAAAAGCTACTTGAAAGCCATGTATGGTGAAGGGGTTAATGATTTCCTTTCAACAAGATGATGCTGGTATTGTAAAGACAAATTAAAGGACCTTAGTCATCCTGGTAGGCAGATCCTCAACTCGGAGGCTAGGTCTAATCTATCCTGATAGCCAGACCATCATTGTCAAGAAACTAGAGTTCTAGTATGGCAACTTATATTTAGCACTTTTCCCTTTAATTCAAGGTTGGATTGTTGTCCATGAAGAAAAATATAGAAAGGAAATGAAATATTATATGAGATGATGTAACCATCTTTTCTACATATCTAATCATGTGTCATCTTGCATTTGTACTATCTTAATAATAGAAATACTGAAAAATTTTTCTACGAAGAGTTGTTGGATACTAAGTAGGTATAGGTTGAAGTAGATGCCAAGGTTGAGATTGCTAAGAAGAAAGTGAAACAAACAAATGTTAAAGTTACAGAACATGTTTATGGTGGATTGACACTTGCTAATTTGTAAGTAGTTGTGGAGTTGGAAAGTAGCATGGGCCTTCAGGATAGAGTGATGGCATGCAAAGGGCAAGAAGAATACCATTGAGGCATATGTCTATGACATGAAAAATGAACTCTATGACAAGTATCATGATTTTGTTAATGACTTGGATAGAGAATCATTGTGTTCAAAGCTTCAAGAAACAGAGGATTGGCTCTATGATGCGTGAATCTTCTTAAATTAGCGCAATGAGTACATGTAATATCAAATGTTTGATGTATATTCCAGACATACGACGTTTAGAGATCAGACATCTAACAACATCAGTTGGACAGCTTAATACCTAGTGGACGAAACCCAACTAGACTTGACCATTAGATGTCTGATAAGACTCTCTAAGTCGACCTTGAGCAAGTTCCTATCCCTGTGTTCGTCGAAAGCGAAATCGGGTTTGTAAAACAAATGCTTTGCAGCATAGTTGAAATTGCTTCGAAAACAAATGAAAGTTTATTACTCGAAAAATATGAATCCGAGGTCAAACACAGGGAACAAATTGGGATTTAAAAACTAAGAACACAACTTTTAACTTGATAAAATGTAATAATCAATCAAATTATAAAGCAATAGTTTCAATGCATATAGAAGATCAAAAAATATGAAGATAGATGTAAAAATCAGATAATTCTCTCTTCTTTGCTTCTGGCTTGAGCTTTCTCTTCTTCTTCTTCTTTCTCCTTTTTCTGATTCTTCTGATTCGTCTCTTCTTCTGTCTCTCTGATTATTGGCCATGGCTTCTCTTTCTTTCTGATTTCTCTTTCTCTTCTTCTGTTTCGAGCCTTCTTCAGACTTCCTTCTTCCTTCTCCTTCCTTTGCTTGTCTACTAAGACTTCCTTCTCCTTCCTTCTTCCTTCTTCTTCTTCCCTTGCTTCTTCACCCTTAGCCGCTGCTGAGGCTTCTTTCTTTCTCTTCTTCCTTAGCTCCTTGGCTCCTTGGCTTCTGGCTTCCTCTTCTTCCTTAGCTTCACCCTCCGGGAGAGCAAAACCTAACTTCGACCCACCCTGTGGTGTCGGACCCGAATAGGTTGTTAATATGGTGATTTTATTGTTGAAGTGTGTATAGTGGTTAACCTAAATCAGACCTAACCATCTCTTTACAAAATTTTTAACCTGGCTTACTTGATTTTATCTTGGTTACTTTTAGGCCCAGGGTCGAACTCAGGGAAGTGGGGTTACGAGTCAAGTTTCTACGCCTTTCCTACGAGCCTCTTCCATTCGTTTATTGTATTTTTGGTGTTTTTCTATTTAATATTTTTTTCTAATAATCTTGGTCCTTGAGGCACACCCTCAAAATTAAGTTCTTGGCTTTGAGCCAAAACAGGGTTCCAAAATAGTCTTGGCTATTCTCAAGACGGATTACCAGCAAGTCAAGGATTATCTTTTCTCTTTTATATATTTTTTTATCTTTTTATTGGCATGAAAGAGAAGCAGAAATAAAGTAAATATAGTATATATATATATAGGTATATATTATATATGTATAAAGGGGTGGGGGTGGAGGCGGAGATGGAGTGTAGCACGGTGTCGAGTCGGTCATCATCTAGAAAGATGCAACCAACAGGACGAAGTGCTGCGTGTAAGGTGTAGGATGGATGGTGGAAGATGTATGTGACCACGCTTTTTGTACGCGTGTATCGGGAAATATCAGCAACTGGTGTAGATATTCTCACGATACCACGTATGGTAAATAATGTGAAACTATATATATATGTATTTATGTAAATATATCTATATGTATATATGGTTATAAATATATAGGTATATATGTAGTTATATATGTATATATGTATGCGTATATATATATAAGTATATGTACAGATAGATATATGTATAGATATATATATATATGTATATATAAGTAGGTGTGTGTATATATATATATATATGTATCTATACTTAGTTATATAGGTAATAATATATATATAAATATATGTATATTTATATATATATATATATGTATATAGATATATGTATATATGTATGTATATATGTGTGTGTGTGTGTGTATATATATATATATATATATATATATATATGTATGTATGTATGTATATGTATGTATATAGTACTATAGAGATGTATATATATGTATATATATATAAATATATGTATATATATTTATGTATAAGTATATGTGTATATATATATGTATATATATATATATATAGGTATATAGATGTGTATATATATATATATATATATGTGTATGTATATAGACTAATACATATTTATATAAGTACTAATATATGTATAGATATATGTATAAATATATATATATATATATATATATGTATGTATATAAGTATATGTATATATGTAAAAATATATATGTATATATATATATGTATATAAATATATGTATATATATATCAATATATATATATACGTATATATATATATATATATATATATATATATATATACGTATATATATATATATATATATATATATATATATATATATATATATATATATATATATATATATATACGTATATATATATATATATATATATATATATATATATATATATATATACGTATATATATATATATATATATATATACGTATATATATATATATATATATATATACGTATATATATATATATATATATACGTATATATATATATATATATATATATATATATATATATATATATATATATATGTATGTATATAATAGTATATAGGTGTGTGTGTGTGTATGGAAGTGTGAGTGTATGTGCGTGTGAGTGTCGGTAAAGAGAGTGAGAAAGTGTTGTGTGAGAGAGAGAGAGAGAGAGAGAGAGAGAGAGCGCGGGAGAGAGACTGCTGGAGGTTGTTGGTGCTAGAACACCACGATCATTTGTTTTGATGATAACAAAACACGTGTTATTTAACATTTGCAATTTGAGTCGTAGATTTCAGGTCAATTGCAAATGTGGACGTGTTTAGACGGAGTTCGAGCTCGCATCCAGGACAGATTGGAGGAGCTTGACGGAAAACAGAGGAGGTTCGCGTGGAGCGACAGATTGAAGATAGAAGACAAGAAGAATAGGATAGATTCTGTTTTATCCTTTCTTGTATCTCTTTTCTTGCTTTTATTTTCCTTAGAATATTATGTTAAAGAGCCTCAAAGTACCCTAATAGTAGTCCTAGGAACACCGGCACAACCCTAGGATACTTAGGTTTTCTGTAGAATACTTAGAAAACCAATATAGGGCTTAAACAGCATTTACAGACGTCTAATTCCAAAATCGGACGTCTGATAAAATGTTTTAAGACGTCTGACTGTTGTTTCAGACGTCTGATATCTGTTAGGCTGGACTTAGGTAGTTCTTTCTGATGAAATCAGATGTCCAGACCTTATACCAGACGTCTTAGGAGACGTCTGATGGATTTGCTAGACGTCCAATTAGTGGACCGTTGGCTGGCTTAGCAAGCACTGAAGATTATCAGACGTCCTTAGGACTTTCCAGATGTCTGATTAATGACCGTTTTGCCTCGGCTGACCCAAAATCTCTTCTCAGAGATTTTCTAGCCGTTGCAACGTTTGGAAATCAATTCCCACAGTAGAAGTAGGTTTCCAGATGTCCAGACATAGTTCCAGACGTCCTGTATGTCATCTGATGGACTTGCGCAAAAACCCTGTTTAGATCTGATCCAAGTCAGGGAGAGACCCGCCCAAAATTAGACGTCTGACCTTGGAATCAGACGTCTTAAAGTGGCCTTCCAGACGTCTGATGCCAGAGTTAGACGTCTGATAACCCTGTCAAGTGTAATCATTGTCTTGATTTCGGCCTGATTCTCTTGGACTTTGTTCCTAACGGCTATAGAACCTTTCCTAAGCCTTTCAAAGCCTTCCTAAGGCCTCTATAAATAGAGGGGAGCCTTTGACACACCAAGACACACCAAGAGAAACACAAGACACACTTAGAGACACAAGATACACACCAAGAGACACCTTGTAATACACTCTCACACTCTTGTGTCCAAGAAGCTCTTGCTCTCTAAGCTCAAGTTCTACATCTTGAGAGCATCAAACCTTCGCGCACCCGCTCTCCCGCCGTTGTTCAGGAGAGCGACATTGCGCCGTTGCGTGGCACACGCACCGCGTCATCAACTCGACGCACTCCTTGCAAAGGGGAGTTTCCTAATTCCTATAGAAGCTAGGTTTATAATTACTTTGTTGGCTCTATAGGACTTGTTGTTTCTTTTATCTTTGTTATTTTGTTGGGTATTCACTTTGCGAATTCCCGTCTCCTTCGTGGGACAAAATCCTTCTCGTGGAGAGAAGGGGTTGAGGAACGCTACCCTCGTACTTGTAGCGTGGTTGTACTGAGGTTGAAACACCCTCGTTTTAAAGTGATTCGGTTAGTGGATTTGATCAACTAGGTTGATCGAAAAATCCTAACTCGAGAGGGTTAGGTGGTGGTTTTCACTCGGTTTGGGTTTCCACCTAAAATTGCTTGTGTACTTGTGCGATTGATTTTTTGAGATTGTTTATTTTATTTCCGCAATTATTACGTCACCCCCTCCTTCGAAGGGAAACTTCAGTTAAGGCGTCTGAAGGCCAGTGGGTGTTGTCTGGAGGTCCTCAAGCACACGCGCAGGCGCGTATGCGTGCGAGGACGTGCGCGCTGGAGGGTGAGGGGCACGGAGAGGAGACGTCGTGCATCGTGCTGCGCGAAGGTTGGAGCAGGTGCTCTTAGGCACGCATGGGCGAAGAGAGTGGGCGACACAGACTCGCGGGCGGGTGCGGGCGACGCGGGCGGAGACGCGCGAGCGGGCTGCGGCCGGTTGCGGCACGCCGGGTGATCGGTTAAGTGAGAAACTCACCGGTCACCCCACCGTAGCCACAGTGTTCCGCAGAAACGCGTGAACAGTGGCTACAGTGGTTGGGCGAGCTGCGCGACCGGGAGCTACAGGTGCTGTGAGTGCGGTCGGCTCGCGGCTGGCACGCGCGGGCTGGCGCGCAAGGAAGAAGGTCTGCGCCTGCCGGTTGCAAGCGTGGAGAAGCTCGCGATAGAGTGTGTGGAGGGGGAAGCAAGGGCATTTGCAGGCACGCACGGTGGCCTGCGGGTGCTGCTGGGGTGCGCGGTGAGGCTTGGTCGGCCGCTACAGTGACGTGTGGTGGCCGACTGCTGGCGGAAGAGAGAGCGCGACAGGGCGGAGAAGTGGGAGGCGATGGTGCCTGCAGGTGCAGGTGGAGGGCGAGGGCGGCCTGCAGGCGTGGATGGAATGGGCTGGTGGCTTGCGCTGCGTGTTGCTGCTGCCGCCTTGCCGCTGCTGCTGGAGCTTTGAGCTTCAAGCTTGAAGCTCCCGCTCCAATGGTTGGAGGTGCTGGAAACATAAAAACTAGGAAAGAGCCACCACGCCCACTGGCTCTTTGGTGAGCTGGGCGGTGGTGGACTCACGGTGGTGGTTGTGCACCACCGTGAGTTGCTCCTATCTGCCAGGTGTCTCTGAGGAGGGCTGGCGTGTGGAGGGAGAGGAAGGAGAGGACGGTGGCCTGGAAGGAGAAGTGCTGGGTTTTTCTTGGCGTTGGACCAGGCTGGTTGAAGAAGAAGAAACCGTGGTCTTTTTAAAGAAGAGGAAGAGCATGCACAGCCATGCCCTGGCTGTGCATGGCTCACATGCGGCTGCAGGGAGAGGCTGGTATGGCTTGGCAGGGAGAGCATGAGCAGGGAAGCGTGGCGCAAGGAGGAAGAAGTCAATCCATGCACAGCAGTCTCGGTAAGAAAGATTTCCAAACCAAATGGAAATAAAAATAAAGATGGGAATTTTATGAAGCAGCACTTGAGGAAAGACGTAATCGTGAGGCCATTTTATTTCAGTCTCCTTCTCTCTTAATTAAATGCATGCATGCGTGTATTTTTATAATGCAACTATGGAGACCTAATATGCATTGGTAATGCTAGGAAATAGCACAAGACGGCACAATTGCAGGCGTATTTTTGCGGTGCAGTCATACCCCCATGCCTATCTTTTGCTAGTCCCTAGCAAAACATTTTTGTATTGTATTTAGAAATGATCTTTAAGCTGAAGATTTTCTCCTGAGGCAACATAGGTGTGTTTTTTGTTGGATATTGTGAGAACCAATTGTAGAGAAGACTACCAGTACTTTAAGTCTCATATGACATAGATCATCTCTCGACTAACGAGGACTCATGATATTTAAATCTTAAGTATGATTTCCAGGACCCAGGAGGTTTTTGCAGTACTCGAGAGCTCAAGAGGTTATGGCTTGTGCTTAGTGAAAGATCAAGACTGACCAGATGAACATTAAGACTCAAGCCTAGGGTTTCACAAATTTTTAAGTATAGGTTGGTCCAAGTTTCAGCTCATGTTTTAAGATTGACCCTTAAGAAGATGACGGAAAACTCAACTCCCATTTTTTGACATTTGTGGCTCATAGGAAAATAGGGTATTTGCGACTTGTCCTGAAGAACTTTTTTAGGGTAAAAACTTTATAGACATTTGCGAGATATAATGACTTATTTGCATTTTTTTTTTGAAACACGTGTCAATATATCTCTTACAACTTTATTTGGAGGAGCACACTTTTCTTTTTGGTGGGAGAGTTTCTTTTTGGTAGAAAGAGTTTCTCCTAAACACAAGACTAAAACCTGGGATAAAAAGTCTACCTGCACGCACAGGTAAGGACTCCACCTTCCCTGATGAACACTAGAGTTAGATCTTATGTTCACCTGGTCTTTCCTGATGTGTAGTGTGAACCAAGATTACTTAGGCTCTCAAGTAGAAGCAAACCAACGGATCCTGTACTGGTGTCTTAGGTATAAGAATACGTCCTTAGTTAGGAGAGATTCCGATCTATCTTGTCAATGCTCAAGTGAATTAAGCCAAGCCTGAGCGAATCAAGCTTCTGTGTCCTGGAAAGTCTTCAAAACGGAGGTTGAATATCCATAAACACTTATTGTATTTTTGTTTCAGCCTTTAGATCATTACTAAACACCATTTATTATTATTATTATTATATATATATATTATATATATATATTTTTTTTTTCTTTTTCTTGCATATTTATAAATAAGAGGGAACTGCATGATATCATAAAATACCCAGATCCTATGGATGCCTATCCAACCCCCCATGCCAAACAATGCTATGTCCTCATATGCATGTAGGGAAAGGTAGAGAAAGGATGAAAGATCGGGTAACGAGACTTGAAGTGCAGGGTATACAGCAGGGTGGTAGGGTGGGTGGTGAAGTGAAAAGTGAAGTGATCATGATAGTGGTGTGAAAAGTGATGGTGGATGGTGAAAGGTCTGGCATTTCCTGGGACGAGAGTGTCCCAAGAGGATTGAAGCACAAGTCGGGAAGAAGAAGTTGGCCCTCAGATTGGCCAAGAAGAGGGGCTTCTTGGATAGATGGATCCAAAAAGGAATAGCCCCAGTGAGAAGTATATGGGCTCAAGGTCCCAGTGTGGATTTGTAAATTCGCTTGATTTGGCGGGAAAGAAAGGGCAATCCGGTCTTCAAGAGTGTGGATCGGCGGTGAGTAGCCCGGATATGACACAAACCACGAGGTATGGGAAGCGGAGAAAACCTCGTCAGAAGTCTGGTCAGGAGAAGGTACGGGAATAGGGAGGGATTGGGGAACGTCACAATATGTGTTGGTCAGGCAATCGTCAATGTTTTCAGGTAATCCGCAGCAGTCAGAATAGGTCCCAATTGATCCGATACATGCGCTGACCGCCATTTCCTCGTCAGACGTGTCATCCTCGATACAATCGCAATCAAAGTTCTTGGTTGCCTTGAAGATGTTAAGTTTGATCTTTTCAGATCCAACGACAATCTCAATACAGCCCGACTCGCAGTCGATAAGGGCACGGGCTGTGGCCAAGAAAGGTCGACCGAGGATGATCAGACAATCAGAAAGTGAATTAGGAACTTCCATATCTAAAACAAGAAAATCAATAGGAAAACAGAGACTGTTGACCCTAACCACCACGTCTTCCACCATACCCTTCGGGATTTTGACAGAACGATCTGCCAACTGTAACATGACAGGGGTGGGTTTCAGATTTCCCAAAGAAAATTTTTCGAGTATGATGGTTGGTATAAGATTTATGGAAGATCCTAGATCAAGCAGGGCACGGTTAAAACTGTAGCCTTGGATGCTACAGGAAATAGGCGGTGTGCCCAGATCTTTCTGCTTCGGTGGTAGATTTGACAATATAGAACAACTCACATGAGGCGAGAGAACCACCGGATTCTTGGTTTTCTTTGACTGTCGCCTGGGTGTTGTGTAGTCTTTGAAAAAACAGGCGACAGTAGGTATGTAATAGATAGCCTCGAGCAGGGGTACCTTGATTTCTATATCCTTGAACAAATTACGCAGGTTATCAAAGGCCTACATATCTTTCTTTTTGCCTTTTGGCTCCCTCAGTAGAGCCTCAGGGAATGGGACTGATTCTGGCAACAATTTGGGTGTATCGTCCTCTCGTGAATGCGGTGCGCATCCTGAATGAGAGGGCGATGAAGAAGACGGGCCAGGATCAGGTCAAGGCGGATAGACGGTCGGCTTACCGCTCCTCATAGTGATAGCATTGGACGATGCAGGTCTAGTGGGATCGTACAGCGGAGGAGGGTTCGCAATAGGGACATAAGAGTGCGGTACTGCAGCGGGATTAGCCTGAAATCCCTGTGGAATGCTCAGAGCCTGCAGAATCTGGTGAACCTGTCCCTGAGAAGGTTGTACCTGTGGTTGCGAACCACGGGGTACGAAATTTCGTGGATTTGGAACAGGTAGTTGACTGATCGTGTCGCCATGTGTAGTTGACTGATCTCAGCATTCTGCTGCGCCAATTGGTGCTGAAGAGAGGTCATGCTCTCTTCATGGCGCTTTGACATATCCGTCATCATTCGCATCAATTTGTCAAGAGGACTTGATGCGTGTTCGGTTTGCAGTACGCAAGGGCCTGATGGCAGATTTGCCATAGGATTAGACTGGGCTCTTGGGATGACGGGTGCGGACGGTCGCATTGGTCCACCCGTGGGGTTTTGGTGCTGCGGGTTGTTGGACCATGCGAAATTCGGATGATTTCGCCACCCTGGGTTATAAGTGGTAGAGAACAGGTTATTCCCCAGGGCGCAAGCATCTTCTATACCAGAAGACGTGTCCGCGTGTAAATATGCATCCGAGCACACGGAGGCTTGGTCCTCCGTGTCGAAATACTGGCTTGCAGAAGCCAGATCCACATGACTTACCGAGTCGCTTGGCGCGACACTCGGTAAGGAAGGTCTTACGGGGTTTCTCGGGATAAGCCTGGTGTTGGAAGAATTTGGATTGTGACGAAGTGGTGAAGTGGGGGTGTTTGCCATAGAATGGGCAGGGTTGGCCAGAAGCTCATCCAGCTTTTTGTGCACGACGGAGACTTCATCCAGTTTTTGTGCAATAAGGCTTAGATCAGTGGATGAATGGGAGGGTCCTGTGTCAACTTCATGAACATTTCGGGGCTAGCTGGTACGATTAAAGGCGACAATGGAAGCATTGTTCATCGAGTTTTCACTCATATTTTCAAACAATTCAAATGCTCCATTCTCATCTTTATTCATAAAGTTCCCTCCGCAGGAAGCGTCTGTAATCTGCTTCAAAGTCTTATTTAGCCCATAGTAGAAAATCTGTGCTATATGCCACTTAGGCAGACCGTGGTGCGGACACTTCCTGAGGACGTCTTTATACCTCTCCCATGCCTCATGAAATTGTTCGCCGTTTTGTTGCGTAAATGAAGTGATAGCACGGCGAAGCGCATTGGTTCGTCCGATTGGGAAGAACTTCTTGAGAAACATTGTTTGCATCTCTTCCCAAGAGTGGATGGTTCTCCCAAGGGTGCGTAGCCACTGCGATGCTTTATCCCGCAATGAAAACGGGAACATTTTCATGAGGACTATAGGTAACCCGACATTTCTTGGTTTAACAGTTTCAGCCAATCGGGTTAAGTCTTGCAAGTGGAGAAAAGGATCTTCACTTGCAAGACCATGGAAGTGAAAATTTATTAGGTCAATTATGTTTGGTTTCAATTCAAAGTCGTCCCCGCCCATGGGGACCCGAATTTGTCCTATGGTCTCTGTAGCAGCGGGATTCTGATAGGAGCTAAGAGACCTAGGCTTCTCCCGTTCGGGAGGATTCTGCATTTCCTCCAATGTTTCTCGAATGGCTTCAATTTGTTCATTATACATCTCCATTTGGGCTTGGAGGCGGGTTATGGGATTTAAGGCTCCACCACCTGGTGGGTTCTGAGGGTGGTTTCCTCCCTCGGGATTTGGGGGTGGGCATGCAGCCATGTTTGTGGAGGAAGAGGACGATTCGGCTTCTTTTCTAGATTTATCAGGCAATTCAATTAGTTCAGGGTTTTGTGACCTTCTCTCAAACATGCACTACCGTAGGAAGAATTGGGGAGATGAGAAGGGAAAAGAGACGAGAGAAATGACGTCGCAAAGGTACACTTGATGACAAATCAGTACAATCAAATTCCTAACCTCTATAGTGTGACCTTAGACCTAAAGATCTAATTTACCTACTATCACGAACTACGGAACCGAATGCGAGCACCACAGAACCACCGGGCCAGATTGAAAGGCTGTTTGCCCCAGTCTTAGACACCCGATAGCATGCGAGAACCCTCACCAGCACGTAGGCGCTATACGCAGGTAGTTAGGCCTCCAATCCTTAATAAGGGTCAAGTTACTACCAGTTTTAGTTAGAGGCTTTGGGTCAAGTGCTTTTGGAATGTGAAGGGCGTTGTTTACGGGTAATGCCTAAGTGATTGATTTTCAGAGTGTGTAAAACAAGCATGCAACGGGGAAATCTCCCCGAATTGAAGTTTTTAATTGGTGAATGATTTTTAGAGTTCAGGCTTAAGTAGTATGGATGTTAGGATTTCTCTGAATTACCAATTCAACCAATCTCCGGGTTTTGCAAGAATACAGGTTTTCTTCTAAGCCCAACAAACCCTTCTTCAATGTCAGTTAGTTAATGCATGCTAAAATGCAATGGGCTTCCCTAATTGGAGATTTCTATGTGTGGATGCATGAATTAGTTTTAGATTTATGTGAAAGGGAGCCAAAGCACTTCAATTCAAGTGCTCCCAATCACCAAGAAAAATGTCCACACACAAGGCTCAACCAAAAGATAAAGAAAATTAAATTGTTGGGGTTGAAATGTTCGGGATCGAATCTTAGGCAAGTTGAAAAGTCGTGGTGGGGTTGGAATCAATCTCAATTCCAAGTCTCCCCACCAAAAAGGTGATCCCGAATTACAGGTAAATGAGGCAAAGAGAGGTGGCAATCAATCTTTTTATTTGCCTCAAAGAATACTTCACACGGCAAAAAATTCAAGAATCAAGATTCTTGGATTTTCGCTATGCGAAGTAGGGCGGGAAATCCCGGGGTGGTGAGAGTAAGGGCAATCAATCAAACAAGTGAATTTTAGTCCATTTGCCATAAGAGATCCCAAGAAGTTTTTCGAGTTTTTAGTTTTTTTACTAAGGTTACAAGTTAACCTAGGTTTCTAAGAAAGAAAGACTTGTTCAGCAATGTGTGCGGAGCTCCAGTGCGGTGTCGGCGTCTTCACGCTTTTGTTCCCGCCTTGGATCTGCCCACATCTCCGACTTCGTTTGCCTGCCTTCTCCTTGCAACAGGTTTACCTGCACACCAAAAACAGAGACACCCGTGAAGAGAAGGGTGTGAGAAGAAAAAAAAAATTACAGGAATGGAGTAAAAACTTACTTGAAGGTGCACTTCCCCGGCAACGGCGCCAGAAAAGGTGTGGTGTCGGACCCTCATAGGTTGTTAATATGGTGATTTTATCGTTGAAGTGTGTATAGTAGTTAACCTAAATCTGACCTAGCCATCTCTTTACAAAATTTTTAACCTGGCCTACTTGATTTTATCTTGGTCACTTTTAGGCCTAGGGTCGAACTTAGGGAAGTGGGGTTACGAGTCAAGTTTCTATGTCTTTCCTACAACGAGTCTCTTCCGTTCATTTATTGTGTTTTTGGTGTTTTTCTATTTAAGATTTTTTTCTGATAATCTTGATCCTTGAGGCACACCCTCATAATTAAGTTCTTGGCTTTGAGCCAAAATAGGGTTCCAAAACAGTCTTGGCTATTCGCAAGATGGATTACCTGCAAGTCAAGGATTCTCTTTTCTCTTTTATATATTTTTTTATCTTTTTATTGGCAAGAAAGAGAAGCAGAAATAAAGTAAATATAGTATATATATATATAGGTATATATTATATATTTATAAAGGGGTGGAGGCGGAGATGGAGTGTAGCACGGTGTCGAGTCGGTCTTCGTCTAGAAAGATGCAACCAACAGGACGAAGTGCTGCGTGTAAGGTGTAGGATGGATGGTGGAAGATGTATGTGACCACGCTTTTTGTACGCGTGTATCGGGGAATATCAGCAATTGGTGCAGATATTCCCGCGATACCATGTATGGTAAATAATGTGGAACTATATATATATGTATTTATGTAAATATATCTATATGTATATATGGTTATAAATATATA
The DNA here is from genome assembly GCA_037157565.1 of Thalassia testudinum. NCBI lineage: Eukaryota > Viridiplantae > Streptophyta > Magnoliopsida > Alismatales > Hydrocharitaceae > Thalassia > Thalassia testudinum. Next base: position 90,733,982 of record JAZHRO010000003.1, read on the forward strand.
GGTATATATGTAGTTATATATGTATATACGTATGTGTATATATATATAAGTATATGTAAGATAGATATATGTATATATATATATATAGATATGAGTATGTGTATATAACTATATAGATGTAAATATATATGTATGTATATGTATAAAGTAATATATGTATATATAGATATATGTAGCTAGATATATATATATATAAGTTGGTGTGTATATATATATATATATATATGTATGTATCTATACTTAGTTATATAGGTAATAATATATATATAGATATATGTATATATGTAAGTATATATGTGTGTATATATATATATATAAGTATATATATATAAATATGTATGTATGTATATAGATGTATGTATAAGTATATGTGTGTATATATATATATATATATATAGGTATATAGATGTGTATATATATATATATATGTGTATGTATATAGACTAATACATATTTATATAAGTACTAATATATGTATAGATATATGTATAAATATATATATATATTTATAAGTATATGTATATATGTAAAAATATATATGTATATACATATATGTATATATATATCAATATATATATGTATACGTATATATATATATATATATATATATATATATATAATAGTATATAGGTGTGTGTGTGTATGGAAGTGTGAGTGTATGTGTGTGTGAGCGTCGGTAGAGAGAGAGAGAGAGAGAGAGAGGGAGAGAGACTGCAGGAGGTTAAGGCATCTGAAGGCCAGTGGGCGTTGTCTGCAGGTCCTCAAGCGCACGTGCAGGCGCGTATGCGCGCAGGGACGTGCGCACTGGAGGGCGAGGGGTGCGGAGAGGAGACGTCGCTCACCGTGTTGCACGAAGGCTGGAGCGGGCGCTTGCAGGCGCGCGTGGGGGAAGTGAGCGGGCGACGCAGACGGGTGCGGGCGACGCAGACGCACTGCGGCTAGTTGTGGCGCATCGGGTGATCGGTTAAGTGAGAAACTCACCGGTCACCCCACTGTAGCCACAGTGTTCTGTAGAAACGCATGAACATTGGCTACAGTGGTCGGGCAAGCTGCACGACTGGGAGCTGTCGGTGCTATGAGTGAGGCTGGCTCGCGGCTGGCTCGCGAGGAAGAAGGTCTATTTCGGCCGGTTGCAGGCGCGGAGAAGCTCGCGACAGAGCGTGCAGAGGGGGAAGCAAGGGTGCCTGCAGGCACGCGCGGTGGCCTGCGGGTGCTACTGGGGTGTGCGGTGAGGCTTGGCCAGCCGCTATAGTGACACGCGGTGGCCGGCTGCGGGCGAAAGAGAGAGCGTGACAGGGCGGAGAAGCTGGAGGCGATGGTGCCTGCAATCGCACTCGGAGGGCGAGGGCGGCCTGCAGGCGTGCGTGGAATGGGTTGGTGGCTTGCGTTGCGTGTTGCTGCTACTGCCTTGCTGCTGTTGCTGGAGCTTTGAGCTTCAAGCTTGAAGCTCCCGCTCCAATGGCTGAAGGTGCTGGAAACATAAAAACGAGGAAAGAGCCACCACGCTCACTGGCTCTTTGGTGAGCTGGGCGGTGGTGGACTCACGGTGGTGGTTGTGCGCCATCGTGAGTTGCTCCTGTCCGCCGGGTGTCTCCGAGGAGGGCCGGCGTGTGGAGGGAGAGGAAGGAGAGGACGGTGGCCTGGAAACATGCTCTTCCTCTTCTTTAAAAAGACTACGGTTTCTTCTTCTTCAACCAGCCTGGTCCAACGCCAAGGAAAACCTAGCACTTCTCCTTCCAGGCCACCTTGTGCGTGGCTCACATGCAGCTGCAGGGAGAGGCTGGTATGGCTTGGTAGGGAGAGCATGAGCAGGGAAGCATGGCGCGAGGAGGAAGAAGTCAATCCATGCACAACACTGTGGGAAGAAAGATTTCCAAATCAAATGGAAATGAAAATAAAGATGGGAATTTTGCGAAGCAGCACTTGAGGAAAGATGTAATCGCGAGGCTATTTTATTTCACTCTCCTCCCCTCTTAATTAAATGCATGCATGCATGTATTTTTATAATGCAACTATGGAGACCTAATATGCATTGGTAATGTTAGGAAATAGCACAAGACAGCACAATTGCAGGCGTATTTTTGCGGTGCAATCACCCTGAGAACTCTCCTCTCTTTCTTCTCTCTTAGGCTCGCTCTCCCAGAGCCTGCTTGGGTATACGAGTCGGGTCGGCGTTCCGGTGACCAGGCCCACCGGCGTGTGTGGTGGGCCAGGAGTGCACGGGTAGTCGGGTCAGATACCAGGTCTGCGTAGCATGGGGTCGCGGATGAGGCGTGAGAGGGCGAGTGGGACCTCACCCCATGTCAGGAGGCGATAAGCCCTTAGCAATTTTTCAATTTATCCCGCGACACTCGCTCTAAAGTTTCCGAGGTGGGACTAAATGTCCCACCTGCTTCTTGCACGCACCCGCAGCAAGTCTTCTCCTGATTGCTGAAGCTGTGGATGCTTTGGTCTTCAATTGATGGACTGACTTGGTTTGCAAAGAGAAACTACACACTTGGGACTTGGTCTCCTGGCACCTGGAGGCTGCTGTGAAGCTAGCAAGCTTCTTTAAGCTTGCTTCAATGGCGGATAGGGGTCCTGTACCTGTCAACACAAATACGGCCACACGACCTTGTCAAATTGCTCAAAAGGCTTCGTCGTGATACGGTGAAGGTGGCTCAGGTGCTGGTGTGGTGTGGGATGGCCTGGCGTGAGTGCCTAGGTTGTTCTGTGGCCGTGAAATTGGGTGTGTTCAGGGGGAGTGAACGGAGGTTGTGGCGGTTAATGGAGAGGGGGAAATGGATCAGTGGAATGAGGCGATGCTTCCGAGGTAGTTGGCGAGGTGTATGGGTGCATGGAGTGGTGGATGCACCTGGCCGGTGGTCTACTAGAGGTGAAGGTGGTGGTGGTCTGTGGTTGTCGAGACGTGAAAGTAGAAATTGATAAGGGGGAAAGAAAGAGTAGGGGAAGGAGACTTATCTATGAGTATCTGGACGAAGGGGGAATAGAGGGGCAGACGACGTGTATATGCCATCGGCGGAGACGAAGACCCAGAGATAGAGAGGCGACGACGACAAGAGGGAGATAGGTGTGGGAGTAGGTGTGGCGCGACGTGGAAGAAGGAGGCGGAGGCAACTTTGCCACTGGTATGGTGGCAGAGCGATGAGAAGGAGGAGGATTCACCGGAGCTTGTGGGCTTTTTGGCCAGAGGGGTAAGGTAGGAATTTTGAGGGAATCTCAGGCCAAAACAAGCTTGAATTGACTGGGGGGATCTGGGGCCTCTTTTATAGTCGCAGGCAGAGGGCCTTGTGCTTGGAAGGCAAGCTTCCAAGCACAGCAACCTCGTCGGACTTGGAAGGTCGACAGATACCTAAATCTCTCATGCATTTGCATGAGAGATTGGGTGTAAATCAAAGTTTGAAATTGGGTTCACACGATCGGGAATTCCTTAGAGAATCTCCCTTTCAAATTTGAGAGGGATTCTCTGAGGAATCAAGGAGATATCCCTCTTGAATCCTTGTCGGAGTAGGATTCCTCCATTGTAATGGTAGAGGAACCTAATTGTAAAGAATGATGAGGAAGATAGGGGGTGTCTGCAAGGGTTTTCAAAAGCTAGGGGCATAAATGTAATTGGGTTGGACTGTTTTGCAAAGTAGGTCAAGGTGAACTCCCCTTAGGTCCAATTTTTGGTATAAACCTAATTTTGACCTAAGGAATCCAATGGTGAACTTGGATTTTAGGTTTGACCACGTTTGATTGAGCATTTTACATAAAAACCTAATTTAGCTTAAATATTTGACTAGGACCCTTATTTAGGTCAAAATAGGTTCTAAAGGCCAAATTGAAGGTTCTAAACCCTAGAGAATATTTTTTCATGAATTTTAGAGGGTTTAGGTGAATTTTATCCTGACCAAAACCTTGTTAAATTATGTGGATCTGTTTTAGGTTTATAAGAAGTCATTTAATTCCCAGATCTCACATTAACCCTTTTTTGATTGAACCAACCCACTTTTTATCTTGTTAAGACCAATTGACCCATGTTTAACCCCTTAGAAATCCTTTTGTTGTACTGTAATGGTAAAATTATAGTTTTACCCTTTGTTTCTTGCTTTTCTTTCAAACCAGTTATTCCTTGAGTTAGGCCCTTTACTTGGTTATGTAGGAGCTTTTGTTCTCTTTTCTAGGTCAAAATGAGCTAGTTAGGGCTCATGATGGTGTTCGCATCACCCTGCAATTAAGCCATTTGGGAAACTGCCAGATGTCTGACTGCAGCAACTGTTGCACCCTGTTAGCCTCGTTCTGTGCTGGACCTTGCGAGATTTTGAGGTCTTCTAGGGGTTACTTAATACTTTTTTCATACACTACCCCTTACTAAAACCCTTTCCCTAACATTTAAACCCCAACCCTCTATCAAACAAGACACAAAGACCTCACATAGTGCCCAGCTCCCCTCCCGATCCCTTGCTCCAGTGACAGCTAGACAACCACTATTTCCAGCATCGCCCCTCGTTGACCCTGCCTCCAGTTGCCGCCGCCTCTTCTCTGATCACCGCTACCGCCTCCCTCTCCATCCCCTCTCATAAAGACCTAGGTATAACCATCCCCAACTTCCTTAAACCATTTATGGCTTTTTCCTTTTTTAAGTAATGTGGTGTTTGATGGGTTCACTTTAGTGAACCACAAAATGGCCTAACTCCTAAGTACTGCCTAATTGTGGTGTCTTGATTTCTAATTTACTAGATATAAGTGAAATTAATTTTACCCAACATATATTCTTTTTATATCCATTATAGATTTAATTACATATTACATATTTTTAATAAATGCAGAGAAATCGCCATGGCCCTTTTGACTGATGCTTGCAGGTGTCCAGCTTTGGCTCCTTGTGGTTGTGACTAATTTGGGAAGGGAATTCAAAATTCCCTAACTGACATCACAGACAAAGGGCTGAGGGGCGATTAAGCATAAAGAGAAGGAGAATCTCTCTAAGGGATCGATCCCATTCCCCCTTAGGGGACCTCTCTCCTGCCTTCACTATGTAACAAGCAGCCATGGCGTACACTATGGCATAGGCATTCTCCACCATTGTCATTCAATCTCCATGCTCCATCAACATCGCGGTGTGCACGGTGACAGCGTGTACACCTCCTCCGTCACGCAGGCACGCACAACTCCACGCGCCCAACTCCTCAACCCAACACCACTGTCCACCACCATCAACACTTCTCCATGCCATCCAATCCTTCTTCATTTTCTTCTTCTCTACCCAACCCGTACCCCTATTCACCATGCACTCCGAAAGAACCCAACGCCAGTAGCCACTACTCTGTGTCGTTCACCCTCCTCTGGTCTCCTCGAGTCACGCCGTCACCACTAGCATACACATCGCGTGCTTGCCGACAAGCCCCATCGTCCATGGTACCTTCCCAGCCATCTCCACGTCAACGTTGAGAAACCATCGCCGTCTGTCTTTCTCCTTCGCCTGGCCACTCGAGCTACCATCAGCTGCATTGCCAATGCCATCGTGAAGCCCGCACTCCTGAGCTCCTTCTTGAGCTCCTCACCACCGACAAGGACCTCCTCCCATGCGTAAGCCACGACAAGTGAAATCCTCTATTTTGAGTTTGAATTAATTTTTACATTTGAATGCCATTGAGAGATCATATTTTTTTTTTTTAAAGGAAGAGATCTTATATTTTGATTATACTATTTAGATTTATTGAGTTAAACGTTGTGGTAGACCCTTGTTCTTTCTCTCTATTTATCATGCTATCTCTCTGCTTGTCTATGCCTCTATTATTTCAACAAATTTCTTCATGAATTTTCAAATATGATTAGACAAATATGATTGGAAAATATTTGTGACTCTTATTAGGTTTGTTCCTCCTTATGGAGATGACTTAATCCATTGTGGTTAGATTTAAATTAATTTTTCTTGATACGAAATTTCCATCACATAAAATACTACGACATATTATTGCTATTAGTATAAGCAAAATTCTCGTTATTAGTGTTTTTGGTGAATCTCTTGTGGAGATTCACTTTGTGTAGTTACTTGTGGTGATCATTTCCTTTGTGTGATGATTTGTGATGCTTATTTCGTTTATGTGATGATGTGTGCTGATTTGTGCATTGCCCACATCCTAGACCCTCCATCTTATCACCATGCCACCCCACGGAAACAAGGTTGGAGAAGCCTCTTCCTCCTCTCCTCCTTGATCCTTCCTTGAAGATTATCTCATAGGACCCAAAGCGATTCACTGTTTTCAATGGTTTGCTAATGTATGGGTAAAGAACCCTCAGGTGATTATTTGGAAGGACTTTGAATTTGTCAACTTGAAACAACTCTTCAAAGCCATCCACCTTTACACCTACTTTAACCCACCCTTCCATCATGATCTTGATTATAGGGGGATTTACCCTACCTTGATCTGCTTCTTCTATGCCAACATGGTGGAGTGAGTCAGTGAGGATGATGAGGAACTCACCCTTAAAACCAAAGCCTTCGACATTGAAATAGAGGTAGCCACTGACCTTATTTGTGAGCTTCTAGAAATGCCAAATGAGGGTTGTGACCTAAGCTTCGTCTCCCAAAACTATAATATTGAGGAAATCCACAAGGAATTAGTTAAACCTGATTGCTATTGCCCACATCTTCCCGCAATTACCTTTAGTGACCTCCGTCCCCTTCCCAAGGTCCTCTCTCGTATTTTCGGGTGGGACCTTCTCAACAAAATTGGAAGATTTGACTACCTCTCCCAGGACCACAAACACCTCGTCTTTTCTGCTGCTCGCCACATTCCATTTAATTATGTGGACCTCATACTTCAAACTATACTCCTCACTCATGGTGCCACACTTCCATTTGGAGGTCTCATCACTTGCATTCTCAAATATTTCAAAGTTGACCTCATCAATCAAGCCATTGATACCATACAATCATGCCACCATTGCCAAAATGAAACTCCTAACATAGGAGTTTGGAGTTGCTCCAAAAGCTCCGGAAGCCCCTCCCCTAGGACCCCCTCCTCTTGGTCTACTTGCTCCCTACTCCTACTTTAATTTGGACTACATTTGGGAGTCATCCGATCAATGCACGGATCTCGCTCTTGCAAACGGGATTTGTTATCTCAGCAATCGACAGGGGGAGCTTCATCAAGATTTGTAGCATCTAAGCCAGGACATTCACCATTTTTGGGAGGACCTTTGAGAACACCTCCCTCGCAATCCTCTCCATCGTCATCGTCCTTAGAGCACCTCCTAGCAACAAGCTCTTCTAGATTTATCCTATCTCTTTCTTGTTTGTGTTGTTTGTTCCTTTAGTTTGGTTGCATTGGACTAAGGGGCATTATCCCCATATTCTTTCAATCTTTTTATTTTAATTGGGAACATGTGACAATGGGCTTCAACATTTCATAACCTACTTTGCCCTTTTTCATGACAAATGGACTATTATGTGACGTTTATGTGTCTTCCATATTTTATGTGCAACCCCATTATATAAAATTTCTATCTTGCATGACTATCGGATTCTCATGTCTTTCAATTCCAAACTTATCTTACTGTCGCTCGCTAACCTTCTTTTATGCTTTTCAAGAAGAGGGAGAAATTAACTGGACTATTCATGCTTGAGTGGGTTAGGAATAAAATGGGAACTTCTTCAAAGTGGTCAAATAGATAGGAAGAGCTAAATTAAATTTAGATATGTTTTGAAAATCATAAAAAAAGGTGAAGATTATTAATGCAACCTTTTGTATAAATGATTTTGATGATTTTCAAATATACTAAGTTCAATTAAAATAAAAATGAAAAATATATTAGTCTTGTATACATGAAAAGGAGAAGCATCTTAGGTGATTTTTGTTTGTTGGGAAATGATTAATGTAGTGTGACTACGCCAAAAATGTCTTGTCTCAAATATTTCACAAACACTTATTTAATAGGTCTAGTAGTAATTTCAGTCGTGTTCTCCACAAGGAGTCAACTTCGAATCTCTCTTTTAGATTAAATCTTTTTCCTTACCTCGATCCAGCTTAATTTTAGTTTTACATTTTTGCTTTCCTAGGTTTTTTTTTTACTTTTCTGCTTTTTCAAATGAATTAAAGTGCAGGATCTATCGGATGTACCTCATCGGATGCATTATTCTCGACATAAGTGATGTTGAGAAAAATATAGAATGTGAATGTGTATGTCGGTGTGTGCATGATCAAACAAATTGTGGTTATGCCGGATGTGGGAAGGAAAAAGCGATTGTACAATAATCATAAGATTTAATTGAACCAAAATAATATTAAAATCTGACTTATTTTTGTATATTGCATGCATAGCATACATACGTCACATCACTTTCCCTAGTCCACTTAGGACTACCCCACTTTAGGTTAGCACATCACTTACCTCATGGCCATCATATTGTCCCTACTCGTCCTGGTTATAAATCAAAATACGAAAAAAAAAAAAATTAACAAAAGATAAAAAGATAGAAAAATTATGTTAGACTTACGTTATTGGATATAGATCAAAATTACTTTCACACTTGTAAAGCATGCCTTCTAAAGATGAATTACTGGAACTCAAAGTTAAAAGATAAAAGTTAATAACATGAGTTTCGTTGAAAACAAATGTGTTGTTTGGATTTAGGTGTGAACTATACTTAGATAATGTATCTTCGAAAAATATTTTTTTAGCATCCGAAACCCATTATCAAGAGGAACGACCATGAGATGGATTTATTTATTTTTTTGTGTTTCCTTTTTCTTTTGTTTTTTTTTACTTTTCCTTTTTCAAACCACAAGACGATCTAACTAAGAAATACGTGAAAACATTACACTAAGCGATCCTACTATGCATTATTAGAAAATGAGTTGATGCTGAGTAAAGGGAGAAAAAGAAGACCTAGAGGGGACAACTTTAAGGAAGGGGAAGGGGAGGGGTTGGTGCGAGAACAAGGGAGAAAAATGGAGGTGAAGAAACCCTAAATGCGAATTGAATATCTACTTTATTGCATTCTATTTTCAAAAACATATAACGTCAAATAAAGATCAATGCATCAATCATATTCTATTCTAATAAAAAAGAACAAGGAATAATGCAAAATAAAAGAAATAAAATGCAAGAACAACAAAAAAGAAATAAAGATCAAAGCCACCATGTTGGGAGTGATCGAGAAGGGCTGTCAGCTATTGTGTGGTAGTGATGGTTTAGACCATGGACATGGTCCTTTTCACCATCAAAGAGGCACGCCCAAGGCTTATAGAGGAAGACCTTAGGGTGTGCCTAGAGGAGTGGAAGCATGCCTTTGAGGAGGAGGGGAGGAAGAAGAGAGGAGGATGGTGGTGGAGGGTCGTCGTCGGTCCTTGGAGGAGGTGGGTGGCTTGCGACTATAGTTGGAGGAGGGGATGCCCTTGAGGTGGAGAGGAAGAGAAGAAGAAAAAGAAGAGAGAAAAACCTTTTGAATTGGTGGTGTTGGGTCTCTTTAATAGAACTTGGTTGGGTTAAGTTGCACTATAGGTGCAATTTAGGAAGGGGTTAATGGAGGTACAACTTAAGATTAGGTGGTGAATTAGGTTAAGGTTGAACCTAATTGGAGAAAGGTGCTCCTAATTGGTTGATTAGGTGGTCTAGGTAGTCTAATTGGCTATCCAGGTAGCCTAATTAGGTTTCTAAAGGTTTTAAATGTGAAATTGAAGGTGTATAGGAAGGTGGCTTAGGGTAATTGGCTTAGGTTTAGGTCTTAAGGAATTGTGTTAAGGGTGATTGTGCTTGGTTCAAGGGATTTTGGTTTGGATCTTGTTAAGGTAGGGTTTGGTTTAGGACTTGGGTTTGGGAATTAGGCTTTCCTCCTCTCATCCTCTTCTCTCTCTCTTTACTCTTCAGCAAGGACTTTGGATCTTCTGCTCCTCTCTTGCTGCATCTACATCAGGGTTCACTCCTCTATTATTACTTGTGGACCTGCATTACAAGATTAACAACATCAAATCACAAATAGGTCCACAAAATATGATTTATGTACAATTATATACAACACATGCGAATTCAAGATATGCATGAAATGAATGCAATATTTATAATGCAAGCTAGGTTTCTAACTTAATTTAGACATTTTAAGACCCATGATTGCTGTGCAATCAATATCGTAAGGAAATTTTCAGGTTCCACATTGAATGCCAAAGATCGTGTTCTTCAAAGAAAGAAGTTCCAAGATCTCTAGAAGTTGCATCATGCTCAAATGAAAGTTTAGGTCTCTTAGGAAAGTTACTTGAGTTTTCAATCAAATCATGTAATCGTAAATCGAGTTGTAATTTTTTATTTATGAGTCTAGGTCATCTATTGTAAAAAGAGCCCCAAACACAAACGATGTGACCTAGGCATACCTAACTAAAATGTAGAAAACCTAAGGAAATTCTAGAACACCCAGATCAAGAACAAACAATAGTACTAGACGTCTGATACACTAATTAGATGCCCTACTGCCTAAAAATTAGCTCCTAAAAATGACAATTCAAATGAACAACTGCCTAAGTCTTATAGACAAAAATCAAATGTCTAGGCTAACCCCAGATGTCTAATTGAGTAAAAGATGAGCCGCTTAAATGGTACACTGAAGTCAACTTTCTAGATGTCTAATATTGAACCAGACGTGTGCAAAGCGACTATTTCAGTTTAAAAATTCCAAATCTTTTTGTGTCAGAGAATATCTGATCTTCGTGCTCAACTAAACATTTGGTTGTCAGCGTAGACTTTAGTATAAGACATTTGATACGATCACCAAACGTCTTAGGCTTTGGTCAGAGCCAAGTTAAAATCTTTTAAAGGTAGCCCATTTTACAAGATCAGATGTCTGGTATAGTTACTAGATGGCTTAGGTTCAAATCCAAAACCTATAAGATACTCCACCAACTATACCTAAACATCCCTGTTATTTTCAAAGGTCTGATAATCCGTACCTAGACATTTGATAATTGTCCCAACTGTTTGATATGGTCAATCCAGAACTTGTTTTGCACTCAAGTTAATTACAACCAAATCTTCTTGGATTTGGTCCTAACAGCTACTTAGGCTCTTCCAAGCCTTCTTGAAGGTTCCATTGGCATCTATAAATAGACCCAAGCCTTCCCATTAATACATACAATTGCTTAGACACAAAAACACTCAAATTCTTCTACTAAACTCTAACAAGTTCACTTAAGGTTGCATTGCTCAAGTGCTCTTATTCCAAATCTCTTTGTGGCACATTGAGCATCACTTGCATTGTAGCTCCACCCTCCATCTTTAGGGAAGCTCTGATCCTTTAACTCAAATTAAGTAATCTATAATTTTTTGGGCTCTTAGGATTTTTTATTTCTTAGTTCAATTTTTATTGTATTGGGTGTCCGATCTGTGGATTTACGGCCTTATGTTTAGGAAAAAGCTTTGCAATGGCTATCCTTATTACGCATTGTATTGAGGTTACACTACCATTGTTCAAGTAGTGTGTTAGTAGATTGATCGACTTGGTCGATCGAGTAAATCCTACGTAAGGGTGACTTAGGTGGTGGTTTCACCCATTGGGTTTCCACCTAAATTTCATTGTGTCATTATTGTTGATTTCTTGTGGTACATTAATTTTAATTTCATATTATTTTTATTTTACACTATTCACCCTCCCTCTAGTTAATTTCAGGACTGTTCTTGGGGGTGTTACAACCTCTTTCACTTGAAATCCTGATGTTCTCATTAAGGTCCACTATACTTTTAGTTATAGTTGCAACTCTACCTCATGTTACACTCTTTGGTTGTTCCAAGGATAATCCTTTTCATCTATTAGAGGGAGTTTGGCTCTAATACCATTTGTAGCAACTTAGACCTAAACCAAGTCTAGCTGAGAAAAACTATCCCTGACAACTTGTTGGGTATGGACCCCATAAGCCTAAATAACCACCCAAAATACTTAAGCCCAAGTTATCAAGTAGTAATTCTTGATCCTCCTATATCCCACCACTTATTTTCATGGGTTTACTTTGTGGAACTACTCCTTGGGGTGTTACATTAGACGTGGATCAGGCATTTGATTTCTTTAATATGTACCCTCAGTCATCTAACATCCAATGTTAGACATTTGGGATACCTATAGGGTGTCTAATTTGAAAATTAGATGTGACTATATTCGACCCATCAGATGTTTGATAACAAAATTAAACAGTTAGTGGGAGATCAGATCAATTTCGAGTTCTGATTCTTTGATCCAAATGCATCTAAAACATGAATCTTCACATTTTCTTGTAAAACTTGGATAAAACTACGCTTTGATACCATTGTTGAGATAATCCCCTAAGGGGTGAGGATTAAATAACTTGATCCTCAAATCCAGGTGGCATCACAAAAGCCTCATAAAATGATCGTTTCAAATTTTCTACAAATCAAAACTTTGATAAATTGAAATCGAGAAACAACAACCTATTTAATCGGAACCACATGGGAAGATCTAGTATCTCCCAATTCTAAGTTCCCCACTAATCAGTTACTGGAGAGATTAGCAGGGAATAAATACTTCTATTTTCTCGATGGATATTCTAGGTACAATCAGATTGTCGCCTTTCCAGATGACCATTAGCACACTACTTTCACACGTCCTTATGACACATTTGCCTTCTGCCGAATGCCATTTGGACTATGTAATTCTCCAGGAACATTTCAATGGTGTATGATGTCCACTTTTTGGACATGATTGGCAAGTTCGTTGAGGTTTTCATGGATGGCTTTTCCATATATGGCTCGTTGTTTGACCACTGTTTGTCGTATTTAGGAAAAGTTCTTACCCGCTGCGAAGAGATAGGATTGGTGTTCAACTGGGAGAAAAGTCATTTTATGGTTCAACAAGGCATTGTTCTTGGGCATGTAGTATCTGAGTGAGGTTTAGAAGTGGATAAAGCAAAGGTTGAGTCCATTTCAAAGCTTCCACTGCCCACCAATGTCAAGCAGATCCGATTATTTCTCAGCCATGCTAGTTTTTATAGGCGCTTCATTAAAGACTTTAGCAAGATTTCTAGGTCACTTTGCAACCTACTAGAGAAGGATACTACCTTCATTTTTGATGTAAAGTGTGCTAAGGCCTTCCAAGTCTTGAAGGAGGCCCTCATAACTACGCTTATCCTGCAAGCACCTGATTGGACCCTCCCATTTGAGTTGATGTGCGATGCCTCAAATTTTGCCATGGGAGCGGTCCTTGGTCAAAGGGTTGATAAAAAGCCTCATGTGCTATATTATGCTAACAGGACCCTTATTGATCCACAACAAAACTACACTGTGATAGAAAAAGAACTTCTTACAGTAGTATTTGCTCTGGAGAAGTTTAGGTCTTATCTTTTGGGAGCTAAGGTTGTGGTGTGTACTGATCATTCAGACTTAAAGCATTTGCTTGCTAAGAAGGACACCAAACCTAGGCTGATTAGATGGATTCTGTTACTACAGGAGTTTGATCTTGATATCTATGACAAGAAAGAGGTCGAAAATGTAGTCACCAATCGTTTATCCAGGATCCTAGTTGAGGCCTCAACCCCATTAGGAGACATTCATGACAACTTTCCAGATGAAATGGTGATGGCGGTGTAGCCAACAACACCTTGGTATGCTGATTGGTGTTGAAAAATGTGTAAGTGTAATTCGTTCGTTGTAGGAAGTGTTTATGAAATCAAATTTAAAAGAAATACGAAGATATGAGTATGAGTGTTGAACACGAGGAGGCGTGGAATCGAATCAATCAGTCACTCAGTTGTCACAAGATATTTTCTTTCATTTGCTTGCAAAGAGAGAGAGTCAAAATGCATGGTGGAATATGAGTTCCAATTCTATATCCAAGAAGGTGAGTACCTAGGCAAAACTATTGCAACACAAGCATATAGAATAGAAGCCAAATTTGAGATGAAACGAATACCAAACATAAGGGAAATGATTACTACTATGAATTATAAGAATCATTTTGCAAACATCATAGAGACATGCTTGAATGAAGCGCAAAATATAAGCTAAAGAAAGCTAGAAACTAATTGATAAAAGGAGAGAGTCAAGGCAGCCACGGTGGTGGAGGGGCTTTCGTCTGCGGCTCAACAGCTCCGAGACCTTGCTTTAAAGCTCTATGGAGGTGGGGGACATGCTTGATAGTAGATGAGGAGAGATATCCTTTCAATGGGGCTCCATAGGCTATTTATAGGGCTTATGCCAAATCATTTGGCCTAAAATTGTGCATAAATCATGCACTTGTCAGTCTCCATGCGTGTCGCTCGTGCGCACAGCCGTGTACCAACGCACAAACAATGTGCGCATGTGTTGGCATTGTGCCTACATAGTTGGTGTCTGCAAAGAAGACTGCAAGCTATTGGATCAGAGCTGTGGATCGCCATCGGATGATCAAGGATGTGTCTAGGTGACCTATCCATTGTGCCCATCGCACTCATCGCGTGGGAAGAAATCATGGCCATCAGATTGCATGCATAGGACTGAGATTGTTCACGAGATCGCACTTCGGATCGCACCGAGAGCTGCTTGTATGATTGCGCATGCGATGACAAGTCAGATCGCGCATACGCGCATTGCACGCATCCAGCATGCGAAGTAGTGCCACGTAGCCACTTCAGTGTTTGTCTGATGAAGATCCAATGGGCTAATTTCATCCACGCAAGATTTCATGGATCAAATCCGCTAGCTGTGAGTCGAACCTGCGTCTGCTGCTCGTGGGTGGGGATGCCAATCAATGTGCCACGCCTGCTGCTTTGTCGAGTTTTTGTAATTACCCTCATGCGCTCTCAACTATTGCATTAAGATCCAACGATCGAGATCGCTTGATGAAGGAGTGATAAACACGCATGAATTCATGATAAAATGCTTATTTATGATAGTTTTTAGGCCTAGCATTGCATATCATAGTATAAATATTGCATAACAATCAGTGCATCGCATTTAGGATAGTTGTATTTCTAAACAATAATTCCAACACTTTATATGGCCAAGAGGCAGTGCAACATCTTTACGAGATTCATATGAAGAATCCGACCATATGGATGGAGCTGGAGCGACATTCGCAGTCCATCAGTGCAAAAATCACATCAATCAGAGCTCCATGGAATCCTCTACAAGAAGATGGATGACCTAGATGGCACCACGTGGCGCCATCCAGGCCACTCTACACGAGCCGCAGCCTCCCCAGCTTCACGCAAGGAGTGATCCCAGCTGTTGGATCTGAATCCAACGGTTGAGAAGCACTCTACGTCACTCGGCCTCAAGCATATCAAGGGAGACTTCATCTCGACTGTTGGATCTTCATCTAATGGTCGAGGCGCACGGCTGCACCTCATCTCCACGTGACCAAGCAGCTCGTTGGCCAAATGGTAGCGCACCCACTCCTCAAACGAGAGGCATGGGTTCGAGCCTAAGTCCTCCACATCAGCTCCAGTGCCAGCGAAATTGGATCGCTTAATCTTGATCGAGCTGTTGAGATTACTCATGCGTGATCTGACGCCACCCAACAACGCGAGGAGGCAAGCTAGATCGCACGCGCGCAATCAGAGGTGCTCATTTAAGACAATCGGATGCGTTCTCGATCATCGGATCTTCTCGAAGGTGTGATCCGTGCACGTTCAAACTAGTGAGGGCACGATCCACAAGCGCCTCCCAACTGTGCGATGAAGAATCCAATGGCTACCAGTGAGTGTGGAATTCAAATGCCATAAAGCGTGCGCTTCCTCCTCGTGATCTCAGCCATTCACGTCTCATCCAACGGCTGAAGCTCTCCGTGCACTATGCTAGCTGCAACCGCACCTCCTCATGCCAGCAGAGGCACTTGAATGTTTAGTAACACCCTCGGCGGGTCTTTAGAGACGTTTTAAATGTTGCTGAAGACCCGTGCGTGCAAAACAACTCCATTCCTCCAGTATATAAACCCCATGATCCCTTCCCTTCCAAACCATCTCTACCTACTCTACTCTTACCTACTCCTAATCTCTAGTAGCCTACCAAAGCTCCCTTAGAGCTTATTCCCAAGCTCCAAAGGCCTCCTATTAGTGTAATGCTCCTATACCCCACAAAAATATTTGTCCTCCATCTCACCACCTTCGTAGGAAACCTTGGAGCCATCCTCCCACCTTCATTTCGGTAGAAGATCACCTCCATCTCCTCATCCCCATTCCAAAGCCTTGGTGAAGCATTCTTCTACTCAACGTCCTTTTGCATCTCACCTCCATCGTTCAGCACCTCACCCCCTTCATCCAAGCTACCGCCAAGTGTTGTCGTCTGGCTAAACAGGCGATTTGGGAGAATTCTTCTTACCCCTGTCTCTTTTATTTTCGCATATTGTAATTGATGACTGAATGACATTGTGATATATTCATTTGTTCCCTCCATTTTTTGAAATTATCTTGCTTGCTACTTTATCACAAAAATAAAAGAAAAAAATAATAAAACCCTAAAACATCAAAAAGAAACAAAACGAAGCATGGATTTCAACAAAAGTAAATGTCACCTCCCTGTGTACGACTTGGGACTCCCTTGGAGTTTCGGTTAAAAATTATATTTGATAATGTGTTTTGCGAACTACGATGATGGGTTCTCAAAACCTTAATTTTACTTCGCTAAAACCCATTCATCATTTTGGCGTCATTGCCAGGGAGGCAATGGAATTTGCTTTCTTGTTTTCCATGTTTCTTTGCATTCACTTATCATTAATCCCGCTTGCCTCTGATTTACTGTCTTGTAGGTACCCTAGCAAGGAGGTCCGAGTGCTCTAGACTGGAGTAAAGTGCGAGTATAGTAATTTGTAAGTGCCCCCACGTTTCCCCCCCAATAGTTTCACCTTCGCCACATCAATAACCATGACCTAATCTACTTAGGTGTTCGCAAAAACCCTAGGATAGAATCTGATTGTCTTGTTTTCCACTTACACTCATCTCACCCCTGCATATAAAAAAATAAAAAATAAATTATCTTCTGATTGTTGGACAAATCAACATACACACTACATACACCCATATTTGAGGCACATAACCTTTTGTGATTTTATCTACTCAATTAGGATTCCGACCTATGGAATTGGTACACATACAAATCAATACATAATGGAGTAGAAATCAAACTAGGTTAATCACCTTTTGTGTGCCTTAATCGGTGGTACATTTGGGCCAGTTGATTGAATTATTTGGGCTGCACCACCTAATCTAAAAGAAATTCATCTTGTAGCTACCCCATAGGATTCAATAGTTAGGTCAAGACAGGCACTCCATATTTTCTTGGTCTATAAAGGAAAATACTTCAACACATGCTTTCAAACTTGGTTTGCCTCTCGAACATTTGGTTGAATATACCTAATACTTGAATCCTAAAAGCTACTAGGCAAGATCAAAATTCTAAAACTCACTTCATCCTCAACAATCTTGCTTGAAAAATTTTTGGTTGTGCACATACATACATTCTCAAATGAATGATTAAGGGCATAACCCATTAAGGGCCCATCATATTCCAGAAGCACCAATATCCCAAGCCTTACTAAAATTGATTGGACGTTGGCCTTAAGGATTGATTCGTTGTTCGGGGCACAGATTGAGATTGTTCTTGATTAACCTACTTATACTTTCCAATTTGATGTCTAACTAGGGGAGTAGTGTCAAATGACCATGGTTGGGGGTATCAAAGGAACCGGAGGCGCAAGCCAAAGGAAGAACCTTCTCCCCAGCCCCTCCTTCTAACTGGTTGGATTGACTGGATAAAAGTAGAGTAAATCATTTATAATCTTAAGATGGATTCTGAGAGTCTATAGATCTTTAAGCTACTCAACCTAAGGACAGGCTTGCATTTTTGTGCTGTAGGGTTCCTTTTTCCTGTCCTTCTAACTTCTAGTGTATGCTTGGAAGGAGGTCATGGAACCCTTTCTTGGAAGGACCTATAGACCATTCCCAGAGGCGGAGGTTGAGTTATTGCTAAGCAGATCCCATGGCTGATCAACAACCACCTACCCCACCCTTGAACCAACAGGAGCTGATTTAGAGGTAGTTGGAAGAATTGCAGTAGATGAAGCAATGGTTCCAATAAATGAATGGTCAGGGCGCTCGACCCTTGAAGGATTTTTATGATCCTTTGAATTATGAGGGTTGTCTCGGCGTTGTGATCCCTATCGGTGATGTTGAGATGAAGCCTCAGGTTTTGAGTTTAATTAAACACTTTCATGGGCTTGGCTCAGAGGACCCATTTCAACATTTGGAGGACCTGATCACTATGGTTCAGACCACCAAATCATGGAATGTGGATGAAGAACAGATGCTCATGAGGTTTTTCCCCCATTCACTTAGGGATAAGGCTGCACCTTAGTATCGTACCATTGGAAGACTGATTGCTACCTGGACAGCTTTGAAATCGGCCTTCCTGAAGAAATTCTTCCCAATTAAGAGAACCAATGCGTGACGACGGGCAATTACCACTTTTGCCCAGCGGCAGGGGGAACCATTTCATGGGGCTTAGGAGCGATTCCAGGATCTACTGCGGAAGTGTCCACACCACGAGGTGCCTAAATGGCAACTTGTGTAGATTTTTTATCACAGATTGAATGATCAACTCTGTAATCATGTGGATGCTTCTTGCGAAGGCAATTTCCTCAACAAAGATGCAGATAGCGCGTATGATTTGTTTGAGGAAATGAGCAAAAACTCTTTAAACCATGCCTCCATGGAAACCTTCAATCGATCCCAACAAACTAGATCAAATGCCAATGAGGTCCAAGATTCTCATACATTTGATATGGAATTGATCTACAATAAATTAGATAAAGTGGATCTGGTTGCTAAACGAATGGAATAGTGGATGTCTGGAAACTCTAATTTTTCTCGATCCACTCAATCCCATGGCTCGGGATTCCATTATTCGCAAGCTCCTACGGGATGGGAGTTTGTGAACCAGCTGGAGTCGGCTCCACTTTCGGGCCAGCTTTTCTCGGAACCTTATGGGTTCCAAACTGGGGCCTTTGATCCTAGTTTTTCTGATCCTTCTTCATCCTCATCTTATGAGGATGTTCATGCTATACAAGAGAATGTTAGGTCCAACCCTTACTCGAATTCCTACAATCCTGGTTGGAAAAATCACCCTAACTTCTCTTAGAAAGATCAGAGGCAGCAGACCCAATATCAACCCAACAATTATGTACCACAAAAACCAATGGGTCAGGGTCATGTATATACTCAGCTGCCCCCGAATCAGGTTAATCAGTCCATGTGGAATGCTTAACAACCTGCCGAGCAGGCTAATTTAAACCTGAAGATGGTAGAAATGCAAGGGTCAATGCTCCAGCTCATGCAACAAATGAAAACTTCGCTACACACCTTGCAATCTGGACTTAGTGCAAACAACCGACAACCTGGATCTCTACCATTACAACCTGTACTAAACCCAAAGAATGTACAGAATTGAGGAGCTAGGCCTCAAGGGTTTGGTAATGGTGGGAAGCTGCATGCTCAAGCTCATGCTATCTATTAGGCTACCCCAGCCCCTCTCGGAGTGAACCAAGTTCCCATCATAATCAACCGAGAGCCTCCTATTTTGCCCAACCCTCCCCAAGGCACTAACCAACAGCATTTTGCCATTGCAAATACCATGACCTTGAGGAGAATTAGTAGACACAAGGGACCCACCTAACCCCATGTCAACACCATTAGGCCCCATAGTAAGAATTCTAGACTCCCAACTAAGAATGTGATCAACAAAACATCAGTGTCTGATTTGGGAGTATGTTGTTGTTGTATGGGAAAACAGAAAAAGTCGGAGGAGAAATTGGAGGAAAGGATGTCCTTACTTCAAGCTTTCAAATTGACAATCATTTTACTCCTTGCGGCTATCGGATCAATCCCCACCTACACTAAAGGTTTACTGAATTCATATAAAGAAAAGCATAGAGCAGAATCTGAAAACAATAGGAGAGTAGTCTTGTTTACAAGCACACTGATCTTAAACAAGCTACCCCCTAAGAAGCAGGACCCGAGAGCCTTGCTAATTTCCTGCACAATAGGGAACATTACTTCTGATCGGGCCCTCCTCGACTTAGGTAATTCCATTAATGTGATCCCTACCTCACTGCATATGGAACTGGGTCTAGGCTACTTGAAACACACTGACATAACCTTGTAGTTAGCTGATAGATCCATTACAAAACCAAGGGGTCTTTTAGAGGATGTTTTAGTCAAGGTTAATGATTTGCATTACCTTGCTGTTTTCATGGTCCTGGACATGGAAGAACCAAAACAGCTCAACCACACCCCAATTATTTTGGGAAGACCTTTCTTGGCTACCATCAAGGCAAGGATTGATTGTGAATTGAGAAATATAGAAATGGCCTCTGGGACTAAAATAAATCGATTTAATATTTTGAGGTCTCAAAGAAGGATAAAATTAAGTGTGGTTTGATGGAGGAGCTTGGCAGAATAGAGGAGGTAATGGCCATACATACCTTAGACAACCTTTCAAGGGCTAACTCAACCCAAACTTAGGAAGAAAATCACACGGTTGCAGGGATAATTGAGGACAATGAAGACATACAACCAACTGTGGCAACCCGAGATGAGGAAGATATTCATGAAATTGAAAATTTGTTTGATGATTCACATGATCAAGTTAAAACCTAATAATGTCCTCATCCTGAATTTTTAGAGTTTGAGGTTCAGCTTTTGGGTGGGAATCATGGGGATTAGGATGGTTGGATTAAGCACCCTAATTGTGAGGGTGAAATTGAACTTTGGGGAGAAACTCTTGAAATGTTAGGTATTCTAGAGTACCCACAAACCCCCAACACATCACAAAACCCTCATTGTCCTTATTCACCCAAGCATTGCACAATTTCTATATCCACCCACACCTCATCTGTACTGAATCAACAAAACTCCTATTGGAGACCAATTGGGATCTCCCTGCACCACCAGCTTGCCACTTTCATTGATCATCTCTTTGGAAAGCCCATTTTTACTCTCTGGGACCCATATCTTGGGGCCCAAAACTATGTTATTGCAGCCTCAATGTTAGTTATTTTTGATTGAGGACATCATCTAGTTGAAGGCACTAAACTTAGCATGTATAAAGACTATTTGGAGGTGACCAGAATCTCATGGAAATCAGGTGCTATTCTTCCAATTCTACCCTCCTGTATGCTTTTATCTTTATAATGAGGACATTGCATTGGCTAGGCATGGGGGGGTGGATATTTTGTGGAACGATCATTTTGTCAGCCCATAACAGTAATTTCTTATATTAAAAAAAAAAAAAATTAGGAGAAGAGAACTTAGGCATCAGGAGTTGCAAACTTTAGGAATTAATACTTTGGGACCTGAATATTAAGACTCTTCAGGTCTTTGGGCTTAATCAGCCTGGGTGTCCACTCGAATGTGACTTAGTCTCCAGTCCTCGCCAAGTCAATTTTATTTTAATTTTGTAAATAAACTGGGATGATAAGTACACGTCTTATCAATCCGCCCTCTGATTTGAGGGGATTTTAAGTCTAAGCATCTACACACTATTTGCACTGACTCACTTTTCGATGATTTTTATGGAAATTGGGTAGCTAATGAATCGTCTAGAGTAGTATGGCTGGTAAGTTGTCATGGGTAACAACCCACTAGCTGGTTGTCCAGAGCTTAGCTACATGACCATACTTATTCTACTACTTTTAGGTAAATCTTAGATCAGGGAAGCCACCTACTTAGAAAAAGAAAAAAAAATGATACTGAGAAATAAAAAGAAAAAAAATAAAAAATAGAAAAAGAAGAAAATAAAAAAATAAAATCACACTTCACCGCACGAGTATGGCTGGCAAGTTGCCGTGGGTAACAGCCTATTGGCTAGTTGTCCAGAGCCCACCTCACAAAAATGCATAATAATTCCCAAAACACTTAGGGAAGAAGCGAGGAAGTAGAATAAATCGAGGAGATATACACTGGGTTTGCCCTTGTGTTGACCTCATAAAAAATAAAGTAGGGAGAAAGTTACTGTTCGGAAAGATAAACCCTTAGGTAGAAACTCTTAAGGCCACCTAGGGTCGTAGAAACCTGAAGTCCATTTTAATGGCAACCTAGTGAGTCTTTCACTCTTTTCACAAGATGCTTAGCACTTAGAGTATTTTTCGAGTCTTGGGTGGGTCGGGTAGGCATAAAAGGTTATCCCAAAACTCTCAACCTCCAAAAGTCCAAAAGATTAGAAAAGAAGAAAAAACAAAAAAAAAGTATCTTCCCTTTTCAAATAAGGCGAGGGCTTGGGCAGTTTGCATTTTGGCAGACACCCAAGCACTGTTGAGTTTTTGTAACTAGGTCTTTGGTTGAAATCTTCTAAAGCAACCAACAAATCGTGCCTAAGTGATCAAATCCTAATTTTACTTTTATACATAGCATTTAGGTTAATTTTGCTAGGGACTAGCAAAAAGTAAGCATGGGGGTATGATAAACATGCATGAATTCATGATAAAATGCATATTTATGATAGTTCCTAGTCTTAGCATTGCATATCATAATATAAATATTGCATAATATTCATTGCATCGCATTTAGGATAGTTGTATATTCTGTACATTAATTCCAACACTTTATATGAGCAAGACGTAGCGTGACATCTTTATGGGCTTTGGATGAAGAATCCGACCATGTGGATGGATCCGGAGTGACGATCGCAGTTTGTCAGCGCAAAAATCACTTCAATCAGAGCTTCGTTGCATCCTCTACAAGAAGAAGATGGATGGCCCAGATGGTGCCATGTGGCACCATCCAGGATACCCTACATGAGCCGCAGCCTCCTCAGCTTCATGCAAGGAGTGATCCTAGCCTTTGGATCTGAATCCAATGGATGAGAAGCGCTCTACGTTGCTCGACCTCAAGCATATCAAGGAAGACTTCATCTCAACCGTTGGATCTTCATCCAACGGTCGAGGTGCACGGCTGCACCTCATCTCCACATGACCAAGCAGCTTGTTGGCCAAATGGTAGCGCACCCGCTCCTCAAATGAGAGGCGTGGGTTTGAGCCTCAATCCTTTGCACCCGCTCTAGCGTCTGTGAAATTGGACCGCTCGATCTTGATCGAGAGGTCGAGATCACACACGCGTGATTTGACGCCACCTAGCGATGTGAGGAGGCATGCTAGATCTCACGCGTGCAATTAGAGGCGCTCATTTAAGATGATTAGATGGGCTCTCAGTTGTTGGATCTTCTCAAAGGCGTGATCTGCGCACGTTCAAACTAGCGAGGGTGCGATTCACGGGCGCCTCCTAGTCGTGCGATGAAGAATCCAACGATTGCTAGTGAGTGCAGAATTCAAATGCCATCAAGCGGGCACATCCTCCTCGCGATCTCAGCCATCCACGTCTGATCCAACGACTGAAGCTCTCCGTGCACTATGCCTGCTGCAGTCGTGCCTCCTCATGCCAGCAAAGGTGCTTGAATGTTTAGCAACACCCCCAGCAGGTCTTTAGTGATGTTTTAAATGTTGCTGAAGACCCGTGCATGCAAAACACCTCCATTCCTCCACTATATAATCCCCATGACCCCTTCCCTTCCAAACCATCTCTACCTACTCTACCCCCACCTACTCCTAAGCTCTAGTAGCCTACCAAAGCTCCCTAAGAGCTTATTCCCAAGCTTTAAAGGCCTCCTATTAGTGTAATGCTCCTATATCCTACCAAATATTCATCCTCTATCTCACTACCTTCAAAGGAAACCTTGGAGCCGTCCTCCCACCTCCATTTTGGTAGAAGATCACCTCCATCTCCTCATCCCCATTCCAAAGACTTGGTGAAGCATTCCTCTACCCGGCGTCCTCCTACATCTCACCTCCGTCATCTAGCACCTCACCCCCTTCGTCCAAGCTGCTGACAAGCACCGTCATCTCGCCAAATAGGGGATTTGGGAGATTTCTTCTCACCCCTATCTCCTTTATTTTTGTATATTGTAAATGATGACTAAATGACATTGTGATATATTCATTTGTTCCCTCCATTTTGTGAAATTATCTTGCTTGCTTCTTTATTACAAAAACAAAAGAAAAAAATAACAAAACCCTAAAACATCAAAAAGAAATAAAATGAAGCACAGATTTCAACAAAAGTAAACGTCTCCTCCCTGTGTTCGACTTGGGACTCTTGGAGTTTTGGTTAAAAATTGTATTTCATAACGTGTTTCACGAACTACGACGACGGGTTCTCGAAACCCTGATTTTACTTCACCAAAACCCATTCATCAAGGAGCGCTGATGGAGAGAGGTGAGCTATTGGTGCATGGATGCATGACACATGGCCGATTTTGGGTTGTTGATCATCAGATCAATGACCAAATTTCTTTGGCTTATTAAGGGAGCTACGGAAGTCGGATTGAAGTGATTTTAAGTCCGTTGGACTCTGTTCGTTGATCCGGATCCATTCGTATGGTCTATGATGGGAACACCATCATGTGCCATAACTAGCTCAATTTGGTCTGATAAGGTTGTTAAAAGCTCCTACATGTCCATGAGAAGGTCCTAAGGGCACATTATCCTATTTTGAAAAGAAGAGAAGAATATAAGGTTATTTCTGCAAAATTAACAGCATTCCAAGAATACATAATAACCATGGGGAATTATAGAGGTTAATTAAAGGTCAAATGGTCATTAATGTTTAATAAAAGGGTCCATGCAAATGAAATGAGTTTTCACGCATTTCAAGAATTAATGGACATCTAAAACCCTAAAAATAGACTCGCTTAATTAACTGAGGTTATGGCCAGGATAAAATTCACCTAAACCTTCTAAAACTCATAAAAAAATATTCTATAAGGTTTGGTACCTTTGATTTAACCATTAGAACCCATGTTGCCCTAAAATAGAGTCTTAGACAGGAAGTTGCCTTAATTTGGGTTTTTGCATAAATTACTTAGTCAAAATTGGTCAAAACAAAAATACGACTTGGCCAACACATTTATGGGGTCCAAATTAGGTTTGTGTCAAAATTTTTTTCCAAGCAGAGATCGGCTTGACCAAATTTGCATTCAAATCCGATCTGACTCTTTTTCTTACACACACACCCCTAACTTTTTGAATTAATTGCAAATAGGTCCCTAATTTTGTTGTCTTATTACAGATTGGTCCCTTTTCCATTATCACAGAGGAACTCCTACTCCGACAACCTTCATTCGGAGATTTCATGAATTTCTCCCAAAAATGGAAGGACTCCTTACGAGATCCCCTTCCATTTAAACTCATTCATGGCCTTCCAAATCCATCCAAGAGCTCATGCGAACTCTTGGAAATCCTAAACCTAAAATCGTGAAATATGAGCTCTTCAAGCTTGTTTCCAAGATTGGAGACTCGCCCAAATGCATATAAAAGCTGCCCATGGCCTTCCTCACCTCCTCAGTGAACTTTTAGGCCAAAAAATATCCTCTCTTCCCTACCTCCGGCCCGCTCCATGTTTGTCTTCGGTGACCTCCTTCCCTTGGTTTCTTTGTCGGCCGCCACATACCATAGGCGGTCGGTTACAACTCCCCTCATCTTTCGGCACCTCGCAATACCAGCAAGGTGCCTCCTAACCCTCCATCATCGCCATTCTATCTCACCAGAGCAACCTCCTTCTCCAGCACCGGCCATACCAGACCCGGTGCCTCATCCACTCCTCTTCATCCAACACTTAGTTCATTTGATGCCCTAGCATCTACGCATCATCATCGTGCTGCTACAACTCCTCCTTGACCATGCACTCACCCGAACACCTCCATCTTCCACCTCACTGGCATACCTCTGGCGGGCCCTAGCGACCGCTACACTCCACCAACTCGCCCGCTTCTAGTTCCTACACAATCATCACATCGGTACGACCAAAACCCCTCAAGAAATTGAATGGATTGGCCTCTCAATTGTTCCACCAAACAACCATCTCCCGCCTTCGATTTTTGTCTCCGCCAGCCACCTTCGTTTACCTTCACGGCATGCCACCGCCACCACCGCCTTTGCTACATCTTTGCACTCTTACTGAGCTTCTCTGATGAGGTCGCAAGGCCATGCTTTGTGTTTCAGGTTAGCAGGCCATCGTTGCCATTGACAGAGCTCCTTCAAGAGAGCTCGATGTTGTGTTCTTGCTATAGCGGTTCCAGGTGCGACCTCTAGGGGATGCGAACTACCTCCAAGAACACATCCAAGTTTCTAATTGGGAGTAACAAGAACTTCTGGTACTTAAATTGAGCATGTCTTCATTAGTTGCACACATGTGAAGTGACTTATGGGGTTTAGTCCCACATCGATGGGAGAAGAATGCTCGAGTACACTTGTTGAACGTTTTACGAATCGCTACGCTAACGTGTTCGATTATGGAAAACCTGTCGTTGTAGTTCGAAAGCGAAGGATTCGTGTTCAACAAATAAAATTTATACTGAAATGAAAATTCCGGGTCGAACACAGGGAGGCGGACATTTGATTTAAAAACTTCGCGTTTCTTTTTATTTGTCATGAAGTAATTCAATTTAAACTATCTAATTATTTACAATTAATAAAAGAGAGAGAGAGGGTAAGAGAGAGAGAGTATTATACATGGAAATCAAAATGAGATGTAGAATAAATAAAGAATTTATCATAGAAGAGACTGTTCATTACAATTAGAAGGCATAAAACAATTACACTAGAAAGCATTAAAAGAATGGAGGGAGAAATGTCCTCCTTGACGGTCGCTTGGAGGACGAGTAGATTAATCTAGAAAGCGGTAAATCTATACTACAAGCAGTTAAAAGAATAGGGAGAGAGAAATCCTCCTCGACGGTTGCTTGGAGGATGAGCCGGACGGGACGACGCCTGGACGAAGGAGAACGAAGCAAGACGAAGGAGGACGAAGCAGAAGAACGGGAACGAAGTAGCACATCGTCGTCGTCGCAGGATCCACTTTCGAAGGGGAACAAAAATTTGACTTTATCTCGCGAGAAGCATCCCGGGTGTGGGACAAGCTTCTCTTGAGCTTTGGAGGGGTAGAGAGGAGAAAGAAGGGATGAAAATTTTGTATGGAGGGGGTCTCCTTTTATAGTTGCAAGGAGTGGGAGCAAAATGGACATTACAACTTCAAAATAATAAAAGAGGGGGCTTTAGTGACGGATAAATCCGTCACTAAAGCCCCCAACGTGGGCGTTGTGGGTAGCTCGCGTGCGCCTCCTCGCTTGCTTGCGCGCAGAACAGCTTAGCACGTTCGTCGATTCTCAGCCGTCCGATCGCGAGATCGGATGGCTTAGGATGCATCTCTGCTCACTCGTTGTGCACCTGCCTGGCGCGTGCGATCGCGCGTCCATGCCACACGTTCAATAGTGCGTGAACGCAATCGGGCGTGCGCGGCCGTCCGATCTCCATCTGACGCTCCACGTGCCTCAATTGCCTGCGCCCTCCAGCCCCTCGCCGCGGCTCGAACCCGTGCCCGGCGCTCGGGAAAGCGCGCTCGACCACTGCGCTGTGGGGCCTGGATGGTCAAGCGGACGCTTTTAAGCGCCAGCGACCACAGTCGTTGGATTAAGATCCAACGGCGGAGAGCGATCGGGCGCGGGGCCTTCACAAAATGCAAGCGGCCGTTTGGGCGGCTGAGATGGCGCCACGTGGTGCCATCTTGGCCGTCCATCTTCTGGAAGTTGTAGATGGTGCCACGGATGTCAGATTGACTCGATTTTTGTGTCGTTGGGCTGCGATCGTCGATCCGAATTCATCCGTGTGGTCAAATTTATCATCTGAAGTGTGGATTTACACCATCCTGGCCCTTGATCTTCTAGGGTTCCCAGGTCACTATCTGATGCTACGGATGCCTGATTAGGGCGATCTTGGAGTCGTTGAACTCTAATCGTCACCCTGATCACATCCATACGGTTGGATCTTTGATTCGAGGCCCTGATAAAATGTTTGCCCTGTCCAAGCACATAAAAGGAGACAATTAACCTCCATTTTATTCAAACTACTCTAAATGCAAGATGATGCATGCTATGCAATATTTATATCATGAAATGCAATCCTATGCTTAAGAACATGCATAAATAGACATTTTAAGTAGTGTAAATGTGTTTACATCATACCTCCATGCCTATCTTTTGCTAGTCCCTAGCAAAAACTATATGCTATTTATAAAAGAATTAGGTTGGATTATTTGGACCTGAGTTATTTTCAATCATTAAGAAATTGTGTACTTAGGAACTGAACTTTCAAAGATACAACAGCACCCAGGTATCAGCCAAAATACAGACCGTCTCAAGCCTCACCTTATTCAAAGAAAAATTTCTTTTTCTCTTTTTACTCTTTTCAAATTTTTTAGATTTTCAAAATTTTGGGTTTAAGAGTGGCTTTCTACGGCCATTCAACTCACCCAAGATTTGATGAGAACCCTAAGCTTTAAGCATCTTATTGTGATTGTGATAGACTCATTGACCGGCAATTAGAACGGACTTCGGATTTCTACGCCTCTAGGTGACCTCAAAAAGAATTCTGCCTAAAAGTGTATCTTTACAATCGGTAGCTTTCTCCCTACTTTTAATTTTTTTACGGGGTCAACACAAGGGTGAATCCAGTGTATATCTCTCCAGTTTATTCTACTTCTCCGCTTCTTCTTAAGTGTTTTGGGAATTTTCAGTGCATTTTCTGAGCTGGGTTCTGGACAACCGGTCGATGAGCTGTTACCACCGACAACTTGCCAGCCATACTCGTGCGGCGAAGTGTGGCTTATTTCTTTTTGTTCTTTTCTCCTTTTTTTTTTTTAAGTAGGTGGCTTCCCTGGTCTAAGATTTACCTAAAGGCAGCAAAAAGAGAAAGGTCCAGTGACTGAGCTATGGACAACCTACCTATGGGCTGTTACCCACGATAACTTGCCAGCCATATCACCCTAGAAGGTTCATTAGCTACCCAATTTCCATTAGAATCGCTGAATAATGAGTCAGTGCAAAGAAAGTGTGTAGATGCTTAAGACTCAAAATTCCCTCAAATCAGAAGGCAGGTTGATAAGTCGTGTACTTATCACCTAAACTTATTTACTCTAATTACGAAAGAATTAAGATGGCGTGGACTCGAAAGACAAATCCACATTTTAGTGGATACACAGGTTGATTAAGTCCAAAGACCTGAAGGGTCTTTGTGTTCAAATCATAATGTAGTATTTCCTAAGATTGAAAATTTTCTTAAACCCAAATTCTCTTTCCTAATTCCGAAATTTTTTTTTTATAAAAGAAAATAAAACAAATCTACGGAGCTGACGAATGAATTCAGAGATGAATATCCACCCCCCATGCCTATCTAATGCAATGTCCTCATTGTATTAAAAAGACATAAAACAGAGTGGAAAAGCGTAGAAAGCACCTGAATTGCGTGAATGTCAGGTCCGCTCCGAGATGAAAACTAAGAAAAACTGTATATGTGCTGAGTTTAGTGCCTTCAGCTAGGCACACTATACAAGGAAAAGAAATGAAGAATTCAAAAGTGCAGGTCAGAATTAGAATGAACAGAAGAATCCTCTGACCTGTCAGTAGAGGTCCACAGATGTGGACCAGATTGTGGTGTAGACCCACACCCCATAATCGAGAATATCTTAGGTTCTGGATAAAAATTACCCAAAACCTAAAATCAGAATGTAAGCGGGGTCGGGCCTGCGATTTATGAGGATGCAACCTAAGACCAAAAAGTCGGGTTACAAAGAATTGAAGCTCAAAAGGATAATCGTTGAATGTGTGCTTGAGTTGAACATCCTCGAAACAAATGTCGTAAGGGTTCTGATTTGATGGTTTCAGCTTAAAAGGAACCCTTCGACTCAATCTTCTATTTCCTCCAAAATTAACTTCCCAAATCAGAACTTCCCAGCTCCTATTCTCCTCAATCAGCATATCAAATTCCAGGACCTCTTGTATATTCATCACCCCATCTGAAATCTTCAAGTCTAAATGATGTGGCAGAATCAAAATTGACTTGTGTCTAATTATCTCAGAATTAGAATCATCAATAAGCTCAACAGGGTGTAACTGATAATCAGGGCATTGAATTGATTCCTCCAGAAAATGCGATTCTGGATCTGAAATGTGTGCCCTAATAAGATCAGTTTCCTCAGTTATTGGGCTATCAAATGATCTATCAGATTCCTCTGGCCCAATCGTCTCACGGAAATCGTGTTCAGAAAACTCACGTGAGACTTCGCAACTTGAATCTTCACCATCAGGATCCGTATCAATGTATGTCCCAAAATAATTTGTCACTTTCTGTTCCAAGGAGACATACGTTTCCTCGTAACCCGGCTTAGGGATCTCAGGTGAAGAAATTAGATCATCCTTAATTGATTGCTTTAATTCAATTTGGTCAGCCTCATAACACTTGTCCCCCCCAACAGGTGCCTGAGCGGGTTCTATCATTGGCTTTCCTGAAGAGGGTTCATCCTGGGAATTATTCCAAGATTGAATCAAAGCAACCACGAATCTCATCCTCAATTTCGCTAATTTCCCAAGTAGAAACTCACCCGGGTTCTTATCCTTAACATCCTGGAGCCAATCCAACAAAGACTTGTTTAAATCATCAATCATTTCAATCAGGGGCTCCAATCTCTCAATGCAAGGTATTGGTTGAACTTCTAAAGATTGAATGATATTCCCCAAGTTAGCCAGAACCTTATCTTGAACCTGGTTAACCTGAACCAAATGAGTTGGTTCAGGGTTGGGCGGGTTTGACATCAATGCAGAGGAATTAACGAATTGAGATTGGTTATACCCTTCCTGATAATAGGTCATTTCAGATTGTTGAAAAGATGGTGATGACCTAAAGGCAATGAAATCAGAGGATGGGTAAGGATCGGTGTATCCTTCTTGATTGTAGATCGTATTAG
Source organism: Thalassia testudinum (assembly GCA_037157565.1). Classification (NCBI taxonomy): domain Eukaryota; kingdom Viridiplantae; phylum Streptophyta; class Magnoliopsida; order Alismatales; family Hydrocharitaceae; genus Thalassia; species Thalassia testudinum. The sequence continues at coordinate 90,764,782 of JAZHRO010000003.1, forward strand.
GTTGTGCATGAAAGGAAGACGATCTATAATCGATGTAGCTCTGAGAAGGATAGAAATCAGAATCAAAGTGTTCAGGGTTAGACCCTAAACACGGGGGTCCGGAATTGTATCCCCAATCCGAATTATCCCAACTGACTTATGGTTGATTACAATATGAGTTGGGATAATCGTCATGTTGGGGATAATTCACAACAGGAGGGAAAGAGCGGGAATGCGTGAGATATGTGGAAGGATTCATGAGACACGGGAGGAAGAAAGGTACCCTGCAATACAAACAATCAAACCTGTCCTTAAATGGGTTAGCCTACAGACCTACAAACTCCCAAAACCCATCTTGAGATAAAGGAACGATTTGATCTACTTCTGTCTGTTCAATCCAACCAGTTAGGAGGGACTGGGGAGAAGGTTCTTCCTTCGACTTGCGCCTTCTATTCCTAGTGTACCCCCCAGCCGCGATTGTTTGACTCTACTCCCCTAGCTAGACATCAGATTGAACAGTAGAAACAGACTAATCGAAAATAATCTCGTTCTGAGTTCTGAAGAGCGAGTTCAATCTTTAAGGCCAACATCTACTCTATTTTATTTAGGGCTAGGTTTGAATGTGCTTTGGAATGTGATGGGCCCTTTAAATGGGTTGTGCCCTTAATGATTGATTGATTTGTGTGTGCGTGCACAACCAGTGGTTTTCAAGCAAGATTATTTTTTTGATGTGGTGAATTTTAAGGTTCAAATCTTGCTTAGTAGCTTTTAGGATTCAACTTTAGGTGTTTTCAAATAGGTTTCGTTGGCACACCAGGTTTTGCAAGCACAGGTGAAGATGTTTTCCTTTAAAGTTTAAAAAGAATGTGGAGTTCCTGGTAAATCCCTAAGAGTTGAACCTAATAGGCAGCTACTTGATGAGTTTATTTTATTTGAAGTGGTGCGGCCCAATCAACTCAAACAATTGGCCTGATGCACCACTTAATTGGGCACACAAATGATTACCTAATCTGATTTCTACTCAATTATGTGTTTGAATGTGTGTACCGATTCCTGAGGTCGGTTTACCGGTTGAGTTTGAAAATCAGATGAGGTTGTGTACCTCTTTGAGATTTTTTAAATTTTTTTTCTTTTTTTTTTAATATGGGGGTTGGGGTGAGTATGGGTGTCAAACAACAAATAATCTAATCTTAGAGTTTATAAAAACACCTAGGTTGATTGATGTTTGAATTATTATGTTGTGGAATGAAATCTAATGGGTGGGGGGTGGGGGATAACTCACAAAACCTTCTACAGCATTTTACTCCAATCTACCGCTTTTGCCTGTCTCGAAAGAGTACCTGCAATCACAATAAGAAAGGAGAGAAGTGAGGTAAATGATTTGTAAGTTAGAAAATGCGAAGAGAAACCAAAGAGCATCTCCTCCCCGACAACGGCGCCAAAATGTTGAACGTTTTACGAATTGCTACGCTAACGTGTTCGATTTTGGAAAACCTGTCGTTGTAGTTCGAAAGCGAAAGATTCGTGTTCAACAAATAAAATTTATACCGAAATGAAAATTCCGGGTCGAACACAGGGAGGCGGACGTTTGATTTAAAAACTTCGCGTTTCTTTTTATTTGTCATGAAGTAATTCAATTTAAACTATCTAATTATTTACAATTAATAAAAGAGAGAGAGAGGGTAAGAGAGAGAGAGTATTACACATGGAAATCAAAATGAGATGTAGAATAAACAAAGAATTTATCATAGAAGAGATTGTTCATTACAATTAGAAGGCATAAAACAATTACACTAGAAAGCGATAAATTTACTCTAGAAAGCATTAAAAGAATAGAGGGAGAAATGTCCTCCTCGACGGTCGCTTGGAGGACGAGTAGATTAATCTAGAAAGTAGTAAATCTATACTAGAAAGTAGTAAAAAGAATAGGGAGAGAGAAATCCTCCTCGACGGTTGCTTGGAGGACGAGCCGGACGGGACGACGCCTGGACGAAGGAGAACAAAGCAGGATGAAGGAGGACGAAGTAGAAGAACGGAAACGAAGCAGCACGCTATCGTCGTCGCGGGATCCACTTCCGAAGGGGAACGAAAATTGGACTTTATCTCGCGAGAAGCATCCCGGGTGTGGGACAAGCTTCTCTTGAGCTTTGGAGGGGTAGAGAGGAGAAAGAAGGGATGAATATTTCTTATGGAGGGGGTCTCCTTTTATAGTTGCAAGGAGTGGGGGCAAAATGGACATTGCAACTTCAAAATAATAAAAGAGGGGTCTTTAGTGACGGCTAAATCCATCACTAAAGCCCCCAACTTGGGCGTCGTGGGCAGCTCGCGCGTGCCTCCTCGCTTGCTCGCGCGTAGAACAGCTTACGCACATTCGTCGATTCTCAGCCATCTGATCGCGAGATCGGATGGCTTAGGATGCATCTCTGCTCGCTCGTTGTGCACCCGCCTGGCATGTGCGATCGCGCGTCCATGCCACGCGTTCAATAGTGCGTGAACGCAATCGGGCACACGCGGCCGTCCGATCTCCATCTGACGCTCCACGTGCCTCAATTGCCCGCGCCTTCCAGCCCCTCGCCGCGGCTCGAACCCGCGCCCGGCGCTCGGGAAAGCGCGCTCGACCACTGCGCTATGGGGCCTGGATGGTCAAGCGGACGCTTTTAAGTGCGAGGGACCACAGCCGTTGGATTAAGATCCAATGACGGAGAGCGATCGGGCGCGGGGCCTTCACAAAATGCAAGCAGCCGTTTGGGTGGCTGAGATGGTGCCACGTGGTACCATCTTGGCCGTCCATCTTCTGGAAGTTGTAGATGGTGCCATGGATGTCGGATTGACTCGATTTTTGTGTCGTTGGGCTGCGATCGTCGATCCGAATTCATCCGTGTGGTTGGATTTATCATCTGAAGTGCGGATTTACACCATCCTGGCCCTTGATCTTCTAGGGTTCCTGGGTCACTATCTGATGCTACGGATGCCTGATTAGGGCGATCTTGGAGTCGTTGAACTCCAATCGTCGCCCTGATCACATCCATACGGTTGGATCTTTGATCTGAGGCCCCGATAAAATGTTTGCCCTATCCAAGCACATAAAAGGAGATAATTAACCTCCATTTTATTCAAACTACTCTAAATGCAAGATGATGCATGTTATGCAATATTTATATCATGAAATGCAATCCTATGCTTAAAAACATGCATAAATAGACATTTTAAGTAGTGTAAATGTGTTTACATCAACACTTAAAAGGAATTTGTGTTTTATCCTTATCGCCCAAGTCACCGGAGGTTGGGTCCCCGCTTCACCTGCTTACCCGAGTGCTCACTGCTCACCTGTGATCATGCCCATAGGCCTACACCTTGTTCTGGGTCAGGTTACCCACCCGATAACCTGGCTAATCCTGGGTCTTTGAGAGAAGTGGAAGAAAAGAAAGAGAGAGAGGAAAGAGGGGGGTCTTGCTCTTTACAGAGGAAACCCAACACTTAGTCGCTATGAAACTCAAGAAAGCTCCCTTGTGCGTGAGAAGATGAAAAGAGAAGGAAGAAGGAGAGCCAAAGAAGCTGAAGAGGGAGAGAGAGAAGAAATGAAGAAGGAGAAAGGCTCTTTATAGGGCATTGTAGTTGGGTGCTATTTAAGTCGTCTGATTCAGAGCCTCGACGTCTGATATCTCTGAAAGAGGCCATTGTGCACTTATATTATGTTGAAAATACTTGATTGATACTGTGCACTTATTTGATATTATTGTATAAGGGGTAATTGGTGATTTAAATCATCATTTTACCCCATTCTTTTTGTACTCTGATATTGACATTCATATATATCTTATTTTTTAATGGAATTTTTGTTATAATTGCTCAAATTTATGCTAGAATTGTGTTATTTGAGATTAAATTGCAGTTCTTGCTCCCTTTGTTCGATCTCGGACTTCATTCGAGTTATAAATTTTATTTGTTTTCGTGATATTTTGGCTATATTACAACGAAGCAATTTTAGAACATCAATTTAGCCCGTTAACATTTTGCCACCTTTGCCAGGGAGCAACGTGTAATTGGATCTCTTTGGTTACAATTTCTGGCTTGATACTAGCTTGTTCTATCTGTTTAGCGATGATCTGTGTAGGGATTCACTCAAGGAAGATCAGCCGCACATCAAACACTCTAGGGGCAGGTAATCTCATCTCCTTTTTCTTAAACCCCTGATTCTGAAAAAAGCTAAAAAGAAGAAAGCAATTATGATCAACTTGCATTTCATACTTAGAATTAATCATCTCAAAGTGCCTGATTTGATTCATTCTAGAAAATCCTGATCCTGATTTCTGCACCTATTAGGGATTTAAAGGTATATAGGGTGCTCACCTTCTTGATTGAGCCCTAGGTACCAAATTTGGATAAAATTGCTTGGACCAATTAGAGCCAAAATTAAGGTTTCCACTCTAGGGTTGAGGATCACACTTGCTTAAAGAAGAATCTACTCTCCCAAATTGTGTGTGTCCTAAACCTTGATTGAAATTACTTAATCAAGCAAACCCTAAAAGCAAACTCTAACAATCACTTGAATCCTAAAAGTGGGACCTAATAATGTCAAGGACGGTTAGGTGAAGTTGAACCCCCTTGTGGGGTCAACCAATCTTCAAATTAGGTCGCCCCTCACAAATTCATTCTAAAGTTCAAGTGGAATCCAAAGCACCTCATCTTAACTTAAAAGTGGTAGACTTAAGAGGTCAAGTTATTCATTTTGGTCTACCTAGATCCGTGGTGACACGGAAGGTTAGGTGGACGACTTTTCGATGTAGAATCATCTGCCTCAAACCTCTATAGTCATCTAAAGATATTTGGGTGTCTTGATTGGGTCCATCACACTTTCTATCTCTCATCTACTCTATTGGTGTATGTTCAGAAGGAGGTCCTTAAGACCACCCTTGAGGCCTCCACTAGCTTTCCACTCTCATCAAGGCCAAGCCTTGACTTCTTTGTTTGTGCAACTAAACGATCACATCGATATCTTCTAATTCTTCCACCTCTTTACTTGAATCTCCAACCACTGCCATGGACCATCAAGAGGAACAACCTAGCATTGAACCACAAGAATTCTATGACCTTCGAGATATGGTCCATGCACGTTTCAACCCACTGTAGCATCCTCAAATGCGAGATCACTACAATCTCGCTGTGGTGGAGATCGAACCTCGAATCCACATTCCTGTGGGAGGACCCGAGGTGGAGCTCAAGCCTAGTATGCTTCACATGACCCCAAAATTTCATGGCTTAAACTCCGAGGATCCTTTCCAGCACATCAAAAATTTGAAACATCTGGCCCACACTTTCGGGGCAGATATGCAGAATCGAGATGGCCTACTCTTGAAAATCTTCTCCTTATCTCTAGCTGACAAATCCGCTTATTGGTTTCGGACATACCCTCACCTGATCAACACATGGGAAGGACTTCAGACCGCTTACAAAAATTTTATCCCATTGGTCAGATTAATGCTATGCAGCATCAAATCACGCACTTCTCGCAAGGAGCAGGAGAATCTCTACACGAGGCATGGGATCATTTTCTGGATCTCATGCACAAATGCCCCCATCACGGAGTCCCGAAGTGGGAACAAGTCCAATCCTTTTACCACGGGCTCTGTGACGACATCAAGCTTTTTGTCAATGCAACCTGTGGTGGCAGCATCATGGGTCAGCATGAAGCCACGATTTGGGGAATTCTCGAAAATATGTGCGAGAACTCCCTAAATAATGAGTCATTGGGTGTGTATGACTACAAGACCACCTGCGCATTGACAAACAACAGGGGTTACACGAAACCCGAGGCCTTTCCGCATCCATTCCCCTGGAGTTGGTAGCCAGTCGATTGGATGAGGTCTCCATTATTGAGAAAAAGGTGGATGACATCAATCGACATCTACACAGGACCACCACTGCACCACAAAATCCATATGTGCACCTGCCCTCAGATAGGGAGGTTGCATACAATAGCTACCACCCTCAGTGGATGGATACCTATCCACCCCCACCTGATTATGGTCTTGGAGGAAACTCCGGACCAGCTTACCATAGTTGGGGGAACTTTGAACCCTCGTATCTTGATTTTTCTGTAGTTCCTCAAACTTGCAAGGATCTCCACATCATCCAGAACAATCCTTTCTCAAACACCTATAACCCTGGATGGCGAAATCATCCCAATTTCGTGTGGTCGAGAAATAACCTGAATCCAAGACCGCAATTCCAACCTCGACCACAAAACCTGTGACCCTATCAGCCCACTCAGCCAAGGTCCAACCAAAGTTTCCCATCTGGGCTACCTAAGGAGGACCAAATGTCACTGATTCTCCAAACCCTGGTTGACATGCAAAAACAACACAAGGAAGAAATCACAGAGGTTCACAATCAACTGGCCTAGCTAGCAAATGCTCGCTAGCTTGGCACACTTCCCACCCAACCACTGCCAAATCCAAACAACATGTTGACTCAAAAGCACATAGTGAATCAAATCCAAGATCAAGCAATCTACACTCAGCTAGGCCCGTCCACTCATACCTGCGTGTTTACCTCACCCACCTCAGCTGATCCGAATCACACCATGACCTATCCTACTATTCAACAACAAAATCCAATTCACTCTCCTCCACCTCTACATCATGATTGTGCAATGATCAATATAATGAGCATGAGAGAAGAACAGAAATCCGTCCCCAAAGATAGCCAATCCATTTCCTTATCCCAGATCTTATCCCACCTCCACACTAGTGGATTGTCGGAAACTGATGTAACGGGACCTTTGAGGAATGCACAAGTCACTATTCCATTACTTGATATCCTCATTCTCAATCCTACCTCACCTGACTTATCCAAAAAAGAGGTAGAAGAACCATCACAAGGGAAGGTAGTACTGTTTGAAAGTGTAAGTGCCATAATCCACAATAGTTTACCCCCTAAGAAATATGATCCAGGCACTCTGCTAAACCCTTGCAAGATTGGTGGTACAAATTTCAAGTGGGCTGTATTGGACCTTGGCGCTTCAGTCAACCTCATCCCTACCACCCTATTTGAAAAATTACGGATCGGACAGCTAAAACCTGCTAATGTTACTTTGCAACTAGCTGACCGAACCTCGATCACACCGATTGGGATGGTAGAGGATATGGTAATTAAGATTAAGGATTTTAGCTACCTAGCTGATTTCCTAATTCTCGACATGGATATGCCACAATAGATACAGGATATGCCTGTGATTTTGGGAAGACCATTCTTGGCTACTGTAGGAGCCATAATCAATTGTGAATCAAAAGGAAAATGCTTGACAGAACAACTAGGTTTTATCTAGAACCTCATGACTATATCATTAATGGAAAACCTAGTGCTAGAATTAGAAACTTTTCACATGTTAGATGATCCTGATTTGATCGAGCATACTGACATGAGCACTGTGGAGGCTTTCACCTTTGATTTTGAGGACATACCCAGGGATTTCGGGAAACATGGTGACCTACTAGATTCAAATTCCATGAATATGGAGACATTTCATTTTGAGGACCTCCAGAAATCAGGGTTGGTAAATATTGGGAGTGACCTCCACCCGGAATAAGAATTCGTTACATAATTCAACTTTTATGATTCAAAAGGCACTCTCCAAGCATTCACTTTTGATTTTTTTTTTGAAACAGAAAGGAGAGCTATCATCCTACGATAGCAGTTCAGAGCAGTATATTATGTGCAAAGCAAGGGAGATTACAAAAAGGATCCCCAATAATGTATGAGGGACCAGCACTCTCTTACAATATTCTCACAACATACCGGCCTCTCCTGAAAAAGTCTCTCATTCCTTGCCTTCCATACACACCAAAAAGTAGCAGCCATGTGGACATGTGGTTTCCCTCTCACCTAAAAACCATGCCAAATAGAATCCCACTCTAGTAATGGCTCCTGACAAATTTTTCTCCAGATGACATCAGTGACAAGGCAAGAAGAGAAGAGGTGATTTACATTATCAGTGCTCATCTCACATAAAAAACACACATGATGATCAGTACCCAATCTTCTGTGGCGTAGATCACTTGTGATTAACCCATCTCTCCTGCACAGCGAAAGGAAAATTTGTACCTTGAGAGGAATTTTTAGCAACCATATCTTCTTGTCAATGGAATCATGTCTCCATCCCTCTTCAAAATTTAAAATTCTGTTATATCCAGATTGGACACTATAGATCCCCTCCCACAAATATCTGTCCTCCAATCCAGGCCTAGGTCTGAAACTTTCAAGGTCTGATAAAAGCCTTCTCTTTTCTTCCCATAACCGGGTAGCTCTTCTGCTGTTGCTGGACTCCACATCATCCAGATTCCAACTGCTGCTACTGCAGGACCAGATCTTGCTGACCGTAGCATCCTTGTCAGTTGCTGCAGCAAAAGGTCTCAGATAGAGCTCCTTCAAGACCCCCATTTCAGACCATTCCTCCTTCCAGAATCTGAAAGACCTGCCATCTCCAAGTGATGGTTGCAGTAGATGGAAGTGATCAACCAAAGCCTTAGTTACAGATTTCCAGAAAGGTGATGGACAGTTGGGTTGAAGTCTGGATAACCTGCTGTTGGAAGCTCCATATCTATCTCTGATCAGAGCAGACCACGATTTCAGGTCACCTTGCAGCAGCTTAACAGCCCATTTGAGCAGCGAGGCATCATTAAAATGTTGCAAGGACTTGATCCCAAGACCACCCATCTCCTTAGGATAGCAGATTTGATCCCATGTGAGAGGCTCAAGGAAGCTGCCCTTATGTCTAGCTCCCTTCCAAAAGAATCTCTTCCTTATCACATCCAATCTTTTCCAAATGGATCTTGGTGCTTTGAAAATGGAGAAGTAGAAGACAGGGATGAAGGTGATCACTGAATTGAGCAAGATAAGCCTTCCACCTTTGGATAAGAACCTGCTATGCCAACCATCAAGTTTCATAGAGATCTTGTCAAAAAGGCAATTCCAATCACCCCTCTTCAACCTGGAAAACCTCAAAGGCAGCCCAAGATATATGATAGGAAGACTGATGCGGGGAGTCATCAGGATGGCTACTAAGGCTTCTTGCTCCTCCTCAGATAAACCAAAGCAGACCAAACTATACTTGTCCCTATTTAACCTCAGTCCAGAAAGCTCACCAAAGATATCAACCAAATGATGCGGAGCCAACGCTCCATCCATGGATCCTTCAACAAAAAAGACAGTATCATCTGCATACTGAAGAATGGGAGCTAGACTGTTCCTACAAGATAGTGAATATCCTCTGACAAGACCCACTTCAGAAAGCTTACAAGCAAACCAAGCTAAACTGTTAACTACCAAATTAAAGATTAAAGGGGCCAGGGGACATCCTTGCCTAATGCCACATTGAGGCTGGATCCATGCACCACAGGGTTTCCCATTTATTAAAGGGGTAAAGGAGGCAGTGGTAATACATCTCTTAACCCAAGCTATCCAAGTAGAGGGAAAGCCCTTCTTTTAAGCACATCCCATAGATAAGGCCAACTGATTGAATCATAAGCCTTATGGAAGTCAACCTTCCACAGGAAGGCCTTGCATCTTCTCTTATGCTAGCCACAAACCATCTCTTGGGCCAAGATAAAAGATTCTTGTAGGGATCTACCCGGAAGGAAAGCAGACTAAGCAAGATGGATCAAATCTTGCAATACAAGCCTCAACCTATTTGCCAGGACCTTGCCAATCACCAAATACAGGGAGTTAGAAAGGGCAATGGGTCTAAATTCCTTGAAGGATTCAGCACCTGGGGTTTTTGGCAAAAGAAACAGATAAGATCTATTAATTCTTTCAAAGCCAAAATTGCCACTTTGGAATTCTCTAATTACTCCCATAACCTCTGAGCCCACAATGTCCCATAGTTCTTTGTAGAAAAACACCTGGATTCGATCAGGACCAGGCGATCCTTCATAGTTGAGGTCTTTAATAGCCTTCAAAACTTTAGCTTCAGATATAGGTTCAATCAGGCTGGACCCCTGAGACTCATTAATCATGGGCAGATCATTTGCTGTCATTCTCCAGTTGCCCCTACCTACATCTCTTGAAGATTCCTTGAAGTATCTGATGGCCTCAGCTCTGATATCAGATAAGGAGGTAATTCTCTGCCCCTCTATAACCATTGACGAGATCAGATTTGTTCTCCTCCTAGAGCTAGCAGCCAAATGAAAGAATTTGGTGTTTGCATCCCCCTCACTTAGCCATAGTTGCCTAGATCGCTCCCTCCAATCCATCTCCAATTTCAAGTCCTCTTCAATTACCACCCCCTGCCATCTTCTTCTATCAACAAGATCCAGTTCAGATAGATGATCCACAGCTTCCTTGGTATCCAATTCTTGAATTTTTAGCAAGGCCTCCTGACGCTTCTGATGTCTGAGAACTGAGACAATATCTCCATACTCCTTCAGCATGCCTTTCAAAGCCATTAGCTTAGAAGCCAGTCTAGAGGTGGCTGTGCCTTCACCCTGCTGTGACCTCCACCAGCTGGCAAGCATGTCTCTGAACCCTGTTTCCCTTAGCCAAGATCTCCTAAATTTAAAGTAGGATCTAGCCACCACCTACTCACCATTGTCCCACACCAAGGGTGTATGGTCAGAAAATGGACGTTCAAGACCACACACAAATGACATTTTGAAGAGATCCAACAGCTCAGCATTCCCAAAAAATCTGTCAATCATGGACATGAGCCCATTGCCATTCCTCCAAGTGAATTTAGCCCCTGATGAGGGAAATTCGCACATCCCCAAGGCCTGGACCACCAACTGAAATCCTGTGGAGGAACTGTCGACCACCCCATTAGGTCTGTTACTCCCCACTAAAGTACAATTAAAGTCACCTCCAACAAGCCAAGCCTCCCCACCTACAATTCTGCAGCTCGATTCCAGTCCTCCCACAGTTCCTGCCTCCTGTTAGGATCATTTGGCCCAAACACACCTGTCACATAGAAGACACTATCCCCCTGGCCTCTCATGAATCTACAGGTCAGAAGGTGCCTAGCCATAGAAACCTCCTATAAGCACAGCATCTGCTTCTTCCACCAAATGGCAATTTCCCCAGATCTGCCATTGGAATTGACCACCACAAGGTCATTTGCAGATCCTGCCCTCATCTCTTCCCATGCCCTATCAGACACACAATCAATGTGTGTCTCCTGAAGGATGGCATAGTCGATTTCCCATTCACGCAAATATCTAAGTAGAGACCCCCTCCTACTTCTATTGCGTAGACCACGCACATTCCAGCTCAGGACCTTCATTTGGGAATCAGGTCTGTCCCCTTCCTAGCTGTAGAAGTCCTGCTAACCTTCATCACAGCTGCAATGACTGATTCATCAACCTTTTGTGTGGGAGTGTGGCTTCTAAGCCTCAGCTTATAGGGAGGTTTCCCACTCCTAACAGTAGAAGGAGTCTTTGATTTCGAGTGCACAACTTCAGCCACAGGAGAATAGATCTGCAAGTTCAAGGAACTCACAGAGAGGTCCACCATATTAGAAACAACAGGCTCATTAATCACATTCATAGTCATCCCTTCATCAAGCTCACCCAGATGGGTTTTTAGATCCTCAACCACAACTTCATTAGACATAATCTTTTCCTTCCCATTAGCATCCACCATTGCAGCTGCCTCTTGGATCAGGGGTACATCAGCTACATTATCCCGAGCTTCAGACCTTAACTCCACAATTCTCAGGCTCCCCACCTCATCTACCAATTCCCTCTCTTTCGAGCATTCTGCCACCACCTCCTGACAGTCACCGTGTGGTTGCAAGGAAGGTGTTTTGGACTTCAGCACCTCACCACAGGAGGGGAGGTCTTGGATCAGAGATACTTCAGCCACACCTGCCAAAGCTTCAGTCCTCGTCTCCATAACACCCAGGTTCCCTACCTCATCCACCAATTCCCTATCTTTAGAGCATTCTGCCACCATATCCTGATTAACACAATTTGGTTGCAGGGGAGGAATTTTAGTTTTCAGCACCACAGCATAAGAGGGGGGGCGATGTCTAGGCACGACCTCTAGATCTGCCACAATAAAATTTAGAAGGAGCATCCAAGAACTGCCCCCACATCTGAGGATCAATTTATTAGGAATGGCACCAGCCCTGAAGACCTTCACCCTCACATTCAGAACACTGGCATCTCCTTTAGTCAGACCAACAACAACATCCACGGCCACAGATGCAAACCCAGCTATCATGTTTTCCACCACCTTCCTAGATCTCAGATGCAGAGGTAGACCTCTGATCTCAAGACCACCAGACCTGGAGGCTGTTCTTTGAGGGGGACATTCAGGCAGAGATCCATCAAAAGGGGATACCAGCCGCCAGATCACTGATAGGCCACCCAAAATGCTAGTATGAAAATAATATCTTTCAACATCTCCTGTACCCACATCAAACAGCATAAATTGTGACGAAGAAATAATCGCAATCTTCCAAGCATCAGTTGATAGAGGAAGAGATCTCACCAGTTGTCGAATTCTGTCCATCGATAGGGTGCCCATCATGACTTCTCCAATCAAAGCTCTACATAGAGCCAGTTCCGCTACCTTGACATCCTCAGTCAGGGGAACCTCCACATCCATAGCGCATCCCCTGAGCATTGAGGGGGGAGGGGCATCTACAACTCACCCCTAGGCCACGAAGGTGTATTGCAATCCCTACCCCCAGAACCATCACAGGTCGCCAGGCAAGTGACGAGTCGATTGTTTGCTTTAAAGTCGTTTGCAGTTTTATGTGGTGGAAAAATCGACTAATCAATATTTAAAAAGAAATAACCACTCGCAGAAGAGCGGATCGTATCCACGGGGAGATAATGACGTATTTAAATTCACACCAGTTAAAAACTTTTGTTCGTAGTTAGTTTGGACAAGAATCAAGCCAAAATTGCCTTCAGATTAAGGTTGAATCAAGAAATCATGCTGAAATAGCAATTCTGAATAACTAGAGGATATTTGTCGCAATGCAGAATCAATAAAATATAATTAAAAATTGACAATGGTAGAAAATGTAATTATTAATGGCCATGTTACTGTAGCAAAATAGGGGATTTATTCCCCTTGGCTGTGCACGACGAGGAGTGGATGGCCTGATGCGGGAAGCTCGGAGGAAGTTCCTTGGACCAAGGGCTTCGAAGCGGTGGTGGCGGCGTGTTGCGCGGTGGCCGGAGCTCCGGCGGAGGTGGCTGCAAATGGTGCTGTAGCTGCTGTTGGCGGGCTGTGCGCGCGGCTTGCTGGCGGAAGGCACTGCAGGTGGGTGCGTGATGGCTGGAGGGCGCGGGAGGACTGCTACGCGCTGGATGGATGCATGGGAGCGCACGCGGCCTGTTGGCGGTGAGTGCGGGTGAGGTTGCAGGTGTGGGTGCGCGCTCTATTGGCGGAAGTGCTGCAGCCGGTGCTGCACGCTGGCGTAGGTGCGCAGGCCGGTGCACGCAAAGGCTGGAGGGCGCGGCAGGAGTACTGTAGGCGTGCGGGTGGCGTGGGTGTGCGCAGCCTGGAGTGGATGCGGGAGTGAGTAGGTGAGGTTGCAAGCGGAAGGTGAGCGGGCGAGGGCAGGTTGCTACAGGAGTGGGAGCGGGTGCGGCTGCAGGCTGTGCACGCCTTGCGTGCGACTGGAGGGCATGCGGGCAGACGTGGAGTGAGCGGGCGAGGGCTGCGGTTCAGGTGCTGGAGGTGGAGCGGGCGAGGGTGGTTGTTGCTGGAGTGGGGGGTGGGCTTTAGACATCCGGGAAATTTCCCGGACGTCATAAGTGGCTGAGAAGATGATTGCAGTGACGGTGGTTGTTGATGACGACGGCGAGGGAGGTGCACGGCGAGGTGCTCACGGTAATGCGGATGACCTCCAGATGGCGGTGTGGCCTGTCACACCACACGCCCACGTTGGTGGAGGGTCGTCGCCGCGGTTGAGGCCGACGGTGTGGAATGGAAGAGAGAAGAACTCTGCACAGTGTGGGTTGGGGTGGAGGCCTCCCCCGCTCAGCATCCTCTCCCCTCCTTTTGTAGTTGCCTGCACAAATTTGAATGGGGAGGCAGGAGCAGATCCACCTTCTTCGCTGATCCATGAATGTGCTTTTAGTGCGGCTGGAGGCGTTGCAGCGGCAGCCGAGTCGTTACTGAGAAGAAGAAGAATAAAGGATATTATTAAAATATTATAGTTATTTATGTACAAACCCTCAACTTTTATGTTAACTAAAATAATGTACCTAATTGGTTAACTAATTAGATGAATGCCATTCTAAGCTAATTTAAATGCACTTAAAATATAAATGCAATGCATGGATTATGTAATTAAATTAAAAATATAAATTAATCTATTTACATCCTAATTATGCTAAATAAATGTTAGAATTAACCTAATGTCTAGGTACTTAAATACTTAAATAGCCCACAACTATGGGCTAATCTAATACCCCCATGCTTAGTTTTTGCTAGTCCCTAGCAAAATTAAGCGAAACCTAGCACTCCAAGTAGACTAGTCAACTCACTTAGTCTTCCTTCAGAAGCATATTAAGTTCAGACTATGGACCCAAGGTTCCTAAGTAGTTGCTAAGTTACAGACTAGATCAGCTAAAGAAGAGTTGCAGGCATAAGTTTCCTTGATTTCTGACTCTACCCTAAAGTTTATTGATCCGTGAGATTAAAGCATCCGTGCCTGTGCATTGGTCTGAGTTATTTGAGTTAAAGGAAATTATATAGATATATATTTTTGATTAGCTCATAGTTGTGGGCTATTTAAGTATTTAAGTGCCTAGACATTAGGTTAATTCTAACATTTATTTAGCATTAATTAGGATGTAAATAGATTAATTCATATTTTTAATTTAATTACATAATCCATGCATTGCATTTATATTTTAAGTGCATTTAAATTAGCTTAGAATGGCATTCATCTAATTAGTTAACCAATTAGGTACATTATTTTAGTTAACATAAAAGTTGAGGGTTTGTATATAAATAATCATAATATTTTAATAATATCCTTTATTCTTCTTCTTCTCAGCAACGGCTCGGCTGCCACTGTAATGCCTCCAGCCTCACTAAAGGCACATTCATGGATCAGCGGAGAAGGTGGATCTACTCCCGCCTCTCCATTCAAATTTGTGCAGGTAGCTACAAAAGGAGGGGAGAGGATGCTGAGTGGGGGAGGCCTCCACCCCCAACCCACACTGTGCAGAGTTCTTCTCTCTTCCATTCCACACCATTGGCCTCAACCGCGGCGACGACCCTCTACCACCGTGGGCATGTGGTGTGATAGGCCACACTTCCATTTGGAGGTCGTCCGCATTACCGTGAGCACCTCGCTGTGCACCTCCCTCGCCATCGTCATCAACAACCACCGTCGCTACAATCATCTTCTCAGTCACTTAAGACGTCTGGGAAATTTCTCGGACGTCTGAAGCCCACCCCCCACTCCAGCAGCAACCACCCTCGCCTGCTCCACCTCCAGCACCTGAACAGCAGCCCTTATCCGCTCACTCCACATCCGCCCGCATGCCCTCCAGCCGCACGCAAGGCGTTCACAGCCTCCAACCACACCTGCTCCCACTCCTCTAACAACCAGCCCTCGCCCGCTCACCTTCCGCTTGCAACCTCACTCGCTCACTCCCGCATCCACTCCAGGCCGCGCACACCCACGCCACCCGCACGGCAGCAGTACTCCTCCCGCGCCCTCCAGCCTTCGCACGCACCCGCCTGCGCACCCACGTCAGCATGCAGCACCGGCTGCAGTGCTTCCACCAACAGAGCGCGCACCCACGCTTGCAACCTCACCCGCGCTCATCGCCAACAGGCCGCGTGCGCTCCCATGCCTCTAGCCAGCACGCAGCAGTCCTCCCGCGCCCTCCAGCCAGCGCGCACCTGCCTGCAGCGCCTTCCGCCAACAGGCCATGCGCACCACCCGCCAACAGCAGCTGCAGCACCATTTGCAACCACCTCCACCGGAGCTCCGTCTGGCCGGCTCCGGCCACCGCGTGACACGCCGCCACCACCGCTTCGAAGCCCTAGGTCCAAGGAACTTCCTTCGAGCTTCCCACGTCCGACCGTCCACTCCTTGTCATGCACGGCCAAGGGGAATAAATCCCCTGTTTTGCTACAGTAACATGGCCATTAATAATTACATTTTTTGCCATTGTCAATTTTTAATGATATTTTATTGATTTTGCATTGCAACAAATATCCTCTAGTTATTCAGAATTGCTATTTCAGCATGATTTCTTGATTCAACCTTAATCTGAAGCAATTTTGTTTGCTTGATTCTTCTAAGTCTTACCTCAGATCAGCTATCAACACGGTCTGTGTCGGATTCATTGTCCCCATTACCATACCTCGAAGGGTGCCTGGTTCTCGATGCTTCAAGATAGCACCGCCCATAACGACCCTAAGAACTCCTGGCAATCGACACTTCGAGATAGTATCACCCATGGATTTTTTAAGCAAATTCAGGACTATGGAAATCGACACTTTGAGATAGGGCCACCCATGGTACCTGAACCGCACAATGCGCTTACATGGCCCCAGTAGGATGGATATCCTAAGAGACAAGCACCGTGGAGGTAATATGTTATCATCGCATCCTCAAGGTGAGTATATACTCCACCTCTCCTGCAGCGGGAACTCTTCCAATCAAAATGTGTTTTCAAGCCTCTCCTAAGTCAAAACTAAGAGAACCAAATCTCTTTTCAGAAAGAAAGAAATTAAGTTAATTACCAGACCAAATGTGTGAAATTTGGATGCTTGGGTTACAAGGACTCGTAAACCAAAAGGTAGAATAAGACTCCAGGTACTACCCCACCTTTTAACTCAAACCCTAGCTTCTCTTCCTCAACCTCTTGAGGAATGGTCCGCAACTTAACTCCTTAAGTTTTTAAGTCCACAAAGGACCCTAAAGGTCTAAATCTAGTAGCTCATTTAGCTTCTAAAGTTTGACTCTAGAATTAATTTAGTCTACCCTAGAGTTTTGATTTGCTTAAGAATGCAGGACTTAGCCAGTTAAGCTCAAAACTTTTTTTTTTTTGTCATTTTCTCTTTTTTTTTATATATATATGCATGCTATAAACAAAATGCCTCAGGTCCCCTCCACCATGCCTAGTTCAAACAATGTCCTCATTGAAAACAAAAATAGCTAAAGGAAGATATTACCTGAGGTGGAGAATGGTAGGAGCTAAGGCTCCTCAAGAGTGACTTTGTCAACCAGATGGCCATCTAAAGTTATGTACGATTTTAATCGTTGACGATAAAGGTAGTTGCTGAAGAGGAAGGATTTTTGATCTCCACAGCTCCATGTGGAAATACTTTGGTGATTATGTAAGGCCCATCCCAACGAGATTTTAACTTCCCAGGAAAAAGCTTAAGTCTGGAATTGAAAAGCCAGACTTGTTGGTTGGGCTCAAAGGTCTTTAGAAGAATAAACTTATCATGCAAGACCTTAGTTCTTTCTTTATAAGCTTGAGAGGTGTCATAAGCATCATTCCTCAGCTCCTCAAGCTCACTTTATTCTAGAAGTCGTGCCTTACCTGCCTTCTCTAAATCCATGTTAACACTTCGAATAGCCCAAAGTGCTTTATGTTCCAACTCAACAGGTAAATGGCACACTTTTCCATACACAATCCGAAAGGGAGAAGTACCCAAAGGGGTCTTATAGGCCATTTGATAAGCCCACAAAGCATCATCGAGCTTTTGGGACTAGTCTTTCCTATCAGGTCTAACAGTCTTTTCCAAAATATTTTTTATCTCCCTATTTGATACTTCAACCTGGCCACTTGTTTGAGGGTGGTAAGGGGTAGCAACCTTGTGAGTCACTCCCAAACTCTTGATTAACCGATTGAAGTGGTGGTTTCGGAAATGAGGTCCCCCATCACTTATAATAGTCTTGGGGCAGCCGAAACGGGATATGATATTGGCCTTCACAAATTTCAAAACCACAAAGTGGTCATTTGTGCGCGTAGGAATGGCCTCTATCCATTTAGAGACATAATCAATTGCCACCAAGATATATTCAAAACCATGGGATGACGGGAAGGGGCCCATAAAGTCAATTCCCCACACATCAAAAATTTTAACAGATTGAATAGGATGTTGAGGCATTTCATTCTTCTTCCCAATCGTTCCAGTCCGTTGACATCCAATATAGGCCTTAACAAAATTATGAGATCCTTAAATAAGGAAGGCCACCAAATATCAGACTGGAGAACCTTAAAAGTAGTTTTCTTAGCACCAAAGTGTCCTCCACAATGAAGTTCATGGCAGAAACTCAGCACACTTTGTTGTTCCTCTTCAGGCACACAACGTCTCAATACTTGGTCTTGTCCAATTCTAAATAATTTTGGCTCTTCCCAATGAAAATATCTTGCTTGAGAAATGAATCTCTTTCTTTTCTGCTCATCCCAAGAGCCAGGAGTTTGTCCAGTGACCAAGTAATTTACAGTGTCTGCATACCAAGGTAAAGCTGGTGTTACCACCATCAGAGTTTCATCGGAAAGAGAGTCATTAAGAGAAAGGCGAGACAGGTGGTCAGCCACGACATTTTCTACTCCTTTCTTTTCATGTATTTCCGAGTCAAATTCTTAAAGGAGTAAGATCCACCTAATCAGACGTGGCTTAGAATCTTTCTTAGCAATGAGATGTTTCACTGCTGCATGATCAGTAAAAATAACCACCTTAGACCCTAGTAGATATGACCTAAACTTCTCCAGAGCAAAAACTACAGCAAGTAATTCTTTTTCAGTGATGGTGTAGTTTTGCTGAGGTTCGGTTAAAGTCTTGATTGCATAATGCAGCACATGAGGTCTTCCCTCAACCCTTTGTCCAAGGATTGCTCCCACTGCATAATTCGAAGCATCACACATAAGCTCAAATGGGAGTGTCCAATCAGGAGCTTGGAGAATAGGTGCAGAGATCAAGGCCTCCTTTAGAGTTTGAAAGGCCTCGGCACACTTTGAATCAAAACTGAAGGAATATTCCTTTGCCAACAAGTCACAAAGTGGCCTAGAAATCTTACTAAAATTTTTAATAAAGCACCTGTAAAAGCCAGCATGGCCTATAAAGGATCTAATCTGTTTGACATTCGTAGGCAATGGAAGTTTGGAAATAGAATCAATCTTGGCTTTATCTACTTCCAAACCTTGCTCGAATACAACATGCCCAAATACAATTCCTTTCTGTACCATGAAGTGACTTTTCTCCCAGCTGAGGATTAAACAGTCTGTTTACATTGTTTCAACACATTCTCCAGGTGCAGGAGACACTGGTCGAAAGATGAGCCATAAATAGAGAAGTCATCCATAAACACTTCAACACACTCGTCAATCATGTCCAAAAAGATAGACATCATACACCGCTAGAAAGTTGCAGGGGGATTACATAATCCAAATGGCATACGCCTGAATGCAAAAGTACAATAAGGACTCATGAATGTCGTCTTTTCCTGGTCATTAGGAAAGACTGCCACCTGATTGTATCCAGAATATCCATCGAGAAAGCAATAGTACCTATTCCCTGCCAATTTTTCGAGAATTTGATCAATAAAAGGCAAAGGAAAGTGATCCTTCTGGGTAGCGGTGTTCAGCTTGCGGTAATCAATACGGACCCTCCATCCAGTTGAGGGGATAGTGACAACTTGTTCACCTTGGTTGTTGAGTTCCACAATAAAGCCTGCCTTCTTTGGCACCACATGAATGGGACTGACCCATTTACTGTCAGCAATGGGATATATGATCCCGACGTTCAACCACTTTAGGATTTCCTTTTTTACAACCTCCCTCATATTAGGGTTCAGACGTCTCTGCATGTCCCTAAAAGGCTTGATGGAATCATCAGTATAAATGTGGTGCATGCAGAGTGTAGAGTCTATACCCTTAATGTCAACAATGCTCCAAGCAATAGCTTCCTTGTGCCTAGACAGGCATTCAATCAAGGATCCCTCCTGTGCCTCAGATAGCACAACCTAAATGATAACGGGGAGCGTATCATTGGCACCTAGGAAAACATACTTGAGAGTGTTAGGGAGGGGTTTCAACTCAAGGTCGGGGGCTTGTATGGTTGAAGGTTTCATGATAGATGTCCCCATCTCAGGTAGCAAATCTACCTTCGGCGAAAATGATGGGGGAAGAGACTTAGCAGAAACTCCTAGCAATTCCTCTAGTTCTAGTATATCCCCTTCACATTCCTCCAAGAGATGGGAATGCTCATTTAGCATGACATGCTGAAGGGGGTCATCACATAACATTGCAGAAGTTGCCTCTTCAATCAGGTCATCTATCACCTCAACTTGAGAACAATCCTCAAGTCTGGCTTGTTTGTAAGCATCAAACACATTAAGCTGGATTTTCCTATTCCCAAAGCCCATTTTCAATGCCCCAGTATTACAATTGATTGAAGCATGCAAAGTTGCAAAGAAGGGGTGGCCCAAAATGATGGAGGGTTTGGTTGGCTTGTTGGTAGGGTCAGTGTCCAAAACTAAGAAGTCAACAGGAAAGAAGAAATCCTCCACTCTTATGAGGACATCTTCCAAAATTCCCCATGGTGTCTTAAGTGATCGATCAGCAACTTAAAGGATTACAGGGCTAGGCTTCAGATTGCCTCCCCCAAGTTGTTCATACACGTAGCTCGGAAGGATGTTCACCCCCGCACCCAGATCAGGTAGAGCCTCATCAATTTGTAAGTCACCAATAACTACAGAGATGTATGGGGCTCCTAGGTCCTTAAGTTTCGGGGGTGTGCCATGCTGAACAATTGAGCTAATAGAATCAGGCAGGACAACTTTTGATTGGACTTGTTTTCTAGATTGCTTCTTTTTCGTGCATAGGTCCTTTAAGAAGCGGTCATAAGACGGAATCTACCTGATAGCTTCAAGCAAAGGCAGGTTAATCTTCACTAGGTTGAAAGTTTCCATAATCTCATCCGTCTTATCTTTGGCTCCAGATGAGCCAGCAGATGTCTGCCCAGAGGTGGATAAGCGCTCTGGAAAAGGCACTCTCGATCTCTGGGTGGAAGGGTTGTCATGTCGAGTAAGGGGTGGAACGGGGGCAACTTCTTCCGGTGAGGTGATTTCAAGCGGAGAAGATTTGGGCAAGTCTTCTCCGGTGGGGGTGAAAGTCGGGGTGGATGATTTTTTAGGGGGTGAGACTATAGGAGCATCGAGTTTGGAAATTTCTTTCCCACTCCTCAGAATAGTCACCTCCTGAGCATGCTCCCTAAAGACAATCCCTTTTCCTTTAGGATTTTCCTCAACAGCACTGGGGAGCTTCCCAGTCTCCCTCTGTCTAACGGCCTCAACAAGGTGTCCAATTTGTGATTTCATCTCATGTATAGCCTTGTCATGAGATTGGATGATGGCACTTTGACTTTCTTGCATAGTTTTCAACATCGCCTTCACTTCATCCATCTCAGAGGTTTTAGGTTGGGCAAAGGTCTGAGGTTGGTTCATTTGATGGTTTTGAAAGGATTTTGGTTTGTAATTCCCTGAATTTGAGACATTTCCTTGTCTCCATGAAAAGTTTGGGTGGTTCCTCCATCCCTCATTATAAGTGTTGGAGAAAGGGTCATTACGAGGTCTTGGACGGAACCCTTGAGAGGCATTCAAATCCGCTTGTACAAGCTCAGGGAATTGGGAGGCCAAGTCGCAATCCACAGTGGCGTGTGTATTGCCTTGACAAATTAAGCATTCGGAAGCTTGGGATGTGGAGGTGTTAGGTACGAATGAACTCGGGTTTGACATAAGCCTTTCCATGTTTTGATTCAATAATTGAATCTGATAGGCTAAATTCTGGGTGTCCCTTACCTCATTCGCCTCTAGCTTTCTTTGCATGAGAGTGAGCTTTCTATCCATGTAGGCAGAATTCAAGTGAATAAAATTCTAACTCAAAGTATCAAATAAGTTCCAAGCTTCATCCTCAGTCTTAGATAGAAAGGTTCCTGCATAGGCACCATCCACCGTTTGCCTATGCGAATCATTAAGTCCGGTGTAGAACCTTTCAACCAGTTGCCATTTAGGCACCTGGTGATGTGGGCAAAGTCTCAGCAAGTCGTTAAAGCGCTCCCACGCATCATGGAATGCTTCCCCATCCTTTTGAACAAAACTCATAATTTCCCTCCTAAAGTGATTTATTTTGCTCATGGGGAAGTACTTCTTCAAAAACTCCTTCAGGGCATCCCAAGTATTTATATTATCAAGGGTGTGATACCAATACTTGGCTTTGTCCTTCAGGGAGAAGGGAAAGAGGGTCTGCATTTGAGCGTCATCAGTAACGTCCTGCAGCTTCACCGTGGAACAGACCCCGGTGAATTCCTCAATATGCCTGTAAGGGTCTTCCCTAGTAGTACCATAAAAGGAGGGTAGCAAGGATATGGTACTACTTTTGATCTCATACAGATTGTCCCCTCCAGGTCTATGTAGTGCAAGGCCAGCTTGATTGGTTGGGATGAAATATTCCTTAAGGCTCCTGTGACCGGCCATTTCTACCCTTGGAAGATCTCTTCTTAGGATTCTTTCAGGTTTAGGATCAAATACAAGTTGTCTCCTAAGAGAACGCCTACCAAGCATGCACTACAAACACAATTCAAAAGGACTTGTTCGGTCTTTACAAATTTAGGCTTTTGACTTTAGTTCAAATTGTAGGTGACAAAACAAGTTGCCCAATCAATTATGTGCCTATTGTCAACCTTCAAAATGCCTAAAAAGACCTAGTTGGAGCTTAGGTATTCTTCCCTAAATTTCAAATGATCAAGTAAATCCAAAGATGGAAGATCGAGGGATGCAAGTAGGCCTAAGCCTTCCTTTGAAGCTGTGCTTTCGCGGTGCTTCTCAACTACCCCCAAAAATCCATGACAAGGTATCCCCCTCTTTGGATTTACAAAACCTTTGATCTCAAGTTCCGAACACTTCAGAATCCAATGGTAGGAGGGCTTTTATCCTAATATTTCCAAACCTAAGGAGTGTCTAAAAGCGTGCCGTGGTGCAAGTGAAATAACTGTGCATACACCGCAAAAGATTTTGAATTTTGAATCGCATGCCAAGTTTGAAAATCAAATCCTTGGTTTTTAAATGTCCCTCCTTTAATTAGTCCTTTTCTAGAAAATATGTGACCACTTGTTTAATTTATTCAATACAGATTAGGTGGTCTTCGCATTAAGTCCAAATGCAATGCGTGATCAAGAATATGATGCAAAGTAAGAAAATGCGTACCTTGCTTCCAGCAATCAACGATGCGAGAATGCACCCAATGTAAAGAAATAAATCTAGAGGCTACTCATACAGACCTAAATGGTTCGTCTTAGGGCAGGCAGCTTCTAGCAGGCAGCTCATTTTTTTTTTTTAACTACTTATGCACAAGCAAATAAAAGTAATTAATAAACTAAAAACCTAAAACTAAAGAAAAGTGAACAGGCTCCCAAAAATTACCCAACACGGGCCCAAAACAAAATCGGGGAACAAACCCCTCAAAATATACCCCAGAATAAGGGCTTCAAACAAAATGCAATGAAAAATTAAATCTAAAGTCTTAATTCTATTCTAATCAAACTAGCGACTAAATATACAATGATGTTCGTCGTGTCCTCGTCCTTCTCCTCCTTTCCAAAATAGCTCATCTAATTCTCCTCTGGCGACGTCAAGGGTCGCCTCTCATAGTGGCTGATTCTTGCATAAATTTTCTCGCACAGAAAAGAAAATAATAAATGGTCAAATCAATGTGCAATTGACAAATAATCAAAATAAAATCAGGTGAAATTATTGCATTTGTTGTCTCCTTGGCAACGGCGCCATTTGACGAGTCGATTGTTCGCTTTAAAGTTGTTTGCAGTTTTATGTGGTGGAAAAATAGACTAATCAATATTTAAAAAGAAATAACCACTCGTAGAAGAGAAGGTCGTATCCACAGGGAGGCAATGACGTATTTAAATTCACACCGGTTAAAAATGTTTGTTCGTAGTTAGTTTGGACAAGAATCAAGCCAAAATTTTCTTCAGATTAAGGTTGAATCAAGAAATCATGCTGAAATAGCAATTCTGAATAACTAGAGGATTTTTGTCGCAATGCAGAATCAATAAAATATCATTAAAAATTGACAATGGTAGAAAATGTAATTATTAATGGCCATGTTACTGTAGCAAAACAGGGGATTTATTCCCCTTGGCCGTGCATGACGAGGAGTGGACGGCCGGACGCAGGAAGCTCGGAGGAAGTTCCTTGGACCGAGGGCTTCGAAGCGGTGGTGGCGGCGTGTCGCGTGGTGGCTGGAGCCGGCCGGACGGAGCTCCGGCGGAGGTGGCTGCAAACGGTGCTGCAGCTGCTGTTGGCGGGTGGTGCACGCGGCCTGTTGGCGGAAGGCACTGCAGGCAGGTGCGCGCTGGCTGGAGGGCGCGGGAGGACTGTTGCGCGTTGGCTGGAGGCGTGGGAGCGCACGTGGCCTATTGGTAGTGAGCACGGGTGAGGTTGCAGGCGTGGGTGCATGCTCTGTTGGTGGAAGCGCTGCAGCCGGTGCTGCACGCTGGCGTGGGTGCACAGGCGGGTGCGCGCGAAGGCTGGAGGGCGCGAGAGGAGTACTGCAGGCGTGCGGGTGGCATGGGTGTGCGCAGCCTGGAGTGGATGCGGGAATGAGCGGGTGAGGTTGCAGGCGGAAGGTGAGCGAGCGAGGGCTGGTTGTTACAGGAGTGGGAGTGGGTGCGGCTGCAGGCTGTGCACGCCTTGCGTGCGGCTGGAGGGCCTGTGGGCGGACGTGGAGTGAGCAGGCGAGGGCTGCAGTTTAGGTGCTGGAGGTGGAGCGGGCGAGGGTGGTTGCTGCTGGAGTGGGGGGTGGGCTTCAGACGTCCGGGAAATTTCCCGGACGTCTTAAGTGACTGAGAAGATGATTGCAGTGACGGTGGTTGTTGATGACGACGGCGAGGGAGGTGCATAGCGAGGTGCTCACGGTAATGCGGACGACCTCCAGATGGCGGTGTGGCCTGTCACACCACACGCCCACGGTGGTGGAGGGTCGTCGCCGTGGTTGAGGCCGGTGGTGTGGAATGGAAGAGAGAAGAACTCTGCATAGTGTGGGTTGGGGGTGGAGGCCTCCCCCGCTCAGCATCCTCTCCCCTCCTTTTGTAGCTACCTGCGCAAATTTGAATGGAGAGGCAAGAGCAGATCCACCTTCTCCGTTGATCCATGAATGTGCTTTTAGTGAGGCCAGAGGCATTACAGCGGCAGCCGAGCCATTGCTGAGAAGAAGAATAAAGGATATTATTAAAATATTATGGTTATTTATATACAAACCCTCAACTTTTATGTTAACTAAAACAACGTACCTAATTGGTTAACTAATTAGGTGAATGCCATTCTAAGCTAATTTAAATGCACTTAAAATATAAATGCAATGCATGGATTATGTAATTAAATTAAGAATATGAATTAATCTATTTACATCCTAATTTATGCTAAATAAATGTTAGAATTAACCTAATGTCTAGGCACTTAAATACTTAAATAGCCCACAACTATGGGCTAATCAGCAAGCATCCCGTTTGTGACCAGATCCTCCACACGCCAGACACAGCAATGGATGCCGGCAGGTCACTGCCAGGTGCCCCCGAAGTCGGCATCTATAGCAAGTCACCTCCCTTCGACTTTTGCCCCAACCATCTTGAAAGTCCCTCCTACCCAGGTTCCTAACTACATCAGGGACATGGATGCCACGTGCCTTCCTGCACCAAGATCGCGGACGCCATACCACCCATCTGTCAGTCTCATCGGCACCAGCGCTGGGCCCCCTCAGGCGGTCGGCCATCCAATCTGGAATTTCCTGCCGAAAGGGGAATTCAAAATTCAGCATTCACTTTTTATTGGGATGAGAATTATAGAGAAGAAACATTAGAAGAACCAATCTTTGAGTCATTTTTTGAGGAGACAATCTCACATCCAATAGAAGAGAATTAAGATGACTCATTGAGTATCAATTTGATAGGCCACATTGCACGAGAGGAACCACACATCTGGGATACAATTACTAGATCCTTCTTTGTTGAGCCCTGGACTCATGACAAGCCTATTTCAAAATCCTATGACCACTACACCTTCCGAATGATTCCTCCACAAGATTTCAAGGAAGATCATCCAGAAACGAATCAACCTTACCCATATCAGAGACATTCTGGAATGACTCTTCACCATGCTTTGATACTTATCTGTATTCCCTTAGATCACTCATATATCCCTGAGCTCATTGCTACCAGCTGATGGCGTTAAACTTAGCACTTAACAGTAGGAAACTCAGCATCTCTTGAAAAACCCAAAATCCTTTTTAACATACTTCTTTGCTGATTTCTTATTGCACTTTAGGGTTCGTCTATTAGAATAGCTGACTACACCTCTAGTACATGTTGAAATCATATGCAATTGTCATTTTGACCCGTTCACCTACCCTTTGACCCTATTTTAATGTACGATCTAAGCTGAACTCGAACCCACCTAATTTACAATGAGGACATTGCAAATGGTAGGTGTGGGGGGGTATTAAAGTGCAAAACACTGTGAAAATCAAATCACAAAAGGATTTCATATAAAAAAAAAGGGAGGTTGAGAGAAAGGAAGACCTATTTGAGCTAAATGAAGAAAAAGGAGGGAAGGAAAAAGAAAAGAAAGAAAGGAGCAAAAAGAAAAAAAGAGAAAAATGAGTCCCTTCAAAATAATAGGGAACTTACCTAACTTCTAGGTTGGATTGAATGATGAATTATGACCTGGAAGGCTAAAACTTAAGGAATTAGTGGCAAATACCAACCTTAGGCCTCTTGGATCTGGTTTGAGATTTAAACACTCAAGTACTTGTCAAGATCCGGATTAATCCTTAAGAGGTTGAGGAATATGCAAAGCTTATGTATTAGGTCTAAGGCTTAGGGATTATTCGACCCCGTTAACTAACCTCTAGTTTGCGAGACTCAGTAACTTAAGCACCCTAAATCACACAAAGTCTGGTTCAATGAGCTTAAATATTAAATCATGCCAAAGAGCATTTATGCTATTCTGAAAATGGTCCTAAGATCTAGAATAGAAGAGGCTTGAAAACACAAGTTGATTTGGATGAGTTCTCGACGTGGAAAGGTTAGAAATTCCCCTCGAAGATGTGCAATAACATATCGCCTCCTCGGTGCTTGTCTCCTAGGATATCTAAATATCCTATCAGGGGCTCGTAAGCACATTGTGTTGGTTTAGATGCCATGGGCGACATTATCACGAAATGTCGATTGCCAGGGTCTGGATTTAGCTACAGAACGCCATGGGTAGCACTATCCCGAAGTGTCGAAAGCTAGGGTTTTGGGGTTTGCTACGGGTGGTGCTATCCCGAAGCATCAATTGCCAGGGACCTTGCGAGGATTGATGGTGGAGATAAGGAATTCGATACAGATCGTGTTTAGGGCCAATCTGAGGCTGGATTTGAGAAAAAAATGATAAAAAGGAAAAGAGGGAGAAAGCTCTCCAAAAATGAAAAACTTCTCTATCCCTCTCTCTCTTACAAAAAAATGCATTAGCAAACTGAACCTGGGCTAACCATGTTACAAGCACGAGTGCTTTAACTGTTGGGTCCAACGAACCTTAGGATAGTTCTTGCGGGCCTTAGAAACCTTCGCGGCAGACTGAGGTGAAAGTTAGTCAGGTCTGGATTTGGGCTAATACATGAGTACATCTAGGCTTACTGTTGGTATTAAGATCTGATTCCTAGAGATGCAGCTTAGTAGGGCATCCTGACGGTTGCATCTGACCTAGATAAATGGTCTGATCCATAGAATTTTGCTAAGGGACTAGCAAAAGCTAGGCATGGGGGTATGATGGGAACACCATCATGAGCCATAACTAGTTCAATTTGGTTTAATAAGGTTGATAAGAGCTCCTACATATCAATCAAAAGGTCCTAAGGGCACATTAAAATGTTTTGAAAAGAAGAGAAGAATACAAGGTTATTTCTGCAAAATTAACAGCATTCCACAAATACAGAATAACCACGGGAAATTCTAGGGGTTAATTAAAGGTCAAATAGTCATTAATGTCTAATAAGAGGGTCAATGTAGACAAAACAGATTTTCACGCAATTCAAGAATTAATGGACATCTAAAACCCTAAAAATAGACCCACTTAATTAACTGAGGTTCTGGTCAGGATAAAATTCACCTAAACCTTCTAAAAATCATAGAAAAATATTCTATAAGGTTTGTACCTTTGATTTGACCATTGAAACCCATTTTGACCTAAAATAGTTTCAGACAGAAAGTTTCCTTAATTTGGATTTCTGCACAAATTACTCAGTCAAACTTGGTCAAAACAAAAATCTGACTTTACCAGCAGATTCCTGGGGTCCAAATTAGACTTGTACCAAAATTTGGGCCCAATCAGAGATCGGCTTGACCTAGTCTGCATTCCAGTTCGGTCTGACTTTTTTTCTAACACACACCCCTATCTTTTTGAATTAATTGCAAATAGGTCCCTACTTTTGTCATCCTCTTTACAGATTGGTCCCACCACCATTATCGCGGAGGAATTTCTACTTTTGTGATCTCTCTGATTCTTTGACAAATTTCTCCAAAAAATGGAAGGACTCCTAACGAGATCCCCTTCCATCTGAGCTCATTCATGGCCTTGTAAATCCATCCAAGAGCTCATGCGAACTCTTGGAAATCCTAAACCTAAAATCATGAAATCCGAGCTCTTCAAGCTTGTTTCCAAGCTTGGAGACTCGCCCAAATGCCTATAAAAGCTACCCATGGCCTTCCTCACCTCCTCAACGAACTTTTGGGCTAAAAATATCCTCTCTTCCCTACCTCTGACCCGCTCCACGTTCGTCTCCGGTGACCTCCTTGATGAGACACTCATCATGATCTCTAATTACCCCTATTTAACTAGTCTTCCTAGTTAATTAGCTAAGGTTATGAATATATAAGGGTTAATTATAGAATAAGGGATATTTAGTAAAGGACCTTAAAATAAGTTTAAAATGACATTTTATCATTCAATTAACATTATTAATAATTCAGTTAATAATTGGACTAGAAATCCTATTAATCATTCTCTTAATTAATAAGTTAAGTAACTTAAGTATAATGTATACCTAAGTATGTAATAACTTAAGTGATTTTACTTAATCTAATAAATTAACCTAAAAAGGTCAAAAATGTAAATTCAAGGTGTAAACATAATATTTACCTTATTTACTAACAAATATAAAAAGTTGAAAAAGATCTAAAATAAAATAAACCTTCAAAACCTAGGTTTACATTTTAGTCCTTACTTTTCATTACAGTCGGGTCCTTATTTCTCACATAGGTCCTTAAGTTTTACTACTTCTAGGACCTTCTTCTTCTTCTTCTCCAGTTGAATGAATGGCTGGAGGTAGAGAGTCACCCCATCGCGTGATCACCGCCATGTCGACATCAACCCTCTTTGTCCAAGCTCTTGCAGCTTGCGCTCACCACCTCCACTTCATCCATCGGTCTGGATTAACTGAGAATCCTATTTTTCAGTGGGAGATAACCTCACCGTCGTCGGAGACGATGACAGAGGTTAAGCTCCTCGAGCTCCTTCTTCGGCCAGACCTTGTCACTCTCTTCGTCGCAAACTGTTATAAATACCCCCTCACACCTCTAATTTTATTCAAGTTGGCTCCCTTCCCTCTTCTAACACTGCAGCTGACCCAATAGACTATTCGTCCAAAACTTTGGCGACTTTCCATTCCATTTTCTGACTTCCTCTATCCATCTTAAGCAGCCGAGGAAATCCGCCGTGGTCTTCTGCACCTCTAACAAAGGCACCGACTCGAGGATTCCTCTGCTCCACCTCAAATCCACCCGCCGGAGATCTTTCTTCAACCCTCTGATTTAGTCGTCCGCCATGAGACTTCGGCGGAACCCTATTGACCCCTTCGTCTAGGTAACAGTAGACTAGGAGTAGGAGTAGTAGGCTAGCTTAG
Organism: Thalassia testudinum; assembly: GCA_037157565.1. Lineage (NCBI taxonomy): Eukaryota > Viridiplantae > Streptophyta > Magnoliopsida > Alismatales > Hydrocharitaceae > Thalassia > Thalassia testudinum. The sequence goes on from JAZHRO010000003.1 coordinate 90,794,700, forward strand.
TTAGTTAGTTTAGTTAGTTAGATTAGAGTAATGTTAGATTTTAGTTTCATCTCCTCCAACTCTGACGAGTTCCTTGAGCTCACCAGAGCTTCAATCTTGTCTTTTAATTCACTGTCCACCATCCTTTAACTTCCATGATCACTTCTAAATCACTTAATCATTTAATTAAATCACCTAAATGCCTAATACAAATCTCACCTTCACCGACTACTATCACTGTCTATGGTGACAGTAGTCGATTTAATTCCACCTTCATTGGGTTCTTTCATCACCTATCACCACCTATGAACCCTAATCGACATTATAATACCTATTATTATCATCTATAATTAAACACCCAAAATTTAATTTAGTTCTTGAGCTCGCTGTCCATGGTGGCTCAGGAACAATTCAAACTATAAATTAAATTCATATTTATGAATATTAACATCTATTGACTTGATTTAACCTCTCAACCGAGTGGTTAAACAAGTCCTGAGCTTTAACTACTCAGATCTTTAAGAAAGCATACTTACTGCCAAATATTACATTTAAAGAGACAAATGAAGAATTAAATGTGATACTAAGGTTCCTTGTAACCTCAGGATCCTTTTTGGATTAGAAATGGTTAGTTTTGTCAATCTGTATATACAATTTTATATTTTCTGGACTCACCGGAGCTCCGGCGAGCTCCGACGAGCCATTCTTGAGTTTCAGCCTCTAGAACATGCTAAGTAGCTCCAGAATAGTAAAATAAGGATCATTGATTGTTTTGAAGATATTTGTTTAAGGATTTAACCACTAGAGCTATAGATTTGATTTCATCTTCCCCAACTTCGGCGGAGTTGGAGAAGTCTGTTAGGAACGATCTAAGAAGCATTTAATTCTATTTAAACCCTCAGAACACTGTAACAACCTTCCATTAATTCTATCAAACGCACACCTATTTCAGTTCAGGCGGTAAGTCTGTAACCCTAGAAATTAAGGTCAGAACACAAATCTGAAGATCTGAGTAAATTCTGGATGATGAGAAGAATCTATTTGAGGCATTAATTTCTTGGGAGAAGATTTTGAACAGAAAGTCAATTTTCGAGCTTCCACAGTCAAACATGAGTCTGTTAATAGAGTTCTGAGCTCGAATTGAGGAATTGAGATGTGAAAATTGTTGCTGGGATCTTATTTGATGATCTGAGAGTGATTAAAGTAAGCTCAGATGATTTACTTAGTGAAGATATAGATTCTATTAATTTGGGTTACTTTCAAACCCAAACCAACAGGAGAAGTATTTTGATGAAATTTAAACTTAAAACCTGCCCAGATTGATCTGTTATAACCCTTAGAATTAATCTAAATTGATTAGAAACACTTTTAAGTGTCTGTTGCACATATTGATGTCTGAAAAATCAAACTCTGAAGCTTTCAGAGAAGTGAAGAGCTTCTATGCAAGTCCTGAAGGTCTTAAGAGCTTAAAACCTACTATAACAGAAGCAAAATTACTTATATAACATGTACAGACCTTTAAATAAAAGAGAGAAGTCCATCTAAGGACTCTCCTGATTTAAAACTACTAGTCTAGTAAAAACCTCGTAGGAACCCCTAATTTCATCTTTTAAATTGAAAAGGAAAATATCATTAAAACATTAAATTGACCCTGTAATTGTGTAGATTACCCTTAGAGCTTTCCAAAAAACTTGAAATCACTCAATTTGGAGCTCTGGGTAGAAAGTTATGATAATTTGAATTCGGGTTTGGAAGGGGTAGGATAGTCCCACCTCGGTTGTTCACAAGCGCGTGCCTGAGGATTAAAGCGATTTGTTTCTCTAGCTATGCAGTCGTCAGCGCTCGGTGCACCAGTTACCGATTCCATCTGATCTGATCTAAGCATTGCATGTGTGTGTGTGCGGGCTTATGCCTGTGGGTGTGCGCCCTTGGGGGCGTGTGAATGAGATTGTGCCCTAGGAGGGAGAGAGTGGACTGGGAGGTCAGGTTGAGCCGAAATGGCTCGAGACTGTGAACTGATATAAATGAACCGAAAATGAACCTAATTGAGATTAGGCGAGGACCGAGTAGGGTCTAGTCCCACCCTGGTCTCAGGGTGCTGTGTATCCTCTAAAGGACCTTATCGCAAATAAATTAACTTTTGGTTAAAAAAGTAAAAAAAACCCGATTCAATTGAAGAACTTAAGGAAAAAGGAGAAGCCGATGGTTAAAAAGCTAAGTGTTGAAGCAGAAAGGTTAAGGAAAGAAAAAGCACAGGCACTAAGAAAGGAGAAGAGACTAAGGAACGAAAGGAGAAAACTAAGGGAAGAAGAGAAGGCAGGAACAACACAAGAAAGGTAAGAAAAGAGAGCTCGAAAGAAGAAAATAAGAGAGAAGGAGATGAGAGGCTAAAGAGATAGATGAAAATAAATGAATTTTTCTTGCATCATTATCTTTTTATTCTTAATTGTAAAAAGGCATGTATTAATAGGATAACTTTTAATTGCCTTAATTTCTTGGAATGAAATAAAATTGAAAAACTAGCATGTTTACTTGTTAAAAAAGTAGATCATTTTGAGTAAATATGTTTTGCATATGGAATTTTGTATATCCTTTATAGTTTAAATATTTTGACAAAATTCATGTTGTAAAAATCAACTTAGTTATACCTCCTAAACTTATAGAGATAAAAGAAAATTGGTGAATTTGGAAAAAATTATTATACCTCCCAGTGAACGACCTAGACTCAACCAGTAAAAATTTCTAAAATGTTAGGTTAATTCGACCCTATACTACACAATCGACACAACTTCGAGTTAACTTAAGTGATTTCTTCTACTCTTAATTAAGTAAAATTAACTTAATTACTGAGTTGAGTTGAAAATCACGCATCACTCCTTCCCACGGTTTCTTCGCTGGTCACCACATACCACAGGCAGTCGGTTCCAACTCCCTTGTCTTTCTGCACCTCGCAATACCAGCGAGGTGCCTCCTAACCCTCCGTTGTAGCCATTCTATCTCACCGGAGCAACCTCCTTTTCCGACGTTGGCCATTCCAGACTTGGTGCCTCCCCCACTCCTCTTCATCCAACACTTAGTTCATTCAATGCCTTAGCATCTATGCATCATCACCATTCTACTACAACTCTGCTTCGACCACGCACTCACCCGAACACCCTCCATCTTCCTCCTCGCCGAGATACCTCCGGCGAGCCCTAGCGACCACTACACTCCACCAACTCCCCGCTTTCAGTCCCTACACCATCGTCGTGTCATTGTGACCAAAACCCCCAAGAAATTGAGGGGATTGGCCGCTCAGTTGTTCCACTGAACAACCCATCTTTCGCCTTCGATTTTCATCTCCGTTAGCCACCTTCGACCACTTTCACGATACACCACTGCCACCACTGCCTTTGTTGCATCTTTGCACTCCTATAGAGCTTCTCTGATAAGGCCACAAGGCTGTGCTTTGCATTTCAGGTTCGCAGGCCATCGTTGCCATTAATAGAGCTCCTTCAAGAGAGCTTGATGCTGTGTTCTTGCTACATCGGTTCTAGGCCTATTCATGAATGTTCCTAGGCTTAGATTTGCATTTTATATTATAAATATTGCATAGCATTCATCATTCTACATTTAGAATAGTTGTGTATATTTTAGGTTAATTGCGCCCTTTTTATGATCAAGAGGGAAGGAGATTTATTTCAGGGCTTCAGATTGACAATTTGAATGTACAGATTTGATCAAGATGATGATTGGAGTCCAACGCCTCTGAGATCGTCCTAATCGGAATCCCGTATCACCTTATGCGATCCAAAGAAGATCAATGGCTAGGGGGAAATGCGACATCCTTACGGGCTTCGGATGAAAAATCCAACCACATGGATGGATCTGGAGTGACGATCGCAATCCGGCAACGGGGAAATCATCTCAATCTGAGCACCGTGGCACCCTTTGCAATAGAAAGAAGATGGACGACCTAGATGGTGACACGTGGTGTGATTACACAGCAAAAATACACCAGTAATTATGCCATCTTGTGTTATTTCCTAGCACTGCCATTTCATCTTATATAGCTATAGTTGCATTTGTAAATAAACACATGCATGCATTGAGGATAATGCGAATAATTGGTCATCTAATTAACATCTTCATCAAGGGCTGCATTGCAAATTCACCATTCTCATTTTTTTATTTTGACTTTGAAATTCTTCTCCCTCGCACAGCTTAAGGCATGGGGCATAAACCTCTTTGCGCCACTCCTCTACCAGCAGCATGGCAAGAGGTCCTCTGCCAGCAGCATGGGTTGGCATTCTTCTTCCTCTTTAAAACCCTTGGCCCTCTCCCTCGTGTGGGCAGACCCGGAGACACCACACTTCCACCCTCTCCTGCGCACCACTCACACCACTCTCTGCCGGACACTTATTTCCCCTCTCCCTCTCCATACACAGCACCTCTTCTCACCAGTTGAGAAGAGGAACGTTGAGTGCAGGAGAAGCTCACAGTGGTTCAGGACCCCACTGTGAGCTCCACCACCGCCCAGCTCCATCGTGAGCAGGTGGCCGTGGTGGGTTCTTGTCTTATTTTCCTTTTTATTTCTTCGTGTTTGGATTTCTGTTCTCTATTTGGTTATTGTTTGCAGGTTACTCTCCATCGCCATTAGAGCGGTAGAGCTCCAAGATCTGAAGCTCGCACATAGCTACAGTGCGCACTCCGCCACCTCTGCGCACCTCAGGCGCCAGTTCCACGTGCTCTGTGCATGCCAGCCGATCACCCTTGCCCCTCTCCACGCGCCTTGTCGCAAACCCCTGCCCGTGGCCTAGCCAGTTTCCTCGCGAATCAGCCAGTCACATTTTTGCCATTGCACTGTAGCCGCGACCTCACGCGGCTACAATGAGGTGACCGATTTGTTTCTCACTTATTCGGTCACCGTGCCTTCTCTCTCCTCCTCTCAACCGCCTCCAGCCAATCACGCGCGTGTTCCTGCGCTCTGCGTTACGTGCCTGCTCTCCTACGAAATCAGATGACGGACACTCCCGCTAGACAACTTAACTCGCCCCCTCTCTCTCACACTCACCCGCCAACGACACACCCATACTCATACACACACACACTCGTACACATACACACTCATACACTCACACATTCACTTGTACACACCCACACATACATACATATATACATATATATATATATCCACTCACTTATATACCTAAATATATACATACATATATATATATATATACATATATATATATATATACACATATATATATATGTGTGTGTATATATATATATATATATATATAGACACACACATATATATATATATATATGTGTATATATATATATATATATATACATATATACATATTCATACCTATACAACTATATATAAATATACATGCATATATATATATATATATAGTTATACATATATGCATATATATAACTATATATATATATATACACATATACATATACATATATTACTATATATATATATCTATATAGCTATAAATATATGTATACATATATATACATTCATAAATATATATATATATATATACGTATATATATATATATCTATATATATATACACAACTACATATATACCTAGATAGTTATAACCCTATCTATATATATACATATGTATATATATATATTTACATACACATCACCTACCTGTATCCATATGCCCTTGCACTAGTCACTCCACCATGCATTATATCCCGGGAATATCTTCACCCGTTGCTGATATTCCCCGATACTCGCGTAAAGCAAGCTCCTCAGCACACACTCCCATACATCCATCCTACACTCTACGCGACACTCCATCTTGTTGGTTGCGTCTTACTAGATGTGGACCAACTCGATACTGTGCTACACGTCATTTCCACTTCCACCCCCACCCCTATATATATAATATATATATCTATATATATAGAGACTGTATTTATTTCTCTACAAGCAACCTACCTTGTTTTTATTTCTCTTTTGTGTGCTGCTATTGAAAAGATAAAAAAAAGAGTAAAAGAGAAAAGATAATCCTTGTCTTGCAGGTACTCGGTCTTGCAAATAGCAAGGCCAGTTCTTTTGGAAACACTAAGTTGGCTCAAAGCCAAGAATAATTTGGCTCAAAGCCAAGGACCTGATTTTGAGGGTGTGCCTCAAGGAGAAAATTATCATCGAAAAAAGAAAATCTTAAGTAGAAAAAAAAATCAAAAACATAATAAACGCATGGAAGAGATATGTTTTAGGAAAGGTGTAGAAACTTCTTCACCCTTAATTCCCGCCTCCCTGAGATCGACCCTGGGCCTAAAAGTGACCAAGATAAAATTAAGTAGGCTAGGTTAAAATAATTTTGTGAAAGATGGTTAGACTCGATTTAGGTTAACCCACTATACTAACTTCAACGATAATTTCACCATATTAACACAACCTATTCGAGTTCTACCAATCTTTTTCTGGCGCCATTGCCGGGGAGGTGCGCATTGAGGTAAGTTTCTACTCCATTCCTTTGATTTTCTCTTCTCACACTCTTCTCTTCATGGGTGTTTTTGTTTGCTGGTGTGCAGGTAAACCAGTTGCAAGGAGGAGGCAAGCAGAGGAAGTCAGAGACATGAGTAGATCCAAGGTGGGAAAGAGAGCGTGAAGTCGTTGGCACCGCACTGGAGCTTTGCCCACGTTACTGAAAAGATAGGTCTCTCCCTCTATTAGCAACTTAGGTTAACTTGTCACCTAAATAAATTAAAAAAAAAACCTAAAAACACTTCTTGGGAATTTCTTGGGGTAAGTGGATTAAAAATCACTTGCTTGATTGTTTGCCATCACCCCCACCGCCCTTGGACTTCCTGCCAAACTTCGCATAGCAAAGATCCAAGAATCTTGATTCTTGAATCTTTTGTCATGTGAAGTGTTCTTTGAGGCAAGATTAAATAGATTGACTGCCATCTCTCCTTGCCTCATTTAAACGTAATTCGGGATCACATTTTTTGGTGGGGAGACTTGGAATTGAGTTGATTCCAACCCCACCACGACCTTTTATGTGCCTTAGATTTGATCCTGAATACTTCAACCCCAACACTTTGATTTTCTTTACATTATCTTGTGGTTGAGCCTTGTGTGTGGAACATCATTTTGGTGATTGGAAGCACTTGAATTGAAGTGCTTTGGCTCCCTTTCACACTAACCTAAAATTGACTCGTGCATCCACACATAGAAATTTCCACCTAGGGAAGCCCAGTGCATTTTTAGCATGCATTAACCAACTCACATTGAAGAAGGGTTTGTTGGGCATAGAAGAACTTGTATTTTCTCAAAACTAGGAGATTGGTTGAATTGGTAACTCAGCAAAATCTTAAAATCCATACTACTTAAGGCTGAAATTCTAAAAACCATTCACCAACTAAAACTTCAATTCGGGGAGATTTCCCCGTTGCATGCCTGGTTTACACACTTTCTAAAATCAACGCACTTGGGCATTACCCATATACAATGCCCTTCACATTCTTGAAGCACTTGATCCTAAGCCTCTAATTAAAACTGGTAGCAACTTGACCCTTATTAAGGATTGGAGGTCTAACTACCTGCGTGTAGCACCTACATGCTGATGTGGGTTCCTGCGTGCTATCGGGTGTCTAAGACTAGGGCAAACGGGTTTTCAATCTGGCCTGGTGGTTCCGCGGTGCTCGCATTTGGTTCCGTAGGTTGTGATAGTAGGTAACTTAGATATTTAGGTCTAAGGACACATTGTAGAGGTTAGGACTTTGATTGCCTTGATTTGTCATCTAGTGTACCTTTGCGGCGTCATTTCTCTCATCACCTTTTCCCTTCTTATCTCCCCAATTCTTCCTGCGGTAGTGCATGTTTGGAAGGAGGTCACAAAACCCTGAATTGTTTGAATTGTCTGATAATTCTAGAAGGAAAGAAACTGAGTTGTCATCCTCCTCCACAAACATGGCTGCACGCCCACCCCCAAATCCCGAGGGAGGAAATCGCCCCCCTCAAATCCCACCAGGTGGTGGAGCCATGGACCCCATAACCCGCCTCCAAGCCCAAATGGAAATGTATAATGAACAGATTGAAGCCATTAGGGAAACTTTGGAGGAAATGCAGAACCCTTCCGAACGGGAGGAGTCTAGGTCTCTTAGCTCTTATCAAAATCCCGCTGCTACAGAGACCATAGGACAAATCCGGGTCCCCATGGGCGGGGACAATTTTGAATTGAAACCCAATATAATTGGCCTGATTAACTTTCACTTCCATGGTCTTGTAAGTGAAGATCCTTTTCTCCATTTGGAAGACCTAACCCGATTGGCTGAAACAGTTAAACAAAGGAACATCAGGTTATCAATTGTCCTCATGAAAATGTTCCCATTTTCGTTGCGGGATAAAGCGTCACAATGGTTATGCACCCTTGGGAGAACCATCCATTCTTGGGAAGAGATGCGAACAGCATTTCTCAAGAAATTCTTCCCAATCGGGCGAACTAATGCGCTTTGTCGTGCTATAACTTCCTTTACGCAACAAAACGGCAAACAGTTTCATGAGGCTTGGGAGAGGTATAATGACCTCCTCCGGAAGTGTCCGCACCATGATCTGCCTAAGTGGCATATAGCCTAGATTTTCTATTATGCGCTAAATGAGACTTTGAAGAAGATTGCAGACACTTCTTGTGGAGGGAATTTCATGAATAAAGACGAGAATGGAGCATTCTAATTATTTGAAAACATGAGCGAAAACTCAATGAACAATGCCTCCATTGTCTCCTTTAATCATACCATCCTGCCCCGTAATGTTCACGAAGTTGACGCAGGACCCTCCCATTCATCCATAGATCTTAGCCTTATTGCACATAAATTGGATGAAGTCTCCATTGTGCACAAGAAGCTGGACAAGCTTCTGGCAAATTCCACCTATTCTATGGTAAGCACCCCCACCTCACCACTTTGTCACAATCCTAATCCTTCCAACGCCAGGCTTATCCCCAAAAACCCCGTGAGATCTTCCTTACCGAGCGTCGCGCCGAGTGTTCGGTAAGTCATGTGGATCTGGCTTCTGCAAGCCAGTATTTTGACTCGGAGGACCAAGCCTCCGTGTACTCAGATGCATATTTACATGCGAACTCATCCTCTGGCTTAGAAGATGCTTGCGCCCTGGGGAACAACTTGTTCTCTGCCACTTATAACCCAGGGTGGTGAAATCATCCGAACTTCGCATGGTCCAGCAACTCGTAGCGCCAAAACCCCGCGGGTGGTCTAATGCGACCGTCCTCACCCGTCATCCCAAGGGCCCAGTCTAATCCTGGGGTGAATTGATGGTCGGCCTGGATAGGTTGTTAATATGATATTTTTATCGTTGAAATGTGTATAGTGGTTAACCTAATTCAGACCTAACCATCTCTTTACAAAATTTTTAACCTGGCCTAATTGATTTTATCTTGTCACTTTTAAGCCCAGGGTCGAACTCAGGGAAGTGGGGTTCAAGTCGAGTTTCTACGTTTTCCTTAAAACGCGTCTCTTCCGTTCGTTTATTCTGTTTTTGGTATTTTTCTTATTTAGGTTTTTTTTCTTGTAATCCTTGTTCTTGAGGCACACCCTCAAAATTGTGTCCTTGGCTTTTAGCCAAAACAGAGTTTCAAAACACGTCTTGCTACTTGCAAGACGGGGGTACCTGCAAATCAAAGATTATCTTTTCACTTTTATACCTTTTTTTTATCTTTTTATTAAGAAAGAAACTAACAGATAGAAAGTAAATATAGTAGCTATAGATATATATTTATATGTAGTATATATATAAAGGGGTGGGGGTGGAGGTGACGATGGAGTGTAGCACTATATCGAGTCAGCCGACGTCTAGAGAGACGCAACCAACACGACTAGGTGCCGCGTGGAGTGTGGATGGAGGATGGATGATGTATGGGACCACGCTTTTTTGTACGCGTGTATCAGGGAATATCAGCAACTGGTGCAGATATCCCCGCGATACAGCGTATAATAAATAACGTGAAAATATATGTACATATGTATGTATATAAATGTATAAGTATATATGTATAGATATATATAGATATATATATATATAGGTGTATATATATATATATATGTATGTATATATGTATATAGCTATGTATATATGTATCTAGATATATATGTATATATATATGTGTATATGTATATATATATATATATATATATATATATTATATATGTATATGTATATATATATTATATTATATGTATGTATACATAACTATATAGATATACTATGTATATATAAGTATATATATATAGATATATGTATATGTATATATATATATATATATATATATATATATGTATGTATATAAGTTACTATTAGTGTGTGAGTGTGTGTGTCGGTGAATGGGTGTGTGTGTGTTGCTGTAAGTGAAAAAAAAAGAGAGAGAGAGAGAGAGAGAGAGAGATAGAGAATACGTGAGAGAGAGAGAGAGCGGCAGACAGAGAGGGAGCGGGCGGCAGAGAGGGCGGACGCGCGCGGGAGAGATCAGCAAAGAGAGAGCGGGCGAGAGAGCTGGTGATGGCGTGAGTTAAGACGTCTGTGGATGGCGGCAGACGTCTTGGAGCCGCGTCGTCTGCAGGCGGCGCCCGACGTCTGGAGGTCGAGTCGTCTGCAGATGGCTGCCGACGTCTGATGGTCGCGGATGCACGGGGGCGTACTCGCGCAGAGGAGATGAGGAGTCTGCGTCGACCTGCTGCGAGCGCGGAGGCTCGCGACAGCGCGCTCGGAGAAGGAGGCGGGGAGTCTGCAGGCACGCGCGGGCGCTTGCAGAGGCTGGTAGGGAGGCAGGGAGACGCTTGGCAGGCCGCTGCTGAGGAGCGCAGCGACCGGTTGCGGGCGCAGAGGCTGGCGACAGCGCAGACGAACGGAGGCGGGGAAGGCCTGCAGGCGCGCGCAGAGGGGCTGGGGCGCTTGCAGACGCTCGCGGAGGCTGCGGGGGCCGCTGCTGCTGCTGCTTCAAGCTTCAGACCTTGAAGCGGCAGCCATGGCGGGAAGTGCGGGAATGGGAAAAAAAATGAAAAAGAGAAGAGCCACCACGCCCACCGGCTCTTTGAAGAGCTGGGCGGTGGTGGTCTCACTGTGGTGGTGTGCACCACAGTGAGCTCCTGCCCGCCGGGTGTCTCCTCGAAGGAGGTCCGGCGTATGGAGGGGAGAGGGAGGAGAGGAAGGTGGCGGCCTGCTGGTGGTGTTTCTTTCTTGCTGCAGCCAGCCCCGTTTGAAGAGAAGAAGACGTGGCTTTATAGAAGATGAAAGCATGGTCATGCAGCATGCGGGGAGTGGGATGGAATGGCAGCCGCAGGGAATGGCATGGCAGGGAGAGGGCTGGCAGGGAGAGGTTGCGGAGAAGTTGCAGCCGTAGGAAAAATAAAAATCAAGTGGAGATAAAAAATAGAAGAGATGGATTTTTGTAAAGAGGCACTTGAGGAAAATGTAAATTATGAAGCCCTTTTATTTCATTCTCCTCTCCTCTCAATTAAATGCATGAATGCATGTATTTTTACAAATGCAACTACAGGATTATAATATACATAGTTAATGCTAGAAAATAGCATAAGAAGGCGTTCTTATAGGCGTGTTTTGAGGTGCAAACATGAATCCTCCATCGGGTCCTTGCATACCGCAAACAGAACACACATCAAGTCCTCTTGATAAACTGATGCGAATGATGACGGAAATGTCTAAGCGCCATGAAGAGAACATGACCTCCCTTCAGCACCAATTGGAGCAGCAGAATGCTGAGATCAGTCAACTACGTATGGCGACTCGATCTCAGGGCACTCTTCCAGCCCAACCTGTTCCCAACTCGCGAAATTTCGTACCCCGTGGTCCTCAACCACAGGTATGACCTTCTCAGGGGTAGGTTCATTAGATTCTATAGGCTCCGAGCATTCCACCAGGATTCCAGGCTAATCCTGCAGCAGCACCTCACCCTTATGTCCCTATTGTGAACTCTCCTCCGCCTTTTGATCCCACTGGACCTGCGATGTCCAATGCGATTACTACGAGGAGCGGTAAGCAAACTATCGATCTGCCTCGACTTGATCCTGGCCCATCTTCTTCATCGCCCTCTCATTCGGGATGCGCATCGCATTCTCGTGAGGACGATACACCTAAACTAGTGCCAAGATCAGTCCCATTCCCTGAGGCTCTACTGAGGGAGCCAAAAGGCAAGAAAAAAGATACGTAGGCCTTTGATAACCTGCGTAATTTATTCAGGGATGTTGAAATCAAGGTACCCCTGTTAGAGGCTATCGACCACATACCTACTGTCACTCGATTTTTCAAAGACTACACTACACCTAGGCGACAGTCAAAGAAAATAAAGAATCCGGTGGTTCTCTTGCCTCATGTGAGTTGTGCAATACTGTCAAATCTACCACCAAAGCAGAAAGATCCGGGCACACCGCTTATTTCTTGTAGCATCCAAGGCTGCAATTTTAACCGTGCTCTGCTTGATCTAGGATCTTCCATCAATCTTATACCAACCATCATGCTCGAGAAATTTGCATTAGGAAATCTGAAACCCACCCCTGTCACGTTACAGTTGGTAGATCATTCTGTCAAAATACCAAAGGGTGTGGTGGAAGACGTGGTGGTTAGGGTCAACAGTCATTGTTTTCCTATTGACTTTCTTGTTTTGGATATGGAAGTTCCTAGCTCACTTTTTGATTGTCCGATCATCCTTGGTCGACCTTTCTTGGCCACAGCCCGCGCCCATATCGACTGCGAGTCGGGTTGTATTGAGATTGCCATTGGATCTGAGAAGCTCAAGCTTAACATCTTCAAGGCAGCCAAGAACTTTGATTGCGATTGCATCGAGGATGACACGTTTGACGAGGACATGGCTATCGGCACGTGTATCGGACTAATAGGGACCTATTCTGACTGCTGTGGATTGCCTTTAAACACAGACGATTGCCTGACCGACACATATTGTGACATTCCCCCATCCCTCCCTTTTCCTGTACCTTCTCCTGACCAGACTTCTGACAAGGTTTTCTCAGCTTCCCATACCTCATGGTCTGAGTCATATTTGGGCTACTCACCACCAGTCCACGCTCTTGAAGACCAGATTGCCCTTTCTTTCCTGCCAAATCAGGCGGAATTGCAACTCCACACTGGGACCTTGAGCCCACATACTACTCACTGGGGCTATCCTTTTTTGGATCCATCTATCCAAGATGCCCCTTTTCTTGGCCAAACTGAGGGCCAACTTCTTCCTCCTGCCTTGTTTCCTTCTGATCTACTTGGGACACTCTCATCCCAAGAAATGCCAGATCTTTCACCATCCTCTCTCGAGCTGAAAGAGCTGCCTAATACGCTTAAGTATGTTTTCTTGGGACCAAGTGAAACGCTCCTTGTAATCATTAGTTCAAAATTAACCAGGGAGCAAGAGTGCAAACTAACTAAGGTCCTTATGGAACACAAGGCAGCCATTGGATGGTCCTTATCAGACTTAACTTGCATTAGCCCCTCCTACTGCACTCACCGTATATATACGGAGGAGGAGGCTCGACCTTCCCGCGAGATGCAGCGACGTCTCCACCCTAACATGGGGGAAGTTGTTAAAAAGGAAATTATTAAGTGGCTGGATGAAGGTATAATCTACCCGATCAGCGATAGCCCCTGGGTGAGCCCGATTCACGTCGTGCCCAAAAAGGCGGGACTCACCATCCGTGTCAATGACAGGGGCGAATCCATCCCTACACGCACTCCTACATCTTGGAGAGTGTGTGTAGATTATAGGAAACTCAATGCTGCAACTATGAAAGATCACTTTCCGTTACCTTTTATTGACAAAATCTTGGAGCGGTTAGCGAGAAATAAATTTTTCTGTTTCCTGGATGGATTCTCTGGATATAACCTGGTGGCAATTGACCCCTGGGACCAAGAGAAAACCACCTTTACCTACACCTTCGGCACCTTCGCATTTAGAAGGATGCCTTTCGGACTTTGTAATGAGCCAGCAACTTTCCAGAGATGTATGTTGGCAATATTCCATGACATGGTGGGTGACTTTTTTGAGGTCTTCATGGATGACTTTTTGGTCTTTGGACCCTCTTTTGATGATTGTCTTGCCAACCTGACCCATATCCTTCGGAGATGTATTGATGTGAACCTCGTGCTTTCCTGGGAATAAAGTCATTTTATGGTACATGGGGGAATTGTTCTCGGGCATATTATCTCCGATAGGGGTATCAAGGTTGACAGATCTAAGCTTGATGTAATTGCTGATTTACCTGTGCTTAGCTCTGTCAAACAAATCTGCTCCTTCTTGGGACACGACGATTTCTATAGGAGATTCATCAAAGACTTCTCCAAGATTTATAGACCTTTAACTCATCTCCTATCGACCGATGTGCCCTTTGATATGGGCCCCGACTGCATACGAGCATTCACGCAGCTGCGTGATGCTGGCACCAAGGCCCCTGCTCTCCAGCCACCTGATTGGTCCCTTGACTTTGAACTCATGTGTGATGCTTCCGACCTTGTAGTCGGAGCCATCCTGGGACAAAGACGCGATAGACACCCCTTCGTGGTGTACTACGCCAGTAAGACATTGGACGAGGCCCAGCGTAATTATACAACCACTGAGAAAGAACTACTGGCAGTTGTCTTTGGGATAGAGAAATTCCGCTCTTACCTTCTGGGCTCGCATGTTATTGTATTCATTGACCACGTGGCCATTCGCTATCTCATGCACAAGAAGGATGCCAAGCCTAGACTAATTCGTTGGATCCTTCTGCTCCAAGAATTTGACATTGAGATCTGCGATAAGGCCGGAGCCCAGAATGTTGTAGCTGATCATCTCTCGAAACTGGACCCTGACCACATTGGACTTACCCTGCCAATCAATGAGGTTTTTCCCGATGAGCACCTATTGGCAATTAATGTGGCAAGTGGACCTTGGTATGCCAACATTGCCAATTACCTTGCTTCTGGTTCCCTTCAAAGTGGATGGCCTAAAAACTAGCGCGAGTGTCTCATTGCAGAAGCAAAGTATTATTTCTGGGATAATCCACTACTTTTTTGAATAGGTGCTGACCAGATCATCTGTCGCTGTATTCCTGACAGCGAATTCCCCAGTGTGCTATTCTTCTGCCACGATCAAGCCTGCGGAGGCCATTTCTCTGGGAGGAAAACTGCAGCCAAGGTGTTGCAGTGCGGTTTCTTTTGGCCCTCCCTTCACCAGGATGCACACAATTATGCCAAACATTGCACTAGGTGCTAGTCGTTAGGGTCAATGTCACATCGTGACATGATGCCCTTGCAACCCATCCTAGCTACTGAAATCTTCGACATTTGGGGAATTGATTTCATGGGTCCCTTTCCTCCTTCCAACGGCTTCGAATACATCCTCGTGGCTGTTGATTATGTTTCGAAATGGATTAAGGCTATTCCCACGTGCCATGCTGACCATGTCATATCCACTTGATTTATCAAAGACCACATTTTTGCACGCTTTGGGATCCCTCGAGCCATTATCTCGGATGGAGGAAGCCATTTTACCCATGCTTCTTTTCAGGCACTTCTGAGGAAATATGGAGTCCACCATCGTATCGCATCTCCGTATCATCCTCAGACGAACGGCCCGGCTGAGGTGTTGAATCGGCAAATCAAGCAAATTCTCTAGAAAACGGTTCGGCCTGACCATGAGGATTGGTCCAACAAGCAGATTGACGCACTTTTGGCATACCGGACTGCCTTCAAGGCTCCCCTAGGTATGTCCCCTTATAGAATCGTTTACGGGAAGCCTTGTCACTTGCCTGTGGAGCTGGAGCACCGCGCTTATTGGGCGGTTCGCCAATGTAACCTTGACCCAGACCTGTGTGGTCGAGAAAGGAAACTCCAACTCCAAGAGCTGGAAGAGCTTCGTCGTGAAGCCTACGATTCTGCCTTAACTTTCAAGCAACGTACTAAGGCTTTTCACAACAGCCGAATTCGGCGGAAGGAATTTGAGCCATTTCAGCAAGTTTGGCTTTACAATGCCCGGCTCAAATTCTTTCCTGGGAAATTGAAGTCCAAATGGACTGGTCCCTTCTTGGTCTCGAGACCATTTCCCAACGGGGCCGTTGAAATTGAAGATCCCAAATCTGGGCATAAATTTACAGTCAATGGGCAACGTTTAAAACCTTATCTTACTCATGAACTTGCTCCCGTTGGAGAAACTGTTGCCCTGCTGGAGGGTAACTAATTTCGTGCCTCATTCTGAGTCCAGCTGGGGACATTAAATTCAGCTCTCGTTGGGAGGCACCTCAGCAACACTCCTCCACTGTCACATACACTTCACTTCGCATCTTTTCACTTCACCACCCACCATCCGCCCACCCTATCACCTTGCTATATACCTTGCACCTCAGCTCTCATTCCCCGATCTTTGGACCTTCCTCTACCCTGCATGCATATGAGGACATAGCATCGTTTGGCATGGGGAGGTGGACAGGCATCTATAGGATCTGGGTATTATATGGTATCATGCAGCTTCCATCCATCTATAAATATGTACATAGCAAAAAAAAAAGGTGTTTAGTAATTATTTGAAGGCTGAAACAAAAAAAAATAATAAGTGTTTATAGATATTCAACCACTGTTTTGAAGACTTTCCAGGACACAGAAGCTTGATTCGCTCAAGCTCAGCTTAATTCACTTGAGCATTGACAAGATAAATCGGAATCTCTCCTAACTAAGGACGTATTCTTGTACCTGAGACATCAGTACAAGATCCGTTGGTTTGCTTCTACTCGAAAGCCTAAGTAATCTTGGTTCACACTACACATATCAAGAAATACCAGGTGAACATAAGATCCAACCCTAGTGTTCATTAGGGAAGGTGGAGTCCTTACTTGTGCACGCAGGTAGACTTTTTATCCCAGGCTTTAGTCATGTGTCTAGGAGAAACTCTTTCCACCAAAAAGGAACTCTCCCACCAAAAAAGTGTGCTCCTCCAAATAAAGTTGTAAGAGATACACTGACACTTGTTTCAAAAAAAAAAATCTGTGCAAATAAGTCAGTATATCTGGCAAATGTCAGTAAATTCTTCCTAAAAAGTTTTTTAGGGCAAGTTACAAATACCCTATTTCTACCATATATTCTTTGAGCCACAAATGTAATAAAATGGGAGTTGAGTTTTCCGTCATCTTTTTAAGGGTCAATCAGAAGACACGAGCTGAAACTGGGACCAACCTGCACTTAAATATTCGTGAGACCCTGGGCTTAAGTCTTAATGTTCATCTGATCAGTCTTGATCCTTCACTATGCACAAACCATAATCTCTTGAGCTCTCAAGTACGGCAAAAACCTTCTGAGTCCTGAAAATCGTACTTAAGGTTTAAATACCAAGAGTCCAGGTTAGTCGAGAGATGGTCTATGTCATATAAGACTTAAAGTACTGGTAGTCTTCTCTCACAATATCCAACAAATAAACACACCCATGTCACCTCAGAAGAAAATCTTCAGCTTAAGATCATTTCTAAATACAACACATAATGTTTTGCTAGGGACTAGCAAAAGATAGGCATGGGGGTATGATTGCACAGCAAAAATACACCAGTAATTATGCCATCTTGTGTTATTTCCTAGCACTGCCATTGCATCTTATATAGCTATAGTTGCATTTGTAAATAAACACATGCATGCATTGAGGATAATGTGAATAATTGGCCATCTAATTAACATCTTCATCAAGGGCTGCATTGCAAATTCACCATTCTCATTTTTTTATTTTGACTTTGAAATTCTTCTCCCTCGCGCAGCTCAGGGCATGGGGCATGCACCTCTTCGCTCCACTCCTCTGGCAGCAGCATGGGTTGGCATTCTTCTTCCTCTTTAAAACCCTTGGCCCTCCCCCTCGTGTTGGTAGACCCGGAGACACCACACTTCCACCCTCCCCTACGCACCACTCACATCACTCTCTACCGGGCACTCGTTTCCCCTCTCCCTCTCCATACACAGCACCTCTTCTCACCAGTTGAGAAGAGGAACGTTGAGTGCAAGAGAAGCTCACAGTGGTTCAGGACCCCACTGTGAGCTCCACCACCGCCTAGCTCCATCGTGAGCAGGTGGGCGTGGTGGGTTCTTGTCTTATTTTCCTTTTTATTTCTTTGTGTTTGGCTTTCTATTCTCTGTTTGGTTATCGTTTGCAGGTTACTCTCCATCGCCATTAGAGTAGTAAAGCTCCAAGCTCTGAAGCTCGTGCATAGCTACAGTGCACACTCTGCCACCTTTGCGTGCGTCAGACACCAATTCCGCGTGCTCTGTGCATGCCAGCCGGTTGCCCTTGCCCCTCTCCACACGCCTTGTCGCAAACCCCCGCCCGTGGCCCAGCCGATTTCCTCGCGAATCAGCAGGTCACCTTTTTGCCCTTGCACTGTAGCCGCGACCTCACGCAGCTACAGTGCGGTGATCGGTTTGTTTCTCACTTATCCGATCACTGTGCCTTCTCTCTCCTCCTCGCAACCTCCTCCAACCAGTCACGTGCGCGCGTTCCTGCGCTCTGCGTTACGCGCCCGCGCTCCTACGAAATCAGACGGCGGACGCACCCGCTAGACGACTTAACTCGCCCCCTCTTTCTCACACTCACCCGCCAGTGACACACCCATACTCATACACACACACACTCGTACACATACACACTCGTACACTCACACACTCACTTGTACACACCCACACATACATACATATATACATATATATATATCCACTCACTTATATACCTAAATATATACATATATATATATATATATACACATACATACATATACATATATATATATATATACATATATACATATTCATACCTATACAACTATATATAAATATATATATATATATATAGTTATACATATATACATATATATATATACACATATACACATACATATATTACTATATATATATATATATATAGCTATATAGCTATAAATGAATAAATAAATAAATAAATAAATATATATATATATATATATACGTATATATATATCTATATATATATACACAACTACATATATACTTATATAGTTATAACACTATCTATATATATACATATATATATATTTAC
Organism: Thalassia testudinum; assembly: GCA_037157565.1. Taxonomy (NCBI): domain Eukaryota; kingdom Viridiplantae; phylum Streptophyta; class Magnoliopsida; order Alismatales; family Hydrocharitaceae; genus Thalassia; species Thalassia testudinum. The sequence continues at coordinate 90,813,754 of JAZHRO010000003.1, forward strand.
ATACACATCACCTACCTGTATCCATATGCCCTTGCACTAGTCACTCCACCGCCCATTATATCACGGGAATATCTGCACCGGTTGTTGATATTCCCTGATACCTGCGTAAAGCAAGAGCCTCCGCACACACTCCCACACATCCATCCTACACTCTACGCGACACTTCGTCTTGTTGGTTGCATCTTACTAGACGTGGACCAACTCGATACTGTGCTACACACCATTTCCATTTCCACCCCCACCTCTATAAATATAATATATATATATCTATATATAGAGACTGTATTTATTTCTCTACAAGCAACCTACCTTGTTTTGTTTCTCTTTTGTTTCCTGCTATTAAAAAGATAATCCTTGTCTTGCAGGTACTCGATCTTGCAAATAGCAGGGCCAGTTCTTTTGGAAACCCTAAGTTGGCTCAAAGCCAAGGACCTAATTTTGAGGGTGTGCCTCAAGGACAGTATTATCAACAAAAAAAAAATCTTAAATAGAAAAAAAACCAAAAACATAATAAATGCATGGAAGAGATATGTTTTAGGAAAGGCGTAGAAATTTTTTCACCCTTACTTCCCACCTCCTTGAGATTGACCCTGGGCCTAAAAGTGACCAAGATAAAATTAAGTAGGCTAGGTTAAAAATTTTTTGTGAAAGATGGTTAGACTCGATTTAGGTTAACCCACTATACTAACTTCAACGATAATTTCACCATGTTAACACAACCTATTCGAGTTCTACCATTGTGCCATCTAGGCTGGCCAACATCGGCCAGCAGTGCCCGCCCACACCACTCCTCATCTGCGACCTCCATTCCCAGCCATTGTATCTTGATCCAACGACTGAGAAGCTTCCTCCACTGTGTGCCATAAGTCATCTTCTCGACTCAAACATTGACTTGGCCTGTTGGTGGAGGCATGGACATCCAAGGGAGGGGTGCGGGATCAAATCCTCGCAGCCCCCCTAATTTGTAATTGTAGGTGATCGGCTGGACGTACCACAATGCACATGCACGTATAGCCGCGCACGGCCACAAGCAACACACACAGCTCAGCCGTGCGCAGCGCATGCCAACGCACGCATGCACGTCACAACGTGGGAGGCACGGGTGCGTGATGCACGTGCTAGCAGTGGAGCAGATCTTTAGTGACAACTTGCATGGGTCTTTAGTGACGATTGCAGCTGTCACTAAAGCCCTTGGACAGATTTCTTCCCCTTCCTTCCACTATAAAAGGACCTACCCCCCTCCATTCTTCACCATCTCTTCCTTTCTTCCTCTCACCACCTCTAAGGCTCTAGAGAGAGCTTGTCCCAAGTCCGAGATGCTCCTTTACAGTAGAAATCAAATATTTTTCCCCACCTCTCATCCCCCTTCGTGGAGCATCCCGTGGTCATCTTCTCACCTACTTCGGGAAGTAGATCCTTACCGCGACGACGTCCCGCCCCATCCTCCTACTGCCGTTCTCCGTCGTCCTGCTCCCCACCACCTTCATCCAGGCACCTGTTTAACGCACGAAATTGATGTTTAAAATCGTTGCGTTGTAGTATAGTCAAAATCGTTCGACAACAAATAAAATTTATAACTCGAATGAAGTCCAACATCAAACATCGGGAGCAAGTGTTGCAATTAAATCTCAAAGACCACAACATTACCACAAATATGAGCAAGTTATAATGAAAATTTCATGCAAGAATGATATATATATGACTGTCAATACCAGAGTGCAAAAAGAATGAGGTAAAATGGTGATTTAAATCACCAATTACCCTTTACAATTATTTCATATAAATGCACAGTGCTTATCAATCAAATATTCCACATAATGCAAGTAAACACTATAGCCACAGTGCACTATCAGTGATATGAGACAGCAAGGCTTCAGATCATACGGCTTAAACTCCTCTTTACTATAGTGAAAAGGCACTATACTTTGCTTCTTCTCCTTCTCTTCTTCTTCTTGCTTTCCTGCTTAGTTCCTCACACACAAGGGAGCTTCCAATCTTCACAGTGGCTAAGTGTTGAGGTTCCTCTCTAAAGAGCAAAACCCCCCTCCCTCACTCACAATTTCCTTCTCCTCCTCTCTCTCAAATAGCCGGGTAGGTAGTCAGGTAATCGGGTATGAGCAGTATTGGGTCCAGGGCTACCGGTAGTGGGTAGTGCCCGAGGAGTGAGTTGGGTTGGGTTGGGTCAGGTGAGCGGTGTGCGGGGACCTCGCCCCCAGTGTGCTTGAGGTGATAAGCCCTTAGCACAAAAAATAATATATGCATAGGCAAGCCAGGCAAGCCTCTTTCCACAAACGATGTGGGACTAAGTTGTCCCTTCTTCCTCGCGCGAGTAGCTGCTGAAGTATGCGTCCAATTTGATGGTTGTTGAAACGTCAGAGTACTACGCTATCGAATTTAGTTTTGAAAACCTATCGTTGTAGTTTTAAAAGTGAAGAATTTGGGTTCAACAAATACAATTTATGTCGGAATAGAAATCCCGGGTCAAGCTCAGGGAGGCTACGTCAATGGAAATTCACAATTATATTTTTTCATGTTTTTGTTAAAAAGCAGAGTAATTACAATGAAATGAAGCATTATAAACAATTAGAATAAGGGAGAGAGAGAGAGAAAACATTCACTTGATACTTCACAATGTTTATACAATTAAGTAAGCAAGAAATTACACTAGAAAGTAGGAAAACTATTACAACTAGAAAGCATGAAAATTCTACTCTAGAAAGTAGGAAAAAGGAATGGGAGAGAGAAGTTATCCTCCTCTACGATCACTTGGAGGAGGATCCGGACAAGACGATGCCTGGAAGACGAAGAACAGAGTGGGAAGAAGGAGGTCACGGCAGGAAAAACGAGAACGAGGCAGCACGTCATCGTCATTGCGGGATCTGCTTCCGAAATGGGGGCGAAAAATTGACTTTATCGATTGAGGAGCATCCCGGGTGTGGGACAAGCTTCTCTTGAGCTTTGGAGAGGGAGAGAAAGAAGGGATGAGAAATTCATATGGAGGGGGTCACCTTTTATAGTTGCAAGGAGTGAGGGCATTTTGGTCATTACATTTTGAAAATCATTAATTCAGGACCTTTAGTGATGGATAGATCTGTCACTAAAGGCCTGAATGTGGCCTTCATGGGCGGTGCGCATGCGCCCGCTCGCCTCCTCACGCCTCAACTCACGCCCACATCCATCTGATCTTGGTTGTCCGATCATGAGATCGGACAGCTGAGAACGTTCCTCACCGTGCCTCAACCGTGCGCCTTGCGCGTGAGATCCTGCATCACGTGGGGCGTTAGATAGCGCGTGAGCACTATCGGCCACGCGGAGCTGTTGGATCTTCATCACGCGGCAGATCATGCTCGTGCACCTGCTCCAATTTGAGGCGTACGGGGGCTCGATCCCGTGCCTCTTCGCCTCGTTAAGGTGCTCAACCAACGCGCTACAGGCTCGTTTGTGTTGAGCGCACAACTTAAGTGCACGCTCCTCGCAGTCGTTGAATCTTGATCCAACGGCAGAGAAGCGCTGGCCAGAAGTGCTTCAGCGGATGCATGCGGCCGGTTGGGTGACCGAGATGGTGCCACGTGGCGCCATCTTGGCTGTCCATTTTCTGAGTGATGTAGAAGGTGCCATGGGTATTGGATTGGATCAATTTTCACCCCGATAGGTTGCGATCGTCGATCTGAACCCATCCGTGTGGTCGAATTTGTCGTCTGAAGTGCAGATTAACATCATATTGTCCTTTGATCTTCTAGGGTTCCTCGATCTCTATTTGATGCTACAGATATCTGATTAGAGCAAACTTGGAGTTGTTGAACTCCACTCGTCTCCCTGATCAGATCCGTATGGTTGGATCTTTGATCTGAGGCCTTCATAAAAATTCGCCTTATCCTTGGCCATAAAAGGAGATAATTAACATCTATTTTATTTAGACTAATCTAAATGCAAGATGATGCATGTTATATAATATTTATAGTATGTAATGCAATTCTATGCTTAAGTACATACATAAACAGACATTTTATGTAATATAAACAAGTTTGGATCACACCCCCATGCCTATCTTTTGCTTGTCCCTACCAAAAACTACATGCTATTTATAAAAGAATTAGGTTGGATTACTTAAGCATAAGTTATTTTCAATATTAAGAAAATTTTTACTTAGGATTTGAACTTTCAAAGACACAACAGCGCCCAGGTATCTGCCAAAATGTAGACCTCCTCAAGCCTTCGCCTTATTCAAAGAAAATTTTCTTTTTTTCTTTTTCTTCTTTTCTATTTTTTTTTTTTTGGATTTTTGAGTTTGGGGTTAAAGAGTGGCTTTCTACGGCCATTCAACTCAAGCAAGATTTGATGAAAATCCTAAGTTCTAAGCATCTTATTGTGAATGTGATAGACTCATTGGTTAGCAATTAGAATGGACTTCGGGTTTCTATGCATCTAAGTAACCTTAAAAAGAGAGTTCTGCCTAAAGGTATATCTTTACGACCGGTAGCTTTCTCCCTACTTTTATTTTTATGGGGTCAACACAAGGGTGAATCCAGTGTATATCTCCCTAGTTTATTCTACTTGTCCGCTTCTTCCTAAGTGTTTTGGGAATTTTAAGTGCATTTCTTGAGCTGGATTCTGGACAACCGGTCGATGAGCTGTTACCACCAACAACTTGCCAGCCATACTCATGCAACGAAGTGTGGCTTATTTCATTTGTTTTCTTCCTTTTTTTCTTTTTCTTTTCTTTTTGACTTTCTTTTCTTCTTTTTTTTTTTAAGTAGGTGGCTTCCCTGGTCTAAGATTTACCTAAAGGCAGCAAGAGGAGAATGGTTCAGTGACTGGGCTCTGGACAACCTACCTATGGGCAGTTACCCATGATAGCTTGCCAGCCATATCACCCTAGAAGGTTCATTAGCTACCCAATTTCCGTTAAGACTGTTGATCAACAAGTCAGTGAAAAGAAAGTGTGTAGATGTTTTAGATTTAAAGTTCCTTCAAATCAGAGGGTGGATTAATAAGTCTTGTACTTATCACCCAAACCTATTTAATCAGATTACAATAGAATTAAGATGGCGAGGACTCGAAAAATAAATCCACATTTTAGTGGATACATGGGACGATTAAGCCCAAAGACCTGAAGGATTTTTGTATTCAGATTCTAATATAATATTTCCTAAGATTGAAAAGTCCTAATGTCCAAGTATTCCTTCCTAATTCAATTATTATTTTTATGCATATATAAGAAGAGAAATACAATTTACAAGAATTTCATAGAGCTGACAAAATGATTCAAAAATGAATCCACCCCCCCATGCCTAAATGTCCACATTGAGAAAAAGAGACATGAAAGAAAGGGTAGAGTATGAAAGATATCACCTGAATATGAAGCTCGGGTCAACTTTGTGTCATATGTACAATTGCTGAGTTTAATGCCGTCAGCTAGGCGAAGTCTAGCCAAAGAAGTCACAATATGGCCAGAGCAACCGTGTCTGAGACGGGTTCTGCAAGAGTACGGTCAATAACAAGCTTCAGACATTGACCGTTGACTTTAAATGTGTTACCTGTCTTTGGGTTAGAGATCTGAACGGCTCCATTTGGAAAAATCTGGTCGATAATAAATGGGCCATTCCATTTTGATCTAAGTTTGCCGGGAAAGAGCTTAAGTCGAGAATCAAATAACTAGACCTTCTGGTTCGGCTCAAAGCTCTTACGGGAAATCAATTGATCATGTAGAGCTTTGGTCCGAGCCTTGTAGATCTTGGCATTCTTATATGCATCATTTCTATGCTCTTCCAACTCAGATAGTTGGAGTTTCTTGGTCTTCCCAGCTAAACTCAGATCTAAATTGCATTGCTTGATTGGCTAGAATACCCTATGTTTAATCTCTACGGGTAAATGGCATGCCTTTCCGTACACTAGACGAAATGGAGACATGCCGATGGGCATTTTATACACTGTACGGTAGGCCTAAAGAGCGTCCTCATGCTTTTGAGTCCAGTCATTGCGATCAGGCCTAACCATTTTCTGTAGAATATTCTTGATCTCCTGATTGGAGATCTCGACCTGTCCATTCGTCTAGGGATGGTAAGGTGTGGAAATTCGATGATTAAACCCATATTTAGCCAGCAAATTATGGAACTGGGCATTAGTAAAATGAGTGCCACCATCACTGATGATGGCCCTCGGAATCCCGAACCTGCTGAAGATGTTTTTCTTTACAAAATCGATGGCCACCTTGTGGTCATTGGTTCGGGTGGGAATTGCCGCAATCCATTTAGACATGTAATCAACAACGACAAGAATGTACTGATGTCCAAATGAAGGGAGAAAGGGTCCCATGAAATAAATGCCCCAAACGTCGAAGATTTAGATAGGAAGAATTGGGTTTAGGGGCATCATATCTCTCTTAGTTATGCTCTTGAGTGCCCGACATCGGGAACACGACCTTGAGAAATCCTAGGCATCCTTGAATAAAGACGGCCAATAGAATCTAGATTGCAAAATCTTTGTAGCCATTTTTTTCTCGGAGAAATGTCCACCACATGCAGATGCATGGCAGAACTCGAGTATACTGTTGAATTCGTTCCCCAGAACACATCGGCGAATAATCTGATCAGAGCCGATGCGGTATAGTTCAGGGTCCTCCCAGAAGTAGTATTTGGCCTCAGATTTGAGTCTATCGCGTTGTTGCTTGGTCTAATCCTGGGGGATTTGACCAACAACCAAATAATTAACAATGTCAGCAAACCATGGGGTTTGGACACCTGAAATTGTAAGGATGGTTTCATCCAAAAAAGTATTACCAATTGGGACGCTCGGACAAGAAGAATCACTTAGAAGTCTTGACAAATGGTCCGCCACCACATTTTGTACCCTGGATTTATCCTTGATTTCAAGATGAAATTCTTGAAGTAGAAGAAGCCAACAAATAAGCCAGGGTTTGGCATCCTTTTTGGCTAAGAGATATCTCAAGGCCAAGTGGTCGGTATAAATGATGACATGAGACCCTAAGAGATAAGCCCTGAATTTTTCCAAAGCAAATACTACAGCTAGTAATTCCTTTTCAGTAATAGTGTAATTCCTCTAGGCTTCATCCAGAGTTTTACTAGTGTAGTAGATGACAGAGGACTTCCTGTCAACTTTTTGACCCAAAACAGCCCCTACCTCCTAATTAGAAGCGTCGGTCATGATCTCAAAAGGGGCTATCCAAACCCGTGGTTGCAACATCGGAGCTCAAGTGACTACCATTTTTAGGAAATCAAATGCCTTATGACATGATTCATCAAAAACAAACAGTGTTTCTTTGGCGAGAAGATTGCTCAGAGGACGAGCAACCTTCGAGAAATCCTTGATGAATCTTCTGTAGAATCCCACATGACCAAGAAATGATCAAATTTTTTTAACAGATGTAGGAGGAGGAAGTTTAGTGATAGCATCAACCTTAGCTTTATCCACTTCAATTCCCCATTTAGAATTACATGACCCAAGACAATGCCTTCTTGTGTCATGAAATGACTCTTTTCCCAGCTAAGGACTAATCGTGTTTTGATGCATCGTTTAAGAGTTATTTGTAGATTAGCTAGACAAGAGTCAAATGATTCTCCAAAAATAGAGAAATCATCCATGAAGACTTCCATAAACTCTCCCACCATGTAAGAGAATATGGCTAACATACACCTTTGAAAAGTTGCAGGTGCATTGCACAAACCGAAAGGCATCCTACGGAAAGCAAAGGTTCCATAGGGATAGGTGAAAGTAGTTTTTTCCTAGTCCTCGGGATGGATAGGAACTTGGTTGTATCCCGAGTAGCCATCAAGAAAATAGAAGTACTTCTTCCTGGCTAATCTCTCCAAGATTTGATCAATGAAAGGCAGAGGGAAATGATCCTTTTTCGTGGCTGTGTTCAGCTTCCTGTAATCGATAGAAACCCTCCAAGAGGAAGCTGAATGAGTTGTGACAGATTCTCCTTTCTCGTTAGTCACAATGGTAATCCCAACTTTCTTAAGAACAATTTGCACGGGACTTACCTAGGGACTATTAGAGATCGGATAAATAATTCCTACATCGAGCTACTTAATGATTTCCTTTTTGACCACTTCTCGCATATTTGGATTTAATCTCCTCTGCATCTGGCAAGAAGGGCGGGATCCATCTTCCAAGAATATTCTATGATTGCAGTAAGATGGCTCGATCCCCCTAAGGTCATGAATGGTCCAACCAATTGCCTCCTTGTGTTCCTTCAGGACCTTAATCAATTTAATCTCCTGCTCCTTTGTTAATTTAGCACTGATAATCACAGGGAGCATCTTCTGTGGTCCTAAAAGTTGATATTTCAAATTCTCAGGCAATGGTTTCAGTTCATGCTGGGGCGGGTTGATGATTGAAGGTAAGGAAGATGCTGATGACTCATCAAGAGGAAGATGTTGAGAGTGAACAAAATCAATAACCACTTTTGAAGATGGCAGGTCTGCCATAGAGGGTTGTGGGTCAAATTCATCATCAAAAGAGGAACTTTCAATTGTAGAAACCACTAAACAAGTTTCAATGTTCACATTATCCTCCTCAAGTTTCTCAATAAATCCACAATCCTCAAATTTATTAATCACCTTAAAAATATCCAATTTCATTCGTTGATCCCCAAAGGTGATTTCCATGCTACCTCTTTCACAGTTAATGTTGGCCTTAGCGGTAGCCAGGAATGGATGCCCTAGAATGATGGGTGTGTTCCTCAGATTTTCTGGTACATCCATGTCAAGGACAAGGAAATCTACAGGAAAATTGAAATCCTTAACCCTAACTATAACATCTTCAATAACGCCTCTTGGATTTGTGACTGAACGGTCTGCTAACCGCAACGTTACTGAAGTCGGCCGAAGTTCACCTAATCCAAACTTCTCGTAAAGAGAAGTCGAAAGTAGGTTGATGGATGCACTCAGATCCAGAAGTGCTCTATCAAAAGTGTAATCTTCGATGACATAAGAAATCAACGGAGCACCTAGATCTCTCTTTTTCTGAGGGAGGTGGTGCAGTATAATAGAACTAGCCTGCTTGGAGAGTACCACCTTCCTTGGAACAGATTCTCTCGACTTACGCTTTTGTGTACATAAATCTTTTAAAAATCTCGCGTAAGCCGATATATGCTTGATAGCGTCGAGGAGTGGGATATTGATCTCAACATTCTTAAAAATATTCAGAAGCTCCTCATTGCTATCAGCAGACTTCTTTGATTTGATCAGGCTTCAGGAAAAGGAACATGAGTCAGATCTTTAGAATCATGTTCCTGAGCCTTAATTTCTTCTCCAGAATTCTCCTTTCTCTCCTCAGGTTCTTCAGGATTCGGTAAATCAGAACAGTGTGGTTATGGATCTTGAGTTTGTTTACCACTCCTCAAGGTAATAGAATTTACGGATGGATATGAGTTTGGGTCTTGGGGAGGGTTAAGAAAGATTGGAGGGGCTTGATTAGCCAAGAATTGTTGATGTGCAGAAGAAGAAGAGGGACCCTGCTCAACCACCTGAGCATGTGCGTGTGGGTTTCTCTGATTTCCGTACCCATGGGCTTGGTTGCTCGGATTTAGGATATTTCGTGGGTTGGGTATGGGTTGAGATGGTAGAGATCCAGGTTGACAAGAGTTAGCTATGTGCCCAGTTTGCAAGTTGTCCAGCGAGGTTTTCATTTGCCGCATGAGCTAGAGCATGAATCCTTGCATCTCTACCATTTGTTGGTTCAAATCAGCCTACCCTACGGGTTGACGGGAATTCCAAGCTGGCTGATTGACTTGATTTGGGGGCAACTGAGTATACACGTGACCCTGACCCATTGGTCGCTGCAGAGCATACTTGCTGGGTCAGAATTGGGTCTGTTGTCCTAGGTTTTTCTAGGAGAAGTTAGGGTGGTTTCTCCAACCCGGATTATAAGCATTAGAGTAGGGGTTGGATTTAACGTTCTCCTGTACAGCACAGACATCCTCATAGGGTGAGGATGGAGAGAAAGAAAGGGAAGGATCAGAAAAATTGGGATCAAAGGCCCTAGTTTGGAACCCGTGGGGTTCCAAATAATGCTGACTCGCAGGTTGAGCCGCATTGAGTTGATTCACGAACTCCCATTAAGAAGGAGCTCGTGACGAATGGAATCCCGAATTCTGGGATTGAGTGGATCGAGCGTTGTTCATTGAATTTCCAGCCATCCACTCTTCCATTCTCTTAGCAACCAAGTCTACCTTATCAAGTTTGTTATAAATCAATTCCATATCAACTGAATGAGAGTCATGGACTTCATTAACATTTAATCTAGGCTGCTGGAACTGGTTAAAAGTATCCATGGAGGCATGATTGATTGAATTCTCACTCATTTCCTCAAACAAATCGTGTGCACTATCTGCATCTTTGTTGAGGAAATTGCCTCCGCAAGAAGCATCCACGTGATTTCCGAGTTGCTCAGTCAACCTGTGGTAGAAGATTTGCACAAGTTGCCATTTTGGCACCTCGTGGTGTGGAGACCTCCACAATAAGTCCTGGAATCAGTCCCACGCCACATGAAACTACTCCCTCGGCTGCTGGGTAAAGGTACTGATTGCCCGTCTCAAAGCATTGGTACGTCCGACAGGGGAGAATTTCTTCAGAAAGGCCGATTTCAACTCATTCCAAGTTGCAATTGGTCTTCCTATAGTCCTGTACCAATGAGTGGCTTTATCACTAAGATTGTGGGGGAAGTGCCTCATGATCATTTGCTCCTCATTCACGTTTCGTGCCTTGGTGGTCTGGACCAAAGTGGTCAAGTCCTCCAAGTGTTGAAACGGGCCTTCGGAGCCAAGCCCATGGTAATGTTTGATCGGGCTTAACACTTGGGGCTTGATTTCTACGTCTTCGGTCGGAATTTGGATGTCGGGACGTTCCCTGTAATTTGAAGGATCATAAAAATCCTTCAAGGCCTGAGCACCCTGTATTCTCTGGAACCATTCCTGCATTCTCTACATTTGTTCCAGCTGCCTTCAGAATTCCTCTTATGGATCCCGAGGCAGAGGAAGTTGTTGATCGGCCATGGTATCAATTTGGCCAAAATCCAATTTACGCCTCCTAGAATGCTCTAGTGGTCCTTCCAATCGGGGATTCAATGACTGTCTTCCCAGCATAAACTAGGAAAAGGTCGAAAGGACTGGGGATAAGGACCCTGCAGCACAGCAAAACAAGGTTGTCCTTAAGTGGGGTAGCCTAAGGATCTATAGACTCCCAAAACCCTCCTTAAGATTATAAATGATTTACTGTACTTGTGCCTGCTCAATCCAACCAGTTAGGAGGGATTGGGGAGAAGGTTCTTCCTTCAGCTTGCACCTCCAGTTCCTAGTGTACCCCTCAGCCGCGGTTGTTTGATGCTACTTCCCTAGTGATGTAAACATGTTTACATTACTTAAGATGTCTATTTATGCATGCTCTTAAGCATAGGATTTCATTACATACTATAAATATTGCATAACATGCATCATCTTGCATTTAGATTAGTTTGTATAAAATGGAGGTTAATTGTCTCCTCTTATGTTCAAGGATAGGGCAAACTTTTTATCGGGGCCTCAGATCGAAGATCCAACCATACAAATGTGATCAGGGTGACAATTGGAGTTCAACGACTCCAAGATCGTCCTAATCAGACATCTGTAGCATCAGATAGAGATCGGGGAACCCTAGAAGTTCAAGGGCCAAGATGGTGTGAATCCATACTTCAAACGACAAATCCGATCGCACGGATGGATTTGGATCGACGATCGTAGCCTAACGACACGAAAATCGACTCAATCCGACAATTGGGCACCATCTACATCATCTAGAAGATGGACTGCCAAGATCGCACCACGTGGCACCATCTCAGCCACCCAACCAGCCGCTGCACTCGCCGCACCCTCTCTTCTTCTTCATTTCTCTACCGTTGGATGCCCATCCAACGGCTGTGGATGCACGTACCTAAATAGTAAGTGCAACACAAATGTGCTGATAGCGCGTTGGTCGAACGTGCTCACGAGAAGGCGAGGCGTGCGTTCGAGCCTGCGCAAGCGGCTGCTGGGGCGCGGGTGAGCGGGCTCCGCGAACGCTCGATCGCGATCGAGTAGCTGTGGGTGCTCAATCTATTTCACATGCTATCGCACGCCTGCACATGACGCGAGATCGCACGTAGGCGTTGCGTGTAGAGGAGGCGGTTAGAGGGGCGAGTTAAGTCGTTCGATCTCACGATCGGACGACTAAGATCGGCAGAACGTGAGAAGGCGTTGCGAGCAGAGGAGGCGAGCGAGCGAGTGAGCGGCCGCCCCACTATGCCCACGATGGGGCTTTAGCGACGGTTTTATCTGTCACTAAAGACCCCTGATTTAATGTTTTTCAAATTAAAATGACCAAATTGCCCTCACTCTTTGCAACTATAGAAGGAGACCCTCTTCACATGAAATTGTCATCCCTTCCTTCTCTTCTCTCCCTCTCCAAAGCTCAAGAGAAGCTTGTCCCACACCCGGGATGCTTCTCGCGAAAAAAAGTCAAATTTTTGTCCCCCTTTCGGAAGCAGATCCCACAACGACGATGACGTGCTGCCCCGTTCCCATTCTTCCTGCTTCGTCCTCCATCTTGCTCTGTTCCCCGTCTTCCAGGCATCATCCCGTCCAGCTCGTCCTCCAAGCGATCGTCGAGGAGGATATCTCTCTCCCCATTCTTTTTACTACTTTCTAGAGTAGATTTACTACTTTCTAGTGTAATCATTTTCCCGCTTTCTAGTCATAATGAATAGTGTAATGAACAATCTCATTGTTAATGAATTCCATGTTCATTCTACATCTCTTTTGATTTTTGTTTGTAATATTCTCTCTCTCTTATTCTCTCTCTCTTCTATTTATTGTAAATAGTTAGATAGTTTCTAATCAATTATTCTACTTCGTGACAAATAAAATAAATGCATATTTTTAAATCAAACGTCCGACTTCTTGAGTTCGACCCGGGATTTCTATTCCGGTATAAATTTTATTTGTTGAACATGGGTTCTTCGCTTTCAAACTACAATGATAGGTTTTTCAAAACCAAATACGATAGCGTAGTAACTCGTCGCTTCAACATTTTTGCACCGTTGCTGGGGAGGCGACGCTCTTTGATTTTTTTTTTTTGCATTTTATAACTTACAAATCATTTACCTCACTTTTTTCTTTCTTATTGTGATTACAGGTACTCTTTTGAGACAAGCAAAAGCGGTAGATTGGAGTAAAGTGCTGTTGAAGGTTCTGTAAGTTATCCCCTACCTCCTACCCATTAGTTTTCATTTCAGCACATAATAACACAAACATTAATCAACCTAGGTGTTCTTATAAACTCTAAGGTTAGTTTTGTTTGTTTGTTTGACACCTACACCCGCCTCAACCTCCACATTTAAAAAAGAAAAATTGAAAAAAAAATCTCACAGAGGTACACAACCTCATCTGATTTTCAAACTCAACCGGTAAATCGATCTTTGGAACCGGTACACACATCCAAACACATAATTGAGTAGAAATCAGATTAGGTAATCACTTGTGTGCCTAATTAAGTGGTGCAACAGGCTTGAGTTGATTGGGCAGCACCACTTCAATTAAAATCAACTCATCAAGTAGCTGACGTATAGGTTTAACTCTTAGGGATTTACCAGGCACTCCACATTCTTTTAAGTTTCAAAGGAAAACATCTTCACCTGTGCTTTGAAAACCTGGTGTGCTAACAAAACTTGTTTGAAAATACCTAAAGTTGAATCTTAAAAGCTACTAAGCATGATTTGAACTCTAAAATTCATCGCATTAAAAATAATCTTGCTTGAAAACCACTGGTTGTGCATGCACACACATCAATCAATTATTAATGGCACACCCAGATAAAAGGCCCATCACATTCCAAAAGCACATTCAAACCTAGCCCTAAATAAAATAGAGTAGACTTTGGCCTTAAGGATTCAACTCGCTCTTCAGAGCCCAGAATGAGATTATTTTCGATTAGTCTGTTTGTACTGTTCAATCTGATGTTTAGCTAGGGGAGCAGAATCAAACGATCACGGCTGGGGGGTACACTAGGAACCAGAGGCGTAAGCCGAAGGAAGAATCTTCTCCCCAGTTGATAGCGATGGGTTCGAGAGATAACCGGGTTTGATTGTTATGTCGTTGTAATATAGCCAGTTGTTGCCATCATTTCAAATATATAAAATTTTTTTTACTCGGAAAAGAGTTCCCGAGGTCGAACTCAGGGAGCAAGTTGTATTCTAGAGATATACATGTTTCTTTTACAAAAATAAACAAAGAGAGAGAAAGAATTTGGTGTCTCTTTTTTTTTCTCTTTGTTTCTCCTCGTCTCAGATCTTCTTCTTAGTTCTGCAGAAGTGATGCTCTTCTTTCTTTCTTCAGATCTCCTTCTTTCTTCTTTGTTCTGCAGAGGTGATCTTCTTCTTCTTTGTTCGGCAGAGGTGATGCTCTTCTTCTTTGTTCGGCAGAGGTGATGCTCTTCTTTCTTTGTTCGGCAGAGGTGATGCTCTTCTTTCTTTCTTCAGATCTCCTTCTTTCTTCTTTGTTCTGCAGAGGTGATCTTCTTCTTTCTTTCTTCAGATCTCCTTCTTCCTTCTTTTCTTTTTCTAGTCAGGGACGTCGCCCCTCCTTCTTTCTTCTTTTCCCTTCAGGCCGTCGTCTGATTTCCAAATCAGACGACTTAAACTGCCTGTTGCTACAGTGTCTTCCTCAGCTTCCTTCCTCTTCACCTGTTCCTGCACACTTCAGAGCTTACGTCAGAGGACAAAACCTACTCTACCCTCTCCCCCACGTCTCTCTCTCTCTGAAACCACTCTTGGGAAAGCTCTCCCAGAGCTGCCGGGTAATCGGGTACGGGTCGTGCCTGGGTCCAGGCCCACCGGCGTGAGTGGTGGGCGAGGAGTGCAGGTCAGTCTAAGTCGGGTCGGGTCGGGTTAGGTCCGCGGGGCGTGAGCGCGGACGAGACCGGGTAACCGGGCGGGTGAAGGGGACCTCACCCCGTGTGCTGAGGCAGTAAGCCTCCAGCACTTTTGCATCTTATATCGCTGCGCCTCTTCAGACTTTTCCGAGGTGGGACTAAATGTCCCACCTCAATTGCGCGCCCACAGCGGGGAAAGCAGCGGGAGATCGCGGCGTCACGCGAAGCCTTCTCCCTTAGCTGCGAGCCTGGTGTTTTGTCGAAACGCCTCGCAAGGCCTGGGAGTTGAATCTGGGCGTGGCGCTGAGCGTGGCGCGCCTGTAGCTGCAGGCGGAAGCAGCTCCTTCTGCACGGCAATGGCGGCGGAGGTCGGGTGGCCTGTTCACAGGAAAACGGCCTCTCGGCCTAATCAGAAAGTGCCGAGAGCTTCGCCAGGGTGCGGCGAAGCTCGTGTGGGTGGTGGCGAGGCGTGGGGCGGCGTGCAAGGGCTGCCCTAGGTTGGACTGTGGGTCGGAGGATGGGTTTGTTGGGGGAAGCGTTACGGAGGTGTGGAGTGGCAGTGAAGGGGTGGGGGGTGCTCAGTGTGATGAGGCGGAGGTTCGGTGAGGGACGGCGAGGTGTGTGAGGCTGTGGAGCGATGGGAGCATCTCGCCGGAGGGTGGCCGGAGACGAAGGGGGTGGCGATGGTCAGGGTCGGTCGAGGGCTTAATTGAATAAATTGAAGGCAGGGAAAGAAAGAGGAGAAGAAGGGGAGTAGTTCTAGCTTACTTGCAGGGACGAAGGGGGAGGAACAGGGCGACAGTCGTATCGACTGTCGCCGGAGAAGACGATGCTCAGGGAAAGGGGTGGCGGCGAGCAGAGAGCCGGAGAGGCGCCAGCTGGGTGCGGTGTGGCGCGGGAAGAGCAGGGGAGGAAGTCTCTACTGCTGGTATTGCGGCAGAGCGAAGAGGAGAAGGGGGAGGAACCGCCGGAGCTAGTGAGCGTCTGCCAGAGAGAGAAGAGAGGAAAGTTGGGGGTTTTCTCCGTCAGACCCGAGCTGCCCCGGTCGGTGGAGCAACGGGGGGTATTTATAGGGATCAAAACAGGGAGGAAGGCGGAGGGAGACGACGTGTCTCCCTCGCCGAAGGATGGCCGGAAATAAGAATCCATACCGTCCGTGCGTTCGTACGGCCGGTATGGTGGGTTACAACGACCAGGGGGTGTCCCTGCGACGGCTGACGACGCAGGGCACCCCCGGTTTACTTGCCAGGTCCCCCCCCTCACCTTGCGCGGCGCCATGCTCCGCGCAAGGTCGCCGGAGCATGGTGCTGGCAGGTTTTGCAGGGGGGACCTGATCGCAAAGAACGAAGGAGAGTTAGGGGCCAAAATGCGAGGGTTCAAAAGTTGAGGGCCAAAGAGTAAATATATGAGGACCAAAGTGTAAAGTCGGTCAAGGAGGTTTCTTCTTAGGCTCAAGTTTTTATACATGATTAATTAGGACCTAAGGAATCTGATGGTGAATTTCATTTCTATATTAAACCTTGTTTGGCCGGTCAATTTACGCAAAAACCCAAATTAAGTTATTAATTGGGCATGGTTCTCAATGTAGGTCAAAATGGGTTCTGAAGGCCAAATTGAAGGTTCTAAACCCTAGAGATTATTTTTCTATGAATTTTAGAGGGTTTATTCTATTTTTACATTGCCTCGAACCTTGTGAATTGAAGTGGGTTGTTTTAGGGTTACAGATTATCATTTAGTTTCTTGGAAGTGCTGTAGCCCTTGCTAGATCATCTCATCCCACTTTTATTCTTATTAAGCTGCTTTGACCTATGTTTGGGCCCTGAATTACCCTGTATGCAGATTATACTGGTAAAATTGCATTTTTACCCCTTATGACTTGTTTTCTTCTCAAACTCAGAATTCTCTGAGTTAAGCCTTTCCTTGAGATATGTAGGAGCTTTTATCCTTTGTATTAGGTCAAAATGAGCTAGTTATTGCTCATGTTGAGGTTCTCATCATACCCCCATGCCTAGCTTTTGCTAGTCCCTTAGCAAAAACTTAAGGTTTCAACCCTTGTTCTAGACCATGAAGTTTTTAATAGTTTTAGATAAGTGCCCTTTTTTTTTATTTGAGCATAGATTAGGTTAGAATGCTGACCATAGGCCTAAAAGGTACTCTAGTACCAATCAGGATCCAAATCTGTCTAGCCTTAGCCTCAGTCTTTTAGCAAAGGTTTTTAAGGTCCACAAGAACTAACCTAAGGTTTATTGGACTTCGTGGTTAAAGCACCCGTGCTTGAAATGATTTTAGCCCTGGCTCAGTTCGCAGTGCGTTTTGTAAGAGAGAGATAGAAAGTTTTTCTGTTTGGAGAGTTTTCTCTCTCTTTTTCTTTTTAGTTCTAGCCTAGGATTGGCTTTTCAACACGGTATGTATCAGATTCCTTGCTCCCATCATCAATCCTCAAGGGTTCCTGGCGATCGATGTTTCGAGATAGCACCGCCCATGGCAACCCCCGGAACCCTGGCTATTGAGATTTCGAGATAATCCCATCCATGGTGTTCCGTGGCCGAATCCAGACCCTGGCAATTGACATTTCGAGATAATGCCATCCATGGAATCTGAATCAGCAGAGTGCTTACACGCCCCCAGTAGGATATGTAAATATCCTAAGAGACAAGCACCGAGGAGATGATATTTTGTTACGCATCTTCGAGGGGATTTCCCGCCTCTCCGCGCTGGGAACTCGTCCAAATCAACTTGTGTTGATCGGCCGCTCCTATTCTAGGTGTTCTTTTCAGAATTTTGCGACGCCTCTGCGTGATTCTGATTTTTACGCTTACTGAACCAGGCTGTGTGTGAGGTTAGGGTGCTTAGGTTACTGAGTCCCGTAAACCAAAAATTAGTTAACGAGGCCGAATACTCCCTAAGCCTTAGACCTAATACTTCAGCTTTTCATTTTCCTCAACCTCTTGAGGAGTGTCCAGATCTTAATGGGTACTAAGAGTCTATTCAAGAATGCCGAAGGTTTGCATTCTTTACTAATCTCTTTGTGCACTTTTCTTGAATGAGGTCTAGAACTTAGGTTAATTCCTTAGTTCCTTACTAATGACTATCACTTTTTCTCATAATTTTGTGCTCCTTTTTCATTTTGTTTCTTTTCTCCTTCACAAAATTTCCTTCTCCTCTTTTCCTCTTATTCTTTTTCGAAATTTTTTTTTTTTTATAAATTTTTATGGTGTTTTTGGCATATGTGAATTTTTTTTTGTTTGAAACCTTTTCTTACAAGTTTTGCACTTTCATACCCCCCCATGCCTAAGATTTGCAATGTCCTCATTGTAACCTAGGGGGTCTTAGTTCATTCCTTAAGACAGAAATTTGGATGAGTGGATGGGTCGGGTTGAATTTTTGCGGACGATTTCAAATCCCAGATGCAAGCATCTGAGTTGGGGTCGGCTGTCTACAAGGGTGAACTTCGAGTGCTAAAAGGTGTCAGAACAAGTTTCAGGTTTTCAAAGAGAATGACGGGCTGCCTCCGGTTAAGCGCTGAGTTTTACGCCATCGGCTGGGCGTAATAAGCTCAAGGGGAAAGGAGGATATAAGATGTCTCAACCAAATCAGTAGAAGATACATCAATGAATGGCTTGAGTCTCTGACCGTTCACGATGAAAGGTTCAGAATCGTGGCTGAGTGGACTGATTTCGATTGCTCCATTTCCAAAAACCTGTCGGACCAAATATGGTCCGACCCACTTAGATCTCAGTTTTCCTGGGAAGAGTTTGAGTCGGGTATCAAAGAGTAGGACCTTTTGACCAGGATGAAAGATCTTTCTCGAGATGTGTTTGTCGTGGAAGGCTTTAACCCGCTCCTTGTAGATTTGCGAGTTCTCGTACGCGTCTATGCGTAATTCATCGATCTCGCTGATTTGGAGTTTTCTGTGGGTCCCAGCCTTAGAAAGATCTAGATTACAGTTCCGTACTGCCTAATAGGCTTTATGCTCCAGTTCGACGGGAAGGTGGCATGCCTTTCCGTACACCAGCCTAAAGGGAGACATGCCTAATTGGGTTTTGTGGGCGGTCCTATAGGCCCACAGTGCTTCCGGAAGTCGGGACGACCAGTCCTTCCTGTCAGGTCGAACAGTGACTTGCAGGATTTTCTTGATCTCCCGATTGGACAGCTCAGCTAGACCATTAGTTTGGGGGTGGTAAGGAGTAGAGATTCGGTGAGACACCCCGTATTTGGTCATCAGTGACCTAAACTGAGCATTTGTGAAATGGGTCCCCCCATCAGAGATTATTGCACGAGGGATCCCGAACCTTGAGAAAATGTGTTGATGAATGAATTTGAGAACGATTTTGTGATCACAGGTTCGGGTTGGTATGGCTTCGATCCATTTGGACACGTAGTCCACAGCCAACAGAATGTATTCGAAACCATCCGAAACAGGAAAGGGGCCCATAAAATCAATCCCCCAAACATCAAAGATTTCGCATACTAGAATCGGTTGCATAGGCATCATGTCGCGATGGCTCATGTTGCCCAAAGTCTGGCAACGACTGCATGCCTTGCAGTGATTGTATGCGTCTTTGAATAGTGTGGGCCAGTAAAAGCCGCACTGGAGGACTTTTGATGCGGTTTTATGCCTGGCAAAATGGCCACCGCATGCCTGGTCATGGCAGAAAGAGAGGATGCTGTTGAATTCCCCTTCCGGGACACATCTCCGGATGATCTGATCGGCACCTATGCGGAAGAGGTACGGGTCTTCCCAAATGTAATACTTGGCATCGGAGCGTAATTTGTCCTTCTTGGCCTTCGGCCAATCGGACGGGGTCTGATGAGATGCCAAGTAATTTACTATATTAGCAAACCATGGAAGGCTAGTACCAATAGTCAGCAGGTGCTCATCGGGAAAATGCTCAGTGATGGGTCCGGAAGGGTCAATTATTTCAGAAGGAAGACGGGACAAGTGATCAGCTACCACGTTTTGCTTTCCCGCTTTGTCGCGAATCTCAAGGTCAAATTCTTGCAACAGCAAGATCCATCGGATTAATCGAGGTTTCGCGTCCTTCTTCACAAGGAGATGCCTCACAGTTGTGTGATCCGAGTATATGATGACACGGGAACCCAGAAGGTACGATCTGAACTTTTCTAGGGCAAATACTACAGCTAGCAGCTCTTTCTCAGTAACCGTATAGTTACGCTGAGCCTCATCGAGTGTTTTGCTGGCGTAGTAAATGACCACAGGTTTCTAGTCATTTTTCTATCCCAAAACCGCTCCTACAGCAAAGTCGGATGCATCACACATGATCTCAAAGGGTTGAGACCAATCAGGGGACTGTAGGATCGGGGCTTGGGTGACTCGGTCACGCAGGATTTCGAATGCTTGAGTGCATTCCTTGGAGATTTCGAAGGGAACATCCTTGGAGAGAAGAGTGGTCAGGGGGCGTGCGATTTTTGAAAAATCAGGGATAAATCGTCGATAAAAATCGACATGCCCTAAAAAGGATCGGATGTCCCTGATCGAGCTAGGCATAGGAAGGTGAGAAATCAGATTAACCTTAGCTCGATCCACTTGGATACCTTTCTCCGAAATTGAGTGTCCCAGGACAATTCCCTCAGGCACCATGAAATGGCTCTTTTCCCAGGAAAGAACCAAATTCACATCGATGCACCGCCTGAGTATCTGGACCAAGTGTTGGAGGCAATCGTCGAATGATGCTTCGAAAACTGAAAAGTCATCCATGAAGACTTCCAGATAATCACCTACCATATCTAAGAATATGGCAAGCATGCATCGCTGAAAAGTAGCGGGTCATTGCAAAGACCGAAAGGCATCCTTCGGAAAGCGTATGTTCCGAAGGGGCAGGTGAACGTGGTCTTTTCTTGGTCCTCAGGATGGATTGCCACCTGGTTATAACCGGAGTACCCGTCAAGAAAGCAGAAGAACCTATTTCCCGCTAGTTTTTCGAGAATTTGATCAATGAAGGGTAGTGGGAAATGATCCTTCTTTGTGGAGGAATTGAGTCGACGGTAATCTATACAGACTCTCCACGAGTTGGCTAATCGGGTAGGAATGATTTCTCCGGTCTCAGTCGTTATAGTGGTGAGTCCTGCCTTCTTGGGCACGACCTGAATTGGGCTCACCCAACGACTATCGGAGATCGGGTAGATGATTCCGGCATCTAACCATTTGATGATCTCCTTTTTCATGACCTCCTGCAGATTGGGGTTTAAGCGTCTCTGCATTTCACGAGAAGGTCGTGTGCCCTCTTCTGAATAGATATGATGAGTACAATAAGAGGGACTTATTCCAGTCAAATCATCGAGAGTCCATCCGATGGCTCTGCGATGTTGCTGGAGGACAATAATCAGACGGGATTCCTGTTCAGGACTGAGGTTGGAATTGATAATCACAGGAAAGGTCTGATTAGAACCCAAAAATACGTATTTCAAGTGAGCAGGAAGGGGTTTCAGTTCGAGGATGGGGTTTTCAGCAGCAGCGGGTGGTTCAGTAGAGATGTGAGGTTCAAGGGTGGGAGTTACTGGGTTGTTCATATCTGGATTCGACTCCTCTGTTTGCGGGTCAAGATCCTTCTGTGGTTGATGAGGCATAATCGAGTCATTCTGGAGGTGTGATTCATCAACCAAAGTTTTGATGTCACAAATTTGTTCGATGACGCCGCAATTAATTCCTTGTTGGGCCTTAAATATATCAATTTTCAATGTTTGATCTCCAAACTTAAGCTCTATTTGGCCCTCCTCACAGCTGATGTTGGCTCTAGCAGTAGCCAAGAAAGGTCTCCCTAGAATGATTGGTGTATCCCTAGGGTTCTCAGGTGCATCCATATCTAAGACTATAAAGTCCACTGGAAAATAGAAATCCCGTACTCTCACGATAACATCTTCGAGAATCCCTTTTGGTGACTTTATAGATCGATCTGCTAATTGTAATGTCACCTCGGTTGGTTTCAGCTCAGATTCTTCTAGATGGTCAAGTAAGGATGTGGGTATCAGGTTTATGGATGCACCCAAGTCTAACAATGCTCTATCAAATTGGGTATCACCTATCTTACAGGAAATCAGGGGAGTTCCAGGATCTTTTGCCTTGGGTGGGAGTCTACTAAGGATTACAGAGCTGGCTTGCTCTGACAGAACAATTGGGCTCCCTCCCTTGGTTCGCGGCTTACGCTGGGGTGTACATATATTCTTTAGAAATCGTGCGTAAGCTGGTACGTGGCGGATTGCATCCATCAAGGGGATGTTTATGTGGACCTGCTCAAAGAGCTTGACCAGGTCCTCCTCAGGGGCCACGGGTTTGGTGGTCTTCTTTCCCTTGGTCAGGGCCTCGGGAAATGGGATCTTGGTTGGTTCTTCTAGGATAGGTCCAGGTTGTGGATCTGGAACAGCGGTACCTTGGATAACTATCCTAGGGTCATGGTTATCAGGCTGGGAGTGGTTTGGATAATGCGGGTCTTGAGTTGTTTTACCACTACGTGTTGTTACAGAATTTAATCCGGCCTGATTTTGGTTTGGGTTTGGTAGGAGGGGTGGCTGCTGCTGAAATCCTGCATAAGAAGTTAAGGCTTCCATCTCGTCTGGAGATGGAGTAGTAGGAGCCTGATAAATCCATTGGGCGTGGCCTAAATTTGGATTCATAACGCGCTTCTGGGTTGGCACGTTATTTGGGTTAGGAAGAGGTTGGGAAGGGAGTGTGCCTGGTTGGCGAGAATTTGCCAACTGGGCCAGTTGAGTTTTAACTTCTGTAAGCTCGTCCTTGTGCTGTTTCTGAATAGCTGCATTCGTTTTTTGAATGTCAGCCAGAGTTTGAAGGATTAAGGACATTTGATCTTGATTTGGCCCTGATGGATAAGTAGGGTTGGGCCGAGGCTGAGGCGGCTGGTAGTGACGAGAGGGCTGTGGGCGGGACTGAAAAGGTGGTCTTTGGGTTTGGGAATTTCCCGCCCACTGAAAATTGGGATGGTTTCGCCATCCAGGGTTGTAAGTGTTGGAGAATGGGTCATTCTGGATGGCGTTGAGGTCCTCGCAGGTCTGAGGAACCTCCTGAGAATCAGGGAAAAGAGGAATGGAGTTCCCCCGGCTGGTGTAGAAAGGATCGGATGATCTTCCAGTCCAAGAATCAGATGGGGATGGATATGGATCCATCCCAGGGGAAGATCGGTGGAGGATGTTTTGCACAGTCTCTTGTGTGGAAGGAGGTTGTGCAACGGAATTACGCGCGGAGGTGGCTTGCTGCAAGTGCTGAGTCAGCTCATCCACCTTCTTTTCAATGATTGAGACCTTGTCCAATCGACTGGCCATTAATTCCAGGTCGACTGATGCGGACAGGCCCTGCGTCTCATGTGCTCCCTTAAGATTCGTCGCTGCGCGGGTATTCGTCCTGTCGAATAGTCCCATGGAGTCATTGTTGATGGAGTTCTCGCACATGTTTTCGAGAATCTCCCATACGGTGTCTTCATGTTGACCCATGATGTTTCCTCCGCAAGTTGCATTGACGAAAAGGCGGATGTCCTCACGGAGTCCCTGGTAAAAAGATTGGACTTGTTCCCATTTAGGAACTCCGTGATGGGGGCACTTTCTCATGAGATCCTGAAAACGATCCCATGCCTCATGGAGAGGTTCTCCTGATTGTTGAGTGAAGTGTGTAATCTGATGGCGCAAGGCGTTGGTCCGACCAACGGGAAAGAACTTTTTCAAAAACTCGGATTGAAGTTCTTCCCAAGTGTTGATCGGCCGGGTCTGAGTTTGATACCAATGGGCGGCCTTGTCCATAAGAGAAAAGGAGAACATCTTCATGAGAAGAATATCCCGATTTTGCGCATCTGATCCAAAAGTGTGGGCCAGATGCTTTAGCTGTTTGATGTGCTGGAAGGGATCTTCAGAATTAAGCCCATGGAATTTAGGTATAGCATGAATCATGTTGGGCTTTAGTTCGAAATCAGGTCCTCCAGTCGGGATTCTGACTCGAGGCTCAATGGCCACCGCAGCAGGATTGTAGTGGTCCCGCATCATAGGACGCTGTGGTGGGTGCACGAAGTTTTGGAAGAGGTCATTGAGTCGCTGGAGCTGGTGTTCCAGATTATTTTCTTCCTCAACTGGCTGAGCCATGATGGGGGAAGAAGAAGAACTTGGTTCTGAATCAGAAGAGAGAATAATGTGAGGGTGTTTCTGCACAAACACGTGCGTCGAGGCTTGGCCTTGACGAGAGTGAATTTCTAAAGGAGGTCTTAAGGGTGGTCTTAGAGACCTCCTTCCGTACATGCACAGTTGGAAGAGGTAAGTTTAGAAGGTGCTGGACCCAATCAAGGCACCCAAAAATGTGTTGGGTGACTATAGAGGTGCGGGGCAGATGGACCCTTTGATCAGAAAGATCGTCCACCTGAGAATTACCTGGGCAGCCAGAGAGGGAGAGTCCCGCGAAGACCCCTACACGGTAGAGCGTCCCCACGGGTTACAGGGTTTCCCCCACCCGACCTCTCTTGTCACTGCGGGTCCAGGTAGACCAGAATGGGGATCTTGACCTCTTAAGTCTACCAATTTTAGCTTAAGATCAGGGTGCTTAAAGTTACACTTGAACTCTTAGGTATTTTGAGTGAGAAAGTGACCTAATTTTAAGGTTGGTTGACCCAAGGAGTCAATTTTACCTCTTGTTCCTTTGAGAGCTTTTTGGGTCCTTTCTTTTAGGGTTCAAGTGTTTAGAGAGCCAATTGTTTTAGGTTTTCTTTGAATAGGTATTTTCAGACAAGGGCTTGGGCACACTTCATTTGGTTTTCTCAATTCTTGCTTAAGGAGTGTGTCTCTAAATCCCTAGTGTTGGATCCTAGGTTGGCTCTACTTGGTCTAGTTAATTCTTTGTTGGGTAATTAGGGCTCAAGCAAGAATGTGTTAGCCTTTAAATACCCTTAATAGTGTGCAGGAATAATGAGTTGAAAACATGCAACTTTTATGGTTACTAAGTATGGAAGATAGGTTAGCCCTATATTGCTTGTTCTTTTCTTTCTTTTGAGTTTTAGGGGTTAATAGCGAGAGGAAAAATTTACCTGTCCTCGGAGTGGTTGTTGTGCGGTTGCTTGTCTTCTTGATTTCCTGTAGTTTTCCGCACAAAAGAGAGGAGATTATCAGAAATTAAAAAGAAACAGGGATGTTTACCTCTAGAATAGCCGTTGCTTTCCCCGGCAACAGCGCCAATTGATAGCGATGGGTTCGAGAGATAACCGGGTTTGATTGTTATGTCGTTGTAATATAGCCAGTTGTTGCCATCATTTCAAATATATAAAATTTTTTTTACTCGGAAAAGAGTTCCCGAGGTCGAACTCAGGGAGCAAGTTGTATTCTAGAGATATACATGTTTCTTTTACAAAAATAAACAAAGAGAGAGAAAGAATTTGGTGTCTCTTTTTTTTTTCTCTTTGTTTCTCCTCGTCTCAGATCTTCTTCTTCTTAGTTCTGCAGAAGTGATGCTCTTCTTTCTTTCTTCAGATCTCCTTCTTTCTTCTTTGTTCTGCAGAGGTGATCTTCTTCTTCTTTGTTCGGCAGAGGTGATGCTCTTCTTCTTTGTTCGGCAGAGGTGATGCTCTTCTTTCTTTGTTCGGCAGAGGTGATGCTCTTCTTTCTTTCTTCAGATCTCCTTCTTTCTTCTTTGTTCTGCAGAGGTGATCTTCTTCTTTCTTTCTTCAGATCTCCTTCTTCCTTCTTTTCTTTTTCTAGTCAGGGACGTCGCCCCTCCTTCTTTCTTCTTTTCCCTTCAGCCCGTCGTCTGATTTCCAAATCAGACGACTTAAACTGCCTGTTGCTACAGTGTCTTCCTCAGCTTCCTTCTTCTTCACCTGTTCCTGCACACTTCAGAGCTTACGTCAGAGGACAAAACCTACTCTACCCTCTCCCCTGCGTCTCTCTCTCTCTGAAACCACTCTTGGGAAAGCTCTCCGAAAGCTGCCGGGTAATCGGGTATGGGTCGTGCCCGGGTCCAGGCCCACCGGCGTGAGTGGTGGGCGAGGAGTGCAGGTCAGTCTAAGTCGGGTCGGGTCGGGTCAGGTCCGCGGGGCGTGAGCGCGGACGAGACCGGGTAACCGGGCGGGTGAAGGGGACCTCACCCCGTGTGCTGAGGCAGTAAGCCTCCAGCACTTTTGCATCTTATATCGCTGCGCCTCTTCAGACTTTTCCGAGGTGGGACTAAATCTCCCACCTCAATTGCGCGCCCGCAGCGGGGAAAGCAGCGGGAGATCGCGGCGTCACGCGAAGCCTTCTGCCTTAGCTGCGAGCCTGGTGTTTTGTCGAAACGCCTCGCAAGGCCTGGGAGTCGAATCTGGGCGTGGCGCTGAGCGTGGCGCGCCTGTAGCTGCAGGCGGAAGCAGCTCCTTCTGCACGGCAATGGTGACGGAGGTCGGGTGGCCTGTTCACAGGAAAACGGCCTCTCGGCCTAATCAGAAAGTGCCGGGAGCTTCGCCAGGGTGCGGCGAAGCTCGTGTGGGTGGTGGCGAGGCGTGGGGCGGCGTGCAAGGGCTGCCCTAGGTCGGACTGTGGGTCGGAGGATGGGTTTGTTGGGGGAAGCGTTACGGAGGTGTGGAGTGGCAGTGAAGGGGTGGGGGGTGCTCAGTGTGATGAGGTGGAGGTTCGGTGAGGGTCGGCGAGGTGTGTGAGGCTGTGGAGCGATGGGAGCATCTCGCCGGAGGGTGGCCGGAGACGAAGGGGGTGGCGATGGTCAGGGTCGGTCGAGGGCTTAATTGAATAAATTGAAGGCGGGGAAAGAAAGAGGAGAAGAAGGGGAGTAGTTCTAGCTTACTTGCAGGGACGAAGGGGGAGGAACAGGGCGACAGTCCTATCGACTGTCGCCGGAGAAGACGATGCTCAGGGAAAGGGGCGGCGGCGAGCAGAGAGCCGGAGAGGCGCCAGCTGGGTGCGGCGTGGCGCGGGAAGAGCAGGGGAGGAAGTCTCTACTGCTGGTATTGCGGCAGAGCGAAGAGGAGAAGGGGGAGGAACCGCCGGAGCTGGTGAGCGTCTGCCGGAGAGAGAAGAGAGGAAAGTTGGGGGTTTTCTC
Source organism: Thalassia testudinum (assembly GCA_037157565.1). Taxonomy (NCBI): domain Eukaryota; kingdom Viridiplantae; phylum Streptophyta; class Magnoliopsida; order Alismatales; family Hydrocharitaceae; genus Thalassia; species Thalassia testudinum. The sequence continues at coordinate 90,840,688 of JAZHRO010000003.1, forward strand.
CGTCAGACCCGAGCTGCCCCGGTCGGTGGAGCAACGGGGGGTATTTATAGGGATCAAAACAGGGAGGAAGGCGGAGGGAGACGACGTGTCTCCCTCGCCGGAGGATGGCCGGAAACAAGAACCCATACCGTCCGTGCGTTCGCACGGCCGGTATGGTTGGTTACAACGACCAGGGGGGTGTCCCTGCGACGGCTGACGACGCAGGGCACCCCCGGTTTACTTGCCAGGTCCCCCCCCCTCACCCTGCGCGGCGCCATGCTCCGCGCAAGGTCGCCGGAGCATGGTGCTGGCAGGTTTTGCAGGGGGGACCTGATCGCAAAGAACGAAGGAGAGTTAGGGGCCAAAATGCGAGGGTTCAAAAGTTGAGGGCCAAAGAGTAAATATATGAGGACCAAAGTGTAATGTCGGTCAAGGAGGTTTCTTCTTAGGCTCAAGTTTTTATACATGATTAATTAGGACCTAAGGAATCTGGTGGTGAATTTCATTTCTATATTAAACCTTGTTTGACGGGTAATTTACGCAAAAACCCAAATTAAGTTATTAATTGGGCATGGTTCTCAATGTAGGTCAAAATGGGTTCTGAAGGCCAAATTGAAGGTTCTAAACCCTAGAGATTATTTTTCTATGAATTTTAGAGGGTTTATTCTATTTTTACTTTGCCTCGAACCTTGTGAATTGAAGTGGGTTATTTTAGGGTTACAGATTATCATTTAGTTTCTTGGAAGTGCTGTAGCCCTTGCTAGATCATCTCATCCCACTTTTATTCTTATTAAGCTGCTTTGACCTATGTTTGGGCCCTGAATTACCCTGTATGCAGATTATACTGGTAAAATTGCATTTTTACCCCTTATGACTTGTTTTCTTCTCAAACTCAGAATTCTCTGAGTTAAGCCTTTCCTTGAGATATGTAGGAGCTTTTATCCTTTGTATTAGGTCAAAATGAGCTAGTTATGGCTCATGATGAGGTTCTCATCACCAGTCCCTCCTTCTAACTGGTTGGATTGATCAGATAGAAGTAGATCAATTCATTCCTTTATCTCAAGATGGGTTTTGGGAGTCTGTAGGTCTTTAGGCTAGCCCACTTAAGGATAGGTTTGATTGTTTGTATTGCAGGGCACCTTTCTTCCTCCCATCTTTCATGAATCCTTCCACATATTACATGCATTCCTGCTCTTTCCCTCCTATTTTGAATTATCCTCAACATGAGGATTATCCCGACTCGTACTGTAATCAACCATTAGTTAATTGGGATAACTTGGATTAGGGATACAGTTCCGGACCTCTATGTTTAGGGTCTAACCCTGAACACTATGATTGTGATTTCTATCCTTCTCAGGGCCACATCGAATGTAGATCGTCAACCTTTCATGGACAACCTAATACGATCTACAATCAAGAAGGATACATTGATTCTTACCCATCCTCTGATTACATTGCCTTTAGGTCATCACAACCTTTTGAACAATTTGAAATGACCTATTATCAGGAAGGGTATAACGAATCTCAATTCGTTAATTCCCCTACATTGATCCCAAACCCGCCTAACCCTGAACCAACTCATTTCGTTCAGGGTTACCAGGTTCAAGATAAGGTTCTGGCTAACTTGAGGAATATCATACAATCTTTAGAAGTTCAGCCAATACCTTCCATTGAAAGATTGGAGCCCCTGATTGAAATGATTGATGATTTGAACAAGTATTTGTTGAATTGGCTCCAGGATGTTAAGGATAAGAACCCAGGTGAGTTTCTACTTGGGAAGTTAGCGAAATTGAAGATGAGATTTGTGGTTGCTTTAGTTCAATCGGGGGATGATTCCCAGGATGAACTCCCTTTAGGAGAGCCAATGTCAGAACCCGTTCAGACACCTGTTGGGGGGACACATGTTACGAGGCTGATTAGATTGAATTAGAGCAACCGATTAAGGATGATCTAATTTCTTCACCTAAGATCCATGCGCCAGGGTATACGAAAACATATGTCTCCTTGGATCAGAAAGTGACAGATGATTTTGGGACATACATTAATACGAATCTTGATTTCTTTGATTCTGATGGTGAAGATTCAATTTGCGAAGTCTCACGTGAGTTTACAGAATATGATTTCTATGAGATGATTGGGCCTGAGGAATCTGATAAATCATTTGATAGCCCAATAACTGAGGAAACTGATCTTATTGGGGCTCACATTACGGATGCAAAATTGCATTTTCTGGAGGATTCAATCCAATGCCCTGATTGTCAGTTACACCCTATTGAGCTTATTGATGATTCTATTTTTGAGATAACTAGACCCAAGTCAATTCTGATTCAGCCACATCTTTTAGACTTGGAAATTTCAAATGGGGTGATTAATATGAAGGAGGTCTCGGAATTTGACATTCTGAATGAGGAGGATAGGAGTTGGGAAATTTTGATTTGGGAAGCAAATTCCAGAGGAAATAGAAGACTGAGTCGAAGGGTTCCAATTAAGTTGAAACCATCAAACCAAGACCCTTACGACATTTGTTCTGAGGATGTCCAACCCAAGCACACATTCATTGATTATCCTTTCAAATTCTCTATAACCCGACTCTTTGGTCTTGGGTTGCATCCTCACAAATCGCAGGTCCGACCTTGCGTGCATACTGATTTTAGGTTTTGGGTAATTTTTATCCAGAACCTTAGATATTCTCGATTATGGGGTATGGGTTTGCACCACAATCTGGTCCACATCTGTGGACATTTGCTGGTAGGTCCGAGGTTTTATCTTTTTATTCTGATTCTGACCTGCACTTGTGAATTCTTTATTTCTCTTCTTTGTATAGTGTGCCTAGCTGAAGGCACTAAATTCAGCATGTATACAGTTATTTTTAGTTTTTATCTCGGAGTGGATCCGACATTCACACAATTCAGGTGCTTTCTACTCTATTCCACTCTGTGTTGTCTTTTTAATATAATAAGGACATTGTATTGGATAGGCATGGGGGGTGGATATTCATCTTTGAATTAATTCGTCAGCTCCATAGATTTGTTTTATTTTCTTTTATTTATATTAAAAAAAATTATGGAATTAGGAAAGAGAACTTGAGTTTAAGAAAATTTTCAATCTTAAGAAGTACTACATTATGATTTGAACACAAAGACCCTTCAGGTCTTCAGACTTAATCAGCCTATGTATCCATTAAAATGTGGATTTGTCTTTCGAGTCCTTGCCATCTTAATTCTATCGTAATTGGAGTAAATAAGTTTGGGTGATAAGTATACGACTTATCAACCCACCATCTGATTTGAGGGAATTTTAAGCCTAAAGCATCTACACATTATCTTGTCACTGACTCGTTAATCGGCAATTCTAACAGAAATTGGGTAGCTAATGAACCTTCTAGGGTGATATGGCTGGCAAGCTATCGTGGGTAACAGCCCATAGGTAGGTTGTCTAGGGCCCAGTCAAAGGACCTTTCTCTTTTTGCTGCCTTTAGGTAAATCTTAGGCCAGGGAAGCCACCTACTTAAGAAAAGAGAGAAAAGAAAGTCAAAAAGAAAAGAAAAGAAAAAAGAAAAGGAGAAAATACAAAAAGAAATAAGCCATACTTCGCAGCACGAGTATGGATGGCAAGTTGTCGGTGGTAATAGCTCATCGACCGGTTGTCCAGAACCCAACTCAATAAATGCACTGAAAATTCCCAAAACACTTAGGAAGAAGTGGAGAAGTAGAATAAATCGGGGAGATATACACTGGATTCACCCTTGTGTTGACCCTGTAAAACTAAAAGTAGGGAGAAAGCTACCGGTTGTAAAGATACACCTTTAGGTAGAATTCTCTTTTTAAGGTCACCTAGAGGCGTAGAAATCGAAAGTCCATTTTTATTGTCAGTCAACGAGTCTATCACATTCACAATAAGATGCTTAGAACTTAGGGTTCTCATCAAATCTTGGGTGAGTTGAATGGCCATAGAAAGCCACTCCTAAACCCTAAAACTTAAAAATAAAAAAAAAAAAAAATAGAAAAGAGGAAAAAGAGAAAGAAATTTTGCTTTGAATAAGGCGAGGGCTTGAGGTCGTCTGTATTTTGGTAGATACCTAGGCACTGTTGTGTCTTTGAAAGTTCAGATCATAAGTAGACATTTTCTTAATGATTGAAAATAACTCATGCCCAAATAATCCAACCTGATTCTTTTATAAATAGCATGTAGTTTTTGCTAGGGACTAGCAAAAGATAGGCATGAGGGTATGATGTAAACATGTTTACATTACTTAAGCTGTCTATTTATGCATGTTCTTAAGCATAGGATTGCATGACATACTATAAATATTGCATAACATGCATCATCTTGCATTTAGGTTAGTTTGAATAAAATGGAGGTTAATTGTCTCCTCTTATGTTCAGGGACAGGGCAAACTTTTTATCGGGGCCTCAGATCTAAGATCCAACCATACAAATGTGATCATGGAGACGATTGGAGTTCAACGACTCCAAGATCACCCTAATCAGACATCTGTAGAATCAAATAGAGATCGGGGAACCCTAGAAGATCAAGGGCCAATATGGTGTGAATCCACACTTCAAACGAAAAATCCACCCACACGGATGGATTTGGATCGACGATCGTAGCCTAACGACGTGAAAATCGACTCAATCCGACAACCGTGGCACCATCTACATCATCTAGAAGATGGACAGCCAAGATGGCGCCATGTGGCGCCATCTCAGCCGCCCAACTGGCTGCTGCACTCACCGCACCCTCTCTTCTTCGTCGTTTCTCCCCCGTTGGATGAGCATCCAACAACTGTGGATGCGCGTGCCCAAATCGTAAGTACGACACAAATGCGTTGATAGCGAGTTGGTCGAACGCACTCGTGAGAAGGCTACGCGAATGGCTGCTGGGGTGCGAGTGAGCGGGCTCCGCGACCGCTCCATCGCGATCGAGCAGCTGCGGGCGCTCAATTTGTTTCACGCGCTATCACACACCCGCGCGTGACGTGAGATCGCACGAGGGCATTATGCGCAGAGGAGGCAGGCGAAGGGGTGAGTTAAGCCGTCTGATCTCACGATCGGATGGCTAAGATCGGCAGAACGTGAGAAGGCGTTGCGTGCAGAGGAGGCTAGTAGGCGTGCAAGTGACTGCCCCACTACACCCACGATGGGGCTTTAGCGATGGTTTTATCCGTCACTAAAGACCCCTGATTTAATATTTTTCAAATTAAAATGACCAAATTACCCTTACTCTTTACAACTATAAAAGGAGACCCTCTCCACATGAAATTCTCATCCCTTCTCTTCTCTCCCTCTCCAAAGCTCAAGAGAAGCTTGTCCCACACTTGGGATGCTTCTCGCGAGATAAAGTCAAATTTTCATCCCCCTTTTGGAAGCAGATCCTACAACGACAATGATGTGCTGCCCCATTCCTGTTCTTCCTGCTTCGTCCTCCTTCGTCCTACTCCGTTCCCCGTCTTCCAGGCGTCTTCTTGTCCGGCTCATCCTCCAAGCGACCGTCGAGGAGGATATCTCTCTCCCCATTCTTTTTACTGCTTTCTAGAGTAAATTTACTGCTTTCTAGTGTAATCATTTTCCTGCTTTCTAGTCGTAATGAATAGTGTAATGAATAATCTCGTTGTTAATGAATTCCATGTTCATTGTACATCTCTTTTGGTTTTTGTTTGTAATATTCTCTCTCTTCTATTTATTTTAAATAGTTAGATAGTTTCTAATCAATTATTCTGCTTCGTGACAAATAAAATAAATGCGTATTTTTAAATCAAATGTCCGCCTCCTTAAGTTCGACCTGGGATTTCTATTTTGGTATAAATTTTATTTGTTGAACACAAGTTCTTCGCTTTCAAACTACAACGACAGGTTTTTCAAAACCAAATATGTTAGTGTAGTAACTCGTAGCTTCAACACCTAGCTAGACATTAGATTAATCAGTACAAGCAGGTTAATCATGAACAATCTCAGACTAGGCCCCGAAAAGCGAATCAATCCTTAAGGCCAACATCTACTCGATTTTATTGAGGCCTGGGATTGTAGTGCATATGGAATGTGATGGGCCCTTAAAATGGGTTGTGCCCTTAATGATTGATTGAGTATTGTGTAAGTGTATGCACAACTAGGGTTTTCAAGCAAGATTATTTGTGATGCATAGTTTTAATGTTGAAATCTTGCTTAAGTAGCCTTTAGGGTTTAGAATTAGGTTGATTTTAATCAAGTTTGAGGCAAATTAAGTTTTCAAGTACAGGTGAAGATTGCTTTCCTTTAAAATCAAAAATAAAGTGGAGTGCCTGGTATGAACTTAGATTGAAAACCCTAAGAAGAAGCTACTTGATGAGTTGATTTTAGGTTGAGTGGTGCAGCCCAAACAACTCAAACTACTGACCACAACTGCACCACTAGGTTAGGCACACAGAAATGGTTAACCTAGAATGATTTCTACTCTTTTATGTGTTGATTTGTGTGTACCGGTTCCACAGATCAAAACCCGGTTGAGTAGAAGCAAATCAAGTAAGTTAAGTGCCTTGAATTTGGGTGTATGTTGTGTGTCTGTTGAAAGTTACCTCACAAAATTATCTTTTTATTTTTTTTATAAAAGCGAGGGTGAAATGAATGTGAGTGGAAATCCAAACAACCAAACTAATCCTAAGATTTATGCAAACACCTAGGTTAATTGGAATTTGAATTTAATGTGACAAATGAAATCTATGGAGGGGGAAAAATGGGGAGCACTTATAGTCGTCTTCAACTGCACTTTACTCCAGTCTACTACTTGACGATTCCCTGATAGAGGTCTCTGCAAAATAATAGACACAAGAGAAAGCAACTTAAAAGATAATAAAGTGTGTGAAATGCGAAAAGAAGATCAGAAATCATTGCCTTCCTCGGCAACGGTGCCAAAATGTTGAAACGTCAGGTTACTACACTATCGAATTTGGTTTTGAAAACCTGTCATTGTAGTTTGAAAAGCGAAGAACTTGGGTTCAACAAATACAATTTATACTGGAATAGAAATCTCGGGTCAAACTCAGGGAGGCTATGTTGATTTAAATTCGTAATTATATTTCTTTTGTGTTTTTGTTAAAAAGTGGAGTAATTACAATGAAGTACTATAAATAATCAGAATAAGAGAGAGAGAAAACATTCACTTGATACTTCAAAATGTTTATACAATTAAGTAAGCGAGAAATTACACTAGAAAGCAAGAAAATTCTACTCTAGAAAGTAAGAAAAAGGAATGGGAGAGTAGAAGCAAATCAAGTAGGTTAAGTGCCTTGAATGTGGGTGTATGTTGTGTGTATGTTGAAAATTACCCCACAAAATTATCTTTTTATTTTTTTTATAAGCAAGGGTGAAATAAGTGTGAGTGGAAATCCAAACAACCAAACTAATCCTAGGATTTATGCAAACACCTAGGGTAATTGGAATTTGAATTTAATGTGAAAAATGAAATCTACGGAGGGGGAAGAATGGGGAGCACTTACAGTCGTCTTCAACTGCACTTTACTCTAGTTTACCGCTTGATGATTCCCTAATGGAGGTCTCTGTAAAATAATTGACCCAAGAGAAAGCAAGTTAGAAGATAATAAAGTGTGTGAAATGTGAAAAGAAGATCGAAAATCATTGCCTCCCTGGTAACGGTGCCAAAATATTGAAACGCCAGAGTACTACACTATCAAATTTGGTTTTGAAAACCTATCATTGTAGTTTGAAAAGCGAAGAACTCAGGTTCAACAAATACAATTTATACAGGAATAGAAATCCTAGGTCGAACTCAGGGTGGCTGCATCGATCAAAATTAGTAATTATATTTTTTCGTGTTTTTGTTAAAAAGTGGAGTAATTACAATGAAATGAAGCACTATAGACAATCAGAATAAGAGAGACAGAAAACATTCACTTGATACTTCAAAATGTTTATACAATTAAGTAAGCGAGAAATTACACTAGAAAGCAGGAAAACTATTACAACTAGAAAGCATGAAAATTCTACTCTAGAAATCAAGACAAAGGAATGGGAGAGAGAAGTTATCCTCCTTGACAATCTATTGGAGGACAAGCCAGACAGGACGACGCCTGGAAGACGAAAAACAGAGCAGGAAGAAGGAGGTCGAGACAGGAAGAACGAGAACGAGGTAGCATGTCATCGTCGTTGCGGGATCCGCTTTCGAAATGGGGGCGAAAAATTGACTTTATCTCTTGAGGAGTATCTCGGGTGTGGGACAAGCTTCTCTTGAGCTTAGGAGAGGGAGAGAAGAGAAGGAAGGGATGGGAAATTCATATGGAGGGGGTCTCCTTTTATAATTGCAAGGAGTGAGGGCATTTTGGTCATTACATTTTGAAAATCATTAATTCAGGACCTTTAATGATGGATAAATCCATCACTAAAGGCCTAAACGTGGCCTTCGTGGGCTGCACGTGCGTGCCCACTCGCCTCCTTGCTCCTCAACGCACACCCACGTCCATCTGATCTCACGATCGGACGACTAAGAACGCTCCTCGCCATGCCTCAACGGTGCACCTTGCACGTGAGATCCCACGTCACGTGGGGCGTCAGATAGTGCATGGGTGCTATCAGCTACGCAGAGCCGTTGGATCTTCATCACATAGCTGATTGCGCCCGCACGCCCGCTACAATTTGAGGCATGCGGGGGCTCGATCCCGCACCTCTTTGCCTCGTTAAGGCGATCGACCAACGTGCTACGGGCGCATTTGTGTCGAGCGCACAACTTAAGTGCGAGAGCCTCACAGCCGTTGGATCTTGATCCAACGGTGGAGAAGTGCTGACCAGAAGTGCTTCAGTGGATGCGTGCGGCCGGTTGGGTGGCCATTGATGTTATGCATGTAATGAAATTCTATGCTTAAGAACATGCATGAATAGACATTTTATGTAATATAAACATGTTTACATCAATGGTGAAGGAATGCTTAGTGCTCCCAATTGAGAGCCTGGAAGGATGCTTGGAGGGATTCCATGTTGCCTGGATGTAGCACCTGGAGCTACTGATGCAAGACCACGACGTCGAGCTCTCTTGAAGGAGCTCATTAATGGCGGCGACCGGCTTCGTACTTAAAACTAAGGATACAGCTGAAGGGCCACATCAGAAGTGCTTAGGAGAAGCATGCGAGTGCGGCGAAGGTGGCGGCGGCGGTGGCATGTCGTGAACGTGGTCGGAAGTGGCTGGTGAAGGCGAAATGTGAGTGTGAAGGTGGTTGTGTTTGGTGGAAGGATAGGGTGAGAAATCCCCTCAATTTCTTGAGGGGTTTTGTTTGCGTGGATGAGGCAAAGCTTTTGGGAGCAGTGGCGGCTGATTTGGTGGTGTGTAGCGGCCGTGGGAGCTTGTTGGAGGTATGCCAGCGAGGTGGAAGACAGAGGACGTGCAGACGAGTCTGTGGTTGAAGTGGAGTGTTGAAGTTGTTGAGATGATCAGTAGAGGTTGAGGGATCAATTAGAGTGTATATTGGATGAAGGAAGATGGAGGAGGCACCAAGTCTGGTGTGGTCGGCGTCGGAGGAGATGAATGCTCTGGTGAGAGGGATTGGTGATGATAGAGGGTTAAGGGACACCTCATCGGTATTGCGAGGTGTGGAAGAGAACAGGGAGTAGCAACCGGCCGCCTATAGTACGTGGTAGTCAGCGACGAAGCCGGAGGAGGGAGGTCGCCAGAGCGAGGTGGAGCGAGCCGGAGGTTGGAGGAAGAATAGGGATTTTTGGCTCTATTTCTCGCTAAGGAGGTGAGGAATGTGATGGGGGGTCTTTTATAAGGCTTGGGGGAGCTTGAAGATCAGGAAACAAGCTTCATAGCTTGCTTGGGATTCAAGAAGAATCCCACTGATTTCTTGGGTTTGCACGCACGAATTAGCTGGAGTTAGGCATCGAGATTGATCCGATAGGTTTCCCTAGGTGTGAACATCAATCCCACCATATTTGATGGGATTAGATTGAAGTTTGAGTAGGATTATGCCTGGTCAAAGCTTTCCTGGAGGTCAGTTGACCTCCAATGATGGCAAGGACTAACTTGCGAAGAAGATGAAGAGGTTAGGGGGTATTTTGTAAAGATTTCAAAAGCTAAGGGGCTATTTGAGAGAATAATAGTCAGACTAGACCAAAATGTAAACTTGGTCAAGATGATCTCTAATTGGTCCTAAATTTTAGTACAAACCTAATTTTGACCCAAGAAATCTGATGGTGAAGTTGGATTTAGGTTTTGACCAAGTTTGATTGGGTAAATCACATAGAAGCCCAAATCAGGGCAATTTTCTATCTAACTCTACTTCAGGTCAAATAGGTTCTAATGGTCAAACCAAAGATACCAAAACCTATAGAATATTTTTCTATGAATTTTAGAGGGTTTAGGTGAATTTTATCCTGACCAAAATCTCAGTTAATTAAGCGAGTCTTTTTTTAGGGTTTCAGATGTCCATTAATTCTTGAAATGCGTGAAAACTCGTTTCGTTCTACATGGACCCACTTATGAGACATTACTGACCATATGACCTTCAATAAACCCCTGAAATACCCCATGGTTATTCTGTAGTTGTGAAATGTTGTTAAAATTACAGAAATAACCTTGGTTTCTTATCTTCTCAAAATAGAACATTATGCTTATATGACTTTCTGATGGTTATGTAGGAGCTTTTATCAACTTTATTAGACCAAATTGAGCTAGTTATGGCTCATGATGGTGTTCCCATCAGCATCGTTAGAGCGAGTTGTCCTCCAAGCGATCATCGAGTGGGATTCTTCTCATCTCTATCTATATTTATTGCTTTCTAGAGTGGTTTTCCTGCTTTCCTAGTTGTAACAAACATTTGTTTCGAAATATATGACTGTTTCCCTCTCTCTCTCTCTCTTTCTTTTATATTTTGCAAGTAGATTAGCTAGATAAAATTTCATCAACCAGATCTCTTGCCTTATTAAAAATACAAAATAATTATAAAAGATAAAAAATGACAAAAAAGAAATAAAGCTAAACACATATTTTTCAAAACCAAATGTTTGTTTCCCCATGTTCAACCTGAGACTCACCTTTCGAGTTTTGGTTATAAATATTATCTGATCGATGGATTTTCTCATGAATTGAACTACGACGACAGGTTTTCCAAACTTGAACCTTTCCACGTACGAATCCGCTGCATCACCAGGAGACGTGGACTACCTCCAGGAATGCATCCAAGTTTCCAATTGGGAGTAACAAGCACTCCTGCTACTTCAATTGGGCTCAACTTCATTAGTTGCATGCACGCGAAGAGACCCACATCTGTGGGAGAAGAGCGCCTGCGCACACTTAAAAGGAATTTGTGTTTTATCCTTATCGCCCAAGTCACCGGGGGTCGGGTCCCTACTTCACCCACTTACCCGAGCGCTCACTGCTTGCCTGTGATCATGCCCGCAGGCCTGCACCTCGTTCTGGATCTGGTTACCCACTCGATAACCTGGCTAACCTTGGCTCTTTGAGAGAAGAGGAAGAAAAGAAAGAGAGAGAGGAAGGAGGGGGGTTTTGCTCTTCGGAGAGGAAACCCAACACTTAGTCACTGTGAAACTCAAGAAAGCTCCCTTGTGCGTGAGAAGAAGAAAAGAGAAGGAAGAAGGAGAGCCGAAGAAGTTGAAGAGAGTGAGAAGAAAGGAAGAAGAACGTAAAAGGTTCTTTATAGAGCACTGTAGCTGGGTGTGTTTAAGTCATCTGATTCAGAGCCTTGACGTCTGATTTCTCTTATAGAGGCCATTGTGCACTTATATTACGTGGAAAATACTCGATTGATAATGTGCACTTATTTGATATTATTGTCTAAGCAGTAATTGGTGATTTAAATCATCATTTTACCCCATTCTTTTTGCACTCTGATATTGACATTCATAGATATATCATTTTTGAATGGAATTTTTATTATAATTGCTCAAATTTGTGCTAGAATTGTGATCTTTGAGATTAAATTGCAATACTTGCTCCCTGTGTTTGACCTCAAACTTCATTCGAGTTATAAATTTTATTTATTTTCACGCTATTTCGGCTATATTACAATGAAAAAATTTTAAAACACTATTTTTGCGTGTTAATAGTCCAATTGCTCATCTGAGACCTATTTTAATAGGCACCTGTACACAAGGTCATTAAACATTAATTCTAAGCAATCTTAATGCAAAAATTACACAATATGCATGTATGGCTCCTAGACCTACTATAATATGACATTAATGCACATGTGCTTTCAGAATTGACCCTAATTGATATAATTAACACTAATAATTGTGGAGTCATCATTGATGTTGTCAACTACTTGGTCAGTAGTGAAACCCCCAGTACGTGGAATAAGTAGAAGCGAGATAGATTTCTCACTGATACTAAGTATTATCTCTGGGAGGATCCCAAGCTCTTTAGAATAGGCAGTGACCAAGTCTTACGTATGTGTGTTCCTGAGGAGGAACAACGTAGTGTTTTGAATTTTTGTCACACACTGCACTGTGGAGGACACTTTAGTGCAAAGAGGACTATGTATAAGGTTCTCCAATCTGGGTTTTGGTGGCCCTCACTTTTCAAAGACACATACTTATGTGGGGGCATGTCTTCATTGTCAATAGACTGGAACAATCGAGAAATGAGGTGAGATGCCCCAGCAGCCTAGTCTTTCGGTCGAGATATTCAACGTCTGGGGCATAGATTTCATGGGCCCTTTCCCATCGTCTCACGGCTATGAATATATCCTCGTCGTAATCGACTATGTATCAAAGTGGATAGAGGCTATTCCGACTAGGACCAACGATCACTTTGTGGTCTTGACTTTCATTAAGGCCAATATCATTTCCTAATTTGGCTATCTGAGGATGATCATTAGTGATGGAGGACCTCATTTCAGGAATGCACACTTCACCCATCTACTCAAAAGTCTTGGTGTCACCCACAAGGTGGCCACTCCATATCACTCGCATATGAGTGGACATGTTGAAGTGTCAAATAGGGAGATCAAACAAATTCTGGAGAAAATTGTAAGACCTGCTAGGAAAGATTGGTCAAAGAAACTTGATGACGCACTATGGGCTTACGGAATTGCTTATAAGACCCCCTTGGGTATGTCTCCCTCCCGTATAGTGTATGGAAAAGCCTGCCATTTGCTTGTTGAGATTGAGCATAGAGCTTATTGGGCTATTAAGAATGTCAACATGGATCTCGAGAATGCAGGCAAGGCATGCTTATTAGAACTGACTGAGATTGAAGAATTGAGGAATGAGGCTTATGAGACTGGTCAAGCTTATAAGGAGCTCATGAAGGTCTTTCACGATAAACACAACCTCCACAAAACCTTCGAGCCCGACCAATGGGTTTGGTGTTCAATTCTAGACTCAAGCTATTCCCTGGGAAACTTAAGTCCCGTTGGGATGGGACATACACTGTCACGCAGGTGTTCCTGCATAGCACAATTGAAATACAAAATCCCTCATCTAGTAAGACTTTCAAGGTAAATGGCCAACGTTTGAAACAGTATGTCACTCTTTCTGATGGCTAGGTATTTGATGTAGATTTTACGCGATTTTATAAAAGCAAGTTTTTGTCGTTGAGACATGTAAAATTGATCAACTCTTAAATTTATAAACCTAGATAGGGTGAATATCTAGGGTCATTTAAGGAGGCCAAATTGTTAGTCACAAAAAGGATTCTGTCTCTCACCTTTTAAATCAACACATATATTTTTGTGATTTTCATTTTTGTTGTTTTTAGGTTTTGGAAATAATTGGATATTTGAAGAGCAAAGGTGAACTACGCTAAACCTATGCCTAAGTGACAAGAATGAAGCCCTCTCTTCTAAGCTCACCCTAGGCAAGTGCACCTAGGGTAATTATAAGAGAAGGGGTGTGTGCACTAAGACTACTTAGAACATGAAAAACACACTAACTAGAAATTGAAAATTAGAAAGTAATTGAAAACTTTGTATTACTAGCAAGTAGAGTATAGGTAGAGGAATGCTTCTTAACAAGAAAATAGTAAACTACTAGTTAATACAAAGATAAAATAAAGATAGAAGAAAGGGGATCCTCTCAAGAAGTTTTGGATAGTCCTTGCTCCAAGTGTAGTTGCCCTGCACTTGAAAAGGGTTGTCCTTGGCTTCTTCTTCAGTACTCTTTCAAGTAGTCCTCCAAGGTGGGTGTCAACCACCTTGCTCCTCCTCTTGCCTAGCCATCCCTTCAAGTGTGAATACCTCCTCCTTAGCATGGCACAAGGGAGAGGAAGATAGAGAAAGAAGGCACTAAGGGGGAGGGTAGGTTGTCCGCTTGTTCTTCTTCTCTTCTTCCTTGGCGTGTGATGTAGATGGCTATGGGTGAAACTAAACTAATGGAGAAGATGGTTGTATGGTGGTGGTTATGGGGGGTATTTGTAGGAGTGGAGAGGTGGTGGTTGGTGTGAATGAGATGGAGGGTTAGGATGATTTGATGGAAGGTGGTTAAGGATCCTATGGTGTAGGTTAAATGGCACCAACTAAGGGGATGTGAATGGGGTTTGAAGGTGGCTTTTGGTGGCCGAATATGGGTTGGAAAGACACCTATTTTTGGTGCCATTTTTGGCTTCTAGAAGGTGGTGTTCTTGGCTCCAAAGGTGGAGGGTTGGGATGTCATCATATGGTGGTTGAATGGTGGAGATGAGGGGTAGTGTTGGCACCATCTTGGTGGTGGTTATAGGGTGGTTTTGGCATCAACTAGTAGATGCCTTTGGGTGGTGGTGGTAGGGTGAAAGGAGGTGTATGGGTTGGCGCCAAAAGGAATTAAGAATGGGTAGCTTAGGTGGACTATTTGGTGGAGCTAAGTAGGTGGGAATTAGGGTTAGGTTTGATGGCCATGGAGGTGGAGCTTAGGGTTATGGTTGGAGGTAGGTAAGAGGAGCTAAGCTAGCTTAGCTAGTAAGTAAATAGAATAGGAGGTAGAGGGAGCTAGGGTTTTGGAGATGAGGAGCTGAAGGGCACTGCAAAGAAATGCACTGTAGCTAATATCTACTGAAGGGGGTTGAGGTGGAGCTCAATACCTAGCTTAGCTTACTAGTTCTTTGCTAGTAGCTAAACCATCTTTCTTCTAATCTGAGCTGAGGTGAGCTAGGTTTGTTCTTCTCAAAGATTACCTAGCTAGCTGGAGTAGTTATATTAGGTCAAGTAGCTCAGCTAAACTAAGTTGAGCTGAGTTAAGTCTTCGGGAGCTGGACTTGAGCTGGCTTGAGCTGGTTGATGACTTCTTCAGCTAACTACGTTTAGCTAGTTGATGGTAGTAGCTAGTCCTAGTCATGTTGAGCTTCCAGTGAACTGTTCTGAGCTGGAGGAGTTGGAATGGAGCTGGGATGAATTGTTATGAGCTAATTTGAGCTGCCATCCAGCTGAGGTGAGCTGAATGGAGCTGAGGTGAACTAGCTTGAGCTATCATTCAGTTGAGATGAGCTGAATGGAGCTAAGGATGAGTTGATCCAGCTAGAATAAGCTGGGATGCAGCTGGTATGAGCTGGATCTAGCTGTGATCCAGCTGCGATGGGCTTCTCCTTCATCTTTTGCCTTCGAGAGTGCTAAGGCTTGTGCGATCTGACTATCTACCTGCCCCTAGCACTCAGGTAAATGCATCAAAAACACAATAAAATGCAATGCATGCCTATCTTATGTAAATGCCTAAATGCAACCCGAAAACCCTTTTGCGGAGTTAAAATCCTAAGAACTAGATCTGTTTTAGGGCATAAGAATGATGATAAACTGGCATTTATCAATATTAGACACCTACAGATTGGAGGAGCCTTAGCTCCAAACACTCAACCTCAGGTAACATCTTTCCCTGCTTTTCCTTTCAGATGAGGTCATTGTCAGATCTGGGCATGGGAGGTATAACCTGAGGTTGTACATAGCATTTATACATACTCTGCATGCATGTAAATAGAACTTTTATTACATATAAAAAAAAGGGGGAATAAGAGAAGGATGGTGATGAAATATTTGTAAGCTGAATTGCAAATTTGGTGAGGAGGAAAAAGAGAAAGAAGAGAGACAGAGAGGAAAAAAGTGCAAAAATTATGCTGGTCCCAGCATTTGATTATGGAAGAATTACCTAAGTTCTGGGCTGGATTGGATGATGAATTAAGTCCTGAAGTGCTAAAGGGAAGGAGATAAGTGAGGGATACTGACTTTAGGCCTCCTAGGTCAGTTTTAAGGCTTAAACACTCATGCATTTGTTAAGATCTGGACTATTCCTCAAGAGGTTGAGGGAGTTGCGAGGCTAATGTATTAAGTCCAAGGCTTAAGGAGTACTAGGCCCCGTTGCATGCCCTTTGGTTTGCGGGACTTGGTAACCTAGGCACCCAACAATCACACACCGGTCTGGTTCAGTGCGTATAATGAAGAATAATGGAAAAAAGTGCCTATTTTGAAAATGTTTTCCTGAAAATTTGACTTAGGAGTAGCTCGAAGACACAAGTTGATTGGATGAGTTCCCGGTGCAGAGAGAAGGAATGAAAAATACTCCCCTCGAAGATGCGTTATAACATATCGTCTCCTCGGTGCTTGTCTCCTAGGATATCTAAATATCCTACCGGGGGCATGGAAGCACCTTGTGTTGGTTCAGAAGCCATGGGTGTCATTATCCTGAAATGTTAATTGCCAGGGTGTGAATTTATCTATAGAATGCCATGGGCGCCACTATCTTAAAGTGTTGAAAGCCAGGGTTCCGGGGTTGCCATGGGCAGTGTTATCCTAAAGCATCGATTGCTAAGGACCCTACGAGAATTGATGGTGGGGAGAAGGAATCCGATACAGATCGTGTTTAAGGCCAATCTGATGTTGAAGTTAGAGGAATTTAAAAAGAAAAGAGAGAAAACTCTTAAAATAATTATCGCTCTCTCTCTCTCTCATAAAAAATGCATTGGCAAACTGAACCTAAACTTGTTGCACATACGCACGAATGCTTTAATCGTTGGGGTCAACGAACCTCTGGGCAGTTTTTGCGGGTCATAGAAACCTTTGCAGCAGACCTAAGGTTGAGGCTGGTCAGGTCTGTACCTTGGCTAGTACTTGAGTATCTTTAGGCCTATTGTTGGTATTTCAATCTAGTCTCTAGAGGTGCGGCATGATAAGGCATCCTGAAGATAGAATCTGGCCTAGAACCTGGTTTGTTTCAGATGATTTTGATAGGAACTAGCAAAACTTAGGTATAGGGGTATTTGATAGGTCCACTTTAGTGGACTAAATTGGAGCCTAAATGCATTGCTATTGGAATGTGAAATTGATTTAAAGCATGCATTACATTAATAAACCATTTAAGCTTAAAAATTATCATTAGATTAATTTTTACATGCCTTGAATAAGAAATTTGATTAGTTACTTATTTGGATGTAGGGTCATGGCTTTACATCAAAGATATTTAATTTTCACCAAGAAGGAAACTCTTTTCTTTTGGAAAGCCCATGTAGGTTGATTGAAAGAAAAAAAAGGAAGGCTCCCACTGCCTGGCTCCTTCCTTTTTAGGAGATGTCACACATGATAAAAGGGGCTCTCTTCCTTCCTATGGGGACCATCTTCTTCCTACAGAGGGGACAACTCCCTCTCCACCAGAACCTCAACTGCGACCGCATTAGCCGCTACTGCGTCCGTCGACCAATACGCAGAACGCGCCCCCTCTCCCTTTCATTTAAGTCGTCTAGAGGCCGTCTCGGACATCCAGAGGTCTCCACCACTGTGCCTCCACCACAGCATCCTCGGCCACCTCCGACCTTCCCCCTTAACCATGCACGCCCTCCCGACCTCAGCCTCCGACATTCACAACTGTGAGCCTCGCCGTAGTCGGTCACCATGCAATGCTTCCTTGACATCCACAACTTCCCGCACTAGCCTGGCTTCATCTTCTTCCTAAACAGACCCAACAATGCCACCACCACTGTGTGCATCACTTGCACCCATTGGCACCTCACCATGCGTAGCAAGCCTTAGCATGCGCCCCCTCACACGCGTGCAAGCAGCAGTGCTACCCACCTTCACCGCGCATGGGCCTAGCATGTAGGACCATCAGCCACCTCCTCACAACCACATGTAGCTCCTCCAACACTCACATGTCATCACCGTGTAGCCACCACTGCCCGTGAGTGCGCAACCACTGCCACCACAGGTCGTGTACGGCCCCATCTCATCCTCCTCTTCTTCTTCTTGTTTGTTGATAGAAAAGAACCTAAAGCCATTGATTTAGACCTCCACATAGTCGTTGCCTTCGGCCATCCCGCACTGCACGGTCAACTCCATTGGATTTGCCTTACCCTTACGAGCACAGGCACGCCTTCAATCGCATCAAACAGCTGCCATCTTGCCTGCTGAAAAGCATCACCATCAGCGGCTTCCTCCCATTCGACCGACGACCGCCGGCCACCTTCATTGACCACTAGCCACCTTCGTCGACACTGCCACCGTCAACATAAAGCTCTCGTTGTGGCCAACCTCCATCGAGCTTCGCACACCCGACCGCGGCCTCCTCTTTGTGCATGCCTTAGGGGAACAACATCCCGTGTTTTGCTACAGTGATTGGGTGTATTAATATTTACATTGCATGCCATTGCCACAAATTTTGATTTCTTTTATTATTTTTTATGGTGGTGACAAATTACGGCTGCACCCTTGCACTTCTACGATATCACCTTACTCTTCATTATCATCTTATTTCGCATTAAATTTCTATATGAATTTCGCATCAATGACTAGGGATAATACCTATCTATGATTTCCTTGCATTTGTGCCTCCCTGTGGATACAGCCCGCTCTCCTTTGAGTGGTTTTATTTTAATTGTTGACGATTGGTTTTACACCGCTCAATTTCTACTTTGAGAATGTATTTCCTTATGTGAAATGTATTTCAAAGTGAAAATTGTTCGTTCATGGACCAACTGGGGTTCTTGCACTCCCAAGTGGCACCTATTCCATCTACTTGCTAAACCCTTCCTAGCCTATATCCCATCCTCCTTTCATAAATAAAATGAGTCACATAGAGTTGAACCAAACACGCAATGTATCTCAACAAGGACATATATAATCATTCAAACAACTCTAAGAGTATGCAATAAAATGTGGCTACAGGTAGGGTCAAGGAATCTCCTAAAACTTCAAGACGACAGTGAAGCGGGTCCGATGATGAAGAAGCCCTCCAAGACGTGGGCGGATTAGCGGCTGCTCAACCTCTCCTCCAAGCTCCTCCTTGCAACCTCAGCTCCTCGAGATGATGATGATGGATGGATGGAGGAGGTGATGGCTATGAAGGTGGTGGCCAGCCCCCACAAGGGAGGAGGAGAGTGGTCAAGTTCCTTCTAAGGGGGGTTATGAGGTATGGGAGGGGAGCTTGTGAGGCTATTTGATAGTGGGAGATCATAGGTGTTGGGTAAGAATGGTGTGTTCTTGGATGTGGGAGTGCTCCTTAGGAGAGGAATGGGGTTGGCTTTTATGCTAGGGCATATGTTACCTGGGAATAAATGGGATGGGGTTGTGAGCGTTGGGAATATGGGAGGTGAGCTGGTGGTCTTGTGCCCCTAAGAAAAATGGGAAGTTGCAAGTGTTGAGGGGAAAAAGAGAGGAATGGGCAGGGACTCTTGCATGTAAGAAAAGATAGAGGGTAGTGATTGGGATTGCTAGGATGGGGAGTGCGGTGGTGAGTGTGGGACTGTTGTCGAGAGAGAAGAGAGAGAGGGAGTGGTGAAATTGTTATGAGGTCAGCCTATGGAAATTTCCTTGGAGGAAAGAGAGAGATGGAGAATGGAATTAAGGTGGAGATACATAACAATGTGAAGGGGGAAAATACATGGTATGGTGGTATTCATAATGTAGTAGAGGGGGAAAATGAAAAGGCATGGCCCGACAAGCCATACTTTGATCTCCTCAGCTGATTCTCACCTCAAATCAACCCTACAAAAAAAGACAACTGCTTATTATTATTATTTATGATATAAATATGCTAAGTAATACCTTATTAACCCAAAATACATACATAACTAGCTAGGTGCACACATATTTATAATGCACTAATCTAATGCAATAATGCATGCATTGCTATGGAACTAATGCAAATTAAGCATGGTGGATATCAAATTATGCATGTGCATCATAGTGCCTCTCTCAAGTAATCCAAATACCCATGAATTCTTCACATTGGAAGACATATGTAACCCTTAGGATCAAATCTCACAGTCACTATCCATCCCATCATGAGTTACATGCTTTCATATTCTCCTTGTATTATTGGGACAAAAATAAAGACTAGATCCTTTTCCAAAGGATTTTCTTCTCTTTTATGTATAGGTTTGATTAAGACCTGTATGATCCCATGCAAGGAATTTTGTACGTCTTAATATATTCAGAACATGCTTGAGTCCCTCGATCTACTACATACACCTATGACAATAGATCTATGTGATCCCTTCGAAAGATCATGTGTCTCTTGTGCCCTTACATCCATACCAACTTTCCAGTCTCAACACCAAGGTGGGTGCATCAACTATTACTATGCTAAATGTGCATATTCAAATAAAAAGACATATTTATCTCAGGTCAAAGGATATACCTTCCCTATGACAATGATAAGAGAAAGACTTCCACATCTCCATCTCATCAAGTCAACTCCTTAACTCAACTTGCGTGACAACCCCATATCTCCATTTCCATGTAGAGGTTGTTCATCAAGGACATCAGTTAAGCAACAATCTCTTGAGAAGATTGTCATCTTTTCTTGAACTTCGGACAACAGATGGATATCACAATGGTTATTGATGACTTATCAAAATTTAGGATCCAAACTATTTGGATTCTTCGATTCTCCTCATCGGTATATCCAACACGGCTATAGCACATTTTCCCAATTGTACCAATGGACCCATTGATGTAAACATGTTTATATCACATAAATCATCTATTTTTGCGCATTAGACATAGAGTTGCATCATATATTATAAATATTGCATAACATGCATCATCTTACATTTAGGTTAGATTGTATAAAGTTTAGGTTAATTTTCTCTTTTTGTGGTCAGGTAACAGAGCAAAATTCAATCGAGGCCTCGAATTGAAGATCCAATTGTATGGATCAAATTAGGGTGACGATTGGAGTTTAACGACTCCAAGATTGATCCGATCGCACTTCCGTAGCATTAGATATAGTCCAAGGAAGATCAGAGCGAAATTCAATCGGGGCCTCGAATTGAAGATCCAACCATATGGATCTAATTAGGGTGACGATTGGAGTTCAACGACTCCAAGATTGATCCGATCGCACTTCCGTAGCATTAGATATAGTCCGAGGAAGATCAGAGGTCAAGGGCCAAGATGGTGTCAATCCACACTTTAGATGACAAATCCGACCACACAAATGGGTTCAGATAGACGATTGCAGCCCAACGGCGTGAAAATCGGTTCAATCTGATATCTGTGGCACCATCTATAACCCATAGAAGATGGACAGTTGAGATGATGCTACGTGGTGCCATCTAGACCCTCCAAATCACTCGCTGCCCTGCCTTCTCATCCTACAGCTGAGAGTTGATCAGATTGCCTCCCTCAAGCCACATCTTATGTGAGAAGAATTCCACATCTAATCTCAACCGTCGAATCAAGATCCAACTATCAGCATTAGATGGCACAGGAATTCTCTTCTTGTCTATCCATGTGCGTAGCGCAGTGGATAACATCCTTCAGTGCGTGAGGTCGTAGGATCGAATCCCCGCAGTGCACCTCCTAAGCGTAGATCCAATTTGAATCAGGATCGCTCGATCTCATGTGGGCGACCTTGATTCATCCACATCATGTGCTCAATAGCTAAAGTAGGTGTGTGATGAGCATCTTAATTCGTCCGATCTCGCAATCAGATGGCTGAGATAGAGATATTGTGGGCTTTAAGCATTGAGGAAAAGAAGATGAAGGTGCAGGCGCGATGCGATCTGAGTCGCCGGATGCGAGATGGATGACTGAGATCACGTAATCGTGGATGAGCGTTGCATGCATTGAAATCAAAGGAAGAAGAAGAGGTGTGGTCGGGGCATGCATGTTGCCCACGTTTAGGCCTTTAGTGATGGATAAAGTTGTCACTAATGACTTTGAAATTAATTTTTAAAGTGTAATGACCCATTTGCCCCCTCAAATCTACACCTATATATAGCCCTACGACCCCCACACTTTCTTCATCCCTTCCTCTCTTCTCTTACCCCCTCCAAAGCTCTAAGAGGATGTCCCAAACCCGAGATGCTCCATTAGAGTTAAAAAATACAATTTTTCCACCTTCTCACCTCCTTCGTGGAGCATTCCGCGGTGGTCCTCTCACCACCATTCGGGAAGCGGATCCCGCTACGACGTCGTCCTGCCCCATTCTCCGTCGTCCCTCATCGTTCTCCTTCGTCCCTCATCATTCTCCTTCATCCCGCATCTCACAACCTTTGTTCGGGCGCTCCGTCGTTGCAGCTCATCCTCCAAGCAGCTGTCGAGGAGGATAACCTCTCTCCACCTTCTTTTACCGCTTTCTAGTGTATATTTCCCGCTTTCTAGTGTAGATTTCCTGCTTTCTAGTGTAGCAAGTAGTTGTAATGCACATTGATCTATTATAATGAAATGCATGTTTATTCTATCTCTATTTTCTCTTTATTTGTAATATTCTCTCTCTTTCTTCTATTATTTATTCTTTAAGTAGATAACTAGTTTAGATTCAATTCGACCAGCTAATTTGTTTCGTGGTAAATAAAACAAACACCATTTTTAATCAAACATCTGCCTCCCTGTGTTCGACCTGAAATTCTTTTTGAGTTTCGGTTAAATTTATATGTTGAAAATTTTTCTCGCAAATCGCACTACAACGACGGTTTTTGAAAACTCAACTTCTGTTTGCATAGATCATCTGGTACAACATTTTGGCACCATTGTCGGGGAGGCGACGCTCTTTGATTTTTCGTGTTTCTCATCTTACTTTTACCTCACTTCTCTCCTTTCTTATTGTGATTGCAGATACTCTCTCGAGATAGGCAAAAGTGGTAGATTGGAGTAAAGTGTTGTTGAAGGGTCTATAAGTTCGCCCCCACCTCCCACCCACTAGTTTTCATTCCACCACTGACAATTGGTGTTTCTCGCGTGTGTTTTGAAAACAGAGATCTCGTTGTAGTATAGTGCGTGAAAACGCTTGTCAAAAATAATTTATAAAGATAACGAGACTTGAGTCCCGGTCGTTCGTCTCTGGGAGGCATTTTGGAAATGCAAATTCAAATTTGATCTCACTCGCTCTACTCATTCAAAATCGCATGTCGATTTATACTAAATATGTATTGATACACGACATGCTGCTGCCAGAATATCAGAAATTGAAAGCATGCAACTTTAATCACACCAAAAGATGATAATCAGGCACATGGTTATTTTCAACATATAAATATATATAAATGTTTTCATTGAAGAATGATGGTGGTTATAACACCGGTAGCGGAATGCTTGTATGGGAAAATTTAAATCTAACTTGCAGAAAATGACTGCATACAAGAATCTATGGGGGGATTATGCATGCATCATTGGGGGAGAATATGAAGCTACACTACTAAGCATTAAATAATGCATTAAATCTATGAAGAACTATAATCTAGTCTAGCAGAACTAAGGGCATTCAGAGGTGGGCTCCAATGGCCCTTGACTTGGTTGAGAAGAGAAAGAGGGGTGGGTAATGGTGCTTTGGCCTGCCCTTGGAGAGAGGTTGAGGAGGTAATCCAACATCTTACCGTGGAGATGGTGGTGGCCATGGTGAAGCTACTCATGAAGGTGGAGTGGAGGTGGAATGAAGCTAAGCTAAAATGGAGCCAAGAGTGAATGGTTGCAAAGTGCCACCCCTTAGGTCTTTTTATAGACCCATGGGAAACTCTCTAGAGAATTATGGAATTCTCTAGAGAGGCCTATAGTGGGAGCTCATGGGAGAGTGAGAGAGAGGATGGATGGTGGTTTTTAGATCCACTAAATGTGGATCTGAAAATTGAATGGCTCTTGGTTGCTAATTTTAGCAACCAAGGCAACAACACATGGTAGAGAGTTCTAGAGAACTCTAGGCTAGGTATTTTCATGTGGATGGTGTGTGTGGGTCGAAACTTAGGTGGCTAGGTTGATTAGGTTAGGTTCTAGTGGGTTTAGGTTAAGGTAGGTCTCAAATTAGGGTTGTAAACCCTAATTCACTAAGGTAAAGTGCAATTAAACTTAATACAAGTTTAGTTGGGTGTGTGAAAACTTAATTGAGAATAAAACAACACAATTAAGTTAGTTCTAGGTCAATTGGACTCTCACTGAGTCCAATTGGATAGTGTGTGCTGAGATCAGGGCTCAATTGGACTCACTGAGTCCAATTGAATAGACTGAAGAGATTGACCATGATCCAACTCAATTAGGTTTAGTGAGGACCTAATTAGGTCCTTAGAGAGGTCTAGAGGTGATGTACTATTGTTAAGGCACCTTAATTTAGGTTCCTAGGGGGTTAGAATTGGGTTTAGGGAGTTAGAGATCCAATATCAAGGCTTGAATTCCAAAACAGGAACTAGAGGATAGTATCAGACGTCTAATAAAGGTGTCAGATGTCTTATAGTAAAAAATCAGAAGTCCCAACTTATTGTTTGGACGTCTAATCAGAGTCAGGAGGGATTCTAGGTTCTGTCTTGGGTATTCTGCAGAAATTGGACATCTGACCAAATGTCTGGATGTCCAATAACACTGCAGAAGTGGGTTTAATATGTGTGGGAGTTGGCTAAGGGTTCTGGATGTCCTATAACTCATCTGGATGTCTAAATAGAGGCTAAATTTAAGGTTTTAAGGTTTCCTAGGGTGTGGTGACCTAATCTAAGGGTGGCTAAGTCTTGGGGAAGCTTTTAGCTTGTCCTAGGAATAGGATGGACCTAAGTTATTCAAAATTTATTGCTTTATTCCTACTTAATAGAATAGCATACCTTAACTCCCTTACATTATTATCTACTACATCTAATCTAGGTCTTTCGCTTCAGCTCTGTTGCAACACTAGTTATTCTTTATTCTTTAGATCCAGCCTTAGATCCAGCTTCAGATCTAGCTTTTAATCAGTTTATTACCTGCAATTGACATAATGCACCTAATTAATACATTATAGCATTATTTTATGCAAAGCTAAAAGAAAGCAGTAAAGGTGCTAGTAATGCTTATGTATGCATGAATTACCCTAACTTATGCTAAGTCCTAGCCTAATTTAGGTCAATTAAGACGTATGATTGCTGCACAATCAACCACATAATAACACAAACACAAATCAACCTAGGTGATCTTATAAACTCTAAGGTTAGTTTTTGATTGTCTGTTTGTCACCTCCACCCACCTCACCCTCCACATATAAAGAAAAATTTTAAAAAAATCTCACAGAGGTACACAACCTCTTCTGATTTTCAAACTCAATTGGTAAACCAATATTTTGAACCGGTACACACACCCAAACACATAATCGAGTAGAAATCATATTAGGTAACCACTTGTGTGCCTGACTAAGTGGTGCATCAGGCCAATTGTTTGAGTTGTTTGGGCTACACCACTTCAACTAAAATCAACTCATTAAGTAGCTGCTAAATAGGTTCAACTTCTAGTGATTTACCAGGCACTCCACATTCTTGTAAGCTTTAAAGGAAAACATCTTCACCTGTGCTTTCAAAACTTGGTGTGGCAACTGAACTTGATTGAATACACCGAAAGTTGAATCCTAAAAGCTACTAAGCAAGATTTAAACCCTAAAATTCACCACATCAAAAAATAATCTTGCATGAAAACCATTGGTTGTGCACGCATACACATTTCAATCAATCATTAAGGGCACAACCCAGATAAAGGGCCCATCCCATTCCAAAGCACATTCAAACCTAACCCTAATTAAAATAGTGTAAACGCTGGCCTTAAGGATTGGACTCGCTCTTCAGAGCGCAGACCGAGATTATTTTCGATTAGTCTATTTCTATAGTTCAATTTGATGTTTAGCTAGGGAAGTAGAATCAAACGATCATGGCTGGGGGGTACATTAGGAACCGGAGGCGCAAGCCAAAGAAAGAACCTTCTCCCCAGTCCCTCCCACTAATCTGTTGGATTGACCAGAAAGAAGTAGATCAAATCATTTCTTTAATTCAAGACGGGCTTTGGGAGTCTGTAGGTCTTTAGGCTAGCCTACTTAAGGACAGATTTGTTTGTTTGTATTGCAGGGCACCTTTCTTCCTCCAGTTTTGTCATTGATCCTTCCACATCCTATTCACACTTCCACTCCTACCCTCCTACCACTACTTATTCCCAAAATGATTATTATTCCAACTAGACTCATTCTCATTGACAGAACCTGTTTTCACGCATTTGAAAGTCGTCGGAATTGTAGTATAGTTGCACAAAAACGTTCGTCAAAAATAAGTTTGTAAAAATTACTAGACTTGAGTCCCGGTCGTTCGTCCCTGGGAGGCATTTGTTCTACTTTAGAATTCGATCTTATACTACTCTACTCTATTTAAAAATGCACGTCCATTTCTAGCCTCCTAATTAAGATTTCACCACTTCTATTATGAACTCTGATTACGTGTGCATGTGTTAAGTAAATCACAAAGGTGAACATGTGAGTTTCTGTGCGCACAATTCTAGTGAGGTGGTGACTGTTTATGGAAAATGCATCTATCATTAGATTCTCTATATTTTCAGGAAACGACATGCTTGTTGTGGAATAGAAAAACAATTGAAAACAGGCAACTTGAATCACGCAAACAGGATAACAATCAATAAGCTCATGGTGATTTAAAACATGGAGATATATATATATATATATATATATATATATATATATATAAATTCATTTTTCATTCATTCAGTTGGGAGTTGTTTGCAACAAGAACTGTAGAGGAAAGCATGTACAGAAATGCTTAAAATGTAAATCTAGCTACTAGAAAACAATCGTATACAAGAATCTACGGGGGGATTTTGCATGCATCATTTGGGGAGAATAAGGACTACGCTACTAAGCAGTAATAAAAAGTAGTAAAGCTATGAAGAGCATAAACTACTAATCTAGATCTAGCAGAACAAAAGGACATTCAGGGGTGGTCCCCGATGGCCTTGGAGTGGTCGGGAGGAGAATGAGGGGCGGCCAATGGAGCTTAGGTCAGCCCTTGGAGAGAGAGAGGAGTGATCCAGCATCTCGGCATGGTGTCCTTCATGGTGGTGGTGAACTCGTGGAGATGGAGTGGCTAGCCTAAGAGGAGGTGGATGTGAATGGAGCTAATGGAGTGCATGGGTGCTAAGAAGTGGATGGGTGCAATTGGCCGCCCATTGGGTCTTTTTATAGACCTAAGGGCTTCTCTCTAGAGAGGTGTGGAACTCTCTAGAGAGAGTCCAAGAGTGGCTGGCCATATGGTTATGAGATCCAAAAAATGTGGATCTCATTTTGAATGCCTCTTGGTTGCTAATTTTGGCAACCAAGAGGTGGCGCCACTTCAAGAGAGTTCTAGAGAACTCTAGAGAAGTGTGTGTGCATGAATGGGTGTGTGTGTGTGTGTGTGTGCGGTCGTGCTCTATGTGGCTAGGTGGTTTAGGTTAGGTCCTAAGGGGTTTAGGTAGGTGTATGTCTTGAATTAGCGTTACAAACCCTAATTGCTAAGGGGAAATTGCAATTAAACTTAACCTAAGTTTAATTGGATGAGTGTGAACCTAATTGAGAGTGAAATAACTCAATTAGGTTGGGTTTAGGTCAATTGGACTCTCAGTAAGTCCAATTGAACTTGTGTGGGTTGAGATCTAAGCACAATTGGACTTAATGAGTCCAATTGTCTTGGGTGAAGGTAATTGACTTTGCCTTAAGTCAATTGGGTTTGGTGAGGACCTCATTATGTCCTTAGGTAGGTCTAGAGGTGATGTACTAGGGTTAGGACACTTTAATTTAGGTTCCTATGGGGTTGGGATTAGGTCTAGGGAGCTACATATCCAAGATCAAGGCTTGAATCTCAAAATAGGGACTGGAGACCAGTACCAGACATCCAAAAATGTGATCAGACGACTTATACTCAAAAATCAAAAGTCTGGACTTTAGTTCTGGATGTCCAATCTGAGTCAGGAGGAAATCTAGGTTCTATTTTGGGTATTTTACAGAAATTGGACATCTGACAAAGTGTCTGGACGTTCAATAACACTGCAGAAGTGGGTTTGAGGTGTGCGGGAGATGGCTAAGGATCCTGGACGTCCTATAGCCTATTTGGACATCCAGATAAGGGTTAGAATTAAGGTTTTAGGGCTTCCTAGGGTGTTGTGACCTAATCTAAGGGTGGCTAAGGCTTGGGGAAGTCTCTAGGCTATCCTAAGACTAGGATGGACCTAAGCTCTTCACATTTTACTACTTTATTCCTACTTAATAGAATAGAAAACATTTAACTCCCTTACATCATTATTCCTACATCTAATCTAAGCCTTCTGCTCCAGCTCTACTGCAACTCCTGTTATTCTAAATCCAACTTTAGATCTAGCTCCTGATCAGCTTATTACCTGCAATCGACATAATGCACTTAATGAGCACATTATAACATTATTTTATGCATAGCTAAAGGAAAGCAGTAAAGATACAGATAATGCTTATGCATGCATGAATTACCGTACTTATGCTAAGTTCTAGGCTAATTTAGGTTAATTAAGACCTATGATTGCTGCGCAATCATACCCCCATGCCTAAATCTTACTAGTCCCTAGCAAATGCAAGATTAAATTATTTACAACAAGAGTTCCTGAGGGACTGATTATTTTATCAAGTGTATTGCTAGAGATTTTTCTCCTTTTTGTTTTCATCCTACTCTCTAGAAAACTAGACAATCGTGAAAGTGCAGCTATGTTGCTTTTGCAACGGATACGAGTGAAAAACTAATGCACCTCTAAAGCCTGTACTTGACCCCTAGTACAAATTCTAGCAGGATAGTGGACTTCTTCCCTCGGGGTATTCAAGATATTCTATGAAATCCACCCCGACTTTAGGCTTAGGTAGAGAATCTCTGAGGGAAAAGATTATATATTTGGTGGCTCACTCTTACTTGGTGCTACATAGAGACTAATACTACAGAATCTAGATTCCCAGACTACTAAGTAACTCAACTCAGACGAGAAAACTATGCTCTCTTCTGATTCCTTTGTATTCATTCTCTCTTTCTCTTTTTTCTTTTCCTTTTCTTTCTTTTTCTTAGAGCTCACAACCTCACCAGATTCACATATACGATCTGTATTTGGTGGTCTCACTTGGCATAAACACTTTAATTGAGTTCTCATAACCCTAACACTAAGTCGGAATTCCTCAGCCCGTATTCGGGCGATCAAAAACACAGAACAATAGGTTAAGGCCATATTTGGTGGATCTCAAATTTATTTGGTGGTATTTGCCTCAATGCAACTAAACTAAATATTCATTCTTTTTTTCTTTGCTTTTTCTTCTTTTTCTAATTTTTTCAATTTTTTCTTTCTTTTCATCATTTTTTTATTTTTTTCTCTTTTTTTTCAACATAATACAACTAGCACACATTCATGAACTTTATTGAGGAGGCATTATTAGGGATTGGTGGTACTTAAGAGACATTGGGTGGCTTATTTGGTGGAAGTGCCTACTCACGGCACTGGGAGAGATGGATAGGACGGTGTATTTCTGACCTTGACATCAATACCCTCCTTCAGCCGAGGATTTTGTAAAGAATGGTCATAACCATCCACCTTAGCCCTAGTTTTATGAAAACTCACTCTCCGCATATTTGCCTTATTTGGTTGCTCTCAAAATTCACACAAAATGCATATGCAAGAACCGAGAGCGGAGACTATGCCTTATCTTCGAGTATCATCACCTAATTATCTAGGATTCCAGATTCCTTGCAATAATCTTAGAGCACCAGTACACTCTACTCTCATCTCACACTATTTGGTGGATTTTTGGAAGAAGATCTGCCTGACTCCCAAAACATTGTCCAGGGGTTCAGGAAAAGAAGCGCTGCTTCTTCTCGACAGGTTGAAGATGTTTATTAGCCTTCACTGTGAATCCATTGCAAATTCTACGTGTGTGTGAAAAGTTGTGCTGGATTCCTGATTACAGGAATCAACTAGAGGATAAAATCCCTAATGCATTCTCTTAATAAAATAATCTTATTCATGAATGCAATATGTATATATGCTATAAAAAAGTAACCTCATATATTTGTACTTCATGAAATTCCCGTATCGGGTTACATTCAGCTTGACCCTAAATTTACAACAAAAGGTGAGCGGGTGAGTCGGAAATAGCTGTTGCAGATGATTTTTAGCTCCAATGCGAGCATTGGAGGTGGTGTCAGTTGTTCTTTAATTTAGGGTCCTAAAGTACATTTTACATGCAACTCCGAGGTTTTCCTTATGTTGGCATAAAAATTTTTTGGCCTAAAATTTTTCGGTTTTGTTGCATCTACTCCCCAATGCCTAAGTTCTTGCATGCCCTCATGCGTGAATATAAAAGAAAATAAATTGACAGAGGATGAGTGGGTAGAAGTCACCTGGAATTGCTCCTGAAAATATACATTCAGCACTGGCGAACCTGACAATATGTAATATGCGGAAAGAAAATATGCTAAAAGAAGAATATGATATGTCTAGAAATGAATATGTATAGGGTGATGGTGGAATGTGGGATATGCTATCTATACGTGCTGAGTTTAACGCCTCTAGCTGGGCAAACACTCAATCACACATCCTCAATAAGATGAATAATCTCGTCAGGTGGAGGAGGTTCCTAGGCCAAAAATGGCTTGAGGCGCTGGCCATTTACTGTGGATATATGCCCAGATTTTGGGTCCTTGATTTGGACTGCCCCATTAGGATATGGATGAATCACAATATATGGGCCAGTCCATTTGGACTTGAGCTTCCCTGCAAATAGTTTCAGTCATGAATCAAACAACCAGACTCACTGGTTGGGCATGAATGCTTTCCTCCGGATGTGGCGGTCATGAAAGGCCTTGGTCTTGTCCTTGTATATTAGTGCATTCTCATAGGCCTCCCGCCAAATCTCTTCTAATTCGCTGAGCTTGAGTTTCCGTTCTTGACCTCCTGCATCAAGGCCAAGGTTACATTTTCGCACCGCCCAAAACGCACGGTGTTCCAGCTCTACAGGAAGGTGACAGGCCTTGCCATATACCATGCGATATGGTGACATTCCGAGTGGGGCCTTGTATGCGGTCCGATATGCCCAGAGTGCATCGACTAATTTGTCGGACCAGTCCTTCCTATCCGGTCTAACAATCTTCTGGAGAATCAGCTTGATCTGATGGTTAGACACTTCAGCCTGCCCATTGGTCTGCAGGTGATACGGGGTGGCTATACGATGATGTACCCCGTATTTCTTTAATAATGACCTGAAATGGGCGTGAATGAAGTGGCTTCCCCCATCGCTAATCAGAGCGCGAGGTATTCCTAATCTCGGGAAGATGTTCTACCGTACGAAAGAAATGATGGTCTTATGGTCTGCCCGTCTCATCGGGATGGCCTCGACCCACTTTGAGACATAGTCGACGACTAGTAATATGTACTCGAAGCCATGCGAGTTCGGAAAAGGGCCCATAAAATTGATGCCCCAGACGTCGAACACTTCTACGACCATGATGGGTTGGAGTGGCATCATGTCTTCTCTGGTCATAGAACCGATTGACTGGCATTGTTGCAGTGTTGGGCGTATTCGTGTGTATCTTTGAAGATGGTTGGCCAGAAAAATTCCGACTGCAAAATTTTTGTAGCAGTTTTCCATCCCGAGAAATGGCCACCACAAGCATCATTGTGGCAGAAAGATACACACTGGGGATCTCAGAATCTGGGATGCATCTCCGAATAATCTGGTCTTCTCTAATGTGGAAGAGCAGTGGGTCATCCCAGAGGTAGTATTTGGCCTCCGCAGTGAATTTGAGTTTCTGGTCCTTGGATAGATTCGTGGTAATCTTGCCTACGGCAAGGTAGTTCGTGAAATCCACGTACCAGGGGAACTCAATAGAATGAACTGCCAAAAGAGATTCATCCGGAAATTTCTCGTGGATAGGCAGGGATTAAGGAATGTGGACTGGGTCCAATCTGGATAAGTGATCCACCACAACATTCTGCTTTCTGGCTTTGTCATGGATTTCAATATCAAATTTCTCCAACCCAAATACTACTGCTAGCAGTTCTTTTTCGGTGACAGTGTAATTGCATTGAGCCTCATTCAGCGTCTTGCTAGCATAGTATATGACAAAGGGTTGTTTCTCTCGACGCTGGCCTAAAACAGCACCAACGGCAAAATTAGAAGTGTCGCACATCATTTCAAAATCAAGCGACTAGTTGGGTGGTTGGAGAATCATGGAGTCAAAAATAGTGCTTCGTAAGGTCTTGAAGGCGTTGAGACATGAGGTATCAAATTCAAATGGGACATTGGCAACTAGGAGATTCGTCAAAGGTCGTGTGATTTTCGAGAAATTGCGTATAAATCTCCGATAGAAGTCGATGTGACCCAAGAATGATTTGATCTGCTTGATCGAGTTGGGTGGCGGTAATTGGGAAATAATCTCGGATTTAGCTCGGTTGACCTCGAGTCCATTTTTGGAGATCCTGTGCCCTAATACTATGCCATCCCTCACCATGGAATGACTTTTCTCCCAAGATAGTACTAGGTTTACCTCAATAAACCGTTTTAGGATTTTGGTGAGGTTATCAAGACAAGATGTGAAATCATCTCCGAAAACGAAGTCATCCATGAATACCTCCGCATAGTCCCCAATCATGTCAGAGAAGATGGCAATCATACAATGCTGGAATGTCGCTGGTGCATTGCAGAGGCCAAAGGGCATCCGCTTGAATGCGAATGTTCCAAAGAGGCATGTGAATGTGGTCTTGTCTTGATTTTCTGGGCTAATTGCTACTTGATTATACCCGGAGTATCCATCCAGAAAATAAAAGAAATTGCGTCCGACTAACCGTTCCAAGATCTAATCAATGAACGGAAAAGGAAAGTGATCCTTTTGGGTAATCGTGTTCAATTTTCTGTAGTCGATGCAGACCCGCCAAGATGTCGCAGTGCAGGTCGGGATGGATTCACCCTTATCATTCTTTATTACGGTGAGTCCTGCTTTCTTGGGCACTATTTGGATCGAACTCACCCACTGGCTGTCAGAGATTGGGTATACAATACCTGCATCCAGCCATTTGATGATCTCCTTCTTAACAACCTCTAGCATATTCAGGTTAAGCCATCTTTGAGGTTGTCTCGAAGGTTTCACCCCCTCATCCGTGTAAATGTGATGAGTGCAATACGAGGGGCGAATACCGCGGAGATCAGCAATACTCCACCCGATAGCAGCCCTATGGTCTTGCAGCGTAGAAATCAATCGCTGCTCCTATTCTTGGGTTAAGTGGGCATTGATGATGACTGGGTATGTCTCACTTTCGCTCAAGAACACATACTTGAGTGAGTCAGGTAAGGGCTTCAATTCAATTACAGGTGGGTCAGAGTTAGAAATGAGAGTGGGAGGAGTAGAATCGAGGGTGGGAATCTGCTAATCCATGTGCACGTGAATTCCCGCTGAGTCACTCCCTGCGGAATAATTGGTTGTGACTTCATTAACGGGAAACCCATTAGCTGTGGTCATGTCTTCCTGCAACAACAGGGGCGATTCAGTGATGTGTGGATCAGGATAGCTGGATTCAGGGGTGCTGTGGTCAGAAGCACACACTAAATAGTCAGATCCTCGGGGAGATATGTGTAGTGTAGTGGTTTCAGTCCCGTGTGGATCAAGGTCCAAGAACCCTGATAGTGCAGATGAATGAGACCTTGGGTGATCATAAAGGAGCCCAATGTTACCACAGTATGTTGAATCTTCATCTTCACCATCCTCCTCTATTTGATCACAGTCGAAGTTCTTTGCTGCCCTGAATATGTCAAGTCGAAGTCACTCATTGCTTAGGGCTATCTCCATACACCCGGATGCACAATCAATGTTCGCTTGGGCTATTGCCAGAAATGGGCAACCTAAAATAATTGGTGCATCTCGGAGATTAGGAGGAACTTCCATATCGAGAATGAAAAAATCTGCAGGAAAGTAGAACCTGCGGACTTTCATGATCACGTTCTCAACTACCCCCCTCGGTGTTTTGACTGATCTGTCAGCCAGCTGAATCGTGACCGAGGTGGGCTTCAACTCCCCAAATCGAAATCGATCAAATACGGCAGTGGGAGTTAAGTTGATGGACGAACCCAAATCTAGAAGGGCCCGATCAAATGGAGAATCCTACAAGAAGCAGGATATGAGTGGGGTACCAGGGTCTTTATTCTTCGATGGTAAGTCAGCTAGAATCACGACGCTAGCCTCTTTCGACAGTACCGCCTGTCGTCCAATTCTCGGCCATTGCTTCAGGGTACAATAGTCCTTGAAGAACCTAGAGATAGTGGGAATGTGATTGATAGCCTTGAGGAGGGGGACTTGAATATGTACTTCCTTGAACATTGATTTCAGGTCCTCAAAATTCCACGTGTCCTTTTTCCGTACTGCTTTTTGTGTCAGAGCCTCAGGAAAAGGGATGGGAATCTCAGGGTTAAGTGGCCTCTTACCCTTATCTACCACAGGTGGCTCCTGAGATGAGGAAGGAGTCGAACTCGCCTGCGGCGAAGGGTGGGAAAAATCAGGACACGCCTACCTAAGTGGTGGGTTGAATGTCTTCCTTTCGCTCCTCAAACAAACAGCATGTGCATCGGCTTGCTATCCATGAGGTGGTGGGGGAGAGGAAGGGGCAGAATACGCGGAGTTCTGCAAAGGTGGCTGGCCTTGCGCGTAATCGGGTGGTGCAGGAGGTTCCCGTAGTATGGTGTGTGTCTGTCCCTGCGGTGCCTGAAACCTAGGCGGGGCACCTTGGTTTTGCACATATCGATGATGCGGGATGGGTTGGGAGGGCAAGGCTCCCTGAGTTCTATGCTCCTACAACAGTTGGTGCTGCGTGTTCTGTATGGTCTGTATCTGATCAGCCATCACCTTCATAAACTGCAAGCTATCTTGTGTTGACTTCCTCATCGATTCTTGCAGCTCCTCTTTCAGTTCCTCAAAAGGGTTAGCTCTCTTTGGAGGGTGGCTGGCAGCTTGGTGTAGCAGCTGGTATAAAGAGTGGGGTTACTGCTAATGAGGGAATGGCTGCTGCCTAGGGTAGGTGTTTGGCGCATTCCCGTATTATCTGGTCTGGTAGCGTGGATCTTGATGTGGTCTCTGTGAATTACTAGACCAGGAGAAGTTTGGATGCTGGTGCCAACCAGGGTTATACGTCTCTGAATACGGGTTATTACGCCCATATCCTTGGATAGCACTGACGTCCTCGTAGGTCGAAGATGTCTGAGATGTATATTCGTCAAGGGGATATGCATTATAATTTGCGGGTGGTTCGTAACCCTGGTTGTAGAGTGCCAGATCTGGATTATTTATGGGATCCTGATATGCAGGATCTCGTAAATATGGAGAAGATGCATCCCGAGTGAGTAGATTGACTCGAGCAGGAGGGGCTCGGGGTGCATAGGAGGGTCTTGAGGCAGCAGAGCTCGAGTCAGATTGACCCTGACTAATCTGGTCAATCTTTCTCTCGATTAGGTTTATTCTATCCAGCTGCCTGATGATGATATCCATGTCGGCTCGAATAAACTCGGTGTAAGCCTCATGGACACCAACCTGCTATTGACCAGGCCACTGGAACTGGTTCATGGATGCGGCATTCATCAAGTTCTCTGTTAATGATTCGAACAGCTCAAATGCATTGTTCTCATCTTTTGCGAGGAAATTCCCGCCACAGATGCATCGGCCAAATA
Source organism: Thalassia testudinum (assembly GCA_037157565.1). Classification (NCBI taxonomy): domain Eukaryota; kingdom Viridiplantae; phylum Streptophyta; class Magnoliopsida; order Alismatales; family Hydrocharitaceae; genus Thalassia; species Thalassia testudinum. The sequence goes on from JAZHRO010000003.1 coordinate 90,876,477, forward strand.
CCGATGTGTGTCATCCAGCCCATGGTAGAAAATCTGAGCTAAGTGCCATCTGGGTATACCATGATGCGGGAATTTCCGGAGAAGGTCGTGAAATCTGTCCCAAGCTTCATGAAACTTCTCCCCATTTCCTTGGGAGAAAGTCATGATTACACGCCGCATTGCGTTTGTTCGACCGATTGGGAAGAACTTTTGCAGGAATTCATGTCGTAATTCCAGCCAGGTTCCAATTGGCTTTCCAATAGTCTTGAACTGGTATGAAGCTTTGTTCGTTAGAGAGAACGGGAAAAGCTTTATTAGAATAATCCCGAGGTCGATATTCCTGGATTGAATTGTTTCAGCGAGTCGACTCAGGTCCTCAAGGTGCTGGAATGGATCTTCGCTTGAGTTCCCATAGAAATGAGTGCTAATCAACCCAATCACATTGGGCTTGAGCTCAAACGCATCTCCGCCTGCAGGAATTCTGACTAAAGGTGCGACGATTTGTGCGGCTGGGTCATAGAAATCCCACAGTTGTTCTCCTCACGACGGGTGTTGCATCCTGTCAAGTGCTATCAAGATGCGATCCATGCTCTACTGATGCTACTCCTCGGATTCAGCTACCCGGGCTTCTAGATGAGCCATCGAATCCAGATTCTCGATATCCTGACCCGGTCTAGGTCCAGGTCCAGGATTTGCCATGGTGGCTCTGGGAGTAGAAGTGGGGGGAGAAGATGGTCCTGGCAAGGTGACTTGCCTCCTTGGGAGTGACTCCTAAGGTCCAACCAAGTGAGGTCTAAGTGACCTCCTTCCTTGCATACACCACCCAACCCTTGGGTTGGTGTAGCCAAGCAAGACAAGGCTAAGGCCCTGTCAATCAAATGGTCTTTATGGATCAGGTGACCAGATTTTTTGTTCGAAGTTTGAATTCCTGAAGGAAAATTCGTCGTTCAATCGATTGAAAGTGATTCCCGCCTCTCAAGCTAACCCAGCCAGTTTTGTTACAAGGGGACTAAGGGGAAGGTTCTTCCTTTGGCTTACGCCTTCGATTCCGTTAACCCCCGAGCCACGGTCTTTTGACACTACCCCGCAGACTTAGTCACTAGGTTTGGCAAGAGAGGTTAAAAACACCTAGTAGTATGACAACGAATTTGGGTTGATTTCGTGTTTTACAATTGATTTTAGCCCATTTTCTTCAGTGGGGTTTTCTCTTGGTGAGTGGCCCACAAGGTGACCAAGCTCACCGGCTAAGTACTAGACTTGATTAAGTCTAGGTTAGCCTAAAGTGTGGTCTCTAAGTTGTAACCCTAAAGATTCAACCTAAGGTTCATGACTTCTAGGGTTTGTTCTGTTTCAGTAGACCACAAAAGTAATGTTCATTCTCTGATAACAATTGGAATCCAATTAATCTGAAATTTGGCAAGTAGATTTTAATTAGCTTTCCAGAGAATATTTTTTTGAAATTTTTACTGTTCAAAAGAATTTTTAAGGATTTTTGTATGTCAGGGGGTCAGATCTGGAATTTTGACCCCTGGTTGGTTTTTTGCTTTGAAATAGTACCAATTGATCTTCACAAATTTGGGAAAAATATGTAAAATAAAACCAATTAGATCAGCTTTCAAACCCCGCCATTTTTAGTCAAACCTGATTTGCAAATTGCTCGAAATTACTTTTTGAAATTTGAAAAATCTCAAATCTGGGTCAATCTAACCTCGTGCACTTCACGAATTTTTTAAAATTTTATACTTGGAATTTTTTTGAAATAACAGTGGCATTTGAAAGATGGTTTGAAAATAAAGGGTTAGCCTAAATTTCAAAATTTTTTGCTTACTAATTTTTCAGCAATCAAATTTTTAAATCAAACTTGAAGTCTAGCCGAAAATCAAAAAATGGTGGAAAAGCTTTTTAAAGAGGTCTGAGTTTGAAATCTAAGCTCTCCACCGAAAAAAAAATGTTTTTTTTTCAAAACTTTTGCACATTTTTTTTTTCAAAAAGAATTTTTCAAAGGATTAAAAAAAATATATCATTTTTTTTTTCAAACTAGCCTAGGATTCAAAAAGAAACCTAATCTAGATTTTTTTTCAAATTTTCTTTTTTAATTTTCTTTTTTCACGAAAATGAATAAGTTCCTTTTATTTTTCTCTTTTTTTTTTTCAAAAGAAACTGCAGGAAGTAAATCTAATCCTAGGGTTCAGAGGAAACCTAATCTAAGAGAGTGTGATGTGCACCAGATTTCATTTCCGCGCTCGTTGTGTACGCAGATCCTGTTCTTTTTCTGTGTTGTCTTGCACATCAAAAAACAAAGTAGAGGCAAATTTGTTAGTGATAGATTAAAAGATCGAAATCAAGAAAAATGACGTTGCCTCCCCGGCAATGGCGCCATTTGACGGAACCCGTTTTCGTGCATTTGAAAGTCATCGGAATCGTAGTATAGTTGCACAAAAATGTTCATCAAAAATAAGTTTGTAAAAATTACGAGACTTGAGTCCCGGCCGTTCGTCTCTGGGAGGCATTTGTTCTACTTTAGAATTCGATCTTATACTGCTCTACTCTGTTTAAAAATGCACGTCTGTTTCCAGCCTCCTAATTAAGATTTCACCACTTCTATTATGAACTCTGATTACGTGTGCATGTGTTAAGTAAATCACAAAGGTGAACATGTGAGTTTCTGTGCGCACGATTCTAGTGAGGTGGTGACTGTTTATGGAAAATGCGTCTATCATTAGATTCTCTATATTTTCAGGAAACGACATGCTTGTTGTGGAATAGAAAAACAATTGAAAACAGGCAACTTGAATCACGCAAACAGGATAGCAATCAATAAGCTCATGGTGATTTAAAACATGGAGATATATATATATATAAATGCATTTTTCATTCATTTAGTTGGGAGTTGTTTGCAACAAGAACTGCAGAGGAAAGCTTGTACAGAAATGCTTAAAATGTAAATCTAGCCACTAAAAAATAATCGTATACAAGAATCTACGGGGGGATTTTGCATGCATCATTTGGGGAGAATAAGGACTATGCTATTAAGTAGTAATAAAAAGCAGTAAAGCTATGAAGAGCATAAACTACAAACCTAGATCTAGCAGAACAAAAGGGCATTTAGGGGTGGTCCTCGATGGCCTTAGAGTGGTCAGGAGGAGAATGAGGGGTGGCCAATGGAGCTTAGGCCAGCCCTTGGAGAGAGAGAGGAGTGATCCAACATCCCGGCATGGTGTCCTTCATGGTGGTGGTGAACTCGTGGAGATGGAGTGGCTAGCCTAAGAAGAGGTGGATGTGAATGGAGCTAATGGAATGCATGGGTGCCAAGAAGTGGATGAGTGCAATTGGCCACCCATTGGGTCTTTTTATAGACCTAAGGGCTTCTCTCTAGAGAGGTGTGGAACTCTCTAGAGAGAGTCCAAGAGTGGCTGACCATATGGTTATGAGATCCAAAAAATGTGGATCTCATTTTGAATGCCTCTTGGTTGCTAATTTTGGCAACCAAGAGGTGGCGCCACTTCAAGAGAGTTCTAGAGAACTCTAGAGAAGTGTGTGTGCGTGAATGGGTGTGTGTGTGTGTGTGTGTGTGGTCGTGCTCTATGTGGCTAGGTGGTTTAGGTTAGGTCCTAAGGGGTTTAGGTAGGTGTATGTCTTGAATTAGGGTTACAAACCCTAATTGCTAAGGGGAAATTGCAATTAAACTTAACCTAAGTTTAATTGGATGAGTGTGAACCTAATTGAGAGTGAAATAACTCAATTAGGTTGGGTTTAGGTCAATTGGACTCTCAGTAAGTCCAATTGAACTTGTGTGGGTTGAGATCTAAGCACAATTGGACTTAATGAGTCCAATTGTCTTGGGTGAAGGTAATTGACTTTGGTTTAAGTCAATTGGGTTTGGTGAGGACCTCATTAGGTCCTTAGGTAGGTCTAGAGGTGATGTACTAGGGTTAGGACACTTCAATTTAGGTTCTTATGGGGTTGGGATTAGGTCTAGGGTGCTAGAGATCCAAGATCATATCTTAAATCTCAAAACAGGGACTGGAGACCGGTACCAGACATCAAAAAATGTGTTTAGACGAGTTATACTAAATAATCAGAAGTCCAGACTTCAGTTTTGGACGTCCAATCTGAGGCAGGGGAAATCTAGGTTCTATTTTGGGTATTCTGCAGAAATTGGACATCTGACAAAGTGTTTGGACGTCCAATAACACTGCAGAAGTGGGTTGAGGTGTGCGGGAGATGGCTAAGGGTCCTGGATGTCCTATAACTTATCTGGATGTCTAGATAAGGGTTGGAACTAGGGTTTTAGGGCTTCCTAGGATGTTGTTACCTAATCTAAGGGTGGCTAAGGCTTGGGGAAGTCTCTAGGCTATCCTAGGGCTAGGATGGACCTAAGCTCTTCACATTTTACTGCTTTATTCCTACTTAGTAGAATAGAAAACCTTTAACTCCCTTGCATCATTATTCCTACATCTAATCTAAGCCTTTTGCTCTAGCTCTGCTACAACTCCTATTATTCCAGATCCAGCTTCAAATCTTGCTCAAGATCTAGCTCTTGATTAGCTTATTACTTGCAATCGACATAATGCACTTAATCAGCACATTATAACATTATTTTTTGCATAGCTAAAGGAAAGCAGTAAAGATGCAGATAATGCTTATGCATACATGAATTACCCTACTTATGTTAAGTTCTAGCCTAATTTAGGTCAATTAAGACGTATGATTGTTGCACAATTACTCATCCATCTTTTAGTTAGGATAATCGTGATTGGGGATACAGTTCCGGACCTCCGTGTTCAGGTTCTAACCCTGGACACTATGATCTTGATTCTTATCCTTCTCCGAGCTACATCAATTATAGATCACCACCCTCATTTAGACAACTTAATATGATCTAGAATCAAGAAGGATATGTTGATCCTTACCCTTCCCCAGATTATATTGCGTATAGGTCATCACCCCTGTTTGAACAACCCAAAATGACCTAATATCAGGGAGGGTATCAAGAACCTCAATTCGTTAACTCCCCTACACTGAACCTAAGATTTCCCTGAGCTGGGGAATGAGGAAACATATGCCTCCATGAATCAGAAAGTGATTGATTTTGAGACATACATCAATGCGGATTTAGATTTCTTTGATTCTGAAGGTGAAGAATCATTATGCGAAGTCTCACTTGAGTTTACAGCACATGATTTCTGTGAGACGACTGGGCTTAAGGAATTAGATGAATCATATGATGGCCCAATAACTGAGGAAATTGATCCTGTTGGGGCTTTCATGGTGGATTCAGATCCTAATTTCATGAAGGATTCAATTCAAAGCCTCATTCCTCAATTACACTCCTTTGAGTATATTGATGATTTTGTTTTTGAGATCACTAGACTCAAGTCAATTCTGATTCAGCAATAAATCTTGGACTTGGACATTTTAGATGGGGTGATTAATATGCAAGATGTCCCATAATTCAAAATTATGATTGAGGAGGATAGGAAGTGGGAAATGAAGCTTTGGGAAGTTAATTATGGAGGAAGCAGAAGATTGAGTCTAAGGGTTCCTATTTGTCTGAAACCACCAACTCTTTACCAGGACCCTTATGACATCCTTGATTCAGAGGATGTCCAATCCAAGTGCACATTCATTGATTATCCTTTTGAGCTTGATTTCTATGTAACCCGACTTTTTGGTCTTGGGTTGCATCATCACAAATCATAGGGCTGACCTCGCTTGCATGCTGATTTCAGTTTTTGGATAATTTTTATCCAGAACCTTAGATATACTCGACCATGAGGCATGGGTCTGCATCACAATTTGGTCCACATCTGTGGATATCTTCTCCTGGCAGATCCAAAGCTAGATTTTCTTATTCTGATGATGACATGCACCTGTGAATTCCTTATTTCTTCTTCTTTGTATAGTGTGCCTAGCTGAAGGTGCTAAATTCTGCACTTATACAGTTTCTTTTCATCTCAGAGCGGAGTTGTTATTCATGCAATTTAGGTGCTTTCTATTCTTTTTCATGTCTTAATACAATGACATTGCATTAGATAGGCATGGGGGGGTGGATATCATTATCCGAATCATTTTGTTAGCTCCGTTGATTCTTGTTATTTTCTCTTTATTTAAAAAAAAAAGTTGAATTAGGAAAGAGAACTTGGGCTTTAGAAAATTTTCAATCTTAGAGAATAAAACTGTATGATTTGAACACTTAGACCCTTCAGGTCTTTGGGCTTAATCAGCCTGGGTGTCCACTAAAATGTTGACTTGTTTCTTAAGTCCTCTCCATTCTAAATTCAGATTTTAATTGGTTAAATAAGTTGGGGTGATAAGTACACGACTTTATCAACCTGCCCTCTGATTTGAGGGGATTTTAAGTCTAAGTATCTACACACTTTGCGCATTGACTTGCTTTTTGACGATTTTAACGAAAATTGGGTAGCTAATGAACCTTCTAGGGTGGTATGGCTGGCAAGTTATCCTGGGTAACAGTCCATTCGTAGGTTGTCTAGAGCCTAGTCACATGACCATTCTTTTCCTACTGCCTTTAGGTAAATCATAGATCAGGGAAGCCACCTACTTAAAAAAAAGAAAAAAAATAGAAAAATATCCAAAAAGAAAAGGAAAAAAATAGAAAAGGAGAAAAGAAAAGAAAAAAAAAGCTACACTTCACGCACGAGTATGGCTGGGAAGTTATCGTGGGTAACAGCCCATTGGTAGGTTGTCCAGAACCTAGCTCAAGAAATGCATGTATAATTTCAAAACAATTAGGAAGAAGCAGAGAAGTAGAATAAGCTAGGGAGATATACACTAGGTTTGCCCTTGTGTTGACCTCGTAGAAATAAAAGTAGGGAGAAAGCTACCGGTCGAGTAGATACACCTTTAGGTAGAATTTCTTTTCAAGGTCAAGTCTGTTCTAATTGCCGATCAGTGAGTTTATCACATTTCACACAAAGATGCTTAGAACTTAGGGTTCTCTTCGAGTCTTGGGTGGGTTGAGTGGCCGTAGAAAGCTGCTCCAAAATCCTAAATTCAAAAATCCAAAAAAATTTAGAAAAGAAGAAAAGAAGAAAAAGATCCTTCTTTGAATAAGGCAAGGGCTTGAGGCGGTCTGCATTTTGGCAGACACCCGAGTGCTGTTGTGTCTCTGTAGTTCAGGTCGTAGTTGAAATTCATAAGTGTTGAAAAACAACTATTGCCTAAGAAATCCGACCTAATTCTTTTATAAATAGCATGTAGTTTTGCTAGGGACTAGCAAAAGATAGGCATGGGGGTGTGATGTAAACACGTTTATATTAAATAAACCGTCTATTTTTGCGCATTCGTAGATAGAGTTGCATCATATATTATAAACATTACATAACATGCATCATCTTGCATTTAGGTTAGATTGTATAAAGTTTAGGTTAATTTTCTCTTTTTGTGGTTAGGTAACAGGGTGATATTCAATTGAGGCTTGGATTGAAGATCCAATTGTATGGATTTGATCAGGGCAACGATTGGAGTTCAACGATTCCAAGATCGCCCCGATCAGACTTTTGTAGCATTAGATATAGTCCAAGGAAGATCAGAGGTCAAGGGCCAAGATGGTGCAATCCACACATTAGATGACAAATCCGACCATACGGATGTGTTCAGATTGATGATCGCAGCCCAACGGCATGAAAATCGATTTAATCCAACATCTGTGACACCATCTACAACTCATTGAAGATGGACGGTCGAGATGATGGCACGTGGCACCATCCAGACCCTCCAAATCGCTCGCTGCCCTGTCTTCTTATCCAACGGCTGAGAGTTGATCAGGTTGCCTCCCTCATGCCACATCTCATGTGAGAAGAATTCCACATCTAATCTCAACCATCGAATCAAGATCCAATGGTTAGCACTAAATGGTACAGGAATTCTCTTCTTGTCTATCCATACGCGTAGAGCGGTGGATAACATCCTTCAGTGCATAAGGTCACGGGATCAAATCCCCGCAGTGCACCTCTTGAGCGTAGCTCCAATTTGAATAAGGACTGCTCGATCTCGTGTGGATAGCCTTGATTCGTCCGCATTGTGCACTCAACGGGTGAAGTAGGCGTGCGATGAACATCTTAAGTCATCCGATCTCACGATTGGATGGCTGAGATCGTGAGATCGTGGGCTTTAAGCGTTGAGGAAGAGAAGATGAAGGCGAGAGTGCGATGCGATATGAGTCGTCTAATGCGAGATGGACGGTTGAGATCACGTAATCGTGGATGAGCGTGCATGCGTTGAAATCAAAGGATGAAGAGGCGTGGTCGGGGCACGCATGTTGCCCACATTCAAGCCTTTAGTGATGGATTAAGCCCTTTAGTGACGAATAAATTCGTCACTAAAGACCTTGAAATTAGCTTTTAAAGTGTAATGACGCATTTGACCCCTCAAATCTACAGCTATATATAGCCCTACGACCCCCACACTTTTTTCATCTCTTCCTCCTCTCACCCCCTCCAAAGCTCTAAGAACTTGTCCCAAACCCAGGATGCTGCATTAGAGTTAAAACATACAATTTTTCCACCTTCTCACCTCCTTTGTGGAGCATTCCGCGGTGGTCCTTTCACCACCATTCGAGAAGTAGATCCCGCTACAACGTCGTCCTGCCCCATTCTCCATCGTCCCTCATCGTTCTCCTTCATCTCGCATCTCACCACCTTTGTCCGAGCACTCCGTCATTGAGGCTTGTCCTCCAAGCAGCCATCGAGGAGGATTACTTCTCTCCACCTTTTACCGCTTTCTAGTGTAGATTTCCCACTTTCTAGTGTAGATTTTCTACTTTCTAGTGTAGCAAGTAGTTGTAATGCGCATTGCTCTATGATAATGAAATCCATGTTTATTCTATCTATGTTTTCTCTTTATTTGTAATATTCTCACTCTTTCTTCTATTATCTATTCTTTAAGTAGATAACTAGTTTAGATTTAATTCGACCAGCTAATATGCTTCGTGACAAATAAAACAAACACGGTTTTTAATCAAACGTCCACCTCCCTGTGTTTGACCTGGAATTCTTTTTGAGTTTCAGTTAAATTTATCTATTGGCTGCTTTTCTCGCAAATCACACTACGACGGGTTTTCAAAACTCAACTTCCGTTTGCATAGATCATTCGCTATAACACCCATCTAACCATATTAGTGTGTTCACATGATCTAACAATTAGATCCCAATCACCAATCTAGTGATTCAACTCTAGTTGGTTCACTCAAAGCACATAACTCTAACAACTTCAATATTATTTTTTTAGAAGAGCTTTCACTAAGTAAATCTCTCACAATTCACCCTGAGGAGTTACTCAAAGGTAATTGTTCGGTACAATGAGCATAATACCTATCCTTTGGTCTTCAACAACTATTCTATCTCCTTGATTGATGGAGATAAAGTCTCGAACCATGTCTTACAATTTATGGTGTTGGATGCCCTTAATGATAAGAACATTCTCTAGTTGCCTTACAACTCATGGATTCTACAATGCCTCTTCATATTACTATTAGCCATTTAGGTTTTATTATAGTGAAAAAAGTTGGCACTAGTTACACCAACCAATGAGAGTTGGTGCACTACTTCAAACTTATAGTGGAAAAGCCCCTTATGAAGAATGCCAAATCCCTCAAATGTGATCATACATAACCTCAATGCTGATCTAAAAGGCCCTTCAATCCACTAGCCAGTCCACAACCAAGCTGCTAAGAGGTGGGAAGCAATAGTAGTGGAAGTGCAAAATCTCCTTAATGCTAGAATCATTAAGGAATGTGCATGCTCAATAAGGCAATCTAATGTCATTATGGAAGTTAAAATAAAGAATGGGAGTTGGTGCACGTGCATCAATTTTACGAACTTAATCAACACCAACAACAATGATCTGTACCTACTTCCTAAAAGTGTGTGAAGGATCTAATGGTCTATACTAGACGGGGTGAATGGTCACCCTGCTGTAGGCCGCACAGGGTGAGGAGCTGGCAGAGTGCAGCTGCTGTTACACGCTGCAAGCACGGCGGTGGTGGCTACTGCATCTGCGTGGGCAACTAGGCACCACGTGGGAGAGGAAGCCACTACACGCACTGTTTCTGCTAGAAGAGGCCACTGCACGCGTGGACTGCTGGCTACAAGCGTGGTGGAGGTGCAGACACACGCAGAGGGGCACTTGGTGCGGGAATGGCGCTGCTGTTGGAGGTGACTGCGTGCGGTGGACAGGGGCGTGCGATGCTGCGTGCTGCAGGAGGTGCGGCACGCGATTGGGCGGCGTTGCAGCTGGTGCGTGTGCGTGCAGACGGCCGCGCGTGGTGCACGTGGAGTAGTGATCTGGACGATCGTGCATGGTATGGAGTTAGAGGTGGCTGCTGCTGCGCGTGGGGATGGTGTGGTTTTTTTTTGGGTTCTTTTTAGTGGAGTAGAGGAAAAACAGAGGATGGGGAAGAAGATGAAGGTGTTGTTGTAGGAGTTTCAAACGTCTGGGAACATTCCCAAATGTCTTAACAAACGGGGGCGTGAAGTTGTGGCAGCTGCGGTGGTGGATGCTGGTGATGGCGGTGAGGGTGGTGCACGCTGAGGTGCTCACGGTAATGCAAACGAGCTCCAGATGGTAGTGTGGCCTGTTACACCATACGCCCATGGTGGTGGAGGCTCGTCACCACGGTTAAGGCCGATGGTGGTGGAGCGGACGAGAGGTCAACTCTCTGCACAATGGTAGGTCGAGGATGGTGGCCTCCGGAGCATGGCAGCCTCCCTCTCTTCCTTATCCCAGTCGAGGAGACCAGATCCACTTTTGGCGCTACTCCTTGATTGGGCTCTTCCATGCGGCAGCTGGAGGAAGAAATGCAGCCGTTGCACATAGAAGAAGAATAAAATAATAATAAAATATTATGGTTATTTATATACAAACCCTTAACTTTTATGTTAACATAAAATAATGCATGCAATGCACCTAATTGGTTAACTAATTAAATGAATACAATTCTAAGTTAATTCTAAATGCATTTAAATATGAATACAATGCATGAATTATGTAATTAAATCATAAATATGAATTAATCTATTTACATCCTTGTTGGACATATTAGTTACTACGCTAATGTGTTTGGTTTTTAAAACCTTGTCATTGTAGCTTGAAAGCGAAGAACTCATGTTCAACAAATAAAATTTATACCGAAATTGAAATTCCGAGTCAAACACAGGGAGGCTACGTCGATCTATATTCGCAATTATATTTTTTTTAGAATTTTTCTTGAAAAGCGAGGCGATGTAATTACAATGAAGCTATAACAACAATCAGACTAAAAAAGGGAGAGAGAGAGAAAACATGCATTCAATAATTCAAAATGTTTATACAATAAAACCAAATAAGAATTACACTAGAAAGCGGGAAATCAGCTACACTAGAAAGCAGGAAAATTCTACACTAGAAAGCTGTAAAGAAGAATGGGAGAGAGAAGTTATTCTCCTCGACGATCGCTTGGAGGACGAGCTAGACGGGACGACGCCTGGATGAAGGAGGATGGAGCAGGACGAAGGAGGACGAAGCAGAAGAATGGGAACGGGGTAGCACGTTGTCGTCATCGTGGGATCTACTTTCGAATGGGGACAAAAATTTTGACTTTATCTCGCGAGGAGCATCCTGGGTGTGGGACAAGCTTCTCTTGAGCTTTAGAGAGGTAGAGAAGAGAAGGAAGGGATGAGAATTTTATGTGGACGGGGTCTCCTGTTATAGTTGCAAGGAGTGGGGGCAATTTGGTCATTACATCTTTAAAAACATTAATTCAGGACCTTTAGTGATGGATAAAATCGTCGCTAAAGGTCCTGAACGTGGGCGTAGTGGGCGGCGCAAGCGCGCCCACTCGCTTGCTCGCACGCGCAACGCTTGCACACGTTCAACCATCCTCAGCCGTTCGATTACGAGATCGGACGGCTCAGATCGCGCTATGCCTGCCTCCTTAGCGCGCACCCGATTGCATGTGATGCTGCGTTATCGTCACGCGTGCAATAGCGCATGGGCGCTATCAGGTGCACGCATTTGTTCGATCACGATCCGATGGTCGATTGAAGGTGCACCCTCGCTCCGGATTCCGCGTGGCGAGGCTCGAACGTGCGCTCTCGCTTCACGTTAGAGCACTCGACCAACGCGCTGGGGACGCGTTTGTGTCGAGCGCCTGACTTCAGTGCGGGCACGTTGTAGCTATTAGATCTTGATCCAACGGCGGAGAAGGGTGGATGCGTGGGCTTCAGCGGGTGCATGCGGGCGATTGGGCGATCGAGATGGCTCCACGTGGCACCATCTAGGCCGTCCATCTTTTGGATGATATAGATGGTGCCACGGAGGTCGGATTGACTCAATTCTTGTGTCATTAGGTTGCGATCGTCCATCCGAATCCATCCATGCGGTCGAATTTGTCGTTTGAAGTGCGGATTTATACCATCTTGGCCCTTGATCTTCTAGGGTTCCCCGATCACTATCTGATGCTACAGATGCTTGATTAGGGCGATCTTGGAGTCATTGAACTCCAATTGTCACCCTGATCACATCTATATGGTTGGATCTTCTATCCGAGGCTCTGATAAAAAGTTTTCCTTGTCCAAGCACATAAAAGGAGACAATTAACCTTCATTTTATTCAAACTACTCTAAATGCAAGATGATGCAAGTTATGCAATATTTATAGCATGCAATGCAATCCTATGCTTAAGAACATGCATAAATAGACATCTTAAGTAGTGTAAACGTGTTTACATCATACCCCCATGCCTATCTTTTGCTAATCCCTAGCAAAAGCTATATGCTATTTATAAAAGAATTAGGTTGGATTATTTAGGCATAAGTTATTTTCAATTATTAAGAAACTGTCTACTTAGGATATGAACTTTTAAAGACACAACAGTGTCTGAGTATCTGCCAAAATGCAGACCACCTCAAGCCCTCGCCTTATTCAAAGAAAAATTTCTTTTTCTCTTTTTCCTCTTTTCTAATTTTTTTGGATTTTCAACTTTTAGGGTTAAAGAGTGGCTTTTTACGGCCATTCAACTCACCCAAGATTTGATGAGAACCCTAAGTTCTAAGCATCTTATTGTGAATGTGATAGACTCGTTGACTGGCAATTAAAATGAACTTTGGATTTCTACGCCTCTAGGTGACCTAAAAAGAATTCTGCCTAAAGGTGTATCTTTACCACCGGTAGCTTTCTCCTACTTTTATTTTTTACAGTGTCAACACAAGGGTGAATCCAGTGTATATCTCCCCGATTTATTCTACTTCTCCGCTTCTTCCTAAGTGTTTTGAGAATTTTCAGTGCATTTATTGAGTTGGGTTCTAGACAACTGGTCGATGAGTTGTTACCACCGACAACTTGCCAGCCATACTCGTGCGGGAAGTGTGGTTTATTTCTTTTTCTCTTTTCTCCTTTTCTTTTTTCTTTTTTTTTCTTTAAGTAGGTGGCTTCCCTGGTCTAAGATTTACCTAAAGGCAGCAAAAGAGAAAGGTCCAGTGACTGGGCTCTGGACAACCTACCTATGGGTTGTTACCCACGATAACTTGCCAACCATATCACCCTAGAAGGTTCATTAGCTACCCAATTTCTGTTAGAATCGTCGAACAATGAGTCAATGCAAAGAAAGTGTGTAGATGCTTAAGATTCAAAATTCCCTCAAATCAGAGGGTGGGTTGATAAGTCGTGTACTTATCACCCAAACTTAATTACTCCAATTAAAAAAGAATTTAGGTTGGTGAGGACTCGAAAAACAAATCCACATTTTAGTGGATACATGAGCTGATTAAGTCCAAAGACCTGAAGGGTCTTTGTGTTCAGATCCTAATGTAAAATTTCCTAAGATTGAAAAGTCCTAATGTCCAACTAATCCTTCCTAATTTTGATTTTTTTTATGTATAAATAAGAAGAGAAAAATAATTTACATGAATTTCACAAAGCTGACCAAATGATTCAAAAATGAATCCACCCCCCCATGCCTAGCTGATGCAATGTCCTCATTGAAAAAGAGACATGAAAGAAAGGGTAGAATATGAAAGATGTCACCTGAATATGAAGCTCGTATCAGCCTTGTGTCATATGTACAACTGCTGAGTTTAATGCCATCAGCTAGGCGAAGTCCAGCCAAAGAAGTCACAAATGGCTAGAGTAACTATGTCTGAGACGAGTTCTGGAAGAATACGGTCAATAACAGGCTTCAGACGTTGACCGTTGACTTTAAATGTGTTACTCGTCTTTGGGTCAGAAATCTGAACGGCTCCATTTGGAAAAATCTGGTCAATTATGAATGGGCCATTCCATTTAGATCTAAGTTTGCCAGGAAAGAGCTTAAGTTTAGAATCGAATAACCAGACCTTCTGGTTTGGCTCAAAGTCTTGCGGGAAATCAGTTGATCATGTAGAGCTTTGGTTTGAGCCTTGTAGATCTTGGCATTCTCATAAGCATCATTTCTAAGCTCCTCCAACTCAGATAGTTAGAGTTTCCTGGTCTTCCCAGCTAAATTCAGATCTAAATTGCATTGTTTGATCGCCCAGAATGCCCTGTGTTCAATCTCTACAGGTAGATGGCATGCCTTTCCATACACCAAAAGGAATGGAGACATGCTGATGGGCGTTCTATACGCCGTACGGTAGGCCCAAAGAGCGTCCTCAAGCTTTTGAGTCCAATCCTTGCGATCAGGCCTAACCATTTTCTACAGAATGTTCTTAATCTCTCAATTGGAGATCTCAGCTTGTCCATTCATCTGGGGATGGTAAGGTGTAGAAATTCGGTGATTAACCCCGTATTTGGCCAATAAATTCTGGAATTGGGCATTAGTAAAATGAGTGCCACCATCACTGATGATAGCCCTCGGAATCTCGAACCTACTGAAGATATTTTTTTTGACAAAATTGATGACCACCTTGTGGTCATTGGTTCGGGTGGGAATCGCCTCAATCCATTTGGACACATAATCAACAGCAACAAGAATGTACTGATGTCCAAATGAAGGGATAAATGGTCCCATGAAATCGATGCCCAAAACATTGAAAATTTCGATAGGAAGAATTGGGTTTAGGGGCATCATATCTCTCTTAGTTATGCTCCTGAGTGCCTAACATCGAGAACATGACCTTGACAAATCCTGGGCATCCTTGAATAAAGACGGCCAATAGAAGCCAGATTGCAAGATTTTTGCAGCTGTCTTTTTCCTGGAGAAATGTCCACCACACCCAGATGCATGGTAGAACTCAAGTATACTGTTGAATTCATTCTCCGGAATACATCGGCGAATAATCTGATCAGGGTCGATGCGGTATAGCTCAGGGTCCTCCCAGAAGTAGTATTTGGCCTCAGATTTGAGTCTATCCCATTGTTGCCTGGTCCAATCCTGGGGGATTTAACCAACAGCCAAATAGTTAACAATGTCAGCAAACCATGGGGTGTGGACACCTAAAACTGTAAGAATAGTTTCGTCTGAAAAAGTGTTAGGAATAGGAATGTCCGGACGAGAGGAATCACCTAGGAGTCTCGAAAAATGATCCGCTACCACATTTTGTACCCTGATTTTATCCTTGATTTCAAGATTAGATTCTTGAAGTAGAAGAATCCAACGAATAAGCCGGGGTTTAGCATCCTTTTTGGCCAAGAGATGTCTCAAAGCCGAGTGGTCGGTATAGATGATAACATGAGACCCTAAGAGATAAGCCCTGAATTTTTCCAAAGCGAACACTACAGCTAGTAATTCCTTTTCAGTAACAGTGTAATTCCTCTGGGCTTCATCCAGAGTTTTACTAGCGTAGTAGATGACAGAGGGCTTTCTATCATTTTTCTGACCCAGGACAGCCCCGACTGCGTAATCAGAAGCGTCGGTCATGATCTCAAAAGGGGCTGCCCAAATTGGTGGTTGCAAAACTGGAGCACATGTGACTGCCGTTTTCAGGAAATCAAATGCCTTTTGGCATGATTCGTCAAAAACAAACGGCGTTTCTTTGGTAAGAAGATTGCTCAAGGGACGAGCAACCTTCGAGAAATCCTTGATGAATCTTTGATAAAATCCCACATGGCCAAGAAATGATCGGATTTGTTTAACAGATGTGGGAGGAGGAAGTTTAGCGATAGCATCAACCTTAGCTTTATCCACTTCAATTCCCCGTTCAGAGATTACATGACCCAAAACGATGCCTTCTTGGGTCATGAAATGACTCTTTTCCCAGTTAAGGACCAATCGTGTTTTGATACATCGCTTAAGAATCATTTCCAGATTAGCCAAACAAGAGTCAAATGATTCTCTGAAAATAGAGAAATCATCCATGAAGACTTCCATAAACTCTCCCACCATGTCAGAAAATATGGCTAGCATACACCTTTGAAAAGTCGCAGGTGCATTGCATAACCCGAAAGGCATCCTATGAAAAGCAAAGGTTCCGTAGGGATAGGTGAAAGTAGTTTTTTCCTGATCCTCAGGATGGATAGGAACTTGGTTGTATCCTGAGTAGCCATCAAGAAAACAGAAGTACTTCTACCTGGCTAATCTTTCCAAGATTTGATCGATGAAGGGCAGGGGAAAATGATCCTTTTTAGTGGCTATGTTCAGCTTCCTATAATCAATACAAACCCTCCAAGAGGAAGCTGAACGAGTTGTGATAGATTCTCCTCTCTCGTTAGTCACAACGGTAATCCTGGCTTTCTTCAGAACAATCTGTATGGGACTTACCAAGGGACTATCAGAGATTGGATAAATAATTCCTGCATCAAGCCACTTGATTTCCTTTTTGACCACTTCTCGCATATTTGGATTCAATCTTCTATGCATCTGGCGAGAAGGGCGGGATCCATCTTCCAAGAATATTCTATGATTACAGTAAGATGGCTCGATCCCCCTGAGGTCATGAATGGTCCAACCAATTACCTCCTTATGTTCCTTCAGGACCTTGATCAATTTAATCTCTTGCTTCTTTGTCAATTTAGCACTGATAATCACAGGGAGCATCTTCTGAGGTCCTAAAAATTGATATTTCAAATTCTCAGGCAATGGTTTTTGTTCAAGCTGGGGCAGGTTGATGATTGATGGTAGGGTAGATGCTGAAGATTCAACAAGAGGAAGAGGTTGTGAGTGAACAAAATCAATAACCTCTTCAGAAGATGGCAGGTCAGCCATAGAGGGTTGCGGGTCAAATTCGTCATCTAAGGAGGAACTTTCGATTGAAGAAACCATCAAACAAGTTTCAATGTCATCATTATCCTCATCAAGTTCCTCAATAAATCCACAATCCTCAAATTTATTGATTGCCTTAAAAATATCCAATTTCATTCGTTGGTCCCCAAAGGCGATTTCCATGCTACCGCCTTCACAATTGATGTTGGCCTTAGCGGTAGCCAGGAACGGATGCCCCAGAATGATGGGCGTGTTCCTCAAATTATCAGGTACATCCATGTTAAGGACAAGGAAATCTATAGGAAAATAGAAATCCTTGACCTTAACTATAACATCTTCAATAACGCCTCGTGGGTTTGTGACCGAGTGGTCCGCTAATTGTAGCGTTATTGAAGTTGGCCGAAGTTCACCTAACCCAAACTTCTCGTAAAGAGAAGTCGGAATTAGGTTGATGGATGCAACCAGATCCAAAAGTGCTCTATCAAATGTGTAATCTCCGATGTCGCAAGAAATCAACAGAGCACCAGGATCTCTCTTTTTCTGAGGGAGGTAGTGCAGGATAACAGAACTAGCCTGCTCGGAGAGTACCACCTTCCTCGAAACAGATTCTCTCGACTTATGCTTTTGTGTACATAAATCCTTTAAAAATATTACGTAAGCCGGTATGTGCTTGATAGCATCAAGGAGTGGGATATTGATCTCAACATTCTTAAATAGATTCAGAAGCTCCTCATTACTATCAACAGACTTCTTCTTTGATTTGGTTAATGCTTCAGGAAAAGGAACATGAGTCAGATCTTTGGAATCAAGTTCTTGGGCCTTTATTTCTCCTCCAGGATTCTCCTCTCTCTCCTCAGGTTCTTCAGGATTCAAAAGATCAGAATAGTGTGGTTGTGGATCTTGAGTCTGCTTACCAGTCCTCAAAGTGACAGAATTTGCAGATGCATAAGAATTTGGGTCTTGGGGAGGGTTAGGAAATATTGGAGGGGCTTGATCAGCCATGAATTGTTGATTTGCAGAAGAAGAAGAAGAGGACGAAGAACCCTGCTCAACCACCTGAGCAGGTGCGTGTGGGTCCCTCTGATTTCCGTAGTCGCTGGAGGGCTTGGTTGCCCGAATTCATAATATTTCGCGAGTTGGGTACGGGTTGGGATGGTAGAGATCCAGGTTGACGAGAGTTAGCAATGAGCTCGGACTGTAAGTTCTCCAGCGAGGTTTTCATTTGCTGCATGAGCTGGAGCATGGATCCTTGCATCTCTACCATTTGACGGTTCAAATTAGCCTGCCTTACGGGTTGACGGGCATTCCAAGTTGACTGATTGACCTGATTTGGAGGCAACTGAGTATATACTTGACCCTGACCCATTGGTCGTTGCGGAACATAGTTACCGGGTCGAAATTGGGTCTGTTGCCCCATGTTTTTCCAAGAGAAGTTAGGGTGGTTTCTCCAACCTGGATTATAGGCATTAGAGTAGGGGTTGGATCTAACATTCTCTTGTACAGCACAGACATCCTCATAGGGTGAGGAGGGAGAGAAAGAAAGGGAAGGATTAGAAAAACTGGGATCAAAGGCCCCAGTTTGGAACCTGTGGGGTTCCAAAAAATGCTGACTCATAGGTTGAGCCGCATTGAGTTGATTCACGAACTCCCGTCCAGAAGGAGCTCGTGAGGAATGGAATCCTGAATTTTGGGATTGAGTGGATCGAGAGTTGTTCATAGAATTGCCAGCCATCCACTCTTCCATTCTCTTAGCAACCAAGTCCACCTTATCAAGTTTGTTACAAATCATTTCCATATCAAATGAATGAGAGTCATGGACTTCATTGACATTTGATCTAGGCTGCTGGGACCGGTTAAATGTATCCATGGAGGCATGATTGATTGAATTCTCACTCATTTCCTCAAATAAATCATGTGCACTATCTGCATCTTTATTAAGGAAATTGCCTCCGCAAGAAGCATCCACATGATTTCTGAGTTGCTTAGTCAACCCATGATAGAAGATTTTCATGAGTTGCCATTTCGGCATCTCGTGGTGTGGACACCTCCGCAATAAGTCCTGGAATCGCTCCCAGACCACATGAAATTGCTCGCCCAGCCGCTGGGTAAAGATAGTGATTTCCCGTCTCAAAGCATTGGTACGTCCGACTGGGAAAAATTTCTTTAGAAAGCCCGATTTCAACTCATTCCATGTTGTAATTGGTCTTCCTATTGTCCTATACCAATGCGTGGCCTTATCCCTAAGAGAGTGGGGGAAGAACCTCATGATCATTTGCTCCTCGTTTACGTTTCGTGCCTTGGTGGTCTGGACCAAAGTGGTCAAGTCCTCCAAGTGCTGAAACGGATCTTCGGAGCTAAGCCCATGATAATATTTAATCAGGCTTAACACCTGGGCTTGATTTCTACGTCACTGGCTGGAATCTGGACACTGGGACGTTCCCCGTAATTTGAATAATCATAAAAATCCTTCAAGGGTTGAGCGCCCTGCATTCTCTGGAACCATTCCTGCATTCTTTGCATTTGTTCCAGCTGCCTTCGAAATTCTTCCTATGGATTTCCAAGCAGAGGAGGCTGTTGGTCGGCCATGGGATCAATTTGACCAAAATCCAATTTACGCCTCCTAGAATACTCTAATGGTCCTTCCAATCGGGGATTCAATGACCGTCTTCCCAGCATAAACTAGGAGAAGGTCGGAAGGACTGAGGATAGGGACCCTGCAGCACAACAAAACAAGGCTGTCCTTAAGTGGGGTAGCCTAAGGATCTATTGACTCCCAAAACCTACCTTAAGACTGTAAATGATTTACTCTACTTGCATCTGTTTAATCCAACCAGTTAGAAGGAGGGACTGGGGAGAAGGTTCTTTCTTCGGCTTTCGCCTCCGGTTCCTAGTGTACCCCCAAGCCGTAGTCGTTTGATGCTACTCCACTAGCTAGACATCAGATTAATCAGTACAAGTAGGTTAATCAAAGACAATCTAAGAGTAGGCCCTGAAGAGCGAATCAGACCTTAAGGCCAACGTCTACTCAATTTTATTAAGGCCTGGGATTGTGGTGCTTATGGAATGTGATGAGCCCTTAAAATGGGTTGTGCCCTTAATGATTGATTGAGATTTGTGTAAGTGTGTGCACAACCAGGGTTTTCAAGCAAGATTATTTATGATGCGTGAATTTTAATGTTTAAATCTTACTTAAGTAGATTTTAGGGTTTCAAATTAGGTGGATTGCAATCAAGTTTCTAGGCAAACCAAGTTGTCAAACACAGGTGAAGATTATTTTCCTTTAAAACCAAGAAAAAAGTGGAGTGCCTGGAATAGACCTAGATTGAAAACCCTAAGGAGGAGCTACTTGATGAGTTGATTTTAAGTAGAGTGGTGCGGCCCAAACAACTCGAACAATTGGCCACAAATGCACCACTAAGTTAGGCACTCAAAGATGGTTAACCTAGAATGATTTCTACTCTTTTATTGTTGCTTTGTGTGTACTGATTCCACAGATCAAAACCCAGTTGAGTAGAAACAAATCAATCCAATTAAGTGCCTTGAATGTGGGTGTATGTTGTGTGTTTGTTGAAAATTTCCCTACAAGATTATCTTTTTGTTATTTTTTTTATATAAATGAGGGTGGAATGAATGTGAGTGAGAATTCAAACAACCAAACTATTCCTAGGATTTATGCAAACACCTAGGTTAATTGGAATTTGGATTTAATATGGCGAATGAAATCTATGGAGGAGGGAAGAATGGGGAGTACTTACAGTTGTTTTCAACTGCACTTTACTCCAGTCTATCGCTTGATGATTCCTTGATGGAGGTCTTTGCAAAACAATAGACACAAGAGAATTCAAGTTAGAAAACAATAAAGTGCAAGAAATGAGAAAAGAAGATCGGAAATCGTTTCCTCCTTGGCAACGGCGCCAAAATGTTGGACGTACGAGTTACTACGCTAACGTGTTTGGTTTTTGAAACCTTGTCGTTGTAGCTTGAAAGCGAAGAACTCGTGTTCAACAAATAAAATTTATATCGAAATTGAAATTCCAGGTCAAACACAGGGAGGTTACGTCGATCTATATTCGCAACTATATTTTTTTTTAGAATTTTTCTTGAAAAGAGAGGCGATGTAATTACAATGAAGCTATAACAACAATCAGACTAAAAAAGGGAGAGAGAGAGAGAGAAAACATGCATTCAATAATTCAAAATGTTTATACAATAAAACCAAATAAGAATTACACTAGAAAGCGGGAAATCAGCTACACTAGAAAGCAGGAAAATTCTACACTAGAAAGCTATAAAGAAGAACGGGAGAGAGAAGTTAACCTCCTTGATGATCGCTTGGAGGACAAGCTAGATGGGACGATGCCTGAATGAAGGAGGATGGAGCAGGACGAAGGAGGACGAAGTAGAAGAACGGGAATGGGGCAGCACGTCGTTGTCGTCATGGGATCTACTTCCGAACAGGGGTGAAAATTTTGACTTTATCTCGAAAGGAGCATCCTGGGTGTGAGACAAGATTCTCTTGAGCTTTGGAGAGGTAGAGAAGAGAGGGGATGAGAATTTCAAGTGGAGGGGGCCTCCTTTTATAGTTATAAGGAGTGGGGGCAATTTGGTCATTACATCTTTAAAAAAATTAATTCAGGACTTTTAGTGACGGATAAAACCATCGCTAAAGGTCTTGAACGTGGGCGTAGTGGGCAGCGCGCATGCGCCCGCTCGCTTACCCATGCGCGCAACGCTTGCGCACGTTCAGCCATCCTCAGCCGTCTGATCGCGAGATCGGACGACTCAGATCATGCTACGCCAGCCTCCTCAGCGCGCACCCGATCGTGTGCGATGCCGCGTTATTGCCACGCGTGCAATAGCGCGTGGGTGCTATCGGGCGCGCGCGATCGTTCGATCGCAATCCGACAGTCGATTAAAGGCATGCCCCCACTCCATATTCCGCATGGCGAGGCTCGAACGCGTGCTCTCGCTTCGCGTTAGAGCGCTCGACCAACGCGCTGGGGGCACGTTTGTGTTGAGCGCTTGACTTCAGCGCGAGTGCGTCGTAGGATGCGTGGGCTTCAGCGGGCGTGTGAAGGCGATTGGGCGGTTGAGATGGCTCCACATGGCACCATCTGGGTCGTCCATCTTCTGGATGATGTAGATGGTGCCACGGATGTCGGATTGACTCGATTCTTTTGTCGTTAGGCTGCGATCGCCGATCCGAATCTTTCCGTGCAGTTGGATTTGTCATTTGAAGTGCAGATTTACATCATCTTGGCCCTTGATCTTCTAGGATTCCCCAGTCACTATCTAATGCTACAGATGCTTGATTAGGGCGATCTTGGAGTCGTTGAACTCCAATCGTTGCCCTGATCACATCTGTACGTTTGGATCTTCGATCTAAGTCTCCGATAAAAAGTTTTCCCTATCCAAGCACATAAAAGGAGACAATTAACCTCCATTTTATTCAAACTATAAATGCAAGATGATGCATGTTATGCAATATTTATAGCATGCAATGCAATCCTATGCTTAAGAACAAGCATAAATAGACATCTTAATTAGTGTAAACGTGTTTACATCAATCCTAATTTATGATAAATAAATGTTAGAATTAACTTAATGTCAAGGTACTTAAATACTTAAATAGCCAACAAATATGGGCTAGTCAACTACCCATGTTGGTAGCCTTGGACCCGATATTGCTTAACCCAATTACCCGATTGGCTACTCGGTTATCTGAGAGAGTAGAGGAATTTGTGAGTGGGAAAGGGGGGGTTTTACTCTTCAGAGAAAAAGGTTCGACACTTAGTCTCTGAGAGAATTGTGCCCTTGTTCTTGTGAAGAAAGGAGAAGGTCTAAAGTAAAGGAAGAAGGAGAAGCCTCGAGAAGAAGAAAGAAGAGAAGTAGAGTAGAAGAAGAAGAAGGAAGAGGCCCTTGAGCCTCTTAAAGGCACTGTAGCTGGGTGTCACTTAAGCTATTTGGGCTTCATCTCTTTCGTCTGGTGTATTAGTTCTGCTGGTTCTTAAATTGAGATATTCTTGGCTTATATGATTCTGATATTTGAGTGAATTGTGAAGCTTAACATTATAGGGTAATTTTGTGATTTAAATCACCATTTTACCCTCTTATTTTTGCATATTGTTACTTGATTCTATTGATACATCATTCTTGCATGGAATTCTCATTATAAATTACTTATATTTGTGATTCTATTGTGATCTTTGAGATTAAATACAACACTTGCTCCCTCAATTCCACCTCGAACTTCATTTGAGTTATAAATTTTATTTGTTTTATGGCTATTTAGACTTGCTACAATGATTACATATTTTAAAACACAATTTAGCCTGTTAACATCAGCCCAATTCCAGGAAGCTTCCCAGGCATCCAATTGCAACTGTCAAACTCTCCTTCGCCTTCAATTGGAGGCGTCACCTCCTGCAGCTGCTGCACGAAGAATGCTCGGTGGGATAGTCCCACATCATGGACGGAAGACCTCCCCACAGTGTATAATATGAAAAAGTGTGGTGGCCTTATTGCCGTCGAGTCACTGGGGTCAGGTCCCTACCATACACCCCCACACACTGAGCGCCACATGCACTCATCCATGCCCTCATCTGGTCTCACACCTCGCAGGTCTGGGTGGTGGATCCGATTACTCACTACCCGGGTTTGATCCAATTATGAGCTTGCGAAGAAAGAGAGAGAATCTGAGAGAGAGAGGGGGGTGGGTTTTGCTACCTCAAGATTTGAGCCCCCTCCTCTCTTAACACTTAGCCTTTGTGGGCTTTGTGTGTGGCCCTTGTGCCTCTGTTGCTGCTGTTACTGTGTTCTTCTTAAGCTGAAAGAAAGAGGAGCCTTGTGCTTCTCTTGAGAGGCCCTTGAGCCCCTTCTGTTATGGCATTTGAAACCTTTGGTCGACGTCTGAGGCACTTTAGTAGTTACTATTGAGATATTTAAAGTGCCTAATATTGATTGTGGTTTACTATTGAAATATTTAAGTGGTTGTGATTTTAAACTAAAAGGGTTAATTTGATGATTCAAATCACCATTTTAACTTGATCTTTTTGCACTATTATTCTGGTTTTATTGAAATATCATTTTGAGTATTATTGATTTAAATTGCATATATATTTCTTATGGTTGGTGAATTAAAATTGCATACTTGCTCCCTGCGAATGACCTCAGACTCCACTTTCTAAATCTGAGTTTGTAAATTTAAATGTTTTGAGCGATTTTGTCCTATACTACAACGCATTTCCTAAACAACGACGATTTCACCCGAACAAGAAGGCAGAAACAACACTTCAAAAATCCCGACAACTTGGATCCCTAATCAAAATAGGAAGATAAAAGGATACAAATATTAACCTATGGAACCCTAAATGAATTAAATAAGCAAACCAAGTTTTTTTGTAGAAACGTAGAGTGTTGTGCTTTGAATAACATAGAGGAATGAACAATAAAGTACAAAGAGAGTAGAAGTGGAAGTTCTTTTTCCCTTGGAGAATGCTTTTGAGTTGTCTCAGAAAAAGGCTACCAAAGGGTCCTTTTTATAGGTGAAAATCAACCAGATCAGGAAATATTTGACTTGGTTTGATCGATAAAGAATATATTATCAGTTGATCAAATTTAGATTTGGTCGATTAAAATGTATATTAATTGATTAGATATTGGTCAATCATTATTTTATTTGATCGATCTAATTGTCGGGTTAAGAGATGATCTATTAGCTCTTTGGAGGATCATAGGACTAAGCTTTAGCTTACCTCCAAGCAATTCCTACACGAAACTCTATAAAATATTCACCCTCACACCCAAGTCAAGTAGTGCCTCATCTATTATTTGATCACCAATTATCACAAGGATGTATGGGTCTCCTAAGTCCTTTAACTTAGGTAGGGTCCTATGTTGTACTATCGAGTTTATAAAGTTAGGTAGGACAACTTTGGTTTGGACTTGGATGTTGGAGATGGAGGCCGCATGTTTGAGGAGAGAAGGGGTGCATCCACGAGCAACCTTTAGCGGCTCTAATAAGCATTGCGGTGAAGACAAAGATGGTTGGAGAGAGGTACATTGATGGCGGGACTCGCAATGATCTAGTGGAGGAGGGTGCGTGCATGGGGGTATAAATCATCCTCCACCTCCGCCCAAGACTAGAAAGCAATGCCCTCGATGCTTTTGCTGCCAAGAGTTTAGGCACTTTGCAGTGGAGTGCTATGATCTGATTTGCTATCGAGTTTGTAGGAGCAGCCATCGTAGCTTCTCTTACGTGAGGGCCAATACGCAACACTTCAATCGTGGAGTCAACGATACGTGACGTATGAGGAAGGAGAAAACCACCCCTCTGGTTGGGGTCTAATTGTGCAGCAATCATAGGTCTTAATTGACCTAAATTAGGCTAGGAATTAGCAAAAGTTAGGGTAGTCCACGCATGCATAAGCATTATTTGCTTCTTTACTATTCTTCCTATAGCTTTGCATAGAATAATGATATAATATACTAATTAGGTGCATTATATAAATTGTAGGAAATAAGAAGCTCAGGAGCTGGATCTGAGACTAGATCTAAAGCTGGACCTGAAGCCAAAGTTGCACCAGAGTTGGAGCAGAAGACCTAGAATAAGATGTAGTAGACAATAATGTAAGGGGTTGAGGTATGCTATTCTATTAAGCAGGAATAAAGCAGTAAATTATGAAGAACTTAGGTCCATCCTAGCCCTAGGATAGCTTAGAAGCTTCCCCAAGCCTTAGCCACCCTTAGATTAGGTCACTGTACCCTGGGAAGCCCTAAAACTCTATTTCCAGCCTCTATCTGGACGTCCAGATGAGTTACAGGACATCCTGAACCCTTAGCCACAACCCGCACACCTAAAACCCACTTCTGCAACATTTTAAGACGTTCGGACACTTGGTCTGGACGTCCAATTTCTGCAGACAGAACCTTAACTCTTCCCTGCCTCTATTTGGATGTCCAAACAACAAGTCTGAATGTGTAAATTTTCATTTTATGATGTCTGACACTATTGTCAGACGTCTGGAACTGCTCTCTAGTTCCTGTTTTTGAATTCAAGCTTGGATCTTGAAGTCCTAGGTCCCTAAACCCAATTCCAACCCCATAGGAACCTAAATTAAGGTGCCCTAACCCTAGTACATCACCTCTAGACCTCCCTAAGGACCTAATTAGGTCTTCACTAAACCTAATTGACTTGGATCTTAGTCAATTCCATCAGCCTATTCAATTGGACTCATTGAGTCCAATTGAGCCCTAATGTCAGCACATACTATCCAATTGGACTCAGTGAGAGTCCAATTGTCCTAGACCTAACTTAATTGAGTTGTTTTACTCTCAATTATAGTTTCATACATCCAATTAAACTTGTATAAAGTTTAATTGCATTTTACCTTAGTGAATTAGGGTTTGCAACCCTAATTTGAGACACACCTTGACCTAAACCCACTAGAACCGAACCTGATCAACCTAGACACCTAGGTTTTGACCCACACACCCCCACACACACCATCTACACGAAAATACCTAGCCTAGAGTCCTCTAGAACTCTCTACCAGGTGTTGTTGCCTTAGTTGTTAAACATAGCAACCAAGATGCATTCAATTTTTATATCAACCAAATGTGGATCTAAAAACCACCCATCCATCCTCTCTCTCACTCTCCCATGAGCTCCCACCATAGGCCTCTCTATAAAGTTTCACACTTCTTTAGAGAGGCTCCCTTGGGTCTACTTAAAGGACCTTTGGGTGGCCATTTGCACCCATCTAGCCTTCGATCTAGTTTTAGCCTCATTCCACCTCCATTACTCCACCTCCATCTCCACGAGCACACCATTGCATCTCCATCACCTCCATGCCAAGCCTAGATCACCTCCACCCTTTCTCCAAGGGCTGGCCTAAGCACCATTGGCCACCCCTCCTCTCAACCAAGTCAAAGGCCATCGAAGCCACCTCTGAATGTCCTTATTTCTGTTAGCTAAGTAGAATAGTTCTTCGTAGATTTACCACTTTACTATTGCTTAGTAGTGTAGTTCCATATTCTCCCCTAATGATGCATGCATAATCCCCCCCATAGATTCATGTATGCAGTCATTTTTTGTTAGCTAAGTTATTACTTTCAAGCTTTCCTGTACAAGCTTTCCGTGAGCTTCACTCTATAGCCACCATGATGCAATCAATGAAATCATCTTTTATATATCTTTATGTCTATATGTGAATATCACCATGAGCTGATTGTCATATTTCCTTGTGATTAAAGTTGCATGCGTGAAATTTGTATTCTTTTGCAACTAAGCATGTTGTGCATCAATACAAATTATTGTAAATTGGCATGCATTTTTGAATAAGTAGAGTGAGCTAGATTGAATTCAACTCTACATTTTCTAAATGCCTCCCAGAGATGAACAATCGGGACTCAAGTCTCATTATCTTATAAATTATTTTGGATGAGCATTTTTGCGCACTATACTACGATGAGATCTCTATTTTCAAAATATGCATGAGAATCACTATCTATCAGGGTCGTTCCAACCTACTTGGTCCATGTGGTTGATCCACATGGGGCTACCTACCTTGAATAGGCACTTGTGGGGAGCATGGTGTTGAGGATTCGCTCTATAGAGGTAGTGCATTCTGCCTTGGTCGATTCCCTGTCCTCGCTGACTTGGAAGTTGGGTAGGATGTCCGGCAGACGTTTGCTCATCTGTGGCCTGGTCAAGGAGAATCTGGACAAGATGCTATTCATGACCATGATTGTTGATAGCTTGACGATAAGGTGGAGGCACGTCTTTCTCTTCAATGGTGCTTTGGAGGAGCATCCTCCACGTGTGGCAGTGGACGTGGCTGTGCTTGGGTTACCGCTACACCTTCTCACACAGAATGTAATAGGGGATCTTCTTGTAGGTCGTAGTGTTGCTGAGGACTTCAGGGGTGTCAATGTTCTTGAAGGAGACTTGACGAAGGTGTTGGTATCCATCATGGTTCTTAGGGGATGAATTTGCCAAAGGCCATCACCCTCCGGTTAGGTGGTAGTGCTTGGTTGATAAGGCTGAGGATGGTTGGTGGGAGGAGAAGATCCTATGCAGACATGTTGCATAATAAGTGCGGCATGGATAGCCAGGCAGATTTCTTGCTGGAGGTTGAGATGGAGTCTGCCCCTACCCTCTACCTTGAAGGGCTAAATGTCATGCATCTACATGGACATGAGCCTTCCCAACCACAAGAGAATCCACTGGTGGGGTGTGATCAAGGAGGAGTGTCTTTAAGCAATGGAGGCAATGCTACAAACCCCTCCACAATAGGGTCAATGGGACCATCATTGGGTCTCAATTCATCGGACCCATGACTTGATGTGGAGGCTATGGAGGACTCTACATTAGGAAGGCAGCGTAGAGGTAACAGGTTTGATGGGAAGGTGTTGTTTGTTTCTCCATACAGGTACAACCTATGGAGCTGGAGGGGTTGTAAATGTGGACATGTGATGGTGATGGATGAGGAGACTTTTTCTCATCTCCTTAAGGTCCGAAGATGTGTCGAGCCTAGCAAGGGGAAGAAAGATAACTCCCCATGACATTCATCCTGTCATGGAATGTTTGTGGTCTTTGGGATGGAGAACGGAGAGCCACGTTGGAGAGATATCTCTAGGACTAGAAGGTTGATTGAACCTTTCTTCAGGAGACGAATATTGTGGGTGGTGAGCACAAGTATTGGGGTCCTTTAGGCCAGCAATCGGAGGAGGATTTTCTTCTTCTGGTGTCGGTCAGTCATGTAGGAGGATGCGTCATTTGGTGGAGATCTCATCATCTCAAGTTGGATGACTCATGGGTGGGTGAGTTCATCACCTCGGGTTGGTTCATGAGGGTGGATGATGGGTCCACTCCCTATATCTTGTGCGTGTATGGGCCATGTGCACCAGAGGATAGACCACATCTCTGGGAGGAGATGAGACAGGTGGCTGGCTACGTAGATGGGGGTCCTTGGTTGATTGGTGGTGATTTCAAGTCCAACCTCACCCATAAGGATAAATCGAGTGGGAGAGGTGATTCCTCCACTCTTGGTTTTTAGGTGGTGGTAGAGGAGCTGGAGCTCGAGGATATTCCTACATCAGGGCTGACCTACACTTGGAGGAGTGGGAATGGAGCTTGCACCAAGCTTGATAGATTCTTGTGTAATGTCCATCTGGTGGAGGTTCATCAGCTTGCGGGGGTTTCAGCCATGCCTAGGCCCTTCTCAGATCATACCCCCATTCTCTGGGATAGTGGGGAGAGTCAGCATAGAGGTTCCTACTTCAGATTCTAGAGATCTTGGTTGTAGGAGGAGGGCTTCAGGGATTTTGTCGCTTGAGTGGGTGGCCTAGCCTCAAGAGTCATCTGCCACTTGAACTCTTGACTCCCAACTTTGTCATCTTTGCCAGAGCCTTCAGCATTGCAAGCAACAGATCAGGGAATGTCAGCGAAGCCAGGCACTTGAGAGTGTGACTGCTGTTGATGTAGTTGAAGGGAATGGCCCCCTTACTATAGAGGAACATGTGGAGATATTGAGGCAGAGGTTGGTGATCTAGTAGGAGGACCATGTTAGGTGGCCTAGCCTCAAGAGTCATCTGCCACTTGAACTCTTGACTCCCAACTTTGTCATCTTTGCCAGAGCCTTCAGCATTGCAAGCAACAGATCAGGGAATGTCAGCGAAGCCAGGCACTTGAGAGTGTGACTCCTGTTGATGTAGTTGAAGGGAATGGCCCCCTTACTATAGAGGAACATGTGGAGATATTGAGGCAGAGGTTGGTGATCTAGTAGGAGGACCATGTTAGGGAGGTTGATTGGCATAAGCGATCCAAACAGCTTTGGCTAAAGGAAGGGGATGCAAATACCTACTTCTTTCACACCATGGAAAGTGCTAGGAGGTAGGCCAATCACATTTCACAATTGAGAGAGGGTGACTGTCATTTTAGCTCACCTAATGAGATCAAGTAGATGGTAGATTCCTATTTCCAACATATTACTAAGGCTGCTCCAGGTGGGGATTTGTGCCTTTCTGGCGATGATATGCCATTGGTGGATGAGGAGGTTGGCCGACGGCTGACTAGTGGAATCAGTGAGGAGGTCTTGCCTCCTATCAGGGGATTGAAAGTCGAAGGGTCACTTGGAACAGACGACTTTCAAGTCCTCTTCTATAAAGAGTTTTGGCCCATAGTTAGGAAGGATGTTCTTGGAGTGGTGGAGAAGTTCCAGGAGGGGAGCTTTGGCTTTGAGAGGTTGTATCGCTCCCTTCTTTTTCTCCTACTAAAGAGACCAGGTGCCGAGACTTTAGGTGATTACAGATCCATAGCCCTATCAAACTCCATCTACTTGATTATTGGCAAGGTGATGGCAAATAGATTTAGAGATGTTCTTCTTGGATTGATTAGTAAGGTGCAGTGAACCTTCTTAAAGGGTTGTTCACTTCAGGAGTCGTTTGTGGTGGCACAGGAGATGGTGTCTACATGGACGCAACATCGTAGAAAGGCTTTCCTTTAGAAAGTGGAATTTTCCAAGGCCTAGGATATGGTGTCTTGGGCCTATCTTTGCGAGGTCATGAGGAGGAGGGGGTTTCCGGAGACCTGGGTGAGGTGGGTCAGAAGATGTGTGACGACAACATCTTTCTCCCCTTTCCTCAATGAGAGGCTTACTAGTACTTGGATCCAGCCGCAGAAAGGAGTACAACAGGGGTGCTCTCTTGCACCATTTCTTTTTATCTTGGCAGTTGACACTTTGGCCAGGATGACTGTCAGGGTGGTGGAGGCTAACCTCATCAGAGGTTTTACGGTGTGGACTGAGCAGAGGACTATAACTTTTTTACAGCATGTAGATGATACAGTTTTCTTTCTGGAGGGTAAGTTGCCACAGGCATAAATGATTGGGAAGAGTGTTTATATTTTTGGAGAGATTACTGGTCTTCGCATAAATGAGTCCAAGTCCTCTCTGGTGTGCTTTCATCTAGATGATAGATGCAGGACAAAGATTAGTTCGGCTCCTCAGACCCCTTTAGTGACACTGTCGGTGCGGTATCTTGATCTTCCCCTTTAGGCCAAGAAGATGAAAGCCTTAGACTGGGCTTTCCTTTTTGAAAAACTCACTTTCAAATTGAATGGTTGGAGAGATAGGTTACTCTCCAGAGGAGGGAGGCTTATTCTCCTCAACTCTATCCTCTTAGCGATTCCTACATTCTACTTCTTCCTATTTCATCTAGGGAAAGGGGTTTTGAGATGACTTGAGACTATTATTAGGAGATTCTTTTGGAAGGGCTGTGTGTAAGACAGCTGCTTCCTGTAACCTGTGCAGTGGGCAACAATTTGCAAGACCAAGAAGAGGGGTGGCTTGGGGGTGCTTAAGATGAAGGAAGCAGTTGACTCCCTTCTATTGAATTGGGTGGTTCGTATCATGCATGGAGAATAAGGGCTCTAGCAGGAGGTGGTGCGTGATTCATACAGTGATGTTATTCCTCCAGTTGGCCAGCCATAGCATCTTAGGGGAGAATCCCCTTTCTAGCGCTCTGTAGCTGATACTTTAATTGATCATTGGAAGCACTTTACCCCCCATCTTGGGAATGACAACCTCTTCTCCTTTTGGTCCCAGGACTAGTCCGGGAAGGGGAAGCTACAGGAGAGGTTCACCAAGGTCTTTGCATAGGCCACGAAATGGGAAGCCCAAGTTGCTGATTGTTCGAGTGTGCAAGATAGATCCTGGAGAATCCCAGTGACAAAGATTCAACAGGGTGGTCGCTCCTAAAGTCAATTGGAGGAGATGCACAACTGCTTGAGCCACTTGTCTTAGGGGATGGGCAGGATTGCTACAGATGGAGTCATGGAGGTTTCTCTCTTGCCAGAGCATATGATATTCTTAGGGATGAGGGCCCATCGGATCACAAGGATTTGACCTGCTGTTACCTCTAGAGCATTATGGCCCCCCTTAAAGTGCTACTTTTCCTTTAGCTTGACGGTGAGAGGGTCTTGTGATGGGTGCCTTGATGAGGATGACTATGGGGATTACATTTCAATCCTGTGCATTTGGTTGCAATGCTGAGGTTAGCACGTAACATCTCTTCTCTAGTTGTCCCTTCACCCAGTAGGTTTGGTGTGAGATAGTGGGTTTTCTCTACCCACTTGGGATGTATTGTGGAGCTTATTAGTAGACTAGATGAGTGACAGGATGGGGATGGCGACAACCTTGTGGGCAGTATGGCAAGCCTAGAATGGGAGAATCTTTAGTGATGAGTCTTTTGTCTCTTTGAATATTGCTAGAAGGGCCTGGGTGTAGACTGCTTCTTGGTCCCGTATGAATAAAAGTGGATGAGCACCACCATGGTGCCTCGTCCTTTCTTTCTTTCAAAAAAAAACTTTGGTTTGGACTTGTTTCTTGGGTTTTCTCTTCTAAGTACACAAGTCCTTAAGGAACTTAGTATAATATGGAATTTGCTTCAAAGCTTCAAGGAGAGGTAAGTTGATATGAACTTGTTTAAATGTCTCCAAATTTTCATCCATCTTAGCTTTTTGCATATCATAGACAGACACCATATTATTTGGATCTGTGAGTCTCTTCGGGAAAGGGTCCTTAGGTTCATAGAATGAGGGGGAGGCTCTAGGAGTCTCAATAAGTTTAGAATCTTCCTCTCCCTCCAAAGTCTCAGATTTAGGGGGTTGTTGAGGAGCATCAGGCTTCTGGATTTCCTTCTCACTTTGCAAAATAGTCACAGCATGAGCTTCCTCCCTAAAGATCACATTCTTCCCTTTTGGATTCTCCTCAACCTGACTACGCAATTATTTCCCATCCTCTCTTTTCCTTACAACACTCATTAAAAGTTTGATTTAGGATTGCATGTCAAAGATAATCTTAGACTGAGCTTGAAGGAGCATCTGGTTGGATTCTTGCATATACTTAATCATCGCATTCATCTCATCTAAATCAAAAGATTGGGATTTGGGTTGAGGATTTTGGAAGTGTTGGTTTTATAAGGAAGAAGATTCACGTTGTTTCCAAGAGAAGTTTAGATGGTTCGTCCATCCCAGGTTGTAAGTGTTGGAATAGGTGTTGTTTTCAAGTTGAGGGTATTCTTTAGTAGCATTAACTTACTCTTGGATCGGATCAAGAAATTGGTGTGCCAAGTGAGAATCAAGAGTAGAGTGGTAGGTGATTGGCATAGGGAGCATTCAACTACAGGTTGGGCTTGGGGTCTATTAGGGTGCTTGGGTAGAGATCCTAGTGAAATAAGTCCATCAAACTTTCGATTAAGCATTTCTAACTGGTATGCAAGATCTCAATTTGAACCAATCTTGTTGGCTTCCCTCTCCCTTTGTAAAAGAGATGAAGCTTTATCCCTGTAGGAGGACATAAAGTGGATAAAGTTCTTGCTAAGTGTCTCGAAGAGGTTCCAAGACTTATCCTCAATTTTGGTGAGAAAGATTCTTACACATGAGACATCAATGTTCTATTGATGCTTATTAGACAATCCGGTGTAGAACCTTTGTACTAAGTACCATCTAGGGACTTGGTGATGTGGGTACATCTTAAGAAGGTCTTTAAATCTCTCCTAAGTCTCGTGAAGCTGTTCTCCTTATTGTGAGAATCCTATGATGGCCCTTCTATAGTGATTGGTTTTGCTCATTGAGAAGTATTTCTTCAGGAAGTCTTCTTTAAGGGTGGGACATGTAGCATAATTCTCATCTAATGTGTGGTACTAGTGCTTAGCTTTGACTTTGAGGGAGAATGGGAAGTGGCTCCTCATCAAGGCTTCATTAGTAAAGCCTTGAATCTTGATAGTGGAGCAGACCTTGGAAACTTCTTTCAGGTGCTTATAAGGATCATTATAGTTCATCCCATAAAAGGATGGGAGTAAGTGAATAGTACTACTCTTGGTTTTGTAGGGTGGAAGGTTTCCTTGAGGTCGTCTAAGATTGACATTAGGATAATCATTGGGAAGAAAATAATCTTTTAAGGTCTCGTGTTTTCCTTAACATAGGGTACTTCAGGTTCTTCCTCTTTGCCTACATAGCAAGACCTAGGTTGGGTTATCTTAGGATCTATTCAGGTTTAGAGTTGAAGGTCAACCTCAGGGCTAGGGAATGTGTACCAAGCATACACTAGCAAACAACCTCACAGACAAACACGAAACATATTACTTGGTTTTACCTTCTCTTGATTTTAAAACTTAATGCAATTTGAAGGTGATCAAACAGGTTAGCAATATAGTTGTGCACTCTAAAGCCAACCTATGAAGTGCCTTAGTGAGACCTACTATTGTTGAATGGTGGATGAGTACGCATTTGCAATTGGATTTGAAAACCCATCCTTGTAGTTCGATTCGCGAAGAAATCCGTTCAACAAATAAAATTTATACCAAAAAATCTGTAAAGAAATTTCGGGTTGAACACAGGGAGGCTACATCGATCAAAATTCACAATTATATTTTTTTGTGTTTTTGTTTAAAGGATGAAATAATCACAATGGAAGCAATATAGACAATAAAAGAGAGAGAGAGAAAGAATAATCACTTGATATTGTATAATGTTTTTACAACTAAGAAAGTGAGAAATGATTACACTAGAAAGCGAGAAATGATTACAGCTAGAAAGTAGGAAAATTCTACTCTAGAAAGCAGTAAAAAGAATGGGAGAGAGAAGTTATCCTCCCCGACGATTGCTTGGAGGATGAACCGGATGGGACAATGCTTGGAAGACAAGGAACAGAGCGGGAAGGAGGACGAAGCAGGAGGAGCAGGAACGAGGTAGCACGTCATCGTCATCATGGGATCCGCTTCCAGAATAAGGGCAAAAACTTGGTTTTAGCTCTTTAGGGGCATCTTGGGTGTGGGACAAGCTTCTCTTAAGCTCTAGAGAGGGAGAGAGGAGAAGGAAGGGATGAGAAATCCGTATGGTAGGGGTCTCCTTTTATAGTTGCAAGGAGTAGGGGCATTTTGGACATTACAACATGAAAAACATTAATTTAGGAACTTTAGTGATGGATTTATCTGTCACTAAAGGCTTGAACGTGGCCGATGTGTGCGCGCCGTTTGCGCACCCCTTCTCCTTCGTGCTCTCAATGCTTTCGCATGGCCATGCATGCTCAGCCATCAGATCAAGAGATCGGATGGCTTAAACAGCCCTCGCCCGCACCGTGCGCCCGCGTGCGATGAGGCGTGTAAACGCATGTCATCGTGCACGTACGCGATCAACGAAGCTTCGAGCACCATGCCTCCTCCCCTCAGCTGCTCGATCTCGATCTGACGGTCCAACCGTGCTCACACCCGTGCTCGTCTGATTTGGAGTGCTTGGTGCGGCTTGAACGCACGCCCTTCACTCGTGAAGGGGCGCTCGACCGTTGCGCCAAGTGCTCTTCTTTGTCGCGCTGCTAAGTTTGTGCACATGGCTCTGCGGCCATTGGATCAAGATCCAACGGCCTAGATCGCACGTTGGAGACTCTTTGGAGAGGCAGCTGTGGTCTTGAGGACCGGTTGGGTGGCTTGGATGGCACCATGTGGCACCATCTTGGCCATTCATCTTCTAAGTGTTGTAGACGGTGCCATGGGTGTTGGATTGGACCGATTTTTGCACCATTAGGCTGCGATCGTCGATCTGAACCCATCCATGTGGTCGGATTTGTCGTTTGAGGTGTGGATTAACATCATATTGGCCCTTGATCTTTAGGGTTCCTCGATCTCTATCTGGTGCTACGGATATCTGATTAGGGAGATCTTAGAGTCGTTGAACTCCAATCATTGCCCTGATCAGATCCGTATGGTTGGATCTTCGATCTGAAGCCCTGATAAAAAGTCGCCTTGTCCCTGACCATAAAAAGGAGGCAATTACCATACAATTTATACAACTTGATCTAAATGCATGATTATGCATGTGAACTATTTACAATGTATAATGCTAATGTGACACTAAAAACATACATTGATAGACATTTTAGGTTAATCAGATGTATGCACATCAACTACCAAGAATAAGAAGGTCTCAAGTTGAGCCTACTCACCACCAGACTCCTCAAGGTGTGGGTGAGAGTCATATTGATCTTCGACCAACTGCTTCTCAAGATGCAGAAAAATGAGGTAGATAGACCTAAGTCAATAATGGAAATAGTCTCGAGTTTAGCCCACTCACCAATATTCTCTCCGAGGTACAAGTGAGACAGACTTGTTGACCTTCGACTAATTCCCTCTTGGTGACCATATATGCATGCTCATGCGAATAATATGTGTCAATCACCACAGTGATAGGAAAACATAAGCAAAGCCTTTGTCAAACGTGCTTGTCTTTTAGGGTTCTTGATTTAGTTGATGGACTTTTAATGGTTCGCACTTCAAGATGTGTTTCAATGCAAACAAGTGAGTTCATTTTCTTGTAAAGCTTAGTCCAAAAATAATGCATGCAATGGAATGGATAGGCAGCTGAGTAAGTAAGAGAATGTGTACTTGACTTTTGCTCTCTTCAAGATGCAAATTGTTTAGAAATTAAATCTAAAGGTAAGGTATGTGATGTTATCATTACGCTTAAGTCAAATAAGTGCACCAATCTAGAAATTGACTTAAAGAAATATTTAGTATAGTGTGAGTTGGGTCGAACCACAGAGAGGGAGTGTGATGTGTCTAAATGGCAATGCTCATGAATTTTTTTGCAATTTTAGAAGGTCTTTAGATAACTGTTTGGGAATTAATATTCAGATTAATGCCAATGTTCAAAAATGACCCTCTAATGGATTTTAGATTGGCCCATGTGTCTAACCTAGTCAGGAATTTTTAGGAATTTTAGTCAAGAAACTAGGTTTTCTAGAAAATCAATGCCATAGGTTTCGCCCAAATCTGACTTCAATGCAATTTTATAAAATTTGTACAAGGGTAGAATTTAGATTTTGAAAATCAGATAGACACATCCACAGTCCAAGAATTTTATCTTTTCTAGTATAAGAAACTAGTAGGCCTACCTTTTATCGATGGAAAGCTTATTTGAAGAGCTACGTACTTGCAGAATTTTAGATTTTTTCAATGATTTTTATGATGCAAAACATATTTAAGAAGAACATGCTGATAATCTGAAAATAGAAAAATAATACATTGAAAGCAAAACGTGACCCTAATGAATCAAAACCAAATATATGCAACATGTGGGAGGTTTGAGAGGCTTCCCTAAGCAATTTAGAGTCTCTTAAAGATTGGAATAACCTTGTGAAGATTGTCCCCTTTGGCTTGGCCTATCATTCCTTCAATCCGAGGCATAAACCAACTGGGAGCCATGTCCTAGGCTCGAGTCATCTCCAAATTTGGGAATGTATAAACCAACTTGGGTTTAGATCTTCCTAAGCTATTCTAACCCTTAGGAACTTTAATTGCCTAAGTTATCCCACATTCCTTCCAAATCTACCAAATTAGCCACACATCGAAACCACCATTTCACACATCATTATAGTAAATAAAGCATTCCTTCTCAAATCAATTGTTAGGGGTTATTTTTTTGAGATTGAAAGGAATGCTATCGAAAATGATAGCAAATCTGGAATTATTATATTAAAAAATCAACTATAAGAATTTACAAAGAATCACTCCATGCTTGAACAAGAGAGTCACAACCCCACACAATTTTCCCCACACACACCGACCACCCCTTAAATAACTTCTCATTTCTAACCCTCCACACAATCCAAAGCACAGCTGCCATAGTTACTTGTGGTTTCCCATGCATTTGAAAATCCCTCCAAAGGTCTTCCCACATTGGCAAGGGATATCCACACACGGATCTCCATATTTGGTCAGTCACCAAACACAAGGAGAATAAATGTCTCGCACTATCAGTGGGGAAATCACATAGGGGGCAATGTTGTAGTTGGGTTCCCATCCTTCTGTGTCGTAGCTCTCCCGTGACAAGTCCTTCTCTTCTACATAGCCAAAGGAAAATTTCAACTTTAAGGGGTATGAGTAGCTTCCATTAACTTGCACTTTGTCTATCAATCTCCTCCATGTTGGTTGGATCATTTGCACGTGATAAAACACTGTATGCTGTAGCAGACGTAAATCTTCCACGGGACCATTCAAACTTGTCTACTCTACACTTTAGCACGAAGCTTTTCATATCATGAAGCAATTTGTCCATCTCTTCCCTTGCTCTACCACCTTCACGCTAGTTACACCCAGCTGGAGCCCAAAGCTTGCGGTCTGCACCCCAACAACTGACCACTAACGCTGCTAATTTGCTGCTGCATCAAATGCTCATGGATATATCTCATTCAATAGCCCTCTCTGAGACCACCGGTTAGTCCAGAACATAAAGTCTGCACCATCCCCAAGCAACAGCTTGAAGTGATGCTAATTCTCTTGCAGAGCCTTGGCCACTGATTTCCAGAAAGGTGAAGGTCTGCATGGTTTCAATCTTGACCGCTCCATGTGTGAAACTCCATATGAATCCATGATCAATTTAGTCGAAAAGTTGTTGCCACCACCAAGAAGTTTAATTGCCCATTTCAGTAGTAAGGAATCATTGAATTCCTTCAGTAATTGTATCCCCATACCACCCTCCTTCTTTGGTCTACACATCCCACGCCATTTCACCGGTTGGAGGAAATTCCCTTCAGACTTAACCTCTTTCCAAAAGAACCATTTGCGTATCACATCCAACCCCCACAGATTTTTGATGCAAAGATGGTGATGGCATGGCCCTCTCCTTGGTGACTGTAGTGTGCGATGAGTCCTCATGGCTCCTTCAACAATGTTGGATGGATGGAAAAATGGTTGGCTAAGGGGTGTTGATAGTAGGAGAGAATGGGAATTGGTGTTCGCTGGTGGTGGATGGAGAGGAATGGCGAGAGGAGAGTAGACGTTAGGTAGATGGAGAGGAGTGGGGAGAGGAATGGGGATTGATGGCTAGAATGGTGGGTGTTAGGGAGTGAGGAGGAGGTGTGGTCTACACAGGGTAATGGGAATGGCTTGATGGAGTGGGGTGGCTATGGTGAGGTGAGGCAGAGCAAGAGCTTAGGGCCTACAGTTGGAATCGTTGGTGTGAAGTGTGAGCAAGTGGGAAGTTGGGTGTGCTGGGGGATGTGCGTTTGTGGGTGAGTGTCACGATGCGCACAAGAGGGTGAGGGTCACGTGAGGTGAGTAGCGTGAGTGTGAGAAATGATTAGGAGGAGCATCGGGTGTGAGGTTAAGATGAGCAGTGAGCTCGTGTGGGTTGGTGGGAATTGTAATGGGTGAACGTAGGGGGTTGGGATGGTCTAGCTTGGGGAAAAATTACGATTGTAATGGAAATTGATGGGGGAATTAGTGAGAGAGAGATCCTTGGAACATGAGAGATGAAATTGTATATTGAACTTTATGGGGGAAGGAAAGATATGTTGGGATTTATTTGAAAGAGGCATACATGATATGGCCTCATCAATGTCGTATTCACATAATCCTCCTCCATCTAGCATTCTATCAAAAATGACAATACACAAAAATTATTTATATATGAGGGTTGGGAGCATGTAGGTCAATTGCATGTAAGTTATGCATAGGTGCGGCAATATCTCATACCACAAGTAATGTTTTGGATTGAAAAATTAGGGATTAAGATCACTCCATATGAACATGTTATGTACCAAATTTGAAGCCAATCCAACATTCCTAGCACAAACATCAAAGGGGGCTCATTTTTTTTGGCCGAAGTATCACGAAATTTGACCATGTTGAATGTATATGCTAGGAATGTCGGATTGGCTTCAAATTTGGTGTATAACATTCCATATGAAGTGATCTCAATCCCCAAATTTTCAACCCAAAACATTACTCATGGTGCGAGATATTGCCGCACCTGGACGTAACTTACATGCAAATCACCTGCATGCTCCCTTTTTCCTTTATATATATAACAAGTTATGAAATGCATGAAAATGCATGCAATGTTGAATTATCATAATTGCAACTAATCTACCATTAAATGAGAATATTATTGTATTCTAAAATGTATATACTAATAAACTTAGGCTCAAATATAGTCTGCTGAAGTAGACTCATCAAATGCTCTCATGCCTACGTTTTGCTAGTCTCGAGCAAAACAATGTCATTGTGAGTACAGTCCTATAAGTTAGGATGCAAAAGTCAAGTTGCCTTCATCTAATCAACCCTCAAGGAAGAAGCTTAGAATCTCAAGGTGTAGACTCAAAGGTACTCCAATATCGACCAAGATAAAGACCTCTTTGTCTTATCAGATTCTAATTGGTCACTATTTTGGGTAGCCAATAGAGGTTTCTTTGACTCCCCTGCCTGCCCAAGAGTTTGTTGACCCTAGAGGTAAAGCATCCGTTCATGTGTGCAAATGGTTTTTATTTAGCTTGCATGTGTATTAAAGAGAGAAGGTGTTTTTGCAATTTTTCCATTTGTAATTTTTTTTTTGTGATCCCTAAGTTTAACCTTAGATCAACTCTCAACATGATTTATATCAGATTCTTCGTTCTCATCACCAACCCTTGAAGGGTCCCTTGGTAGTCGATGCTCCAGGATAACATTGCCCATGGAAACCCTATGAACCCTGGTAATCGACACTTCATGATAGTGTCACCCATGGCATTCTTAAGCTAATCGAGACCTTGACAATTAACATTTTGGGATAATATCGCCCATGACACTTGGATAGCATGATGCACTTACATAGCCTCGATAGGATATTTAAATATCCTAGGAGGCAAGTGTTTTAAATGCGGGTATGATTGCTTTTCATCGTAGTAAGTGCGTACAGAAACTCTTATATTTATAAATCAGATCGAACTCGTAAATAAGGAAATCATAGTTTAAAAGTGGAGTTCGAGTAGTTCACAGGGAGGCAGTCAAATTAAAATCGCTTTCCAACTAGAATTAAGTAGGATAAGTACTAGAACATGAAACTTCTAACTAAGTACTAGAATTATAATATGAATACTAATAGGAAGCATATAACTTAACGACAAGTTGAAAATAACTACTAGAACTTTATTGAAGATAATGAGAAGTTTGCACAAGTAGAACTAGTAGAGTACTTCCATAGTCATGAAATTACAACTAGAACTAAGTTACTACAACTAAAACATTAGATTAAAAGAAAAGCAGAATCTATGGGATTCGAAGGCAAAGTCCTAAGTGAAGGTTTCCCTACTAGGAGGGGTGACGTAATAAATGCGGAAATAAAACAATATCACAGAATAAACAAACAATCGCACAAATACACAAGTAATTTTAGGTGGAAACCCAAACCGGGTGAAAGCCACCACCTAACCCTCTCGAGTTAGGATTTTCCGATCAACCTAGTTGATCAAATCCACTAACCGAATCACTTTAAAACGAGGGTGATTCAACCTCAGTACAACCACGCTACAAGTACGAGGGTAGCGTTCCTCAACCCCTTCTCTCCACGAGAAGGATTTTGTCTCGCTAAGGAGATGGGAATTCGTAAAGCGAATACCCAACCAAAAGACAAAGATAAAATAAAACAAGTAGTCCTATAGAGCCAACAAATGAATTTAAACCTAGCTTCTATAGGAAATAGGAAACTCCCCTTTGCAAGGAGTGCGTCGAGGATGACGCGGGTGCGTGAGCCATGCGATGGCACAACTTTGCTCTCGTAGACAACGGCGGGAGAGCGGGTGCGCAACGGTTTGATGCTCTCAAGATGTAGAACTTGAGCTTAGAGAGCAAGAGCTTCTTGGACACAAGAGTGAGAGAGTGTATAGCTAAGTGTGTCTTGTGTCTTTCTTGGTGTGTCTTTTTGTCTCTAAGTGTTTCTCTTAGTGTGTATTTGTGTTGCAAAGGTTCCCCTCTATTTATAGAGGCCTTAGGAAGGCTTTGGAAGGCTTAGGAAAGGTTCTATAGCTGTTGGGAACAAAGCCCAAGAGAATCAGGCCGAAATCAGGACAATGATTACATTTGACAGGGTAATCAGATGTCTAACTCTTGCATCAGACGTCTGGAACCTCACTTTAAGACGTCTGATTCCAAGGTCAGACGTCTGATTTTGGGCGGGTCTCTCCCTGCCTTGAATCAAATCTAAACAGGGTTCTTGTGCAAGTCCATCAGACGACATACAGGACGTCTGGAACTATGTATGGACGTCTGGAAACCTACTTTTACTATGGGAATTGATTTTCCAAATGTTGCAATGGCTAGAAAATCTCTGAGAAGAGATTTTAGGTCAGTCGAGGTAAAACGATCATTTATCAGACGTCTGGAAAGGCCTAAGGACGTCTGATAAGGCTCTAACGGTCATAATCTTGAGTGCCTGCTAATCTAGCCAACGGTCCACTATTTGGATGTCTGGCAAGTCCATCAGACGTCTCCTAAGACGTCTGGTATAATGTCTGGACGTCTGATTTCATCAGACAGAACTAGCTATCCCAGCCTAACAGATATCAGACGTCTTAAAATACTTTATCAGACGTCTGATTTGGGAATTAGACGTCTGGAAGTGCTGTTTGAACCGTATATTGGTTTTCTAAGTATTCTACAGAAAACCTAAGTATCCTAGGGTTGTGCCGGTGTTCCTAGGACTACTATTAGGGTTCTTTGAGGCTCTTTAACATAATTTTCTAAGGAAAATTAAAAGAGCAAGAAAATAAAAATAAGAGATACAAGAAAGGATTAAAAAGAATCTATCCTATTCTTCTTGTCTTCTATCTTCAATCTATCGCTCCACGCGAACCTCCTCTGTTCTTCATTAAGCTCCTCCAATCCATCCTGGATGCGAGCTCGAGTTCCGTCTAAACACGTCCACATTTGCAATTGACCTGAAATCTAGGACTCAAATTGCAAATGTTAAATAACACGTGTTTTGTTATCATCAAAACAAATGATCGTGGTACTCTAGCACCAACAATCTCCCCCTTTTTGATGATGACAAAACCGTAAATAATTCATAAAAATCCTCCCCCTTTTTGACATTATCAAAAAGGTTTGATTGGTTTTAAATTTCCTATAACTCCCCCTTAAGACATGCTCTTCTATGAATTTATTTTACCAAAGGTGATATTCTCCCCCCCCTTTTTTTTTTGTAACAACAAGATAGCTATTATTTTTCTCCCCCTTACTAAAGGAAATTTAGCTAACTTGCATCTCCCTCTTAAAAATTGACAATTAGCTCATCATTTTTCATTTTTTAACTCCCCCTATCTAAATGCTTATAAAAAGATAGGGTTAAGAATTTTACCTCACTTACCATGGCCAACAAAATGCCCCGAATGGTGGTGGTGGATGCCACATCGGATGGGGCTCCCATCCGTAGCTTGGAGGCTCGGGCATCGGCGTCGGTCTCCAATCTGGTGGCCGACGTGCGGCGGGTCTGTCGTTTGTTCACCGTCTCGTCGGTCTTCTTGTTCTCCTCCTTGGTCTACTCCTTTGTTCTCCCAACTCGAGTTGACCAGACTTGAGCTTGTAGGTCCAGTCCTTTATGTTGTAATTGTCCCTGAATCCTACAAAACAAGATTCTAATTTTTTCTTCGGTATCCAAGTGAGCTTGGATCCGGATCTGTTAGCGGGTCTCCTTGATGGAGATCCTTTCTCAATCTTAGGGCTATATAAATCATCTACTTTGTTGATTAATTTGTTGGAGTTTTCCCTAAGACATGCGATTTCTTTTTCTATAGTATTCATTTTAGTCTTTAAATCAGAAAT
This sequence comes from Thalassia testudinum, assembly GCA_037157565.1. Taxonomy (NCBI): domain Eukaryota; kingdom Viridiplantae; phylum Streptophyta; class Magnoliopsida; order Alismatales; family Hydrocharitaceae; genus Thalassia; species Thalassia testudinum. The sequence continues at coordinate 90,920,203 of JAZHRO010000003.1, forward strand.
TTCTATTTTTAGACTATCATTTTCCTCAATCAATTTATTATTTTCATTGATGAGGTCTTGATTTTCTAATAATAGGTTATCAATTCTAGGACTAGCTTCTATGTCCTTAAGTTGTTTTTCTAACCTATCATTTTCATTTTTAAGAAAACTAAGGTTCTTCTTAATGCTTTTATTTTCTATCTTAAGTGATTTACTAATCTCAAATAGTTCATTAAAAGCTTCTTGTAAATCGAGATTTACCTCATTGTCGCTGTCGTCGCTTCCGCTTTCGCTGTCGCTGTTGCTTCCTCTGGCCATGAAACCAAAGCAAGCGGTTTCTTCCTTTTCTTCTTCTTCTTCCTCTGAGCTGGAATCGTCCCAAGTGGCTTGGAACGCCTTCTTCTTAGATTTCTTTTCCTTTTTCTTCTCCTTTTTGAGAAGAGGGCACTCTGGTCGTAGGTGCCCTTTCTCGTTGCAATGGTAGCAACGTCTCGGGCTTTCCTTCTCCTTTTTCTCTTTCTTTAATTCCCTACAAAACTTGGAAAAATTTTTAAGTAAAATTCTAAAGTCTTCATCGTCGGAACTTACCTCGCTATCCGACGCGGCTCTGAAGGCAGGTGTCTTCTTCAGTTTTGGCTCCGGTGTATCCTTCTTCTTCTGCTTCAACTTTGTCTCGTAGGCCATTAGATTGCCTAGGACATCTTCCATGTTGAGCTCCTCTACTTCGTTCGCCTCCTCGATGGCGGTGACTTTCTGTTCCCACTCCGGTCCAAGGGAACGAAGAAGCTTCCCTTGAAGCTCCCCCTTGATGAAGGTCTTCCCTAATGCTTTCAAATTATTTACAATGAGAGTGAACCTAGTGTTCATCTCACTTAAAGACTCGTTAGGTTTCATAGAAAAAGATTCAAATTCTTGAGAAAGTAAATTAATTTTAGAAGTTTTTACCTTAGAGGTACCTTCGTGAGTTACCTCAAGTGTGTGCCAAATCTCGTATGTGGTGGCGCATTGCGAGATTCTGTTGAACTCCTCTGGGCTGAGCGTGCAATACAACGTGTTCATTGTTTTCGTGTTGAGAGAGAGCTCCCGGATCTGCTGCTGCGAGTATCCTCCGGAGGGTTTCTCTGGGATGTCGAAGGGGGTCTCGCACCTGGCCCAGACTGTGAAGTCGGTGGCTTGAAGCCATGTCTTCATCCGCAACTTCCAGTAGGGGTAGTTGCTCCCGTCGAAGAACAGCGAATGGGTTGTGGACTGCCCCTCGGAAATCCTGCTTGTGGAACAGCTTCCTTCCATGTGATCTTTCCGCGGATGTTACTCCTGTCGGCGGAAAACCTGCTTTAATACCAATTGAAGGTTTCCCTACTAGGAGGGGTGATGTAATAAATGCGGAAATAAAACAATATCACAGAATAAACAAACAATCGCACAAGTACACAAGTAATTTTAGGTGGAAACCCAAACCGAGTGAAAGCCACCACCTAACCCTCTCGAGTTAGGATTTTCCGATCAACCTAGTTGATCAAATCCACTAACCGAATCACTTTAAAACGAGGGTGATTCAACCTCAGTACAACCACGCTACAAGTACGAGGGTAGCGTTCCTCAACCCCTTCTCTCCACGAGAAGGATTTTGTCTCGCTAAGGAGATGGGAATTCGCAAAGCGAATACCCAACCAAAAGACAAAGATAAAATAAAACAAGTAGTCCTAGAGAGCCAACAAAGGAATTTAAACGTAGCTTCTATAGGAAATAGGAAACTCCCCTTTGCAAGGAGTGTGTCGAGGATGACGCGGGTGTGTGAGCCACGCGACGGCGCAACCTTGCTCTCGTAGACAACGGCGGGAGAGCGGGTGCGCAACGGTTTGATGCTCTCAAGATGTAGAACTTGAGCTTAGAGAGTAAGAGCTTCTTGGACACAAGAGTGAGAGAGTGTATAGCTAAGTGTGTCTTGTGTCTTTCTTGTTGTGTCTTTTTGTCTCTAAGTGTTTCTCTTAGTGTGTATTTGTGTTGCAAAGGTTCCCCTCTATTTATAGAGGCCTTAGGAAGGCTTTGGAAGGCTTAGGAAAGGTTCTATAGCCGTTGGGAACAAAGCCCAAGAGAATCAGGCCGAAATGAGGACAATGATTACATTTGACAGGGTAATCAGACGTCTAACTCTTGCATCAGACGTCTGGAACCTCACTTTAAGACGTCTGATTCCAAGGTCAGACGTCTGATTTTGGGCGGGTGTCTCCCTGCCTTGAATCAGATCTAAACAGGGTTCTTGTGCAAGTCCATCAGACGACATACAGGACGTCTAGAACTATGTATGGACGTCTGGAAACCTACTTTCACTGTGGGAATTGATTTTCCAAACGTTGCAACGGCTAGAAAATCTCTGAGAAGAGATTGTGGGTCAGCTGAGGCAAAACGGTCATTTATCAGACGTCTGGAAAGGCCTAAGGACGTCTGATAAGGCTCTAACGGTCATAATCTTGAGTGCCTGCTAAGCTAGCCAACGGTCCACTATCTGGACGTCTGGAAAGTCCATCAGACGTCTCCTAAGACGTCTGGTATAATGTCTGGACATCTGATTTCATCAGACAGAACTAGCTATCCCAGCCTAACAGATATCAGACGTCTGAAACAATAGTCAGACGTCTTAAAATACTTTATCAGACGTCTGATTTGGGAATTAGACGTCTGGAAGTGCTGTTTGAACCCTATATTGGTTTTCTAAGTATTCTACAGAAAACCTAAGTATCCTAGGGTTGTGCTGGTGTTCCTAGGATTACTGTTAGGGTTCTTTGAGGCTCTTTAACATAATTTTCTAAGGAAAATAAAAAGAGCAAGAAAATAAAGACAAGAGATACAAGAAAGGATTAAAAAGAATCTATCCTATTCTTCTTGTCTTCTATCTTCAATCTGTCGCTCCACGCGAACCTCCTCTGTTCTTCATTAAGCTCCTCCAATCCATCCTGGATGCGAGCTCGAGTTCCGTCTAAACACGTCCACATTTGCAATTGACCTGAAATCTAGGACTCAAATTGCAAATGTTAAATAACACGTGTTTTGTTATCATCAAAACAAATGATCGTGGTGCTCTAGCACCAACATGAAGTGCTGCATAGACGTGGATGCAAAGGTACACTCACAATCTCCGAGAAGAAGAATGGAGGACTAATTCTAGTTTGTGGAATTTCTTTGGAGGAAGGAAGACTAAGAGAATTAATGCCTGGGGGGGGGGGGGGGGGTTGCTAGGTGTTTTTATAGGAAGCATGGAGGCTTTCTATTGGTTGGTTTAGGTTGCCTAGGATCAATAAGGTGTAGGGCTAGGATTAATTGGATTAGGGATCAAGGGTTAGGATTAAGGGCTAGGTGATAGATGGAGGGCTAGGATGGCTTTGAGAGGATGATAGAGGGCTATGATTCTCTCAAATTTTTGGCCACTTTTTGTTCTGAATGTAAATTTGCACATAAAAGAAAAGTTGTAACCCTCGAAACCCACTTACCAACGCAACTTCAATCACTCAATTTAAATTTAAAATGAAAATGTTATAGCCAAAATACTAAAGATGCATCACGTTGTTACGAATTTTGAGATTATGTTTAGGTTTGGGAATATGATTTGATTTAGGGTTTTAAAATAGAGATTTAGGTAGGAAATTTAGGACCTTAGGATTTAGATCTAGTGGGGGATAAATTATGGTGGATTTTGACCATTTAAAATACTATTTATTGGAGGATAAAAGGGATGACCAAATAAAATTTGTTGGGTTAGGATATGTTCTAGATTTTCCTAAGTTTTGTTGGGATTTTGGGTGGATAGGATTACGTATCCTAAGTGGTCGACCACTATAGCTTTTAGGACAAGGTTTTGGTTAGTCCTAAGGGTTTTCTAGGCTAGATAATTAGGTTCCTAATTTGGGTTAGGGCCTAAGTGAATTGGGACTCTAAATAGGTCCACCAATTGGGCTTAGTCCTCTTCCATGTGAGCTTAGATCAGAAAGTTCATTTAGCCTTACTCCGTTCAACCTGAAATTTTGTACTTGCACACATAAAAAATAAACGCATCAAGGTACCAGATATAGTTATGGAAAAAATTACACAGAAGCCCAAGTGTATGCAGTATTTATAGAATGACCTAGAATGCCTAATCTAACCCTAATTAAATGCAATCTAACCCAAATTGCCCTTAGACTAACATTAGTTAGGAATTAATTAACATAAATAAATATGAAATTATTACACCCCTATGCTTATCTTTTGCTAGCCCTCGAGCAAAACATTAAGCAAAAACTATGAGAAAATAGTATTTACACGGGAAACCAACTTGCGAGTTTTGAGCTATGTCACATCAAAGTCATTAATCTCAATTCTTCTCCAAAACAAAGGAATTATACACAAAACCTTAATGTCAAAGACTCAGTAGTTCTAAAGTACTGACTCAAATCTAGACTGTCTAAATCAAATCAGTAATCTTATTAGCCATTGGACTTGGGTCACTAGAGTAACTTTCTTTGACTAAGTCAACCCACCCAATGTTTAAATTGAATGTGAGAAATAAGCAACTTTTGTGTGAAATAATGTGACTCGCTAGATGGAAAACTAAGTTGATTCTAGGTATTCAATAAAACTTAGAATATTTCTATGTTCTCTCTAGGACAACCTGTCTTTGATTAGGCCATACTAGGATTTGCCAGCTTTCTCCTCACTACTTTTCTATCTCAAGGTCAAGACACAAGGTGTATATCTCCCTGGCTAGACTCCTAGGTCTCTTATTGGCTATCTCACATTGTTTAGGATGCTCTCATGTAGGTAAAAGATGAAAGGGATATATATATATATATATTGCTTTGCTTTTTTTTCCCCTTTTTTCTAATTTTTTTTTATAACTTCCTCTGACTACTCATTTTCCTGAGTTATCTTCTTTGTCACACACATTTTTCTAGGTGAGTGGCTCTTCTTCATCCGTTCTAAATGCATCTCCTACAAATAGGAATAGTCTTAAGAGATAGAAACACGATGAAAGTCCTTTAGATCTTTTTCCCTAAAACTAAATCTTATTGACCACTAAGGACTCAACAAAATCACCCAAAAGATGAGTCAGTGCAATGTGCAAATGAAGATGCTTGGAACTCAAAGACTATCCAAACCACAGTGTGGAAAGATAGGTCATTCACTCCACACCGTTTTGGCTTAAGACTTTTAGCTTTTTCATATCCCTTCAAAGAGTCAGGAAAATAAATACAGATTTAGGTAAATACTCGAGATAACTAAGTTGACATATGACCTCAATAGTCTAAGCAAAAAAGACTTTGTTCATACTTTTTCTAAGATCATTAAATCCTCAAAATTGAATTTTCCAATCTTTTTTGTAGCTCAAACTCTAAAAATTATGATTATTTTCTTTTATTTTCTCTTTTTCTTATTTTTTAATTTTGTTTTCAATTGAAAAAGAACTACTTTTTGAGAACATGACTAATTCAAGAAAAACACTAATACCTACAATTTTAGAGATAAACATGAAAGACTCTGAAAAATATTTTCCACCCCCCATGCCTATTTCATGCAATATCCTCAATGCATGCAATAAACATAAGGGAAAAATATATATTACCTGAAACTCAAGAGTTCTAAAGAAATTAGGATTCGATCACCTCCAGGCCTAAATGACAAATTTAAGTCAAATAACAAAGTTACCTAAATCCATTGGGTTGCCTCCTAACAAGTGCTGAATTTTACATCTACAGCTAGACATAGACCCTTAAAATGATGAATCTATCAATAAAGAAGAGAGGCTCAAGGGTATAATAATAGATAAATCAAGGAAGCACAAAATCAGATGTTTACAAATGTGGATGAGATGGTGATGTAGCCCCATGCCAAAGTGTTAGATATAGGATAGATAAATCTTAAGAAGCTATATCCAGTGGCATTCAATGCTAAGGAAAAGAGGTGCATAATTGAGACTGAAGGTAGGCAACCTGCTTGTTAGGCGAGATTGATGTTTAAAATAGTCACATTATAGTATAGTCAAAATTGCTTTGAAAACAAATATAAATTTTTTGTTACTTGAAAAAGTTTCCGAGGTCAAACATAGGGAGCAAATTGGTATTTAGAAATCAAGATCACAATTCAGAATTAAAAGAATTTGTAATAATAGCAGTAGCAATGTGCCAAAATATGGGAGTAAATGATGATTTAGATCACCAAATACTCCTACAATATCACCAAGGAACTCAATGTAAATGTTATGAAATGAGAGCTAAGTTCTGTCATTTGATGAGGGAATCAGACGACTTAAGTTGTTTGCTTTTTTTCTTTGCTGCTTCTCTTTCTCTACCTTTCTCTGAGTCTTCCTTTCTTCTTCTTTTATTTCTCTATCCTTAGTTCTTCTTCTTTCTTCTTTTTCCTTTGGCTTTCTTCTGCTCTGGCCTCCTCTTCTTCTTCTTCTTCCTTTTCCTTAGCTTTCTGCTACTCTGGCTTCCTCTTCTTCTTCTTTCTCTTCCTTCAATCCTGTGATAGCCTTCTCTTCTTCCTTCTCTTCTTCTTCTCTCTTCAACCCTGACCTCCTCTTCTTCTTTAGAATTGGCTAGGTGTCGACCAAAGGTTTCTGTAGAAAAACCCTCCCCCTACCCGTGCGACTCTCCTCTCTTTTTCTCTCTTAGGATCCGCTCTCCTAGAGCCATATAGGTATTTGGGTAATCGGATCGGGCATGTACCCAAGTCCAGGCTCACAAGAGTGCGGTGGCGAGCGAGGAGTGCAGGTTGGGTCGGGTTAGCTAGGTCCGTGGAGGCAGTGTCACGAACGAGACCAGGTCGGGTGAGAGGGACCTCACCCTGTGGTAACTGAGGCTAATAGATGGTGACAACTTTTCAATTTATGTGGGTGTGGTCGCCTCTTCATTTCCGAGGTGGGACTATCGGCGTCCCTTTTTCTTGTGCGCCTGCAGCAGAGATTGATCTTCCAATTGAAGCAGCTGCAAAGGTTCTTGACTCCAATTGAAGACCTGGGTGCGTGTGCGAGAGTCTTCTGCACATCCTAGGAGGATCAACCTGGGACAGCAAGGCCTGGAGCGACCTCAATCAAGCTTCAAGTTTTCTTACCAATGGTGGATGGCGCCTGCAACCTAAAATCAGCAGAATGGCTTCTCAGTCACATCAAATCGCTCAGGGAGGATCGTCGACGCACAACTGATGTGCTGGGGGTGGTGGCATTGCGTATGGGTGGTCGTGAGGGCGTGCCTTGGGCAGACTATGTGCGTGCGAGTGGGTGTATTCGAGGGGTGGTTTGGGTGAGTGGCGAGGTGAATAAAGTGAGGGGAAGTGCTCAGTGAGGTGTTGCGGAGGTTGTGGGCTTGTTGGCGAGGGTTTTGGTGGCCTGTGGAGGTTTGATGGCCTCACTGGAGGTGGTGGTCAGAGATGGAGGAGATGAAGGTGTGAGGGGTGGCAACGGTTTGAAGTGGAGTAAATGCAGAAATAAAGTAGAGGTGAGAGGGAACTTAGCTAGGAAGTCAATGGACGAAAGGGGTAGTGAGGGCGTCGGGTCTGGTGTGGCCGACATCGGAGACGAAGGCAGCTCCGGTGAGGTGGGAACGATGAGGATGAAGAGGAAGTGGCGTCTGCTGGTACGGTGAGACACGGACGAAGGTAGGGAGGATGAATCCTCCGCAGGTATGGAGGTCGGACAACAATAAAGAGTTGGGAAAGGTCATCGGACGTCGAGGTGCCTTTGGTCGAGAGGGGAAGAGAAGAATTTAGGGGAATCACGGCTGAATTCGAGCATGGAGAATGTGGTGTGATCTAGGCTTCTTTAAATAAGGCTCTGAAGGGAGGTTAAGGGTTAGGAAGCAAGCTTCCCAAGATTGGAAGGTTGCCAGAGATGGAAACTATTAGGATACCCAAATGTCTCATGCGTTCGCATGAGAGATTAGGAAGGAATCAAAGCTCGACAATGGGTTCAGACGGGCGAGAATTTGTCATAGGATCTTCCTTCCAAATTTGGAACAGATTCTCCAAGCAATCAAGGAGGTACTCCCTGTGAAAGGTTGCTGAAGTAGGTTTCCTCCACGATAATGGTGGAGGGACCTACTTACGAAGACGGCGAAGAAGCTAGGGGGCTAAATGCAAGTGTTTTTGAAAGTTAGGGGTAGAAATGTAATCAGACAGAACCTTTTTGCAAACTAGGTCAGGACAAGTTCCCCTTGGGTCCAAATTTTGGTACAAACCTAATTTGGACCTAAGGAATCCAATGGTGAATTGGATTTTAGTTTTGACCACGTTTGACTAAATAATTTATAGAAAATTTCAAATTAGGGCAAATATCTGTCTGGGACTCCAATTTAGGTCATGATGGGTTCTGATGGTCAAATTGAAGGTACTAAATCCTATAGAATTTTTTTCTATGATTGTTAGAGTGTTTAAGTGAATTTTATCCTAACCAAAACCTTGGCTAATTAAGTGAGTCTGTTTTTAGGGTTTCGATAGTCATTTAATTCTCAGAACACACACAAATCCTTTTTTGTCTGACCCAACCCACTTGTTATCTTGTTAAGACCATTTGACCTTTATTCAGCCCTTGAGAAAACCCATGGTTGGACTGCATTGGTAAAATTATAGTTTTACCCCTAGTTTCTTATTTTTGTCTCAGAATGGTTATGCAATGAATTACGACCTTTAGTTGATTATGTAGGAGCATTTATTGACTTCATTGGGTCAAAATGAGATAGTTAGGGCTCATGATGGTGTTCCCATCATACCCCAATGCCTAGCTTTTGCTAGTTCCTTAGCAAAATTTAAAGGTATTAACTTTGATTCTAGACCATAAGATCCTTTGATGCCCAAAAACTGTGATGTGTGCTTTCTTTTGCAGATTAGGTTAGAATGCTAATAGTAGGCATAGAGGTACTTAAGTACCAACCAAGATTTGGACCTGACCAGCTCTAGCCTTAGTCTACCACGAAAGTTTCTAAGGTCCACAGGACCTATCCTAAGGTTCATTGAACTCCGCGGTTAAACCACCTGTGCTTGTAACATGTTTTAGCCTTGGTTTAGTTTGTAGTGCATTTTTGTCAGAGGGAGACAGAGGAATTTTCTTTATTTTTGGAGAGTTTTCTCTCTCTTTTCTTTTTATTTCTAGCTTTGGATTGGCTTTACAACACGATCTATATCGGATTCTTAGTCCCCATCATCAATCCTCGAAGGGTCCTTGGCAATCGATGCTTTGGGATAGCACTGCCATGGCAACCCCCAGAACTCTGGCTTTCGAGATTTCGAGATAATCTCACCCATGGTGTTTTATAACTAAATCCAGACCTTGGCAATCGACATTTCAGGATAATGCCGCTCATGGCATTTGAACTAGCACAGGGTGCTTACATGCCCCTGGTAGGATATGTAGATATCCTAGGAGACAAGCACCGAGGAGATGATTTGTTATTGTGCATCTTCGAGGGAAATTCCCCACCTCTTCGCGCTAGGAACTCGTCCAAATCAACTTGTGTTGATTAGCCGCCCCTAATCTTGGTGACTTTTTTAGAACAACTTAAATGCATTTGCATGATTTTGATACTTAAGGGCACTGAACCAGACTGTGTGTGGATTGAGGTGCTTAGGTTACTGAGTCCCACAAATAAGAGGTCAGTTGACAAGGCTGAATACTCCCTAAGCCTTAGACCTAATACATAAGCTTCGCATTTTCCCCAACCTCTTGAGGACTATCCAGATCTTAGCGAGTACTTGAATTTTTAAGCCTATGATTACAGCCCAAAAGGCCTAAGATTAGCGTTCCTACTAACCTCTTCTTTGTTTCATTAGCACTTTTTCCCTTTCATTTTCTTTCTTTTGATATGCTCTAGAACTAAGTCAATTTCTTAATTTCTTACTATTGACCATTCCTTTTTCTTTTCTTTTCAACTTGTGCTCCTTTCTGACATTTTTATCTCCTCCCCTTTTTCTCCTCAAGAACTGATATGCCATCAAAAATTTCCTCTCAAATTTTCTTTCCTTTTCAAGATTTTTTTGATTTTTTTGGTATTTTTGGGATATGTGAATTTTTTGATGAAACCCTTTCTTGTGAGATGATTTTCATGCCATTTTGCACTTTAATACCCCTCATGCCTATGATTTGCAATGTCCCCATTGTAAATTTGGTCGGTTTGAGTTCAGCTTAGATCATTCATTAGAACAGGTTTTGGTGGATGAATGGGTTGGGATGACTGTTGCGGATGATTTCAAGCTCGGGTATGGGTACCAGAGGCTTAGTCGGCTGTTCTAATAGATGAACCCCAAAGTGCAATATGAGTTCAGCATGGGAATGTGTCAAGAAAGATTTCAGGTTTTTCAAAATGACGGGTTGCCTCCCGTTAAATGCTGAGTTTAACGCCATCGACTGGGCACAATGAGCTTAGGGAGAATGGAGGGTAAAAGATGTCAGCCAAATTTGTATCAGTAAGTTCAATGAACGGTTTGAGTTTCTGATCGTTCACGGCAAAAGGTTCTGAATTATGGCTGAGTTGACTAATTTTGATAGCTCCATTTCCAAAGATTCGTCGAACAAGGTAAGGTCTGATCCATTTTGATCTGAACTTTCCTGGGAATAGTTTGAGTTTGGCATCAAAGAGTAGGACTTTTTGGCCAGGGAAAAAGATCTTTCTAGATATGTGCTTGTTATGAAAGGCTTTAACCCATTCTTTGTAAATTCGTGAGTTCTCATATGCATTGTGGCGTAATTCGTCGATCTCGCTTATTTGAAGCTTTCTATGGGTTCCTACCTTAAAAAGATCGAGATTGCAGTTCTGTACTGCCCAATAGGCTTTGTTCTCCAATTCGACGGGGAGGTGACATGGCTTCCCGTACACTAATCTGAAGGGAGACATACCTAATTGGGTTTTGTGGGCAGTCCTTTAAGCCCACAAAGCTTTCAAAAGTCGGGATGACCAATCTTTCCTATCAGGTCGAACAGTGACCTGGAGGATTTTCTTGATCTCCCAATTTGATAGCTTAGCTAGACCGTTGGTTTGGAGGTGATAAGGAGTAGAGATTCAATCTGACACCTCGTATTTGGTCATCAGTGACCTAAACTGAGCATTAGTGAAATGGGTCCCTCCATCAGAGATGATAGCATGTGGAATCCCGAACCGAGAAAAGATGTTCTGATGAATGAATTTGATAACCTCCTTATGATCATTAGTTCAGGTCGGAATGCCTTCGATCCATTTGGACATGTAGTCAACAGTGTGTAGATGTACTCAAAGTCGTCTGAAACATGAAAGGGTCCCATGAAATCAATCTCCCAGACATCGAAGATTTCGCATATGAGAATCGGTTACAAGGGCATCACATCACAGTGGCTCATGTTACCTAAGCTTTGACAATGAGTGCATGCCTTACAGTGGTTGTATGTGTCTTTGAAAATCATGGGCTAATAGAAGCCACACCGGAGGACTTTCGCTGCGATTTTGTGACCAGAGAAGTGTCCACCGCATGTCTGGTCATGGTAGGACAAGATGTCCTGAATTTCTGCTTTCGGGACACATTGTCGGATGATTTGATCAGCACCGATGCGAAAGAGATATGGGTCTTCCCAAAAGTAGTACTTGGCATCAGAAAGCAATTTGTCTTTCTTAGCCTTTGGCCAATCGGACGAAATCTGATGTGATGCCAGGTAGTTTACTAGATCAGCAAACCATGGAAGGCCCGTACTGATAGTTAGGAGGTGCTCATCGGGAAAATGTTCCGTAATGGGTCCGGAAGGATCGATAATGTCAGAAGGAAGGTGAGACAAGTGATCAGCTACCACATTCTATTTTCCTACCTTGTTGCGAATCTCGAGGTCAAACTCTTGCAACAGCAAGATCCAGTGGATTAGTCGAGGTTTTGCGTCCTTTGCAAGGAGATCCCTTACAACTATGTGATCAGAGTAAATGATAACACAGGAACCCAGAAGATACAATCTGAACTTTTCCAGGGCAAATACTATGGCTAGCAGCTTTTTCTTAGTAACTATGTAGTTACGCTGAGCCTTGTCAAGTGTCTTGCTAGCGTAGTAAATGACCACGGGTTTCTTGTCAATTTTCTACCCAGGTACCGCTCCTACAGCAAAATCAGATGCATCGCACATGATCTTAAAGGGTTGAGGCCAATGAGGGGATTGTAGGATCGGAGCTTGGGTGACTCGATCACGTAGTATTTCAAATACTTGAGTGCATTCCTTGGAGATTTCAAAAGGAACTTCCTTAGATAGTAGATTAGTCAGGGGGCACGTGATTTTCGAGAAATCAGGAATGAATCGACAGTAAAAACCAACGTGCCCCAGGAAAGATCGGATGTCTTTGACTGAGCTAGGCATAGGGAGTTTGGAAATCAGATTGACCTTGGCTCGATCAACCTGGATGCCTTTTTCTGAGATGAGATGTCCCAGGATAGTTCATTCAGGCACCATGAAGTGGCTCTTTTCGTAGGAAAGAACCAGATTCACATCAATGCACCGCCTGAGGATCTGGACCAAGTGTAGGAGGCAATCGTCAAATGATTCACCAAACACTGAGAAGTCATTCATGAAGAGTTCCAGATAATCACCTACCATATCTGAGAATGTGGCAAGCATGCACCACTGAAAAGTAGTGGGTGCGTTATAAAGACCGAAAGGCATCCTTTGAAACGCGTATGTCCCGAAGGGGCATGTGAAAGTGGTCTTTTCTTGGTCCTCAGGATGGATTGCCACCTGGTTATAATCAGAGTACCCGTCCAAAAAGCAGAAGAATTTATTTCCCACCGATTTTTTGAGGATCTGATCAATAAACGGTAGTGGGAAATGATCTTTCTTCGTGGAGGTATTGAGTCTTCTGTAATCAATGTAGACTCTCCATGAATTTGCCACACGGGTCGGTATGATTTCTCCTGTCTCAGTCGTGATTACGGTGAGTCCTGCCTTCTTAGGCACAACCTGGATTGGACTCACCCACCAACTATTGGAGATCGGGTAGATGATCCTAGCATCTAACTACTTGTTGATCTCCTTTTTCATGACCTCCTACAGATTAGGATTCAGACATCTCTGCATTTCACAGGAAGGTCGTGTGCCCTCTTCAGTATAGATGCGGTGTGTAGTAAGAGGGGTTGATACCAGTGAAATCATTGAGAGTCCATCCAATGGATCTTCGATGTTGCTGGAGAATAGAAATCAGACGAGATTCCTGATCATGTGTGATTCTGGAGTTGATAATCACAGGAAACGTCTGATTGGAACCCAAAAAGACATACTTTAGATGATCGGGAAGAGGCTTTAGTTCTAAAATAGGGTTATCAGCAGCAGTGCGTGGTTTAGGGTGTGTGTCAGGAGTAAGGGAAGGAGTTATGGGTGTGTCTAGGTTGAGTTCGGACTCCTCTGATTATTGGTTTTGCTCCTCTTGTGGGTGATCAGAAGTAGTCAGGTTTTCCTTGATATACTGCTCATCAACCACAGCCTCAATGTCACATATTTGTTCTATAACTCCACAATTAATCCCTTGTTAGGCTTTAAAGATGTCAATTTTTACTGTCTGGTTCCCAAATTTTAGTTCAATTTGGCCCTCCTCATAATTAATGTTGGCCCTAGCAGCGGCCAGAAAGGTTCTCCCTAGTGTGATTAGTGTGTTCCTCGAATTTTCTGGAGCATCCATATCCAAGACTATGAAATCCATCGGGAAATAGAAATCTCAAACCCTAACAATGACATCCTCAAGAATTTCTTTAGGTGACTTAATAGATCGATTTACCAACTGTAATATTACCTCTGTTGGTTTGAGCTCAGATTCCTCAAGATGGTCAAGTAGGGATGTAGGTATTAGATTTATGGAGGCTCCTAGATCCAATAAAGCTCTATCAAATTGGATATCACAAATTGTACAGGAAATCAGGGGAGTACCTAGGTCTTTTGCCTTAGGTGGGAGTTTACTCAAAATGACAGAGCTGGCTTGCTTCGACAATACGATTGGGCTCCCACTTTTGGTTCACGGCTTATGCTTAGGTGTACACATGTCTTTCAGGAATTGTGCGTAAGCCAGTATGTGGCAAATCACATCCATCAAGGGGATGTTTATATGGACCTATTCAAAGAGCTTGACCAAGTCTTCTTCAGGTGCCACGGGTTTGGTTGTCCTCTTTCCCTTGGTCAAGGCCTCGGGAAATGGAACCTTAGATAGTTCCTCTAGAATAGGTCTAGGTTCTTGATCTAGGACAGGGGTATCCTGGATGACTATCCTAGGGTTTGTGTTACTACCAGGCTGTAAGTGGCTTGGGTAAGGTGGGTCTTTGTTGCTTTGCCACTGCGGGTTGTAACTGAATTCAGTCCTTCCTGGTTCAGGTTTGGTGTCGATAAAATAGGTGGCTACTGCTGAAATCCCAAGTATGATGTCGAAGCTTCCATCCCATCGGGTGATGGAGTAGAAGGGGCCTGATAAATCATGTGGGCTTAGCCTGGATTTGGGTTCATAACGTGCCCTCTGGTTCGGCACGTTATTTGGATTCGGTAGAGGTTGCGAAGGGAGTGTACTAGGTTGGTAAGAATTCGCCATCTGGGTGAGTTGGTTGCGAACCTCTGTGATCTTGTCTTTGTGCTATTTTTGCATAGCCGCATTCATCTTTTGCATAGTCTAAAGGATAAGAGTCATTTGATCTGTCTGAGTTGGCCCAGATTGATAGGTGGGGTTAGGCCGAGGTTGAGGCGGCTGATATGGATGAGGAGCTTGTGGACGGGGTTGATATGGTGGTCTCTAATTCTGATTGTTTCCAGCCCACATGAAATTAGGATGATTTCACCATCAAGGGTTATAGGTATTAGAGAATGGGTCCTTTTGGATGGCGTTGAGGTCCTTGTAGGTCTGAGGAACCTCAGAAGAGTTAGAGTACGAGGGTTCAGACTTCCCCCAACTAGAGTAGGTAGGGTCGGAGTTTCCTCTGGTCCTAGAGTTAGATAGGGTGGATACGGGTCCATCCCCTGAGAAGATCGGTGATAGATGTTATGCACAACTTCCCTCCCAGAGGGTGGTTGTGCGAATGGTTTTGCATAGAGGTGGCTCGCTGCAGATGTCGAGTTAGCTCATCCACCTTCTCAATGATAGAGACCTTGTCCAAATGATTGGCCATCAATTCCAAGTCGACAAAAGAGGACATGCCTTGCGTCTCATGTTCTCCCCTTGGATTCATCGATGCATGGGCATTCATCCGGTCGAATATGCCCATGGAGTCATTATTGATGGAGTTCTCGCACATATTCTCGAGAATCTCCCACATAGTGTCCTCGTGTTGACCCATGATATTTCCTTCGCAAGTTGCATTGACGAATAAACAAATATCTTCACGGAGTTCCTGGTAAAAGGACTGGACTTGTTCCCACTTAGGAACTTCGTGATGGGGGCACTTTCGCATGAGATCCAGGAAATGATCCCATGCTTTGTGAAGTGGTTCTCTAGGCTACTGTGTGAAGTGCGTGATCTGGTGTTGTAAAGCATTTGTCTGACCAGCTGGGAAGAACTTTTTCAGAAACTCAGATTGTAGTTCAACCCATGTGTTGATTGGACGCGTTTGAGTTTGATACCAGTGAGCTGCTTTGTCCATGAGAGAGAAGGAGAACATTTTCATGAGAAGAATATATCGATTTTGGACATTTGACCTGAAGATCTGGGCCAGATGCTTGGGTTATTTAATATGCTGGAAAGGATCCTCAGAATTGAGCCCATGAAATTTTGGAATTGCATGAATCATGTTGGGCTTGAGTTCAGTATCAGGACCTCCAGTCTGGATTTGGACTCAAGGTTCGATTGCCATCGCAACGGGATTGTAATGATCTCGCATCATAGGACGCTACGGTGGATTCACAAAGGCTTGGAATAAATCATTAAGGCATTGAAGTTGATTCTCAAGGTTATTCTCTTCTTCTGCGGGTTGTGCCATGATGATGGATGAAGGAGAATTAGGCTCAAATGAATCGGAAGAGATGTCTATGTGATGGGGTTGCTGTACAAACACGGAAGTCGAGGCCTAGCCTTGACGAGAGTGAATAACTAAAGGAGGTCTCAAGGATGGTCTTAAGGACCTCCTGCCAAACATGCACTGATGGTCTAGATGAGAATAGAATGTGATAGACCCAATCAAGACACCAAAAAATTTTGGATGACTATAGAGGTTTGGGGCGGATGATACCCCTTAGTCAGAAAGCCGTCCACCTGAGCATTACTTGGGCAGCTAGAGAGGGAGAGTCCCGCAAAGACTTCTACATGGTAGAGCGCCCCCATGGATTATAGGGTTTCCCCTACCCGACCTCTCTTGTCATTGATGTTCCTGGTAGACTAGAATGGGGACTTGACCTCTTAAGTCTACCAGTTTTAATTAAGAGCAAGGGTGCTTAGGATTTCACTTGAACTTTAAGATGTATTGAGTGCAAAAAGTGACCTAATTTAAAGATTGGTTGACCCAACAAGGTGGGTCAACTTCACCTATTTGTCCTTTGAGAAGTTTTTAGGTCCCTGTTTTAGGATTCAAGTGAGATTATGAGCCTGATTTTTAGGGTTTGCTTGAATAGATCAATTCAACCAAGGCTTAGGCACACATCACTTTGGAAAGTTGATTCTTGCTTATGTAAGTGTGTCTCTAAAACCCTAACTTGGAATCCTTAATTGGCTCTAATTTTGGTCCAATTTAGTTTGCCAAATGTGGTATCTAGGGCTCAAACAAGAACGTGATAGCCCTAGTTACCTTGAGTGGGTGCACAAATTAGGTTTTGTTGTTGAAATCAAATTAGGAAACTTGATGAATTATCTACTAATGGAAAGCAATTAGCCCTAATTGATTTTACCCTTTTTATCCTTTTTAGAATGAGGGGCTTAAGAGAGAGAGTAATCATAATTTACCTACCCCTGGCGTGTTTGATGTGCGGTTGATTTTCTTCAATGTATCTTCTCCCTGAAACAACCACAGCAAAAGAGATATATCAAGTTAGTATCTGTATTAGAAATTGCAATCGAGAATTCTAAATTGCCTGTTGCTCCCCGGCAATGGCGCCAAAATGTTTGTCAAGTGAGATCGATGTTTAAAATAGTCACATTGTAGTATAGTCGAAATTGCTTTGAAAACAAAAACAAATTTTTTATTAATTGAAAAAAGTTTCCAATGTCGAACACAGGGAGCAAATTGGTCTTTAGAAATCAAGATCACAATTCAGAATTAAAAGAATTTGCAATAATAGCAGTAGCATTGTGCAAAAATATGGGAGTAAAATGATGATTTTGATCACCAAATACTCCTACAATATCACCAAGGAGCTCAATGCAAATGTTATGAATGAGAGCTAAGTTTTGTCGTCTGATGAGGGAATCAGATGACTTAAGTTGTCTGCTTTTTTTCTTTGCTACATCTCTTTCTATGCCTTTGCTCAGTCTCTAAGTCTTCCTTTCTTCTTCTTTTGCTTCTCTTTCCTTAGTTCTTCTTCTTTCTTTTTCCTTTGGTTTTCTTCTACTCTGGCCTCCTCTTCTTCTTCTTCCTTTGCTTTGGCTTTCTACTGCTCTGGCTTCCTCTTCTTCTTTCTCTACCTTCAACCCTACGATAGCCTTCTCTTCGTCCTTCTCTTCTTCTTCTTCTACCTTCAACCCTGACCTCCTCCTCTTCTTCAGAATCGGCTAAGTGTCGGCCAGAGGTTTCTGTACCAAAACCCTCCCCCTACCCGCGCGACTCTCCTTTCTTTTTCTCTCTTAGGATCCGCTCTCCCAGAGCTACACAGGTATTCGGGTTATTGGGTCGGGCGAGTACCCAAATCCAAGCTCACCAGTGTGCGGTGGTGAGCAAGGAGTGCAGGTCGAGTTGGGTTAGCCAGGTCCGCGGAGGCAGTGTCATGGTCGAGACCAGGTCGGGTGAGAGGGACCTCACCCCATGGTAACTGAGGCGAACAAATGGTGACAACTTTTCAATTTATGCGGGTGCGGTCGCCTCTTCATTTCCGAGGTGGGGCTATATCTACCCCCTTTTCTCACGTGCTTGCAACAGAGATTGATCTTCCAATTGTAGTAGTTGTGAAGGCTCTCGACTACAATTGAAGACCTGGGTGCGTGCACGAGAGTCTTCCATGCATCTTGGGAGCGTCAACCTGGGACAACAAGGCCTAGAGTGACCTCAAGCAAGCTTCAAGCTTAGCTTGCCAATTGTGGATAGGGCCAGTAACCTGAAATCAATAGAAAGTCCTCTTGACCACGTCAAATCGCTTAGGTTGGATCCCCGGCGCACGGCGGATGTGCTGGGGATTGTGGCATGGCATGTGGGTGGCCGTGAGGGCGTGCCTAAGGCAGAATGTGTGCATGCGACTGGGCGTGTTTGGGGGGTGGTTTGGGTGAGTGGAGAGGTGAATAAAGTGAGGGGAAGTGCTCAGTGAGGTGTGGCCGAGGTTGTGGGCTTGTCGGTGAGGGTTTTGGTGGCCTGTGGAGGTGGGATGGCCTCGTCGGAGGTGGTGGTCGGAGATGGAGGAGATGAAGGTGTGAGGGGCAGTAGCGGTTGGTTTGAAGTGGAGTAAATGCGGAAATAAAGTAGTGGTGAGAGGGAACTTACCTAGGAAGTCAATGGGCGAAAGGGGGCAGTGAGGGCGTCGGGTCTGGTGTGTCCGACGTCGGAGACGAAGGCGGTTCTGGTAAGGTGGGAACAGCGAGGATGAAGAGGAAGTGGCATCTGCTGGTACGACGAGACACGGAAGAAGGTAGGGAGGATGAATCCACCGCAGATATGGTGGTCAGACGATGAGAAAGAGTAGGGAAAGGTTGCCAGACATCGAGGAGCCTTCGATCGTGAGGGAAGAGAAGAATTTAGGGGAATCATGGCTGAATTCGAGCGTGGAGAATGTGGTGCGATCTGGGCTTCTTTAAATAAGGCTCTGAAGGGCAGCTAGGGCTTGGGAAGCCATCTTCCCAAGCTTGGAAGTTCACTTGAGATGGGAATTGTTAGGATACCTAAATCTCTCATGCGTTCGCATGAGAGATTGGGAAGGAATCAAAGCACAACAATGGGTTCAGACGGGAGAGAATTTCTCAAAGGATCTCCCTTCCAAATTTGGAAGAGATTCTCTAAGCAATCAAGGAGATACTCCCTGTCAAAGGTCACTGGAGCAGGTTTCCTCCTCGATAATGGTGGAGGGACCTACTTACGAAGACAACGAAGAAGCTATGGGGCTAAATGCAAGGGTTTTTGAAAGTTAGGGGTAGAAATGTAATCAGACAGGACTTTTTTGCCAACTAGGTCAAGACAAGTTCCCCTTGGGTCCAAATTTTGGTACAAACCTAATTTGGACCTAAGGAATCCAATGGTGAAGATGGATTTTAGTTTTGACCACGTTTGGTTAGATAATTCATGAAAAAACCCAAATTAGGGCAAATATCTGTCTGGGACTCCAATTTAGGTCACGATGGGTTCTGATGGTCAAATTGAAGGTACTAAACCCTAGAGAATATTTTTCTATGACTTTTAGAGGGTTTAAGTGAATTTTATCCTGACCAAAACCTTGGTTAGTTAAGTGGGTCGATTTGTAGGGTTTCAAAAGTCATTTAATTCTCAGAACATACACAATCCCTTTTCTGTCTGATCTAACCCACTTGTTATCTTGTTAAGACCATTTGACCTTTATTCAGCCCATGAGAAAACTAGTGGTTGCACTGCATTGGTAAAATTACTGTTTTAACCCTAGTTTCTTATTTTTCTCTCAGAATGGTTATGTAATGAATTATGACCTTCAGTTGATTATGTAGGAGCATTTATTGATTTCATTGGGTCAAAATGAGCTCGTTAGGGCTCGTGATGGTGTTCCCATCACAACCCAAGTGTAAAAGATTTATGAATCAAAAGGTCATGATCCCATTCATAATGAGATCTAAAGTAAAGGTGTAGATGTTAAGCAATCTTGGGTTTACAGAAATCGAATTTAGGTAAATCATAGGGTTCCTTATAAAGAGTTGGATGTTTTAAGAGTAGAGGCACCCTTAGATACTTGGTATCATTTTCCTCAAAATTTTCTATTAGTTCCACCACCTCCTCTCTTTCTTCTTTAAAGTCCAAGTATTTTAAATCATCAATGCTATAATCAAACTTGGTTACATCAGATATTCAATCAAATTCCATAGAAAATGATTCAAGTTCAGGCTCATCCAGATTTGATGTAAAGGTGAAGTTGGTCATTGAAGGTTCAACAAGTTAAAACTGAAATCTTTGAGCTTCACTTGCTTCAAGCAAGAAATTTTTCCCAAAGTCAAATGTGAATCTTTCCTTTTTGGATTTGTCAGAAATCTCTTCCTCAAAAAGAAATGTCTCATATTCAAAATTATTAGATTCCTTGTATTCTATCTCAAAATCGAACACAAAGCTTTCAATTTCAAAATTATCAGAAATTTGTTCCTCAAAGAGAAAAGCCTCATATTTTGATTCACTCTTATGTTCCTTAGATTCTAAGTCTTTCAAAGAGACATTTTTAATCAGACTCTCAAGCTACTTAAGCTCTTCAATAAGCCTACAAATTTCATTAGATTCCTCAATAGCCTTAAAAAGTTTTAATTTCATCCTTTCATCCCTGAAGGCTATTTTCATATTCTCATTTTTCACAATCAATTAGGGCTTCCACAGTTGCTAGAAATGTTCTTCCAAGAATAATTAGGGCCCATCTCAAAACGTCAGGAATGTCAAGATCCAACAATGAAATCCACGGGGTAGTAGAAATTATCAATTCGAGCAATTACATCCCTCAAAATCCTACATGGACATCTTATGGATTGGCCAGCCAATTGGATTTGAATTTCAGTAGGTTCAAGGTCCCCGAATCCAATCATCTCATGGATCTTGGTGGGCATTAGTTTGATGGAAGCCCCTAAATCAATTAAAGCCCTATCAAAGGCCAGATCATTAATTTTGCAAGAAATCAATGGGGCTCTTGGGTCTTTCTTCTTGATAGGTAAGTCCTTTAAAAGAATTGAGCTAGCTTGTTCGGAAAGGATCACCTCTTCATGATTACTTGCTTTCTACTTGTCCTTAGTAGTTGTCAATTCTTTCAAACACTTGGCATAAGTCAAGATGTGTTCAATAGCTTCCAAAAGTATGATATTAATTTGTATTTAGTTGAACACATCCAACCGGGTCTCATTCTTAAACTTAGGCTTCTTTTTCCTAGGACTATTTAGGGCCTCAAGAAAAGGAATCTGGATCTTTAGGTCCGAAAAATCATGAGCCTGGATCTCATCCTCCACCTTAGGTGTATTAATTAGAGTTAATTTATCAAGATCCTAGTGAGTTGTTTGATTTCGGTGCATGGGGTTTTGAGTGGTCTGGCCACTACTCAGGGTAATGGAATTAACAGTGGTAGGTGGATACTAATTCCCTTGAGAAAGAGTCGGAAGGATTGATTTAGAAGGATGTGGAACTTGAAGTGAACAAAAATTAGGGGAGTCAAAGGAGCTTGCTGGATCATATGAGCTTGATACACCCTATTTTGATATAACCCTTGAGGATTATGTTCCTAATTAGGCATGCTTCTAGGGTTCGGAATAGGTTGGGACAGGAAGGCACCAATTTGTATATCATCAAGTTTAGGCCCTATTTGGTTCTTCAGATCCCTGATGGAATGGGACAACTATTGCATAGCTTACAACATGGAAGTGTTTGTGTCCATCGGTTGCTAGCTCTGATTTAGGATAACCAACTCAGTTTGGATAGGCTAGTTAGGGGGCAAGGGATGTGTTGAATGAGATTTCTATGCTAAAGGTTTTGAATTTGAAAATCTGTTGTTGCAGTTGCGTAAAAATCCATCAAAGAGATAATTTTAACCGAAACTTTGGTGAGTCTCAGGTTAAACACGGGGAGGTGAACATTTGATCAAAAATCACATTAGAATTATTGTCATGAAAGTAGATTAGCTGGTTGAAATTAATCTACTCGCTATTCTACTTAAAGAATAATTAATAGAAGAGAGAGAGAATAATATAAATAAAGAGAAAATAGAGAGAGAATAAAAAATTGCTTCATAACCATAACATCATATTCACTACATCTAATTGCTACAACTAGAAAGTGGGAAATCTACACTAGAAAGTGGTAAAAAGAGAAGGGGGTGAGAAGTTATCCTCCTCGATGGTTGCTTGGAGGACGAGTCATGTTGACAGAGCACCTGGACGAGGGTGGTGAGATGCTAGACGAAGGAGGATGAAGCTGGAGGATGGAGGATAAAATAGGGCGACATCGCAGTGGGATCTGCTCTCGAACGGTGGTGAGAGGACAACCACAGGATGCTCCACGAAGGGGGTGAGAAGTTGGAAAAAGTATCTTTCAAACTCTAGTGGAGCATCTCAGGTATGTGACCAGCTTGTAGAGCTTTGGAGGGGGTGAAAGAAGAGAAGGGATGAAGAAAAAGTGGAAGGCATAGGGGCTTTATATAGTTGAGGCACAAGGGCAAAAAAGGGCATTTTATTTTTGAAAAATTAACTCTTCTTCCTTTAGTGACACAAACGCATGTCGTTGTAGACAAGTGTTGGTGAAGATGAGTGTGCAACGTCACCTGCATGATGAAGATCTAACGCATGTCATTGCGCCACGTTGCCGCCTCTTCTTCTTCAAGTGTTAAGCAGTTTGGCGCAACCTCGATCGTCCGATCAAGAACAAACGGCCACGATCGCGACGCTGCCGCTTCATCTTCACACGTTTTGACGCAACGCGGCCAACCTTCAAGCCGCTGGATCAAGATCGAAGGGTCGAGATCGTGTGCTCGCCCGCGCTTCAGATCGTGCCTTAGCATCAGATTGTGCATCCACTTGGGCATTCGATTGTGCATGGAACTTCGTCTCCATCTAGCTTGCCACATTGCTTCCCTCTCTATCGCTCGATCGGATCCAAAGGGTGAATTTCACCTGCATGCATTTTTCAGCAGATTAATTCCATGCACAGGGCTTCCATAGCGCGTTGGTGATGACGGGTTGAAGGCACTCTCCAATGTACTGCAGCGACAAATAGTCGAGTGGATGAAATCGTGTGCACGTACTGTCAACCGTTGGATTGTGATCCAACGGCTGAGATCATGTGATGGCACTGCACTCATGATGGAGTGGAGGGGTTTGGATGGATTTGGGCAGCTGTGATGGTGCCATGTGGTGCAATCATGGCTGTCCATTTTCTTCGCTTTGTAGGTGGCGCAACAAATGTCGGATTGGGTCAATTTTCACGCCATTGGGCTGCGATCATTGTTCTGAACCCATCTGTGTGGTTGGATTTGTCATCTAAGGTACGGATTCACACCACGTAGCCCCTTGACCCATGATCTTTCTTGGACTACATCTGATGCTACGGAGGTTCGATTGGGGCAATCTCAGAGGCATTGGAGTTTGATTGTCGCCTTGATCAGATCCGTACAGTTGGATCTTCAATCCTAGGACCCAAAATGATCTTGCCCTGTCCCCTAACCATAAAAAGGGAAAATTAACTTATAATTTATACAAGCTAATCTAAATGCAAAATGATGCATGTTATGCAATATTTATAATGCATGATGATTCTATAGTCCTGGGAACATGCATAAATAGTCATTTTAGGCCAATTAGATGTGTGTATGTCAGGTTGATAGGTCTAACCTTGGGTATAAGTATTAGGTAAGCTAGTGTTCATTTGATAGGGTCTAGGTTGTGTAATCTATTGGTTTCCTTGCCCCTGGCTTTACCAAGAGAAATTCGGGTGGTTTCTCCAAGCAAGATTATAAGTGTTAGAGAAAGCATTATTTCTATTATTCCCTTGGATAACCGACACATCCTCATATTCAGGTGATGATGAGGATACGTGTGTGGAATTAGGATAGTAGGGATCAAAGGTTTCTGCTTGGGTCCCATGAGAAGGGCCCTAGGTCATTTGGCTCGTATCTTGAGCCATGTGTAGCTTGTTCACAAACTCCCTCATTGAGGGAGCTTAAATCATGGGTGATGGGAGGGTTTCTCCTTTCCTATTTTGGTTCATCAGTTCATCCAGTTTCTTTGATACCACCTCAACCTTCTCTAGTTTTTCACAGATCAGATTCATGTCCACATTATTGGAGCTCTCCTGGACCTCATAAATCCCACCTCTAGGTTGCATGGATCTTCCATAAATTTCCATGGGGGCATTATTCCGGGAATTTTCTCTCATATTCTCAAATAATTTAAAAGCATTATTCTCATCCTTACTCATAAAGTTTCCTCCACTGGCTGCATCCACAAGGCTCCTCATATGATTATTAAGCCCGTGATAAAAGATTTACACTAGTTGCCATCTACGAACCTCATGATGTGGTGATAAATGACAGTTTATCATCATTCTTATGCATTAAAACAAACCTAGATCTGATGATTTTACTCCGCAAATGGGTTTTTGGGCTACATTTAGGCATTAATTAGTGTTTTCGCATTTTTGTGCGGGTTTTAAAAGAGAATATGTCACGTTGTAGTATAGCTAACAAAACGTTCAAACAAATAGAGAATTTTATTACTCGAAAATCGGAGTATCCGAGGTCGAACACTGGGAGAAAATGGAATTTACTACTAATCAAAATGTAATTGAACACTCTAATTTACTCAAAATGTTAATTCAAATATGAATGTATGCCATTAAAGGTAACTATGACAAAAGAAATAAAATTGGACGTCTGATCTTGTGATCAGATGTCTTAAAGGTATTTCCCTTTTCTTTTGATTATTCTTTTTCTTCTGCAGTCTCTTTTTCTTCTTCGTCTTCTGTCTTTGCTTTCTTTCTTCTTTCTCTTCTCTCTTTCTGCTTTGCTTCTTGTCTTGCGAAGGCTTCTTTCCTTCTCTTCCTTGCCTTGCCTTCCTTCTTCCTTCTCTTTCCTGCGAGTGCTTCTTCTTCTTCCTTGGTATCCTTCGCTCAATCTCTTCTTCTGCTTCTTCTCTTCTCCTTGCGGCTAAGTCTCTCGACGCTCAGTTTGCCTGCACAGAGCAAAACCTACCACTCTTCCCTCTACCCGCGCATCTCTCTCTCTCAGCAATTCACTCAGGGACGCTCTCCTAGAGCCACACGGATATTCGGGTCGGATCGTACCCGGTACCAGGTGCACCTGCAGGTGGTGTGATGCGCGAGGAGTGCTCAGGTTTAGGTCGGGTCGGATCCAGCCAGATCCGCGAGATGAAACCGCGGACGAGGCGGGCGTGAGGGCAAGTGAGGGACCTCACCCCTGTGCTTTCGGAGGCGTTAAGGCAATATCACAAATTCAATTTATGGTGCAGCGGCGCCTCGTCTCTCCACGATGTGGGACTAAAGGTTCTGCCCTGATTTCACGTGCGCCCGCAGACTTGCGTGCCATCCCAACAGCTGCTGGCTTCTCAGCGCCCCTGTCTGGACTCGAAGCACTTCGCATCACTCGCGTGAACCTACTGCGCCTGCAGCCTGGGAGCCCTAGCGCCTGGAGCTACGTTGGAGCTTCTTCAAATGTCGTCCATGGCGGCAGGAGCGTCGACACTGTCAGACACAAACACGGCCTATTGGCCCAATCAGACTAGCTGGACACTCGGAGGACGGTGCTGCAGGCCGCAGGTCGGCCTAGGCGTGTGTGCCTAGGTCAACCTGTGGCCGAAAATGTGGGGTTGTTCGGGGGACTACTGCGGAGGTGCGGAGTGGCAGTGGAGGGGTGGAAAGTGTTCCTGGTGGTGAGGCGGAGCTTTCGAGATGGTTGGCGAGCCATGTGAAGGGGTGGAATGGTAGGAGTGGCTCGCCGGAGGTCGGTCGGTGATGTGGAAGATGAGGGTGGTCGGCGTTGGTCGAGGGTCGATTAGATGAGATAACAGGGGCAAAAGAGAGAGGGGACTACGGGGAATAGTTCTAACCTAATTGTAGGGACGAAGGAGGACGGAGGGCGGACAGCTGTACCTGCTGTCGCCGGAGAAGACGCTGCCCAGTGGGGGGGAACGGCGGCGACGACGGGGCTGAGGCGGCGTGCGCGGGTACTGCGCGACGCCGAGGAGAGTCAGGAAGATAACTTTGCCACTCGTTTTGTGGCAGAGCGAAGAGGGAGGGGAGGGGGGCTCACCGGAGCTTGCTGGGAACTTTGGCCGGGCAGGAGGAGATGAATTGGAGGTGGAAACTCGGCCAAATCAAGCTGAAATTGAGCGGCTGGAGGTGTAGTCTCTTTTATAGGCACTGGGCCGGTTGTTCAGGGCGTGGAGGGCACGCAATCGTCTGAGGTCGGTCGCCGGAGATGGAAAGAGGTTAAGATACCCGAATCTCTCATGCGTTCGCATGAGAGATTGGGTTCACACCAGAGGTTGTGATCTGCCTTAAATGGAAGGGAATTCCTCAGAGAATCTCCCTTCCATTTCTGGGAGAGAATCTTTGAGGAATCAGAGAGTAATCCCACTCTAAACCTCTTCGGAGCTTCGTTATGCCCTAACAATGACGGCAGGACCTGATTGCAAAGGTGGCGAGGAACTTAGGGGGCTCTCTGCAAAGATATTCAAAAGATAGGGACCAATTTGTGATTTGGGTGTACTAAATTGCAAGGTAGGTCAAGATGACCTCTCCTTAGGTCCAAATTTTGGTACAAACCTAATTTTGACCTAAGGAATCCAATGGTGAAGTTGGATTTTAGGTTTGACCTCGTTTGATTGGACATTTTGCATAAAAACCCAAATTAGGTTAATTGAATATCTATGACCCTAATCTAGGTCAAACTA
The DNA here is from genome assembly GCA_037157565.1 of Thalassia testudinum. Lineage (NCBI taxonomy): Eukaryota > Viridiplantae > Streptophyta > Magnoliopsida > Alismatales > Hydrocharitaceae > Thalassia > Thalassia testudinum. The sequence continues at coordinate 90,946,854 of JAZHRO010000003.1, forward strand.
GGTTCCAAAGGCGAAATTAAATGTTCCAAACCCTAGAGGATGTTTTTCCATGATTTTTAGAGGGTTTACTTGATTTTTATCCTGACCGGAACCTTGTTAATTTAAGCAGGTCTGTTTTAGGGTTACCAAGTGTCATTTAATTCCTAGATTGCACATAAACCCATGTCTGATTGACTCAACCCACTTTTTGTCTTATTTAGACCATTTGACATATGTTTTGCCTCTGAGAAATCCCGTTCATGTACTGCAATGGTAAAATTATAGTTTTAACCTTTATTTCATGTTTTCTTCTCAGAGCACTTGTTCCTTCAGTTAAGCCTTCTTCTAGGTTATGTAGGAGCTTTTATCTTCTTTATTGGGTCAAAATGAGCTAGTTATGGCTTATGATGAGGCTCTCATCAATTAGGTTAGGCATGCATTGCATTTTTTATTGTGTTTTTAATGTGTTTTTGTGAGTGTTAGGGATAAACAGATTGCCAGATCCCTAGTACCCTAGCACTCAGGAAGGCAACTGGTGAAGGAGAAGCTCTCACCAGCAGGAACACAGCATGATCCAGCTCACCATAAATGGAATTCAGCTCACCTGAATTAGGGTTTGCTCATCCTAGCTCCATTCAGCTCATCTCAGCTGAATGGTAGCTCAAGAGAGCTCATCTTAGCTCACCCTAGCTTAGGTCAGTTCAGATCTAGCTCAACTTAGCTGAGTCTAGCTCATCTCAGCTCCCATTAGTCCACAGGGAGCTCTAGCTAGCTCAGTTGAGTTGACTGGAGTTCACCCCAGCTCAGGTCCAGCTACATCTAGCTCTACTTAACTCCAGCCAGCTGAAGATGACTTCAATCCAGCTCAGGAAGCTCAAGTCCCAGGGACTTAGCTTAGCTCAACTCACTTGAGCTAAGCTACCTTGGCTGCCTCAACCAGCTTGATCCTCCCTGGGAGCACCAGACCCAGCTCACTCAGCTCATTATGGTAGAAGCCAGCTTACTTTAGCTTGGCTTAGCAGCTAGCAAAGAACTAGTAAGCTAAGCCAGCTAGAGTAGCTCCATGCCAACCCCTTCAATAGTTGCCAGCTCCATTTCAACTCTAGACATCTTCTGTCCAGCTCCTCTCTTCAAACCCTAGCTCCCATTGCCTCCTCCTCTACTCCATTAATAGCTAAGCTAGCTTAGCTTAGCTAGCATCCAGCTCCTTGGCCATCGTCCACCTTCAACTCAACCCTAGATAGCTCCACCAACTAAGCTTACCTAGTCCACCTAAGCTACCTAAACCTCTACTCTATTTTGGTGCCAAGATGGACACCTCTTAGCCCCTCAACTACACGCAAAAGACACCTTGTTTTGGTGCCAAGATAACCTTCTAGAATCCCTCCCTTTTGGCACCAAAACACCCCCACATAATGGCCCTACACATAACCCTACAACCTATCCTGGCCATCCACCTAACCCCCCCTTCTAGAAGCCTTCATGGTGGCACCAAAACCAAGGCACCTCTCGATGGTTGGCGCCACCTTTAGGTGCCTCTCCACCACCATAACTACCACCTTCACATCCCCCCACTTGGTGCCAATCATCCTCCACCATAAGATCACCTAACCACCTCCTAAAAGCCATCCTAGCCCTACACTTCATCTCCACCATAACCACCACCTTCCACCTCTATGAAAACCCATCACCTACCACCATTTTCATCATCCTCCATTAGTGTTTAATTCCACCTACATCCACCTACACCTACAGCCAAGAAGAAGGAGTAGAGAAGAAGATTAAGGGGGCTGATCACCAGCTCCTTTGGTGCCTTCTTCTCCCCACTTTCTTCAACTTGTGCCACGCCAAGGAGGAGGAGCATTCTACTTCAAGGAGGATGGCCAAGCAAAGGAGGACTTAGGGTGGACGTCCACCCTTGGAGAGAAGCATAGGGCACGCCCCTTAAGGGTTTGCCTTGGAGTACATCATCTTGGCAGAGCTATAGAAGGAAGGAGCTGAAGACCTTCTTTTCAAGCCAGGGCGCTACCAGGCTTGGAGCAAGAAGAGCTTCATCCTCTTCATCACCATCATCATCTAAAGGAATTGTCTTTATTTTGTTTTTAAATTTGTTTTTTGTAGAAGCATTCATCTACTTGTACACAATTTCCTTTAATATAAAAAAAAAGAAGTTGCCTTGATTTCTTGTTGCACTCTTTTTATTGCATTACCTTGCTTTTATCTTTAGTGTAGTTTCACTCTTCCTTTCTAATTAACCTAGGCCTCCACGCACCTAGGTTGAGCTTAGAAAGAGGATAATTTTTGTCACTTAGATTAGCATAGTAGGTGTAGTAATTTTTTCCTGCCAATAGCTTTGCATGTTGCCTCAATTTCAAAAACTTAAAAATGATATATTGAAAAAGACCAAAATGAAAGGTGAATTTCATTTTCGAAGTAAGAGATTTAATTTTTGCAAACTTGCCTCCTTGGATGACTGTTATGAATGCGCGCTCCAGACGTCTTTTAAGACGTCTGGGAGGTAGCCCAGACATCGGACCAGACGTCTGGAATCACCTCCAGATGTCGGACAAGACGTCTGGGATCATTTACAGATGTCTGGAAATCGATTATTTTGGCACGATTGTTTCGTCTGCGCGCCTGAGCGCGCAGACCTATGGAAATTCCCTCTCTCTCTTTTTCCCTCTCCCTCCTGTGCCCTCTGTCGCGCTCTCTCTCTCCTCCTCGCGTGGCCTTAAAAGGCCACGCCCTCTCCCTCACTCCCGTCACCTCCGTCTCCTTCCTTTTCTCCTTCCAGCCAGTGCACGAGAGCGAGCGCGAGGGTGAGCGGTGGCGGCGACAGCCGTGGCGGGTGCGGGAGGAGGTGCTGCACGGGGGAGGAGGCGTCGGCCGTGAGGGCTCGAGCCTACCGGGGCAGCGAGAGCCAGCCAGCGGGGGCGCAGCGGGTGCGGAGCGACGCGGGAGGCCTGCTGCAGCTTGAGTAGCAGGCAGAGCACTCGCAGCGCGACTGGGCGTCGCGAGCGGAGGGTGAGTTGCATCCTGGTTCTGGAAACTTTTCCAGAATCAGACGTCTGGGCTGATATCCAGACGACGGGCACGACGTTTGGAAGACTGTCAAGACGTCTGAAAGGTGAGTTATTTTCGTCTGCTTCCTTTTCTTCGAATGACCGTACTGAGAGAGAGAGATGGGTATGCGCAGGTTCGGTGATTCGACATCCAACGCGAATCAGACGTCTGGCTGTAGCACCAGACGACAGGAACGACTTCCAGACGTCCGGGGTGACCATCGGACGTCTGAGAACTAGGCCAGATGCCCCCGCAGGCTTCTGGACGTCTGAGAGCCCACGTAGAGCGAGGTAATTCACTGATCCACTTTTTAAGACGTCTGGAATAAGTTCCAGACATCTAATTTTGCACTGTTTCGTCATCTTCGACCCGTTTAGGGCCCGTTCGGGTTTCGTTTTCCGCATTTCGAGTTGCATTCTTTTCGGAATTAAATCCTCTACCTGTCTACAGTAGCTGTATACTATTTTGAGAAGTTCCTTGTGTTGATCCTTGTGATAGGACCCCATTCCGTTGCAGTCTCAGGGGTTGCGGAGGCACACGGGATTCCCGACCATGCCCCCAGTTAGCCTGTTGTAACCGGTATAGTGGCTTTAAGTATAATCTATTAAATTATGAAACTATAAATAAAACTTAGGACATTACATGAATCCTAGGAATGAGAAAAAGATTGAATGGTAGATCCTAAGGTGTTGCATGAATCCTAGGGCTGGAAAACTAGATTGTATGATAGATCCTAGGGTATGACATGAATCCTAGGATGGGAAAACTAGTGGAATATGTGAACACTGCAGTCTTGAAAATGTGGAAAAGAAATAATAGCTGCCTATGAATTGAATTAACAGCTGCCTGTTATGAATAAATGAACATGATTAAGAATATGGGATGTATGAACGCGAAACTGGAAAGGTGAAACTGGAATGCGCTGAGTTAAAGAGCTGGAACCCTACGGGGAATTAGGAGTAGAACTCCTGGAAAGTGAATGGAATAGAATTGGGGAAGTGAGCTGGCCCTTGAGTACTGAGTACCAAGGAGAGAGACTGTCCCCCTGTTTAGTGCAGAGCGGAGCTAGCCGCCCCAGGGACCTAGGGTTAGGATTGGCCACTCTGTACCGACTTGCTGGCCCCCTTGTACGTATTACCGAGGAGAGCTACTAGTGTAGGGAGGTACTAGCTACCCCACGGGCCCCAGGGTTCTGCTAGCCTCCTACACCGACTTGTTAGGCCCACTGGGGCAAACCAGGGTAGGTAGGCGAGGGTGCGCGGACTGTGGAGGGGCAAGGCCCCTGTTTGGTTACTATGAAGGGGTTGGACCCCTGTTATTGAGAGGGCTCTGCCCTGTACTGGTTCCGTGCTGTGCTTTGGGCACACCCGTTAACGGAAACGACTGATCGCGTGCCAGTGCGGGTTAGCTACCCGTGCGTTTACCGCACATGCCGTAGTCACCGTTACGTCTGTCAGTGACCTTAGGGTGGTTGACTGAGAGTAGGATCACCACGGGGGACTCTCCCGGCCAGGAGAGCACCACGTGCTACTTCTACTGTTCGGAAAAGACTGCAATCAGGATCGTTCCCACGAGGAACATTCGAGATCAATTGAAGGATCTGAGAAATAGATAAATTGTGAAACAATAGAATGACGTAAATAAAGGAAGAAAGAAAATTAAAACAGCTACTGTACACTTTACTATTTCTTTAGTTTGGCTGCCACTCTACTCAGCGTTTTGCTGACGTGTTACACTCGTTACCTTTCAAGACCAGGTGTTGAGCAGCCAAGGTCAGCGGCTGCAGAGGACGTTGGGCCAAGTAGGGTCCAGTAGAGTTACCACTGTTCTCTTGTACCACTTTTTGGTTCCACTGTAGTGAGTAGTTCTTGTTTCCGCTGTACTTTTATTTACCTGCAGTTCATATTATGTTATAAATGTTGTTCTACTGTTGTGGTGGTATATACTGTAGTGATTTCTTTTCTTACTGCTGTATTTTCTTACTGTTAGTTATATTCATGCTGAGTGTGGTTTATTTTACTGCTCTTTTAGTTACTTCCTCGTTGGACGACTAGGTCTTGTGATTAGTCGAGTCGTTCTAGTTCTCGTGTCTCGTAGGGACTCGGGAATCGGGTCGTTACAAGATGGTATCAGGGTAAGGTCGTCCCGAGAAGTGAATCAACTGACTGGAAAATAACCAATTCACATGTCTATAACTAGAGTAGCCACCACAACATATCTTTTGACATGAGCTCTTAGACGTTTCCGTTCAGTATCGTTCCATAGTGACGTGTTTCGTTTTGTTTCTCGTCTCCGTGCAGGAGATGCCTCATCGTGGGACCAGTGAGGCGGGCCACGGGCGCGGCTGAGGATGAGGTCGGCGAGGTGGGCGTGCCGTTGCCGACACTCCAGTGGACCAGCCACTACTCCCGGGCGTCCAGGCCCAGGACCTCGCCTGGCTGATACGAGACATTGTACGAGAGGAGCTCCACCCACCGCCCCGAGCACCTCACCCTGGTGCTGTGGAGGGGGAGTCCTCTATGGGACCACTCGACGGACGCGGCGCTGGACACGGGGGAGGGGATGGGTCGCCGCAGCCCCCACCTTCCTCCGACACTTCTGTGCATGAGGCACCGTTGCCTGGGGGAGGACCAGCATCCCCATTGCAGTGCCACTCCGAGCTCTTCGGGCAGTTCCGGAAGCTGAAGCCCCCCTCCTTCAAGGGGATGAGGACCCGACCGAGGCAGAGGACTGGCTTGAGCAGCTGGAGAAGATTTTCGACACCCTTCGCCCCCCGGTGGAGTGTCGCGTTGCCTTTGCCACGTACCAGCTGGAGAGTGCGGCACACAGGTGGTGGAGGGCGGTCCGGGGACAGGAGAGGGATGAGCCGACCTGGGACCGATTGGTCGCCTTCTTCTGCGAGCAGTACTTTCCCCAGACGTGGCAGGACCAGAGGAGGCGGGAGTTCCACACTCTCCGCCAAGGGACGATGACCGTGAGCACGTACCGCACGTGTTTCTTGGAGCTATCCCTCTTTGCAGCGATAGCGGTAGCTATTGAGGAGGAGCGCCTTTGGAGGTTCACCGAGGGGCTCCGGCCTACGATTCGGGGGTATGTCAAACCCCTGAAGCTGCCTACATTTTCGAGGGTGGTAGAGGCAGCTATGACTTACGAGGAGACGAACCCGTCCGCGCGAGACACTGACGGTGGGCGAAAGAGGCCCTTTCAGCCAGACTTTTCATAGGGCCGACGAGAGAGGAGACACGTGGCGTCCGCAGGAGAGCCGTCATGTTTTACAGGGCCATCAGTGGCCTTTGGGGGCCCTCGACAGGGGCCAATCGCCAGCATCGGACCCCCGCCCAGCCGACAGCAGGGACCCACAGATGGCGGGAGTCGGGTTCCCCTCTGTTACCAGTGTGGCCAGCCGGGCCACATCAGGAGGGACTGCCCGTCTAGGGCAGGAGGTCAGCAGATACTTCCCGCGCAGAGCACTGGAGGACATGCAGGAGGCCGCGGTTACCAGATGCGAGGAGGAGGACAGCAGTCATGAGGAGGGTACCGGCCAGCACCTACCCGTCCGACGCAGAGTGTGGCTGCTTCGTCCGCACCTAGAGCTGAGGGGCGTATCAACACCCTGACACACAGGGACGCCAGAGCTTCGGGATCGGTGGTAGCAGGTATGGTTTCAGTTTCCGGCAGACTCATTTACACGCTTTTCGATTCCGACGCTACGCGCTCGTTTGTCGCAGCCAGTTTCGCAATTAGTTTGGACCAGGATTATACACTGTTAGAGAATCTGTTCGTAATCAGAGGACCGAGTGGTCAGTTGTTTGTAGCTGAGGAGGTGTACACAGATTGCGAGGTCAGCGTCGGGGGACATAGCCTGCCAGCTGACCTGATTATGATACAGATGGAGGACTTTGGAGTGATTCTGGGGATGGATTGGCTATCCGCTTACCACTCCTTGGTGGACTATTTTGAGAGGAAGATCGTCTTCTCCATTCCGGAGTTGCCTTCTTTCGAGTTTCATGGACAGCTAGTGGACGGAGGTTTCAGGTGCATTTCGGCACTTCAGGCGGCGAGGCTTTTGAGCCAGGGGTGTGAGGGCTTCCTCGCTTGTGTGGCGGTAGAGCCCAGCCCTGTGGTAGACTTCCAGGCATCCCGGTGGTCAGAGAGTACCCCGACGTGTTTCCAGACGAGTTACCAGGACTACCGCCCGAGCGTGAGATCGAGTTTGAGATCTCACTAGTACCAGGGACCAGTCCCATCTCCACCGCGCCATACAGGATGGCACCGTTTGAGCTGCGAGAGCTCCAGTCCTAGTTGCAGGACCTTTTGGAGAAAGGTTTCGTGAGGCCCAGTGCGTCTCCCTGGGGAGCCCCGGTATTGTTTGTGAAGAAGGATGGGACCTTACGCCTTTGTGTGGATTACCGACAGCTGAATAGGGTCACCATCAAGAACAGATATCCGCTGCCGAGGATCGACGACTTATTTGACCAGTTGCGGGATGCCACGGTGTTTTCCAAGATCGACTTGAGGTCTGGATACCACCAGTTGAGGATCAGGGAGACTGACGTCTCCAAGACAGCTTTCTGCACCCGGTACGGACACTACGAGTTTTTGGTCATGCCGTTTGGGCTGACCAATGCCCCCGCTGCTTTCATGGACCTGATGAACCGGGTGTTTAGACCGTACTTGGACCAGTTCGTGGTGGTTTTCATAGATGATGTACTCATCTATTCTAGAGATCAGACGCAGCACGGATAGCACTTGCGGATGGTTCTGGACACTCTGAGATGACGTAGGCTGCATGCCAAATACAGCAAGTGCAAGTTTTGGTTGAGGGAGGTGACCTTCTTAGGTCATGTGATCTTTGGAGATGGCTTGGCAGTGGACCCAGCCAAGGTCAAGGCAGTACTCAGGTGGGAGAGATCGCGTTCAGTCACTGAGATTCGCAGTTTCCTGGGACTGGCAGGCTACTACAGACGATTCATCAGAGGATTTTCACAGATTGCGCATCCTATGACACAGTTGACCCGGAAGGACGTGCCCTTCGCTTGGACAGATGCCTGTGAGGCGTGTTTTCTGGAGCTGAAGGAAAGGTTGACCTCGGCTCCCGTGCTCACCATCCCTAACAGTAGTGGCGGGTTCGTTGTGTACACGGACGCCTCCTTGAAGGGGTTAGGAGGTGTGCTCATGCAGAGGGGTCACGTTGTCGCTTACGCTTCGCGGCAACTGAAGCCCCATGAGCATACCTACCCTACCCACGACCTAGAGTTGGCAGCTGTTGTCTTCGCGCTGAAGACCTGGAGGCACTACCTGTACGGTGAGACCTTCAAGATTTTCACAAATCACAAGAGCCTCAGATACCTTTTTGATCAGAAGGATCTCAACATGAGACAGAGACGTTGGTTGGAGCTCCTGAAGGACTATGACTGCAGCATCTCCTATCACCCGGGGAAGGCCAATGTGGTGGCTGACGCCTTGAGCCGTAAGGCACCCGCACACTTGCCAGTTTACAGTTACAGAGTTGGAGCCTTTCGGAGGAGGTGGGCAATTGGCGACCTCTGGAGTTACGAGGCCACTGTGGGGCAGTGACGGTGACACGACAGACCAGGCCAGAGCTGATAGACCGCATCATCACAGGACAGATGGCCGATCCGTTCTTGCAGTCCTTGCGCGACAGAGTACTGTCGGGAGACCTGGGGGACTTCTCTTTCACAGACCAGGTGTTGCGCCTGAGGGGACGGTTGTGCGTTCCCAGAGACGAGGAGCTGTTGAGAGAGCTCCTGACTGAAGCACACGGTTCCAGATTCACCATACAACCTGGAAACGCGAAGATGTACCACGACTTGAGACGCGAGTTTTGGTAGAGGGGGATGAAGCGGGATGTGGGTGAGTTCGTGCAGCAGTGCTTAGTGTGCCAGCAGGTGAAAGCCGAGCATCAGAGCCCTGCAGGGCTGCTACAATCGTTTCCAGTGCCAGAGTGGAAGTGGGAGAGCATCACCATGGACTTGGTGGTGGGCTTACCTATTACCCAACGAAGACACCAGCAGTTTGGGTAATAGTGGATCGACTGACGAAGACGGCGCGATTATTGCTGATCCGAGTCACTTTGGGACCAGTACAGTTGGAAGAGAGGTATATCCGTGATGTGGTACGACTACACAGAGTTCCGTGGGAGATCGTATCCAACCGAGATACCCGCTTTATGTCCCAGTTTTGGGCTGAGTTTCAGTAGGCCTTGGGGACGCGGTTGAGGTTTAGTACGCCTTACCACCCCCAGACGGACGGACAGTCTGAGCGCACGATACAGACACTTGAGGACCTTTTGCGTGCCTGTGTACTAGACTGGAGGGGCTCTTGGGAGGAGCACCTGCCCCTGGCGGAGTTTGCATACAACAACAGTTATCACTCGAGTATCGGCATGGCTCCCTACGAGGCTCTGTACGGACGGAGGTGTACGGCACCCTTGAGTTGGGTTGAGGTGGGGACCAAGTGGAAGGTTGGCCCCAGGTTGATTCGGCAGAGTCAGGAGGTAGTCGAGCAGATCCATAGGCGACTCTACACTGTTAGGAGCAGACAGAAGAGCTACGCAGATCGGAGACGCAGAGAGGTGCAGTTCGAGGTTGGGGACCATGTCTTTCTTCGTGTTTCGCCCATGAAGGGCCTGCAGCGGTTTGGGGTGAGAGGGAAGCTCGCGCTGAGGTTTGTGGGGCCCTTTGAGGTCCTGGAGCGGGTTGGACCCATTGCTTACAGGCTTACCCTCCCCCCGCAGCTTTCTGGTGTGCACGGCGTGTTCCACATGTCCAACCTCAGGAAGTACGTAGCCGATCCCAGTCACGTATTGAGTCACGAGAGCGTCGAGGTGGGCGACAAGCTGACCTACCCCGAGCGGCCAGTGCAGATTCTAGACCGAGCCGTCCGCAGTTTGAGACGAAAGCAAGTACCCCTGGTAAAGGTTTTGTGGAGGAGCCAGCGGTACGAGGAGGCTACCTAGGAGCCTGAAGTGGCAATGCGGGAGCGGTACCCGGAGCTTTTCGCGGGTACGTCTTTTCGGACCGGCTTCGGTCCTTTTTGAGTTTGCTATGGTTATTTTGACGTCTTTCCCGTACCCTATTTAGCGCAAGTTTCGGGGACGAAACCTCCTTTGAGTTTGTTATATTGTTATGAACGCGCACTCCAGACATCTTTTAAGACATCTTGGAGGTGGCCCAGACGTCGGACAAGACATCTGGAATCACCTCCAGACGTCGGACAAGACGTCTGGGATCATTTACAGACATCTGGAAATCGGTTATTTTGGCACGATTGTTTCGGGCACGCAGACCTGCGAAAATTCCCTCTCTCTTTTTCCCTCTCCCTCCTGTCGTGCTCTCTCTCTCCTCCTCACGTGGCCTTAAAAGGCCACGCCCTCTCCCTCACTCTAGTCACCTCCGTCTCCTTCCTTTTCTCCTTCCAGCCAATGCGCGAGAGCGAGCGCGAGGGTGAGCGGCGACGGCGACAGCCGCGGCGGGTGCGGGAGGAGGTGCTGCGCGGGGGAGGAGGCGTCGGCCGCGAGGGCTCGAGCCTGCCGGTGCAGCGGGAGCTGGCCGGCAGGGGCGCAGCGGGCGCAAAGCGACGCGGGAGGCCTGCTGCAGCTCGAGCAGCAGGTGGAGCACTCGTAGCGTGGCCGGGCGTCGCAAGCGAAGGGCGAGTTGCATCCTGATTCTGGAAACTTTTCCAGAATCAGACGTCTGGGCTAATATCCAGACGACGGGCACGATGTCTGGAAGACTGTCCAGACGTCTGAAAGGTGAGTTATTTCAGTCTGCTGCCTTTTCTTCGACTGACCGTACTGAGAGAGAGAGATGGGTACGTGCAGGTTAGGTGATTCGACATCCAACGTGAATCAGACGTTTGGTTATAGCACCAGACGACAGGAACAACTTCCAGACATCTGGGGTGACCATCGGATGTCTAGGAACTAGGCCAGACGCCCCCACAGGCTTCTGGACGTCTAAGAGCCCACGCAGAGCGAGGTAATTCGCTGATCCACTTTTTAAGACATCTGGAATAAGTTTCAGACATCTGATTTTGCACTGTTTCGTCATCATCGACCCGTTTAGGGCCCATTCGGGTTTCGTTTTCCCCGTTTCGAGTTGCGTTCTTTTCGGAATTAAATCCTCTACCTGTCTACAGTAGCTGTATATTGTTTTGAGAAGTTCCTTGTGTTGATCCTTGTGATAGGACCCCGTTCCGTTGCAGTCTCGGGGGTTGCAGAGGCACGCGGGATTCCTGACCACGCCCCCAGTTCACCTGTTGTAACCGGTAGAGTGGCTTTAAGTATAATATGTTAAATTATGAAACTATAAATAGAACCTAGGACATTACATGAATCCTAGGAATGAGAAATAGATTGAATGGTAGATCCTAGGGTGTTGCATGAATCTTAGGGCTGGAAAACTAGATTGTATGATAGACCCTAGGGTATGACATGAATCCTAGGATGGGAAAACTAGTGGAATATGTGAACACTGCAGTCTTGAAAATGTGGAAAAGAAATAATAGCTGCCTATGAATTGAATTAACAGCTGCCTGTTATGAATAGATGAACATGATTAAGAATATGGGATGTATGAACGTGAAACTGGAAAGGTGAAACCGGAATGCGCTGAGTTAAAGAGCTGGAACCCTACGGGGGAATTAGGAGTAGAACTCCTGGAAAGTGAATGGAATAGAATTGGGGAAGTGAGCTGGCCCTTGAGTGTGGAGTACCAAGGAGAGCGACTGTCCCCCTGTTTAGTGCAGAGCGGAGCTAGCTGCCCCAGGGACCCGGGGTTAGGACTAGCCACTCTGTACCGACTTGCTGGCCCTCGTGTATGTAGTACCGAGGAGAGCTACTAGTGTAGGGAGGTACTAGCTACCCCACGGGGCCCGGGGTTCTGCTAGCCTCCTACACCGACTTGTTAGGCCCACTGGGGCAAACCAGGGTAGGCAGGCGTGGGTGCACGGACTGTGGAGGGGCAAGGCCCCTGTTTGGTTACTATGAAGGGGTTGGACCCCTGTTACTGAGAGGGCTCTGCCCTGTGCTGGTTCCGTGTTGTGCTTTGGGCACACCCGTTAACGGAAATGACTGACTGCATGCCAGTGCGGGTTAGCTACCTGTGCGTTTACCGCACGTGCCGTAGTCACCATTACGTCTGTCAGTGACCTTGGGGTGGTTGACTGAGAGTAGGATCACCACGGGGGACTCTCCCGCCCAGGAGAGCACCACGTGCTACTTCTACTGTTCGGAAAAGACTGCAATCAAGATCATTCCCACGAGGAACATTCAAGATCAAGTGAAGGATCTGAGAAGTAGATAAATTGTGAAACAATAGAAAGACGTAAATAAAGGAAGAAAGAAAATTAAAACAGCTACTGTACACTTTACTGTTTCTTTAGTTTAGCTGCCACTCTACTCAGCGTTTTGCTGACGTGTTACACTCGTTACCTTTCAGGACCAGGTGTTGAGCAGCCAGGGTCAGCAGCTGCAGAGGACGTTGGGCCAAGTAGGGTCCAGTAGAGTTACCACTATTCTCTTGTACCTCTTTTTGGTTCCACTGTAGTGAGTAGTTCTTGTTTCCGCTGTACTTTTATTTACCTGCAGTTCATATTATGTTATAAATGTTGTTCTACTGTTGTGGTGGTATATACTGTAGTGATTTCTTTTCTTACTGCTGTATTTTCTTACTGTTAGTTATATTCATACTAAGTGTGGTTTATTTTACTGCTCTTTTGGTTACTTCCTCGTTGGACGACTAGGTCTTGAGATTAGTCGAGTCGGTCCGGTTCTCGTGTCTCATAGGGACTCGGGAATCGGGTCGTTACAATGACCCTAGATACTCCCCTATCTAGGAATAGAAATTTAAAAGCGTATGCGATTTGGCATGTTACATTGACTTAAAAACCTGCTTTTACAAATCAAGCGATTTTTCGCATCACTTTTTGTTACCGTTGCCGGGGAGGCACAGCTTTGCTTTTATCACTTTTCTCTTGCTTGAAGTGGATCTCATCCCCTTCTCTTTTCTTCTATCTTGTGTGTGCAGGAACTACAGGAAGCAAGTAGGAATTCTGGAAAGAACCCAAATCCCTTGTCTTCCCATGGATTCAGGTTGGTTCCCTTTCTCTTGTCACACCTAAACTAAATGTCTACCAAAATGCACAAAACTTGGCTTTCAGGATCCTAAATAACTTAATTAAGTGGTGTGGTGCATTTTAAAACTCATTGATTGCTTGTTTGCACCATTAACACCACTCTATTTCAAGTATTGGTGTTCTGCTTTTCCGGATCTAGACTTCTGTTTGAAGTTAAAAAATTAATTTCGATCAACACAGACCTTCTAAAATCTTGAAATTTCACTCAAGGATTTAAATCAAGTGGGGAACATCTGTTCCAAATTTTAGACTAATTGGATTTGTATTTAATTTTTAAAAATTCATGGACTATCGAGGGGTCACACCCTCTAATCTTCCAATTTTGCTACTGTCTGAAAATTTTTAGAATTTTTATACTCATCCAATTTTTATAAGATTTAGCTTTCTGGAATTCTTGTGAAATTTTACACATTATATAAAATCACCAAAATTTTCTGAGGTCGGTGGTAATACTGAAAAGTTTAAAATACCCACAGGTATCATTTTTATACTTTGACACAAGTACAAATAAAAATTCAAAACAATTTTCAAACAAATTCCTAAAATCTTAAAAAAAAAATTTCTGGAATTCTTGTTTGATTTTCTTCAAAGTGGTGGTATTGTTTGACTTTTTTGGACCACTACTTAATACAGAAAGCCTAAAATCAATTCATTGGTAGTAATTTTTTGTCTTAGGGACAATTGGCTAGGGTTTCTTTCTTTCTTTTTTAGAGACTCACATTAAAGGAAATTAACCATCATCAATACAACTTGTTTTTCCTTTGATTGTGGAGTTTCAAAACTTGTTTGAAAATTTAAAAAGAGAAACCCTAAAACACATTGAATTAAATCAAATCCTAAAAGACAAAATACAAGAAATTGTGTGATAACTTGCTTTTTAATTGGAACCACTTTCCAATTCTGGCACACACACTAAAAATTGAAATAATAGGGCAACAACCCAATCAATGCCCTCCACATTCCATGTGCACACTAGTATCCTAGACCTAATTAAAATTGGTAGCAATTTGACTCCTAAGGTTTTCATCAACTTAGGCTTGCTATATAGGTCTTAAGTTTTCTATAGTTAGTACCAATTCTGTCATCTATATCTGGTGTTCAGGCGTGGATTTGTACAAGCACCTGGGGATTTTCTTGGGAAATGTTTGGGCCCAAACCTCCCGTTAAGCAACTTGGCTAGATTTGTTGACGGAATGGGTATTTACTGTTGATTACTTATTTTTTAAGTAGACCAAGTCTTAGGTTTACTTTTAGGGAGTCACACTTAAGTTAGGTCTAGAATTTGATTGCTTGTGTGCACACTTCTCTCATCTCCATCTCTTCTCGTCCCCTCCCATTCTTCCATTTTATGCATGGGCGACGGTCTCAGAATCCGCACTTGGAAGGACCATTTGATTTCACCCCCCCACACAAGAAGACCACTTTTTCTATTTTCTTCTTCTAAAAATATGGAAAATCAACAAAACAGGTCCACTAACCCTTCCACTTCCACCTCTAATCCCACCTCTAACCCGGCTAATAACCCTAATTCTGACCCTTCCACCCACAACCCCCCACCTTTGACTTCCCACACTTGGAGCTCCCTAATCTTGATTTACCTCAATCACAACATCAAGACCTTCTGCCTGATCATTTAACAACGATGGATGTTTGTGGAAAGTGAAATCAGGTTTAAAATAAATGCGTCATAGTATAGCCAACATCGCTTTGAAAACAAAAGAATTTTATTACTCAAAAAATATAAATTCGAGGTCGAACACAGGGAGCAAATTGGGATTTAAAAACCAAGAATACAACTTTCAAATTTATAATATGCAATGACTAATCAAAGTTATGAAGCAAGAAAAATGATATTAATGTATGTAGAAGCTCAAAATAAAAGATGGACATCTAATGTAAAAATCAGACATCTTAAGTGCTCAATGCTACAGTACTTCTTTAATTTCTCTTATTCTCTGTCTTCGGCTTCTTTCTTCTTCTATCTTCTTCTCTCTTCCTTCTCTTCTCTCCTCTTCTGACTTCAGCCTTGCTCTTTCTCTTCAGTCGAGCCTTCTCTTCCTTAGCTGCTCAGACTTCTGCCCATCTCTTTCTTCTTCCCTTGGCTTCTGCTACGGCTTCCTTTCCTTAGCTTCCTCCTCAGCCTTCTTCTTCTTCTCATGCGGCCTCACCCCTAGCTTTTCTTCTTCTTCTTTTTCCCTGAGAGCAAAACCTACCCCCTACCCTCCCCATAAATTCTCTTCTTTCTTCTCTCTTAGGCTCGCTTTCCCAGAGCCTTCTCGGGTTAACCGGTCGAGTCAGCATGCCCGGGACCAGGCCCACCAACGTAGGTGATGGGCGAGGAGTGCGTAGGTAGTCAGGTCGAGAACCAGGTCTGCGAAGCGTAGGGTCGTGGATAAGGCAAGTGGGATGAGTGGGACCTCACCCCGTGTCAGGAAGCGATAAGCCCCTGTCACTTTTTCCACTTATATTGCACCGCCCTCTCGAAAACTTTCGAGGCGGGACTAAATGTCCCACCTTCTTCTCACGCGCACCCGTAGCAGGTGTTCACAAATCGTAGAGGCTGCAGGGGGCTTGGACTCCAATAGCAGGCTGGAAACATTCGTGAATGAAGCTCGCGCATCTGGGAACCTGGAGCCTAATGCCTGGGGCCAAGAATAAAGCTTGCAAGCTTCTTCGAGCTTGCTCCAATGGCGTTGAAGCACCTGTTACTGTCTACAAGCAAAACAGCCTCACGACCTCGTAAAATCACACAAGTAGCTTCGTCATGACATGGCGAAGGTGTCTCAGTGGTTGGCTTGGTGCAGGGTGGCCTGGGCATGTGTGCCTAGGTCACCCTGTGGCTGTGATGTTGGGTATGTTTGGGGGATGTGTTGGGAGTGTGTGGTGGTGAATGGGAAGACGGATGGTGATCAGTGAGACATAGTGGAGCTTTTGAGGTGGCTGGTGAGGTGGATGGGTGGGTGGAATGGCTGGAGCACCTCGCCGATGGTCTATCGGAGGTGGAGAAGATGACGATGGTGTGTGAACGTCAGGGCGTGATAACAGAAATAAATGACGGGAAAATAAAGAGTAGAGGGAGAAGACTTATCTAAGATGGAATAGACGATGGGGGAAGCGGAGAAGGCGAACGACTCATATGTGCTGTCGCCGGAGATGAAGGCCCAGTGAGAGAGGGATGGCGATGACGAGAGGGAGGCAGGCACGTGCGCATGTGTGGCGCGACGCGGACAAAGGAGGTAAAGGCAGCTCTGCCACTGCTATTGTGGTAGAGCGACGAGGGAGGAGATTGGAGTTGTCGGAGCTTGCTGGGAACTTGGCCAGAGGAGAAGAGAGGAAGATTGGGGGTTTTCTTAAGCCAAATCAAGCATGAGAGGAGCGGAAGGATCTGAGGGCCATTTTATAGCTCCTGGTAGAGGGCTTTGTGCTTGGAAGGCAAACTTCCAAGCACGACAACCTCGCCAGACTTGGAAGGTTGGGAAAGACCCAAATCTCTCATGCTTTCACATGAGAGATTGGGTGGAAATTAGAGCTTCAAATTGGGTTTACATGAACGGAAATTCCTCAGAGAATCTCCCTTTCAAATTTGAGAGGGATTCCCTGAGGAATCAGGGAGTTGTCACCCTTGAATCCTCACCGGAGTAGGATTTCCTTCATTGTAATGGTAGAGGAACCTAATTGCAAAGAATGACGAGGAAGCTAGGGGGTGTCTGAAAGAGTTTTCAAAAGTTAGGGGTATATTTGTAATTAGGCTGGACTGATTTGCAAAGTAGGTCATGGTGAAGTCCCCTTAGGTATAAATTTTGGTGTAAACCTAATCTGAACTTAAGGAATCCAATGGTGAAGTTGGATTTTTGGTTTGACCAAGTTTGATTGGGCAATTTGCATAAAAACCCAATTTAGGGCAATCATTTGACTAAGACCCCTATTTAGGTCAAATAGGTTCTAAAGGCCAAATTGAAGGTTATAAACCCTAGAAGATATTTTTTCATGAATTTTGGAGGGTTTAGGTGAATTCTATCCTGACCAGAACCTTATTGAATTAAGTGGGTCTCTTTTAGGGTTACCAGAAGTTATTTAATTCCTAGATTTCACATGAGCCCTTTTCTGTTTGAACCAACCCACTTTTTATCTTGTTAAGATCATATGACCTATTTTTAGCTCCTAAGAAATCCTGTTGTTGCACTGCAATGGTAAAATTGTAGTTTTACCCCTTGTTTCTTACTTTTCTTTCAGAAGTGTTTTTCTTTGAGTTAGGTCCTCCAGTTGGTTATGTAAGAGCTTTTATTCTCTTTTCTAGGTCAAAATGAGCTAGTTAGGGTTCATGATGGTGTTCCCATCATACCCCCATGCCGAGCTTTTGCTAGCCCCTTAACAAAATTTTATGGTTTTAACTTTTGTTCTAGTCCATGAGTTCCTTTCACATATTATGATGAGTGCTTTTTCTTTTTCTTTTTGATTAGGTTAGAATGCCGATAGTAGGCCTCAGGGTACTTAAGTACCAACCAAGATCCAGAACTGATTAGCTCTAGCCTTGGTCCTCCACGAAGGTTTTTAAGGCTCGCAGGAACTATCCTAAGGTTCGTTGGACTCCGCGGTTAAAGCACCCGTGCTTGAGACATGTTTTAGCCTCAGTTCAGTTTGCAGTGCATTTTTTGTAAGAGAGATAGAGGATTTATTTGTTTGGAGAGTTTTCTCTCTCTTTTCTTTTTATTTCTAGCTTCGGATTGACTTCTTAACACGGTCTGTATCGGATTCCTCGTCCCCATCATCAATCCTCAAAGGGTCCCTAGCAATCAATGCTTCATGATAGCACCGCCCATGGCAACCCCCAGAACCCTGACTTTCGAGATTTCGAGATAATCCCGCCCATGGCATTCTGTAGCTAAATCTAGACCCTGGCAAGTGACATTTCGTGATAATGCCGCCCATGGCATCTGAACCAGCATGGTGCTTATGTGCCCCTAGTAGGATATGTAAATATCCTAGAAGACAAGCACCGAGGAGATGATATGTTATTACTCATCTTTGAGGGGAATTTCCCGCCTCTCAGCGCCAAGAACTCATCCAAATCAACTTGTGTTGATTAGCCACTCTTAATCTAGGCAACCTTTTTTTTAGAACATTTAGACGCTTTTGCGTGATCTTGATAGTTATGCGCACTGAACCAGACTGTGTGTGAATTGTGGTGCTTAGGTTATCGAGTCCTGCAAACCAAATGTCAGTTAACGAGGCTGAATACTCCCTAAGCCTTAGACCTAATACTTAAGCTTCGCATTTTTCCCAACCTCTTGAATTCTATCCAGATCTTAGTGGATACTTGAATTTTATAGCCTAAGAGTCTAGCCCAAAAGGCCTAAGATCAGCATTCCTACTAATCACTTTTTGTTTCTCGTTAGCACTTTTTCCTTCATTTTTTCTTTTCCTTGATGTGGTCTAGAACTTCGGTTAATCCCTCAATTTCTTACTAATGACTGTCTCTTTTTTTCTTTTTCATTTTGTGCTCCTTTTTTGACATTTTGCTCTTTTCCTCCTCATTTTCTCATGATTTGTATGGCCTCAAAATTTTCTCTCCCCTCAGTTTTTTTTGTTCTTTTTCAAGATTTTTTTCATTTTTTTTATTTTTTTTGTGATATGTGATTTTTTGTTGAAACCTTTTCTTGTGAGATGAGTTTTCATAATGTTTTGCACTTTCATACCCCCCATGCCTACGATTTGCAATGTCCCCATTGTAAATTAGGTGGATTCGAATTCAGCTTAGTTCATTCATTGGGATAGGTTTTGGGTGGGTGAATGGGTCGAGGTGACTGTTGCGAACAATTTCTAGACTTGGGTACATTTACCTGAGGTAGGGTCGGCTGTTCTAATGGATGAACCCTAAAGTGCAATAGGAATTCAGCATAGGAATGTCAAGAAAGGTTTCAGGTTTTTCAAGAAATGACGGGTTGCCTCTTGTTAAGCACTGAGTTTTATGCCATCGACTGGGCGCAATGAGCTCAGGGAGAATGGAGGGTAAAGGATATCTCAGCCAAATTTGTATCGGTCACGTCAATGAACGATTTGAGTCTCTGACCGTTCACGACAAAAGGTTCGGAATCGTGGCTGAGTGGGTTGATTTCAATGGCTCCATTTCGAAAGATTCGTCAGACTAGGTAGGGTTCGATCCATTTTGATCGTAATTTTCCTGGGAACAGTTTAAGTTTGGCATCGAAGAGTAGGACCTTTTGACCAGGATGGAAGATCTTTCAAGATATGTGCTTGTTGTGAAAGGCCTTAACCCACTCTTTGTAAATTCGCGAGTTCTCATATGTGTCATAGCGTAATTCATCGACCTCGCTCATTTCAAGCTTTCTGTGGGTTCTTACCTTAGAAAGATCTAGGTTGCAGTTCTGTACTGCCCAATAGGCTTTATGCTCTAACTCGACGGGAAGGTGACATGCCTTCCTGTACACCAATATGAAGGGAGACATACCTAATTGGGTTTTGTGGGCTGTCCTATAAGCCCACAAAGCTTTCAGAAGCCGGGATGACCAGTCCTTTCTGTCAGGTCGAACAGTAACCTGGAGGATTTTCTTGATCTCCCGATTTGATAGCTCAGCTAGACCATTAGTTTGAGGGTGGTAAGGAATAGAGATTCGGTGTGGCACCCTGTATTTGGTGATTAGTGACCTGAACTGAGCATTGGTGAAATGGGTCCCTCCGTAAAAAATTATAGGACATGGAATCTCGAGCAGCGAGAAGATGTTTTCATGAATGAATTTGATAACAACTTTATGATCATTGGTTCAGGTTGAAATGGCTTCGATCCATTTGGACACATAGTCAACAGCGAGTAAAATGTACTCGAAGTCGTCTGAGACAAGGAAGGGTGCCATGAAATCAATCCCCCATATGTCGAAGATTTTTCATACCAAAATTGGCTGTAAAGGCATCATATCATGATGGCTCATGTTGCCCAAGGTCTGGCAATGGGAACATGCCTTACAGTGATTGTACCTATCTTTGAAAATTTTGGGCCAATAGAAGCTGCATTGGAGGACTTTCACTGCGATTTTGTGACTTGAAAAATGTCCTTCGCATGCTTGGTCATGGAAGGAAGATAGTAGGTCTTGAATTTTTGCTTCCGTGACACATCATCGAATTATTTGATCAGCACCGATGCAGAAAAGATACGGGTCTTTCGAGAAGTAATACTTGGCATCAGAAAGCAATTTGTCCTTCTTGGCCTTCGGCCAATCAGACGGGATCTGATGTGATGGCAGGTAGTTTACTATATCAGCAAACCATTGAAGCCCTGTATTGATAGTCCGAAGGTGCTCATCAGGAAAATGTTCTGTGATGGGTCCGGAATAGTCGATGATCTCAGAAGGAAGGCAGGATAAGTGATCAACTACCACGTTCTATTTTCCCGCTTTGTCATGAATCTCGACGTCAAATTCTTGGAATAGCAAGATCCAGCGGATTAATCGAGGCTTCGCATCCTTCTTTGCAAGGAGATGCCTCACAGATGTGTGATCAGAGTAGATGATAACACGGGAACCTAGGAGATAATATCTGAATTTTTCCAGGGCAAATACTATGGCTAGCATCTTTTTCTCAGCAACTGTGTAGTTACACTGAGCCTCATCAAGTATTTTGCTAGCGTAGTAAATGACCACGGGTTTCCTATCAATTTTCTTCCCCAATACTGCTCCTACAGCAGAATCAGATGCATCGCACATGATCTTAAAGGGTTGAGACCAATCAGGGGACTGTAGGATCGGGGCTTGGGTAACTCGGTCACAAAGGATTCCAAATGCTTGAGTGCATTCCTTGGAGATTTCAAAAGGTACATCCTTAGAGAGAAGAGTGGTCAGGGGGCGTGCAATTTTTGAGAAATCCAGAATAAATCGACGGTAGAAATCAACATGCCCCAGAAAAGATCGGATGTCCTTGATCGAGCTAGGCATCGAAAGTTTGGAAATCAAGTTCACCTTGGCTCGATCGACTTGGATGCCTTTTTCTGAAATAAGATGTCCCAAGACAATTCCTTCAGGCACCATGAAATGGCTCTTTTCCCAGGAAAGAACCAGATTCACATCAATGCACCGCCAAAGGATTTGGACCAAGTGCAGGAGGCAATCATCAAATGATGCTCTGAATACTTAAAAGTCATCCATGAAGACTTCTAGATAATCACCTACCATATCTGAGAATATCGCAAGCATGCACCTCTGAAAATCCGCAGGTGCATTGCAGAGATCGAACGGCATCCTTCGGAATGCATACGTCCTGAAGGGGAAAGTGAAAGTGGTCTTTTCTTGGTCCTCAGGATGGATTGCCAGCTGGTTATAACAGGAGTACCCGTCCAAAAAGTAGAAGAACCTATTTTCCGCTAGTTTCTCAAGGATCTGATCAATAAACGATAGTAGGAAATGATCCTTCTTCATGGAGGAATTTAGTCTTCTGTAATCAATGCAGACTCTCCACGAGTTCACCACACTGATTGGTATGACTTCTCCGATTTCAGTCGTGATGACGGTGAGTCCTGCCTTCTTATGCACAACCTGGATTGGACTCACCCATTGACTGTCGAAGATTGGGTAGATGATCCCCACATCTAACCACTTAATGATCTCCTTTTTCATGACCTCTTGCAGATTAGAATTCAAATGTCTCTGCATTTCCCGCGAAGGTCGTGTGCCCTCTTCAGTGTAGATACGATGTGTGCAGTAAGAGGGGCTGATACCAATAAAATCATCAAGAGTGCATCCAATGGCTCTACAATGTTGCTGGAGAATAGTAATCAGACAAGATTCCTGGTCAGGTGTGAGTCTGGAGTTGATAATCACAGGAAACGTCTGATTGGAACCCAAAAAGACGTACTTCAGATGGTCGGGAAGAGGCTTGAGTTCTAGAACGGGGTTATCAGTAGCAGCGGGCGATTCAGGGTGTGTGTCAGGAGCAAGGGAAGGAGTTATG
Source organism: Thalassia testudinum (assembly GCA_037157565.1). Classification (NCBI taxonomy): domain Eukaryota; kingdom Viridiplantae; phylum Streptophyta; class Magnoliopsida; order Alismatales; family Hydrocharitaceae; genus Thalassia; species Thalassia testudinum. Next base: position 90,969,012 of record JAZHRO010000003.1, read on the forward strand.
GGTGTATCTAGATCAGGGTCAGACTCCTTCGATTGTGGATTTTGATCTTCTTGTGGTTGATCGGGAGTAATCAGGTTGTCCTCAATATATGGTTCATCAACCACGACCTTGATATCACATATTTATTCTATAAGACCATAATTAATCCCTTGTTGGGCCTTAAAGATGTCAATTTTCAGTGTTTGGTTCCTGAATTTCAGTTCTATTTAGCCCTCCTCACAGATTATATTGGCCCTAGCAGTGGCCAGAAAGGGTCTCCCAAGTATAATCGGTGTATCCCTTAGGTTTTCAAGTGCATCCATATCTAAGACTATAAAATCCACCGATAAATAGAAGTCTCGTACCCTAACGATGACATCCTCGAGTATTCCTTTAGGTGACTTAATGGATCAGTTAGCTAACTGCAAAGTCACCTCTATCGATTTAAGCTCAGATTCTTCATGGTGGGAAGGAGGGATGTAGGTATTAGGTTTATAGAGGCACCTAGATCTAATAAGGCTCTGTCGAATTGGGTATCACCAATAGTACATGAAATCAGGGGAGTACCTGGTTCTTAGCCTTAGGTGGGAGTTTGCTCAAAATTACGGAGCTAGCTTGCTCTAATAGTACAATCGGACTCCCACTTTTGGTTCATGGCTTACACTTGGGTGTACATACGTCCTTTAGAAATCATGCGTAAGCTGGTACGTGGCGGATTGCATCTATCAAGTGGATGTTTATATGGACCTTTTCAAAGAGCTTGACCAGATCCTCCTCAGGAGCCACGGGTGTTGGAACCTTATTCAACATCTTGTTTTGGTGTTAACAAAATTATTATGAATTAATGTTTGCATTAAGTGTTTTCCAGATTTAGGTGAAGAAGCAAGGCAAATAGGAAATGATGGAGGAGAAGATCATGATAAGAAGGAGGCTTGATGAAAAGGAGAAGATCATGATAAGGAGGCAAGATGTCAAGGATGAGTCAAAGTGAAGAAGATCATCTTCAACCTTTAGTTTATTTAGTTTAGATTTTATTTTTATAGATTGTATATGCCTCTTAACAAAGAATCATAACTTAGATCGCAAAATCAATTAGAGATAAATTAGGATTTATATTGCGAACATTTTCAAAGTATGTAATGAATTAAAGCACTTAAAACAGGTACTTGTAAGAAAGTACCAGTACTGTTCATCAGTACTGGTATTTGCAAGGCACAGGTTTGAGAATTCGTCTCAAACTGTGAACAACAAGTATCGGTATAGGTTGGCAATAGGTTGAAGGCTTAATTCTGGCCTGAACCTTACAAGTACTGGTACCCATGTGAGTACCAGTATAGGTAGGTTCCTGTGCCCAAGGAATTCCAAACCTGGGAGTCAGAAGTACTGGTACCCATGATGAGTACTGGTACTAGGACTCTTGTACTTGTGGTAGTGAGTTGCTAATACTGGTACAGGTACTTTAGTACCGGTACCAGCTAGCCGTTGGCTTAATTCTGAATGGCTAGAAAATTTATTTAGGCTATGTGAACGTTGGGAATTAATTCCCAACGTCTAGTAGATAAGTATCCTAGGTCCTAAACTCTATAAAATGACCCTAGGACTCTTTGTTTGCACTCAAGAAATAGAGAAGAAAAATTTTAGAGCTATCTTACATTTTTCCACCACATATTCAAGAGAAGGAATAGTTTGCTGCTCTCAATCTCTCTACGCTTTTGCAAACACTTCAACGACATATTTTTCTCACGCATCTACGAAGAGATTCACGCTCATTCTAGGCTCTCAAATTGGTATCATCTTTTAATTTTTGTTGAGAGGCTTAGGTTCTAGTTGTAAGATTCTTTTTGTCTTACACCTGTACTTCTTTTGTATTTGAGCTTGTTGCTCGGTGGGTTGTAACAAATCTGTTATTGTACTTTGGTTGAGGTAACCCATTAATTACCTTGATTTAGTAAATTGATTCTCTCAGGGTTGAGAGAATCGGGTTAAAAACCCTAAGCTGGGAGGCTTAGGTAGTGGAGTACCCAAGGGAGGGGAACCACTATAAATATTGTGCCAATTTCTGTGATTGTATTTTGTGCAAATTATTTTTGTTATTACTGACATTTTGATTAAGTTTGTGTGTGCGTAGATAGCCATATATTACATATCTTCAGATCCTCTATCAACGGGTTTGTTTATCCTCTTTCCCTTGGTCAAGGCCTCAGGAAATGGAACCTTTGTTGGTTCCTCTAGAATAGGTCCAGGTTCTTGATCTGGGACAGGGGTGTCCTAGATAACTATCCTAGGACTTGGGTTACTACTAGGCTTAGAGTAGATTGGATAAGGTGGGTCTTGAGTTGTTTTACCACTATGTCTTGTTACCGAGTTCAGTCCTGCCTGGTTTTGGTTTGGGGTTGGTAAAATAGGTGGCTGCTGTTGAAATCCCACATAAGATGTCGAAGCTTCCATCCCGTCGGGTGATGGAACAGAAGGAACCTGATAAATCATGTGGGCATGGCCTGGATTTGGTTCATAACACGCCTCTGGGTCAGCACGTCATTTGGATTCGGCAGAGGTTGTGAATGGAGTGTGCTAGGTTGGTAGGAATTTGCCATCTGGGTGAGTTGATTGCGAACCTCTGTGATCTTGTCCTTGTGCTATTTTTGTATTGCCGCATTCGCCTTCTGAATGTCAGCCAGAGTCTAAAGGATGAGGGTCATTTGATTTGCTTGGTTTGGTCAGAATTGATAGGTGGGGTTGGGCCGAGGCTGAGGTGGCTGATATGGACGAGAGCTTGTGGACAGGGTTGATAAGGTGGTCTTTGATTCTGAGTATTTCCCACCCACAGGAAGTTGGGATGATTCCGCCATCCAAGGTTATAGGTATTGGAGAATGTGTCATTCTGGATGGAGTTGAGGTCCTCGCAGGTCTGAGGAACCCCAGGCAAATTAGAGTATGAGGGTTCAGAGTTCCCCCACCTAGAGTAAATCGGATCAGAGGTCCCTCCGATCCTAGAGTCAGACGGGGGTCGATACGGGTCCATCCCCTGAGAAGATCGATGATAGATGTTCTGCATAGTTTCCCTCCCAAGAGGTGGCTGTGCAAACGGGTTTTGCATAGAGGTGGCTTGTTGTAGATGTCAAGTCAGCTTGTCCACCTTCTTCTCTATGATAGAGACCTTGTCTAATCGACTGGCCATCAGTTCCAAGTCGATGGATGTAGACAGGCCCTGCATCTCATGTGCTCCCCTAGGATTCGTCGATGCACGAGCATTCGTCCAGTTGAATAAGCCCATGGGTAATTATTGATGTAGTTCTTGCACATATTCTCAACAATCTCCCACACAGTGTCTTCGTGTTGACCCATGATATTTCCTCTGTAGGTTGCATTTACGAATAATCTAATGTCTTCATGGAGTCCCTGGTAAAAAGGCTAGACTTGTTCCCATTTAGAAACTCCGTGATGGGGGCACTTTCGCATGAGATCCAAGAATCGGTCCCATGCCTCATGAAGAGGTTCTCCATATTGTTGAGTGAAGTGAGTGATCTGATGGCGCAAGGCATTTGTCTGACCAACGGGGAAGAACCTTTTCAGAAACTCAGACTGGAGTTCAACTCATGTGTTGATTGGACGCATCTGAGTCTGATACCAATGAGCTGCCTTATCCATGAGGGAGAAGGAAAAATTCTTCATAAGTAGAATATCCTGATTTTGTACATCTGACCCGAAGGTCTGGGCCAGATGTTTGAGTTGTTTGATGTACTGGAAGGGATCCTTGGAGTTAAGCCCATGGAACTTTGGAATAGCATGAATCTTGTTAGGCTTGAGCTCAAAATCAGGACCTCCAGTTGGGATTTGGACTTGAGGCTTGATCATCCTCGCAGTAGGATTATATTGATCTTGCATCATAGGACGTTGCGATGAGTTTACAAAGTTCTAGAATAGATCATTCAAGCGTTGGAGTTGGTGTTCAAGGTTGTTCTCTTCTTCAATTGGTTGTGCCATGATGGAAGAAGGAGAATTTGGTTTAGATGAATCAGAGGAGAGGTCTATGTGGTGGGGTTGCTGAACAAACATGGGTGTCGAGGCTTGGCCTCAGTGGGAGTGGATTTCTAAAGGAGGTCTTAAGGATGGTCTCAAGGACCTCCTACCAAACATGCATTAAAGAATTAGACGAGATTAGAATGTGCTAGACCCAATCGAGACACCCAAAAAAAAATTTAGATGACTATAGAGGTTCGGGGTGGATGATACCCCTTAGTCAGAAAAGCCATCTGGTGGTCGGACCTGGTTAGGTTGTTAATATGGTGATTTTATCGTTGAAGTGTGTATAGTGGTTAACCTAAATCAGACCTAACCATCTCTTTACAAAATTTTTAACCTGGCCTACTTGATTTTATCTTGGTCACTTTTAGGCCCAGGGTCGAACTTAGGGAAGTGGGGTTAGAAGTCAAGTTTCTACGCTTTTCCTACAACGAATCTCTTCCGTTCGTTTATTGTGTTTTTGGTGTTTTTCTGTTTAGATTTTTTTCTGATAATCTTTGTCCTTGAGGCACACCCTCAAAATTTGGTTCTTGGCTTTAAGCCAAAACAGGATTCCAAAACAGGTCTTGCTATTCGCAAGATGGAGTACCTGCGAGTCAAGGATTATCTTTTCTCTTTTACATATATTTTTTTATCTTTTTATTGGCATGCAAGAGAAATAGAAATAAAGTAAATATAGTATAGATATATATGTATATACTATATATGTATAAAGGGGTGGGGGTGGAGGCGGAGATGGAGTGTAGCACGGTGTCGAGTCAGTCGTTGTCTAGAAAGACGCAACCAACAGGACAAGGTGCCGCGTGTAAGGTGGATTGGTGGAAGATGAATGCGAACACGCTTTTTGTATGCGTGTATCGGGGAATATCAGCAACTGGTGCAGATATTCCCGCGATACCACATATGGTAAGTAATGTGAAAATATATATATGTATATATGTAAATATATCTATATGTATATATATATATATGGTTATAAATATATAGGTATATGTGTACTTATATATGTATATATATGTATAAGTGTATATGTATATAAGTATATACATAGATATGTATGTAACTATATGTATAGATTGATATATGTATAGATATATATATATGCATATATGTATACGTATGTATATGATACTATATAGATGTATATATATATGTGTATGTATATAGTAATATATGTATATATAGATATATGTAGATAAATATATATATATATATATATGTGTGTGTGTATGTATGTATGTATATATAGTTATAGATATATATGTATATATATATAAGTATATAGATATATATATATATGTATGTATGTATATAGACTAATACATAGTTATATAAGTACTAATATATATATAGACATATGTGTGTATATATATATATATGTATATAAGTATATATATATATGTAAATATATATGTATATATATATATAAGTATATAGATATATGTATAGTAATACTTAGTTATATAAATACTACTATATATATAGATATAAGTATATATATATATATATTTATATATGTAAATATATGTCTATATATCAATATATATATATGTATACGTATATATATATATATATATATATATATATATGTATATAATAGTGTATAGGTGTGTGTGTGTGTGTATGAAAGTGTGAGTGTAAGTGTGTAAGTGTTGGTAAAGAGAGTGAGAGAGTGTTGTGTGAGAGAGAGAGAGAGCACTGCTGGGGGTGAGGGCTGGAGGGTTAAGGTGTCTGCAGCACTCAGGGCATCGTCTAGTGGCTTCACGTGCGCGTGCAAGCACGTATGCGTGCGAGGACATGCGCGATGGGGGGAGATGGGCACGGAGAGGACCGCAGTGCCCAGCACTGCGCGGAGAGGCGTACGCAGGCGAAGGGAGCGGGCAGGTGCGGGCGATGCAGGTGCACGCAGACGCTTGGGCGGGCGTTGGAGCGGGCGCGGGGCTGAGCGCGTGTGCGGGCGAAGGTTAGTTGTGGCGCGCCGGGTGACTGGATAAGTGAGAAGCTTACCGGTCACCCCACTGTAGCCACAATGTTCCGTAGACTGGCGTGAACAGTGGCTACAGTGGCCGGGCGAGCTGCGCAACTGGGAGTGGACGGTGCTGTGAGTGCGGACGGCTTGGGGCTGGCGCACGCGAGCTGGCGCACGCATGGAAGGGTTGCGCTGGCCGGTGGCTTGCAGGAGGAACTTGCGACAGAGCATGAGGAGAGGGCTAGGTCGCCGGCGAAGGGGCATGACAAGGCGGGCGGTGGCCATCTGGTGTTGGCTGGGGTGCACTGTGAAGCTTGGCCGGCCGCTGCAGTGGCGCGTGATGGTCGGTTGCGGGCGGACAGGCGAGTGCAGTGTGAAGAAGCGGGAGGCGAGGGTGCCTGCAGGCGCGCGCTGGAGGCGAGGGTGGTCTGCAGGCGTGCGCAGAAAGGGCTGGGCGGCTACTGCTGCGTGCAGAACTTTGAGCTTCAAAGCTTGAAGCTCCCACTCCAATGGCTGGAATGGCTGGAAAGTGAAACAGGGAAGAAGGCCACCACGCCCACCGGCTCTTGATGAGCTGGGCGGTGGTGGTTTCACGGTGGTGGGTGTGCACCACAGTGAAGACTCCTGCCCGCAAAGTGGCTCCTCTGAGGAGGTCCTTCGTATGGAGGGAGAGGGGAGGGGACGGTGGCCTGGAAGAAGTAGAGCTGTTGTGTTGTGTGGGGTTTTTTTGTGTGGAGGACCAGGCTCTTTGCAAGAAGAAGCTGTGCCCTTTGTTTATAGGAGAAAGCATGCACAGCCATGCCCTGGCTGTGCCATGGCTGTGCATGGCTTGCATGCGGTTGCAGGGAGTGGCAAGCAGGGAATGGTGTTGCAGAGCATGGCGCGAGGAGGAAGGTGTTGCCATGCATTGCAGCTGTGGGAAGAAAGTCAAACAATCAAAAAGAAATAAAAAATGGAGATGGAAATTTTGCGAAGCAGCACTTGAGGAAAACGTGAATTGCGAGGCCATTTTATTCACTCTCCTCTCCTTTGAATTAAATGCATGCATGCATGTATTTTTACAAATGCGACTATGGAAACCTAATATGCACTGGTAATGCTAGGAAATAGCACATGACGACACAATTGCAGGTGTATTTTTGTCGTGCAATCAACATCCACCTGAGAAATACCTGGGCAACCAGAGAGGAAGAGTCCCGCAAAGAACCCTACACGGTAGAGCGTCTCCACGAGTTACAGGGTTTCCCCCACCCGACCTCTCTTGTCACTGAGATTCCAGGTAGACCAGAATGGGGACCTTGACCTCTTACGTCTACCACTTTTAATTAAGGTCAAAGGTGCTTACGGTTCCACTTGAACTTTAGATATTTTGAGTGCAAAAGTGACCTAATTTCAAGGTTGGTTGACCGAAGGGGTCAACTTCACCTATTTGTCCTTTGAGAGCTTTAGGTCCTTTCTTTTAGGGTTCAAGTGAACTTAAGAGCTTGATTTTTAGGGTTTCTCTTGGATAAGTCTTTTCAATCAAGGCTTAGGCACACCTCTTTTTGGAAAATTGATTCTTGCTTAGAAAAGATGTGTCTCTAAAAACCCTAGATTGGAATCCTTAAGTTGGCTCTAATTGGTCCAATTTAGTTGCCACAAAAATGGTATCTAGGGCTCAGTCGAGAAGGTGGTAGCCCTAGTTACCATAAATGGATGCACAATTCAAAATGTGTTGAAATGAAAATCAGGAAACTTTGGTGGATTAACTAGATATGGAAAGCAGGTAGCCCTAAATTGATTTTTTCTTTGTTTTTCCTCTTCAGAATTGAGGAGATTAAGAGAAAGGGCTAATGAGAAATTACCTGCCCCTGGTGTGGTTGTTGTGCGGCTATCTTCTTTTGAATCTTCCTCCCCTGAAACAATCACAACAAAAGAAATAGATCAAGTTAGTATGGAATCAAAAGTTGTGATCAAGGTTTCTAAATTGTTCGTTGCTCCCTGGCAACGGCACCAAAATGTTTGTCGAAAGCTAAATCGGGTTTAAAATAGATGTGACGTAGTATAGCCAACATCACTTTGAAAACAAATGAATTTTATTACTCGAAAAATATAAATCCAAGGTCAAATACAGGGAGCAAATTGGGATTTAAAAACCAAGAATACAACTTTCAAATTTATAATATGCAATGACAAATCAAAGTTATGAAGCAAGAAAGATGATATCAATGTATGTAGAAGCTCAAAATAAAAGATGGACGTCTGATATAAAAATCAGATGTCTTAAGTGCTCAATGCTATAGTGCTTCTTTAATTTCTCTTCTTATTCTCTGCCTTCAGCTTCTTTCTTCTTCTGTCTTCTTCTTCTCTCTTCCATCTCTTCTACCCTCCTGCTTCTGACTTCAGCCTTGCTCTTTCTCTTTGGCCGAGTCTTTTCTTCCTTAGCTGCTCAGACTTCTGCCCTTCTCTTTCTTCTTCCCATGGCTTCTGCTACAGCTTCCTTTCCTTAGCTTCCTCTTCAGCCTTCTTCTTCTCCAACGGCTTCACCCTCAGATTTTCTTCTTCTTTTTCCCTGAGAGCAAAACCTACCCCCTACCCTCCCTACAAATTCTCTTCTTTCTTCTCTCTTAGGCTCGCTCTCCCAGAGCCTTCTTGGGTTAACAGGTCAAGTCAGCATGCCTGGGACCAGGCTCACCGGTGTGGGTGATAGGCAAGGAGTGTGCAGGTAGTCGGGTCAGGAACCAAGTCTGCGGAGTGTGGGGTTGCAAACAGGGTGAGTGGAATGAGTGGGACCTCACCCCGTGTCAGGAGGCAGTTATCCCCTAGTACTTTTTCCACTTATATCACACCACCTGCTCGAAAACTTCTGAGGTGGGACTAAATGTCCGACCTTCTTCTCACACGCACCCGCAGTGGATGTTCACAAATCGCAGAGGCTGCAGGGGGGCTTGGACTCCAATAGCTGGTTGGAAACGTTCGTGAAGGAAGCCCACGCGTCTGGGAACCTGGAGCATGATGCCTTGGACCTAGAATAAAGCTTGCAAGCTTCTTCGAGCTTGCTCCAATGGCGTCGAAGCACCTGTACCTGTCTACAAGAAAAATGGCCTCATGGCCTCATAAAATCACATAGGTAGCTTCGCCGTGACACGGTGAAGGTGTCTCAGTGGTTTGCTTGGTGTGGGGTGGCCTGGGCATGCATGCCTAGGTCACCTTGTGGCTGTGAAGTTCGGTGTGTTCGGGGGATGTGTTGGGAGTGTGTGGTGGTGAATGGGAAGAGGGATGGTGATCAGTGAGACATGGTGGAGCTTTTGAGGTGGTTGGTGAGGTGGATGGTTGGGTGGAATGGCTGGAGCACCTCGCCGGTGGTCTGCAGGAGGTGGAGAAGATGATGGTGGTGTGTGAACGTCGGGGCATGATAACAGAAATAAATGAGGGGAAAATAAAGAGCAGAGGGAGAATACTTATCTGAGAGGGAATAGATGAAGGGGGAGTGGAGAAGGTGGATGGCTCGTATGTGCTGTCGCCAGAGATGAAGACCTAGTGAGAGAGGGACAGCGATGACAAGAGGGAGGTAGGCATGTGCGCAGGTGTGGCGCGACGTGGACGAAGAAGGCAAAGGCAGCTCTGCCACTGGTATTGTGGCAGAGCAACAAGAGGAGGAGATTGGAGTTGCCGGAGCTTGCTGGGAATTTGGTCGAAGGAGAGGAGAGGAAGATTGGGGGTTTTCTCAGGCCAAATCAAGCTTGAGAGGAGCGGAAGGATCTGACGGCCTTTTTATAGCTCCTAGCAGAGGGCTTTGTGCTTGGAAGGCAAACTTCCAAGCACGGCAACCTCGCCAGACTTGGAAGGTTGGAAAAGACCCAAATCTCTCATGGTTTCACATGAGAGATTAGGTGGAAATTAGAGCTTCAAATTGGGTTTACATGAACGGGAATTCCTCAGAGAATCTCCTTTTCAAATTTGAGAGGGATTCCCTGAGGAATCAGGGAGTTGTCTCCCTCGAATCCTCACCGGAGTAGGATTTCCTCCATTGTAATGGCAAAGGGACCTAATTGCAAAGAATGACGAGGAAGCTAGGGGTGTTTGAAAGAGTTTTTAAAAGTTAGGGGTATAATTATAATTAGGCTAGAATGATTTGCAAAGTAGGTCAAGGTGAACTCCCCTTAGGTCCAAATTTTGGTGTAAACCTAATTTGGACCTAAGGAATCCAATGGTGAAGTTGGATTTTAGGTTTGACCACATTTGACCAGGTAATTTACATAAAAACCTAATTTAGGGCAATCATTTGATTAGGACCCCTATTTAGGTCAAAATAGGTTCTAAATTCCAAATTGAAGGTTCTAAACCCTAAAGGATGTTTTTTCATGAATTTTAGAGGGTTTAGGTGAATGTTATCCTAACTAGAACCTTATTGCATTAAGTGGGTCTATTTTAGGGTTACGAAAAGTCATTTAATTCCCAGATTTCACATGAACCCTTTTCTGTTTGAACCAACCCACTTTTTATCTTGTTAAGACCATTTGCCCTATGTTTAGCTCTTGAGAAATCTCATTGTTGCATTGCAATGGTAAAATTGCAGTTTTACCCCTTGTTTCTTACTTTTCTTTTAGAAGTGGTTTTTCCTTAAGTTAGGTCCTTCAGTTGGTTATGTAGGAGTTTTTGTTCTCTTTTCTAGGTCAAAATGAGCTAGTAAGGGCTCATGATGGTGTTCCCATCAATGGCTGAGTAGATTGCTAAATTAAATTCCAATCAACAAACATTGACTAGGAATATCCAAAACCTAGCCAATTAAAGGCCAAACCCACCACCCTATCAGCAGCCTGTTATTCCTCTCAAAGATTTTTATGATTCGTCTTATTATATGGAATGACCAGGGGTAGTCATACCAGAGGGGGACTTTGAGATCAAGCCAGCAGTCCTGAACCTGATTAAGCACTTCCATGGCCTTCCTAGGGAAGACCCTTTCAGCCACCTTGAAGAGTTGACTCTTCTTGCACAAACAACCCATTCCCGAAATGTGCAAGAAGACCTTTGGCTGATGCGGCTAGTTCCATTATCTCTTAAAGATAAGGCTGCTTATTGGTTCAGGACCATTGACCGACCCATCACAACTTGGCCTCAGCTCAAGAGAGCTTTCCTCATGAAATTCTTTCCCATAGGTTGTACTAATTCATTACGAACATCCATTACGACCTTCCAACAGAAATCTGGCAAAAGTTTCCATGACTCTTGGGAGAGATTCCAAGATCTTTTAAGAAGTTGCCCGCACCACGAGATTCCTTTATGGCAGCTCATGCAGGTCTTCTATAATGGTTTAGAAGATCAACTTCGACACTTTGTCGACGCCTTGTGTGGCGGAAACTTCTTGAATAAGGATGCTGAGAGTGCCTATGATCTTTTTGAAGTAATAAGTGAAAACTCATTTAATCAAGCTTCCATGAACACATTTGGCAGAACTCAAAACCTGCAGTTCAGTGTTCATGAAGTAGGCACTCAATCTATCCCTGTCACCCAAGACGGTCTTCAAATGATTGTTCAAAAACTTGACCAGATGCATATTAATCATAAGAAAATTGAGGAAAGACTGGCCACATCAACCTAAGCTCCACACACACCTAACCCAACCTAACCTTCCACGAAGAGAAAATTTGCACAATCTTACCACTACCCCACTGATTATTGCCAATATCTGTAGATTGTCTATGATTCTTTGTGGAATTACAACTATCTAGATGTTAACCTCACTCAAAATATTTCAGCCATCCAGGAGCCCTTTAAAAATTCTTCCAATTGGAAAAATTACCCGAACTACTCCTGGAATAATCAGGTTCCTTCCCAACCAAATCATTTTAATGGGTATGGGTCGAATCCAACCTTTCATCCTGGGCCATCCCAACAAGACACCAATGCCCAGATGATGAGAACCCTGCATGACATGCAGAAAAAAATGACCGAAGTAACCCACACCATTACAAATCTGAACAATCAGATTGGGGTTACTCCCACTCAAAGACCTGCAGGACATCTTCCGTCCCAACCCATGCCCAACCCTAATCACCAAAGGAACCAATATCCGGGTAGAAATCCACACTACTCGAATCAGCCTCCTACTAATCCACCACCTCAGCAGCCTCCCAGGTTTCCACAATCGCAAGCCCCCCCACCTCCTCCAAATAATAATCCGACTGCACATGCAGTTACGTTGAGGAATGGGAAAACCACCACTGATCCCGGGCCTTCACACAAACCTTGTGAAATCCCCATCACTATGCAAATTGACTCCCCACCTCCCCATCAGGAAGAAAAAGAAATACAAAAATCTCAAGACACGATTCTTATCCCTTTTCCTCAACCTTTCCACCCCACCACTAATAGAAAAAAGAAATATGAGCCCACCACAGAAGAACTCATGGATCTATTTGGGCAAGTTCAAATCAATATTCCTCTCCTAGATGCCATCAAATATATACCTGCCTATGCCAAATTTTTGAAGGAGATCTGTACTCCTAAAAGGCAGGCCAAAAATCTAGGATAGGTACATCTTTCAAAGACAGTAAGCTCTGTCATACTGAGCAAGCTGCCTCCTAAGATAAAAGATCTGGGGGTGCCATTAATTTCAATGATTATTGATGATACTACCTTTGATCACGCCCTCCTTGATCCGGGTGCCTTAGTTAATATCATTCCCACGATTTTATTTGAAGAGTTTCAGATCGGTGAATTAAAACCCGTTGAGGTTACCCTGCAATTAGCCAACCGATTTACAATCAAACCTCGTTGGATTGTCGAGGATGTTTTGGTCAAGGTCCAGAATTGTGCCTTCCCTGCAAACTTTCTGGTCCTTGACATTGAGGTACCTGAATCATTATTGGATGCCCCAATAATCCTTGGATGACCTTTTTTGGCCACTACAAAGGAAAATATCAATTGCCACACAAGAAAAATGGATATCACTTGCATTGGCCAAACTATCACTTTAGATATTTTCAAATCCTCCAAGAGATTCCATGATGATAACTTTTTTTTAGGATTCAGATATAGAAATTTCCAATATGGTGGAGGAGACAATGTGTAACGACCCGGTTCCCGAGTCCCTACGAGACACGAGAACCGGACCGACTCGACTAATCCCAAGACCTAGTCGTCCAACGAGGAAGTAACCAAAAGACAGTAAAATAAACCACATTCAGCATGAATATAACTAACAGTAAGAAAGTACAGCAGTAAGGAAAGAAACTACTACAGTAGGTACCACCACAACAGTAAAACAGCGTTTATCATATAACAGGAACTGCAGGTAAAGAAGGTACAGCGGAAACAAAAACTACTCACTAGAACAGAAACAAAAGGGGTACAAAAGCTGTGGTAACTCTACTGGACCCTACTCGGCCCAGCGTCCTCTGCAGCCGCCGACCCTGGCTGCTCAACACCTGGTCCTGAAAAAGGTAATGAGTGTAACACGTTAGCAAAACGCTGAGTAGAGTGGCAAACTAACTAAAGGCAACAGTAGAGTGTACAGTAGCTGTTATGTTCTATTACTTCCTTTATTCACATCTTTCAATTTTTCTCACTATTTCATTTATTTCTCAGATCCTTTACTTGATCTCGAATGTCCTCGTGGGAACGATCTTGATTGCAGTCTTTTCCAAAAGTAGAAGTAGCACGTGGTGCTCTCCTGGCCGGGAGAGTCCCCCGTGGTGATCCTACCCTCAGTCAACCACCCCAAGGTCACTGACAGACGTAACGGTGACTACGGCACGCGCGATAAACGCACAGGTAGCTAGCCCGCACTGGCACGCGGTCAGTCGTTTCCGTTAACGGGTGCGCCCAAGCACAGCACGGAACCAGGGCAGAGCCCTCTCAGTAACAGGGGTCCAACCCCTCCACAGTAACCAAACCGGGGCCTTGCCCCTCCACAGTCCGCGCACCCTCGCCTGACTACCTTGGTTTGCCCTAGTGGGCCTAACAAGTCGGTGAAGGAGGCTAGCAGAACCCCGGGGCCCGTGGGGTAGCTAGTACTCTCCTAACACTAGTAGCTCTCCTCGGTACAACGTACACAAGGGCCAACAAGTCGGTACAGAGCGGCCAATCCTAACCCCGGGTCCCTGGGGCGGCTGGCCCCACTCTGCACTAAACAGGTACAGGTACTTCCGTTGGTACTGCGTACCCAAGAGACAGTACAAACTACATCTCAGTTCCATTCCTTTTTCTTTCCAGGAGTTCCACTCCTAATTCCCCGTAGGGTTCCAGCTCTTTATCTCAGAACATCATATGTTTCACCTTCCAGATTCACATTCTCAAAATCCATGATCTCAAACATGTTTCTTTATTCATAACAGGCAGCTGTTAATTAAATTTACAGGCAGCTTTATATGTTCCTTTCCAATTTTCCAAGACTGCAGTAATATACATTCCACTAGTTTTTCCACCCTAGGATTCATGCCATATCCTAGGATCTATCATACAATCTAGTTTTCCGGCCCTAGGATTCATGCAACACCTAGGAGCTATCATTCCATATATTTCTCATTCCTAGGATTCATGCAATGCCCTAGGTTCTAGTTATGGTTCCATACTTTAACAGATTTTATTAATACTTAAAGCCACTCTACCAGGTACAACGGGAGTAGTGGGGGCGTGATCGGGAATCCCGCGTGCCTCCGCGACTCTCAAGACTGCAACCGAACGAGGTCCTATCACAAGGATCAAACACAAGGAGTGTCTCAGAACAGTGTATAGCTACTGTAGGCGGGTAGAGGAATTAATTCTAAAACGAACGCAACTCGAATCGCGGAAAACGGAGCCCAAACGGGCCCTAAACGGGTCGAGAAAGACAATACTGTGCAAAATCAGACGTCTGGAACTCCTTCCAGACGTCTTAAACGGTGGATCAGAGAATTACCTGTTCAGCTTGGTTCCCCAGACGTCCAGAAGTCTGCGGGGATGTCTGTCCTTTACCCCAGACGTCCGATGGTCCACACGGACGTCTGTAGATCACTCCCGCCGTCTGGTACAACTTCCAGACGTCTGATTCGCAAAGGATGGCGAATCAGCGAACCTGCGCACAGCCAACCCCCCTCCCTCAGTACGGTCAGTCGACAAGAAGGAAGAGGAAAGCGGAAACTCACCTTTCAGATGTCTGTATGATCTTACAGACGTCGACCTTGCCGTCTGGCTATCAACCCAGACGTCTGATTCTGGAAATTTTTCCAGAATCAGAACCCTGCTCGGCCTCCGCTCGCGACGCCGCCCGCGTCGCACCTCGCGCGTCTGCTGCTTAGCCCGCAGCAGGTCCCTCTCCGCGTCGCTCCGCGCCCCCTGCGCCCTCCGTCGGCCGGCCAAGCCGCTCCGGCGAGCTCGCCCTCACGGCAGAGCCCCGCCCTCGCACGCCGCACCTCCTCCGCGCTCACTGCGGCTGCCGCCCTCGCGTCCGCTCGCTCTCACGCACAGGAAGGAGAAGAAGGAGGAGACGGTGGAGATGGGAGGGGAGGCGCGCCCTTTTAAGGTCGCACGAGGAGGAGAGAGAAGGCGGCAGGCCGCCTGCAGCCGCAGAGAAAATAGGGAATATGCGGTCTGCGCGCTCAGGCGCGTAGGCGACTCGCGTGTGTCGAAAATAACGGATTTCCAGACGTCTTGAAGCTATCCCAGACGTCTTATCAGACGTCTGGTTGTGATACCAGACGTCTTGTCCGACGTCTGAGCCACCTCCCAGACGTCTTAAAATACGTCTGGGGCACACATTCGTTACAATATAACAAACTCAAAGGAAGTTTCGTCCCCGAAACTTGCGCCAACTAGGGTGCGGGAAAAAGATGTCCAAATAACCATAACAAACTCAAAGAGGACCGAAGCCGGTCTGAAAAGACGTACCTGCGAAAAGCTCTGGGTACCGCTCCCGCATTGCCGCCTCAGGCTCCCAGGTAGCCTCCTCGTACCGCTGGCTCCTCCACAAAACCTTTACCAGGGGTACTTGCTTTCGTCTCAACCTGCGGACGGCTCGGTCTAGGATCTGCACTGGCCGCTCGGGGTAGGTCAGGTCGTCGCTCACCTCGACGCTCTCGTGACTCAGTACGTGGCTGGGATCGGCTACGTACTTCCTGAGGTTGGACACGTGGAACACGTCGTGCACACCAGAAAGCTGCGGGGGAAGGGCAAGTCTGTAAGCAACGGGTCCAACCCGCTCCAGGACCTCAAAGGGCCCCACGAACCTCGGCGTGAGCTTCCCTCTCACCCCAAACCGCTGTAAGCCCTTCATGGGCGAAACACGAAGGAAGACGTGGTCCCCAACCTCGAACTGCACCTCTCTGCGTCTGCGATCTGCGTAGCTCTTCTGTCTGCTCCTGACAGTGCGGAGTCATCTGTGGATCTGCTCAACTACCTCCTGACTCTGCCGGATCAACCTGGGGCCAACCTCCCACTTGGTCCCCACCTCAACCCAACTCAAGGGTGCCGTGCATTTCCGTCCGTACAGAGCCTCGTAGGGAGCCATGCCGATGCTCGAGTGATAACTGTTGTTGTATGCAAACTCCGCCAGGGGCAGGTGCTCCTCCCAAGAGCCCCTCCAGTCTAGTATACAGGCACGTAAAAGGTCCTCAAGTGTCTGTATCGTGCGTTCCGACTGTCCATCCGTCTGGGGGTGGTAAGCCGTGCTAAACCTCAACCTCGTCCCCAAAGCCTGCTGAAACTCAGCCCAAAACTGGGACATAAAGCGGGTATCCCGGTCGGATACGATCTCCCGCGGAACTCCGTGTAGTCGCACCACATCACGGATATACCTTTCTGCCAACTGTGCTGGTCCCAAAGTGACTCGGATCGGCAAGAATCGTGCCGTCTTCGTCAATCTATCCACTATTACCCAGACTGCGTCGTGTCCTTGCTGGGTAACAGGTAAGCCCACCACCAAGTCCATGGTGATGCTCTCCCACTTCCACTCTGGCACTGGAAGCGGCTGAAGTGGCCCTGCAGGCCTCTGATGCTCAGCTTTCACCTGCTGGCACACTAAGCACTGCTGCACGAACTCACCCACATCCCGCTTCATCCCTCTCCACCAAAACTCGCGTCTCAAGTCATGGTACATTTTCGTGTTTCCGGGATGTATGGTGAATCTGGAACCGTGTGCCTCAGTCAGGAGCTCTCTCAACAGCTCCTCGTCTCTGGGGACGCACAACCGTCCCCTCAAGCGTAACACCTGGTCTGTGAAAGAGAAGTCTCCTGGGTCCCCTGATAGTACTCAGTCGTGCAAAGACTGCAAGTACGGATCGGCCATCTGTCCCGTGATGATGCGGTCTATCAACTCTGGCCTGGTCTGCCGTGTCACCGTCACTGCCCCACAGTACCCTCGTAACTCTAGAGGTCGCCAACTGCCCACCTCCTCCAAAAGGCTCCAACTCTGTAACTGTAGACTGGCCAAGCGTGCGGGCGCCTTACGGCTCAAGGCGTCAGCCACCACATTGGCCTTTCCCGGGTGGTAGGAGATGCTGCAGTCGTAGTCCTTCAGGAGCTCCAACCAACGTCTCTGTCTCATGTTGAGCTCCTTCTGGTCAAAAAGATATCTGAGGCTCTTGTGATCTGTAAAAATCTCGAAGGTCTCACCGTACAAGTAGTGCCTCCATGTCTTCAGCGCGAAGACAACAGCTGCCAACCCTAGATCGTGGGTAGGGTAGGTATGCTCATGGGGCTTCAGTTGCCGCGAAGCGTAAGCGACAACATGACCCCTCTGCATGAGCACACCTCCTAACCCCTGCAAGGAAGCGTCCGTGTACACAACGAACCCGCCACTACTGTCAGGGATGGTGAGCACGGGAGCTGAGGTCAACCTCTCCTTCAGCTCCAGAAAACACGCCTCACAGGCGTCTGTCCAAGCGAACGGCACATCCTTCCGGGTCAACTGTGTCATAGGACGTGCAATCTACGAAAACCCTCTGATGAACCGTCTGTAGTAACCTGCCAGTCCCAGGAAACTGCGAATCTCAGTGACTGAACGCGATCTCTCCTACCTGAGCACTGCCTCGACCTTGGCGGGGTCCACCGCCAGGCCGTCTCCAGAGATCACATGACCCAAAAAGGTCACCTCCCTCAACCAGAACTCGCACTTGCTGTATTTGGCGCACAGCCTGCGTCGTCTCAGAGTGTCCAGAACCATCCGCAAGTGCTGTCCGTGCTGCGTCAGATCTCTAGAATAGATGAGTACATCATCTATGAAAACCACCACAAACTGGTCCAAGTACGGTCTAAACACCCGGTTCATCAGGTCCATGAAAGCAGCGGGGGCATTGGTCAGCCCAAACGGCATGACCAAAAACTCGTAGTGTCCGTACCGGGTGCGGAAAGCTGTCTTGGAGATGTTGGTCTCCCTGATCCTCAACTGGTGGTATCCAGACCTCAAGTCGATCTTGGAAAACACCGTGGCACCCCGCAACTGGTCAAACAAATCGTCGATCCTCGGCAGCGGATATCTGTTCTTGATGGTGACCCTATTCAGCTGTCGGTAGTCCACACAAAGGCGTAGGGTCCCATCCTTCGTCTTCACAAACAGTACCGGGGCTCCCCAGGGAGATGCACTGGGCCTCACGAAACCTTTCTCCAAAAGGTCCTGCAACTGAGACTTGAGCTCCCGCAGCTCAAGCGGTGCCATCCTGTATGGCGCGGTGGAGATGGGGCTGGTCCCTGGTACTAGTGAGATCTCAAACTCGGTCTCACGCTCGGGCGGTAGTCCTGGTAACTCGTCTGGAAACACGTCGGGGTACTCTCTGACCACCGGGATGCTCTGGAAGTCTGCCACGGGGCTGTGCTCTGCCACCACACAAGCTAGGAAGCCCTCACACCCCTGGCTCAAAAGTCTCGCCGCCCGAAGTGCCGAAATGCACCTGAAACCTCCGTCCACTGGCTGCCCGTGAAACTCGAAAGAAGGCAACTCCGGAATGGAGAAGACAATCTTCCTCTCAAAACAGTCTACCAAGGCGTGGTAAGCGGACAGCCAATCCATCCCCAGAATCACTCCAAAGTCCTCCATCTGTATCATAATCAGGTCAGCTGGCAGGCTATGTCCCCCGATGCTGACCCCGCAACCCGTGTACACCTCCTCAGCTACAAACAGCTGACCACTCGGTCCTCTGATTACGAACGGATTCTCTAACAGTGTATAATCCTGGTCCAAACTAACTGCGAAACTGGCTGCGACAAACGAGTGCGTAGCGCCGGAATCGAAAAGCGTGTAAATGAGTCTGCCAGAAACTGAAACCATACCTGCTACCACGGATCCCGATGCTCTGGCGTCCCTGTGTGTTAGGGCGTTGATACGCCCCTCAGCTCTGGGTGCGGACGAAGCAGCCACACTCTGCGTCGGACGGGTAGGTGCTGGCCGGTACCCTCCTCGCGACTGCTGTCCTCCTCCTCGTGCCTGGGAACCACGGCCTCCTGCACGCCCTCCAGTGCTCTGCACGGGAAGTATCTGCTGACCTCCTGCCCTAGATGGGCAGTCCCTCCTGACGTGGCCCGGATGGCCACACTGGTAGCAGAGGGGAACCCGACTCCCGCCCTCAGTGAGTCCCTGCTGTCGGCTAGGCAGGGGTCCGGTGCTGGCGACTGGCCCCTGTCGAGGGCCCCCAAAGGCCACTGATGGCCCTGCACAACGTGACGGCTCTCCTGCGGATGCCACGTGTCTCCGTTGAGTTCTCCTAACACGCCTGGTGTGGGGCGGAAATCTCGTTCCATCACTAACTCCCCTGTCGTATGCTCGGAAGGGGGAGGGGGTGGCGACGTGGGTGGAAGCTGAAATTCTTCTCGAACCACCTCTCGAATCAGTTGGACGAGGTCCCGAGATGATATACTCAGGAGAAGAGGAGGGGTAGTATGTATTCCAAGCCCGACACATCTGTCCCCCGGGCCCTGACCTCGGCCGCGCCTGCGGCCCACCCTCCTAGCTCCACGACGCGGCATCTCCTACAATGGAGACGCGAAACAAAACGGAAACGTCAAAACAGACGGTACCTAACAAAACTTCTAAGAGCTCATGTCAAGAGATATGTTGTGGTGGCTACTCTAGCTATAAACATGTGAATTGGTTATTTTCCACAACATCAAGAGATATGTTGTGGTGACACATCTTTCAATTTTTCTCACTATTTCATTTATTTCTCAGATCCTTTACTTGATCTCGAATGTCCTCGTGGGAACGATCTTGATTGCAGTCTTTTGCAAAAGTAGAAGTAGCACGTGGTGCTCTCCTGGTCGGGAGAGTCTCCCATGGTGATCCTACCCTCAGTCAACCACCCCAAGGTCACTGACAGACGTAACGGTGACTACGGCACGCGCGATAAACGCACAGGTAGCTAGCCCGCACTGGCACGCGGTCAGTCGTTTCCGTTAACGGGTGCGCCCAAGCACAGCACGGAACCAGGGCAGAGCCCTCTCAGTAACAGGGGTCCAACCCCTCCACAGTAACCAAACCGGGGCCTTGCCCCTCCATAGTCCGCGCACCCTCGCCTGACTACCCTGGTTTGCCCTAGTGGGCCTAACAAGTCGGTGAAGGAGGCTAGCAGAACCCCGGGGCCCGTGGGGTAGCTAGTACTCTCCTAACACTAGTAGCTCTCCTCGGTACTACGTACACGAGGGCCAACAAGTCGGTACAGAGCGGCCAATCCTAACCCCGGGTCCCTGGGGTGGCTGGCCCCACTCTGCACTAAACAGGTACAGGTACTTCCGTTGGTACTGCGTACCCAAGAGACAGTACAAACTAAATCTCAGTTCCATTCCTTTTTCTTTCCAGGAGTTCCACTCCTAATTCCCCGTAGGGTTCCAGCTCTTTATCTCAGAACATCATATGTTTCACCTTCCAGATTCACATTCTCAAAATCCATGATCTCAAACATGTTTCTTTATTCATAACAGGCAGCTGTTAATTAAATTTACAGGCAACTTTATATGTTACTTTCCAATTTTCCAAGACTGCAGTAATATACATTCCACTAGTTTTTCTACCCTAGGATTCATGCGATATCCTAGGATCTATCGTACAATCTAGTTTTCCGGCCCTAGTATTCATGCAACACCTAGGACTATCATTCCATATATTTCTCATTCCTAGGATTCATGCAATGCCCTAGGTTCTAGTTATGGTTCCATACTTTAACAGATTTTATTAATACTTAAAGCCACTCTACCAGGTACAACGGGAGTAGTGGGGGCGTGATCGGGAATCCCGCGTGCCTCCGCGACTCTCAAGACTGCAACCGAACGAGGTCCTATCACAAGGATCAAACACAAGGAGTGTCTCAGAACAGTGTATAGCTACTGTAGGCGGGTAGAGGAATTAATTCTAAAACGAACGCAACTCGAATCGCGGAAAACGGAGCCCAAACGGGCCCTAAACGGGTCGAGAAAGACAATACTGTGCAAAATCAGACGTCTGGAACTCCTTCCAGACGTCTTAAACGGTGGATCAGAGAATTACCTATTCAGCTTGGTTCCCCGGACGTCCAGAAGTCTGCGGGGACGTCTGTCCTTTACCCTAGACGTCCGATGGTCCACACGGACGTCTGTAGATCACTCCCGCCGTCTGGTACAACTTCCAGATGTCTGATTCGCAAAGGATGGCGAATCAGCGAACCTGCGCACAGCCAACCCCCCTCCCTCAGTACGGTCAGTCGACAAGAAGGAAGAGGAAAGCGGAAACTCACCTTTCAGACGTTTGTATGATCTTACAGACGTCGACCTTGCCGTCTGGCTATCAACCCAGACGTCTGATTCTGGAAATTTTTCCAGAATCAGAACCCTGCTCGGCCTCCGCTCGCGACGCCGCCCGCGTCTCACCTCGCGCGTCTGCTGCTCAGCCCGCAGCAGGTCCCTCTCCGCGTCGCTCCGCACCCCCTGCGCCCTCCGCCGGCCGGCCAAGCCGCTCCGGCGAGCTCGCCCTCACGGTAGAGCCCCGCCCTCGCACGCCGCACCTCCTCCGCGCTCACTGCGGCTGCCGCCCTCGCGTCCGCTCGCTCTCGCGCACAGGAAGGAGAAGAAGGAGGAGACGGTGGAGACGGGTGGGGAGGCGCGCCCTTTTAAGGCTGCGCGAGGAGGAGAGAGAAGGTGGCAGGCCGCCTGCAGCCGCAGAGAAAAGAGGGAATATGCGGTCTGCGCGCTCAGGCGTGCAGGCGACTCGCGTGTGTCGAAAATAACGGATTTCCAGACGTCTTGAAGCTATCCCAAATGTCTTATCAGACGTCTGGTTGTGATACCAGACGTCTTAAAATACGTCTGGGGCACACATTCGTTACACAATGTTGATAGATACCCTTACCGACCACAATCTTTTTGAGGACTCCGATTCAGAATCAGTGGTTGGTGAAATCTATGATATGGAAACTTGTCTCGACAAAAAAACCCTTCCTGATGAACCCCCTAATTACCTTGACCCTCCCACTCTTCCGTCACCCTACCCTTCCACACTAACTTCACCAAATCCTCCCCATCCCTTTCCCGGCCCCTGTCCCATGGACCTGCCACTAGACCTGCCCGAGTTTGGCATCCAACTTGATTTAAAATCATGGCCAAACTCAGGCTACACTTATCATTTTCCATCAAACTTTGATCCCTTTATTTCCTCTAATCCATTCTCTAGGGATCTAGAAGAAGATGCCTTTTATGTGGGCATCCAAGTGTCTAACTTTTTACATGATTTTTCATCTTCCATACATACCTTCACGCTCGGCTGAATGGCGTAAAAGATAGAACGGATGGGAGATAACCCATCATTTTTCCTGCTTTCCTTTTTCCTTTCTTTTTTTCGGGTTTTGACCATCCTAAACCCGACTACTCTTCATTAAGGTGATCCCTTTTCCCTCCTAATGCATGAGGACATTGCATATCTTAAGCATGGGGGGGCATTTTTAAAATTTGATGATCGATTTAGGATTTTCTAAACCAAAAAGCATGCATTTCTCTTTAGTTATTTTATTTTCTTGCTTGCATACCCAAAAAAAATAAAAATGTTGAAAAGTTTTTGAGGAAAAATTTTGAAATCAGGACTAAGGTTGAAAAACTCACTTTTGGTTCAATGGGATTTAATCTTTAACAAACTAGCGATGAGGATACAGATCTGATCATTAGAATTTTAGGGTATATTTTTAGACTAGATCATATATCCTTCTCTAAAATTCCACCTGAACTCGTGATAGTTCTGGTGACTTGATCCTCTTTTGTAATATGGAAAGTATTTGGCTTAGTTTCTGATTCAAAAACTTGCATTTCTTGCGGAACTTCCTGTGTCAAATTTTACACACAAGCCAACAAATAAAAACTACTAAAAATTAGAAAAACTCCCTTGTTTGAACTTAGTAAAATTTTGAGGCAGATCAATGGTTTGTGCTCCCACCACCGAGGAGGAAATGCCTCCATTGAGGATGGGATGTCAACATGTTACCACCTCGGTGCTACTCCATACCTATATTTCATATCTTTAGACAAAGCATTAAGTGTGTTGGACGGTGCTCTACCTATAGTGTCTTGGACGGTGCTCTACCTATAGTGTCGGAGCAAGAGCTTGAGTTTGCTTGGGGAGCCCCTTTACACCGCATTGTGTTTTGGGGTTGTGAGCTCCTAGGTGGTGTCATGGACAGTGTTATCCCGAAGTACTGGTGCCAGAGGCTCCTCGAGGATTGGTAACGGGAATAATGATCCCGACACATCTATTGTATGACTAAGCTAAAAATAAGCATGGGGGAGAAAAAAAAAGTTTTAAACCAAAAACATGCCCTTATAAATGTTGGCTTTTCACAAGCACGGACACAAGGTTTTAAATGATATTGCAAGTTGCAAATCAGATTCAAGAGCCAGAAAAATCCTAAAAATAGAAATTTCAAGTCATCTGAATTAACAAGGGGTTAATTTGTGGATTTTATGGAGGATATATTGATCTTGTTTTGTCTAATTTTTGGATCCAAAATAAATCCCGTGCCTCCTGTGTTTAGATCAACCAAGGTCCCTTAATCTTTTTCTCCTCAAAAGTCGAAAAGAATTTGGATTTCACAAAAATTCCATTTTCCAAAAAATTAAGGTTTTGCTAAGAGACTAGCAAAAGATAAGCATGGGAGAGTGATAAACACCAGTTTATCATCATTCATATGCATTAAAACAAACCTAGCTCTTAGGATTTTACTCCGCAAATGGGTTTTTGAGCTGCATTTAGGCATTAATTAGGTTAGGCATGCATTGCATTTTTTATTGTATTTTTAATGTGTTTTTGTGAGCGTTAGAGATAAATAGATTGTCAGATCCCTAGTACCCTAGCACTCAGGAAGGTAACTAGTGAAGGAGAAGCTCTCACAAGCTGGAACTCAGGTTGATCCAGCTTACCATAGCTGGAATTCAGCTCACCTGAATTAAGGTTAGCTCATCCTAGCTCCATTCAGCTCATCTCAGCTGAATGGCAGCTCAAGAGAGCTCATCTTAGCTCACCCTAGCTCAGGTCAACTCAGATCCAGCTCAACTTAGCTGAGTCTAGCTCATCTCAACTCCCATTAGTCCATAGGGAGCTCTAGCTAGCTCAGCTGAGTTGACTGGAGTTCACCCCAACTCAAGTCCAACTACATCCAGCTACATCCAACTCATGCATTTGGGTCTGATGATTTTGTTGAAACTGGTTTAATTGGAGTTGGAGGTTTTGGATCTGAGCCTGAGGGTCGATCTGATTTGGTTGTGGATTTAAGTTGGTTGGGCAAGCCATCAAGTCAAGATTAGGGTTTGAGTTAGAAGAGGAACTGGATTCGCCAATAATCAGTCTCCGCCTTGGTTCTCTTTGCAGAGGTAGCACCAAGTGTGGATGTTGTGGTCTAGTTTCATGCATACACTTGGAAGAATGCTATAGATGAGGGGAGAACAAGAGAGAGAAATGTGTGTGCACAATACAAGCAATCAATTTTAGCCATAAAGGATTGCACCTATTGGACCTAGTCCAAATTTTACTAACCCTAGCTAACTAACCCAACCCTTGAATTACTTGGCTGGCCAGAAGGGTAGGATCTCCTAGGAAACCCCACACTATGGGACATCAATAGAGGTTAACACAATTACCACACCGACATTTCTTGCCACCAGTTGGTCCAAATAGATAAGACCTCAAATTCAATCAACTAAGTATAGCTCAAGTTTGGAAATGAAATCTGACCTAGTTTGCACGTCTATCAGATTAATTAGGACTTGAGATTTAGAGTGCACGGGATTAGATGATGGGCGTGACGGGGGTGGTTACTCAATTAAATCAATTGAATTGTGTGTGCGTGCCAAACAAGGGTTCTCAAATAATGTTAATTGGTGACGTAGATTTTATGGTTCAAGTAAATAATTCACCAAATTTAGAGTTTTACTTTCAAGGCCTTTTCAAACAAGTTTTAAGTGGACATATAGCGTTTTGCAAGTACGTGACCTTGATCATTTTCCTTTAAACCTTAATAGGCAACTTCTAGATGAATTAATTTTATTTCAAGTAGTGCAGCGCAAATAATGCAATAAAGGCTTCCCAAACACCACTTGGTCAAGTACACACAAAATAAATTTTTTCAGAATTTTTAGTGTTTAAAAATAATTTTTCAGGAATTTGCAACTAAAGATAATAAAATAGTGCAAATAGACCCCTAATGAGTATTTTCCAGAAATAGCAATGGTACAACAGTCAGAAAATTTTTCCAATTTTTTTCAAGAACCTACTTGATTAGAAACCTAATGAAAAAAATTTCATCAAATTTGGAGTTATATAGAATTCAGGAAAATTCGGTGAACCTGGATCTCCAATAGAAAAATTTTAGATTGACCCACTAAGACTAAAAGAATTTTTGAGGATAGTAAAAGTAGAATTTTTGCATCAAATTTGGTGGGATTTTTGTTGCTTTCAAGGGGATCATGCAGTAAAAATTTGAGAATTTTTGGACAGACCAATAGTTCAGAATAAAATTTTTAAATCAGCAAAAAAAACCAATCTGAACTTAGTTAAGATTGGATATGATCTTTAAAGCACAAGAACAGTATAATGGATTTTTTTTTCTTTTTTTCTTTTGATAGAACTAAACTAAGATAAATGCAATTGATGCTAAAGTTCATGAACCTACCAAGATTTAAGATGTAGGCAACATATTTGGAGATCTTCACCTGCACTTTTCTCGTTGTTGCTTTGTGACCCATTCTTGTGAGATGCACGATCCTTAAACATAAAACAAAATGACAAGAGCAAGTTAGATCCCATGAATGCAAATCTAAATGCAACTATTGAAAGAAAAATAATCGTCGTGCCTCCCCGACAACGATGCCAAAAAGTGTTCTGAATGTGGGTATGATCGCTTTTTGTCGTAGTAAGTGCATACATAAACTCTTGAATTTATAAATTAGATCGAACTTGTAAATATGGAAATCATAGTTTAAAAGTAGAGTCCAAGTCATTTGTAGGGAGGTAGTCAGATTAAAATTGCTTTCCAACTAAAACTAAGTAGGATAAGTACTAGAACATGCAACTTCTAACTAAGTACTAGAACTATAATATGATTACTAATAGGAAGTATATAACTTGAAGATAAGTTGAAAACAACTACTAGAACTTTCATTCCAATAATAATAAGAGTTTTGCACAAGTAGAAGTACTACAACTAGAAGACTGATTCTAACTACAACTAGAACTAGAATGAAAATAATCGAAAGTAGGGGTGGGTCACGTAGTCAAAGAAAGTTATTCTAGCGACCCAAGTCCGATGGCTAATAAGATTCCTGATTTGATTTAGGCAGTCTAGATTTGAGTTGATACCTTAGAACTACTAAGTCTTCAATGTTAAGGTTTTGTGTATAATTCCTTTATTTTGGTGAAGAATGGAGATTGATGACTTTGATGCGACATAGGTTAAACTCACAAGTTGGTTTCTCGTGTAAGTACTATTTTCTAGAAGGTTTTTCGCTTAGAATTTTACTTGAGGACTAGCAAGAGAAAGGGATGTGGGTGTGATATTTCCATATTTATTTCTATTAATTATTGCCTAACTAATGTTAGTCTAAAGGTATTTTGGATTAGAATGTATTCAATTAGGTTAGATTACTCATTTTAGGTCATTCTGTAAATAATGCATACTTGTAGGTTTTTGAGCAATTTTTCTTACAATTGTATCTAGTGCCTTAATGTGTTTATTTTTATATGTGCAGGTACATAATTTTAGGTTGTTTGGAGCAAAGCTGAGTGGACTTTCTGAATTTAGATCACATAGAAGAGGACTGAGCCTAATTGGTGGACCTATTGGAAAACCCAATTAACCTAGACCCCAACCCAATTTAGGAACCTAATTAACCCTAGCCTAATTAGCCAACCCAATTGGCTAACTATGAGCCTTAATTTTAGACCAATTAAGGCCAGCCAAGTTACGGTCATACCTTATAAAAAAAATCCAATGTCTAAACCTAATCCTAAATCCTAGCCGAACAAACCTTATTTGGTCATCCCTTTTATCCTCCAATAAATACTATTTTGGATGGTCAAAATGCACCATAATTTATCCATCACTAGTTCTAAATCTTAGGTTCATAAATTTTCTACCTAAATGCCTATCTTAGAACCCTATACCAAATTTTATTCCTAATCCTAAACTTAATTTTAAAATTAGTATTAGCATGACATATTTTTAGTATTTTGGCCATAACTTTTCATTTCAAATCAAAATTGAGTGATTCAAGTTGCGTTGGAAACATGATTTCGAGGGCTACAACTTTGATTTTATATGTAACATAAAATTCAGAATAAAAAGAGGCCAAAATTTTGAGAGATTCATATTCCTCCATCATCCTCTCAAAGCCATCCTAGCCCTCAATCAATTCCAACAATACCTAACCTATTCTATCCACATATTCCTTCATCCTACCCTTTGATTCTTAGACTCCTAATCCTAGCCCTTTTATTTTGGTGATCCAAGGCAACTTGGATCAACCAATCACAAGCCTTCTTGACCTCCATTTAAACACCCTAGCCACCCCCCCTTAGGATCAACTTTTCCTACTTAATTTTCTATCTTAGAATAGATCCACTAATTAGAACTAGTCCTTTACTTCTCCTTGGAGATTGTGGTTGTGACTTTGCATCTACTTCTGCATTGCTACTCTGAACTTCATTTTTGAAGCCCTTAGTTCTTAGTCTTGATTTTCTAGTTCTAGCTATAATTAGATTTGACTTCAAGCATTCTTCTATCTGTAATCATCTTCTGACATTAGAGTTTGCAATAAAGTTCTAGTAGTTCTTTTCCAACTTGCCTTGAAGTTTTTTACTTTCTTCTAGTATTTATATTAGTTGCATGCTATTAGTTCTAGTTGTATTCTAATAGTAGTAATCTCACATTCAATCTGCTTATATATTTATTAGCAATAGGAAAGTAAATTATTTGACTGCCTTTTTGCGAACGACTTAGAGTCATTTTTGAACTATGATTTCCGCATTTGTGAGTTCGATTTGAATATAAGTTTAAGAGTTTTTAACGTGATTATACTATGATGAAAGTGAATTTTCACAATCATCTCCCTATTCAGAACACTTTTTGCATAGGGATATGGTTACGAAAAATATGCTTTCATCGTAGTATGAGCATGTAGAAGCTTTTAAATTTATTTCACATCGAACTTGTGAATATAAAACTAAAGTTCAAAAATGGAGTCTGAATTGTTTGTAGGGAGGCAATAAGAATAATTTTGCTTTCCTAATTAATTATGCTAACATAATTGAAATTAGGTAGAGTACTACTAGAACTATAACTAAGTAGAAATGTACTAGACTATTAACATGCAATTACTAACTATAGTACTACTACAATAAGTCGACAAATAACTTGAAGGTGGGTTTAAAAACAACTAGTAGAAGAAATTTATTGAATATAATGAGAAGTTTGCACAAGTAGAACTAATAGAGTGCTTTCATCATTATGAAATTACAACTAGAACTAAGTTACTACAACTAGAACTTTGGACTAAGAGAAATGCAAAATCTATGGCCTTCGAAGGCGAAATATAAAGTATGGCATCGACATGGATGTGAAGGTGCACTCCGAATCTCCAAGAACAAGAATAGAGGACTAATTCTAGTTAGTGGAATTTCTTTGGAGGGAGGAAGACTATGAGGAATTGAATGCCTAAGGGGGGTTGGCTAGGTGTTTTTATATGAAGAATGGAGGCTTTCTATTGGCTGGTTTAGGTTGCCTAGGATCACTAAGGTGTAGGGCTAGGATTAATTGGATTAGGGATTAAGGGTTAGGATTAAGGGCTAGATGATAGAATAGGTTAGGTTTTTGTTGGAAATAATGGAAGGCTAGGATGGCTTTGAGAGGATGATGGAGGGTTATGATTCTCTTGAATTTTTTACCTCTTTCTATTTTTAATGTACATAAAAGTAAACTTGTATCCCTCGAAACTTGCTTTCTAACACAACTTGAATCACTCAATTTGAATTTGAAATGAAAAATGTATGGCCAAAATACTAAAGATGTATCATGCTGCTACGAATTTCGAGATTAAGTTTAGGATTAGGAATAAGATTTGGTTTAGAATTTTAAGATAGGGATTTAGGTAAGCAATTTAGGAACCTAGGATATCTAGTGGTGGTTAAATTATTGTGTATTTTGACAATTTAAAATAGTATTTATTGGAGGATAAAAGGCATGGCCAAATAAAGTTTATTGGGTTAGGATATATGTTCTAGGTTTTCCTAGGTTTTGTTGGGATTTTTGGCGGATAGGGTTAGGTATCCTAGGTGGTTGACCACTATAGGTTTTAAGATAAGGTTTCTAATTTGGGTTAGGGTCTAAGTGAATTGGGACTCTAAATAAGTCCACCAATTAGGCTTAGTTCTCTTCCAAGTGTGCTCTTATCAAAAAGTCCATTCAACCTTACTCTGATCAACCTGAAATTTTGGCCCTGCACATACAAAAATAAACACATTAAGGTGCTAGATACCGTTGTAGGAAAAATTGCACAAAAGCCCAAGTGTATGCACTATTTACAAAATGACCTAGAATGGCTATTTTGACCTAATTAAATGCAATTTAACCCAAATTGCCATTAGACTAACATTATTAGGCATTAATTAACATAAATAAATATGAAGTTATCAACAAGTGCCGAGGGGTGACATGTTATCATCACATTCTCAAGGTGAGTATATACTCCACCTCTCAAGCAATGGGAACCCCTCCAATCAACTTGTATTTTCAAGCATCTCCTAAGTTAGATCCTTGAGGGAT
This sequence comes from Thalassia testudinum, assembly GCA_037157565.1. Taxonomy (NCBI): domain Eukaryota; kingdom Viridiplantae; phylum Streptophyta; class Magnoliopsida; order Alismatales; family Hydrocharitaceae; genus Thalassia; species Thalassia testudinum. The sequence goes on from JAZHRO010000003.1 coordinate 90,999,198, forward strand.
CCTTTTTTTAGAAAGAGAAAATTTTGTGGTTCTATATTTATTAAGCATACTAAATTAGACCAAAGTGCGTGAGGGGTGGATGCTTAAGTTACCAAAAACTCGCAAACCCAAGGGCAAGCACAAGGGTCAGTTGCTCTCTATGCCTTTGACTTAATACATTGTCCTCACGGTCTCTTCGAGGATTCAGGAAACAATTTGAATCTTAGTAAGTACTCATGTTTGTAAGCCTAGTTCAGGCCCAAAGACTCTGAACCTACGACTCTTCTCAAATCTCTCAAGGATTAGAGACTACTTGGCTCTCATAGATAGATTGTGTCCTTGTTTATATAATATTAATTGCTTTATTTTCTTTTTAATACCATTTTTTTAATTTTTAAATAAACCAAGAAAATGCATGCATGCTAAATTCAGAAACTCAGGTTCTACCTCCATGACATGCTTAAAATGTACAATGTCCTCATTGTGTACAAAGGGAAGATATTACCTGAAGTGGAGTTGGCTACCCCCCAATGAGTGTTGTATTTAACGTTGGCCGCCAGATGTTTTAAGTCCTATAAATTAGGTTCCATAGATAGGTGTGTAGGCCTTAAGAATAAGCATAATATGACTGGCCTACAGAATAGGTAGCCAAGGATATGGGTGAGTTGGTGATGAAGCGTGATGCCAAAAGCTCACTAGAAACAGTTAATATAGAGAATGTTATGAGCTACCCTGAGAGCTTTATAATGGGGAGAATTATAAACTACCTTTTAAATATCAAAAAGTAGAGGATAAAAAGGATTCTTACAAGAACTAAGGGTTTTTAAAGATTTGTGCCAATTGAAGTTTAACCCGTGCATGTCAAGGTGATGACTACAAGCATCAACCCAAACTTTCCACTCCACCTTAAGATGGGTTGTTCTGATTTTCCCACCAGAGATAAGGTACACATAAGAATTCGCTTTAAATTCACAAAGCCCATCTATGAAATACAAGTCCCTCACATCAAGAGGTGAGGGTTCGAACTTGGTTATATCAACCTTAGCATCTAGTTCAATTGTGAATGTTTCAAATTTAGGTTTATTATTGATTGATGTGAAGGTGGTCATCCAAGATTCATTAAATTTGAAATTCACTAATTCCACTTTATCTTCACCTTGATTAAGGAAGGGTTTCCATCAATAAACTCATCAGAATAGAATGTTTCATATTCAAATTGAGTTTCTCTTTTAATATCCTCCTCATGATCCAACATTTCTAGAGAGACATCCTCAAAAATGAAACTCTCATAGTCAATATCATCTTCCACCTCGAATAATTCTTCCATATCATCCATTTCCTCTTGCAGGTAATTAGAATAGGCACCCTTTGAAACACTCTGCAAAGGATTTGTTTCCATTATATTAGGGGTGATTTCCTTTGTATCTTCCTCTATTATGTCAATCTGAGTTAATTGCTCATACTTGCTCTTCTTGAACGCCTGAAAAACATTAAGTGAAATCTTTTTGTTGCTAAACCCATTTCTATGGCCCCAATCCTACAATTAATCACAAAATTGGCAATAGTAAGGATAGGCTGACAAAGGATAATGGAGGGTCCAGTGGATCGGTTGGTGAGGTCCGTGTCCAGAACTAGGAAGTCCATAGGGAGAAGAGGTCTTCTACCTTAACTAGAACATCCTCTAGTAGACCTCCAGCCTTTTTCAGAGACCTGTTGACGAGTCGATTTTCATTTTGGAAGTAATTTTACACATAAAATGACGCATTGTAGTATGCAAGTGGTGTTAAACCAGTCGTCAAAGTAATTAACATTAAACCACTTGCAGATGGAGCGTGCCGTGTCCACATGGAGGCACTAACTTGATAAAACTTGCAAGAATCTAAAATAAAATGTTTAGTAACTAATCCCCCAAGAAACAAAGACAAAATCATCTTCAGATTAGGTCATCAATGTCTAAATATGTTGGAATGGTAGTTATGAAGAATAAGAGGGATGTTCTCATAAATGTGCCACAATAGAATATCCAATAAATAAAAAATCCTCTCCCCACAATGGCATAACATGTAATTATTAATTAAACATAAAATAGAGCACTTCCTTCAAGAGCTTTCCACGCACGAAGCGATGGACGGAGGTAAGAAGCTCATTGGAGGACAAGTTAGCCAGGCCACTTTTGATGGCAATGGTGGTGCAGCAAATGGTTGCCGGAGCCGGTGACGGTGAAGAGGAGACGGCGGTGGGTTGCGGCTACTATTGGAGACAAGGGAGAGGTGGTGGTGGTTGCTTGCTGTTGGAGGAGCGCATGGAGAGGAGAAGGGCGTGCACTAGAGTGTGGCATGCACGCGTGGCTAGGGCTCGGGCAGGCAGTGCACGCGACCACCTTGCTGGACGTGACGCAAGGGGGCACCATCGCGTGGGTGCTACTGCAGCTTGTAGCTATTGCACAACCATTGTGAGGTGTGTGAGGGATGCATGTGGTGCTCGTTGAGCACTGGTGAGGAGTGCTAACGGAGGTGCTGGTCGGCGAGGAGGTGGGCTATGGCTGTCTACTTGAGGTGGCGATGGTGAGTTTTTGGAGGTGGCTATTGGTTCTGTTGAGGTGGAGGAGAAACAGAGGAAGAGGAAGAAGAAGAAAGAAGCAAAGATGAATAGGGGAAACGTGGTAGTGGATGTTTGTGAGAAAGAGCGAAATGATGGAGAAGAGGGTATTCACATGGCTAGTGTGGCCACACTCTCAGTGAGGTGGAGCCATGAAGGCTTATGCACGGTGTTGGCACAAGTCCACCAGCTTGGCGTGGTGAGCTATCACCTCACCAGCCCACAGTGTGGTGGAGCTCAGCCGTGGAGGCTTGCAGTGATGAATGACACATGGTGGTGGTGTGGGTGGTGGGCTCCTTGATGGCAGTTGACGATGCTTGTTCTTATACTGTAGGGAAGGTGATGGAATGGTGATGGTGTGTGACAGAGATCTGGACATTATGGAGAGCTTTCATGGGTGGAGTGAATGGCCGCAGGAGGAGCAAGCGGATCCGTTACCTATTGAATAAGAAGAATAAAATAAAATAAGAAATGAGGGTTAATTATTTATAAGTCCTCAAAAGAAATGTTAATTCAAATGAATGAATGCATTACAACCTAAAAGATTAATTATTTCAATGCATGCTATGTATAGGAAACCTTAAATGCATGAACTAATTAAATGCATGAAATATGCATGAAGGCAAATCTATAAATTAATCTATTTACATACTAATGTATGCTACTTATATGTTACTATTAATATAATAACTAGGCATTTATATAACTAATTTGTCCACAAATATGGGCTCATCAAATGCCCCCATGCCTACCTTTTTTGCTAGTCCCTAGGAAACTCAAGCGATAACCTAGCACTTCAAGTAGACTAGCTAACCCAATTGATTTTCCCTTATAAACATGTTATGTTACTGACTTTGGACCTAAGGTACCTAAGTAGAAGCTTAGTTACAGACTTGATCAACTAAGGACAAGTTGCAGGCACAGGTTTCCTTGATTTCTAGCTCTACCATAGGGTTTATTGGTCCCAGAGATTAAAGCTTCTGTGCATGTACAATGGTCTTATTTATTTGAGGTTGGTATGTTTTCCAACCTAGAAAGAGAATAAGAAGGATTTCTTTTTTTGTAATATATATATATATTGTTTGATTCCTCTAACTCTAACCTTGTATCAGCTATCAACACGGTTTGTGTCAGATTCATGAAACCTCGAAGGGTGCATGGCTTTCGATGCTTCAAGATATCACCACCCATGGTGACCCCAAGAACTCCTAGCAATCGACACTTCGAGATAGTTTCGCCCATGGATTTCTTAATCAAATTCAAGCTTGTGGCAATAGACACTTCGAGATAGGGTTGCCCATGGTAGCAGAATCGCACAATGTGCTTACGTGCCCCCAGTAGGATGGATATCCTAAGAGACAAGCACCAAGGAGGTGGCATGTTATCATCGCATCATCAAGGTTAGTATATACTCCACCTCTCATGTAGCAGGAACTCACCTAATCAAGTTGTGTTTTCAAGCTACTCCTAAGTCAAAACCGAGAGAAGCAAATTTTCTTTAAGAAAGGAATTAAGGTGATCACTATTTACACAAGACCAAGTGTGTGTGAAATGTGGATGCTTAAGTTACGAGGACCCATAAACCATAAGGTAGAAAAAGATACCAGGTACTACCCAGCCCTTAACTCAAACCCTAGCTTTCCTTCCTCAACCTCTTCAGGAATGGTCCACATCTTAACTCCTACTTGAGTTTTTAAGTCCACAAAGGATCCTAAGGGTCTAAAGCTAGTATCTCAACTTAGCTTCTAAAGTTAGACACCTAGAGTCGACTTAATCTAACCTATTGCCCTGGTCTCAAGCCTAAGATTGTAGGGCCCAACTAGTTAAGCTCAATGCAATTATTTTTTTGGTGTAAATGCATGCTATGCAACATTATGCAGATGTATGCAATTTTGTATATATGCTATGTATATCCCCTAAGTACACCTCCCCATGCCTAAAATCTACAATGTCCCCATTGCATAGAAGGGTATTACCTGGGTCAGAGTTGGGCTGTCATTATTTTTTTGGCATCCAAGTAGCCAAAGAACCTGCAAGTCTGGTTCCAAAACAAAAGAAATAGGCCCTAAAAATGAGTGAAGTAACACAGGCCTAGAAAACAGATAACCTAGGATGTTGGTGAGCTGATGATGAATCCTGAAGCAAATGCTCGCCCAATTAGGATGGGAATGAAATCATCCCAGGTCACCGGAGGAGGTTCTAAATGATAGGCGGGAATAACGACTTCCATAAAGGTAGGGGGAGGATGACAAGGATCCTCCAAAAGAGATGGGGAAGGAATGGTGTAAAGATATACCACCAAGGTGATGGACTGACCATAGAAAGCATCAATCCATACCTGGTACCCTAATACAGGAAATGTTGGTTTGATAAACCCCTTGGTTAAAATAGTAGTGAGCATGTTTTTAAGCCAAGGATTGTCTAGGGTGTCCAAGTTTCAAGGTTGCGGGATGGCCATATGATCTAGGTTGGGTTTAGTTGGCTTGGTGTCCATCCCTAACAATCTTTCTAATTCTTTAATTGTATCCCTAGCATCCCTACTGATGTCATGTATATCATCCTACACTGCATCAATGATCATTTCAAGGTAGGGAGTCAAAATTTTACCTTCAGGCATAGGCAAATCAAAGGGTGACTACGAATCAAATGAAGGCATGGAAGCAACAGACTTAGGGATTACCTTATCAATCTCATCCCCAAGTTCTTGTTTCTTACTCAATTCCTCCCCAGAGTCTATATGTGAATCCACATAAATCTCAGAAGTTGCTTCCACACTTTCCATTTTTTGATTATCATGGGGAGGGATATCATCAATGGGTGTGCTAAGGAAACCTGATTTGATCAAATTTGCAACATCCTCGGGTCCTAATTCCTCAAAGATGACATATTTACCCTCAGTGTCACTATAAATCCTAAGTGTAGGTTCCTCAAGTAATTCATCCTCCTTAATAGTCAATTCATCATTCACCCGAGGTTTAAATTTGGCTAACATTTTCGTAGATCCCTTGGGGCACTCTATCTAGGGTAAAATGTTCTTAATTGTATCACCAGACTCCTTAGATAAGTGAATTTTAGGGTCAGGTTCCCTAAGGGTGGGTTTGAGTTCCATTTCGTGATCAAAAGGGAGGGTTGAATTAACAACTTGAGTTTGACCCACTTCATCAAATGACATGAAAATACTACCATCTGGGTCAAGGTCTTCCAATGGTACCATCATTCCCTTCTTTCGACTCCAATATAATTCAGGTGGATACTTAACTTGATCATCATCTTCCTCAGGTTGCAACCTTTCTTCATCCAATGCATAGCTACTTTCATTCATATCCTCCTCCCACTTAAGGTGTGGACCTCTCAAGGAAGTGTCATCTAGCAGGGAAGGTTCAAAATCAATCCTCGAAAAGTAGCTATTATCCCTTACATAATCCCCAACATTCCCCTCCAACTTAGGGCGTGGCTCTCCCAAGGAAGATGCATCTTCTGTAGAAGGGTGGAAGTCATCCTCAAGGGTGTAAGTTAGGTGGCTAATGTCTTCTTTTCCTTATTGGCGTACTCTCAAAGATTTTCCTAATAATTCAATCATTTCATCTTGCATTTTCTGTATTTCCATCTTCAAGGATCACTATTTTTAGCAGATAAGTTAGGCTCAGGGGTATAATAGCTAGGAGTTTCTGTCCAACCATTACAATCAATAGGGAGGATGGGTTGGGTATTTCTATGGTGTGTGGGATATTGGGCAAGGCAAATCCCACTCCTAGGTTTTGCTCACTGATTTAGGGCTTAATTAAACCAATATTCCTGCAGTAGGGGTACAAAGGATCCCAATGATTGTCATTTTGTCCAACAAAGGATGGACCATTTCGGTGTATAGAACAAAGATCACAGAATGGGGGTAAGGGTGTGGGTAAGATGTGAAAGAATGAAAGTCAACATGGCCCATTCTAACTCACACCCAAGTCCAATTCTTCCCCAAGTAAACAAACACAAATCAAAGGACTTTTTAGGTCTTTAATCAGTTAAGGCCTTTGAGATTTAAGTCCAATTGTAGGTAACAATACAAGTTGCCCAAATAGTTACATGCCTACTTGTCAACCTACGATATTCCTAATAAGACCTAGCTGGGACTTGGGCAATCCTCCCTAAAGCCTAAAAATTCCAACCACCTCCAAAGACGAGAAAGAAGGATGCAAGTAGGCCTAAGCCTTCCTTTGAAGTGGTGCGTTTAAACTACCCTCAATCTATAATTTTGGAGGTGCTTGAGCCTTCAAGCTAAAGTTCGAGTCACTTTAGACCCTAGTAGTAGGAGGGCTCTTTCCTAGCAGCTCAAGACTTATGAAGTGACTATATGTGTACCTTGGTGCTCAAAGCATGCATGTGTGCATCCATCGTAAAAGGATTTTGAATTTTGAATCACACGCTAAGTTTGAAAATCAAATCCTTGGTTTTTAAATGTTCCTCCTTTAATTAGTCCTTTCTCAGAAAATGTGACCACTTGTTAATTCTTTCAAAATAATTTAGGTGGTCTTGTCTTTAAATCCAGATGCAAATGCATGAATAATATATGGATGCAAAGTAAAAGAGAACGTACCTTGCCTCCCATAATCTTCAATGAGATGCACACAAATGCAAGAAAAATAAATCTAGAGGCTGCTCATTCACGCCTAAATGATTCGTCCTAGAGGCATGTAGCTTCTTGTAGGTAGCTCGTGTATTTTTTTTTTACCTACTTATGCACAAACAAAGGAAAGGATAAACAACCACAAAATAAAATGAAAACCTAGATCTAAAGAAAAGGGAACATGCTCCTGAAAAATTACCCAACACGGGCCTAAAAGAAAGTCAGGGAACAAACCCCTAAAGATTTACCCCCGAACAAGGGTCTTCCAATGAATGAATGTACGAAAATAAAGAAAAAATAAAGTTCTAAAACCTAAATTCTATCTACTCAAAATGGAGGAAATGATGATTGCAACTCCCTCGAAATGTTCTCCTCTGAATCATGGCTCAAGGTCCACCTCAATTGTGCATGCGGTGGCTATGATGCTCCCAATGTGTGGCCAACTGGTGATGTCAAGGGTCGCTTGATCTCTGAGGCTGGTTTAGTAAGATGTAGGAGATATGCGTACCTGGCACCAAAAAGATCGAAGTTAAATATGCCTCAAAAATAATGTGTGATGAAATAAATAAATAAGTGTGATTTAACAGGCCTGTTGCCTCCTAGGAAACGACGCCATTTGACGAGTTAGTTTTTGCTTTGGAAGTAATTTTGCAGATAAAATGACACATTGTAGTATGCAAGTGGTGGAAAACTAGTCATCAAAATAATTAAAATTAAACCACTCTCTAATGGAACGGGTCGTGTCCACAGGGAGGCACTGACTTGATAAAACACGCAAGAATCTAAAATAAAATGTTCAGTAACTAATCCCCCAAGAAACAAAGATAAAATCCTTTTTAGATTAGGTCTTCAATGTTTAAATATGCTGGAATGGTAGTTATGAAGAATAAGAGGGATGTGCCCATAAATGTGCCACAATAGAATATCCAATAAAAAAAAATCCACTCCCCGCAATGGCATAACATGTAATTATTAATAAAATGTAAAACATAGCAATTCCTTCAAGAGCTCTCCACACACGAAGGAAGTGATGGCCGGAGGTGAGGAGCTTGCTGGAGGACAAGTTGGCCTAGCCGCTTCTGATGGCGGTGGTGGTGCGGCAAATGGTTGCCGAAGCCGACGATGGCAAGGAGGTGATGGCGTTGGGTTGTTCGCCGACTCGAGATGCATTTGGAAAGGTAGATATTATTGTCGTAGTGCGAATCGCAATGGAACAAATAAATTTATAAGGACCAGTGAGTACTAGGTCGTTCGCAGAGAGGCAATCACGATTTTTGTATGGAAGCTTTTCAAAAAACTTGCTTTAAATAGATATATATATATATATATATATATATATATGTATATATGTATAGATTAGATATGTAGAAGATCAAAATTTTATTACATTTAGAAATAGTTTTTCAAAATAGAGATTGCTATTCTAAACAATAACTAGAGAGAGAGAGAAATAAGAGGACGCCGCTTTGTGAGATTCTTGTGTGAAGTACGGTAGCACTTCAGATCTAGAGTGCAGGGATGAAGGTCAAAGCAGAGTTGCAGAGGGAGAGAGGTCTGGAAGAGAGATAGTGGAAGTTGTATCTAAGATGGAGATGTCTATTAACTAGGGTCCCTGGGCCTTCTTTTATAGCTTTGATGAGGGGCAAACTGGGCTTTTTAGCCCCTAAAATTGTGTAACAACTCCTGGACGATCAGATCCGTTGATCGAGAGATCAACAAACCAAATTGTGCCTCAAAAAGAATTCTAAAACACCTTCAACGCTCAGATTAAGCCTCTGGCCGACATGTGGCAGCTCCACGGCCGTTGGATCATGATCGCATGGTTCAACACTTGCCACGCACCTGCTTCAACTCCTGCCTACCCATTTCTCTCTCCTCACGTGTGCTGCTAGTGGTCGGACTTGGTTAGGTTGTTAATATGGTGATTTTATCATTGAAGTGTGTATAGTGGTTAACCTAAATCGAGCCTAACCATCTCTTTACAAAATATTTTTTTTTACCTGGCCTATTTGATTTTATCTTGGTCACTTTTAGGCCCAGGGTCGAACTCAGGAAAGTGGGGTTAGAAGTCAAGTTTCTACGCCTGTCCTACAACGAATCTCTTCCATTCGTTTATTGTGTTTTTGGGGTTTTTTTTCTATTTAGATTTTTTTCTAATAATTCTTGTCCTTGAGTCACACCCTCAAAATTAGGTTCTTGGCCTTGAGCCAAAATAGGGTTCCAAAACGGGTCTTGCTATTCTCAAGATGGAGTACCTGCGAGTCAAGGATTATCTTTTCTCTTTTACATATATTTTTTTATCTTTTTACTAGCAGGAAAGCGAAATAGAAATAAAGTAAATATAGTATATATATATAGGTATATATTATATATGTATAAAGGGGTGGGGGTGGAGGCGGAGATGGAGTGTAGCACGGTGTCGAGTTGGTCATCGTCTAGAAAGATGCAACCAATAGGATGAAGTGCCGTGTGTAAGGTGGATTGGTGGAAGATGAATGCGAACACGCTTTTTGTACGCGTGTATCGGGTAATATCAGCAACCGGTGCAGATATTCCCACGATACAACGTATGGTAAGTAATGTGAAAATATATATATATATGTATATATGTAAATATATCTATATGTATATATGGTTATAAATATATAGGTATATATGTAGTTATATGTATATATATATATATATATATATATGTATATGTATATATATATAGGTATGTTACTATATGTATATATATATATATCTATATGTATGTATATGATACTATATAGATGTATATATATATATGTGTATGTATATAGTAATATATGTATATGTAGATATATGTAGATAAATATATATATATATAAGTATATGAGTATATACATGTATATATATATGTATACGTATATAAGTGTATGTATATATGTAGATATATATGTATATAAAAATATATATATATATATAAGTATATAGATGTATATATATATGTATATATGTATAATAATACTTAGTTATATAGGTTCTAATATATATATATATAGATATATGTATATATATATATATATATGTCTATATAAGTATATGTAGATATGTAAATATATATGTATATATTTACATAAGTATATATATATATGTATGTATACTAATACTTAAGTATATAGATACTATTATATCTATAGATATAAGTGTATATATATATATATATGTATATAAATATATATATGTATATATATATAAGTATATAATAGTGTATATGTGTGTGTGTGTATGAGAGTGTGAGTGTGTGTGTGTAAGTGTCGACAGAGACATAGGAGAGAGTGCTGTGAGAGAGATAGAGATAGAGAAAGAGCTGGAGTGAAGGCTGGAGGGTTTAAGGCATCTGCAGCACTCAGGGCGTCGTCTGATGGTTTCAATCACGTGCGCAGGCGCGTATGCACGCGAGGACGTGCACGCTTGGAGGGAGTGAGTGTGTGGAGAGAACTGTAGCGCACAGCGCTGTGCGGAGAGCTGGAGTGGGCGCACGTAGATACACGCGGGCGAAGGGAGCGGGCGACACGGGTGGGTGCGGGCGCTGGTAGAGGACCACACGCAGACGCGCGGGCGGGCGCTGGAGCGGGATGTGGGGTGAGACGCACGCGCGAGCGAAGGTCGGTTGCGGCACACCGGGTGACCGGATAAGTGAGAAACTTATTGGTCACCCCACTGTAGCCACAGTGTTCCGCAGAAATGCGTGAACAGTGGCTACAGTGGCTGGGCGAGCCACGCAACCGAGAGCGGACAGTGCTGTGAGTGCGGACTGCTCGGGGCTGGCGCACGTGAGCTGGCGCACGTGAGCTGGTGCACGCGTGGAAGGGGTGCACCGGTTGGTTGCGGGCGCGGAGATGTTCGCGACAGAGCACGCGGAGAGGGAGGCAATGGCGGAAGTGCTTCAAACAAAGAAATAAGGAAAAAACCACCATGCCCACCAGCTCTTTGATGAGCTGGGCGGTGGTGGACTCACGGTGGTGGATGTGCACCACCGTGAGGTGCTCCTGTCCGCAGAGTGTCTCCTCAGAGGACGAGGGCCTGCGTATGGAGGGAGAGGGGGAGGAGGTGGCCTGGAGAAGAAGTGGAGCTACTGTGTTTTTTGGCTTTTTTTTTCTCGTGGACCAGGCTCCCCTATGTAAGAAGGAGCCGAGCTCTTTTTATAGAAGAAGAAAGCATGCACAGCCATGCCCTGGCTGTGCTTGGCTTACATGCGACTGTAGGGAGTGGCTGTAGAGCATGGCTGAGCAGGACATGGTGTGAAGAAGAAGAAGCCCTTTCTTGCAGTCGCGAGAAGAATTCAAAGTCAAGTAAAATAAAAAATAAAAAATGGTGAATTTTGCAAAGATGCACTTGCGGAAAAATGTTAATTGCAAGGCCATTTATTTCACTCTCCTCCCCTCTCAATTAAATGCATGCATGCGTGTATTTTTAAAAATGAGACTATGGGAACCTAATATGCACTGGTAATGCTAGGAAATAGCACAAGATGGCACAATTGCAGGTGTATTTTTATGGTGCAATCATACCTCCATGCCTATCTTTTGCTAGTCCCTTGCAAAACATTTTTTTAGTATTTAGAAATGATCTTTAAGCTGAAGATTTTCTCTTGAGGCAACATAGGTGTGTTTATTGTTGGATATTGTGAGAACCAATTGTAGAGAAGACTACCAGTACTTTAAGTCTCACATGACATAGATCATCTCTCAACTAGGACTCTTGATATTTAAACCTTAAGTACAATTTCTAGGACCCAGGAGGTTTTTGCCATACTCGAGAGCTCAAGAGATTATGGCTTGTGCTTAGTGATGGATCAAGACTGACCAGATGAACATTAAGACTCAAGCCCAGGGTTTCATGAATTTTTAAGTACAGGTTGGTCCCAGTTTCAGCTCATGTCTTTGGATTGACCCTTAAAAAGATGATGAAAACTCAACTCCCATTTTCTGATATTTGTGGCTCAAAGAGAACAGGGTAGAAATTTTTTAAGGGAAGACTTTTACAGATATTTGCGAGATATACTGACTTATTTGCATCTTTTTTTTTTTGAAACACGTGTCAGTATATCTCTTACAACTTTATTTGGAGGAGCACACTTTTCTTTTTGGTGGGAAAGTTTCTTTTTGGTGGAAAGAGTCTCCTAAACACAAGACTAAAACCTGGGATAAAAAGTCTACCTGCACGCACAGGTAAGGACTCCACCTTCCCTAATGAACACCAGGGTTGGATCTTATGTTCACCTGGTCTTTCTAGATATGTGTAGTGTGAACCAAGATTACTTAGGCTCTCAAGTTGAAGCAAACCAATGGATCCTGTACTGGTGTCTCAGGTACAAGAATACGTCCTTAGTTAGGAGAGATTCCGATCTATTTTGTCAATGATCAAGTGAATTAAGCTAAGCCTGAGCGAATCAAGCTTCTGTGCCCTGGAAAGTCTTAAAAACAGCGGTTGAATATCCATTAACACTTATTGTATTTTTGTTTTAGCTTTCAGATCATTACTAAACACCATTTCTATATATATATATATATAGAAACTGCATGATACCCTAAAATACCCAGATCTTAAGGATGCCTATCCACCCCCCCATGCCAAACGATGCTATGTCCTCATATGCATGCAGGGAAGGGTAGAGAAAGGATGAAAGATCGGGTAACAAGAGCTGAAGTGCAGGGTATACAGCAGGGTGGTAGGGTCGGTGGATGGTGGGTGGTGAAGTGAAAAGTGAAGTGATCGTGACAGTGAAGTGAAAAGTGATGGTGGATGGTGAGTGTTGTTGGGGTGCATCCCAACGAGCGCTGAATTTAATGTCCCCAGTTGGACTCAGAATGAGGCAAAGAATTAGTTACCCTCCAGCAGGGCAACAGTTTCTCCAACGGTAGTAGGTTCATGAGTCAGATAGGGTTTCAAATGCTGCCCGTTGACCGTAAATTTATGCCCAGATTTGGGATCTTCGATCTCGACGGCCCCGTTGGGAAATGGTCTTGAGACCATGAAAGGACCAGTCCATTTGGACTTCAATTTCCCAGGAATGAATTTGAGTCGGGCATTATAGAGCCAAACTTGCTGAGATGGCTCAAATTCTTTCCGCTGAATACGGCTGTTGTGAAAAGCCTTGGTGCGTTGCTTGAAAGTTAAAGCAAAATCATAGGCTTCACGATGGAGCTCTTCCAGCTCCTGGAGTTGGAGTTTCCTTTCTCGACCACATAGGTTTGGGTCGAGGTTACATTGGCGAACCACCAAATAAGCGTGGTGCTCCAACTCCACGGGCAAATGACAAGGCTTCCCGTAAACGATTCTATAAGGAGACATACGAAGGGGAGCCTTGAAGGTGGTTCGATATGCCCAAAGTGCGTCAATCAGCTTGTCGGACCAATCCTTACAGTCAGGTCGAACTGTTTTCTGGAGAATCTGCTTGATTTGCCGATTCGACACCTTTGCCTGGCCGTTCGTCTGAGGATGATACGGGGATGCGATACAATGGTGGACTCCGTATTTCCTTAGAAGTGCTCGGAAAGAAGCATGGGTAAAGTGGCTTCCTCCATCCGAGATAATGGCTCGAGGGATCCCAAAGCATGCAAAGATGTGGTCTTTGACAAAGCGAGTGGATAGAATATGGTCAACACGATGCACGGGAATAGCCTCAATCCATTTTGAAACATAGTCAACAGCCACGAGAATGAATTCGAGGCCGTTGGAAGGAGGAAAGGGACCCATGAAGTCAATTCCCCAGATGTCGAAGATTTCTGCAGCTAGGATGGGTTGTGAGGGCATCATGTCACGACGTGACATTGACCTTAACAACTGGCACCTAGTGTAATGCTTGGCATAATTGTGTGCATCCTGGTGAAGGGAGGGCCAAAAGAAATTGCACTGCAACACCTTGGCTATAGTTTTCCTCCCAGAGAAATGGCCTCCACAGGCCTGATCGTGGCAGAAGGATAGCACACTAGGGAACTCGTTGTCAAGAACACAGCGACAGATGATTTGATCAGCACCTATGCAAAAAAGAAGTGGATTATCCCAGAAATAATACTTTGCTTCTGCCATGAGACGCTTGTGCTGGTTTTTAGGCCAGCCACGTGGAAGGGATCCAAAAGTAAGGTAAATGGTAATGTCGGCATACCACGGTCCACTTGCCACATTTATTGCCAATAGGTGCTCATTAGGAAAAATTTCATTGATCGGCAGAGTAAGTCCAATATGGTCAGGGTCCAGTCTGGAAAGGTGTTCAGCCACAACATTCTGGGCTCTGGCCCTATCGTGGATCTCAGTGTCAAATTCTTGGAGCAGAAGGATCCAACGAATTAGTCTAGGCTTATCATCCTTCTTGTGCATGAGATGGCGAATGGCCGCATGATCAGTGAAAACAATAATGTGAGAGCCCAAAAGGTAAGAGCGGAATTTCTCCAGCCCAAAGACGACCGCCAGTAGTTCTTTTTCAGTGGTAGTATAATTACGCTGGGCCTCGTCCAACGTCTTACTGGTGTAGTACACCACGAAGGGGTGTCTATCGCGTCTTTGTCCCAGCATGGCTCCGATTGCAAGGTCGGAAGCGTCACACATGAGTTCAAAGTCGAGGGACCAATCAGGCTGTTGGAGAACAGGGGCCTTGGTGACGGCATTACGTAGCTGCGTGAATGCTCGTATGCAGTCGGGGCCCATATCGAAGGGTACGTCGGTTGATAGGAGATGAGTTAAGGGTCGAGAAATTTTGGAGAAGTCTTTGATGAATCTCCTATAGAAACCGACGTGTCCCAGGAAGGAGTGGATTTGTTTGACAGAGCCAGGCATAGGTAAATCAACAATTACATCAAGCTTAGCTCTGTCGACCTCGGTACCCCTATCGGAGATGATATGCCCGAGAACAATTCCCTCATGCACCATAAAATGACTTTTTTCCCAGGAAAGCACGAGGTCTACATCAATACATCTACTAAGGATAGGGGTCAGGTCGACAAGACAGTCATCGAAAGATGGTCCAAAGATCGAGAAGTCATCCATGAAGACCTCGAGAAAGTCACCTACCATGTCATGGAATATCGCCAGCATACATCTCTGGAAAGTTGCTGGCACGTTGCGAAGTCCGAATGGCTTCCTTATGAATGCAAAGGTGCTGAAGGGGTAGGAAAAAGTGGTTTTCTCTTGGTCTCGGGGGTCAATTGCCACCTGGTTATATCCTGAGAATCCATCCAGGAAATAGAAAAATTAATTTCCTACTAACCGCTCCAGGATTTGGTTAATGAATGGTAGCGGAAAGTGATCTTTCTTGGTTGCAGTATTGAGTTTCCTATAATCTACACACACTCTCCAAGATGTAGCAGTGTGTGTAGGGATGGATTCGCCCCTGTCATTGACACGGATGGTGAGTCCTGCCTTCTTGGGCACAACGTGAATCGGACTCACCTAGGGGCAATCGCTAATCGGGTAGATTATACCCACATCCAGCCACTTAATGATTTCTTTCTCAACGGCCTCCCGCATGTTAGGGTTGAGACGTCGCTGCATCTCGCGGGAAGGTCGAGCGTCCTCCTCCGTATATATACGGTGAGTGCAGTAGGAGGGGCTAATGCCAGATAAGTCTGATAATGACCATCCAATGGTTGCCTTGTGTTCTATGAGGACCTTTGTTAGTTTGCACTCTTGCTCCCTGGTTAATTTTGAACTGATGATTACAGGGAGCGTTTCATTTGGTCCTAAGAAAACATACTTAAGTGTATTAGGCAGTTCTTTCAGCTCGGGAGTGGATGGTGAAAGGTCTGGCATTTCTTGGGACGAGAGTGTCCCAGGTGGGTTGGAGAACAGGTCAAGAGGAAGAAATTGACCTTCAGATTGGCCAAGAAGAGTGATAAATGCCAATTTATCATCATTCTTATGCATTAAAACAAACCTAGCTCTTAGGATTTTACTCCGCAAATGGGTTTTCGGGTTGCATTTAGGCATAAATTGGTTAGGCATGCATTGCATTTTTTATTGTCGTTTTGATATATTTTTGTGAGTGTTAGGGATGAACAGATATATAGCTCCCTAAAACCTTAGCACTCAAGAAGGCAAATGGTGAAGGAGAAGCCCAGACTAGTTGGAACTCAGCTTAATCTAGCTCACCACAGCTGGAACCTACATCACTTGAACTAGGGTTAGCTCATCCCATCTCCATTCAGCTAATCTCAGCTGAATGGTAGCTCAAGAGAGCTCATCTCAGCTCACCCTAGCTCAGGTCAACTTAGATCCAGCTCAACTTAGCTGAGTCTAGCTCATCTCAGCTCCCATTAGTCCACAGGGAGCTCTAGCTAGCTCAGCTGAGTTGACTGGAGTTCGCCCCAGCTCAGGTCCAACTACATCCAGCTCCACTCAACTCCAACCAGCTGAAGATGACTTCATTCCAGCTTAGGAAGCTCAAGTCTAGCTCTTAGGGACTCAACTTAGCTCAACTCAGTTGAGCTAAGCTACCTTAGCTGCCTCACCCAGTTTGATCCTCCCCAGGAGCATTAGACCCAGCTCACCTCAGCTCCTTTCAGCAGAAGCCAACTTGCTTTAGCTTGGCTTAGTATCTAGCAAAGAACTAGCAAGACAAGCTAGCTAAGGTAGCTCCTTGCAGCTCTCTGTAGCAGCCACCAGCTCTATTGCAGCTCAAGATGACTACCTCCAGGTCTTCTCCCTGAAAACCCTAGCTCCAAATGCCTCCAACTCTACTCCCTACTAGCTAAGCTAGCTAAGCTACTCAA
Organism: Thalassia testudinum; assembly: GCA_037157565.1. Classification (NCBI taxonomy): domain Eukaryota; kingdom Viridiplantae; phylum Streptophyta; class Magnoliopsida; order Alismatales; family Hydrocharitaceae; genus Thalassia; species Thalassia testudinum. The sequence goes on from JAZHRO010000003.1 coordinate 91,016,121, forward strand.
CTTAGCTAGTCCACCTCCATGGCACCAAAACCTACTACCCTACTACCTAAGCTCCAGCAAAAAGACCAGCTACTCCTACTTTATTTTGGTGCCAACTATCCCTTCCATCGCCACCCTACATCCACCATCAAAACCCATCTCCACCCTTCATTTTTTCCCCGCAAAATTGCCTTCTAGAAGGTAATTTTGGAGGGAAAACCAAGGCACCTCTTCATTTCCCTCCCATTTTTCCCTCCAAAAATATCCAAGCACCCCTTCATTTCCCTCCAAAAAAACACCATAACCACCCCCCTTCCCGTCCTATAAATACCCTACCCTACCACCACATAATTCCCATCCTCCATTAGTGTATTTTGCTACCTATACCACCTACACCTACGGTCAAGAAGAAGGAGTAGAGAAGGAGATTAAAGGGGCACATCACCAGCCCTTTTGGTGCCTTCTTCTCCCCGCTCTGTTCAACTTGGGCCACGCCAAGGAGGAGGACTCTTCCACTTCAAGGAGGATGGCCAGGCAAAGGAGAAGGACCTAGGGTGGACGTCCACCCTTGGAGAGAAGCTTAGGGCACGCCCCCTTAGGGCTTGCCTTGGAGGACATCACCTTGGCGGAGCACAGCAAGGAAGGAGTTGGAGGACTCTTTTCAAGCTTGGGAGCTACCAAGCTTGGAGCAAGAAGCCAACTTCTTCACCATCTTTCTAGAGGATTTGTGTTTGATTTTCTTTATTTCAATTTTTCTAGTAGTAGAAGCATTCATCTACTAGGCTTTTTGTAAAACACTTTTTCATTAATCTAGTTACCTTCTTTGCAATTTCTTTAGTTTCATTTCTTATTGCTTTGTTTTTAGCATTCTTCACTCCCTCTCCCTAATTATTCTAGGCCTCCACTTGCCTAGAGTGAGCTTAGGGAGAGGCTCTGCTTGCCACTTTAGAAGTAGTCTATTGAATTGAAGTGTAAGTCACTTTCCCGCCATAATTTCCCATGTTGCCTTAATTTCAAAAACAAAAAAATGATATATTGAAAAATACCAAAAAGAAAGTTGATATTTATATTCCAAGCAAGAGAATCAATTTTGCAAACATTTGGCTTCCTTGGACGACCCTAGATACTCCCCTATCTAGGAATATAAATTTAAAAGCGAAAGCGGATTTACGCATTGCAACGACACTAAATTACCTAATTAACAAATCGTGTATTTTCGCTATCACTTTTTGGCGCCGTTGCCGGGGAGGCACGGCTTTGCATTAGTTAATTTTCTCTTGCTTGAAGTGGATCTCATCCCCTTCTCTTTCTTTCTTTTTTGTGTGCGGGAATTACAGCGGGAAGGCGGTAATCTCGAAGCGAGAGCTCAAAGATCCGTTTCTTCCCGTGAAATTCAAGTTGGTTCCCCTTTCTTGTCACATTTAGGTTAAAAGACTAACAAAAAAAATATTAACTTGGCTTTCAGGACCATAAAAAATTTAATTAAGTGGAGTGGTGCCCATATAAAATCCATTGTTTGCTTGAATGCTTCTTTAACACCATTCCATTGCAAGTATTGGTGTTCTATTTTTCAGGTCCAGATTTCTGTACGAACTTGAAAAATCGATTCCTAATACCACAGGCCTCCTAAAATCATACAATTTCATACAGTGATTCCCAATTAAGTTAGGAACATTTGTTTCAAATTTAAGATCAATTGGATTTGTATTTAATTTTTTAAAATTCGTGGACTATAGAGGGGTCGCACCCTCTCATCTTCCTATTTTGCTACTGTCCGTGAATTTTTAGAATTTTTATACTTATCCAATTTTTGTGAAATTTAGCTTTCTAGAATCCTTGTAAAATTTTACACATCATATAAAATCACAAAAATTTTCTGAGATCGGTGGTAATACTGAAAAGTCCAAAATACCCATAGGTATCATTTCTGGACTTTAACACCAGTATAATTAAAAATTTAAAATAATTATCAAAAAAATTCCTAAAATCTTACAAAAATCTTTTTTGGAATCCTTGTTTGACTTTCTTCAAAGTAGTGGTGTTGTTTGACTTGTTTAGACCACTACTTAATACAGAAAGCCTAAAATTAATTCATTGGTAGTAAATTTCTGTCTTAGGGATAATTGACTTAGGGTTTCTTTCTCTCCTTTTAAAGACTCACATTAAAGGAAATTAACTATCACCAATACAACTTGTCTTTCCTTTGATTGTGAACTTTCAAACTTGTTTGAAAATTTAAAGAGAAAAACCCTAAAACACATTTAATTAAATCAAATCCTAAAAGACAAAAATACAAAAAATTGTGTGACAACTTGATTTTCATTGGAGCCATTCTCCAATTTCTGCACACACACAAAATAATCAAAATAACAGGACAACAACTCAATAAATGCCATCCACATTCCATGTGCACTATAGCATCCTAGACCTAATTAAAACTTGTAGCAACTTGACCCCTAAGGCTTCATCAACTTAGGCTTGTTATCTAGGTCTTAAGTTTTCTTTAGTTAGTACCAATTCTATCATCTATATCTAGTGTTCAGGCTGAGGGGCCGTGTCAAATGACCAGGCGCGGGTTTGTACAAGCACCTAGGGTTTTCCCTAGGAAATGTTTGGGCCCAAACCTCCCCTTAAGCAACTTGGCTAGATTTGTTGATAGAAGGGGTATTCACTATTGACTACTTATTTCCTACATAGACCAAGTCATAGGTTATTATTAGGGAGTCGCATTTAAGTTAGGTCTAGTTTTGTTTGTTTGATTTGCACACTTTCTCTCATCTCCATCTCTTATCCCTCCCTCCCGTCTCTTCCATTTTGCACGGGCGGTGGTCCAAAACTCCACACTTGGAGGGACCACTTGATTTTGCCTCCCCAAAAAAGACTTTCTTGCATTCTTCGTCTTCTTTTAAAATGGAAAATAAAAATTGGTCCTCTAACCCGCATGCTAATTTTTCTTTCCCCTATTTTTCCACCGAAGAGCTTCTTAATCAGACCCCTCCACTTAATTTCTACTCTATCATGGCTCGGCTACAAGTAAAGCAACAACAGTTGCATAAGGATTTAACAAACCTGGCCAACCAAGGGAATCCTGCTACACCTACCCAAGCTCCACACATTCCACATCTCACCCCTTTTAACACCCGCAAGAAAGAAAATCTGCATAAATCCCATGCTGAGTATAATTGTTATTCTAAGGCTTTCTATGGTTCAACAGGGAATTATGTTTATCCCAATCATCACCCCACCCAAAATGTCCCTACTATCTAGGAGAAATTGAAAATTTCCTCTAATGGGGGGAATTATCCAGCTCACTCCTGGACCAATCCGGTTCCACACCAACAACAGAACCCGTTTGGAGGGTATGGTTCAAATTAGACTTATCAATCTATGCAATCTCAAGAAAACATTAATCCCCAGATGATGAAAACCCTGCAAGAGTTACAAAGAAAAACAAAGGAAACAACCCATCTTATTAACAATCTCAATGATCAAATTGGGGATATTCCGACTCAAAGACCTGTAGGACACTCACCATCCCAACCCACACCAAACTTTATTAATCACAGGAACCAACACTCGGGTGTCTATCAACATCAGAACAACATGATTCAGCCTCCTATTAACCCAATATCACAGCACCTACCCAGTTTCTATCAACATCAGGCCCCCCTACCTCATCCCAGTGAACACCAAGCTGCATATGCAGAGACTATGAGGAGTGAGGAAACCACCATGGATTTAAGGCCTTCCCAATCAAATGATGAAACTAATTCTCAACCAATGCAGATTGACCCCCCTAACCTTAATAAGGAAGAAGAAAAAGAAACCCCAAAAATACTTGATTCAAACCCTATTTCCCACTCTCAAAAACTGCAATCCAACAATCCAAAATCAGAGCCCTCTGACCACAATCCTTTGGATTTATTTAAGCAAGTTGAGAGGAATATTCCCTTCCTAGATTCCCCCCATGCCTCTAAAAAATTTTCTGCAAAAGGGCATGATCAGAATCTAGAAAGGTTGGTCCTTTCAAAGACAGCTGGCTCAGTTTTTCAGAGCAAGCTGCCTTTCACAAAAAAGGACTAGGGCACATCACTTATCTCAATTGTCGTAACTGACACCATTTTTCGTGCCCCTCTCGACTTAGGTACCTCTAGTAATCTCATCCCCCCTGTCTTACTTGAGGAATTTTGATTCAGTGATTTAAAACCTACCAAGGTTCAATTTCAATTGGAAGATCGATCTACCATTCAACCGCAGGGAGTTGTTCAGGATAGTATTATCAAGGTCCGGAATTGTCTATTTCCGATAAATTTTCTGGTCCTTGACATAGAGGTACCCAAGGCTCTCATTAATGCCATCCTTGGAAGACCTTTTCTGATTATGGCAGCAGCTAATATCAATTCTCATTTTGGGAAAATGAATATAAGTTGCAGTAACCAGACCATCTCATTAGATTTATTTCAAGCTTCCAAGAGGTCCATTGATCACAAAATTTTTGAGGACACTGATAATAAAATGGAAGCAGTATTTGAAATGTCTATGTTGATCCAATCTCATTCATCTTTGACCACTATTGATTTAGATTTTATTGATTCTTATTTTAAGGATAGTTATGTGGTCCAAGACTTTCCAGATCAACTAGGGTTTGACTTTCCCCCTTTTCATCTTCCTGAAACATCCACACTAACTTCACCCACCCTACATCTCATTGACTCCATTCCCCATCCCTTTCCATTAGACCTATCACTCGACCCACCAGAATCTGGCAGTTTACAAGCCCATGGCCAGATCCGGGTCATTTTTCCATTTCTCTATTTTATTTTGATCCCTTTATCTTTACCAATCAACTTTTTAGGGATCTTGAGGAAGACACTTTTATTGCGGGCATCCAAGTGTCCAACTATTTACATGATTTTCCGTCTTCCGTGCATACCTTCACGCCTAGCTAAATGGCGTAAAAGACAGCACTGGATGGGAGGTAACCCATCATTTTCTTCCTGCTTTCCTTTTTCTTCTTCTTTTTCCAGGTTTTGATCATCCTAAACCTGACCGTTCTTCACTAAGGTGATCCCTTTTCCCTCCTAATGCATGAGGACATGGCATATCTTAAGCATAGGGGGGTGTTTTTAAATTTAACGATCGATTTAGGATTTTCAAAACCTAAAAACATGCATTTTTCTTTAATTTATTTCTTGCTTGCATACCCAAAAAAATAAAAATGTTGAAAACTTTTTGAGGAAAAATTTTGAAATCGGGTCTAAGGTCAAAAAATTCACTTTTGGTACAATGGGATTTAATCTTTAACAAACTAAGGATGAGGATATAGATCTGATCATTAGAATTCCAGGGTCTATTTTAGACTAGATCAGATATCCTTCTTTAAAATTCCACCTGAACTCATGATAGTTTAGGTGACTTGATCCTATTTTGTAATACGGAAAGTATTTGACTTAGTTTCCGATTCAAAAACTTGCATGTCTTGAGAAACTTCTTGTGTCAATTTTCACACACAAGCCAACACTTAAAAACAACTAAAAATTTGAAAAACTCCCTTGTTTGAACTTAGTAAAAGTTTGAAGCAGATCATTGGTTTGAGTTCCCACCGCCGAGAAGGAGGAAAATGCCTCCTTTGAGGATGCGATGTCAACATGTTACCGCCTCGGCGCTGCTCCATATCTATATTTAATATCTATAAATGGAGCATTAAAGCGCATTTTAGCAGCTCAAGTGTCTTGGACGGTGCTCTACCTATAGTGTTGGAGCAAGAGCTTGAGTTTGCTTGGAGCGCCCCTTTACACCGCATTGTGTTTTGGGGTTGTGTGCTCCTAGGTGGTGTCATGGACAGCGCTATCCCGAAGTATTGGCACCAGAGTCCCCTCGAGGAATGGTAACGGGAATGATGATCCCGACACATTTGTTGTAAGACTAAGCTAAAAATAAGCATGGGGGAGAAAAAGAAAAAAGAAAAGAAAAGAAGTAATAATAAATAAATTAACATGCCCTTATAAATGTTGCCTTTTCACAAGCACAGACACAAGGTTTTAAAGGATTTTGCAAGTTGCGAATCAGATTCATGAGCCAGAAAAATCCTAAAAACAAACATTTCAAGCCATCTGAATTAACAAGGGGTTAATTTGTGAATTTTCTGAAGGGTATATTGATCCCGTTCTATCTAATGGTTGGATCCAAAAAAAAAACAAATCTTGATGTTTATCTTTAACAAATCTTGTACCTCCTGTGTTTTAATCTACCAAGGTCCCTTAATCTCTTTTTCTCCTCAAAAGTCGAAAAAAATTAGATTTCCCAAAAATTCCATTTTCCAAAAAAATTGAAGTTTTGCTAAGAGACTAGCAAAAGATAAGCATGGGGGTGTGATAAACGCCAATTTATCATCATTCTTATGCATTAAAACAAACCTAGCTCTTAGGATTTTACTCCGCAAACGGGTTTTTGGGTTGCATTTAGGCATAAATTGGTTAGGCATGCATTGCATTTTTTATTATCTTTTTGATATGCTTTTGTGAGTGTTAGGGATGAACAGATATACAGCTCCCTAAAACCTTAGCACTCAAGAAGGCAAATGGTGAAGGAGAAGCCTAGACTAGCTGGAACTCAGCTTGATCCAGCTCACCACAGCTGGAACCTAGATCACTTGAACTAGAGTTAGCTCATCCTAGCTCCATTTAGCTAATCTCATCTGAATGGTAGCTCAAGAGAGCTCATCTCAGCTCACCCTAGCTCAGGTCAACTCAGATCCAGCTCAACTTAGCTGAGTCTAGCTCATCTCAGCTCCCATTAGTCCACAGGGAGCTCTAGCTAGCTCAGCTGAGTTGACTGGAGTTCACCCCAGCTCAGGTCCAACTATATCCAGCTCCACTCAACTCCAACCAGCTGAAGATGACTTCATTCCAGCTTAGGAAGCTCAAGTCTAGCTCTTAGGGAATCAGCTTAGCTCAACTCAGTTGAGCTAAGCTACCTTAGCTGCCTCACCCAGTTTGATCCTCCCCGGTAGCATTAGACCCAGCTCACCTCAGCTCCTTTCAGCAGAAGCCAGCTTGCTTTAGCTTGGCTTAGTAGCTAGCAAAGAACTAGCAAGACAAGCTAGCTAAGGTAGCTCCTTGCAGCTCTCTGTAGCAGCCACCAGCTCTAGTGCAGCTCAAGATGACTACCTCCAGCTCTTCTCCCTGAAAACCCTAGTTCCAAATGCCTCCAACTGTACTCCCTACTAGCTAAGCTAGCTAAGCTACTTAACTTAGCTAGTCCACCTCCATGGCACCAAAACCTACTACCCTCCTACCTAAGCTCCAGCAAAAAGACCACCTACTCCTACTTTATTTTGGTGCCAACTATCCCTTCCATCACTACCCTACATCCACCATCAAAACCCATCTCCACCCTCCATTTTTTCCGGACAAAATTGCCTTCTAGAAGGTAATTTTGGAGGGAAAACCAAGGCACCTCTTCATTTCCCTCCCATTTTTCCCTCAAAAAATATCCAAGCACCCCTTCATTTCCCTCCAAAAAAACACCATAACCACCCCCCTTCCCATCCTATAAATACCATACCCTACCACCACATAATTCCCATCCTCCATTAGAGTATTTTGCTACCTATACCACCTACACCTACGGTCAAGAAGAAGGAGTAGAGAAGGAGATTAAAGGGGCACATCACCAGCCCTTTTGGTGCCTTCTTCTCCCAGCTCTCTTCAACTTGGGCCACGCCAAGGAGGAGGACTCTTCCACTTCAAGGAGGACGACCAGGCAAAGGAGAAGGACCTAGGGTGGACGTCCACCCTTGGAGAGAAGCTTAGGGCACGCCCCCTTAGGGCTTGCCTTGGAGGACATCACCTTGGTGGAGCAGAGCAAGGAAGGAGTTGGAGGACTCTTTTCAAGCTTGGGAGCTACCAAGCTTGGAGCAAGAAGCCAACTTCTTCACCATCTATCTAGATGATTTGTGTTTGCTTTTCTTCATTTCAATTTTTCTAGTAGTAGAAGCATTCATCTACTAGGCTTTTTGTAAAACACTTTTTCATTAATCTAGTTGCCTTCTTTGCAATTTTTTTAGTTTCATTTCTAATTGCTTTGTTTTTAGCATTCTTCACTCCCTCTCCCTAATTATTCTAGGCCTCCACTTGCCTAGAGTGAGTTTAGGGAGAGGCTCTGCTTGCCACTTTAGAAGTAGTCTATTGAATTGAAGTGTAAGTCACTTTCCCGCCACAATTTCGCATGTTGCCTTAATTTCAAAAACAAAGAAATGATATATTGAAAAATACCAAAAAGAAAGTTGAGAATTATATTCCAAGCAAGAGAATCAATTTTGCAAACATTTGGCCTCCTTTAGATACTCCCCTATCTAGGAATATAAATTTAAAAGCGAAAGCGGATTTACGCGTTGCAACGACACTAAATTACCTAATTAACAAATCGTGTGTTTTCGCTATCAAAGAGGGGCTTCTTGGATAGATGGATCCAAAAAGGAATAGCCCCTGTGAGAAGTATATGGGCTCAAAGTCCCAGTGTGGATTTGCAAATCTACCTGATTTGGCGGGAAAGAAAGCGCAATTTGGTCTTCAAGAGTGTGGACCGGCGGTGAGTAGCCCGGATATGACTTAGACCACGAGGTATGGGAAGCGGAGAAAACCTTGTCAGATGTCTGGTCAAGAGAAGGTATGGAACAAGGGAGGGATGGGGAACGTCACAGTATGTGTTGATCAGGCAGTCGTTAGTGTTTACAGGTAATCCGCAGCAGTTAGAATAGGTCCCAATTAGTTCGATACACGTGCTAACAGCCATGTCCTCGTTAGACGTGTCATCCTCGATACAATCACAATCAAAGTTCTTGGCTGCCTTGAAGATGTTAAGCGTGAGCTTTTCAGATCCAACGGCAATCTCAATACAGCCCGACTCGCAGTCGATATGGGCGTGGGCTATGGCCAAGAAAGGTCGACCAAGGATGATCAGACAATCAGAAAGTGAGCTAGGAATTTCCATATCTAAAACAAGAAAGTCAACAGGAAAATAGAGATTGTTGACCCTAACCACCACGTCTTCCACCACACCCTTTGGGATTTTGACAGAACGATCTGCCAACTGTAATGTGACAGGGGTGGGCTTTAGATTTCCCAAGGAAAAGTTTTCGAGCTTGATGGTCGGTATAAGATTGATGGAAGATCCTAGATCAAGGAAGGCATGGTTAAAATTGCAACCTTGGATGCTATAGGAAATGAGAGGTGTGCCCGGATCTTTCTCCTTCGATGGTAGGTTTGAAAGTATAGCACAACTCGCATGAGGCGAGAGAACCACCGGATTCTTAGTTTTCTTTGACTGTCACCTGGGTGTTGTGTAGTCTTTGAAAAATCGGGCGATAGTAGGTATGTGGTCGATAGCCTCGAGTAGGGGTACCTTGATTTCTACATCCCTGAACAAATTACGTAGGTTACCAAAGGCTTGCATATCTTTCTTCTTGCCTTTTGGCTCCCTCAGTAGAGCCTCAGGGAATGAAACTAATTCTGGCACCAATTTAGGTGTATCGTCCTCTCGCGAATGTGGTGTGCATCTTGAATGAGAGGGCGATGAAGAAGAAAGGCTAGGATCAGGTCGAGGTGGATCGACGGTCTGCTTACCGCTCCTCGTAGTGATAGCATTGGACGATGCGGGTCCAGTGGGATCATACGGTGGAGGAGGGTTCGCAATGGGGACATAAGAGTGTGGTGCTGCAGTGGGATTAGCCTGAAATCCCGGTGGATGCTCGGAGCTTGCAGAATCTGATTAACCTACCCCTGAGAAGGTCGTACCTGTGGTTGAGCACCATGTGGTATGAAATTTCATGGGTTTGGAATAGGTTGGGCGGGAAGAGTGCCCTGAGATCGAGTCGCCATGCGTAGTTGACTGATCTCAGCATTCTGCTGCGCTAGTTGGTGCTGAAGAGAGGTCATGTTCTCTTCATGGCGCTTTCACATTTCCGTCATCATTCGCATCAATTTATAAAGAGGACTTGATGTGTGTTCAATTTGCGGTACGCAAGGGCCTGATGGCAGATTCGCCATAGGATTAGACTGGGCCCTTGGGATGACGGGTGCGGACGGTCGCATTAGTCCACCCACGGGGTTTTGGCGTTGCGGGTTGTTGGACCATGCAAAGTTTGGATGATTTCGCCACCTTGGGTTATAAGTGGCAGAGAATGGGTTATTCCCTAGGGCGCAAGTGTCTTCTATGCCAGAAGACATGTCTGCATGTAAATACGCTTCCGAGCACACAGAGGCTTGGTCCTCCATGACGAAATACTGGCTCGCAGAAGCCAGATCCACATGACTTACCGAGTCGCTTGGCACGACACTCGGTAAGGAAGGTCTTACGGGGTTTCTTGGGATAAGCCTGGTGTTGGAAGAATTGGGATTGTGATGAAGTGGTGAAGTGGGGGTGTTTGCCAAAGAACGTGCGGGGTTGGCCAGAAGCTCGTCCAGCTTCTTGTGCATGACGGAGACTTCATCCAATTTCTGTGCGATAAGGCTAAGATCAGTGGATGAATGGGAGGGTTCCGTGTCAACTTTGTGGACATTACGGGGCAGGCTGGTACGATTAAAGGTGACAATGGAGGCATTGTTCATTGAGTTTTTGCTCATATTTTCAAATAATTCAAATGCTCCATTCTCGTCTTTATTCATGAAATTCCCTCCGTAGGAAGCATTTGCAATCTACTTCAAAGTCTCATTTAGCCCATAGTAGAAAATCTGGGCTATATGCCACTTAGGCAGACCGTGGTGCGGACACTTCCTGAGGAGGTCATTATACCTCTCCCATGCCTCATGAAACTGTTTGCTGTTTTGTTGCGTAAATGAAGTGATAGCATGGCGAAGCGCATTGGTTCGCCTGATTGGGAAGAACTTCTTGAGAAACGCTGTTCGCATCTCTTCCCAAGAGTGGATGATTCTCCCAAAGGTGCGTAGCCACTGCGACGCTTTATCCCACAAAGAAAATGGGAACATTTTTATGAGGACTATAGGTAACCCGATATTTCTTAGTTTAATAGTTTCATCCAATCAGGTTAGGTCTTCCAAGTGGAGAAAAGGATCTTCACTTGCAAGACCATGGAAGTGAAAATTTATTAGGCCAATTATGTTGGGTTTTAGCTCAAAGTCATCCCCACCCATGGGGACCCGAATTTGTGGCCTCTGTAGTAGCGGGATTCTGATAGGAGCTAAGAGACCTAGGCTCCTCCCGTTTGGGAGGGTTCTGCATTTCCTCCAATGTTTCCCGAATGGCTTCAATTTGTTCATTATACATTTCCATTTGGGCTTGGAGGCGGGTTATGGGATCTAAGGCTCCACCACCTGGTGGGTTTTGAGGGCAGTTTCCTCCCTCGGGATTTGGGGGTGGGAGTGCAGCCATGTTTGTGGAGGAGGAGGACAATTCGGCTCCTTTTCTAAAATTATTAGGCAATTCAAATAGTTCAAGATTTTGTGACCTCCTCCCAAACATGCACTATCGTAGGAAGAATTGGGGGGATAAGAAGGGAAAAGAGCTGAGAGAAATGACGCCGCAAAGGTACACTTGATGACAAATCAATTCAATCAAATTCCTAACCTCTACAGTGTGCCCTTAGACCTAAATATCTAAGTTACCTACTATCGTGGACTACAGAACCGAATGCGAGCACCGCGGATCCACTGGGCCAGATTGAAAGGCTGTTTGCCCCAGTCTTAGACACTCGATAGCATGCGAGAACCCTCACCAACACGTAGGTGCTACACGTAGGTAGTTAGACTTCCAATCCTTAATAAGGGTCAAGTTGCTACCAATTTTAGTTAGAGCTTAAGATCAAGTGCTTTTGGAATGTGAAGGGCATTTTTTATGGGTAATGCCCAAGTGATTGATTTTTAGAGTGTGTAAAACAAGCATGAAACAGGGAAATCTCCCTAAATTGAAATTTTAATTGGTGAATGGTTTTTAGAGTTCAACCTTAAGTAGTATGGATTTTAGGGTTTCGCTGAAATACCAATTTAACCAATCTCTGGGTTTTGAAAGAATACAGGTTTTCTTCTAAGCCCAACAAATCCTTCTTCAATGTCAATTGGTTAATGCATGCTTAAATGCAATGGGCTTCCCTAAATGGAGATTTCTATGTGTGGTGCACGAATCAGTTTTAGATTAGTGTGAAGGGAGCCAAAGCACTTCATTTCAAGTGCTCCCAATCACCAAAATTGATTTCCACACAAGTCTCAACCAAAAGATAAATAAAATCAAATTGTTAGGGTTGAATTATTTGGGATCGAATCTTAGGCAAGTTGAAAAGTCGTGGTGGGGTTGGAATCAACTCAATTCCAAGTCTCCCCACCAAAAATATGATCTCGAATTTGCAGGTAAATGAGGCAAAAGGGGGGTGCAATCAATCTTTTTATTTGCCTCAAAGAATACTTCACACTCTAAAAATCCCAGGGCAGTGGGAGTAAAGACAATCAATCAAACAAGTGAATTCTAATCCACTTGCCCCAAGAGATCCCAAGAAGTTTTTCTAGGTTTTTTTTTTTTAACGGTTACAAGTGAACCTAGATTGCTAAGAAAGACGGACCTACTTGTGTAGCAACATGTGCGGAGCTCCAGTGTGGTGTTGGCGTCTTCACGCTCTCGTTCCTGCCTTGGATCTACCCACGTCTCCGACTTCATCTACCTATCTTCTCCTTGCAACAAGTTTACCAACACACCAAAAATAAAAACACCCATGAAGAGAAGGGTGTGAGAAGAGAAAAATTACAGGAATGGAGTAAAAACTTACTTAAAGGCGCACTTCCCCAGCAACGGTGCCAGAAAAGATGGTGGTCGGACCTGGTTAGGTTGTTAATATGGTGATTTTATCGTTGAAGTGTGTATAGTGGTTAACCTAAATCGAGCCTAACCATCTCTTTACAAAATATTTTTTTTTACCTGGCCTATTTGATTTTATCTTGGTCACTTTTAGGCCCAGGGTCGAACTCAAGGAAGTGGGGTTAGAAGTCAAGTTTCTATGCCTGTCCTACAACGAATCTCTTTCGTTCGTTTATTGTGTTTTTGGGATTTTTTTTATTTAGATTTTTTTTTGATAATTCTTGTCCTTGAGGCACACCCTCAAAATTAGGTTCTTGGCCTTGAGCCAAAATAGGGTTCCAAAATGGGTCTTGCTATTCTCAAGATGGAGTACCTGCGAGTCAAGGATTATCTTTTCTCTTTTATATATATTTTTTTATCTTTTTACTAGCAGGAAAGCGAAACAGAAATAAAGTAAATATGGTATATATATATAGGTATGTATTATATATGTATAAAATGGTGGGGGTGGAGGCGGAGATGGAGTGTGACATGGTGTCGAGTCGATCGTCGTCTAGAAAGACGCAACCAACAGGACGAAGTGCCTTGTGTAAGGTGGATTGGTGGAAGATGAATGCAAACACACTTTTTGTATGCGTGTATCGGGGAATATCAGCAACTGGTGCAGATATTCCCACGATACAATGTATGGTAAGTAATGTGAAAATATATATATATGTATATATGTAAATATATCTATATGTATATATCGTTATAAATATATAGGTATATATGTAGTTATATGTATATATATATATGTATATGTATGTATATGATACTATATAGATGTATATATACAAATGTGTATGTATATAGTAATATATGTATAAATAGATATATGTAGATAAATATATATATATATATGTATGTATGTATGTATACTAATACTTAAGTATATAGATACTATTATATGCATAGATATAAGTATATATATATATGTATATATATATATAAGTATATAATAGTGTATAGGTGTGTGTGTGTATGAGAGTGTGTGTGTGTGTAAGTGTCGGCAGAGAGATAGGGAGAGAGTGCCGTGAGAGAGAGAGAGAGTTGGAGTGAAGGCTGGAGGGTTTAAGGCATCTGCAGCACTCAGGGCATTGTCTGATGGCTTCACGCAAGCGCGCAGGCGCGTATGCGCGCGAGGACGTGCACACTGGGAGGGAGTGGGCACGGGGAGAGAATTGCAGCACACAGTGCTGCGCAGAGAGCTGGAGCAGATGCACGTAGACACACGTAGGCAAAGGGAGTAGGCGACGCGGGCAAATGCGGGTGCTGGTAGAGTACCACATGCAGACGCGCGGGCTAGCGCTGGAGCGGGACGCGGGGCGAGACGTGCGCGCGGGCGAAGGTCGGTTGTGGCTCACCGGGTGACCGGATAAGTGAGAAACTTACCGGTCACCCCACTGTTGCCACAGTGTTCCGCAAAAACGCGTGAACAGTGGCCGGGCGAGCTGCGCAACCGGGATCAGACGGCTCGGGACTAGCACGCGCGAGCTGGCGCGCACGTGGAAGGGGTGCGTCAGTTGGTTGCGGGCACGGAGAGGTTCGCAATAGTGCACGCGGAGAGAGAGGCAAGGGTGCCTATAGGCACGCGCGTGGCCTTCGTGTGCTGCTGCTGTGGAGCTCGGCCGGCTGCTACAGGGGTGTGCGCTGGCCGGTTGAGCTTCAAAGCTTGAAGCTTTGTGGCAATGGCGGAAGTGCTTCAAACGAAGAAACAAGGAAAGAACCACCACGCCCACCGACTCTTTAATGAGCTGGGCGGTGGTGGACTCACGGTGGTGGATGTGCACCACCGTGAGGTACTCCTATCCGCAGAGTGTCTCCATAGAGGAGGAGGGCCTACATATGGAGGGAGAGGGGGAGGAGGTGGCCTTGAGAAGAAGTGGAGCTACTGTGCTTTTTGGCTTTTTTTTTTCTCGTGGACCAGGCTCCCCTTTGCAAGAAGGAGCCGAGCTCTTTTTATAGAAGAAGAAAGCATGCACAACCATGCCCTGGCTGTGCATGGCTTGCATGCGGCTGCAGGGAGTGGCTGCAGAGCATGGCTGAGCAGGACATGGTGTGAAGAAGAAGAAGCCCTTTCTTGCAGCCACGGGAAGAATTCAATGTCAAGTAAAATAAAAAATAAAACGATGGTGAATTTTGGAAAGAGGCACTTGAGGAAAAATGTTAATTGCAAGGCCATTTATTTCACTCTCCTCCCCTCTCAATTAAATGCATGCATGCGTGTATTTTTACAAATGCGACTATGGGAACCTAATATGCACTGGTAATGCTAGGAAATAGCACAAGATGGCACAATTGCAGGTGTATTTTTACGGTGCAATTAGCTGCTCATTCAAAATGCCCATGCTTTGATTTCAATTGTCCAATCTCACAATCGGACGGCTTAAATTAGGAGTGCTACAGCCTTTATTGAAAAGTGCGTGAGTTTGCATGTTATGTTGGATTGCACGTGCAATCGTAGAGCACTCCGATCGTGACACGTGGGTACATCCCCGCCCTCCGACTATGACTTGACGGTCAATATTGCTTGTGCCCATCGCCTCTTCTGAATTTGTGCAGATTAAGTCTCGAACTCACGCCGCTGGTTCTCAAACGAGCACACTCTCCATTGCGCTATGCGTGCGGATGGGCACATTTCCATTCTTCGCTCTTCTTAGTTGATGAGGTGTGGGGGCATACCTACGTGGCTATATTGTGGTCGTTGGATGAAGATCCAATGACCCACAATGCATGGGGAAGGTGCCTTCAGAAGTTAGGGGCATGAAGAGGGGCGGTTGTGATGGCACCACATGGCTCCATCATGGCTGTCCATCTTTTTTTCTTTGTAACTGGCGATGTAGGCCTCCGATCGGGTTGATTTTTGAGTTGTTAGACTATGATCATTGATTCGGATCCATCCGTGTGGTCAAATCTTTCATCTAAGGCTTGGATATCTGTCATCTTGCTCCTTGACCTCCATTCTTTTATGGGCTACACATGATTCTCTGGTTGTTTGATCAAGATGATTTCGGAAGCGTTGGACTCCCATTGTCATCCTGATTAGATTTGTATGGTCTGATTTGTCATCTGTGGCTTCAAATCATCTATAATTAATTTCATCTCTCCTTTAGTGCATAAAATGACAATATTATCTATGCAGTTAAAAAACTAACTATTATGTGAATTACGATGCTTATGCATGCATTGTCCCTAAGTTATGCTAGAATCTAACTTAATTCAGGTGATTTAGGTTGCATGATTGCTGTGCAATCATGGGTTGTTGCTGTTGTTGGAGACAAGGGAGAGGTGGTGATCGTTGCTTACTGCTGGACGATCTCATGGAGAGGAAAGGGGCGTGCGCTGGAGTATGGTGTGTGTGAGGTTGGGGCTCGGGCAGGCGGTGAACGCGACAACCTTTCTGGGCGTGGTGCAAGGGGGAGCTGTCATGCGGATGCTGTTGCAGCTTGCAGCTGCTACTCAACCACCACGTGTGGTGCATGAGGGATGCATGTGGAATGCGTTGAGCACCAATGAGGAGTGCGAGCAGAGGTGTCTAGCAAGGAGGTGGGCTGCAGCTTTCTGCTGGAGGTGGCTATGGGTTCCGTTGAGGTGGAGGAGAAACAGAGGAAGAGGAAGAAGAAGAAAAAGAAGATGAAGTGGAAAGGTGGTGGTGGATGTTTGTGAGAAAGAGGGAAATGATGGAGAAGATGGTATTCACGCAATCGGTGCAGCAATGCTCACAGTGAGGTGGAGCCATGAAGGCTCACGCACGGTGTTGGCACAAGTCCACCAGCTTGGCACGGCGAGCTGTCACCTCGCTGGCCCACGGTGTGGTGGAGCTTGGCCGTGGAGGCCTGCGGTGATGGATGACGCATGGTGGTGGTGTGGGTGGTGGCCTCCACGATGGCAGTTGTCGATGCTTGTTCTTATACTGTAGGGAAGGTGATGGAATGGTGATGGTGAGCGATAGAGATCTGGACATTAAGGAGAGCTTTCATGGGTGGAGTGAATGGCTGTAGGAGGAGCAAGTGGAGCTGTTACCTGTCAAAGAAGAATAAAATAAAATGAGAAATGAGGGTTAATTATTTATAAGCTCTCAAAAGAAATGTTAATTCAAATGAATGCATGTATTGCAACCTAAAAGATTAATTATTTCAATGCATGCTATATATAGGAAACCTTAAATGCATGAACTATTTAAATGCATGAAATATGCATGTAAGCAAATCTATAAATTAATCTATTTACATACTAATGTATGCTATGTATATGTTACTATTAATCTAATATCTTGGCATTTATATAACTAATTAGCCCACAAATATGAGCTCATCACCTATCATCAATTTGCAGAATCCAAAGTGCTTGGTTTTAAGTCTCCTCCTCCTAATAGGTCACACATTGATCTTGGGAGGATACGGACCGTCATGCCTACATCTAGTAGGACCTCGTCTATACATTGGGTTACTTATGACCATGGAGATGTATGGGGCTCCTAGGTCTTTCAACTTAGGGGGTCCCATGTTGGATAATGGAGCTAACAAGTCTCGGGATGACAATTCTCTCGGGGACTCATTTTCTGGAATTCCTTTTCTCAGTGCACAAGTCCTTCAAAAACTTGGCATAAGATGGGATCTATCTCAAAGCTTCAAGCAAAGGTAGGTTGATGTGCACTTGCTTAAAGGTCTCCATAATCTCTTCCATCTTAGCCTTTTGTTTGTCTCCAAAAGGCCCTTGGTTATTAGGGTCTCTTAATATCTTAGGGAAAGGAACCTTAGGTTCATAAGATGAACAAGGGGTCTCAGGAGTTGTGTCTTTGGGTGGGGGAGTCTCTTCCTTCTCTTTAGTGTCAGGGGTGTGGAAGGATCATGATGTCTCAAATTTGTGGATCTGCTTCCCACTTCGTAGTACCGTGACAACATGGGCATGCTCCCTAATTAGTACTCCCATCCCTTTAGGATTCCCTTCAGTTTTACTTGGTAATTTACCATCTTCTCCCTTGCTTACAACCTCCATGAAGTGTCTGATTTGAGACTGCATAATAGAAATCAACTTTGATTGAGATTGGAAGAGCATTTGATTGGATTCCTACATTGACTTCATCATAGCTTTCATCTCATCCAACTCTGAAGTTTGGATCTTGGGTTGGGGATTTGGGAATTGTTGGGATTGTTAAGGGAAGGGAGATGGTTTGAATCTTGAGCTAGAAGTCTCAATGTTTTCCCAAGAAAAATTGGGATGGTTCCTTCATCCTAGGTTATAAGTATTTGAATAAGGGTTATTTCTGGGGCGAGGGTAACCTTGCATGGCAAGGGTTTGTTCTAGCTCAGGGGTGAAATGACATTCAAGAGTAGCATGATGGTACTCTAGCACAGGAAACACTCATTTAGAGATTGGGTTTGATTTTCCCTTTGGTGATAGGTTGTGACCCACTTGACAGAAGTCGATCAAATTTTTAGTTTAGTAATTCCATTTGATAGGTGAGGTCTCTGGATGCATTTAGTTCATTAGCCTCTCTCTTCTTTTGCATGATGGATGGCCCTCTGTCGGTGTGGGATGTAAAAGGTGGAGGGTGTTCTCAGTTAAGGTTTCAAATAAGGTCCAGGCCTCATCCTCAGTTCTAGTGACAAAAGCTCTAGCACAGGCCCCATCAATCATTTGCTTATGCTTTTCAAAATGGCTAGAGTAGAACCTCTCTACAAGCTACCACCTAGGAACTTAGTTGTGAGGACACATCCTAAGCAAGTCTTTCAAACATTCCCAAGTGTAATGAAACTATTCTCCCTCTTGTTGGGTGAATCTCGTGATTGCCCTTGTATAGTAGTTAGTCTTGTTGATTGAGAAATATTTCTTCAAAAATTGAGCTCTCAGGTTAGGCCAAGTTCCAGGGTATGGTACCAATGTTTGGCTTTATCTTTTAGGGAAAAGGGGAAGTCTTCCCATCAAGGCTTTGTAAGTGAAGCCTTGAATTTTCATAGTAGAGTAGAGTTTAGAGAACTCTTCTAAGTGTTTGTATGGGTCCTCTTGGGTTTCCCCATAGAAGGATAGGAGTAGTCCAATGGTGTTGCTCTTGATTTCATAGGGGAGAATGTCCCCTTCGAGTCTCTTGGGTGTGGCAAACGAGTAATCAATAAGTAAGAAATAGCCTTTGAGCACTCTCTGTTGCTCCTCCTGTAGGGGCTCTATAGGTTCACTCATGATGTTGTACAAGGTAGGGTCTCTACGGATTCACTCAGGATTAGGTAAAAAGCACTAGCACAATTCTTAAGGATCATCTACAAAGCATACACAAGCTAATACCCCACAATCAAACACAAGGCAAGAAATCAAATTTATTCCCTTTTTAAGGTAGTTAATTACCCTCAATCCTACTTCACAGGGTAGTAAAAAAGGGCTCAAGTTTTGTGCTCCTTTGCTCTCACTGATGTGGTATAGGAGGTGTGGTGCACCTTAAGATCCTTGACTGGCCCTGCCTTGAAGAAGGTTGAGGTCAAAAGTGTTTAAATAGGTCGCTAAACAAGTTTCACAAAAATTTACGCTTCTTAGGCAAACCTACGTAGGTGATTATGAGACCTACTCACAAATGGATACTAGCCATAGTCAAGTTTGACCTGAGTCTAGGCCCTGTATGGTGCAAGGGGATGAGGTAGAATCCTAGTGAACCTAAGTGTGCACTCATGTTCTTTGAAATCTATACAAATTGTTATCGAGGTTCCTTTAGCACACCGTGTGCAAATTTTAAGGTTTATTCTAGACTTAGTAGCTGTTAGGGTTTTCTCTTTTTAGATAACTTCACAGAATTAGTGGTCTCGAGCTTTTAAGTTCAAGAGGAAGGTAGAAGGTATGATAGATAACTTAGAATAGGGAATAGCAAGTACCTGCCTCCAACGACTCTACTATGAAGATGGTTTTCAAGAAAAGAAACTCTAAATGCTACTCAATGCAAACCTAAGGTGAATGCCTATAAGATATGTGCCTTCTAGAGTTAGCATGATAAAATTGTCTTTTTGATTTTTGCTTTTATAAAATGCAACACACAAGCAACAACTACTAATTACACAACAAGCTAACTATCTAACAAACTATGAGAAAAATAAATAAATAAAGAAAATTCAAATTCAAAATCCCCCAAGATATAAGGGGTGAAGAAGACTAGAAATGAAAATTCCCTAGCACAAGGACTCGAAGAAAATAGAATAAAAAGTCTAACTACTCCTAGTAAACTAATTCTAACTACATAGCACCTCGCAAATGATCTAGCTCCTCGGATCTCCGCTTAACGACTTGCTCGCGTGCACCGCCATGCCTCAATTCTTGTTGTGGTACCTGAAACAAGTGAAGCACTAATTACGTAAATTAAGCAAGATCCTAGCTTAACTTAGGAATAACACATACATGAGCAGCATATTTGTTCTACCGCAAGATGTGTTAAACATTTGTTCTATCATTGTAGTGCAAATTGCGATGAAACAAATAATATTTATAAAGTTTCGGTGAATACCGAGTAGTTCGTAAGGAGGAAAAATGCAATTTTATGCGATAGCTTTTCAGATAGTTGTTCTAAAAATATTTATATATTTATATATGTATAGACATCAGATATCCAGAGAATCAGAGTTTTATTTCTATTTTGAAACAGTTTTCAAACTATGAATAGAATAATTATGCCAAAAGGAGGAAGAGAGATAAAGATAGAGATAGCAGATGATGATGTCGTTTGTGGGATTCCTTTGTGAAGTGCAGCAGCATTTCAGATCTAGAGCGCCGAGAGGAAGTCCGGAGAAGAGTTGCAGAGAGGAAGAGAGGCTAGAGTTGTATCTAGTCCAAGTTATGGTGGAAGATATCTTCAACAGGGGCCCCTGGTCTTCTTTTATAGCTTTGATGAGGGGCAAAGAGGCCATTTTAGCCTTCTAACTCGTGCAACAACTTACGTTTGATCAGATCCGTCGATCGGGAGATCAACAGCTCTGATCGCACCTTAATCCAACCTATAATGCGCCTTATACATGCAGATGCACTCTGGTGGCACCACGTAGCAGCTTGTGAGTTGCCCGATCGCAATCCACTGCTCGCTCACTTCTCACGCACCAAATTCAAAATGCGCGCCATTAATCCTTAGTCATCCGATCTCTTGATAGGATGGCTTAGAATCTCGCCCGCGTTGCCTTCATTGAGAAGAGTGTGCGAGATTGCACGTAGTGCTCGCGTTCGTTCTCACGTGCAGCTGTGGAATCCTTTAGTCATGCCACACATTCGCATCTGCATTACCGATTGAAGATCCCACAATCGGATTACACTTGCACCTCACTGCCTTCCTGATTTGGTGCGCGGCAAGGCTTAAGTGCACTTCTCGCGCTTGTGTGCCAGTGCGCTAACCAATGTGCTAAGGTAGGCTTTGTGTTGCGTTTAGGTTTTAGGCAACTCTGCTCTTAGCAGTTGGATGGAGATCCAACGGGTGAGATCTTCTCTTGGTTGATGAGGGTGTGGTGAGGAGCATTCAACGTGGCACGCTTGCGGCCATTGAATAATGATCTAATGGCCCAAAATGCGTAAGAGTGCTTCAGAGATTGGGGGCACGGTGAGGGGCAGCTGTGATGGGGCCACGTGGCACCATCATGGCTATCCATCTTCCTTACTTTGTAGAAGGTGCTGTAGGACTCTGATTGAGATAATTTTTATGCCATTGGCCTACGATTGTTGATTCAGATCCATCCATGCGGTTGCATTTTACATTTGAGGCTTGGATTTCTATCATCTTGCTCCTTGGCCTCCATTCTTCTATGGATTGTACGTGATGCCACAGTTGTCTGATCAAGACAATTTTGGAAGCGTTGGACTCCCGTTGTCGTCCTGATCAGATTCGTATGGTCTGATATATCATTTTTGGCCTAGAATCATCTACTCTTAATTTCATCTCTCTTTTAGTGCATAAAATGACAATATTATTTATGCAGTTAACAAACTAACTATTATGAGAATTATGACACTTATGCATGCATTGTTCCTAAGTTATGTTAGAATCTAACTTAATTTAAGTGGTTTAGGTTGCATGATTGCTGTGTAATCACACCCCTATGCCTAAATCTTACTAGTCCCTAGCAAATGCATGACTAAATGCAATGTGGTCCTATATGATAGATTTCTTATCAAGAGTTCGATTAGAGATTTATTTATTTTGTTTTCATCCAAGACTTCAGAAATCCAGGCAGTCATAAAAGTATATTATTGTAGCCTATGCAATGGATCCAAGTGAAAAGCCAATCCACATCTAAAGCTCGTACTTGACCCTTAGTAAAATTCTATTAGGATAGGCAGACTTCTTCCCTCGGGGTTATAAAGTAATTTGTAAGTTTAGCCCTAGCTTTTGGGCTTAGGTAGAAGATACTTTGAGTCTAGTGGATTTGTATTTGGTGGCTCATACTCATCTAGTGCTACATATAGACTAGTACTTTAGAACCTAGATTTCCAGACTATTAAATAAATCAACTCAAATGGAGGCGGAGGAACTATGCCCTCTTTAGTTCCTTTGTACTCATTCACTCTCTTTCTCTTTCTTTTTTTCTTTTTCTTTTTTTTTTTTACTTTTTGAGCTCACAATCTTACTAGATTTGTCAGTATATTTGCTGTCCTCCCATGGCATTAACACTTTGATTAGCCTTTGATAACCTTACGAATAAGTCAGAATTCCTTAGCCCATATTTAGGAGGTTAGAAAAGTAGGTCAAGACTGTGTTTGGTGGATTGTAGAGGGAATGGGTATTGTTGTTGCCTCAATACACTTGAAACAAATTCTAAACTCATAAACTCTTTTTTTTTTCTGCTCTTTTCTTTTTCTAAATTTTGTTTCTATGTATATATTTTTTTTTTCTTTTCTTTTTCTTTTTCTTCCTCTTTTTTTTTCTATGTATGTATGTATTTTTCTATTTTCTCTCTTTTTTTTCTTTGTCTTCTTTTCTCTCTCTATTTTTTTTTATATATCTACTAACACAACGTAGTATAGCATATGAACTTTTATTTATGAGGCATTATGCGAGATTGGAAATATTAAGAGGATATCTGGTGGCTTATTTGGTAGAAGTGCCTACTCTCGGCACCCGGAAAGGAATGGATAGGACAACATATTTCTGACCTTGACACTAATACCCTCCTTCAATCGAGAATTCCGTAAAGGGTGGTCGTGACCATCCACCTTAGTCCTAGTTTTATCAGAGCCTGCTCTCTGCATATTTTCCCTATTTGATGGCTCCCAAAAATTCACATAAAGAATGTATACTCAAGAACCGAGAGAGAAAATTATGCCTAACTCCAAGTATCATTATCCAATTACCCAAAACTTAAGATTCTTCATACTAGCCTTAGAGCACCAGTAGACTTTCTACTCTCACCTCACACTTGTTTGGTAGATCTGCTAGAAGATAGTTTTCCTGACTCCCTAATTACTATCCAAGTGCCTAGGAGAGAAGCATTGCTTCTTCTCAACAAACTAAAGATGTTTATCAGTTTTCATAGAGGATCCATTGCAAATTCTACGTGTAACTGTGAAATTGTACTGGATTCTAAAGTTAGGAATCAACTTAAGAATAAATCCCAAATAAAACCTTCTTGATAAAAATTCTTTATGCCTAAATGCAATATATTTTTTTCTTTTTTCTTTTTTGACATAAAAATAAGACATGCAATGTCCACCGCCCCATGCCTATTCATTACAATGTCTCCAGTGAAATGTATGCAGGAAAATCAAAAAATAACAAGCAAGAGGAAGGGATATCACCTGACTGAGCTTGTTAATCCATGTTAGCTTGGATGCAAAACTACTTGTAATGAATACTGGGTTGCCTCCCAGCTAGCACTAAGTTTAACTTCATTTGTTGGACTTAAACCCAAAAGAAATATGTAATTCAATATTGTGGGTCAAGAGGAGTAATGACCATCACTGAGAGATTTGGAATTAGTATAAAGATATGATTGTTTGGTCTAAGAATCAATGATCCATAATTGCAGACCAACTGATGATGCAGTCCTACTCCGAAGAGTTTTTTTTATTTGAGATAAACAATAGGATCAAATAGATGAGGTTCATGATGCAGAGCCTATTCATTAATTCAGTTCCATAATTCAAGAAGAGGTAGTAGAGGGTCTGGATTGAAATCATGATTGAGGTTTAAGTCAGGTTCTGAGTCAGGATCATAAAGATCCTCATAATGGTAGTTGATGTCAAAAATCATGAATTCTCTAGGCTCTGGGTCATATGAGGACAAAGGTAGAGTCATGCTGAATTTGTCAAAATCCTCATCAGGAATTACTTCTTCCTCATCAGAAGTCATTTCTTCCTCAGGTTCAAGCCATCCATTTGAACCAGTTGGAGTATAAGTTCTTCCCCATTCCATCATGATTTGAGCTTATTTTTCTGAGGTTGTTTCTTCATTCATGTCTTTAGATTGTCCAATTTCTTGAACCCCCTCAAAGTTCAATAGTTCTTGAATTTTAGGTGGATGTATTGAGGATTCTTTATGTCATCATCTAATTCATCATAAGATACTCCCAAGAGTTTCTCAATCTCACTAATGTCTTTCTCCATTTGATTTTCTATGGGAGGTGGTAGATCAGAATTATCCTCAAGTTCATCACTTTCTTGCCTTTTGTGTTGATCTTGAGATTTGGCAGGATTCAGATCATATTTAGTGTGAATTGCTAAAACCTCTTCAATTGTTCTTACGACCTTGATGGAACCACAATTCATCTGATTCTTTTGGGAAGCTTTAAAGATATTGAGTTGACAAGTTATCCTTCCAGAAGTGATTTTCATAATCCCCGTCTCACAGTTGATTAGGGCCTTGGTTATGGCCAAGAAAGGTCTTCCTAAAATTATTGGGGTGTGGTTCAAGTTTTCTGATGCCTCCATATCTAAAACAAGAAAGTCCACAGGGTACTCAAAATCCCTCACTTTTATAATCACATTTTGTAAATGTCCCTTTGGAATCTTGGTTGACCTATCAGCAAGCTGAAGGGTAACATCATTGTGTTGCCAGGGACCTAAATCCAACTCTTCATATAATTCTGTGGGGATTAGATTGATGGAGGCACCAAGGTCCAGTAAGGCTCAATCCAAGATAAAACAATCTATCTCACATGAAATTAAGGGGGTCCTTGGATCTTTCCTTGTAGGAGAGAGCTTGTTTAAGATGATGGCACTAGCTTGTTTAGAAACTGTGGCCCTTTTTGATGATTTAGCCTGGCATTTCGATGTGCATATTTCCTTCAGAAATTTCGCACAGGCTGAGATGCTTCAATAGCTTCAAGGAGTGTTATATTTACCTGGACTTGCTTTAAAATCTCAAGCCACTCCTTAGATTGATTGGTTTTCTTTTCCCTAGATTTGTTCAAGGCTTCAGGAAAAGGTGCTTGAGAGAAATCATGAGTATTCAAATCCTGAGTCTTGTTTTCTAGATTAGCTTGGTCTCCCAGATCAGATTCAGGCTCCTTAAGATCTTGGTAAGATTTTGATGTAGAAGGATAAGGCTCTTGGATTTGTTTCCCACTTATCAAAGTGACAGCACAAGCATAGGAATTAGGGTTAGAAGGGTGAGGTGGGTTTGGAAAGATAGGCTGAGCCTGTGTTGGGTTGGGGTTAACAAAATCAGGTGGGTGCTGGGTTGCAGGTTGAACTATATGTGCCAGTTGCTCCTGTGTGTTATGTTGGTTAACCCAATTGAAGTTCCTCAGGTTGGGGACAGGTTGGGATGGCAGCATCCTATGTTGTCTAGCATTAACTAGCTAGTCTAGTCATCTCGTCAATTCTGTCCTCAATTGATTTATTTCTTCCTAATGTCTTAGATTCATTTCTTGCATTTCCTTGAGGACCAGACTCAGATTAGAGGGCTGGTTTTCCTGAGTAGGTTGTGGTTGATATGTGTGTGGTTGTGTGTACCTACTGGGTCGCCCATACGTGTTAGGCTTAGTCAAGTTAGGACCCTGGGCGGGTTTTTGACTTGACCAAGAAAAGTTAGGATGGTTGCGCCATCTCGGGTTGTAATTGTTTGAATAGGGATCACTTCTAGTGTAACCCTAGAGTGCATTCACATCCTCAGGATAACTAGGCATCGGGATGCCTAGTTCAGCATTTGAGGGCATCAAGGTCCCTCCTTGGTACCTAGAAAGAGATGGGTCCAAGTAGAGTTGTCCCATAGGTGGAGCCATGGTCAGGTCATTAATATTGTGTACCATTTCCTAATCTAAAGGGTTGGAGGGTTGGGTGTGGGTTATCATAGAAACTCCTTGGGTAGGCATAGGATTTACTGTGGAATGTGTACCTAAGGAACTCCTGCCCTTCAAAAGGTTGTCCAGTTTCTTATCTAAACTTTCTACATTCTTTCACACGAGTTCCACCTTGTCCAATCATTGTGCAATTAACTGTAAATCAATCGAGTTTGAATTATCCTTGACTTCATAAACTCCATTCCTTGGTTGATTTTCTATGTTAAAGGTGAACATTGAGGCATTGTTGAGGGAATTTTCGCTTATATTCTAAAATAATTGAAAGGCTTCCTCAGCATCTTTGCTTAGGAAATTGCCCCCACATGCCACATCATCAAAATTCTTCAGATTATCACTTAACCCATAATAGAAAATATAGGCCAAGTGACACTTCAGAATCCCATGATGAGGGCATTTTCTAGCCAAATCATTAAATTTCTCCCAAGCCTCATGTAGTTGTTCCCCAGGGTTCTGCTTAAAGGTTGTAATGGCACATCTAAGGGCATTGGTTTTTCCTACGGGAAATAATTTTTTTAGGAATGTGCTTCTTAAATCTTCCCAAGTCATGATTGGTCTACCAATGGTCCTTAACCAATAATCAGCTTTATCTTTTAAGGAGAATGGGAACATTTTCATCATTAAGGTTCCTTCATTTAGGTTCCTAGGGCCAAAGGTCCTTCCTATGTGTAGAAGTTCTTCAAGGTGGTGGAAGGGGTCATCAAACTCGCGGCCATGAAAGTGGGGAATCAAATTGATGATCTGTGGTTTGAGTTCAAAATCTTCCCCATCCTGAGGTACCCTAATAAAAGGTTTAGGTTAGGCTTCAGGTGGATTGTAAAAGTCACGAAGAGGCCAGTCTACTCTTCTATTTTGGAGTCGATTAGTGGCTTGCACTATGACCTCTATTTGTCTATCATGATGCTGGCCTTGCTTAATGATCTGCCTTTGTAGAAGAGTCATTGGATCTAGGTTTTGTTCTTCCTCTTCGATCTCATCTTCCTTGTGGTGATTAGCTATTGAAGAGACTTCATATTTACATTCTAGACAATTAGGTCTTCTCCTAAGATTTCTTTCTAAAGGTGGTAGCAAATCAGGATGAAGAGATCTTCTACCTTGCATGCAACAGAAGAATGTTCGTAGATGAGAGAGAGAAGACAGATAAGAGAATACCCCACCCTTTCACTGCAAGCAATCAAACTAATCCTTAGAGTGTAAACTTGATAAACGGCAGTTTATCATCATTCTTATGCATTAAAACAAACCTACCTCTTATGATTTTGTTCCACAAACGAGTTTTTGGGCTGCATTTAGGCATCAACTTGATTAGGCATGCATTGCATTTTTTCTTGTTTTAATGTGTTTTTGTGAGTGTTAGGGATGAACAGATATACAGATCCCTAAAACCCTAGCACTCAAGAAGGCAACTGGTGCAGGAGGTGCTCAAACTAGCTGGAACTCAGCTTGTTCCAGCTCACCACAGCTGGAACCTAGCTCACTTGGACTAGGGTTAGCTCATCCTAACTCCATTCAGCTAATCTCAGCTGAATGGCAGCTGAAGAGAGCTCATCTTAGCTCACCCAAGCTCAGGTCAGCTCAGATCCAGCTCGACTTAGTTGAGTCTAGCTCATCTCAGCACCCACTAGTCCACAAGGAGCTCTAGCGAGCTCAGCTGAGTTTACTGGAGTTCACCCCAACTTAGATCCAGCTACATCCAGCTCCACTCAACTCCATCCAGCTGAAGAAGAATTCATCCCAGCTCAGGAAGCTCAAGTCCAGCTCCCGGGGACTCAGCTTAGCTCAACTTGGTTGAGCGAAGCTACCTTAGCTTTCTCAACCAGCTCAATCCTCCCCAGGAGCACCAGACCTAGCTCTCCTCAGCTCCATTCAATAGAAGCTAGCTCACTTTAGCTTGGCTTAGTAGCTAGCAAGGAACTAGCAAGCTAAGCCAGCTAGAGTAGCCCCATGTTGACCTCTTCAGTAGCTGCCAGCTCTACTTCAACTCCAGATTCTTCAGATCCAGCTCCTCCTCCAAACCCTAGCTCCAACACCTCCCCCTCTACTCCACTATTAGCTAAGCTAGCTTAGCTTAGCTTAGCTTAGCTATGCTCCAGCTCCCTTGGCTTTTACCACCTAAAAACCCTACCTAATAACTCCACCAACTAGCCCCACCTAAGCTCCACATAAGCTAACCCTACTTCCACCTCACCTTGGCACCAACATAGCCTACCCACTACCTCCAAAAGACACCATAAAGTGGCGCCAAAACCATCCTAACTACCCTCTTTATTAGCGCCACTTTTTCTCTCGAAAACCCCCTTCATCTCCACCACACATCCTCCCTTAAACCCATCTCCACCATCCACATAATCCCTTCTAGAAGCCTTCTTGGTGGCACCAAAACCAAGGCATCTTTCCATAGTTGGCGCCACCATTAGGTGACCCTTCACCACTATAACCACCACCTTTACACCCCCCTACTTGGCGCCAATTCTTCTTAGCCCTAGGATCACCTAACCACCTCCGTCTTCCTGATGAGAGCCTCATCATGAACCCTAACTAGCACATTTTAATCCAAATAAGTGTACAAAAGCTCCTATAAAACCTAAGGAAAAGCCAAAATCAGAGAATTCTACATTTAAGAATAAAATAATTCACAAGGGGTAAAACTATAATTTTACCAATGCAGTGCACAGACGGGGTGTCTAAGGGTCTAAACACAAGTCAAATGGGCTTAATATGAAAGAAAGTGGGATGACCTGATCCGAAAAGGGTTATAGCAACTTCTATGAATTAAATGACATTCTGTAACCCTGAAACAAACCTGCTTTAATTCACGAGGTTCCAGGAAGGATAAAAATCAAATAAACCCCCTAAAATTCATGGAAAAATATTCCCTAGGGTTTATAACCTTCAATTTGGCATTTGAAACCCATCTTAACCTAAATTGAGAACAATACCCAATTTTTGACCTAATTTGGGTTTTTGTGCAAATTGACTGATCAAACGTGGTCAAACCAAAAATCAAACTTCACCATTAGATTCCGTAGGTCCAAATTAGGCTTATACCAAAATTTGGACCTAAGGGAAGGCCATCTTGACCTACTTTACAAATTTGTCCTCTTGAATTACTTTTCGACCCTTATCTTTTTGAACCCTTACATTTTTTTCCCCAGCTTCTCTTTCGTTCTTTGCAGAACGGTCCCTCTGCCACCCCATGCAGCCGCCCATACCTCCGGCGACCTTGTGCCTAAGATGGCACTGCACAGGGTATAGGGGTCACTCTCAGAAATGAAAGGGGGGTTCCCTGCGTCGTCCTTTTTCGCAGGGACCCCCTCCCATGTCTTGCCATCGCCCACTCCTCTCGTGCGAACACGTGAGAGGAATGGGTCTCCATCTCCAGCCAACTTCGGCAAGCTCTCCACGATCTATCCTCGAGATTCTCCTCTCACCAGCTACTATAAAAGGGACGGCAGGGCTCTTCGGTCGTCTCAAGACTGATTTGGCTGAGGAATTCCCCCAAACTTCGTCTCGTCCTCCGGTGAAGTGCCCACAGGCTTCGGTGATGCTTCCTCCTCCCCTTCGTCACTTTGCTGCCATACCTACAGCAGAGTTCACTCCACCTCATCCTCCCATGCCAGGCCGCACCAGTTGGCTCCTTCCAGATCCACTCCTCATCGTCGTTACCCCCCTCTAGGCATCTTCGTCTCCGGCATCAGCAAGCATGCACCGAGCGCCTCCTCCCCCATTTCATTAGTTAAGTAAGTGAAACTCTTCCCCTTACTCTCTCTTTTATTTCCCCCTTTTTATTTTCTATTTCCACCCACCGACCACCACTGTCCATCACCACCTTCTCCATCTCCGACCGCCCTCCGGCGAGGTATTCCCACCGTTCCACGCCTCCATCCGCCTCGCCAGCTACCCCTTAAGCACCGTGACACCACACTGACCTTGAATCCACACTCCATTTACCACGCCATACCTCCAGACCACCCCCTGACCAAACCCATCCATCCGGCCACAGAGTGACCTAGGCATGCACGCCTAGGCCGCCCCGCGGCCTACCACCTACTGCCTCACCTTCGCCGTGACATGGCGAAGGTCCTCCTATGGTCTAATTGAGCCACAAGGCCCTTTTCGTGTCGTGCAGGGTCAATCTTCCAGCCGCCATTAACGACGACTCGAGCTCGACTGTTCTTCAGCTCCAGGCCACAAGCGGCCGCTCCTAGGCTTCCAGACCGCGCAGGTTTCGAGTGTGTGCAAGCCTAGCCTGATAAAGAGTGGCGCCAAGAGACCTGCAGTGCTGCAATTGGAGAACAGTCTGCTGCGGGCATGCGAGAAAGAGCAGTGGAACAATAGTCCCACCTCGGTAAGCAGTAACGTCGTTGAGTGGTTTAAATTGATTTTATGCTATCGGCTGGTTGCCTCCGATAACACATGGGGTGAGGTCCCTCACCTATACACAGTGCCTCATCTGTGAGCTCATCACACGGATCTGGCGACCCGACCTGACTACCCCCACTCTTGAGCACTCCTCGCGCACCACACCCACGTCGGTGTGCCTGGACCTGGGCGCGCGACCCGACCTGATTACCTGGCTCTAGGAGAGCATACCAAAGAGAGATTCAGAGAGAGAGAGAGACGCGGGAAAGGGTAGGGGTAGCTTTTGCATGTGTGCAAGGAGCAGCTGAAGAAGAGAAGGAAGGGAAGCGGTGAAGACTTGGCCGCAAGAAGAAGAAGAAGAAAGAAGAAGGTGAAGAAGAAGCCGCAGCAAAGAGAAGAAGAAGCTGAAGAAGAAAAGAAGACAACAGAAGAAGAGAAGGAGGAGGCACTGTAGCAACAGTGCCAATAAGGCATCCGACTCGAAGAATCAGACGTCCGGATCAGGGAAAAGGAAGAAAGAAGAGAAGAAAAAGAAAAGAAGAAGGAAGAAGAAGAAGGAAGGAGATGCTGAAGAAAGAAGATGCAGAAGAAAGAAGAAAAAAGAAGAACCGCAGTAGAGGAGAAGAAGAAAGAAGAAGGCAAACTGAAGAAGAGAAGGCATAGTAAGAGAAGAGAAAAGAAGAAGCAAGGAAAAGAGAAAGAAATGAACCGGCTGAAAGAAAAGAAGAGAGAAGAAGAAGAAGCCAAGAGAAAGAAGAAAAAGGAGTTGTTTTCTCATTCTCTCTCTCTTAAATTTTTGTAAAATAGTATATAGTCAATTGTGAATCCATATGTTTCTAGAATGACGTATGCTCCTTGAGTTCGACCTCGGGATAATCTAAATCTCGAGTAATAAATAAATTAAACTGGTGACTATTTTTTGCAATATACTGCAACGGATATATCATTATAACACCAGCAAGAGCGAGAAACAACCCATTAGTTTTTGGCGTCATTGCCGGGGATCGAACCCGGGTCACTCGTGCGACAGGCGGGAATACTTACCACTATACTACAACCGAATCTCTACTCCTTACCACCCCCAAACTAATGGTTTGGCTGAGCTATCAATTCGGGAGATCAAGAAAATCCTGCAGGTTACTGTTCGACTTGACAGGAGGGGTTGGTCATCCCGACTTCCGAAAGCTTTGTGGGCTTATAGGACCACCCACATGACCCAACTAGGCATGTCTCCTTTCAGACTGGTGTTCTGGAAGGCATGTCAACTTCCCGTTGAACTGGAGCACAAAGCCTATTGGGCAGTACGGAGCTGCAACTTAGATCTTTCTAAGGTTGGAACCCACAGAAAGCTTCAGATAAGCGAGATCAATGAATTACACCTTGATGCATATGAGAACTCGCGAATCTACAAAGAGTGGGTTAAAGCCTTCCATGACAAGCACATATCTAGAAAGATCTTCCACCCTGGTCAGAAGGTCCTACTCTTCGATGCCCGACTCAAACTCTTCCCTGGGAAATTGCGATCCAAGTAGGTCAGACCATATCTTGTCCGACAGGTTTTTGGAAATGGAGCCATCGAAATCAGTCCTCTTAGCCACGATTCCGAACCTTTCATCATGAACGGTCAGAGTCTCAAACCGTTCATTGATGTAACCTCTACAGATTTGGCTGAGAAATCATTTACCCTCCATTCTCCCTGAGCTTATTGTGCCCAGCTGATGGCGTAAAACTCAGCGCTTAACGGGAGGCAGCCCGTCATTCTTTCTGAAAAACTCGAAACCTTTTCTGACACCTCTTTGCACTTTAGGTTCATCCTTTAGGATAGTCCACTCCACCTCAGGTGCTCGCATCTGAGATTAGAAATCATCCGCAACAGTCACCCCGACCCATCCACTCACCAAAATACCTGTCCTAATGCATGAACCAAGCTAAATAAAAACCCTCCTAATTTACAATGAGGATATTGCAAATCTTAGGCATGGGGGGGTATGAAAGTGCAAAATGAATAAAAACTCATAAGAAAAGGTTTCAACATAAAAAAAAAAATTGAAATGAGGAAGGATTCTTGTGGAATTTACAAAAGGAGGAGGAGAAAAAGAGCTAATTGATAAAAAGGAGCATAAAATGAAAGAAAAGAGATAGTCATTAGTAAGAAATTGAGGAATTAACCTAAGTTCTAGACCACATTAAGGAAAAGAAAAAAGGAAAGTGCATAACAAGATTAGTAAGAATGCAAACCTTAGGCATTCTTAGATAGACTCTTAGTACCCATTAAGATCTAGATATTCCTCAAGAGGTTGAGGAAATTGAAAAGCTAAAGTATTAGGTCCAAGGCTTAGGGAGTTTTCGGCCTCGTTAACTGACTTTTGGTTTACGAGACTCAGTAACTTAAGCACCCAAATTCACACACACAGTCTGGTTCAGTAAGCATAAGTATCAAAATCACGTAGAAGCATTTCAAATGTTCTGAAAAGTCACCTAGATTAGGACCAGTTGATCAACACAAGTTGATTTGGACGAGTTCCCGGCGTGGAGAGGTGGGAAATTCCCCTCGAAGATGCGTAACAACATATCATCTCCTCGGTGCTTGTCTCTTAGGATATTTACATATCCTACTGGGGGCATGTAAGCACTCTACTGGCTAAGATTCCATGGATGGCATTATCATGAAGTGTAAATTGCCAGGGTCTGAATTCAGCCACGGAACACCATGGACGGGATTATCTTGAAATCTCGAAAGTCAGGGTTCTGGAGGTTATCGTGGGCAGTGCTATCTCGAAGCATTGACTGCCAGGGACCCTTGAGGATTGATGATGGGGACAAGGAATCCAATACAGATCGTGTTGTGAAGCCAATCTTAACCTAGAATTAAAAAGAAAAGAGAGAGAAAACTCTCCAAACAAATAAATCTTCAATCTCTCTCTCTTACAAAAGCACAATGAACTGAACTAAGGCTAAAATTATCTCAAGCATGGGTGCTTTAACCACAAAGTCTAATAAACCTTAGACTAGTCCTGTAGGCCTTAAAAACCTTTGCTAAAGACTGAGGCTAAAGCTAGATAGATCTAGATCTTGGTTGGTACTAGAGTACCTTTCAGGCCTATGATTGGAATTCTGACCTAATCAAGGATATAAGAGAAAAAGCACTAATCTAAACTTGATAAGAAATTCATGGTCTAGAACAAGGGTTAAAACCTTAAAATTTTGCTAAGGGACTAACAAAAGCTAGGCATGGGGGTATGATGAGAGCCTCATCAAGAACCCTAACTAGCACATTTTGATCCAAATAAGTGTACAAAAGCTCCTACAAAACCTAAGGAAAAGCCTAAATCAGAGAATTCTAAATTTAAGGATAAAATAATTCATAAGGGGTAAAACTGTAAGGATAAAATAATTCACAAGGGGTAAAACTATAATTTTACCAATGCAGTACACAGACGGGGTATCTAAAGGTCTAAACACAGGTCAAATGGGCTTAATAAGAAAGAAAGTGGGATGACCTGATCCGAAAAGGGTTATAGCAACTTCTAGGAATTAAATGACATTCTGTAACTTTGAAACAAACCTGCTTTAATTCACGAGGTTCCAGGTAGGATAAAAATCAACTAAACCCCTAAAATTCATGGAAAAATATTTCCTAGGGTTTAGAACCTTCAATTTGGCCTTTGGAACCTATCATGACCTAAATTGAGAACCATACCCAATTTTTGACCTAATTTGGGTTTTTGTGAAAATTGACTGGTCAAATGTGGTCAAACCAAAAATCAAACTTCACCATTGGA
Source organism: Thalassia testudinum (assembly GCA_037157565.1). Taxonomy (NCBI): domain Eukaryota; kingdom Viridiplantae; phylum Streptophyta; class Magnoliopsida; order Alismatales; family Hydrocharitaceae; genus Thalassia; species Thalassia testudinum. The sequence goes on from JAZHRO010000003.1 coordinate 91,050,343, forward strand.
TTCCTTATGTCCAAAATAGGTTTATACCAAAATTTGGACCTAAGGGAAGGCCATCATGACCTAATTTACAAATTGGTCCTCTTGAATTACTTTTCAACCCTTATCTTTTTGAACCCTTGCACTTTGCCCCCCAGCTTCTCTTTAGTTCTTTGTAAAATGGTCCCTTTGCCACCCCATGTAGCCACCCATACTTCCAGTGAGCTTGCGCGGAGGATGGCACCGCGTAGGGTATGGGGGTTGCTCTCAGAAACGAAAGGGAGCCCCTCCCATGTCCTGCCATCGCCCACTCCTCTCGTAAGAATGTGCGAGAGGAATGGGTCTCCATCTCTGGCCAACTCCGGCAAGCTCTCCACAATCTCTCCTCAAGATTCTCCTCTCGCCAACTGCTATAAAAGGGACGGCAAGGCTCTTCGGTCGTCTCAAGCTTGATGTGGCCGAGGAATTCCTCCAAACTTCGTCTTCTCCTCCGGTCAAGTGCCTGCAGGCTCTGGTGACCCTTTCTCCTCCCCTTCATCGCTCTACTGGCATACCTGCAGCAGAGTTCACTCCGCCTCGTCCTCCCGTGCCAGGCATTACCAGATGGTGCCTTCCAGATCCCCTCCTCGTCGCCGTTGCCCCCCTCTGGGCATCTTCGTCTCCGGCGTCGGCAAGTATGTGCCGAGCGCCTCCTCCCCCCCTTTCGTCAGTTAAGTAGGTGAAACTCTTCCCCTTACTCTCTCTTTTATTTCCCCCTTTTTATTTGCTATTTCCACCCACCGACCACCACTGTTCATCACCACCTTCTCCATCTCCTCCCGCCCTTCGACGAGGCATTCCCACTGTTCCACGCCTCCATCCGCCTCGTCAGCTACCCCTTAAGCACCACGACGCCTCACTAACCCTAAATCCACGCTCCATTTACCATGCCATACCTCCAGACCACCCCCTGACCAAACCCATCCGTCCGGCCACAGAGCGACCTAAGCACGCATGCCTAGGCTGCCCCGCGACCAACCACCTACTGCCTCACCTTCGCCGTGACACGACGAAGGTCCCCCTGTGGTCTGATTGAGCCACAAGGCCCTTTTCGTGTCGTGCAGGGTCAAGCTTCCAGCCACCAATAACGACGACTCGAGCTCAACTATTCTTCAGCTCCAGGTCGCAATCGACCGCTCCTAGGCTTCCAGACCACGCGGGTTGCGAGTGTGCGCAAGCCCAACCTGATAAAGAGTGGCATCAAGAGACCTGTAGTGCTGCAATTGGAGAACGGTCTGCTGCGGGCATGCGAGAAAGAGCGGTGGAACAATAGTCCCACCTCGGTAAGCAGTGTCGTCGTTGAGTGGTTTAAATTGATTTTATGCTATCGGCTGGTTGCCTCCGATAACACATGGGATGAGGTCCCTCACCTATACACAGCGCCTCATTCTTGAGCTCATCACACAAATTTGGTGACCCGACCCGACTACCCCCACTCCTGAGCACTCCTCGCGCACCACACCCACGCCGGTGCACCTAGATTTGGGTGCGTGTCCCGACCCAATTACCCGGCTTTGGGAGAGTGTACGAAAGAGAGATTCAGAGAGAGAGAGACACGAGAAAGGGTAGGGGTAGGTTTTGCATGTGTGAAGGGAGCAGCTGAAGAAGAGAAGGAAGGGAAGCGGCAAAGACATAGCTGCAAGAAGAAGAAGAAGAAAGAAGAAGGTGAAGAAGAAGCTGCAGCAAAGAGAAGAAGAAGGAAGAAGCTGAAGAAGAAAAGAAGACAACAGAAGAAGAGGAGGCACTATAGCAACATTGCCGATAAGGCGTCTGACTCAAAGAATCAGATGTCCAGATCAGGGAAAAGGAAGAAAAGAAGTGAAGAAAAAGAAAAGAAGAAGGAAGAAGAAGAAGGAAGGAGTTGCTGAAGAAAGAAGAAGACATAGAAGAAAGAAGAAAAAAGAAGAACCACAGTAGAGGAGAAGAAGAAAGAAGAAGGCAAACTGAAGAAGAGAAGGCACAGTAAGAGAAGAGAGAAGAAGAAGCAAGGAAAAGAGAGAAAAGAACCAGCTGAAAGAAAAGAAGAGAGAAGAAGAAGCCAAGAGAAAGAAGAAAAAGGAGTTTTTTGCTCATTCTCTCTCTCTTAAATTTTTGTAAAACAGTATATAATCAATTGTGAATCCATATGTTTCTAGAATGATGTATGCTCCCTGAGTTCGACCTCGGGATAATCTAAATCTTGAGTAATAAATAAATTAAACTGGTGACTATTTTTTGCAATATACTGCAATGGATATATCATTATAACACCGCTAGGAGCGAGAAACAGCCCACCACTTCCCATCCTAGACATCCATCTCAACGGTCACCTTAACCCCTCATCCTATCCTATGAAAAGACCACCACCCACCACCTTACAATCATTCTTGGCTAGCAACATTCCTCTCATACTCTACCTAGAGTCCATGCCCAAGAGAGAAGAAGAAGAAGATTAAGGGGACATTCTGTCCCCTTGGTGCCTTCCCCGCTTCCCTTCTCTCTTGTGCCCACGCCAGCCAAAGGAGGAGGCAGGCAGGGAAGACCTTTGGAGGAGGTCTTGAAGGTGGTCCATGCCACATTGGAGGAGAACTTGAGGGTGGTGCACGCCCACCCTAGGAGGAAAGACTTGAGGTGGATAGCATCCACCTTGGAGGAGCTTTCAAGGAAGGAGAAGAAGGAGACCCTATTTTCAAGCCAAGGAGCAGCTAGGCTTGGAGCAAGAAGACTCCCTTCTTCACCAGATTCTACAAGACGATTTGTGTTTCTTCTATTGCTTTTATATTTTACATTTCTAGTAGAAGCATTCCTTTACTTGTCTTTGTAGGAGAATACAAATTCTGCTTAATTAAATTGCCTTCTTTTTAATTTCTTGTTGCAATTGTTATTTTTGTTCTAGCACTTGTTTTACTTCCACTCCCTAATTACTCTAGGCCTCCTCTTGCCTAGAGTGAGCTTAGGTAGTGGACATTTTCATCTCTTTAGTTGTAGCTTAGCAATTTTAGGTGTTAACACTTTTTCGTTACAATTCGCATTTTGTCCTCATTATTTCAAAACTAAAAAAAATTATATATTTAAAATACCAAAAAGAAAGTTGAGGTTTATTTTCTAAGAAAGAGAGTTGAATTGCAAATCTACCTTCTTGGATGACCCTCGATACTCCACTATCTAGGTCTTCTAAATTTTGAAAGCGAAAGCGGAATTACGCATTGCAACGACACTAAATTGCATAATTAACAAACCATGTATTTTCTCGATCACTTTTTGGCGTAGTTGCTGGGGAGGCACGACTTTACTTAATCATTTTCTCTTACTTGAAGTGGATCTCATCCCCTTCTCTTTCTTTTCTCTAGTGTGTGCAGGAACTACAGCTGGAATGTGGGAATTTGGAAGTGAAAGCTCAAAGTTCCTTTTCTTCTCGTGGATTTTCAGGTTGGTTCCCTTTTCTGGTCACATAGTCAATTAAAGCTACCAGAAAAAATATTAAACTTGGCTTCTAGGATCCAAACAACTTAATTAAGTAGAGTGGTGTCCATTAAAATTCATTGTTTGCTTGTATGTTTCATTAAACACCACTCCAACTCAAGTCTTGGTGTTCTGATTTTCGGGTTCAGATTTTGTCCAGACTTCAAAAATTAATTCCCAACACCACCGGTCTTCTAAAATTCTAAAATTTCATACAGTGATTTCAAACTAAGTTAGGAACATCTGTTCCAAATTTCAGATCAATTGACTATGTATTTAATTTTTAAAAATTTATGGACTGTAGAGGGTTTACACCCTCTAATCTTCCTATTTTGCTACTATTTGTAAATTTTTATAATTTTTATGCCCATCCAATTTTTGTGTAATTTAGCTTTCTGCACATAAAATCACCGAATTTTTTTGAGGCAAGTGGTTGTACAAAAAGTCCAAAATACCCATAGGTATCAATTCTAGACTTTTACACTAGCACAAAGAAAAATTCCTTAAAAATATTAAACAAATTCCTAAAATCTTGTAAAAATATTTCTGGAATCTTTGTTTTATTCTCTTCAAAGTAATGGTGTTGTTTGAATTATTTGGACCACTACTTAATTCAAAAAGTATAAAAATAACTCATTGGTAGTTAAATTTCTATCCTAGGATCAATCGAATTAGGGTTTCTTTCTCATTTTTAGAGACAAACCACCACAAGGAAATTGATCTCAACCCATATAACTTTATTTCCTTTTGTTTATGGATCTTTAAAACTTGTCTGAAGTCTTAAGAATTGAAACCCTAAAACTCATTAATCTAAATCAAATCCTAAAAGACAAGAATACATCAATTGTGTGACAGCTTGATTTACATTGGAACCACTTTCCAATTCCTACACACACACAAAAAAATTGAAATAATAGGGAAATAACCCAAATTAATGCCCTCCACATTTCGTGTGCACTATAGTATCCTAGACTTAATTAAAATTTGTAGCAACTTGACCCCTGAAGTTTCATCAACTTAGGCTTGCTATATAGGTCTTAAGTTTTCTCTAGTTAATACCAATTATGTCATCTATATCGGGTGTTCAGGCTGAGGGGCCATGTCAAACGACCAGGCACGGGTTTGTACAAGCACCTGGGGTTTTCCCTGGGAAACGTTTGGGCCTAAACCTCCCTTTAAGCAACTTGGCTAGATTTGTTGACAAAATGGGTATTCACTATTGATTACTTATTTCCTACATAGACCAAGTCTTAGGTTTAGGTTTAATTTTAGGGAGTCACACTTAAGTTAGGTCTAGCTTTGGTTGTTTGAATTGCAAACTTTCTCTCATCTCTTTCTCTTCTCCTCCCCTCCAATTCTTCCAAAATAATGCATGCACGAGAGATGGTCCCAAAAACCACACCTTGAGGGACCATCTGATTTCGCCCCCCACAGCAGAAAATCATTGTTTTCTTCCCCCTCCTCTTCTAAGAAAATGGAAAACCCAAGAAGCCGACAAAAAAATTCTGCTTCCACTTCTAACTCGTCAGCCGACCCACAAGCTAACTTCACCCTCCCTTACCTCCCTAATTTGGAGCAACCAAAAATTCCAGCAGGGCTAGGTGGCCCTCCAATTCTAACTCAAAATCTAAACCCCTTTGCCTTGATGGTTGACCATTTGGTTCGACTGCAACAAAATCAAGAAGATTTGGCTAGGACTGTCACGAACCTAGCTATCCAAGGGCAAAATATACCAACCTGCCAGTAGCCTGCCATTCCTCTTAAGGATTTCTATGATCCTTTCGATTATGAGGAAAGACCCGGGGTGGTCATACCACAAGGGGATTTTGAGATCAAACTAGCCATTCTAAACCTTATCAAATATTTTCATGGTCTTCCAAGAGAGGACCCTTTTTGTCATCTCGAGGAATTAACTGTCCTCGCTCAAACCACTCGTTCCCGCAATGTGCAGGAAGACATGTGGTTAATGAGACTTTTTCCTCTCTCTCTTAAAGACAAAGCGTCTCATTCGTTTAGAATGGTTGGGGACCCTATTACCACCTGGCCCCAATTAAAAAGCACTTCTCTAAAAAAATTTTTTCCAATCGGTCAAACTAATGCGTTAAGAAGATCCATAATGACCTTTCAACAAAAAATTGGTGAACCCCTCCATGAAGCCTGGGAAAGATTTCAAGAACTTCTAAGAAGTTGTCCCCACCATGAAATTCCACAATGGCAGTTAGTGCAGATCTTTTATCATGGATTCAAAGATCAATTGAAATGATTTGTGGATGCCTTATGTGGGGGCAATTTCCTTAACAAAGATGCTGAAAGTTCCTATCTCCCCTTTGAAGAAATGAGTGAAAACTCATTTAATATGACTTCAATGGACACTTTTGGTACAACACAAAATCCCAGACACGAAGTCCATGAAATTGATTTGGGAAAAGGAATCGAGTTCCTTTTCAATCAATGGAAACTTTTGGTACAACACAAAATCCTAGACCATCCCAAGAAGATATTAACAATCAGGTCATGAAAACTTTGCAAGGAATGCAGACTCAAATGACAGAAGTAACTCGCATGATTACCAACTTGCAACACCAAGTTAAGGTTACTTCTGATCATCGACCTATTGGGAATTTACCTTCCCAACCCATGCCCAACCCAAATAATCAAAGGAATCAGTTCAAAGGTGGATATCCCAATCAACCCATTCAACCAGCACCTCAGCATCCACCGGGTTTCAATAACAGTCAGGCTTCCCGTCCTCATCCTAGAAACAACCAGACTGCAAATGCAGTTATTTTGAGGAATGGGAAAACCACTCACAATCCCCTGCCTATTAAAGAAACCCATTTTAATGAAACATAGATTAACTCTTCCCCATATCCCTCTCATATTGTTCAGGAACCAATTAATGCAAAACAGGGAAACCCTGCCCCATTTCCACAAGCCCTCCACTCTTCAACAAATAAGAAAAAGAAGAAATCCGAGCCCACTAAAAAGGAATTAATGGATTTATTTGGGCAAGTTGAAATTAATATCCCTCTCCTAGATGCCATTAAATACATCCATGCCTATGCAAAATTCCTAAAAGATATGTGTACTTTGAAAAGGCAGCCCCGAAATTTAGGAAATGTGATACTTCCTGAGACAATCAGCTCAGTTGTGCAGAGTCGACTGCCTCTTAAGAGAAAAGATCCTGGCGCCTCCCTGATTCAAGTTATCATTAATGATACTTCTTTTGATCGCGCTTTGTTGGATCTCGGTGCCTCAATTAATCTTATCCCCACAATTGTTTTTGAGGAATTTAAGATCGGTGAATTAAAATCTGTTGAGGTTACTCTTCAATTAGCCAACCGATCTACAATTAAACCAAGGGGAATTGTTGAGGATGTCCTTGTTCAGGTCAAAAATTATTTATTTGCAGTAGAATTTTTAGTCCTGGACATAGAGGTATCAGAAGCACTAAAATTTGCCCCCATCATTCTTGGAAGACCATTCTTAGCCACCACCTGCGCGAATATTGATTATGATTTTGGAAAGATGAAGATCAAGTGTGGCGGTGAATCTGTAACCCTAGACATTTTCCAAGCTTCTAGGCAGTTCCAAGAACCAGATTTCTTCGATGATTCGGATTCAGAAATAGAAAATATTGTGGAGGAAACTTTGCAAATTTCCCATTTAGGTTCTTATTTTGTCATCAATACAGTTCTTGAACAATCAACTTCTTCTCACCTTTCCACCCTAACCACACATTCAGCTAACTCTCTAGCTAACCCTTTCACTCTCACCTCACCACTAAACCACAAAGCAAAAATTCTTTCAAAGCCGGGCCCATAATTAGAATTAAAACCTTTGCCCGACTCCCTTAAATATGTCTTCCTGGGTCCAAATCAGACCTTCCCCCTGATTATAAATTCTGGACTTATCAGGGTACAAGAGCATAAACTTCTCTAGGTTTTGAGTAAATATCGAAAAGCTATTGGCTGGACCCTTTCTGATCTTAAGGGTATTCATCCATCCTATTGTACACGTTGTATATATTTAGAGGACGATTCTCGCCCCTCCCGCCTCTCTCCAACCTCAAAGGCGCTTGAACCCTATTATGCAGGAGGTGGTAAAAAAAGAGATTATTAAGTGGCTTGATGCTGATATCATCTACCCCATTTTGACAGCTCCTGGGTTAGTCCAACACAAGTTGTGCCCAAAAAGGCTGGACTAACAGTTGTCACTAATGATAATGGGGAAAATATAGCTACTCGAACCGCCTCTTCTTGGCATGTGTGTATTGATTACAAAAAATTAAACACCGCCACCAAGAAGGACCATTTTCCGCTCCCCTTTATTGATCAAATCTTGGAGCGTTTAGCTAGACGCGATTTTTACTATTTTCTAGATGGCTATTCTGGCTATAATCAGGTAGCGGTTCATCCTGAGGACCAGGACAAAACAACTTTCACTTGCCCCTTCGGAACTTTTGCTTTTCGAAGGATGCCCTTCGGTCTTTGCAACGCACCTGCGACTTTTCAAAGGTGTATGCTTGCAATTTTTTCAGACCTAGTAGGTGAATGCTTAAAAGTCTTTATGGATGACTTCTCTATTTTTGGAGATTCTTTTAACCAGTGTCTCAAGAACCTTGAAAGAACTCTCCAAAAATGCATAGAAGTCAATTTGGTCCTCAGTTGGGAAAAAAGTCATTTCATGGTCCAGGAAGGTATTGTCTTGGGCCATGTGATTTCAGAACAAGGAATCGTGGTAGATAAAGCAAAAATAAATGCTATATCTAAGCTCCCACCGCCCACTACTGTCAAACAAATCAAATCCTTTTTGGGTTATGTGGGTTTCTACCGTAGATTCATACAAAATTTTTCCCAAATCTCCAAGCCCTTAAGTCAACTACTTATTAAAGACTAGCCATTTGATTTTAATGATAAGTGTCTGGAGAGTTTTTTGAGGTTGAAGAAGGAGGTTACTGAGCACCAATTTTACAGGGACCTTATTGGAATAGTCCCTTTGAATTAATGACAGATGCCTCAGATTTTGCTGTAGGGGCCGTTCTAGGGCAAAGAATTGGCAAGAAGCCCGTTGTGATCTATTATGCTAGCAAAACTCTTGATGATGCACAACGGAATTACACGATTATTGAAAAGGAACTTCTTGCCATTTTATTTGCCCTAGAAAAATTTAGATCATATCTTTTGGGGTCACATGTCACTATATATACTGACCACTCAGTAATTAAATATTTGCTGACAAAGAAATATGCGAAACCCTGCCTTGTTCGTTGGATTTTGCTGCTCCAGGTATTTGACCTGGAAATCAAGGATAAGGTAGGATCGCATTATGTAGTGGCCAACCATCTCTCTCGTCTTATGACGAATGACATAATGACCCCACCTGATCAGTTCCCCGATGAAAGCATTTTAGCTGCTACTACCCTCTTATGGTTTGCGCCTATCGCAAATTATTTAGCAATAGAACGAATCCCCGCTGATTGGCCAGAAACAAAATGGGATAAGTTCTTTGCTGATATTAAATACTATTTTTGGGAGGACCTCGATTTTTTATGCATTTGTGCCGATCAGGTCATTCGATGATGTGTACGTGATTATGAAATCCATGATATTTTGACACATTGTCACTCAATGGCTTGTGGCGAACATTTTTCGGGAAAGAAAACTGCACCTAAAATCCTTAATATGGGATTTATTGGCCCAGCTTGCACAGAAGCTCATAACTTTGTTCAGTCCTATGTGCATTGCCAGATCATCGGCAACATGACTCGAAAGGATATGATGCCCCTTAATCCTATTTTAAAGGTTGAAATTTTTTATGTTTGGGGCATCGACTTCATGGGACCATTCATCAACTCTGGTGGGTAATTATGTATACTAGTCACAGTCTACTATGTTTCCAAGTGGATAGAAGCAATACCCACCCGCACTAGTGATCACCATGTGGTTGTCGAATTTCTTAAGAAAAATATTTTCTTAAGATTCGGCATACCAAAAGCCAATATCAGTGACGGAGGTTCACATTTCACTCACTCACAATTCCGTCACCTTCTTTCTAAATATGGGGTTAATCATAAAATTTCCACACCTTATCACCCCCAAACAACTGGCCAGGCTGAAGTTTCTAATTGGGAAATTAAAAATATTTTACAAAAGATGGTTAGGCCTGATCGTAAAGATTGGTCCACCAAATTGGACGACACTTTATGGGCCTACCGTACCACTTTTAAAACTCTGCTCGACATGTCTCCCTTCCGTCTGATTTTTGGGAAGGCATGCCATCTCCCAGTAGAACTAGAACATAGGGCTTTTTGGGCAATAAAATAACTAAATATGGATTTATCTGATGCCAGTATCCATAGAAAATTACAATTAACTGAATTGGAAGAATTACGTAATTTTCCTATGAAAATGCGAGGATTTATAAAGATCGAACAAAGAAATTTCATGATAAATACATTGTTCGGAATCACTTTGACGTTAATCAACGCATTTGGCTTTTTGATGCTAGATTACGTCTTTTTCCTGGAAAATTAAAATCTAAATGGATCGTCCCATTTATTGTCCATAAAACTTATCCATACAGCACTGTTGATCTGTTTGATCCTAAAAGTAATACGACATTTCAAGTCAACGGCCAACATTTAAAGCCCTATTTTGATCATACACCGAATCTTCCGTCTAAATCTTTCGATTTCACTGAGCTAGACACCTTTGATCACTAATGCACACTACACCCGGCTAAATGGCGTAAAAGATAGCACTGGATGGGAGGTAACCCATCATTTCCTGCTTTCCTTTTTCCTTCTTCTTTCAGGTTTTGACTATCCTAAACCCGACCATTCTTCATTTAAGGTGATACCTTCTTCCTCCTGATGCATGAGGACATTGCATATCTTAAGCATGGGGGGGTGCTTTTAAATTTGACGATCGATTTAGGATTTTCAAAACCTAAAAACATTCATTTTTCTTTAGTTATTTTACTTTCCTACTTGCATACCCAAAAAAAATAAAAAATAAAAGATATAAATGTTGAGGAAAAATTTTGAAATCAGGACTAAGGTCGAGAAACTCACTTTTGGTACAATGGGATTTAATCTTTAAGAAACTAGGGATGAGGATGTGAATCTGATCATTAGAATTTCAGGGTCTATTTTTAGACTAGATCAGATATCCTTCTCTAAAATTCCACCTGAACTCATGATAGTTCAGGTGACTTGATCCTATTTTGTAATGTGGAAAGTATTCGACTTAGTTTCTGATTCAAAAACTTGCATTTCTTGAGGAACTTCTTGTGTCAATTTTCACACACAAGCCAATACTTAAAAATAACTAAAAATTAGAAAAACTCCCTTGTTTGGATTTAGTAAAAGTCTGAAGCAGATCATTGGTTTGTGTTCCCACCGCCGAGAAGGAGGAAAATGCCTCCTTTGAGGATGCGATGTCAGCATGTTACCACCTCGGTGTTGCTCCATATCTATATTTCATATATTTAGATAGAGCATTAAAGCGCATTTTAGCTGCTCAAGTGTCTTGGACAGTGCTTTACCTATAGTGTCGGAGAAAGAGCTTGAGTTTGCTTGGAGCGCCCTTTTACACCGCATTGTGTTTTGGGGTTGTGAGCTCCTGGGTGGTGTCATCGATAGTGCTATCCCGAAGTACTGGCGCCAGAGCCCCCTTGAGGATTGGTAATGGGAATGATGATCCCGACACATCTGTTGTAAGACTAAGCTAAAAGTAAGCATGGGGGATAAAAAAAAAAATTAACATGCCCTTATAAATGTGGGCTTTTCACAAGCACAAACACAAGGTTTTAAAGGATTTTACAAGTTGCGAATCAGATTCAAGGGCCAGAAAAATTCCAAAAACAAAAATTTCAAGTCATCTGAATTAATAAAGGGTTAATTTGTAAATTTTCTGGAGGATATATTGATCCCGCTTTGTCTAATTTTTGGATCCAAATACAAATCCCGATGTTTATCCTTAACAAATCTCGTGCCTTCTGTGTTTAGATCAACCAAGATCCCTTGATCATTTTCTCCTCGAAAGACAAAAAAATTTGATTTCCCAAAAATTCCATTTTGTGAAAATTAAAGTTTTGCTAAGAGACAAGCAAAAGATAAGCATGGGGTTGTGATAAGTGCCAATTTATCATCATTCTTATGCATTAAAACAAACCTAGCTCTTAGGATTTTGCTCCACAAACGGGTTTTGGGCTGCATTTAGGCATCAACTAGGTTAGGCATGCATTGCATTTTTTCTTATTTTTTTAATGTATTTTTGTGAGTGTTAGGGATGAACAAATATACAGATCCCTAAAACCCTAGCACTCAAGAAGGCAACTGGTGCAGGAGGAGCTCAAACAAGTTGGAACTCAGCTTGTTCCAACTCACCACAGCTGGAACCTAGCTCACTTGGACTAGGGTTAGCTCATCCTAACTCCATTTAGCTAATCTCAACTGAATGGCAGCTGAAGAGAGCTCATCTTAGCTCATCCTAGCTCAGACCAGCTCAGATCCAGCTCGACTTAATTGAGTCTAACTCATCTTAACTCCCACTAGTCCACAGGGTGCTCTAGCTAGCTCAGCTGAGTTGATTGGAGTTCACCCCAGCTCAGATCCAGCTACATCTAGCTCCACTCAACTCCAGCCGGCTGAAGAAGAATTCATGCCAGCTTAAGAAGCTCAAGTCCAGCTCTCGGGGACTCAGCTTAGCTCAACTTGGTTGAGCTAAGCTACCTTAGCTATCTCACCCAGCTCAATCCTCCCCAGGTGCACCAGACCCAGCTCACCTCAGCTCCATTCAACAGAAGTCAGCTCACTTTAGCTTGGCTTAGTAGCTAGCAAAGAACTAGCAAGCTAAGCCAGCTAGAGTAGCCCCCTGTTGACCTCTTCAGTAGCTGCCAGCTCCACTTCAGCTCCAGATTCTTCAGATCCAGCTCCTCCCTCCAAACCCTAGCTCCGATACCACCTCCTCTACTCCACTATTAGCTAAGCTAGCTTAGCTTAGCATAGCTTACCTATGCTCTAGCTCCCTTGGCTTTTACCACCTAAAAACCCTACCTAACAACTCCACCAACTAGCCCCACGTAAGCTCCACATAAGCTAACCCTACTTCCACCTCACCTTGGCGCCAACCTAGCCTACCCACTACCTCCAAAAGACACCACAAAGTGGTGCCAAAACCATCCTAACTACCCTTCTTATTGGCACCACTTTTTCCCTCCAAAACCCCCTTCATCTCTACCAGACATCTTCCCTTAAACCCATCTCCACCATCCACATAATCCCCCTTCTAGAAGCCTTCTTGGTGGTGCCAAAACCAAGGCATCTTTCCATAGTTGGTGACACCTTTAGGTGACCCTTCACCACCATAACCACCACCTTCACACCCCCCTACTTGGCACCAATTCTTCTTAGCCCTAGGATCACCTAACCACCTCCATCTTCCCATCCTAGCCATCCATCTCAACGGTCACCTTAACCCCTCATCCTACCCTATAAAAAGACCACCACCCACCACCTTACAATCATCCTTAGCTAGCAACATTCCTCTCATACTCTACCTAGAGTCCATGCCCAAGAGCGAAGAAGAAGAAGAAGATTAAGGGGACATTTTGTCCCCTTGGTGCCTTCCCCACTTCCCTTCTCTCTTGTGCCCACGCTAGCCAAAGGAGGAGCTAGGCAAGGAAGACCTTTGGAAGAGGTCTTGAAGGTGGTCCACGCCATGTTGGAGGAGAACTTGAGGGTGGTGCACGCCCACCCTAGGAGGAAAGACTTGAGGTGGAGAGCATCCACCTTGAAGGAGCTTTCAAGGAAGGAGAAGGAGACCCTCTTTTCAAGCCAAGGAGCAGCTAGGCTTGGAGCAAGAAGACTCCCTTCTTCACCAGATTCTACAATAAAATTTGTGTTTCTTCTATTGCTTTTATATTTTACATTTCTAGTAGAAGCATTCCTTTACTTGTCTTTGTAGGAGAATACAAATTCTGCTTAATTAAATTGCCCTCTTTTTAATTTCTTGTTGCAATTGTTATTTTTGTTCTAGCACTTGTTTTACTTCCACTCCCTAATTACTCTAGGCCTCCACTTGCCCAGAGTGAGCTTAGGTAGTGGACATTTTCATCTCTTAAATTATAGCTTAGCAATTTTAGGTGTTAGCACTTTTCCGTTACAATTCGCATTTTGCCCTCATTATTTCAAAACTAAAAAAAATTATATATTTAAAATACCAAAAAGAAAGTTGAGATTTATTTTCTAAGTAAGAGAGTTGAATTGCAAATCTGCCTCCTTGGAGGACCCTAGATACCCCACTATCTATGTCTTATAAAATTTAAAAGTGAAAGCGGAATTACGCGTTGCAACGACACTAAATTGCCTAATTAACAAACTATGTATTTTTGTGATCAAAACCATAAATAGATCTAATCTTAGTTCCCCAAAACATGACTAGGTTAGGTCAACCCTTGAATTACTTGGCTGGCCAGAAGGGTGGGACCCCTTAGGACACCCTGCATGGCGGGACACCACTAAGGGTTAACGCGATTTCCGAATCGACCTTTCTTGTCACTAGTGGGTTCAAGTAGACAAGGCCTTGACCTTAGTTCAATCTAATTTCGAGTCCCCAAGAATATTAGGCCCGCCTAGGGTACGTCAACTTAGTTTTAGGCTTAGGCCTGATGTGCTTTTAGAATATGATGGGCGTTAGGGGTTGTTGCCCTTAAGATTGATTTTCAAATGTGTGTGTGCTTAGGCAAGGGGTTCACAAGCAATTTTTTATGATGAAGTGGATTTTAAGGTTTAAATGCTTGTATTAGTCATTTTTAGGGTTCACTTGAGTTAAAATCTTCAATCAAGGGTTTTGATGAGGCACACAAGAGTTTTGCAAATCCCAATTGTTTGATAGATTTCCTTTATGAATGGAAGTGCAAGTGTGCCCTACCCTTAATGTGAAACCCTAAGCATAGATAGTGCTAATGGTCTTTTTAAGTTCAAAATTAGAAGAGTGGTGCGACCTAAGCAATGCAATCAATTAGTCCTATTGCACCACTAACTAGGCACTTAGAAAATATTTTTTTAAGAATTTTAATGCACGTTTTCTATTTTTCTTAGATATTTTGACTCCCAATTAGTGATTGAATAATCCGTACAATAAAACATGTATAAAATTTTTTTTCAACTTTTTTCAAAATTTTTTATTTCAATAGGAATTCAGTGTTACAAATTTCAAGTCAATTAAAGTTGTATAAAAATTCTTATGATATTTTGAACTCCAAAAAATCAGGAACAATAATCGATTTGATAATAGATCAGTGCATGAATTGTCAAAATTTTTCCATAACTTAGATTTACGCAAAATTCGGATATGTTGTTACTGACTTCAAAACCCACGTCTAGTAAAATGTTTAGAATTTTTGGACATGTGAACTTTCAGGAATTGAATTTTTAATAAAAGAGTTTGTTTCAGCCCGAAAAGTCACCAAGAGAGATTTTCTTTCTTCAAAAAGCAAGCAAATGCTAACTAATCCTAAGGTTCAAGCAAAACGCCTAATTTTTTTGGATTTTTTTTTGAAAGGAAATCTAACCTAATGTAAGCTATGAATACTTACCTGAGATTCACACCATTTTTTTTCCCAATGTTGCACGCATTTTCCTGCAATTTTGTGATTCCTACACAATCAAAAATAGCAAGTTAGAATCTCAAGTAAGCACTTTATAGGAAAAGCTTTTAAAAATTTCCATTGCCTCCCCGGCATTGGCGCCAACTTGTTCTACTGCACATTGCATTAAAAGTTAGTTCTATCGTTGTAGTGTGAATCACGATGAAACAAATAATATTTATAAAGTTTTGGTGAATACCGAGTCATTTGCAGGGAGGCAAAACACGATTTTATGCGAAAGCCTTTTAAACAGTTGTTCTAAAAATATTTATATATTTATATATGTATAGACATCAGATATCTAGAGAATCAGAGTTTTATTGCTATTTTGAAATAGTTTTCAGACTATGAATAGAAATAACTATGCTAAATGGAGGAAGAGAGAGAGAGATAGTGATAGAAGATGACGACACCATTTGTGGGATTCTTGTGTGAAGTGCGGTAGCACTGCAGATCCAGAGCGTCGGGAGGAAGTTCGAAGAAGAGTTGCAAAGAGGGAGAGAGGGTGGAATTGTATCTGGTCAGAGTTTTGGTGGAAGATATCTTCAATGGGGGGGCCTTGGTCTTCTTTTATGGCTTTGATGAGAGGCCCTAGTCTTCTTTTATAGCTTTGATGTGGGGCAAAGAGGGCATTTTAGCCCTCCAACTCGTGCAACAACTTAGGTTTGATCAGATCCATCGATTGGGAGATCAACGACTCTGATCGCACCTCAATCCAACCTCTAATGTGCCATATACACATAGATGCACTCTGGTGGTGCCACGTGGTAGCTTGTGAGCCACCCAATCGCGATCTATCGCCCGCTCACTTCTCCTCGTGCACCCAAATTCAAAACACGTGCCATTAATCCTCAGTCGTTCAAACTCTCGATCGGATGGCTTAGAATCTCACCCACACTACCGTCATTGAGGAGAGCACGTGTGCTCATCCGTAGCACGTGTGTTCATTCTCACGTGCAGCTGCGAAAGCCTCTGGTCATGCGACGCTTTCGCATCTACACTGTTGATTGAAGATCCCACAGTTGGATTACGCCTGTGCCTCATTGCCTTCCTGATTTGGTGAGTGGCGAGGCTCGAGTGCACATCTCATGCTTGTGTGTGAGTGTGCTAACCAACGCGTTAAGGCACGTTTTGTGTTGCGTTTAGGTTTTAGGCAACTCCACTCTCAGCCGTTGGATGGAGATCCAACGGCTGAGATCTTCTCTTGGCTGATGAGGGCATGGCAAGGAGCGGTCGACGTGGAATGCTTGCGGCCATTGGATGACGATCCAACAACCCAGAATGCATGAGAAGAGTGCTTCAGAGAATGGGGGCATGGTGAGGGGCGGCTGTGATGGCATCACGTGGTGCCATCGTGGTCGTCCATCTTCCTTGCTTTGTAGAAGGTGCTGTAGGCCTTTGATGGAGATAATTTTTACACCGTTGGCCTGTGAACATTAATTTGGATCCATCTGTGCAGTCAAATTTTACATCTGAGCCTTGGATTTCTATTATCTTGCTCCTTGGCCTCCATTCTTCTATGGTTTTTATGTGATGCCACAGTTTTTGATCAAGACAATTCTAGAAGCATTAGACTCCCATCGTCGTCCTAATCAGATCCATATGGTCTGATCTATCATTTGTGGCCTCGAATAATTTGCACTTAATTTCATCTCTCTTTTAGTGCATAAAATGATAATATTGTTTATGCAGTTAATAAACTAACTATTATGAGAATTACGACACTTATGCATGCATTGTTCCTAAGTTATGCTAGAATCTAACTTAATTCATGTGGTTTAGGTTGCATGATTGCAGTGCAATCAATATTTTGCATCATAATTGGTTTGTTAGCTTTGCAACTAATAATGCTATTTATGTTCTAATTGAGAGGCAATCATTGTAGGTAATTCAAGGTTGAGAATGATAAATCCGACCGTATGGATCTATCTAGGACGACGACTGGAGTCCAACACTTCTAAGATCATCTTAATCGAACTCCCATACCATCACATGCAGTCTGTAGAAGATCAAAGGCCAAGGGGCAAGGTGGCACAAATCTAAACCTCAGATGCCAAATTTGATCACATAGATGGATTCGGATGAATAATCACAGTCCAACAGTGCGAGAATCGCCTCGATTGGAGCCTTGCAGCACCATCTACAAAAGTAAGAAAATGAACGGTCAGGATGGCTCCATGTGGTGCCATCCCAATGGCTCTCACCCGACCGTACATCCTCTGAGGCGCTTTGTGGACCATTGGATCGTCATCCAACGGCCACAAACACGCCACATTGACCAGCGTCCAACACTCTCCATCAAAGGAAGACTCCATCTCTGCCATTGGATCTTCATCCAACGATTAATGCTCATGCACATGAAAAAGCAAAAACACAACCATCCGCACGCGTATGATTATAAAGCAATCATAGGACTTAAATGACTTGAATTAAGTTAGAACTTAGCATAATTTTAGTATAATTCATGCATTAGTGGCATACATTGCATCTCTTCTGCTTTACTTAAATAATCATGAAATAATGTTATAATGTACTGATTAGTGTATTATGTGGATTGTAGGCAATAAGAAGCTCAAGAGATGGCTGATGCGAAAAATCTCGTGATTTGTAATTAGGGTTTTTAAAGTTTTAACACGCGAAATTGCATACGCTTTTAAATTTATATTCCTAGGTAGTGGGGTATCTAAGGTCGTCCAAGGAGGCAAGTTTGCAGAAATTAAATCTCTTGCTTTGAAAATAAATCTCAACTTTCTTTTTGGTGTTTTAAAATATTTAATTATTGTTTTGAAATAACTAAAGCAACATAAAATTGATGGTGGGAAGATGGCTAACACCTAAATTTACTAAACTAGAACCTAAATGATAAGTAATTCCTCTCTCTAAGCTCACCTAGGTAGGTGGGAACCTAGAGTAATTAGAGAGAGGGTGTGATTACACTAAGGTAAAAGTAAAAGAAAACAATTAAGAAAAGGCAACTTTACTCAAGGAGAAAAAATGTTTTACAAACCCTAGTAGAGGAATGCTTCTACTACTAGATAATTGCAACAAATAAAATAAAACACAAATCCTCCTGAATTGTTGGTGAAGAGAGAGAGCTCCTTGCTCCAAGCTTAGTGGCTCTTAGGCTTGAAAAGGGCTCCTCCTCCTTCCTTGCTATGCTCCTCCAAGATGGTGTCCTCCAAGGTGGAAGCTACCACCTTCAATTCTCCTCCTCCAAGTGTGGACGTCCACCCTAGGTCCTTCTCCTTTGCCTGGCCGTCCTCCTTGAAGCAGAATGCTCCTCCTCCTTGGCGTGTGATGGAAAGCATTTTCGCGCATTTGAAAGTCGTCGAAATCATAGTATAGTTCCACAAAAATGTTCGTCAAAAATAAGTTTGTAAAAATTACGACACTTGAGTCCCGATCATTCGTCTCTGGGAGGCGTTTATTCTACTTTAGAATTCAATCTAATACCACTCTACTCTGCTTAAAAACGCACGTCGATTTCCAATGTCCTGATTAAGATTTCACCACTTCTATTATGAACTCGGATTATGTGCGCATGAGCTAGATAAATCACAAAGGTGAACATGTGAGTTTCTATGCGCACGATTCTAGTGAGGTGGTGACTATTTATAGAAAACGCATCTATTGTTAGATTTTCTATATTTTCAGGAAACGACATGCTTGTTGCGGAATAGATAAACAATTGAAAACAGGAAACTTGAATCACGCAAATAGGATGGCAATCAATAAGCTCATGGTGATTTCAAAACATAGATATATATATATATATATAAATGCATTTTTCATTCATTCCATTGGAGAGTTGTTTGCAACAAGAAATGTAGAGGAAAGCTTGTACATAAATGCTTAAAATGTAAATCTAGCTACCAGAAAACGATCGCATACAAGAATCTACAGGGGGATTTTGCATGCATCATTTGGGGAGAATAAGGACTACACTACTAAGCAGTAATAAAAAGCAGTAAAACTATAAAGAGCATAAACTACTAACCTAGATCTAGTAGAACAAAAGGGCATTTGGGGGTGGTCCCCGATGGCCTTGGAGTGGTTGGGACGAGAATGAGGGGTGGCCAATGGAGCTTAGCCAACCCTTGGAACGAGAGGGGAGTGATCCAGCATCCTGGCATGGTGTCCGTCATGGTGGTGGTGAACTCATGGAGATGGAGTGGCTAGCCTAAGTGGAGGTGGATGTGAATGGAGCCAAGGGAGTGAATGGGTGCCAATAATGTGAATGGGTGCAATTGGCCGCCCATTGGGTCTTTTTATAGACCAAAGGGCTTCTCTCTAGAGAGGTGTGGAACTCTCTAGAGAGAGTCCAAGAGTGGCCAGCCATATGGTTATGATATCCAAAAAATGTGGATCTTATTTTGAATGCCTCTTGGTTGCTAAATTTGGCAACCAAGAGGTGGCGCCACTTCAAGAGAGTTCTAGAGAACTCTAGAGAAGTGTGTGTGCGTGAATTGGTGTGTGTGTGTGTGTGTGGTTGTGCTCTAGGTGTCTAAGAGGTTTAGGTTAGGTCCTAAGGGGTTTAGGAAGGTGTATGTCTTGAATTAGGGTTACAAACCTTAATTGCTAAGGGGAATTTACAATTAAACTTAACCTAAGTTTAATTGGGTGAGTGTGAACCTAATTGAGAGTGAAATAACTCAATTAGGTTGGGTTTTGGCCAATTGGACTCTTACTAAGTCCAATTGAACTTGTATGGGTTGAGATCTAAGCTCAATTGGACTCAATGAGTCCAATTGACTTAGGTGAAGGTAATTGACTTTGATCTAAGTCAATTGGGTTTGGTGAGGACCTAATTAGGTCCTTAGGTAGGTCTAGAGATGATGTACTAGGGTTAGGAAACCTTAATTTAGGTTCCTATGGGGTTGGAATTTGGTCTAGGGAGCTAGAGATCCAAGATCAAGGCTTGAATCTCCAAATAGGGACTAGAGACTAGTACCAGATGCCCAAAAATATGATTAGATGACTTATACTCAAAAATAAGAAGTCCAGACTTTAGTTCTGGACATCAAATCTGAGTTAGGGGGAAATCAAGGTTCTGTTTTGGGTATTCTGCAGAAATTGGATGTCTAACAAATTGTCTAGACGTCCAATAACACTGCAGAAGTGGGTTTGAGGTATGCAGGAGTTGGCTAGGGGTCCTGGACATCCTATAACTTATCTGGACGTCCAGATAAGGGTTGGAACTAGAGTTTTAGGGCTTCCTTGGGTGTTGTGGCCTAATCTAAGGGTTGCTAAGGCTTGGTGAAGTCTCTAGGCTATCCTAGGGCTAGGATGGACCTAAGCTCTTTACATTTTACTGCTTTATTCCTACTTAATAGAATAGCAAACCTTTAACTCCCTTACATCGTTATTCCTACGTCTAATCTAAGCCTTTTTCTCTAGCTCTGCTGCAACTCCCGCTATTCCTGATCCAGCTTCAAATCCAACTCCAGATCTGCTTATTATCTGCAATCGACATAATACACTTAATCAGCATATTGTAACATTATTTTATGCATAGCTGAAGTAAAGCAGTAAAGATGCAGATAATGCTTATGCATGCGTGAATAACCCTGACTTATGCTAAGTTCTAGCCTAATCTAGGTCAATTAAGACCTATGATTGCTGCGCAATTATACCCCCATGCTTAAATCTTGCTAGTCCCTAGCAAATGCAAGACTAAATTATTTACATAAGGGTCCCTAAGGAACTGATTATTTTATCAAGTGTTTGCCTAGAGATTTTTCTCCTTTTTGTTTTCATCCTATGCTCTAGAAATCCTGACAATCGTGAAAGTGCAGCTATGTAGCTTTTGCAATGGATTTGAGTGAAAAACTAATACACCTCTAAAGCCTGTACTTGACCCCTAGTAAAAATTCTAGCTGGATAGGTGGACTTCTTCCCTCAGGGTATTCAAAATATTCTATGAATTCCACCCCGGCTTTACGCTTAGGTAGAGAATCTCTGAGGGAAAAAATTGTGTATTTGGTGGCTCACTCTCACTTGGTGCTACATAGAGACTAGTACTATAGAATCTAGATTCCCTGACTACTAAGTAACTCAATTCAAAGAAAGATGAGAAAAACTATGCTCCCTTTTGATTCCTTTGTATTCGTTCTCTCTTTTTCTTTTTCTTTTCCTTTTCTTTCTTTTTCTTAGAGCTCACAACCTCACCAGATTCACACACATGATCTATATTTGGTGGTCTCACTTGGCATTAACACTTTAATTGAGTTCTCATAACCCTAACACTAAGTCGGAATTCCTAAGCTAGTATTCAGGTGGTCAGAAACACAGGAAAGGTGGGTTAAGGCCATATTTGGCGGATCTCAAATTTATTTGGTGGTATTGCCTCAATGAAACTAAACTAAACATTCACTCTTTTTTCTTTGCTTTTTCTTCTTTTTCTAATTTTTTCAATTTTTCTTTCTTTTCTCTTTTGTTTTCATCACTTTTATTTAACATAACACATCCATGAACTTTATTGAGGAGGCATTATTAGGGATTGGTGGTACTCAAGAGACATTAGGTGGCTTATTTGGTGGAAGTGCCTACTCACGGCACCGGGAGAGACGGATAGGAAGCTGTATTTCTGACCTTGGCATCAATACCCTCCTTCAGCCGAGGATTCCATGAAGAATGGTCATAACCATCCACCCTAGCCCCAGTTTTATGAAAACTCGCTCTCCGCGTATTTGCCTTATTTAGTGGCTCTTAAAATTCAAACAAAATGTATACGTAGGAATCGAGAGCGGAGACTATGCCTAATCTTTGAGTATCATCACCTAATTATCTAGGATTCCGAATTCCGTGCACTAATCTTAGAGCACCAGTACACTCTACTCTCATCTCATACTATTTGGTGGATTTTTGGAGGAAAATCTGCCTGACTCCCAAAACACTGTCCAGGGGTTCAGGAAAAGAAGTACTGCTTCTTCTCGACAGACTAAGATGTTTATCAGCCTTCACCGTGAATCCATTGCAAATTCTTCGTGTGTGTGAAAAGTTGTACTGGATTCCAGATTACAGGAATCAACTAGAGAATAAAATCCCTAATGCATTTTATTAATAAAATACTCTTATTCATGAATGCAATATGTATATATGCTATGAACAAGTAACCTCTTATGTTTGTACTTTATGGAATTCCTGTATCGGGTTACATTCAACTTGACCCTAAATTTAGAACAAGAGGTGAGTGAGTCGAAAGTGGCGATTGCAGATGATTTCTAGCTCCAATGCGAGCATTGGAGGTGGAGTCGGTTGTTCTTTTATTTAGGGTCCTAAAGTACATTCTACATGCAGCTCCGAGGTTTTCCTAAATGTTGGCATAAAATTTTTCAGTTTTACTGTATCTATCCCCCCCATGCCTACGTTCTTACATTTCCTCATGCATGAATATAAAAGAAAATAATACTATAGGGAGAGAATGGGTAGAAATCACCTGTAGTTGCTCCTGAAATTATTCATTCAGCACTAGCCAACCGTCAGTATGCAACATATAGAAAGAAAATATGCTAAAAGAAAAATATGCTATGTATAAAAATAGTTATGTATAGATGATGGTGGGATGTGGGATATGATATCTATATGTGCTGAGTTTAATGCCTCCAGCTGGGCAAGCACTCAATCACACGTCCTCAATAAGATGCACAATCTCATCAGGTGGAGGAGGTTCCTGGGCCAAAGATGGCTTGAGGCGCTGGCCATTTACCGTGGATATATGCCCAATTTTTGGGTCCGTGATTTGGACTGCCCCATTAGGATATGGATGAATCACAATATACAGGCCAGTCCATTTGGACTTGAGCTTCCCTGCGAATAGTTTTAATCGTGAATCAAACAACTAGACTTGCTGGTTGGGCATGAATGCTTTCCTCTGGATGTGGTGGTCATGAAAGGCCTTGGTCTTGTCCTTGTATATCAATGAGTTCTCATAGGCCTCCCGCCGGATCTCTTCTAATTCGCTGAGGTGGAGTTTCCATTCTTGACCTCTTGCATTGAGGTCAAGGTTGCATTTTCGCACTGCCCAAAAGGCACGGTGTTCCAGCTCTACATGA
The DNA here is from genome assembly GCA_037157565.1 of Thalassia testudinum. Classification (NCBI taxonomy): domain Eukaryota; kingdom Viridiplantae; phylum Streptophyta; class Magnoliopsida; order Alismatales; family Hydrocharitaceae; genus Thalassia; species Thalassia testudinum. The sequence goes on from JAZHRO010000003.1 coordinate 91,073,508, forward strand.
AGGCGACAGGCCTTGCCATATACCATGCGATATGGTGACATTACGAGTGGGGCCTTGTATGCGGTCAGATATGCCTAGAGTGCATCAACTAATTTATCAGACCAGTCCTTCCTATTTGGTCTAACCGTCTTCTAGAGAATCAGCTTAATCTGACAGTTAGACACTTCAGCCTGCCCATTGGTCTGCGGGTGTTACGGGGTGGCTATATGGTGATGTACCCTGTATTTCTTTAATAATGACCTGAAATGGGCATGAATGAAGTGGCTTCCCCCGTCGCTAATCAGAGTGCGGGGTATTCCAAATCTCGCGAAGATGTTCTGTCGTACGAAAGAAATGACGATATTATGGTCAGCCTGTCTTGTCGGGATGGCCTCGACCCACTTCGAGACACAGTCAATGGCTAGCAATTTGTACTCGAAGCCATGCGAGTTCGGAAAATGGCCCATAATATCGATGCCCTAGACGTCGAACTCTTCTACGACCATGATGGGTTGAGTGGCATCATGTCTCTCCTGGTCATAAAACTGACGACTGGCATCATTTGCAATGTTGGGCGTATTCATGTGTATCTCTGAAGATGGTTGGCCAGAAAAATCCCGACTGCAAAATTTTTGCAGTGGTTTTCAGTCCCAAAAAATGGCCACCACAAGCGTCGTTGTGGCAAAAAGATAGCACACTGGGGATCTCAGAATCTAGGATGCATCTTTGAATAATCTGGTCCACTCCAATGCGGAAGAGTAGTAGGTCATCCCAGAGGTAGTATTTGGCTTTTGCAGTGAATCTGAGTTTCTGGTCCTTGGATAGGTTCGCGGGAATTTTGCCTGCGGCAAGGTAGTTCGTGATATCCACGTACCAGGGAAACTCAACAGAATGAACTGCCAAAGAGATTCATCCGGAAATTGCTCGTGGATAGGCAGGGAATAAGGAATGTGATCTGGGTCCAGTCTGGATAGGTGATCCGCCACAACATTCTACTTTCCGGCTTTGTTGCGGATTTCGATATCAAATTCCTGCAATAGAAGGATCCATCTAATGAGTCGTGGTTTGGCATCCTTCTTTGCCAACAAATGCCGGAGGGCAGAGTGATCAGCGAAAATGCTGACCTTGGACCATAATAAATACGATCTGAATTTCTCCAACCCGAATACTACTACTAGCAGTTCTTTTTCGGTGACAGTGTAATTGCGCTGAGCCTCATTCAGCGTCTTGCTAGCATAGTATATGACGAAGGGTTGTTTCTCCCGATGCTGGCCTAAAACAGCATCGACGACAAAATCAGAAGTGTCACACATCATTTCAAAATCAAGGGACCAGTCAGGTGGTTGGAGAATCGAGGAATCAGAGATAGCGCTTCGTAAAGTCTCGAAGGCACTGAGACATTAGGTATTAAATTCAAATGGGACATTGGAAACCAGGAGATTCGTCAAAGGTCGTGCGATTTTCGAGAATTTGCGTATAAATCTCCAATAGAAGCCAACGTGACCCAAGAATGATATGATCTGCTTGATCAAGCTAGGTGGCGGTAAGTGGGAGATAATCTTGGATTTTGCTCGATCGACCTCGAGTCCATTTTTGGAGATCCCGTGCCTTAGTACTATGCCATCCCTCACCATGAAATGGCTTTTCTCCCAGGATAGTACTAGGTTTACCTCAATACACCATTTCAGGATCTTGGTGAGGTTATCAAGACAAGATTCGAAATCATCTCCGAAAACGGAGAAGTCATCCATGACTACCTCCACATAGTCCTCGATCATGTCAGAGAAAATGGCCATCATACAACGCTAAAATGTTGCTGGTGAATTGCAGAGGCCAAAGGGTATTTGCTTGAAAGCGAATGTTCCGAAGGGGCATGTGAATGTGGTATTGTCTTGATCTTCCGGGTTAATTGCTACTTGATTATACCTGGAGTATCCATCCAGAAAGCAGAAGAAACTGTGTCCAGCTAGCCGTTCCAAGATCTGATCAATGAACAGCAAGGGAAAGTGATCCTTCTAGGTAGTCGTGTTCAGTTTCCTGTAGTCGATGCAGACCTGCCAAGATGTCGCAGTGTGGGTTGGGATGGATTTGCTCTTATCATTCTTCATGATGGTGAGTCTTGCTTTCTTGGGCACTATCTGGATCGGACTCACCCACTGGCTGTCTGAGATTGGATATACAATACTTGCATCTAGCCATTTGATGATCTCCTTCTTAACAACCTCTAGCATATTTGGGTTAAGCTATCTTTGAGGTTGTCTCAAAGGTTTCACCCCCTCATTCGTGTAGATGTGATGAGTGCAATATGAGGGGCAAATACCGCGGAGATCAGCAATACTCCACTCGATAGCAGCCCTATGGTCTTGAAGCGTAGAAATCAATTGATGATCTTGTTCTTGGGTTAAGTGGGCATTGATAATGACTGGGTATGTCTCACTTTTGCCCAAGAACATGTACTTGAGTGAGTCAAGTAAGGGCTTCAAGTCAATTTTGGGTGGGTCAGAGTCAGAAATGAGAGTGGGAGGAGCAAAATCGAGGGTGGGAATCTGCTGATCCGTGTGCATGTGAATTCCTGCTGAGTCACTCCTTATGGAATAATTGGTTGTGACTGCGTTAACGGGAAACCCATCAGCTATGGTCACGTCTTCCTGCAACAACAGGGGCGATTCAGTAATGTATGGATCAAGATAGCTAGATTCAGGGGTGCTGTGGTCAGAATCACACCCTAAACAGTCAGATCCTCGGGGAGATGTGTGTACTGCAGTGGTTTTAGTCCTGTGTGGATCGAGGTCCAAGAACCCTGATAGTGTAGACGAATGAGACATTGGGTCGTCACAAAGGAGCCCAAGGTTACCACAGTAAGCCAAATCTTCGTCTTCACCATCCTCCTCTATTCGATCATAGTCAAAGTTCTTTGCTGCCCTGAATATGTCTAGTCGAAGTCACTCATTGCCTAAGGCTATCTCCATACACCCGGATGCACAATCAATGTTCACTCAGGTTGTCGCTAGAAAAGGGTGACCCAAAATGATTGGTGCATCTCGGAGATTAGGAGAAACTTCCATATTAAGAACGAAAAAATCTGCAGGAAAGCAGAACCCGCAGACTTTCACGATCACTTTCTCAACCACCCCCCTCAGTGTTTTGATTGATCTGTCAGCCAGCTGAATCATGACCGAGGTGGGCTTCAACTCCCCAAATCAAAATCGATCAAATACGGGAGTGGGAGTTAGGTTGATCGACGAACCCAAATCTAGAAGGGCCTGATCAAATGGAGAATCATGCAAGAAGCAAGATATGAGTGGGGTACCAGGGTCTTTCTTCTTCGGCGGTAAGTCAGCTAAAATCACGATGCTAGCCTCTTTCGACAGAATCGCCTGTCGTCCAATTCTCGGCTATCGCGTTGGGGTACAATAGTCCTTGAAGAACCTAGCGACAGTGGGGATGCGATCAATTGCTTCGAGGAGGGGGACCTGAATATATATTTTTTTGAACATTGATTTCAGATCCTTAAAATTTCGCATCCTTTTTCCGTGCTACATTTTGTGCTAGAGCCTCAAGAAAAGGGATGAGAATCTCAGGGTTGAGTAGCCTCTTACCCTTATCTACCGTAGGTGGCTCCTGAGATGATGGAGTCGATCCCGCCTGCAGCGAAGGGTGGAAAAATCAAGACCCACCTACCTAAGTTGTGGGTCGAATGTCTTCCTTCCACTCCTCAAAGAGTCAGCATGTGCGTCGGCTTGCTGTCCATGAGGTGGTGGGGGAGCAGAAGGGGTAGAATATGTGGGGTTCTGCAAAGGCGGTTAGCCTTGCGTGTAACCGGGTGGTGTAGGAGGTGCCTGTAGTATGGCGTGTGCCTGTCCCTGCGGTGCCTGAAACCTAGGTGGGGCACCTTGGTTCTGCATATATCGAGGATTTGGGATGGGTTGGGAGGGCAAGGCTCCCTGAGTCCTATGCTCCTGCAACAGCTGGTTCTGCATGTTCTGTATAGTCTGTATCTAATCAGCCATCGCCATCATAATCTGCAAGCTATCTTGTGTTGATTTCCTCATTGATTCTTGCAGCTCCTCTTTCAATGCCTCCAAAGGGTCAGCCTGCTTTGGAGGTTGACTAGCAGCTTAGTGTAGTGGCTGGTATAAAGAGCGGGGTTGCTGCTACTGAGATGGGAATGGCTGCTGCCTAGGGTACGAGTTTTGCGCATTCCCGTATTTCCTAGTCTGGTAGTGTCGATCTTGATGTGGTCTCTATGAATCACCAAACTAGGAGAAGTTCGGATGCTGGCACCAACCAGGGTTATATGTCTCTGAATACAGGTTATTACGCCCGTATCCTTGGATAGCATTGACATCCACCTAGGCCGAAGATGTCTGAGACATATATCCGTCAAGGGGATACGCATTATAATCTTCGGGTGGTGTGTAACCCTAGTCGTAAGGTGTCAATCTGGATTGTTTATGGGATCTTGATATGCGAGATCTCGTAAATACAGAGAAGATGCATCCTGAGTGAGTAGATTAACTCGAGCAGGAGGGGCTCAGGGTGCATAGGAGGGTCTTGAGGCAGCAGAGCTCAAGTCAGATTGACCCTGACTAATCTGCTTAATCTTTTTCTCGATTAGGTTTATTCTATCTAGCTACTTGACGATGATATCCATGTCGGCTTGAATAGACTCGATGTAAGCCTCGTGGACACCAACCCGCTGCTGACCAGGCCACTGGAACTGGTTCATAGATGCGGCATTCATCAAGTTCTTCGCTAATGATTCAAACAGCTCAAATGCACTGTTCTCATCTTTCGCGGGGAAATTCCCTCTGCTAGATGCATCGGCCAGATACTGATGTGTGTCATCCAACCTATGGTGAAAGATCTGAGCCAGGTGCCATCTGGGTATACCAGGGTGCAGGCATTTCAGGAGAAGGTCATGAAATCTGTCCCATGCTTCATGCAACTTCTCCCCAGCTCCCTGGGAGAAAGTCGTGATTGTGCACCACATCGCATTGTTCGACAGATTAGGAAGAACTTTTGCAGGAATTCACATCGTAATTTCGGCTAGGTTCCAATTGGCTTCCCAATGGTCTTGAACCAGTATGAAGCTTTGTCCCTCAGAGAGAACGGGAAAAGCTTCATTAGAATAATCTTGAGATCAATATTCCTAGGTCGAATCATTTCAGCGAGTCGACTCAAGTCCTCAAGGTGCTGGAATGGATCTTCGCTTGAGTTCCCATAGAAGTGAGTGCTGATCAACCCAATCACATTGGTCTTGAGCTCAAATGCATCTCCGCCTGTGGGAATTCTGACTAGTGGTGCGACGATTTGTGCGACTGGGTCGTAGAAATCCCCCAGTTGTTCTACTCGCGGCGAGTGCTGCATCCTGTCAAGTGCCATCAAGATGCGATCCATGCTCTGCTGATGCCGCTCCTCGGATTCAGCTACCTGGGCTTCCAGGCGAGCCGTCGGGTCCAAATTCTCGATATCTTGACCCGATCTAGTCCAGGTCCAGGATTTGCCATGGTGGCTTTGGGAGTAGAAGAAGTGTGGGGAGAAGATGGTCCTGGCAAGGTGACTCACCTCCTTGGGAGTGGTTCCCAAGGTCCAACCAAGTGAGGTCTAAGTGACCTCCTTCCTTGCATACACCGCCCAACCCCGGGGTTGGTGTAGCCAAGCAGGACAAGGCTAAGGCCCTGTCAATCAAATGGTCCTTATGGATCAAGTGACTAGATTTTTCGTTAGACATTCAAATTCATGAAGAAAAATTCATCATTCAATCGACTGAAAGTGATTCCCGCATCTTAAGCTAACCCAACTAGTCTGGCTACGAGGGTACTAAGGGGAAGGTTCTTCCTTTGGCTTATGCCTCCAGTTCTGTTAACCCCTGAGCCATGGTTGTTTGACACTACGCCGCAGACTTAGTCACCAGGTTTGGCAAGAGAGGTTGCAGACACCCAGTAGTATGACAATGAATTCGGGTTGATTTTATGTTTTAGAATTAATTTGAACCATTTTCTTCAGTGGAGTTTTCTCTTGGTGAGTGGCCCACAAGGTGACCAACCTCACCGGCTAAGCACTAGACTTGACTAAGTCTAGGTTAGCCCAAGTGTGGTCTCTAAGTTGCAACCCTAAATATTAAACCTAAGGTTCATGCACCTCTAGGGTTTTGTTTTGTTTCAGCAGACCACAAAAATAATATTTGTTCTCTAATAGTAATTGGAATCCAATCAACTTCAAATTTGGCAAGTAGATTCCTTTTTCAATTAGCTTTCCGGAGAATATTTTTTTAAAATTTTTACTATTTCAGCCGAATTTTTATGGATTTTTGAATGTCAAGGGGTCAGATCTGGAATTTTCACCCTTGGTCGATTTTTCATTTTGAAACAGTATCAATTGACCTTCAAAAATTTGGAAAAAATATGGAAAATAAAGCCAATTAGATCAACTTTCAAACTCCACAATTTTTAGTCAAAACAGATTTGCAGATTGCTCGGAATTGCTTTTTGAAATTTAAAACATCTTGAATTTGGGTTAGTCTAACCCTCATGCACTTCACAAATTTTTAAAAATTTTATACTTGAAAATTTTTCAAAAAAATGGTGGAATTTAAAAGATGATTTGAAAATGAAAGTTTGGCCTGAATTTTAGAATTTTTTGCCTACTAAATTTTTGGCAATCTAATTTTTAAACCAAACTTGCAATCTGGCCGAAAATCAGAAGATGGTGGAAAAGCTTTTAAAGAGGGTTTTGGGTTTGAAATCCAAGCTTTCCATCAAAAATGTTTTTTTTTTTTTGAAAACTTTTCCAAAATTTTTTTTCGAAAAGAATTTTTCAAAGGATTCAAAGAAAATATCTTTTTTTTTTTCTTTCAAACTAACCTAGGATTCAAAAAGAAACCTAATCTAGATTTTTTTTTCAAATTTTTTTTTTGATTCTTTTTATTCTTTAACAAATTTAATAAATATTTTTTTTATTTTTTTTCAAAATAACTTGCAGAAAGTAAATCTACTCGTAGGGTTCAAAATAGGAAACCTAATCTAAAGGGGAGATGATGTGCACTTGATTTTTCTTTGCCATGCTTGTTGTGTGTGTAGATCCCGTTTTTCTTCCATGTTGTCGTACACATCAAAAACAAAGTAGAGAGAGATTTGTCAGTGATAGTTTGAAAGATCGAAATCAAAGAAAATGACGTTGCCTCCCCGGCAATGGTGCCATTTGACGGAAAGCATTTTTGTGCATTTGAAAGTCGTTGGAATCATAGTATAGTTGCAAAAAAACGTTCGTCAAAAATAAGTTTGTAAAAATTACGAGACTTGAGTCCTGGTCGTTCGTCTCTGGGAGGCGTTTGTTCTACTTTAGAATTCGATCTTATATTGCTCTACTTTGTTTAAAAATGCACGTCGGTTTCCAATCTTTTGATTAAGATTTCACCACTTCTATTATGAACTCTGATTAGTGTGCATGTGTTAGATAAATAACAAAGGTGAACATGTGAGTTTCTATGCGCATGATTCTAGTGAGGTGGTGACTATTTACAGAAAATGCATCTATTTTTAGATTTTCTATATTTTCAGGAAATGACATGCTTGTTGCAGTATAGATAAACAATTGAAAACAGGCAACTTGAATCATGCAAACAGGATGGCAATCAATAAGCTCATGGTGATTTCAAAACATAGAGATATATATATATATATGCATTTTTCATTCATTCCATTGGAGAGTTGTTTGCAACAAGAACTGTAGAGGAAAGCTTGTACATAAATGCTTAAAATGTAAATCTAGCTACCAGGAAACGATCGCATACAAGAATCTAAGGGGGGATTTTGCATGCATCCTTTGGAGAGAATAAGGACTATGCTACTAAGTAGTAATAAAAAGAAGTAAAACTATAAAGAGCATAAACTACTAATCTAGATCTAGCAAAACAAAAAGGCATTGGGGGTGGTCTCCGATGGCCTTGGAGTGGTCGGGAGGAGAATGAGGGGCGGCCAATGGAGCTTAGGCTGACCCTTGGAGAGATAGGGGAGTGATCCAGCATCCCGGCATGGTGTCCGTCATGGTGGTGGTGAACTCATGGAGATGGAGTGGCTAGCCTATGTGGAGGTGGATGTGAATGGAGCCAAGGGAGTGAATGGGTGCCAAGAATGTGAATGGATGCAATTGGTTGACCATTGGGTCTTTTTATAGACCAAAGGGCTTCTCTCTAGAGAGGTGTGGAAGTCTCTAGAGAGAGTCCAAGAGTGGCCGGCCATATGGTTATGAGATCCAGAAAATGTGGATCTCATTTTGAGTGCCTCTTGGTTGCTAAATTTGGCAACCAAGAGGTGGCACCACTTCAAAGAGAGTTCTAGAGAACTCTAGAGAAGAGTGTGTGCATGAATGGGTGTGTGTGTGTGGTCGTGATCTAGGTGTCTAAGAGGTTTAGGTTAGGTCCTAAGGGGTTTAGGTAGGTGTATGTCTTGAGTTAGGGTTACAAACCCTAATTGCTAAGGGAATTTACAATTAAACTTAACCTAAGTTTAATTGGGTGAGTGTGAACCTAATTGAGAGTGAAATAACTCAATTAGGTTGGGTTTAGGTCAACTGGACTCTCACTAAGTCCAATTAAACTTGTGTGGGTTGAGATCTAAGCTCAATTGGACTCAATGAGTCCAATTGATTTAGGTGAAGGTAATTGACTTTGATCGAAGTCAATTGGGTTTGGTGAGGACCTAATTAGGTCCTTAGGTAGGTATAGAGATGATGTACTAGGGTTAGGACACCTTAATTTAGGTTCCTATGGGGTTGGAATTAGGTCTAAGGAGCAAGAGATCCAATATCAAGGCTTGAATCTCAAAACAGGGACTGGAGACTAGTACCAGACATCCAAAAATATGATCAGACGACTTATACTCAAAAATCAGAAGTCCAGACTTCAGTTCTGTTCATCCAATCTGAGTTATGGGGAAATCAAGGTTCTGTTTTGGGTATTCGGTAGAAATTGGACGTCTGACAAAGTGTCTGGACGTCCAAATCACTGCAGAAGTGGGTTTGAGGTGTGTGGGTGTTAGCTAGGGGTCCTGGACGGTATATAACTTATCTAGACGTCTTGATAAGGGTTGGAACTAGGGTTTTAGGGCTTCCTCAGGTGCTGTGACCTAATCTAAGGGTGGCTAAGGCTTGGGGAAGTCTCTAGGCTATCCTAGGGCTAGGATGTACCTAAGGTCTTCACATTTTTTTGCTTTATTCCTACTTAATAGAATAGCAAATCTTTAACTCCCTTACATCATTATTCCTACGTCTAATCTAAGCCTTTTGCTCCAGCTCTACTGCAACTCCCATTATTCCTGATCTAGCTTTAGATCCTGCTCCAGATCAGCTTATTGCTTGCAATCGACATAATACACTTAATCAGCACATTATAACATTATTTTATGCATAGCTAAAGTAAAGTAGTAAAGATGAAAATAATGCTTATGCATGCATAAATAACCCTGACTTATGCTAAGTTCTAGCCTAATCTAGGTCAATTAAGACCTATGATTGCTGTGCAATCAGCGTGGCACAAGTTGAAGAAAGTGGAAAGAAGAAGGCACCAAAGGGGCTAGTGATATGCCCCCTTAATCTTCTTCTCTACTCGTTCTTCTTGGTCATGGGTGTAGGTGGATGTAGGTGGAATTAAACACTGGTGGAGGATGATCTTTATGTGGTGATATGGTGGGTTTATATTAAGGTGGAGAGGGGGGTAGTTGGCGTGAATATGTGGAGGGCTAGGATGGAGTTTGGTGGTGGTTATTGGTGGTTAAGTTAATCCTAAGGTGGAGATCACTTGGCGCCACCTTAAAGGGTGCAAGGGGGGGTAGTTATAGGTTGAATCCACCCCTTGGTGGATGTCCATGGTGGAGGGGGTGCCTCCATTTTGGCGCCAAAATGTTCTAGAAGGGGGGGGGGGGCAATTTTGGAGGGAAAATGGAAGGTGGAGATGGGCTTTAGGCTTAAGTGTAGGGTGGAGATTAGGGCATTTTTGGAGGGAAAAGTTGGAGCCAAAAAGGGGGGTAGTTAGGGTGGTTTTGGTGCCAACTTCTTGGTGCCCTTTGGTGGTGGTTGAGGGGTGAAAGGTGGTGATGGTGGTGGCACCAACTTGGAGTGGATGGAGCTAGCTTAGGTGAGCTTTAGGTAGGGCTTAGTTGGTGGAGCTAGTTAGGTAGAGTTTTAGGGTGGTAAATGCCAAGGGAGTTGGAACCTAGCTAAGCTAAGCTAAGCTAGCTTAACTATTAATGGAGTAGAGGAGTAGGCAATGGGAGCTAGGGTTTTCGAAGAGGAGCTAGATAGAAGGAGTCTGGAGCTGAAATGGAGCTGGCAGCTGTTGAAGGGGGTGGCATGGAGCCACTCTAGCTGGCTTAGCTTGCTAGTTCTTTGTTAGCTGCTAAGCCAAGCTAAAGTAAGCTGGCTTCTACCATAATGAGCTGAGGTGAGCTGGGTCTAGTGCTCCCGGGGAGGATCAAGCTAGTTGAGGCAGCTAAGGTAGCTTAGCTCAACTCCTGAGGAGTTGGACTTGAGCTTCCTTAGCTGAAATGAAGTCATCTTCAGCTGGTTAGAGATGAGTGTAGCTGGAGATTTGAGCTGAGGTGAACTCCAGTCAACTCAACTGAGCTAGCTAGAGCTCCCTGTGAACTAATGGGAGTTGAGATGAGCTAGACTCAGCTAAATTGAGCTGGATCTGAGTTGACCTGAGCTAATGTGAGCTAAGATAAGCTCTCTTGAGCTGCCATTCAGCTGAGATGAGCTGAATGGAGCTAGGATGTGCTAACCCTAGTTCAGGTGAGCTGAATTCCAGCTATGGTGAGCTGGAACAAGCTGAGTTCCAGCTAGTGAGAGCTTCTCCTTCACCAGTTTCCTTCTTGAGTGCTAGGGATCTAGGGATCTGGCAACCTGTATATCCCTAACACTCACAAAAACACATCAAAAGGATAATAAAAAATGCAATGCATGCGTAACCTAATTATGCCTAAATGCAACCCAAAAACCCATTTGTGGAGTAAAATCCTAAGAGCTAGGTTTATTTTAATGCATAAGAATAATGATAAACTGACATTTATCAAGGGCCTGGAGATAGATCTGAAGAAAGGAGGATGCTAGAGTTGCAACAGAGCTGGAGCAGAAGCCCTAAAATAAAGATGAACACATAATGTAGGGAAGAGGTATACTACCTCACTAGTAGAATTTTAATGTAGGAATTAAATTATGAACATAGGACCTTTCCTAGCTTTAGGATAGCCCTAGAGACCTTCCTAAACCCTAGCCACCCTTAGATTAGGTCACCTTAGCCTAGAATACCTCAAAACCCTCATTCCATCCCATATCTGGACGTCCAGGTGGGTTGTTGGACGTCCAGGACCCTGAGACACCACCCACAGATCTAGAACCCAATCTGCTGGAATATTGGACATCCAGACAAGGTGTCAGACGTCCAATTTATATAGAATTCCAAGATAGAACCTCAAATTCACCCTAACTCAACTTTGAGAATCCAAACTAGAGATATGGACTTCTGATTTTGAGGTATAAGTCATATGATTAATAAATCAGACGTCTAGAACCCCTCTCTAATTATTGTTTTTGAAATAAAACCTAGATCTTGATTTCCTAAGGACCTAAACCCAATTCTACACCTTAGGGAACCTAAATTAAGGTGCCCTAAGCCTAGTACACTACCCCAAGACCTTCCTAAGAACCTAATTAGGTTCTCACTAGGCCTAATTGACTTGGATCTAAGTCAATTACACTTGACATAGTCAATTGGACTCATAGAGTCCAATTGAGCTCAAACCTCAACCAACACAAGTCAAATTGAACTCTGTGAGAGTCCAATTTGACTTGTGTTGGTTGAGGTTTGAGCTCAATTGGACTCTATGAGTCCAAAATTGACCCAAGCCTGACCTAATTGGGAAGTTTCTCTCCCAATTACACACACATCCACTCAATTAAACTTAGTGTTGTAGCGACGAATGAGGAGATTTAAATATGCATTCATTGTAGTATCCTCTAAATTGCTCAATCTACAAATACAATTTATTGCTCGAATTTAAGTCTAAGGTCGAACATAGGGAGCAAATATGGAATTCACATATTAATCTCAACAAATAATATATATGAGCACAATTAATTACTCAAAACTAATATTCAATGTAAAACATGAGTATATGAAGGATCTAATGAGGCAAAATGACATCTAAGGCAAAATAATGGTGATTTGAATTACCAATTATTAGCTTAGATACACATATAATAATTACTTAATGATCTAAATAAATAAACAGTATCAACCACTTTAAATCCATGCAAGCTTTAGTACACAGTGCTCTATCAGACGATAGAACCTTTCAACTAGACGACTTAAGTGCTCATAAGCTATAGTGCTAAGAGGGCACTCTTCTTCCTCTACCCTTTCTCTTCTTCACGCTCTGTCTCCTTTCTTCTTCTCGTGACTAAGTGTCACACAAGTGCCTGCAAAAGCAAAACCCCCTTAACCTCGTGATCTCTCTCTCTCTTCCCCTTCTCTTTCTCAATGTTCGGTCACATGCTTGGGTAATCGGGTGTCAATGATCTGCGTACCCGAGAACAAGGCTACTAGTGTGGGTAGTAGCCGAGGTGTGGGATCGGGTTAGGTGGGTCAGTGAGTGCGAGTAAGGAGGACCTCAACTTCGTGTTAGGAGGCGAAGAGGCTAAGGCACAAAAATAATTTAAGTGTTGTCGCGTGCCTCTCCACACCTGATGTGGGACTAAATGTCCGACATCCTTCATGTGCTGCAGCAGGTGGAGGTCTCCTCAATTGGAGCAGCAACTGGGGTTCATGCTCTCGATCAAGGACCTAAGCATATTCTGGGATTGATTCCACACCACCTGGAGCAATGACCTGGGGTTCGCTTGGCTTGGAGCAAGCTTCTAGAAAGCTTGAAGGTCTTAAGTAATGGTGGCAATGGTCGGCAACCCTGAAACAGAAAGTATGGCTTTGTAGCCTTGTAAGAGAAGCTCAGTAAGATCACGAAGATGCGGCAACGATGTTGGTGGTGGTGGCGTGCTACGAGGGGGGTCGAAGATGGTTGGTGAAGGTGGAGGAGGTCAAAAATTGATGGGTTGTTTGGTGGGTGGTTAGGAGGGGCAATCGACCTAAGTTAGGGCTTTTGCTCCTAGGATCGAGGCAGAGGTGTAGGGAATGGTGGCAAGGCTAATGGAGGTGCATAGCGGTGGAAATGCCTCTCCGGAGGAGCGGCCAGAGACTGAGGAGATGAGGGTGAATGGCGTAGTCAGTGGTCGGATTTAGAGTTAAGAAGAGGAGAATTAACTTAAGAATTTGAGGGAACTAAACTACTCCTAAACTAATAGATGAAAGGGGGGAGATCGACTTGCCGAGGGTACGTCGGCACTGGGGACGAAGGTGCTCTGGTGGGGGTAGGACGACGAGGATGATGGAGGGAGAGATGTCGACTGGTACGACACGACGCGGAAGAGAGAGGGAAGGATAAATCTGTCACCGGTATTGCGAATGGATGAAGAATAGAGTCAGGGGAGATCATCGGATGTCGAGGAGCTATTCGGCAGGAGAGGAGGGAGAAATTGAGGGTAATTTCGGTTGAATTTGAGTGTAGGGAAAGTGGTTTGTCATGGGGACCCTTTTATAGGCCTTAGGGAGTCAGTTTAGCTTAGGAATCAAGCTTTGCGAGCTTGGAAAGCTCGCCGGAGTTGGAAACTCAGATGATACCCGAATCTCTCATGTGTTCGCATGAGAGATTGGGAAGGTTATGGAGATTGAAACTTGTTCCATTGGAGAGAGAACTTCTCAAGGAATCTTCCTTCCAATTTTGGAAGGGATTCATTGATTAGAGAAGGAGTTCTCTTTAATCAAAGGCCGTCGGAGAATGATTCCTCCACAATAATGGCAGAGGAACCTATTTGCAAAGAGTGACGACAAAGATAGGGGCCTATTTGTAAGGAATTCAAAAGTTAGGGGTATGTGTGTGAGAGAAAAGATTCAGACTGGATCAAATTGCAAACTAGGTCAAGATAATCTCTGATTGAGCCTAAATTTTCGTACAAACCTAATTTGGACCCAAGGAATCCAATGGTGAAGCTAGATTTAGTTTTTTACCAAGTTTGACTAGGTAATTTATGCAAAAACCCAAATTAGGGCAACTGTCTGTCTGAGACTATTTTGGGTCAAGATGGGTTCTGATGGTCAAATTAAGCATACCAAACCCTAGAGAATAATTTTATATGATTTCTAGAGGATTTATGTGAATTTTATTCTTTCCAGAACCTCAGTAGATTAGGTTGGTCTATTTTTAGGATTTCAGATGTCGTTTAATTCTCGAAAAGCATGAAAACACATTTCTATCTGCACGGACCCACTTGTTAGACATTTAAAATCATTTGACCTTTATTTAACCCTTGGAAAAACCCCATGATTGTTTTGCAATTGAGATATGTTGTTAAAACTACGATTTTACCCTTATTTTCTTGTTATTCTCTCAGAATAAATTTACAGTAAATTATGGTCCTCTAGCTGTTATGTAGGAGCATTTATTCTTTAATTGTGACTAATTAAAGCTAGATATGGCTGACGATGACGTTATCATCACTTAGGATAAGTTTAATTGCACTTATCACTTTAGTATTAGGTTTTATGAACATAGTTGTAGAAACCAACCTAGACCTATAGGACTCGACCTAAACCACCTAGCCACACCCACACACTCACGCACACACACACACCACCACTTGGATGCCCACTCTAGAGTTCTCTAGAAAGGCCTCTAAGTGGCACCACTTTGAAAGACTAAAGATAGTCTTTCAAGGAGTCCACAACCATACCCATAAGAAGTGGATCTAAGATGACCCATTTCAAATGGGTTGGATGGTCAAGATGGGAGCTCTTCTAGAGAGTTCCACACTTCTTTAGATGAGCCACCCCTTGGTCTATTTAATGACCATCATGGACGGCCAAGGGACTAATGTAAATCTTGGTATTGTACTCCATTCCTCCAACCATTGGCAAGCACCATCAACCATCTCCACTTCGCCTCCACATCCAAGGGCTAGAGCACCTCCACTACCCTCTCAAGAGGCTGGCCAACCACCTTGGCCATCCCTCTTTCCCCTCACACCACCTCAGGCAACACAGCCATTGGAGACCACCTCCAATGGCCTATTTTCTGTTAGCTAGATTAGTGTTCTTCGTAAGATTAATTCATGCATTTATTTTCGGCTAGTGATAGTATAAATCCTCTACCTTGATAAATGCATCCATAATCTACCTAGATCCATGCATGCATAATGCTTCTGCTAGTTAGAATTGTGTTTTCAAGCTTTCATGTACAAGCTTTCCTCTAGAAACCTTTGTAATAACATGACAATATTCTGGAAGAAATAAAAATTAATAGTTGCCTAGTTCATGTTTCCATATCTTTTGTGCAATTGAGATGTTGATTTCTGAAAACATAAATGATCTTACAATTGATGCGATTTCCGTTAACAACCATTGTGAAGTAAGAATCGTGCACACAAGTATCCACCCTTCACTTTTATCATTTATTTGATGTACATGCAAGTAGTAAGGGTTAACAACATGACTACCGCAACTTACATTTGCAGGCTTGAAACCGACGTATAATTTTGAGCAAGTAAAGAAAGAAAAATCAAATCAATTTCACTTTTAAACGCCTCCCTAAGATCAATTGGGACTCATCGTCTCATTATATAATTTTTGTTTGCATTGGATTTCATGACTATACTACAACGTTTTCCAATCAATTTCGTGAATTCGATATAACAAATGGTGCCGTCTTTGGGGAGGTAATGCGATTTTGATTTCTGATTTTTGAGCTTAACTTTGACACATCTGCTTTTTCTTGCTTTGATGTATAGGAAAGGACGAATGGAGTCTGAGCACACATTAGGCGTAGGTGAAGAAATTGGGTGCACATCTTGATCTTAGACTCGGTTTCCCCTTGAATCCTAGGTAGATTTTCTTTCAAAAAAAAGAAAGAAAAATTTTTTGATCTTAGACTTAGGTTTACTTGTGAATCTTAGGGTTAGAGTTTCTTTGTGAAAAAAAAAGAAAAAAAATTGAAAAATTCTTCCCTCCAAAAAGTAAAATATTTGAAAAGTTTAAAAAAAAAAAATTTTTGAAAAAATTCACAAAATTGAAAAAAGATGCTTTGGTAAGAAAGCCCATTTTTTAATTTAAAGACTTTTAAAAGCCTTTCCACCCTTGAAATTCTATCAGATTTTCTTTGCGAATTAAAAATTTGATTGCTGAATATTTTATCACTCAAAAATTTTGAAATTTGGATACAACCTTTATTTTCAAGTAAGATTTCAAATGGCACCATTCATTTCAAAAAATTTGAATCATGAAATACATGAGGGTCAAACAAACTTAGATCTAAAAATTTTTGAATTCCAAAAAGTGATTCTGAACAACACACAAATAAGATTTGACTAAAATGGGTGGGGTTTGAAAGGTTATCAAACTAGTTTTTATTTTCATATCTTTACTAAATTTTCAAAATTACAACTTGAGAAGTTGACAAGGGGTCAAAATTCCATATTTGACCCCTCCGACAGTTAAAATTTCATATTTATTTTCTTAAAATAGTAAAAATTTCAAAAAAATATTCACTGAAAAAATAATTGAAAAATGAATCTTCCTATCAAATTTGAAATCATTTGTATTCCAATTGTACCATATAGAATAGTTTTACTTTGAATTGTGGTCAGCCTAACCACTTAGTCTATTGCATAAACCTTAGGGCTCAACATTTAGGGCTATAATTTACAGACCACACTTAGATAACCTAGACCTAATTAAGTCTAGTGGCTAGCCGGTGAACTTGGTCACCTTGTGGACCAGTCACTAAAATCCCCAATTTGAAGAAAAGAAGGTTAAGTAAAAATTGCATAAAGTACATTAAATAACCTACATTTGTTATTGAACTACTAGGTCATCACAATTGCCTTAGCCGAATCCATAGCCAAATCTGTGGGGCAGCATCAAACGATTGTGTCTAATGGGTACAAAGGAACCGGAGGTAGAAGCCAAAGGAAGAATCTTCCTCTTAGTCCCCTTGTATAGATTGGCTGGGTTAGCTTGGGGGGTTGGCATTACTTTTTGTTGTTTTTATAATAAAATTTTCATTAATAATTAGAACCTTAATGAAAAATCTGGTCACCTTGAGATTCTCAAGGAGAACAACTACAAAATTTCTACGATCCAACAATGCCGATTCTCAGACCTCAAGTCCAGATTCCCATAGGTGGAGAGGCATTCGAGTTGAAGCCCAATGTGATCAGCTTGATCTAGAATTATTTTTATGGGAACTTGAATGAGGATCCTTTCCAGCATATAGAGGACCTGAGTTGAATCGTTGAAATGGTTGGACCCAAGATTGTCAATCTGGGAATTATTCTCATGAAGCATTTTCTGGTTTCCCTCAAGGATAAACCTTCATATTGGTTTAAGACCATCGAGAGGCCAATTGGAAACTGGGAGGAATTACGACGTGAATTCCTACAAAATTTCTTCCCGATTGGTCGAACAAATGCGATGAGGCACACGATTACGACATTCTCTCAGGGACCAAGGCAGAAGTTGCATGATGCTTGGGACCGATTTCATGATCTCCTTAGGAAATGCCTGCACCATGGTGTGCCCAGATGGCACCTAGCTCAGATCTTTTACCATGGATTGGGTGACACACATCAATTTCTGGCCGATGCATTTAGTGGCAGGAATTTCCTCACAAAGGTCGAGAATAACGCATTTGAGTTGTTCGAGTTTTTGGCAGAGAACTCGATGAATGCCACGTCAATGAACAAATTCCAGCGACTTGGATAGCCACGGGCTAGTGTCCATGAGGCTCACGCCGAGTCTGCTTGAACTGGTATGGACATCATCACCAAAAAGCTGGATAAGGTAGATCTGCTAGATAAGAAGCTAGACGAACTGATTCGAGCTCGACCTGAATTAGCTAGAAATTTTGTTGTATCTAGATCCTCCTATGCACCCCGAGCCCCTCCTGCTTGAGTTAATTTACTCACTTGTAATGCATCTTCTCCATATTCATAGGATCCCGCATATCAGGATCCTGCAAATAATCTCGATCTGGCATAGCATAATCAGGGTTACGCACCACATGATGATTTTAATGCATATTCCCTTGATGAATATACATCTCAGATGTCGTCGACCTACGAAGACATCAATGCCATTTAGGGATACAGGTGTAAAAACACATACTCGGAGATGTATAACCCTGGTTGGTGCCAGCATCCGAATTTCTCCTAGCCTGGTAACTCACAGCGACCACATCAAGATCCACACTACAATACCAGACAATACAGGAATGTGCAAAACACATATCCAAGGTAGCAGCCATTCCCATCTCAGTAGTGGCAATCCCATTCTATATATCAACTACTGCATCAAGTTGCCAGTCACCCTCTAAAGTAGGCCGGCCCTTTAGAGGCACTAAAGGAGAAACTGTAAGAATCAATGTGGAAATCCATGTAGGATAGCTTGCAGATCATGAAGGCAATGGTTGACCAGATACAGAGTATCCAAAACACATAGAACTAGTTATTGCAAGAGCATAGGACTCAGGGAGCCTTGCCCTCCCAACCTGTCCCTAACTTGCGATATACCCAGAACTAGGGCACCCTGCTTAGGTTTCAGGCACCACAGGGATAGACGCATGCTATATTACAGGCACCTCCTACACCACCCGGTTATGCTCAAGGTTAGCCACCTTTGCTACAAAACCCCGCATACTCTACCCCTTCCACTCCTCCAGCACCTCACGGACAGCATGCTGATGCAAAAGCTGTTACGTTCATGAGCGGAAAGAAGACATATGACCCACCATGTAGGCAGGCGAGTCTTGATTTCTTGCATGCTTCATCATAGGATGGTTCCACTCCTTCCTCATCTCAGGAGCAACCTTCGGTAGATAAGGGTAAGAGGCCAATTGACCCTGAAATTCCCCTCCCTTTTCTTGAGTCTTTGACACCAGATGTAGGATGGAAAGAGGGTACGTGAAATTTCGAGGACCTGAAATTCATCTTCAGGGAAGTTCATATTCAGGTCCCTCTCCTCGAGACCATAGATCACATTCCCACTGTCGCTAGGTTCTTTAAGGACTATTGTACCCCAAAGCTATAGCAGAAGAATGAATAACAAGTGGTACTGTCAAAGGAAGCTAGCGCTGTGATTCTAACTGACCTACCACCTAAGAAGAAAGACCCTGGTACCCCACTCATTTCCTACTTTTTGCAGGATTCTCCATTTGATCAGACCCTTCTTGATCTGAGTTCATCCATCAACCTAACTCCTACCATTGTATATAATCGATTTTGATTCAAGGAGTTAAAACCCAACTCTGTCACTAGTCAGCTGACTGATCGATCAGTAAAAACCCCGAGGGGGTGTTGAGAACGTGATCTTTAAGGTCCCTGGATTCTATTTTCCCGTGGACTTTTTTGTTCTCGATATGGAGGTTCCTCCTAATCTCCGTGATGCATCGATCATTTTAGGTCTCTTGTTTTTGGCGACAACACGAGCGAACATTGACAGTGCATCTAGGTGTATGGAGATTTCCCTAGGAAATGAAAGACTTAGACTTGATATATTGAAGGCATCAAGGAACTTTGATTGTGATCACATCAAGGAGGATGGTTAAGTTGAAGAATCGGCTTTCTGTGGTAACATTGGGCTCCTTTGTGATGACCCAATTGATAGAATAGTTTTCGCACGTTTTGAATACATTGGAAATCGTAGTATAGTTGCGCTAAACCCTCAATAAAAAATGTTTATTTATTTAACGAAACTTGATTGATTTTATTCTTTTGAGTCCCGGTCATTTGTCTCTGGGAGGCGTAAAAACAAGTCGAGATTTGGATCAGCTTTTCTAACCTAAATCTAATCTAACAAAATATTTTTAGTCTTTTTGTATTTTATGATTTTTTTGTGCTTTTGATTTTTATTTTGAAAAGCGAACTGAAACCTAGAACTAGATATGCTAGCAAAAACCTAAGTGACTACGTGCATCTAAGTGAGCCATGGTGACTGTGCATGGTGTGAATGAACCTAAGTATCATGTAGGCAAGGAAATGTGAGGACAATCAATCACAAAAGCATCATGATATTATTTATGCATAAAATGATCAAAAGAATATCGCATATGATCTACACTAGAAAGCACATAAATAGAAGAAATCCCTTACGCCGGAAAGTGCCACTAGGTCCATTAGCTATTTGTGAGGGTGTAGGCTAGACCTTGGGTATACAAGCCCATCTACACACCTACTAAGATGGATGGCCGACCACAAGAGGATATGGGTGAGCCTTCATGGTTGTCCAAGAAGAGAAGAAGATGGGGGTTCATCCTCTTTAGGAAGAGAAGGTAGCACGCCCAAGAGAAGAAGAGAAGGTGGAGATCCCTTCTTCTTCCAAGCCATCCATGAGAAGTTGTGGAGAAGCTTCTCTATGGCCATCCATGGAGCCTTGGAGGAGGAGGAGCACCCTTTGGAGGAGGGAGTGGTGGACAGCCTTGGGATTTGGAGGGTGGAAGGGAGGGTGTCGCAAGTGAGAGGTGTAGAGAATGGTGTTCCAATTTGTAATCGAGAGAATGAATGGGTGTGCTCTCCTCTTTTGTCTTTTTTGGGAAGGCCTCTCCAATGGTAGTCGCAAGTTGGACTCCCTCCCAAAATAGCAAATGCCACTTTTGGTGTCCTTGAGAGTTGACGCCCATGAATTATGGATCTAGGTTAGGAGAGTAGTATAGGAAAGTGTTAGTGTGAGTGGTTCAAATTTCATAGAGTAGGTTTGTGGGTTTTGGTAAATCTAGGCTGGGTTAATGATGTAAACAAGTTTACACTACATAAGATATCTATTTATGCATGTTCTTAAGCATAGAATCGCATTACATCCTGTAAATATCGCATAGCATGCATCATCTTGCATTTAGATTAGTTTGAATAAAATGGAGGTTAATTGTCTCCTTTTATGTTCAGGGATAGGGCAAATTTTTATCGGAGCCTCGGATCAAAGATCCAACCATGCAGATTTGATCAGGGCAACGATTGGAGTTCAACGACTCCAAGATTTCCCTAATCAGACATCTGTAGCATCAGATAGAGACTGGGGAACCCTACAAGATCAAGGGCCAAGATACACGGATGGATCCGGATCGACGATCGCAGCCTAACGGTGCAAAAATCGACTCAATTCGATAACCGTGGCACCATCTACATCATGCAGAAGATGGACGGCCAAGATGGCGCCATCTCGGCTACCCAAACTGGCCTAGCTAATTTTGGAGACAACTGTACCCTTCTACCGTGCGTTGGATCATGGTCGTTGGATCGCCATCTAACGGCCATGGGCAGTCGCACCTCAATTCACCCGTGTGCCCATTTCCTCTCCGCAGTGTAGTGGGTGAGAGCACTTGCATGAAGGAGAGGCGTGGGATCAAGTCGCGAGGAGCGGGCACGGGCGAGTGGGTGCGAGGAGCACTCGATCACGATCCAACGGCTATGGGCGCTCAATAACGCCCAGGCGCTATAACACACCTGCGCATGATGCGCCATCAGACGCAGGCGAGCACGCGATTGAGGCACGATAAGGGCGCATCTCAGTCGTTCGATCTCACGATCGAACGACCGAAAATCAAAGGATGTGAGCATGCATTTCATGTGCAAGAGGCGAGTTGGCGGCGCACGTCGCCCACGACTGAGGCTTTAGCAACAGTTTTATTCGTCACTAAAGACCCCTTATTTAATATTTTGAGATTAAAAAGACAAAATTGCCTTTACTTCTTACAACTATAAAAGAAGATCCCCTCAATATAAAATTTTCATCCCTTCCTTCTCTTCTCTCCCTCTCTAAAGCTTAAGAGAAGCTTGTCCCACACCCGAGATGCTTCTCAAGAGATAAAGTCAAATTTTCGTCCCTATTTCGAAAGTGGATCCTACGACGACGACGACGTGCTACCCTGTTCCCATTCTTCCCGTTTCGTCCTCCTTCGTCCTACTCTATTCCCCATCTTCTAGGTGTCATCCCATCCGGCTCATCCTCCAAGCGACCGTCGAGGAGGATATCTCTCTCTCCCTTCTTTTTAATTCTTTCTAGAGTAGATTTATTGCTTTCTAGTGTAATCATTTTCTGCTTTCTAGTCGTAATGAGTAGTGTAACGAATAATCTCTTTGATAATGAATTCCATGTTCATTCTACATCTCTTTTTGGTTTTTGTTTGTAATATTCTCTCTCTCTCTCTTCTACTTATTGTAAATAGATAGATAGTTTCTAATCAATTATTCTACTTCGTGACAAATAAAACAAACACATATTTTTAAATCAAACGTCCGCCTCCTTGAGTTTGACCCGAGATTTCTATTCTGGTATAAATTTTATTTGTTGAACACGAGTTCTTCACTTTCATACTATGACGACAGGTTTTCAAAACCAAATACGTTAGCGTAGTAACACGTCGTTTCAACATTTTGGTGCCGTTGCCGGGGAGGCAACGCTCTTTGATATTTTTTCGCATCTTATAACTTATAAATCATTTACCTCACTTCTCTCCTTTCTTATTGTGATTGCAAGTACTCTTTTGAGATGAGTAAAAGCGGTAAATTGGAGTAAAGTGCTGTTGAAGATTTTGTAAGTTATCCCCCACTTCCCACCCATTAGTTTTCATTTCACCATGTAATAACACAAACATCAATCAACCTAGGTGTTCTTATAAACTCTAAGGTTAGTTTTGTTTATTTGTTTGACACCCATACTCGCCTCAACCTTCATGTTTAAAAAGAAAAAAATAAAAGAATCTCATAGAGGTACACAACCTCATCTGATTTTCAAACTCAACCAGTAAACCAATCTTTGGAGCCGATACACACATCCAAACACATAATTGAGTAGAAATCAGATTAGGTAATCATTTGTGTGCCTAATTAAGTGGTGCAACAGGCCAATTATTTGAGTTGATTGGACCCCACCACTTTAATTAAAATCAACTCATCAAGTAGCTGCCGTATAGGTTCAACTCTTAGGGATTTACCAGGAACTCCACATTCTTTTAAGTTTTAAAGGAAAACATCTTCACTTGTTCTTTGAAAACCTGGTGTGCCAACAAAACTTGTTTGAAAATACCTAAAGTTGAATCCTAAAAGCTACTAAGCAAGATTTGAACCCTAAAATGCACTGCATCAGAAATAATCTTGCTTGAAAACCACTGGTTGTGCACGCACACACATATCAATCAATCATTACGGACACAGCACAAATAAAGGGCCTATCACATTCCAAAGCACATTCAAACCTAGCCCTGAATAAAACTTATACGTTGGCCTTAAGGATTCGACTCGCTCTTTGGAGCCCAGATCGAGATTATTTTTGATTAGTCTATTTCTATTGTTCAATCTGATGTCTAGCTAGGGGAGTAGAATCAAACGATTGCGGCTTGGGGATACACTAGGAACTTGAGGTGCAAGCCGAAGGAAGAACCTTCTCCCTAGTCCCTCCTAACTGGTTGGATTGAATAAACAGAAGTAGATCAAATCATTTCTTTATCTCAAGACAGGTTCTGGGAGTCTGTAGGTCTTTAGGCTATCCCACTTAAGGACAGGTTTGATTGCTTGTATTGCAGGGAACCTTTCTTCCTGCCATCTCTCATGAATCCTTCCACATTTTATATGCATTCTCGCTCTTTCCCTCCTATTTTGAGTTATCCTCAACATGACGATTATCCCGACTCGTACTGTAATCAACCATCAGTTAGTTGGGATAACTCGGATTGGGGATATAGTTTCGGACCTCCGTGTTTAGGGTCTAACCCTGAACACCATAATTGTGATTTCTATCCTTCTCAAAGCCACATCGATTATAGATCGTCAACCTTTCATGGACAACCTAATACGATCTACAATCAAGGAGGATACACTGATCCTTACCCATTCTCTGATTACACTGCCTATAGGTCATCACTACCTTTTGAACAATCTGAAATGACCTATTATCAAGAAGGGTATAACGAATCTCAATTCGTTGACTCCTCTGCACTAATCCCAAACCCGCCCAACCCTGAACCAAGTCATTTGGTTCAGGCTAACCAGGTTCAAGATAAGGTTTTGGCTAACTTGAGGAATACCATTCAATCTTTAGAAGTTCAGCCAATACGTTCCATTGAAAGATTGGAGCCCCTGATTGAAATGATTTATGATTTGAACAAGTATTTGTTGGATTGGCTCCAGGATGCTAAGGATAAGAACCCGTGTGAGTTTCTACTTGGGAAGTTAGTGAAATTGAAGATGAGATTTGTGGTTGCTTTAGTTAAATCTTGGGATGATTCCTAGGATGAACTCCCTTCAGGAGAGCCAATGTCAGAACTAGCTCAGGCACCTATTGGGGGGACACATGTTACGAGGCTGACTAGATTGAATTAGAGCAACCAATTAAGGATGAGCTGATTTCTTCACCTGAGATCCCTGAGCCAGGGTACGAGGAAATGTATGTCTCCATGGATCAGAAAATGACAGATGATTTTGGGACATACATTAATGCGGATCTTGATTTCTTTGATTCTGATGGTGGAGATTCAATTTGCGAAGTCTCACGCGAGTTTACAGAACACGATTTCTGTGAGACGATTAGGCCTGAGGAATCTGATAGATCATTTGATAGCCCAATAACTGAAGAAATTGATCTTATTAGGGTTCACATTACGGATCCAGAATCGCATTTTCTGGAGGATTCAATCCAATGCCCTGATTGTCAATTACACCCCATTGAACTTATCGATGATTCTATTTTTGAGATAACTAGACCCAAGTAAACTCTGATTCAACCACATCTTTTAGACTTGGAAATTTCAGATGGGGTGATTAATATGCAAGAGGTCCCGAAGCTTGACATTCTGAATGAGGAGAACAAAAGCTAGGAAGTTCTAATTTGGGAAGCAAACTTTGGAGGAAATAGAAGACTAAGTCTAAGGGTTCCAATTTATCTGAAACCATCAAACCAAAACCCTTATGACATTTGTTCTGAGGATGTTCAACCCAAGCATACATTCATTGATTGTCCTTTCAATATCGAATTCTCTGTAACTCGACTCTTTGGTCTTGGGTTGCATCCTCATAAATTGCAGGCCCAACCCCGCTTGCATATTGATTTTAGGTTTTGGGTAATTTTTATCCAGAACCTTAGATATTCTCGATTATGGGGTATGGGTCTGCACCACAATCTGGTCCACATTTGTGGACATCTGCTGGCAAGTCAGAGGTTTCTTCTTTTTATTCTGATTCTAATCTGCATCTGTGAATTCTTTATTTCTCTTCTTTGTATAGTGTGCCTAGCTAAAGGCACTAAATTCACTACATATACAGTTTTTCTTTATCTCGAAGCAGGCCCGTCATTCACGTAATTCAGGTGCTTTCTCCTCTATTCCACTCTGTTTTATGTCTTTTTAATACAATGAGGACATTGCATTAGATAGGCATGGGGGGTGGATATTTATCTCTGAATTAATTCATTAGCTCCGTAGATTCATTTTATTTTCTTTTATTTATATATTAAAAAAAAATTGGAATTAGGAAAGAGAACTTGGGTTTAAGAAAATTTTCAATCTTAGGAAATATTACATTATGATCTGAACACAAAGACCCTTCAGGTCTTCAGACTTAATCAGCCTGTGTATCCATTAAAACGTGGATTTTTTTTTCGAGTCCTCGCCAACCTAAAATCTATTTTAATTCGAGTAAATAAGTTTGGGTGATAAGTACACGACTTATTAACCCACCCTCTGATTTGAGGGAATCTTAAGTCTAAAGCATCAACACACTACCCTGTCACTGACTCGTTAATTGGTGGTTCTAACAGAAATTGGGTAGCTAATGAACCTTTTAGGGTGATATGGTTGGCAAGTTATCGTGGGTAACAGCCCATAGGTAGGTTGTCTAGAGCCCAGTCACTTGACCATTCTCTTCTTGTTGCCTTTAGGTAAATCTTAGACCAGGGAAGCCACCTACTTAAAAGAAACAAAAAAAGAGAAAAAGAAAGTCAAAAAAAAAAGAAAAGAAAAAGAAAAGGAGAAAAGAGAAAAAGAAATAAATCACACTTCGCTGCACGAGTATGGCTGGCAAGTTGTCGGTGGTAACAGCTCATCGACCGATTGTCCAGAACCCATTTCAATAAATGCACTGAAAATTCCCAAAACACTTAGGAAGAAGTAGAGAAGTAGAATAAACTGGGGAGATATACAGTGGATTCACCCTTATGTTGACCCTGTAAAAATAAAAGTAAAGAGAAAGCTACCGGTTGTAAAGATACACCTTTAGGTAGAATTCACTTTTTAAGGTCACTTAGAGGCATAGAAACCCGAAGTACATTTTAACTGTCGATCAACAAGTCTATCACATTCACAATAAAGATGCTTAGAACTTAGGTTTCTCATCAAATCTTGGGTGAGTTGAATGACCGTAGAATGCCACTCTTAAACCCTAAAGCTCGAAAATCCAAAAAAATTAGAAAAGAAGAAAAAAAGAAAAAGAAAATTTTCTTTGAATAAGGCGAGGGCTTGAGGCGGTTTGCATTTTGGCAGATACCTGGGCACTGTTGTATCTTTGAAAGTTTAGATCCAAAGTAAACATTTTCTTAATGATTGAAAATAACTCATGCCCAAATAATCCAACCTAATTTTTTTTTATAAATAGCATATAGTTTTCTTTTTTTTTTTGCTAGAGACTACCAAAAGATAGTCATGGGGGTGTGATATAAACATGTTTACACTACATAAGATGTCTATTTATGCATGTTCTTAAGCATAGAATCACATTGCATACTATAAATATTGCATAGCATACATCATCTTGTATTTAGATTAGTTTGAATAAAATGGAGGTTAATTGTCTCCCTTTATGTTTAGGGACAAGGCAAATTTTTATTAGGGCCTTGGATTAAAGATCCAATCATGCAGATTTGATCAGGGCGACAATTGGAGTTCAAGACTACAAGATTGCCCTAATTAGACATCTGTAGCATCAGATAGAGATCGGGTAACCCTAGAAGATCAAGGGCCAAGATGGTGTGAATCCACACTTCAAATGGCAAATCCGACTACACGGATGGATTCATTTCGACAATTGCAGCCTAACGGCTTGAAAATTGACTCAATCCGACAACTGTTGCACCATCTACATCATACAGAAGATGGACAGCCAAGATGGCACCACGTGGCGCCATCTTGGCCGCCTAAACTGGCCCAGCTGGTTTTGGAGACAACCTCACCCTTCTACCTCGCATTGGATCGTGGCTGTTGGATCGCCATCCAACAGCCATGGGTAGCCGCACCTCAATTCACCTGCGTGCCCATTTCCCCTCTGCAGCGCAATGGGTGAGAGCGCTTGTGTGAAGGAGAGGCGCTGGATTGAGTCGCGAGGAGCAGGCGAGTGGGCCCGGGTGACTGGGTGCAAGGAGTGCTCGATTGCGATCCAACGGTTGTAGGTGCTCAATAACGCCCACGCCCTATAACATGCTTGCGCGTGACGCGCCATTAGACGCGGGTGAGCGTGCAATTGAGGTGTGGCGAGGGCGCATCTCAGCCATTCGATCTCGCGATCGAACGGTCAAGAATCGAAGGACGTGAGCACGTGTTTCATGCGCAGGAGGCGAGCTGGCAGCGCATGTTGCCCATGACTGGGGCTTTAGCGATAGTTTTACGTCACTAAAGAGAATCGAAGGACATGAGCACGTGTTTCATGCACAGGAGGCGAGCTGGCAGTGCACGTTGCCCATGACTGAGGCTTTAGCGATAATTTTATTCGTCACTAAAGACCCCTTATTTAATATTTTGAGATTAAAAAGACCAAATGGCCCTCACTTCTTGCAACTATAAAAGGAGACCCCCTCCATATGAAATTTTCATCCCTTCCTTCTCTTCTCTCCCTCCCCAAAGCTCAAGAGAAGCTTGTCCCACACTCGGGATGCTTCTCAAGAGATAAAGTCAAATTTTCGTCCCCATTTCGGAAGTGGATCCCGCGACGACGACGACGTGCTTCCCCGTTCCTGTTCTTCCGATTTCGTCCTCCTTCGTCCTGCTCCATTCCCCATCTTCCAGGCGTCGTCCCGTCCGGCTAATCCTCCAAGCGACCATCGAGGAGGATATCTCCCTCTCCCTTCTTTTTAATGCTTTCTAGAGTAGATTTACTGCTTTCTAGTGTAATCATTTTCTGCTTTCTAGTCGTAATGAGTAGTTTAACGAACAATCTATTTGATAATGAATTCCATGTTCATTCTACATCTCTTTTTGGTTTGTATTTGTAATATTCTCTCTCTCTCTTCTATTTATTGTAAATAGATAGATAGTTTTTAATCAATTATTCTACTTCGTGACAAATAAACCAAATGCGTATTTTTAAATCAAACGTCCGCCTCTCTGAGTTCGACCCAGGATTTCTATTTCGGTATAAATTTTATTTGTTGAACATGAGTTCTTCGCTTTCATACTACGACGACAGGTTTTCAAAACCAAATACATTAGCGTAGTAGCACATCATTTCAACAGTTAACCTACATTAAGTGGGTGTGGACCTAATTAGGCTTAGGTGAATCTAATTGGAGAGGAGTGAACCTAATTGGGTCTTGGTCAAGCCTAATTAGGTTCTACTAAGCCTAATTTTACTTGTATGGGTGAGTAGGAGTCAATTAGATCCTAGGTGGATCTAATTGGGTTTAGGTGCACCCAATCAACTGTAGATGCACCTAATTAGGTATGGGATGGTTCAATTGGGTTAGGGATATGATAAGTACGGCTATGGATAGTGGAGTAGGCTTAGGAGTTCTCTAATTAGGTTTCCTAAGGTGTTTGGTAGGGTTTCTAGGTCCAAATAGGCAAGAGCAGGCTTCTAGCACCAAAATCAGGAATGAGAGAACAGTATCAGACATTTAGGGAATATGTTAGATGTCTTATACTCTAAAATTGGATGTCTAGATAGTAAATTGGACATCCAATTCTTTATCAGTATGAGTTTTGGCTTCCTGGGTTGAATTTTTGCAGAAATCAGATGTCTGGCCAGATGTCTAGATGTCCTAAAAGGTGTTGGAGAGTGGGTTTTAGGTTTTCTCTGGTGGGTTTTGGTTCCTAAGTGTTTAGGAGAGGGATAAGGTGGATAAAAACATGGATAGTGCTATCCATGTTGGGGTTCTAAGGCTAAGGTGTCCTAATGGAAGTGGTTTTGGGTTTAGGAAGGCTATCCTAGGGTTTCAAAGGGTAGGATAAGGCTATCCTCCTGACTCATGTCAGGATCAATCTTCTTCTCTCTTTATTTCTTTATTCCACTCCATCTCATATCCTGGATCGCCTTATTACCTGTAAATAACAGCAAAAACCATTAAATAGCAAGATATCTCATCTTATTCTATAATAAATGGTGCAATGCATGATATGAGTGCAATATCTACAAATTAAGCTTGGTTTAGACATTATTTAGGTTGATTAGGACCTATGATTGCTACACAATCATACCCTCATGCCTAAACTTTTCTAGTCCTTAGCAATTGCATGACTAATTTTTTTATAAGTTTGGTCCCTAGAATACTACTTATTCTTTTTATTAAAGAGTTTATCTAAAGATTCTTTTCTTTTTGTTTCATCTAGAAATTTAGAAATCCAGACAATTGTGAAAGTGTAGCTGTGTAGCTTATTCAACAGATTCGAGTGAAAAGTCGATTCACCTCTAAAGCCTGTATTTCACTCCTGGTAAAATTCTAGTAGGATAGGCAAACTTCTTCCCTCAGGGTATCCAAGATATTCTATGATTTCTACATCAGCTTTTAGCTTAGGTAAAGAATGTTTGAGGCAAATAAGTGTATTTGGTGGCTTACTCTTATTTGGTGCTACATAAAGGTTAGTAGTACAGAATCTAGCTTCCTAAATTATTAAGTGGATCAACCCAGAGAAAAGTAAGAAAAGCTATGCTCTCTTTGTTCCTTTGTATTCATTCTCTCTTTTTCTTTTCTTTTCTCTTCTTTCGTGTTCACAATCTCACTGGATTTACACATATATTCCATATTTGGTGGTCTCACTTGGCGTTACACTTTAATTGAATTCCCATAATCCTAACGCCAAGTCAGATTCCTCAACCAGTATTTGAGCGGTCAGAAACACAGAAAAAGGGGGTTAAGGCCATATTTGGTGGATCTCAACTTTATTTGATGGTATTACCTCAATACAATTGAAATAAGCACTAAATACTCACAAACTCTTTTTCTACTCTTTTCTTCTTGTTTTTTTTTCTTTTTCTCATTTTGTCATCATTAAAATTTTTTTTTTCATATATAATTTTTCTAACACAACACAATGTAGCAACACATTCATGAATTTTATTAAGGAGGCATTATTTGGGATTGGTGGTACTCAAGAGACATTGGGTGGCTTATTTGGTGAAAGTGCCTACTCTCGGCACCGAGAAGAGATGGATAGGATGGCCTATTCCTGACCTTGACATTAATACCCTACTTCAGCTGAGGATTCCATAAAGAATGGTCATAACCATCCACTTTGGCCCTAGTTTTATGAAAACTCCTCTCCACGTATTTGCCTTATTTGGTGGCTCTCAAAATTTCACACAAAATGTATACGCAGGATCCGAGAATGGAAACTAAGCCTAATCTCTAAGTATCATTACCTAATTATCTAGGATTCTAGATTCCTTGCATTAATCTTAGAGAGCCAGTACACTCTATTCTCATCTCACACTGATGGATTTTTAGAAGAAGATTTGCATAACTCCCAAAACATTGTCTAGGGGTTCAGGAAAAGAAGCACTGCTTCTTCTCGAAAGACTAAAGATGTTTCACCATGTATCCATCATAAAATCTATGCATGAGTGTGAAAATTGTACTGAATTCCAGATTAGTGGAATCAACTAGAGGATAAAATCCCTAATGTATTCTCTTGATAAAAATCTTATTCATGAATGCAATATATATATAAATGCTATTTGTAACCTTTCAAAGTTGCACTTCGAAAATTTTCCTAAATCGGGTTATATTCAACTCGGCTCTAAATTTAGAACAAAAAGGTGAGTGGATGAGTTGAAAGTGGTTGTTGCGGATGAATTCTAGCTCCAATGTGAATATTTGAGGTGGAGTCGGTTGTTCTTAATTTAAGAACCCTAAAGTGTAATTAGCAAGATGTATGAAAGGTTTTTCCTATGTATTGGCAGAAGAATTTTCAGTGTACAAGTACTACCCCCCCATGCCTACTTTCTTGCATGTCCTCATGCATGAATATAATGAAAAATAAATTAGGACAAGGAGTAAATGGGTAGAAATCACTTGGAATAGCTCCTAAATTTTTCGTTCCGCTTATTCCAACACCTAAGAAGTAAAATAAATATGTAGGAAAATATGCTAAATAAAATATGCTATATATAAGTGCTGAGATTAACACCTCTAGCTAGGCGTAAACTCGAAAAGGATATATCAAGACATTATTGAGAACTACAAGTAAAGTGATAAGAACTTTAATCTCATTCGCCAACAGTGGGCTGCAAATGCGAACCAACTGTCCATGAATTCCGAGCCCAAATAAACATGAAAATATGTAGATGAGGCTTGGGAAAATCTGCAGCCAGATGCTACAGAAGAAAGATGGATAATTACGGGTGCTTGGAAGAAATGAAGATGATGGCATCCCAAAGAGGTGATGGAGAATGTGGGTGGTAGGGGTATGGGTGGAGTCGTGTGGGGTAAAGTCATATGGGTCTTGATAATGGTGATGAATGGGAGGCATGATCCAAGTGGTGTGGTCAGATCTGGAAATCTAGGTCCAATGATCAATTTCTGTCTCTACCAGAGATGTTTGGGTATCATCTTCTTTTATCTCTTCAAAAATTTTCAGTTCTAATTCCCAATTATCACATG
Source organism: Thalassia testudinum (assembly GCA_037157565.1). Lineage (NCBI taxonomy): Eukaryota > Viridiplantae > Streptophyta > Magnoliopsida > Alismatales > Hydrocharitaceae > Thalassia > Thalassia testudinum. The sequence goes on from JAZHRO010000003.1 coordinate 91,105,435, forward strand.
ATTCCCCAAAATTATCACATGATTCTCCAAAACTTTTAGCTTCCTCCAATAAGTCATCATATGTAATCCCCAATAATCTTTCAATTTCTTGAATATCTTTTTCATAGGGGGATATTTTGACCTTCTCACTTAGATGAAATTAGGCATTAGATTCAATAGTGGGTCCCTCCATGAAAGTGGAATGGGCTGAAACATTGATTGAGGAGTCATTAGTCTTTTTGATTTTGTTGCTCCATGTAAGTGATCATTTGAGTCAATTCATCAATGTCTATATGGGTACTTTCAAATACAACAAAATCATATTCAAACTCATTAATACTTGCTTCCTCAAAATGAAATGATTGATATTTAGGCCCTAAATCAAGATTAAGATCGTCAAATGAATCTCCTTCCTAAACTTCCATAGGAACATCAATATCATCCACATTGGGTGCCTGATCTACAGAATCCTTAATGATCACCTCAGAATCACAAATTTGTTGTGGGACACTCGACCCAAATTCAAGCATTTCTAATTTTTGTTGCTCTTCCCAGATTCTATGAAGCTCCTTTCTTATATCATCATATTCTCTAGCACTGGCTTCTTTTATTTCATGAACCATTTTGATCAATTGAGTAAGCTGGGATTCATTGCAAGGGGCAGGGGTTTGAATTGGGCTAGGTTAGTCAAGATAGTCAACCATGCTATCAAAGATTTAATCCTGTATTGATGGTGACTCTTGTGATTTAGTAGATTTTTTATTTAGGTCATGTGGTCCTACCCAGATGTCAATTGCCATGGTTTCTTCTAAATTACCCTCTGAATCACTTTTCGTATCATCCAAAAAATGCCCTGACTTTGTTTTCTTAGCGGCTGCATAAATATCAAAGTGAATCTTCTCATTGCTGCTGCTCATTTCCATACATCTTTAGTAACACTCAATCCGTGCATTGGCTTTAGCCAAGAAAGGGCAACCCAGAATGATGGGTGAATCACTTAGCTTCTTGGGTATATCCGTGTCCAAAATAATAAAATCAACAGAAAAGCTAAGACCTTGCACTTTAATGATCACATCATGAACTACCCCCTTAGGTGTTTTAATGGAGGCATCTGTCATTCTAATGGTGACAGGTGTGTGGTGCAGATCTCCAAGTCTGGTGCAGTCAATAAGGGCAGTAGGAATTAAGCTAATGGAAGACCCTAGATCCACAAGGACTTTATTGAAGGTGAATCCCTTGATGGCACAAGATATGAAAGGTTTTCTAGGGTCGATCTTTTTCGGTGGTAGAGTGCCAAAAACAAATGCACTTATGTTAGCAGATAAAACCACCTCTTTAGGTGTGTAAGCCTTTTTCTTCTCTTGTGACTCTTTCCTTAAGGCCCCAGGAAAGGGTAAATAGGTCAAATCAACTACAGGGACCTTTTTCTTCTTTTTGTCCCTAGAGTCTGAGTCAGAGCTGGATGTAGGTTTGGCCTTAAGATTTTTTGTTGAGCTCGAATTAGATCATTTGGGTTGGCTCTTAGCTTTCCTCTTCCTTTTAGAGGACAAAGAATTGGCACTTGCACAATGGCACGTATGATAGATTGGAGGCGAAGTTGGAAGAATAGGTGGAGAATAGGAGTGAAGAGGAGTGTGCATTCAGGGATGGAATGATTCTTGAAGTCTCTTGATTTGATCCCCTTGAGATTTCACGTGATTCTCCAAATTAGTTATCCTTTCTTCATTTTCTTGTCAAAGTCCAACAAAATGTTCATGATATCCTCATGGGTTGTTGTGGGTTGGGTTGGACTAGATGGTTACCCTAAAGTGGATTGAGTGGAGTACTGGACTGGCCTAGATTGATATTCAGTCTAAGTCGGTCTCTGTGGTGGCCATGAAAGATTAGGATTGTCTCCCCACTCAGGGTTATACGAATCCAAATATGAATCAAAAAGTGTATCACTTTGAGTGGGGCTGATTATAGAGGGAGTTGATTGAAAACCTGATGTGTGGTCCTGTACTTGTGATCCATTATTCCAATTCTACAGTGATATATTATCAAGTATGGGTGTATCAGAAATGGTGCATTCCTCAAATGATCTACCCAAATCATGGATTAGGTCCAAGGGTGCCTTTTGGGTTGACTGAGTCTAGGTGCCTATCCAGTGTAGCAAGAGTCAGTAGAGTAGCTAGTGGATCCAAAATATGGGTCACTAGACCCACTAGGTTGGTTATTCCTATTGGTGCTAGAGCACCATGATCATTTGTTTTGATGATAACAAAACACGTGTTATTTAACATTTGCAATTTGAGTCCTAGATTTCAGGTCAATTGCAAATGTGAACATGTTTAGACGAAACTCGAGCTCGCATCCAGGATGGATTGGAGGAGCTTAATGAAGAACAGAGGAGGTTCGCGTGGAGCGACAGATTGAAGATAGAAGACAAGAAGAATAGGATAGATTCTTTTTAATCCTTTCTTGTATCTCTTGTCTTTATTTTCTTGCTCTTTTTATTTTCCTTAGAATATTATGTTAAAGAGCCTCAAAGTACCCTAACAGTAGTCCTAGGAACACCGGCACAACCCTAGGATACTTACGTTTTCTGTAGAATACTTAGAAAACCAATATAGGGTTCAAACAACACTTCCAGACATCTAATTCCCAAATCAGACGTCTGATAAAGTATTTTAAGACGTCTGACAGTTGTTTCAGACGTCTGATAACTGTTAGGCTGGACATACTTAGTTCTATCTGATGAAATCAGACGTCCAGACCTTACACCAGATGTCTTAGAAGACGTCTGATGAACTTGCCAGACGTCTAGATAGTGGACCGTTGGCTAGCTTAGCAGGCACTCGAGAATATGACCGTTAGAGCCTTATCAGACGTCCTTAGGCATTTATAGACGTCTGATAATTGACCGTTTTGCCTCGGCTGACCCAAAATCTCTTCTCAGAGATTTTCTAGCCATTGCAACGTTTGGAAATCAATTCCCACAGTAAAAGTAGGTTTCCAGACGTCTAGACATAGTGCCAGACGTCTTATATGTCATCTGATGGACTTGCGCAAAAACCCTGTTTAGATCTGATCCAAGTAAGGGAGAGACCTGCCCAAAATCAGACGTCTGACCTTGGAATCAGACATCTTAAAGTGAAGTTCCAGACGTCTGATGCCAGAATTAGATGTCAGGTAAGCCTGTCAAAACAATGATTGTTCCTGATTTCGGGCTGATTCACTTGGGCTTTGTACCCAATGGCTATGGAAGCTTTTCTAAGCCTTCCAAAGCCTTCCTAAGCCCTTTATAAATAGAGGGGAGCCTTTACACACCTAGACACACCAAGAGAATCACAAGACACACTTAAGCAACATAGTTCCACTCTCTTGTGTCCTTGCTAGCTCTTGCTCTCCAAGCTCAAGCTCCATTCTCTTGAGAGCATCAAGCTTCGCACACCCGCTCTCCCTCCGTTGTCTACGAGAGCGACATTGCGCCGTTGCGTGGCACACGCACCGCGTCATCAACTCGACGCACTCCTAACAAAGGGGAGTTTCCTAATTCCTATAGAAGCTAGGTTCATAATTATTTTGTTGGCTCTATAGGACTTGTTGTTTATTTTATCTTTGTTATTTGGTTGGGTATTCGCTTTGCGAATTCCCGTCTCCTTCGTGGGACAAAATCCTTCTCGTGGAGAGAAGGGGTTGAGGAACGCTACCCTCGTACTTGTAGCGTGGTTGTACTGAGGTTGAATCACCCTCGTTTTAAAGTGATTCGGTTAGTGGATTTGATCAACTAGATTGATCGGAAAATCCTAACTCGAGAGGGTTAGGTGGTGGTTTTCACCCAGTTTGGGTTTCCACCTAAAAATCTTTGTGTACTTGTGTGATTGATTTTTTGTGAGATTACTTTATATTTTATTTTCGCATTTATTACGTCACCCCTCCTAGTAGGGCGAAACCTTCAATTCCAGGTCTCTTATTCTTGGGAGGAGTGATAAGATTGAGATTGTGCCTGGGATTGTCTAATTTGCTCTAGGAGCTTGGCACATTGATCTGTATAGTCCTTGTTATATTCCTAAAATTCAGTAACTATGGCTTTCAAATGGTTCTGATCTAGACAAGGTCAGATCAATGAGGTTTAGGTTCTAAATAAGCTAGGGGATAAGGATAATCATATCCCAGCTGCTGAGGATGAGTCTCCCAACTAGGAAGAGTCAAAATCATGGTTGCATTGGGAGATGGAGAACCCTGATTGTCAAAAGAATGATATGGGTTCATGGCTATTCAAGAAAAGAAGCGAATAGAGATAAGAGGTAGTCTTCCTCAGGAAGACTCAACCAGCTACAAGGGGCTGGTGAAAATAAGGCAAAGGCCAAAGAATGATGAGAGAAAGCCCCAAATCAAGCAAACAAGCTAGCCTTAAATTGTATACCCTAAATGGATCTAAAGCTGGTTCCTTGAATTGGACTTCGGTTAAACCAACCCTTGAATTACTTGGCTGTCCAGAAGGGTGGGACCCCCTGAGACACCTCGCACGACAGGACACCACTAGAGGTTAACGCGGTTACCGCACTGACCTTTCTTGCCACCAATTGGTCCAAATAAACAAGGCCTTGATTTTTGCCCAATCAAATTTTGGGTACCGAGTAAATTAGTCCTGCTTAGAGCACATCTACTTAGTTTGAGGCTTGGGCTTAGAGTGCTCTTGGAATGTGATTGAGCATTTTGGGGGGTGTTGCCTTTAAAATTAGGTTTAGAAGTGTGAAGTGCACGAACAGAGGGTTTTCAATACAAGCTTTAGTTGGTGTAGTGGCTTTTATGATTCAAGTGCCTATATTAATTTTTCTTTTAGGGTTTCCTTGTTTAAGTTAATTCAAACAAGGTTGTGGTGGAGCACGCAACATGTTTTGCAAGTCCCAATTGTTATATGAATTTCCTTTAAGTATGGCATGCAAATGTGCTCTACCCTAGTGTGAAAACCTTAATATCAGATAGGTCTATATGTTGATTTTAAGTCTAATAAGGTAGAAGTGGTGTGACCCAATAAGAGAAAACAATGGTCCTAATGCACCACTACTAAGTGAAATAGACCTAAGTGGTTAACTAAGTTGAAATGGACTCAGTTTCAATTCAAATAAGTGAGGGAGTAGACAACCAATCAGAGCAAATCCCCTCTCATGCAATCACACCCAAATCAGGCTCAAGAAATTTTGTTTTGGATCTCTAAATTTAAGCCCTAATGTGAATCACCTAAGGTTTATGCTTCTTCTAACAATCTGCAGTCAGACCTTATTCTGACTTGAAATCACTCCCCAAATCAATAACTAAAGAAAAATAAATAAAATTTGGTAGAAATCTTCCTTTTTCAACAGGTCTTTCAGGGAATATTTTTGTAAGATTTTTACTATTCCGTATAATTTTTCAAGAATTTTTTTATGTCAAAGGGTCAAACAGGCCAGATAGACCCCCAACGAGTAATTCAATATGAAATAGCATAAGTTGAAATCCAAAAATTCTTGAAAATTTATATAAAAAACTATGTTACAATGGCTTTTCAACCGTACAAATTTCAAAACGATCTAATTTTTGTAGAGGTTAGAATTACTCTTTGAAGTTAGATAAAATCAAAGTACAAATTGTTCTAACCCCTTCCACTGTGCGAATTTTTAAAATTCGTATAGTGCGAATATTTCCAAAAAAAGGGTGGCATTGGAAAGCTGGTTTGAACCATATAATTATACTAAATACAAAGATTTTTGGACTCCTAATTTGATGGAAATAAAGTTTTGAAAATCATTAATATTTGCTGGCCAGATTTCCAAATCTGACTTTGGTGTGTTTAAATAGTTTCCAAGTTAAAACACACACCAAAGAAAGAATTTTTTTTTGTAAATTCAAATACAAAAATTTGAACTTGAAATTTTTTTTTTAACCTAAGAACACAAAAAAAATGGATGATGAAGAATAATACCTGTGGTCTTCACCATGGGTCAATGTGTGCACGGATCCTCGTCTTGACCTACAACCTAAAGAAAAGTTAAGCAAACCCAAATCTAAACTCACGCGTTACCTCCCCAGCAATGGTGCCATTTGACAAAATGATTCTTGCACGTGTTTTGAAATATGTCTGAAATTGTAGCATAGTTGCACTAAACCCTCGATCAAAAATGTTTTTTTATTTAACGAAACTCGATTGATTTTATTCTTTTGAGTCTCGGTTGTTCATCTCTGGGAGGCGTAAAAACAAGTTGAGATTTGGATCGACCTTTCTAACCTAAATCTAATCTAACCTAATATTTTTAGTCTTTTTGTATTTTGCAATTGTTTTGTGTTTTTTATTTTTATTTTGGAAAGTAAGCTAAAACCTAAAACTAGATATGCTAGCAAAAACCTAAGTAACTATGTGCATCTAAGTGAGCCATGGTGACCATGCATGGTGTGAACGAACCTGATATCTTGTAGGTAAGGAAACGTGAGGACAATCAATCACAGAAGCATCATGATATTATTTATGCATAAAATGATCAAAAGAATATCGCATATGATCTACACTAGAAAGAACATAAATAGAAGAAATTCCTCAAGTCGGAAAGTGCCACTAGGGCCATCGACTATGTATGAGGGTGTAGGCTAGACCTTGGATATACAAACCCGTCTACATGCCTACTAAGATGGATGGCCGACCACAAGAGGCTATGGGTGAGCCTTCATGGTCATCCAAGAAGAGAAGAAGATGGGGGGCCGACCTCTCTAGGAGGAGAAGGTAGCATGCCCAAATGAAGAAGAGAGGGTGGAGATCCCTTCTTCTTCCTAGCTGTCCTTGAGAAGTTGTGGAGAAGCTTCTCTATGGCCATCCATGGAGCCTTGGAGATTGAGGAGCACCCTTTGGAGGAGAGAGTGGTGGACGGCCTTGGGATTTGGATTGTGGAAGGGAGGGTGTCGCAAGTGAGAGGTGGAGAGAATGGTGTTCCAATTTGGAATTCAGAGAATGAATGGGCGTGCTCTCCTCTTTTGGCTTTTATGGGAAGGCCTCTCCCAAATGGTAGTCGCAAGTTGGCCTCCCTCCCAAAATAGCAAACAACACTTTTGGTGGCCTTGAGAGTTGACTCCCATGAATTGTTGATCTAGGTTAGGAGAGTAGTTTAGGAAAGTGTTAGTGTGTGTGGTTCAAATTTCGTAGAGTAGGATTGTGGGTTTTGGTAAATCTCGATTGGGTTAACAACCTACATTAGGTGGGTGTGGACCTAATTAGGCTTAGGTGAATCTAATTGGAGAGGAGTGAACCTAATTGGGTCTAGGTCAAGTCTAATTAGGTTTTACTAAGCCTAATTAAACTTGTATGGGTTAGTAGAAGTCAATTAGATCCTGGGTGGATCTAATTGGGTTTAGGTGCACCCAATCAACTGTAGATGCACCCAATTAGGTATGGGATGGTTCAATTGGGTTAAAGATAGGATAAGTAGGGCCATGGATAGTGGAGTAGGCTTAGGAGGTCTCTAATTAGGTTTCCTAAGTTGTTTAGTAGGGTTTCTAGGTCCAAATAGGTAAGAGCTCACTTCTAGCACCAAAATCAGGAACTAGAGAACAATATCAGACGTCCAGGGAACATGTCAAACGTCTTATACACCAACTTTGGATATCTAGATAGTAAATTGGACATCCAATTCTTTATTAGTATGAGTTTTGGCTTCCTGGGTTGAATTTCTGTAGAAATTAGATGTTCAGCCAGATGTCTAATCGTCCTAAAAGGTGTTGGAGAGTGGGTTTTAGGTTTCCTTAGGTGGGTTTTGGTTACTAAGTGTTTGGGAGAGGGATAAGGTGGATAAGAACATGGATAGTGCTATCCATGTTGGGGTTCTAAGGCTAAGGTGTACTAATGGAAGTGGTTTTGGGTTTAGGAAGGCTGCCCTAGTGTTTCTAAGGGTAGGGATAAGGCTATCCTCCTCACTCCTCGTTGGATCAATCTTCTTCTCTCTTTATTGCTTTATTCCACTCCATCTCATATCCTGGATCACTATATTACCTGCAAATAACAACAAAAACCATTAAATAGCAAGATATCTCATCTTATTCTATAATAAATGATGCAATGCATGATATGCATGATATGAGTGTAATATCTACAAATTAAGCTAGGTTCTGACATTATTTAGGTTGATTAGGACCTATGATTATTGTGCAATCACCAATGTCGCATTCGTCTTCATTGTCAGGGTTTTTAGGCCTTAATCCACATGGGATTGAGACCAGCGTAGTGCACATTTTTTCCTACGGATCCGATTATCTGGGGTGTTCATCTGACAACGACACCCTTGATTCTGACTATCCTGATCCATAGATTTTTGAATTTCCCTTGCTGATATAGGAAGGCGTGACTATGACAAATGGGTTTCTTCTTAATGGAGTCATGAATGACTATTTTGCAAGTGGTGAATCAGTGGGAATTCACTCATATCAGGATCATCAGATTTCCATTATCAATTTGATCCTTCCACTCATGATTCTGATTTGCACCCACCCGTAATTGAATTGAAGCCCTTACCAAACTCATTCAAATACTTGTTTTTGGGTGAAAGTGAGACATACCCGGTTATTATTAGTGCTCACTTAACCCTAGAACAAGAGCATCAATTGATTTAGATTTTACAAGACCATAGGGTTGCTATTAGGTGGAATATTGTTGATCTCCATGGGATTTTCCCCTCGTATTGCACTTATCATATTTACACGGGTGAGGGGGTGAAGCCTTCGAGACAACCTCAAAGACAGCTAAACCCGAATATGCTAGAGGTTGTTAAGAAGGTGATCATTAAATGGCTAAATGCAGGCATTATATACCCAATTTCTGACAGCCAATGTATAAGTCCTATCCAAATCATGCCCAAGAAAGTAGGACTCACCGTTATAAAGAATGATAAGGGCGAATCCATCCCAACCCACATTGCAACTTCATGGCGATTTCCATATACTATAGGAAAATGAATATGGCTACCTAGAAGGATCATTTTCTTTTATCATTCATTGATCTGATTTTAGAGTAGTTAGCTAGGCATAGTTTCTTTTGCTTTTTGGATGGATACTCTGGGTATAATCAGGTAGCGATTAGCCTGGAAGTTCAAGACAAGAATATGTTCACATGTCCCTTTGGAACATTCGCTTTTAAGAGATGCCCTTTGACCTCTACAATGCATTCGCAACATTTCAGCGTTGTATGATGGCCATTTTCTCTGACATGATTGGGGATTATGTGGAAGTGTTTATGGATGATTTCTCCATTTTTGGAGATGAATTTTCATCTTGTCTTGATTACCTCACCAAGATTCTGAAATGATGCACTGAAGTAAACCTAGTACTCTCATGGGAGAAAAACCATTTCATGGTGAGGGATGGTATTGTACTAGGTCACAGGATCTCATCCAATGGACTCGAGGTTGACTGAGCTAAATCACAAGTTATATCTTGATTACCTCCACCTAGCTCGATTAAACAAATCATATCATTCTTGGGTCACATTGGATTTTATCAGAGATTTATACATGATTTCTTGGAAATTGCATGCCCATTGATGAATCATCTGGTAGCCAATGCCACATTTGATTTTAATACCTCATGTCTCAACGCCTTTGAGACCTTGTGAAGCACTGTTTCTAATTCCCCAATTCTCCAACCACTTGATTGGTCTCTCGATTTCAAGATGATGTGCAATGCCTCCGATTTTGCCGTTGGAGCTATTTTAGGCCAACATGGGGAGCGACAGCCTTTTGTAGTATACTATGCTAGCAAGATGCTAAATGAGGCTCAATGTAATTATACTGTCACTAAAAAAGAAGTGCTAAAGGTAGTATTCGGGTTGGAGAAATTCCGATCATACTTGCTTGGGTCCAAAGTGATAATTTTCACAGGCCATTCCACCCTTTGGCATTTGTTGGCAAAGAAGGATGCCAAACCCCATCTTATCAAATGGATCCTTCTCTTGCAGGAATTTGATGTCGAAATATGAGACAAAGCCGGAGCACAAAATGTGGTGGAAGATCACTTATCTAGGCTAGACCCAGCCCACATCCCTTATTCCTCGTCCATTTCAGACAATTCCTTGATGAGTCTCTCTTGGCGATCCACTCTGTTGAGTTTCCCTGGTACGCAGATATTGTGAATTATCTTGTCATAGGCAAGATTCCCATGAATTTATCCAAGGACCAGAAACTCAAATTTAGTTCTAAGGCCAAATTCTATTTCTAGTATGACCCCTTGCTCTTCCACATTGGAGTCGATCGAATTATCAGGAGGTGTGTCCCTGACTCGAAAATCTTGAGTGTGTTACCTTTTTGCTACAACAAAGCCTGTGGTTGTCATTTCTCGAGTTGAAAAATCGTTGCGAAATTTTTACAGCCTAAATTTTTCTTGCCGACCATTTTCAGAGATACACATGATTTTGCCAAGTGTTGTAAACCATGCCATGTTGGAATCATAAATCGCATTTTTGATAGGAAAACATCCTAGTATAGTTGTGAAATTCAACTCAACAAAAATTTTAATTAACGAGACGGTGAGTCCTGGTCTATCTCAAGGAGGCATTTAGAGAAGAAGATTGATTTTTGATCTTTTTACTTGCTTAAAATTGTACACCAATTTTAAGCCTGCGAATGTAAGTCTCTCCAGTATTACTGTTAACCCTAACAACGTGTGCGTGTGTCAAATAAACAATGAATGTGAATGTATGTGTACTAGTACGCACCATTCTAACTTCGCGATGGCTATTAATAGAAAATGCATCAATCGCAAGGTCGTTTTCAGGGACCGACATCTTGTTGCAATGTAATCGAATATTAAATCAGCCAACTCATGATCATAATAGAGATAGATAAAATGATGATTTCATTGCTCAAAGTATGTCAGCATTAGAATAGTAGATAGAGGAAGCTTGTACATGAATGATTAAAGTGTGAATTCTAGCTAGCAGAAAATGGATGCATACATGGATCTAGTGAAAGATTACACATGCATCATTCAAGTAGAGGATGGCTACACTACTAAGTAGGAAATTAATGTAGAAATTAAACTACAAATAAAATCTAGCTAACAGAATTAGGGCGTTAAAGGTCTCAAATGGACTGTGTAGTTTAAGGTGGTAGGAGGGAAGAGAGGGACAGGCAATGGTGGGTAAACTAGCCTCTTAAGAGGTGGTGGAGAGTTTCTCTAGCCTTGGACATGAGGTGGAAGTGGTGGAGGCGATAGAACTCATGGAGAAGGAGGCGCACATGGAATGTAGCTAAAGGCTAGCTCCTCCTCATGGCCATCCAAGGGGAGTCTTATATAGACTCTTGGACAGCCAAGGGAGTAGCCCTCTAGAGAATTATAGGAGAATTATAGAATTCTCTAGAAGTAGGCTTAGGTGGCGGCTAGAGAGGTAGGGAGTGGGTCTTCTTAGATCCACTTTCTAAGGAGGTAAGTTGTGGACTCCATGAAGACTATTTTAGTCTTCAAGGTGGCGCCACCTTTGGAAGGCTCTAGAGGACTCCAAAGGTGGCGGTTATATGTGTGTGTGCATGACTAGGTTGGTGTGGTTAGTTGGTCTAGGTTGAGTACTATAGGTCTAGGTGATTAGGTTTAGGTAGGCTCCTAGAATTAGGGTTATAAACCCTAATACTAAAGTGAATGTGCAATTAAACTTATCACAAGTTTAATTGAGTGAATGTATGTCGAATTGGGAGAGAAAATACCCAATTAGGTCAGGATTGAGTCAATTGGACTTTCACTGAGTTGAATTAGACTTGTGTTGGTTGAGATCTGAGCTTAATTGGACTCTATGAGTCCAATTGACTAGGTGAGTGTGATTGACATAGATCCCAGTCAATTGAGCTTAGTGAGAACCTAATTAGGTTCTTAGGAGGGTCTTAGGGTAGTGTACTAGGCTTAGGGAACCTTAATTTAGGTTCCCTAGGGTGTAGTATTGGGTTTAGGGTCTTAGGAAATCAAAATCCAAGCTTGATTTCAAAAATATTGATTGGAGAATGGTTCCAGACGTCTGATTTTATAATCAGATGACTTATACATCAAAATCAGAATTCCAGAACTCTGGTTTGGATGTCCAATGTTGAGTCAGGGAGGAGTTTAGGTTCTATCTTGGAATTTTGTAGAAATTGGACATCTAACACTTTGTCTGGATGTCCAATTTTCCAACTGAATTGGGTTCTAGGTTTGCGGTTTGTGTGTAAGGGCTTTGGTCATCTAGCAACCTACCTGGACATCTAGATATGGGCTGGAATGAGGGTTTTGAGGTATCCTAGGCTGAGGAAAGGTCTTATGTTCTTCATAATGTAACTCCTACATTAAAATTCTACTTGGTAGAGTAGTATACCTCTTCTACACTATCTTATTTACAACTTTTATTCCAAACTTCCACTCTAGCTCTACTGCAGCTCTGGCTTCCTCCCTTCATCAGGTCCAACTTCAGGCCATCTCCTGAGCTTCTTATTGCCTACAATCCAAATAATTCACTAATCAGTACATTATAACATTATTTCATGTATATCTAAATAAAGCAGGAAAAGATGTAATGTATGCTATTTATGCATACATTATACTACAATTATGCTAAGTTCTAACTTAATTTAGGTCATTTAAGTCCTATGATTGCTGCGTAATCATGCCAGTCGGTCGGTTCTATGACCAGGAGAGACATGATGCCTCTAAAAGCCATTTTAGTCATAGAAGTGTTTGATGTATGGGGCATCGATTTCATGGGCCCTTTGTCGAATCGCATGGCTTTGAGTACGTATTTCTCGCTATTGATTATGTTTCGAAGTGGATCAAAGCCATCTTGGCGAGACAGGCTTATCATATGACCGTCATTTCTTTCGTACAGGAATGTATTTTTGAGAGATTTGGTGTACCCTGTGCTCTAATTAGCAACTTCATTCACACCCACTTTAGGTCACAACTGAAGAGATACAGGGTACATCATCGTATAGCCACCCCGTATCATCTGCAGACCAATGGGCAAGCTAAATTGTCTAATCATCAAATCAAGCTAATTCTCCAAAAGACGGTTAGACCAGATAGGAAGGACTGGTCTGATAGATTAATCGATGCACTCTAGGCATATCGGATCGCATACAAGGCCCCACTCGAAATGTTGCCATATTGTATGGTATATGGAAAGGCCTGTCACCTTCCTGTCAAACTGGAGCACCGCACCTTTTGGGCAATGCATAAGTGTAATTTTAACCTTGATGCGAGAGGTTATGAAAGGAAGCTCCATCTCAGTGAATTAGAAGAGATTCGGCGGGAGGCCTATGAGAATGCAAAAATTTGTAATGACAAGACGAATGCCTTTCACGACAACTACATCCAGAGGAAAGAATTCACACCTAACCAGCAAGTTTGGTTATTCGATTCGCACCTTAAATTCTTTGCAGAAAAGCTCAAGTCCAAGTGGACTGGTTCGTACATTGTGATTCACCCCTAGTCTAATGTGGCGGTTCAAATCATGGACCCAAAATCTGAGCATGTTCTACGGTAAATGTCCAGCGCCTCAAGGCATTTATGGTCCAGGAGCCTCATCCTGTTGACGAAGTCATCAATTTTGTTGAGGATGTGTGATTGAGTTTTCGCCCAGTTGGAGGCATTAAACTAAGCATTTATAAATAGCATATGCTTTCTCTTTATACATAGCATCTTTTCTTTTGGCCTAGTTTTTTGCATATGATACATTAGAATGTTGGCTTATGTTGAATGAAAATTCAAGAGCAATTTTAGGTGATTTCTGCCTGCTTACACCCTATCGTAATTTATTTCTGTTATATTCATGCATGATGACATGCAAGAACTTAGGCATGGGGGGTAGTATACAGTAAAACTGAAAATTTTTATGCCAACACATAGAAAAACCTTTGAGAAGCATGTTAAGTGTACTTTAGGGTCCTTAATTTAAGAACAACCAGCTCCACCTCCAATGCTCGCATTGGAGCTAGAAATCATTCGCAATGGCCACTTCCGACTCGTTTGCTCACCTTATTGTTTTGAATTAGGACTACGATGAATGTAACTCGAAAAGGGAACAATATTAAAGTACAATCATAAGAGGTTAAATGTATATAGCTTATATATATATTGCATCCATGAATAAGATTTTTATCAAGAGGTTTATTAGGGATTTTATTCTTTAATTGATTCCTGTAATCTAGAATCCAGTACAATTTTCACATTCACACGTAGATTTTGTAATGGATTTTCTATGAAGATCGATAAACATCTTTAGTTTGTCTAGAAGAAGTAGTGCTTCTTTTCCTGAACCCCTGGACAGTGGTTAGGGAGTTAGGCAAACCTTCTTTTAGAAGATCCACCAAATAGTGTGAGATGAAAGTAAAGTGTTACTAGTGCTCTAAGACTAGTGTAAGGAATCTTAATTTCTGGATAATTATGTAATGATACTCGGAGTTAGGCATAGTTTTGCTTTAGATTCCTGTGTATAAATCTTGTGTGAATTTCTATGAGCCACCAAATAAGGCAACTACGTGGAAAGCAAGTTTTAATAAAACTAGGAGTAAGGTGGATAGTTACAACTGTCCTTTACGGAATCCTTGGATGAAGGAGGGTATTGATATCTAGGTCTTTAGTGACGTTTATAAGAGTCACTGTAGATGAACGTTGGAGAAGGCACGCACTCGATCTCATTCGCTCGCTGCTGATCCGACGCTCTACAGTGTGCCACGTTGCACAACCTTTCTCCTTCAGCTGTTCACGCGCAACCAATCGCTGTGCTGCTATTAGCCATTCGATCTTTCGATCAAATGGCTTAAAACGCGCCTTACCTCGGGCTACTCAGAGGGCGCGCATTCGATCACGCATCCATTGGGGAGTCATCGCGTGTGTGTGCATGCTCACTGATTGCACCGCAAAAATACACCTGCAATTGTGCCATCTTGTGCTATTTCCTAGCATTACTAATGCATATTAGGTCTCCATAGATGCATTGTAAAAATACATGCATGCATGCATTTAATTGAGAGGAGAGGAGAATAAATAAGTGGCCTTGCATTTTACATTTTTCCACAAGTGCATCTTTGCAATATTTCCATCTCCATTTTTTATTTCTTTTTGATTTTGACTTCCTTCCTGCGGTTGCATCTTCTTCTCTGCGAGCCATGCTTCCCTGCAACAGCCCTCTCCCTGCCAGCCCTTCCCTGCAGCTACCACTCCCTGCCGTGACCATGCATGAGCCATGCACAGCCAGGGCATGGCTGTGCATGGCTTTCTTCTTCTATAAAAAGCCACGGCTCCTTCTCGCAAAACCTAGCCTGGTCCTAGCAAAAAAAAACCTCCAGCACTTCTTCCAGGCCAACGTCCTCTCCTCCCTCTCCCTCCATATGCCGGCCCTCCTCCTTTGAGGAGACACTCGGTGGGCAAGAGCCCTCACTATGGTGCAGACCACCACAGTGAGACCACCACCGCCCAGCTCTTCAAAGAGCCAGAGGGCGTGGTGGCTCTTTTCTATTTTTTTTTCCCAATCCAGCACCTTCAGCCATGGCCGCAGGCTTCAATGTCTGAAGCTCGAAGCTCGGCGGCAGCAGTAGCCCCAGCCATTCTGCGCAAGCCTGCAGGCGCCCTAGCCCTTCGTACACGCCTGCAGACCTCTCCGCCTCCCGCTTTCTCCGCCCTGTTGTGCTCTCTTCCGCCCGCAACCGGCCGCTGCGTGCCTCTGCAGCGGCCAGCCAAGCACCCCAGCAGCACCCACAGACCTCCGCGAGCCCTGTCGCACCCCTTCGCTCACGATCCAACCCCCCTCCGCGCGCTCTGTCGCGTGGTCACGCCTGCAAGCCAGCAGCTAGAGCCACTCCTCCGTGCGCGCAGCGCCGTCCGCACTCACACCACCTGCTGCTCCCGGTTGTGCGGTGTAGACAACCACTATTGGCACTGTTCACGCGAGTCTGCGCGACACTGTGGCTACAGTAGGGTGACTGGTGAGCTTCTCACTTAACCTGTCACCCGATGCGCTGCAACCGACCGCAGCCCACGCGTGCGTCTCCCCCCGCATAGCCCGCACTCGCCCGCACCCGTCTGCCTCGCCCGACTCGCCCACGCGCGCCTGCCTTCTCCCACTCCCTTCGCACGCACCTGCGAGCGCCCGCGCCAGCCTTCTCACAGCAGAATGCACTGTGTCTCCTCTCCATGCCCTTTGCCCTCCAGCGCGCGCTTGTCTGCGCGCTTACGCACCTATGTGCGAGCTTGAAGTCCTCAGATGTCGACCCTGGTCTGTAGATGCCTTAACAGCGCCATCGCCTCTAGCAGAGCGGCTGCTCTCTCTCTCCTGCTCTCTCTCTCTCTCTCACACAACACTCTCTACACCGACGCTTACACACACATACACTAACCCTTCCACACACACACACACCTATACACTTTTATATACATATATATATATACGTATACATATATATATTGATATATATATATATACATATATTTATATACATATATATATATACACATATATATACATATATATATTTATATTTATACATTTAATAGTACATATATACCTATGTATTAGTATACATACATACATACATATATATATATATATACTTATATATATACACACATATATATATACATATATACATATACTTATATACATATACAAATATATATATATACTTATATCTATATATATAGTAGTATTAGTATACTTATACATATATATATATATATACATATATCTATATACTTATATATATATATATATATGTATACATATATCTATGCATATATTAGTACTTATATAACTATGTACTAGTCTATATACATACATATACATATATATATATACTTATATATATATATACACATATATATACTGATATATAAATACACATACATACATACATATATATACCTATATATAGCCATATATACATATAGATATATTTACATATATACATATATATATATTTTCACATTATTTACCATACGTGGTATCGCGGGAATATCTGCACCAGTTGCTGATATTCCCCAATACACGCGTACAAAAAAAGCGTGTTCGCATTCATCTTCCACCATCCATCCCATACTCCACGCGGCACCCAGTTCTGTTGGTTGCATCTTTCTAGACGACGATCGACTCGACACCGTGCTACACTCCATCTCCGCCTCCACCCCCACCCCTTTATATACATAATATATACGAATATATATATACTGTATTTACTTTATTTCTGTTTTACTTTCCTTCTAGTAAAAAGATAAAAAGAAATATATAAAAGAGAAAAGATAATCTTTGACTTGCAGGTACTCCGTCTTGCGAATAGCAAGACCCATTTTGGAACCCTATTTTGGCTCAAATCCAAGAACCCAATTTTGAGGGTGTGCCTCAAGGAAAAAGATTACCAGAAAAAAAATCTAAATAGAAAAACACCAAAAACACAATAAACGAATGAAAGAGATTCGTTGTAGGAAAGGCGTAGAAACTTGACTTGTAACCCCACTTCCCTGAGTTCGACCCTGGGCTTAAAAGTGACCAAGATAAAATCAAGTAGGCCAGGTTAAAAATTTTTTGTAAAGAGATGGTTAGGTCTGATTTAGGTTAACCACTATACACACTTCAATGATAAAATCACCATATTAACAACCTATTCGGGTCCAACACCACATCTTTTCTAGCGTCGTTGCTGGGGAAGTGAGCCTTCACGTAAGTTTCTATTCAATTCCTTTCAATTTTTCTCTTCTCTGTTCACGGGTATCTCTGTTTTTGGTGTGCAGGTGAACCTGGTGCAAGGAGAAGGCAGGCAGACGAAGTCGAAGACGTGAGCAGATCCAAGGCAGAACGAGAGCGTGAAGACACCGACACCGCATTGGAGCCTCGCACACGTTGTCAAACAAGTAGGTCTTCTTTTCTTAGCAACTAGGGTTAACTTGTCACCTTAATAAAAAAAATTAAAAACTAAGAAACTAGAAAAACTTCTTGGGATCTCTTGGGGCAAGTGGGTTAAAATTCACTTGTTTGATTGATTGTCTTCACTCCTACAGCCCCAGGATTTCCCGCCCTACTTCGCATAGCGAAATTCCAAGAATCTTGATTCTTGAATTTTTCACCGTGTGAAGTATTCTTCGAGGCAAATACAAAAAGATTGATTGCACCCCTCTTTTGCCTCACTTATCTACAATTCGGGATCACATTTTTGGTGGGGAGACTTGGAATTGAGTTGATTCCAACCCCACCACGACTTTTCAACTTGCCTCAGATTCGATCCCGAGTATTTCAACACCAACAATTTTAGTGTCTTTATCTGTTGATTGAGCCTTGTGTGGGCATCTTTCTGGTGATTGGGAGCACTTGAATTGAAGTGCTTTGGCTCCCTTTCACACTAATTTAAAATTGATTCGTGCATCCACACATAGAAATCTCCATTTAGGGTAGCCCATTGCATTTTAGCATGCATTAACTAATTGAAATTGAAGAAGGGTTTGTTGGGCTTAGAAGAAAACATGTATTCTTGCAAAACCCGGAGATTGGTTGAATTGGTAATTCAGCAAAATCCTAAAATTCATACTACTTAAGGCTGAACTCTAAAAACCATTCATCAATAAAAACTTCAATTTGAGGAGATTTCCCCATTGCATGCTTGGATTACACACTCTCTTAAAATCAATCACTTGGGCATTACCCATAAACGCCATTCACATTCCAAAAGCACTTGACCCTAAGCCTCTAACTAAAATTGGTAGTAATTCGACCCTTCTTAAGGATTGGAGGTCTAACTACCTGTGTGTAGCGGCTACGTGCTGGTGAGAGTTCCCGCGTGCTATTGGGTGTCTAAGACTGGGGCAAATGGCCTTTCAATCTGGCTCGGTGGTTCCGCGGTGCTCGCATTCGGTTCCGTAGTTCATGATAGTAGGTAACTTAGATCTTTAGGTCTAAGGGCACACTGTAGAGGTTAGGAATTTGATTGTATTGATTTGTCATCAAGTGTACCTTTGCGGCGTCATTTCTGTCATCTCTTTTCCCTTCTCATCCCACCCAATTCTTCCTGCGGTAGTGCATGTTTGGGAGGAGGTCACAAAACCATGAACTGTTTGAATTGACTGATAAATCTGGAAGACAAGCCGAATCGTCCTCATCCTCCACAAACATGGCTGCATGCCCACCCCTAAATCCCGAGGGAGGAAATTGCCCTTAGAACCCACCAGGTGGTGGAGCCTTAGATCCCATAACCCGCCTCCAAGCCCAAATGGAAATGTATAATGAGCAAATCGTAGCCATTCGGGAAACATTGGAGGAAATACAGAACCCTCCCGAACAGGAGGAGCCTAGGTCTCTTAGCTCATATCAGAATCCCGCTGCTACACAGACCAAAGGACAAATTCGGGTCCCCATGGGCGGGGACGACTTTGAACTGAAACCGAACATAATTGGCCTAATAAATTTTCACTTCCATGGTCTTGCAAGTGAAGATCCTTTTCTCCACTTGGAAGACCTAACCCGACTGGCTGAAACTATTAAACCAAGAAATGTCGAGTTACCTATAGTCCTCATGAAAATGTTCCCATTTTCATTGCAGGATAAAGCGTCGCAGTGGTTACGCACCCTTGGGAGAACCATCCACTCTTGGGAAGAGATGCAAACAGTGTTTCTCAAGAAGTTCTTCCCAATCGGGCGAACCAATGCACTTCGCCGTGCTATCACCTCTTTTACGCAACAAAACGGTGAACAATTTCATGAGGCATGGGTGAGGTATAATGACCTCCTTAGGAAGTGTCCGCACCACGGTCTACCTAAGTGGCATATAGCCCAGATTTTCTACTATGGGCTAAATGAGACTTTGAAGCAGATTGCATACGCTTCCTGCAGAGGGAACTTTATGAATAAAGATGAGAATGGAGCATTTGAATTGTTTGAAAATATGAGTGAAAACTCGATGAACAATGCTTCCATTATCGCCTTTAATCGTACCAGCCAGCCCCGTAATGTCCATGAAGTTGACACGGGACCCTCCCATTCATCCACTAATCTAAGCCTTATTGCACAAAAACTGGATGAAGTCTCCGTCGTGCACAAGAAGCTAGACGAGCTTCTTGCCAACCCTGCCCGATCTATGGCAAACACCCCCACTTCACAACTTCATCACAATCCCACTTCTTCCAACACCAAGCTTATCCCGAGAAACCCCGTAAAACCTTCCTTACCAAGTGTCGCACCGATCGACTCGGCAAGTCATGTGGAACTAGCTTCTACGAGCCAGTATTTCGACACGGAGGACCAAGCCTCCATGTGCTCGAATGCATACTTACATGTGGAACGTCTTCTGGCATAGAAGACGCTTGCACCCTGGGGAACAACCCGTTCTCTGCCACTTTTAACCCAGGGTGGAGAAATCATCCGAATTTCGCATGGTCCAACAACCCGCAGTGCCAAAACCCCGCAAGTGGACCAATGCGACCGTCCGCACCCGTCATCCCAAGGGCCCAGTCTAATCCTATGGCAAATCCTCCATCAGGCCCTTGCGTACCGCAAACCGAACATGCATCAAGTCCTCTTGACAAATTGATGCGAATGATGACGGAAATGTCAAATCGCCATGAAGAGAACATGACCTCTCTTCAGCACCAACTGGCACAGTAGAATGCTGAGATCAGTCAACTACGCATGACGACTCGATCTCAGGGCACTCTTCCTGCCCAACCTGTTCCCAATCCACGAAATTTCATACCCCGTGGTCCGCAACCACAGGTACAACCTTTTCAGGGGTAGGTTCATCAAATTCTGCATGCTCCGAGCATTCCACCAGGATTTCAGGTTAATCCCACTACAGCACCGCACTCGTATGTCCCTATTGCGAACCCTCCTCCACTGTATGATCCCACTGGACCCGCATCGTCCAATGCTATCACTACGAGGAGCGGTAAGCAGACTGTCGATCTACCTTGACCTGATCCTGTCCTGTCTTCTTCTTCATTGCCCTCTCATTCGGGATGCGCATCGCATTCGTGAGAGGACGATACACCCAAATTGTTTCCAGAATCAGTCCCATTCCCTGAGGCTCTACTGAGGGAGCCAAAAGACAAGAAGAAAGACACACAGGCCTTTGATAACCTACGTAATTTGTTCAGGGATGTAGAAATCAAGGTACCCCTGATTGAGGCTATCGATCACATACCTACTGTCACCCAATTTTTCAAAGACTACACAACACCCAGGTGACAGTCAAGGAAAACTAAGAATCCGGTGGTTCTCTCGCCTCATGCGAGTTGTGCTATACTGTTAAACCTACCACCGAAGTAGAAAGATCCGGCACACTGCTTATTTCCTATAGCATCCAAGGCTGCAATTTTAGCCGTGCCCTGCTTAATCTAGGATCTTCCATAAATCTCATACCGACCATCATGCTCGAAAAATTTTCCTTGGGAAATCTGAAACCCACCTCTGTCACGTTACAGTTAGCAGATCGTTCTGTCAAAATCCCGAAGGGTGTGGTGGAAGACGTGGTGGTTAGGGTCAACAGTCTCTGTTTTCCTGTTGACTTTCTTATTTTAGATATGGAAGTTCCTAGCTCACTTTCTAATTGTCTGATCATCCTTTGTCGACCTTTCTTGGCCACAGCTCATGAAATTATCGACTGTGAGTCGGGCTGTATTGAGATTGCCATTGGATCGGAAAAGCTCAAGCTTAGCATCTTCAAGGTAGCCAAGAACTTTGATTGCGATTGCATCGAGGATGACACGTCTGACGAGGACATGACCGTCAGTGCATGTATCGGACTAATTGGGACCTATTTAGACTGCTACAGATTACCTGACGACTGCCTGATCAACACATACTGTGATGTTCCCCCATCCTTCCCTTGTCCCGTACCTTCTCTTGACCAGACTTCTGATGAGGTTTTCTCCGCTTCCCATACCTCGTGATCTGAGTCATACCCAGGCTACTCACCACCGGTCAACACTCCTGAAGACCGAATTGCCCTTTCTTTCTCGCCAAATCAGGCGGATTTGCAACTCCACACTGGGACCTTGAGCCCATATCCTACTCACTGGGGCTATTCTTTTTTGGATCCATCTATCCAAAGAGCCCCTCTTCTTGGCCAATCTGAAGGCCAACTTCTTCTTCTCGACTTGTTCTCCGATCCGCCTGGGACACTCTCGTCCCAGAAAATGCCAGACCTTTCACCATCCGCCATCACTTTTCACGCCACTATCACGATCACTTCAGTTTTCACTTCACCACCCACCGTCCACCCACCCTACCACCCTGCTGTATACCCTACACCACAGCTCTCGTTACTCGATCTTTCGTCCTTTCTCTACCTTTCCCTGCATGCATATGAGGACATAGCATTGTTTGGAATGGGGGGGTGGATAGGCATCCATAGGATCTGGGTATTTTATGGTATCATGCAGTTCCCACCTATTTATAAATATGCAAGAAAAAGAAAAAGAAAAAAAAAATATATATAATAATAATAAATGGTGTTTAGTAATGATCTGAAAGCTGAAACAAAAATACAATAAGTGTTAATGGATATTCAACCTCTGTTTTGAAGACTTTCTAGGCCACAGAAGCTTGATTCGCTCAGGCTCGGCTTAATTCACTTGAGCATTGACAAAATAGATTAGAATCTCTCCTAACTAAGGACGTATTCTTGTACCTGACACACCAGTACATGATCCATTGGTTTGCTTTTACTTGAGAGCTTAAGTAAACTTGGTTCACACTACACATCAGGAAAGACGAGGTGAACAAAAGATCCAACCTTAGTGTTCATTAGGAAAGGTGGAGTCCTTACCTGTGCGTGCAGGTAGATTTTTTATCCCAGGTTTTAGTCTTTAGGAGAAACTCTTTCTACCAAAAAGAAACTCTCCCACCAAAAAGAAAGTGTGCACCTCCAAATAAAGTTGTAAGAGATATACTAACACGTATTTCAAAAAAGATGCAAATAAGTCATTATATCTCACAAATGTCTGTAAAATCTTCCTACGAAAAGTTCTGTTTTCCTGTGAGCTACAAACGTCTGAAAATGGGAGTTGAGTTTTCCGTCATCTTCTTAAGTGTCAATCTGAAAACACGAGCTGAAACTGGGACCAACCTTTACTTAAAAATTCATGAAACCCTGGGCTTGAGTCTTAATGTTCATCTGGCCAGTCTTGATCCTTCACTATGCACAAGCCATAATCTCTTGAGCTCTCGAGTATGGCAAAAACCTCCTGGATCCTGGAAATCGTACTTAAGGTTTAAATGTCAAGAGTCCTGGCTAGTCGAGAGATGATCTATGTCATGTGAGACTTATAGTACTTGTAGTCTTCTATACAATTGGTTCTCACAATATCCAACAATAAACACACCTTTATCACCTCAGAAGAAAATCTTCAGCTTAAGATCATTTCTAAATACTGTTTTGCTAGGGACTAGCAAAAGATATGCATGGGGGTATGATTGCACTGCAAAAATACGCCTGCAATTGTGACATCTTGTGCTATTTCCTAGAATTACCAATGCATATTAGGTCTGCATAGTTGCATTGTAAAAATACATGCATGCATGCATTTAATTGAGAGGAGAGGAGAATAAATAAGTGGCCTTGCATTTTACATTTTTCCTCAAGTGCATCTTTGCAATATTTCCATCTCCATTTTTTATTTCTTTTTGATTTTGACTTCCTTCCCACGGCTGCACCTTCTTCTTCTCCGCGTGCCATGCTTCCCTGCAATAGCCCTCTCCCTGCCAGCCCTTCCCAACGGCTACCACTCCCTGCCGTGGCCATGCATGAGCCATGCACAGCCAGGGCATGGCTGTGCATGGCTTTCTTCTTCTATAAAAAGCCACGGCTCCTCACAAAAACTAGCCTGGTCCCAGCCAAAAAAAACCTCCAGCACTTCTTCCAGGCCACCGTCCTCTCCTCCCTCTCCCTCCATACGCCGACCCTCCTCCTCTGAGGAAACACCCAGTGGGCAGGAGCCCTCACTATGGTGCACACCACCACAGTGAAACCACCACCACCCAGCTCTTCAAAGAGCCGGTGGGCGTGGTGGCTCTTTTCTATTTGTTTTTTCCCGTTCCAGCACCTTCAGCCATGGCCACAAGCTTCAAGGTCTGAAGCTTGAAGCTCGGCGGCAGTAGCAACAGCAATGTAGCAGTAGCCCCAGCCATTCCGCGTAACCTGCAGGTGCCCCAGCCCTCCGCGCACGCTTGCAAACCTCTCGGCCTCCCGCTTTCTCCGCCTGGTTGTGCTCTCTTCCGCCCGCAACCGGCCGCTGCACTCCTCTGCAGCGGCCGGCCAAGCACCCCAGCAGCACCCACAGACCTCCGCGTGCCCTGTCGTGCCCCTTCACTCGCTATCCAACCCCCCTCCGCGCGCTCTGTCGCAAGGTCATGCCGGCAAGCCAGCAGCCGGAGCCACACCTCCACGCGCGCCACGCCGTCCGCACTCACACCACCTGCAGCTCCCGGTTGTGCGGCGTGGACGACCACTGTAGCCACTGTTCACGCGAGTCTGCGCGACACTGTGGCTACAGTGGGGTGACCGGTGAGCTTCTCACTTAACTGGTCACCCGATGTGCTGCAACCGGCCGGAGCCCACGTGCGCGTCTCCGCCCGCATCGCCCGCACTTGCCCACACCCATCTGCCTCTCCCGCACTCGCCCACGCACGCCTGCCTTCGCCCGCTCCCTTCGCCCACGCCTGCGAGCGCTCGCGCCAGCCTTCGCGCAGCACGGTGCGCTGCGTCTCCTCTCCACGCCCTTCGCCCTCCAGCGCGCGCTTGTCTGCGTGCTTGCATGCCTGAGCGCAAGCTTGAAGTCCTCAGACGTCGGCCCTTGTCTGCAGACGCCTTAGCAGTGCCCTCGCCTCCAGCAGAGAGGCTACTCTCTCTCTCCCGCTCTCTCTCTCTCTCTCTCACTCTCTCACACAACACTCAACACCAACACTTACACACACATACACTAATCCTTCCACACACACACACACCTATACACTTTTATATACATATATATATATACGTATACATATATATATTGATATATATATATACATATATTTATATACATATATATATACGTATATATACATATATATACTTATATTTATACATATAATAGTACATATATACTTATGTATTAGTATACAAACATACATATATATATATATATCTATATACTTATATATATACACATATATATATATACATATATACATATACTTATATACATATACATATATATATATATCTATATACTTATATATATATATATATATATACACATTTATATACTGATATATATACATACTTTTATATACATATATATATATATACATATATCTATATATATACTATTACCTATATAACTAAGTATAAATACATATATATATATATACATATACACACACCTACTTATATATACATACATATATACATATGTATATTTTCACATTATCTACCATACGTGGTATCGTGGGAATATTTGCACCAGTTGCTGATATTCCCCGATACACGCATACAAAAAAAAGCGTGTTCGCATTCATCTTCCACCATCCATCCCATACTCCATGCGGCACCTAGTTCTGTTGGTTGCGTCTTTCTAGATGACGACCGACTCGACACCGTGCTACACTCCATCTCCGCCTCCACCCCCACCCCTTTATATACATAATATATACCAATATATATATATACTGTATTTACTTTATTTCTGTTTCACTTTCCTGTTAGTAAAAAGATAAAAAAAATATATAAAAGAGAAAAGATAATCTTTGACTTGCAGGTACTCCATCTTGCGAATAGCATGATCCATTTTGGAACCCTGTTTTGGCTCAAAGCCAAGAACCCAAATTTGAGGGTGTGCCTCAAGGACAAAGATTACCAGAAAAAAAATCTAAATAGAAAAACACCAAAAACACAATAAACGAATGGAAAAGATTCGTTGTAGGAAAGGCGTAGAAACTTGACTTGTAACCCCCACTTCCCTGAGTTCAACCCTAGGCCTAAAAGTGACCAAGATAAAATCAAGTAGGCCAGGTTAAAAAAATTTTATAAAGAGATGGTTAGGTCCGATTTAGGTTAACCACTATACACACTTCAATGATAAAATCACCATATTAACAACCTATTCGGGTCCGACACCACTCACCCATCCATCGCGCCACATCTTCACCTCCATCGCTGCTCATCGTGCATCCAACATCTCAATTGCATTGGAGTGCACCTTCAGCGGATTAAAGCCGCATGGTGAGGCTCGAATGCATGCCCCGCTCTCAGCGTAGCACCTTCAACCATTGTGTTGCCCTCCACCTTGTGTCTCATTTATGTTTTAAAGGTCAGTTGCTCACAACCATTAGATCAAATTACTTGGGTAATAGTTATTTCTCAACACTAAGAAATTTCTACTAAAGACTTAAACTACAAAGACTCAATAGCATTTGGATGTCTGCCAGAATGCAAGCTGTCCAATCACTTGCCTTATTCAAAAGCAAATACATCTTTTTCTTTTTCTTCTTTTTAAATTTTTTTGGATTTTTGAGTTTAGAGTTTTGGGGCAACTTTCTACTGCTACTCAACCCACCAAAGACTCGAAAGAACTGTAAGTTATAAGCATCTTTTTGTGTGAATGTTATAGATCACTAATCGGCAATCAAAATGGACTTTAGGTTTCTATGCCCGTAGGTGACCTTGAAAAGAAATTCTACCTAAAGGTGTATCTATCTGACTGGTAGCTTTCTCCCTACTTTTTACTTTTATGGAGTCAACATAAGGGAGAACGTAGTGTATATTGCTCCAGCTTATTCTACTTCCCTACTTCCTAAGTGTTTGGAATTAAATGTGCATTTTGTAAGTTGGGCTCTAGACAATCGACCAATGGACTATTACCCACAACAACTTACCAGCCATACTCATGCGGCGAAGTGTAGCTTATTTAATTTTTTCTTCTTTTCTACTTTTCATCATTTTTTCTAGGTATTTTTCTTTATTTTTTTTTTGAGTAGGTGTCTTCCTTGATCTAAGATTTACCTAAAGGCAGTAGAAAGCAAATGGTCGTGTGGTTGGGCTTTGGTTAACCTACCAATGGACTGCTACCTACGACAACTTGCCAACCATACCACCCTAGAAGGTCCTTTAGCTACCAAATTTTCGTTAAAATTGTTGAAAAGTGAGTCGGCGCAAATAGTGTGTATATGCTTAGTCTATAAGTCTCCTCAAATCAGAGGGCGGGTTGATAAGTCATGTACTTATCACCCCAACTTATTTAACCAATTAGAACTGAATTTAGAATGATGAGAACTTGAGAAACAAGTCTACATTTTAGTGAACACTCAGGCTGATTAAGTCCAAAGACCTGAAGGGTCTAAGTGTTCAGGTCTTACTATATCATTTCCTAAAGTTGATAGATTTCAAATGTCTAAGTTTTATTTTCCTAATTCAAAATTTTTTTATTTTTCTTTTTCAAAAATAAAAAGAAAATAAAAAGAATCTACGAAGCTAACAAAATAATTTAGATAAGGATATCCACCCTCCCATGCCTATGTAATGTAATGTCCTCATTATATTAAAAAGACATCAAAAAGAGTGGAGTAGAGAAGAAAGCATCTGAATTTCTTGATTACTCAGTCAGCTTTGAGATGAAAATAAATTGTATAAGTGCTAAGTTTATTGCCTTCAGCTAGGCACACTATACAATCAAAGAAGAAATCAAGAATTCACAGATGCGAGTCAGGATCAAGATAAGATCAATTTTAAGACCCGTAAGGAGATGTCCATAGATGTGGACAAGATTATGATGCAGAACCATGCCCCATGGTCGAGTGGTTCTAAGGTTTTGTATGAAAATTATCCAGAATCGGAGATCATTTAAGTCAAGCTTGCGATTTGTGAGGATGCAACCCATGTCCAAAAAGTTGGACAATAGGAAAATTTGTATCAAAAAAATAATTAGTTAATTTGTGCTTGAGTTGAACATCCTCAGAATTGAAAATTTCATAAGGGTCCTGGTAGAAGGTTGGTGGTTTTAGGCAAATAGGAACCCTTAGACTCAAGTTTTTGCTTCCCTTGGAATTGACTTCCCAAATCCTCATTTCCCAACTCCTATCCTTCATAATCATAATTTCGGATTCTGGGACCTCCTGCATGTTATGCACCCCATCTAAAGTATCCAATCGAAGATTTATGGCTGAATCAGAATTGACGTGGGTCCAGTGATGTTAAAAATAGAATCATTGTTATGCTCAATGGGATGTGTGTGAGGATTGGAGTTATTGAATAAATCATCCATTAACTCAGGATCTAAATCCTCCATGTCAACCCCAGTAGGATCACAATCTTTAGTTATAGGGCCATCAAATGATTTATCATACTCCATGGGCCCCTTTGTCTCACTACAATTATCTTTCTCAAACTCAAGTGAGACTTCACATATTGATTCTTCACCTTCAGAGTCAAAGAATTCTGGATTTGCATTTATATATGTCTCAAAATCATCTATCATTGCCTAGTGCATGGAGACATACTTTTCCTTATACTCTGGTTCAGGGATCTTGGGAGAAGAATTCAATTCATCCTCAATTAGTTGCTCTAGACCAACTTGGTCATCCCTATTATCCACTTTGAAATGGGTTTTAAAATCAATGCATTGCAGTATAGTTTGAATCAATGTGAAAAAACAAATAATATTTATACTCGAAAGAAATCCGAGGTCGTTCGCTGGGAGCAAGTGGCAATTCAATCTCAAAATCACAATTCTAGGTAAAAGATATGAGCGATTGCAATCAATATTAATTCAAAATTATATAGCAAAAATTTCCAATAGTAATATGTAAAAAGAAGAGAGGGCAAAATGGTGATTTGAATCACCAAATTACCCTACAATGTTAAGCTTTGCAAGTTCCTCAAAGTAAAAGAATCATATAAGTCAAGCATATCTCAATTTAACCAAAAGAACCAAGGTATCAGCAGAGATATCAGACGACAGAATAGGCTCTCAGATGCCTTAACCGATGCTCAGAAAGACAGAGGCAAAGGCCTCTTCTTCTCTTCTCTTCAAGCCTCAGGGAGAGGCATAGGCTTCTCTCTTCTTCTCTTCCTTTACCTCTTCTTTTCTTATTCTACCTTCTTAAGTTCTAGAGAAGGCACAACACAGGGCTCAGCACGCCAGCATAGGCAAAGGGCTCTCTCAGATCTCACAAGTGTTAAGAGGAGGGCGGCAGAGCAAAACCCCCCCTCTCCTCTCTTTTTCTCTTCTTCCTCTCTCAGAACCAACAAACCAGAATAGACCCGGGTATCCAAGTAAATTGACTGAGCCCAGACCCGCGAGGAGTGAGCACGGGCTAGGGCATGCATATACGCATGGGTGTGGGGACCTCACACCCTATGCGTGTTGAGGCAATAAGTCGATGGTAGTTTTTCAATTTATGTGCTGCGTGGGCTTCAATCTTTTACGAGGTGGGACTGATCCCATAAGGATGGTTCATGCAGTAGGCAGGACGACTTCCCTCACCAAATTGAAGCAGCAGCCGCATGTATTGCTTCCACTTGGAGGCTTGGAGATCAACCTGGAGTGTCCCCGCGTGACCTGGGGGTAGCTCTTGGAAGGTCTGATGCAATAACATGATGAACAAGGTGGCAAAGTAGGTGGTGAAGATGAAGCTCCGGTGAGAGACCTGAAAAAGGGAATATGGCTTGATGGCTACATCAGAGTATCTCGGAAGGTTCGTCGGACCACGACAAGTGCAACTGTGGTGGTTTCGTGGAGTTTGATGCACGAAGGTGGTCGATCAGTGATAGAGTAGGTTGCATGAAGGTGGGTTACTTGGTGGGTGGTTTGGGTGGACGGTGAAGTGTGAAAAATTAGGGCTTTGGATGAGGGGAGTACAACGAAGGTTTTGAAGGGGTGGTGTGGGAGAGAGAAATAGAGAGAGAGAAAGAGAGTGATAGAGGGACTTAGCTAGGTGAAAGAGAGGCGAAGGCAGCCAGTTTTGGTCGACCCGCACAGGAGAAGGAGGAGAGATTGACGAGACGGTGACAACGAAACAGATAGAGAAACACCCTCCCTTTGGCTGGGGAGGGTCGCGATGAAGAGTAGAGGAGGAAGTCGACCAATTTGGTTGTTGGACGGTCGGAGGAGGATCGAAGAGGGTCATTGGAGCAAGGGTTTTGGTGGCCGGAGAAGAAGAATCTGAGGTGGTTGATGAGCCAAAACTTGCTGGGGGAATGTGCAAGGCCACGGGGGTCCTTTTATAAGGCTCTAGACGGAGTTCCAACCTTGGAAAACAAGCTTAGAACCTCCAAGCTTCTTGCCGACGTAAGATACCCAATCAATCAAACCATTTGCACTAGGATTCTAGAGGGATTTAGGATCCCTAAATGGGCTCATTTGGAAGGCAATTACTTGAGTTTCCCTTTCAATTTTGAGAGGGATTCGTTAAGAAATCACAAAGATCTTGCCCTTTAAAGGTCGCCGGAGTTTGTAGGTTTAGGATTTCATGGTGAAAGAGACCTTTTTGTGAAGAAGATGATAAAGTTAGGGATTGAAATTCAAATAATTCAAAAGTTAGGGGCATATGTGTGAGATAAAAGAGTTAGAAGGACCAAACTGTAAACTAGTTAAGATGATCACAGATTGGGCCCAAATTTTGGTACAAATCTAATTTGGACCTATGGAATCCAATAGTGAAGTTGGATTTTGGTTTTGACCTAGTTTGATTGGGTAATTTATATGAAAACCTGAATAGGGTAAATGTCTGTCTAGGACTTTGTTGTAGGTCAAGATAGGTTCCAATGGTCAAATTGAAGGTACCAAACCCTAGAGAATATTTTTCTATGAATTTTAGAGGGTTTAGGTGGATTTTATCCTGACCAGAATCTTAGTTAATTAAGCAGGTCTATTTTTAAGGTTTTAGAAGTCATTTAATTCTTAAAATATGCGAAAACCCTTTTCTTTCTATTCTAACCCACTTGTTAGACTTTTACGACCATTTGACCTTTATCTAACCCCTAAGAAAACCCATGGTTGCTATGCATTCAAGATATGATGGTAAAATTATAGTTTTAACCCTGGTTTCTTGTATTTCTCTCAGAATGATTATGTAATGAATTAAGGCTCTCTAGCAGTTGTGTAGGAGTATTTAATGACTTAATCAGATCAAACTGAGATAGTTATGGCTCATGATGGTGTTCCCATCATACCCCCATGCTTGGCTCATGATGGTGTTCCCATCATACCCCCATGCTTAGCTTTTACTAGTCCCTTAGCAAAATCTCATGGAATTAACTTAGATTCTAGACCATTCTTGTTTTTAATGCTCAGATTTCTACTGTGTGCTTTCTTTTGTAGATTAGGTTAGAATGCTAATAGTAGGCCTAGAGGTACCTAAGTAGCAACCAAGATTCGTACCTGACCAGCTCTCGCCTCAGTCCACCGCGAAGGTTTCTAAGGCCCACAGGAACTAACCTAAGGTTCGTTGAACTCTGTGGTTAAAGCACCCATGCTTAGAACATGTTTAGCCATGGTTCAGTTTGCAGTGCATTTTTTGTAAGAGAGAGATAGAAGAATTTTCTTTTGCTTTCGGAGAGTTTTCTCTCTCTTTTCTTTCTTTATTTCTAGCTTCGGATTGGCTTTACAACACGGTTTGTATCGGATTCCTGGTTCCTACCATCAATCTTCGCAAGGTCCCTAGCAATCGATGCTTTGAGATAGCACCGCCCATGGCAAATCCCAGAACCTTGGCTTTCGACACTTCGAGATAATGCCACCCATGGCATTCTATAGCTAAATTCAGGCCCTGGAAATTGACATTTCAGGATAATCCCGCCCATGGCACCTGAACTAGCACAGGGTGCTTACGTGCCCCTGGTAGGATATTTAGATATCTTAGGAGACAAGCACCGAGGAGACAGTATGTTATTACACATCTTCGAGGGGAATTTCCTACCTCTCTATGCTGGGAACTCTTCCAAATCAACTTGTGTTGATCAACCGCTCCTAATCTCGGTAGCTTTTTCATAATAGAATTAATGCATTTGCGTGATTTTGATAATTAAGCGCATGAACCAGACTGTGTGTGGATTAGGGTGCTTAGGTTATCGAGTCACACAAACCAAAGGTCAGTTAACGAGGCAGAATAATCCCTAAGCCTAAGACCTAATACTTAAGCTTCTCATTTTCCCCAACCTCTTGAAGACTATCCAGATCTTAACGAATACTTGAATTTTAAGCTTAAAACATAGCCCAAGAGGCCTAAGATCAGCATTCATACTAATCTCTTTTTCTTTCTTACCACTTTTAGTCTTTTATTTCTTTCTTTTGATTTGGTCTAGAGCTAAGTAGATTCCTTAATCTTTTAGTAATGACTATCTTTTTTTTATTTCAGACTGTTGCTCCTCTTTGACATTTATATCACCTCCCCTTTTTCTTTTCCAGAATGATATGCAATTTTCAAAATTTCCTCCCTTCTCCATTTTTTTGTTCTTTTTCAATTTTTTAATTTTTTTGGTTTTTTGGAATATGTAATTTTTTATGAGAACCCTTCTGAACTGTGAATTTTTGTATGTTTGCACTTTACCACCCCCCATGTCTAAGTTTTGTAATGTCCTCATTGTAAACGGAGGGTATGAAATAGTTTTAGGTTTAGGAATTAGAATAGGATTATCGAGTGAGTGAATGGGTCAGGAATGACTGTTTTGGACGATTGCAAGCTCTGGTACGATTACTAGAGGTGGAGTCAACTGTTCTAAGACAAAACTCAGAGTGCAATAGACATGAAGTACAAAAAGATAATCAGAAGGATCTCAAGTTTTTGGAATGACAGGTTGCCTCCCGTTAAGCACTAAATTCAATGCCTTCAGCTGAATAGAAATGGTCATGGAGAAGGAGTGGCCAAATCAGACGAAGTTTGTGGAACAAGCACCATGAACAAAAGCCTGGTTGGTCCAATCGGGTGCTTGTTCAGATCAGCAGGCTGATGATGCTGCCCAAACCTAATCAATCTGGCAGATTGATAGATGTGGATCAAGAGATGCGGTGCCCACCAGATACTGTGAGCTCAAAAAGGTGTGGAAGTGTATAGCTAGGGTCTGACTGAGTCGGATCAACCTGATCAAAGTAGGGATCCTCGAGTGAACAAGAATCAATGGAGGATGTAGGAACCCAACGAGAGTGATCAGAGAAGGATGGGCCATGATTTATAGTCTAATCGATGTCCGAAACCCGATTGGAATGTGGAGGAGAATCAGAGTAGAAATTGAGTCTGGTTGCGGGTTGAGGTTAAAAATGGGTTTGGGATGGTTCTGCATGTGTAGAAGAGGTGTTTTCTTTCAAATCATTGACCTTAGTGTCAGAATCAAAGACGGGTTGTAGTTGCTGAGGTCGTAAATTGGTTTATAGTCATCAGGAAATAATAGTTCTCTGAAATCAGAGTAAGATTCGAAATCTTCGGAGAACTTGTGAGAATCATGTTCTGAATCTGATTTGAGATTCGAGATTCCACCACAGCATAAATCAAGATGTGGACAATCAGCAACCTGACTTGCGCCTAACCTAGTTTCAGATTCCAATCTCACAAAGATGTCCCTATTAGGTTCGAGTTCGGGTTCTTGGCTTGTAGGGAAGACCCAATCAAAACCTAACTCTTCCAACTCCTTGATTTCTGTATCATAGATTGGTGTGACTTCTAAAAAATCAATCTGTATCTCTGAGGAGGTTGGAGGGGTGTACTCATCAAATATGGGCCCTGAATCATAATCTAATTTTAAGATTTGATTTTCATCACATGAGGCCTTGTAATCATCCCAATAAGGCTCAAAACTAGATTCTAGGTTAAGGGTGTGGGTTGGATCACTAGGATCTATATTGGGCTCTACAGGGATGTTAGAATTGTTCTTGAGAGTCACCTGATCAGAATAAGAGATGGAATTTACACCCTCGAGAGGTTTTGATTCATTTTTATTATCACAGGTGTCTAGGAAATCTAAGATTGGTGAACCAGGTTCTTGATTTTCTAGGGCTGGCTTAAAATTGTGAACACCTGTATTTGGATCCTCCCAACTCGTCTCAAGGTTAGGAATGTTAATTTGTTTGTAATTTGAATTAGGTTCCATTTGGGTTGGGGGTCCATAATAAGCTTGATCATCAAACCCGAGATTTGGGAAATTACATGGATTACTGGAATTACTCCAAGGTGTCATCTTAACTTCTGATAGGTATTTTTGATCAATGAATCTACATAAATTATTCAGCAATTCTTCCTATTTTCCCAAAAAATTCTTGAGTTCTTCCGAAACTAAAGGATTTGACAAATATTGCAGATAATCAATGTTGTGTAATTTCACCAATTCCATGTGTTCTGCTAAGAGGTGATTTCGGGTTGAACCGTGTTTCATTTGTGTCCAAATTATCTCTACATAGTTCGTGATGAGTTCTATTGTTTCTGCAAATCTTTTCTTAATGTCCCTTGTATAATATTCTTCATGTTTTCTATAGGCATTCTCAAGTATCTTTTCTTTCAATCTCATTTGGGATTCAGGTTTCCTAAATAGTTTTCCTAACATGTCAAGTTGCATTTTTGAATCAAAAAGGTGGAATCAAGATGTAGAATCAGAACTCATATTAAATTTGAAGTTGATCAGATCTGAAAGAGATTCCCTAAGATGATATGTGTATGTGCTCTAAATAGAAGGGATGAGGGACTAGATGTGATAGTGACCCAATCAAGGCACCAAAAGATTTTTAGATGACTAACGCAATTTCAAGGCAGATGATACCTCTAAATCTGAAATCCGCATACCCAAGAAGTACCTAGGTATCTAGGAAGGGAGAGCCCCGCAAAGACCCCTACACGGTAGAGCGTCCCCACAGGTTATAAGGTTTCCCCCATCCGACCTTCCTTGTCACCGAGGGTCTAGGTAGATCGGAATGTACGAAATTAAGTCCTTAAGTCTACCAATTTTATGTCCTAATTTGTGCCTTTAATTTTCACTTGATTAGAAGTTAATTCAACTTGTGGCCTAATTTTGAGGTTGGTTGGCCTACAATGTAGACCAACTTCACCTGACCTGCCCTAAAGATGGCAGAATGAGATCTAGGTGAAGACCCAAAAATCACCCTGATTTGACTCCTAGGTCATTAGGTCCAAGGATTTTAAGGTTCAAGTGAATTTAGAGCCTGATTTTAGGATTTTTGTTGATTAGATCTTTTCAACCAAGGGCTTGGGTATCACACAAATGCGGGTGGGGTCAAGATTTCCTTTATAAGCTTTCCTCTAATTCCATGTTGCAAACACCCTCCTGAATGAATGAATGAATGAAAGATATATTTTTTATATACATATCTCTGTGTTGAAAATCACCATGAGCTTATTGATTGCAATCTATTTCATGTGATTCAAGTTGCCTACTCTTCATTTTTATATATTGCAACCAGCATATCGGTGCCAGAAAATATTGAGGATTTAACTATCAATGCATTTTTCGTAAACAACCACCACATAACTAGAATTGTGCATACCAAAACTCACACTTTCACCTTCATCATCTATCTAACACATGTGCACGTAATCAGAGTTCACAATGAAAGTGGCAAAACTTTAATCCGACGATTGGAAATCGGCATGCGATTCTAAATAAGTAGAGTGATAAAAGATCAATTTCAGATTTGCATAAACGCCTCCCAGAGACGAACGATCGAGATTCAAAGTCTCGTTATCTTTATAAATTATTTTTGACCAGCGTTTTCGTGCACTATACTACAACGAAATCTCTATTTTCAAAACACGCGCGAGAAATGCCCTTGGTCAACAGACAACCAAGAATCTTTGAAATCACATCCACATTGACCAAAACCTCTATGCCATAGACATTCGAGGTCAACTCGATGTTGAAGCCCTCAACTATATTCTTCAAGTTGGCATCAAATAGGTGATAAGCCATAGGGTCAACACCAGGTATGCGGCTATTTTTGGAACTGTTTGTCATGTTGAATCAGGTTTTAAAAGTATTGTGTTGTAGTACAACCGAAATAACGTTCAAAACAGATAGAATTTTATTACTCGAAAAGATTTCCGAGGTCAAACACAGGGAGCAAATTGGTATTTAGAAATCAAGATCACAATTTAAACATGAAAGAAATTACAATAGTAGCAGTATCAGAGTGCAAAAATATGGGAGTAAAGTGGTGATGTAGATCACCAAATACTCCTACAATATCACCAAATGATTCAATGTAAATATGCAATGGAGACTACAATATGTCATCTGATTCCTTAATCAGATGACTTAAAGTGATCTCTTCTCTATCTTCTCCTTCCTTCTTCTTCTTCTTTAGCTTCTGTCTTACTTCCTTTGCCTTCATGATTCTTCTCTTTCTCTTCTTCTTTCTGCCTTTGCCTTCCTTCTGCCTTAACTTCTCCTCCTCCTTCCTTCTATTCCCCTCTTCTTCAACTCCTGCCTTTTCCTTTTGTCTACCTTGGCTTCTCCTTCTTCTTCAGCCTTCTTCCTTCTTTAGCCTTCTGCCTTCTTCTCTTTCTCTTCAGCTTTCTCTTCTTCCTTCTGGCTACGGCTAAGTGTTGGCCTAAAGAACCTATAGCAAAGCCTACCCCTACTCGTGCGCAACTCTCCTCACATTCTCTCTTAGGATACGCTCTCCCAGAGCCACACAGATAGTCGGGTAATTGGGTCGGGTGCGTACTTGGGACTAGGCCCACCGGCATGCGGTAGTGGGTGAGGTGTGCAGTCAGTCTAGGTCAGGCCAGGTCCACGGGGCATGATCGCGGACGAGACCGGGTTGGGTGAGTGGGACCTCACCCCGTGGATCTGAGGTGGCAAGGCTATGTCACTTTTTCCTCTTATGCAGGTGTAGGAACGTCCTGACTTCTGAGGTGGGACTAAATGTCCCACCTTCCTTTTGCATGCACCTGCAGAGATAGCCTTTGCGATTGCAGTAGCTGCAGAGGTCTCCGACTCTAATTGAGGGCCTGAGTGCGTGCACAAGGGGCTTCCACACACCTGGGACAGCTACACCTGGTGATGAGTCCATTTTAATGGGCTAATATTACGCCTAAGTAACTTTAATCTTACCTTTTAGGTTTGTTAATAACTACATTAAGTTATAGAATGTTTGCACGCATCATGATTCAAGTTTTCATCTATTTTATAGCATTCTATAACTTAATATGTAATGATTTTATGTTTTTATGTGCAGGAA
The DNA here is from genome assembly GCA_037157565.1 of Thalassia testudinum. Classification (NCBI taxonomy): domain Eukaryota; kingdom Viridiplantae; phylum Streptophyta; class Magnoliopsida; order Alismatales; family Hydrocharitaceae; genus Thalassia; species Thalassia testudinum. The sequence continues at coordinate 91,142,563 of JAZHRO010000003.1, forward strand.
TGATATTTGGAAAAGAGTAGGGGGTGAAAGAAATTTCCCAAACAACCGACTTCACCTCACCCAATCTCTGGCGGCCTCAACACCCTCAACATCCGCCCGCCAAAAATAGCAAAGGGATTTGAAAATCCCTTAACTCACACAAGTAGGGAGAGGAGATAAAAGGGTTGGGAAAAGTTGGATCAAAGCGGATCATCTTCTTCTTCCCCTTGGCAGGGAAACATCATCAAGGAACCGTGTAACCCGTGTGCACTGTGCACCAAGTCTTCACCACTCGCTCCAGCCACGACTGCAGGCACCAGCACCCCCGCAGGCGCTTCCCCCTGCACCTGCCAGGCCGCACCCGCACAACGCCATCACCGCACCCCCTTCCAGCACCATCACCTTCCAGCCTACTCCAGCCGCCTTGTAGGTGCCCGCTCAGCACCCGCATAGCGCCCACCACAGTCGCCAATCTCCTGCAGGCCTATGTGGGTGCACCGCCCCACCCTCCTCGCCTCACCCGCGCCCTTGCCAGGCCTGCAGGCACCGCACCGCGCCCCCTCCTCCAGCACCATTCATTGAAAGTGCTGCACCACTCATGCACCCGCACAGAACCCACGCCTGCAGGCATTTGCGCCCATCCAGCACCTCTCCAGCGTCTAGCACTCCTCTCCGCAGACGGCCCGCACCTCCAGCGCCCGCACCGCAGCCAGCGTCTCTCCAACGCCTGGCACTCCCCTCTGCTAGGCCCGTGCCTCTCCAGTCACTGCAGCGCACACCCCCTTCTAACGCCATCCCTTTCTAGCGCCTGGTGCTCCTCTCTGCAGACAGCCCTCACCACCAGCGCGCCCATCTCCAGCCGCCCTTGCAGGTGCCCGCTCCAACGCTACCACCAGCGCCCAGCCACGTGGCTGTAGCAGCAAGACACCCGTGCATTTACACGCAGCTGTCTCCTTCTCCTCCAACAGGCCGACGACCCTCCTCCGCCCGCCGGTCACCTCCGGCTGTCGCGTCACCGTCATTGCGTAGCTCTCGTCAAGCCGCACCTCCCCGTCGACTCTCATGGCTAACCACGTGTGGCTGCACACGCGAGGAGGAGAGAGGAGAAATCCTCTTTTTATCCCTATTAATAATTACATTCAATGCCATTGTTAATTTTATATTAATATTTTATTCAGGCCACATTGCATTGATGCACTCAGATTTTCCTAAAATTATTTTACTTATGTTATGTGCATGTTTCTACCTTGAATTTCAAATCAGAATTGCATGAAAGTTGAATTTACATGATAAGCCATTACACATGCATCATACACATATTTTTGGAGATTAATTCCTGACGTGAAAACTGCATAAATACCCCTGAACCTTTAAGGAAATTGTAAACTTCATTTAAAATAGCATATTCCTCGCATTAAAGTTGTAGAAGAGTTTACGAACTATGTATTACTTGACTCGTGAATTTATTGGTCTATTCCTCCCTGTGGATATGACATCCATTATTGTGGTTTCAATTCATATCTGTCTAATCTTTGATTGAGAGATTTTCCATCACCTTTTGTGCTACAACGATTTATTATCTTAATATTAGTTATTCAAAGTGAAAATCGCTTCGTCAAAATGGCGCCATTGCCGGGGAGGCAACAAACGCAATAGATTCACGTTATTATTTTTTTGAATATTCTGAGTTGTGCAATCATCTGATCATTTTTTTTATTATGCAAGGAATCTGACATGGTGAAAGGTGCAACAGAGCAACGACATTGAACCTGAATGGCATGTACGGCGGAGACAATCTTTTTGGTGGACCTTGACACCACCTGGAGGCCAGAAACAGAACACGTGGGCCTTGATCCCACACTCATAGGCTTACGAAGAAGCCTATTTCTGATTTAGTCAATAGATCTTAGTTAGATTTAGTTTAGATAGACATTAGAGTTTAATTTCAGTCTTTCAAACCCTTGTTGGGTATTTTTGGGATCGTGTTCCTAGTGCCACTTTATTTCTTATCGCTCTTGTATGCAGGAGCATATTTTTGGGAGCGTGTTCCCATTTATTTAGATTATAGGATTATTTGCATTATTTGAACTGCATTTCGGTTAGTTAGTAGATTAGGTCTATTTGTTTATTATTTTTATTAAAAAAAAATCGAATTGCCTGCTAGAAGCTGCATATCTATAGGATGACCATCTAGGACTGAATGAGTAGCATTTAGTTTATTTTTACTGCATTGCAAACATTGCACTAAGAAAGCTGGAGTAAGGTACGTCTTCTATTGACATCAATTACTTGTCATGCATATGCATTGAACCTAAATCTAAGACCACTAAAGTGCTTGAATCAAATTAATTCAGTGGTCACTTTAAAAATTTGGACTTTAAAATCTGTGACTGAAAATTGTGTGCAAAAGGATCCTGTTTGTGAAATTTCAAAAATCAAAACACGATTGTAGGTTTGCGCACTTGAGACACTATGCACCTCACACATAAGGTCACTAGATAAATTTATACCTCTTCTCTTTTGCACAAGGAAAGTTAGTCGGAAATCAACAAGCCTATCCATCGAGTTACTTCGGTTCCTCATGTGTAGGCTCGATTCGAGACTTCCTTCCCTTGCGAGTAGGTTATAGGCACCAGCGAAGGTTGGCCTAGGAAGCGTAATTTTTTGCAAAACTTGTTTGGCCACCAATTGAACATTTAATTCTAAGACCTACAATCTACTAAAAACATAATCCCACTAAATTTGTGTTTGCTTTGACAGTAGAACTCTTTAGGAAGTTTCTTCTTGTATTCTGAATTCTGCAAAATCCTAATAGAGTTAAAACTGTTTTGCTTAAAGAAATGGATTACCTGTACTCCTATCATTTAGATTATCAGAGTCAATACTTCCCATCTTTTAATCAGGATCCCATGCCCCGAGCGTATCCATCCTTTGATGGGTACATTCACAATTCATGGGATCATTCTTATTCTTATCCTAGGAGTAATGGCTTGATAACTCCTACTTTTGAGCAGAGCCTAGGAGCGAGATTTCCCAACCCTGAAATCCCTACTTCCATGCAAACACCCAACCCTCCCACCCTTCATGATTTTCTGTATCGAGGTTGGACCGATACCCTTAGGCAACCAGAGCCTGAAATTGACTATCCTCCCCAACCTGATAATAGTAGCCTCTCCTCTTTTATGATAGAAATGCAAAAATAGCAAAAGGAAATGATGGAATCAATGGGAGAGATGTTGAGGAATAGTCAACAGTTAAATGAAGAAATAAGACAGCTTAACTACACGCTTCCCAATAATTCTGATCCCTACCCATACGACCATGATCATGAAAATAATTATGAGGAAACCATTGATAATAGGGATCCAATTTTATGTAGCTATCACTTAGACTCTCCCAATGAGACACGGCCACTAGAGGACAACGATCATAGTGATTATCCACTCGAGCTTTATTGGAGTCAAAAGCATGGGAAGATGGTATCTCTTGAGGAACTTGACCCCAATGACAGTGTTCTCCTTACCCCTACCAACCCGAGTCAAGGTCGTATTATTCCTATCACTTCCCCTATTGATTATTTGGTGGAATCCCATTTTACCTTTAGTGAGCCTACTCCTGACCCTCCACTTAAGGAATCAACACCTACCATTCAGCATCCTGATTTAAATGCACCCAATGAAGGTGACCCTAAGGGAATGGAGGATGAATTAGATCAATTTTGGTCTCAGGGATATGAAGAGTCTATTTCAGAAGATGGGGATGCCCTAATAGAGGAACCTGGACTGAAAATCTGGAGTGAATCATAGGGGAATTATTTATCATTTGGGGATTTACCTCCAAAGGATATAAACCATATGGTGAAATCTTGATTCCTCCTTTCTTTTGAGAGCCATCCTCCATCAAAGCAGGAGTTGATATTAGAGGAGGACAAACAAAATAATGAGAAGTCTGTGGGAGACTCTTGGGAACAAAACACGTCAATTGAGGATTTATACCCTGAGAAGAATGACGAATTCAATGAATAGGCTTGCTACAAAATATTAAAACTGATCTTCCTTTAGGAATAATTAAGGATACTGATCCAACTCTTGTCTTCATTAATGAATCACATATGCACCCCGATAAAAATTTGAGTGAACCAAACGAATCTGGGGATGAGCTGAATAATAATGATTCTAACATTTTGACCATGCCATCAAAGAGTTGTAATTGGGAGGATACCCTTGATTCAAATATGACTTCGATCATTAATGCTAGGTAGGGTAACCTATTGTCTACAACTGTTAGGGAGTATACAGAATTTAAATCATTGTTAGAATTAGACCTAACACCGACTAAGCCCTCATTGGACTTAACCATTCCCTTCCAACACTACAAACAACCCTTATACTCCCTAACCGATCCTTGGCTCAGATCTCTGCTCATGTACATTATTTCTAGAGAACATATCAGGCCAGTACATCCTCAGGTAGAATGGCGAGTGTGGATTGATGCTTGTACCTTTACTCTCGCCATTCAAGGGTTTGAACTAATAATGTGTATATCTTTTAAAACCCGTCCTGCTCTGGAGGATCCTTGTTATCCTCCAGTTATTCCGTTTCTAGAGGTCCCTTTTCATATTCTGTTTATTATTCCTAGACCTCCCAAGGTAGCCAACGAGGTTCTTCGCTTTCATATCTTCTGGCGAGCATTTGGTATTATGTTGCATCATCAGCTCGCCAACATCCGTGGGTACCTGTTTTCTAGGCCCGCACTGTTACACATACTTTTAGGGCCTAACTTTGTCTGTTTGGAACCAGACTTATAGGTTCCTCCTAAGTCTGGCTGTTGACAGAAAATGTAGCGCTTGTTGGGAGGTAACCCAGCGGTCTGAATAACACCGTTGTCAAGTGTTGTCTTTCCTTTCTCCTCCTGTTTTAATTTTACAATGAGGACATTGTAGGATTTAGGCATGGGGGTGCATTTGCATTTTAGGAAGTATTCATGCATTTAGGTTAGCATATAAAAAAAAAAAATTCTCTTTTCTTGAGCTGAATGGGTTAGTCCCTACTAAAAGACCTTTGTCATTGGAGGTTTTTCTTCCTGAATTATTTCTTAAATTTAGAATCTAATACATTTATTTCACGTGCATATAGACTTGGTAATGGATCCTTGAGGAAAACCAATAAGCATTTGTAGTCTACTGAACCCTTGGATAGTTCATAGGGAGTCAGGCATACTATCTTCTAGTAGATCCACCTCATATTTGTGAGAAGAAAGTAGAGAGATTACTGGTGTGCTAAGTCTAGTGCAAGGACTCTTAAGTTTTGGATAATTAGATGATGATACTTCAGAGTTAGGCGTAGTTTTCGCTCTCTGTTCCTGTGTGAGTACTTTGTGTGAATTCTTGAGAGTCACCAAATAAGGCTGATACACAGAGATGGAGTCTTAATAAAGCTATGACTATGGTGGATGGTTACGGCCATCCTTCATAGAGTCCTTAGCTGAAGGAGGGTAATAGTGTCAAAGGTCAGAAATAAGCCTGTCCTATCCATTCCTTCCCGGTGCCGAGAATAGGCACTTCCACCAAATAAGCCACACAATATCCTCTTGACCATCATCATCCCTAATAAAGTCTCATAAATAAAAGTCTCTGTCGATTGATAAAAACAAAAAAAAGGGGGAGAAAAGAAAAGAAGAAGAAAAAGAAAAAGGTGAAACAGTTATGTTATAAAAAAAAAAGTCCAAGTTATAATGTAACATTATTTTTGAGGCAACAGAACACCTATCACGTTCCACCAAATATGACCCATACCTACCTTTTAGTATTTCTGATCACCTGAATACTGGTTGAGGACTCTAACTCAGTTGTAGAGTTATTAGGACTTTAATTGAAGTGTGGATGCCATGTGAGGCCACCAAATAGTGAGTATAATTTCTAAATCTGGCAAGGTTTGTGATCTCAGAAAGAAAGAAAAGAGGTAGTGCCCAAGAACATCAAGAGAGCACAATTGTGTAGCCTCTCTCAGAGTTGACTTGTCTAATAGTCTATTAATCTAGAGTCTGTAGTACTAGACTACATGTAGCACCAGAGGAGTGTGTGCCACCAAATACAAATCCATTCTACTCGATATCTCCTACCTAAGCCAAAAGTCGGGGTCAAATTATAGATTATCTTCTGCTTTATCCCCGAGGGAAGTAGTTGCCTATCCTGACAGAAATATTTGCCAAGGGTGAAGTACGAACTCCCAATGCGAATTGGCTTTTTCACTTGGATCCGTTACTTAGGCTATTATCACATCACAATTGTATGGGTCTATAAAGTTTTGAAATAAGGAAAGAAGAAATCTTCTGATTACTTCTATTATTTTTCATTTTTGCTAGGGACTAGCAAATCTTAAGCATGGGGGTATTTGATGAGTCCATTTTAATGGACTAATATTACGCCTAAGTAACTTTAATCCTACCTTTTAGGTTTGTTAATAACTATATTAAGTTATAGAATGTTTGCATGCATCATGATTCAAGTTTACATCTATTTTATAGCATTCTATAACTTAATATGTAATGATTTTATGTTTTTATGTGCAGGAATGATATTTGGAAAAGAGTAGGGGGGTGAAAGAAATTTCCCAAACAACTGACTTCACCTCACCCAATTTCTGGCGGCCTCAACACCCTCAACATCCACCCGGCAAAAATAGCAAAGGGATTTGAAAATCCCTTAACTAGCGCACGCAAGGAGAGGAGATAAAAAGGTTGGGAAAAGTTGGATCAAAGGGGATCATCTTCTTCTTCCCCTTGGCGGGGAACCATCATCGAGGAACCGTGTAACCTGTGTGCACTGTGCACCAAGTCTTCACCGCTCCCTCCAGCCGCTACTGCAGGCACCCGCACCCCCGCAGGCGCTTCCCCCTACACCTGTGAGGCCGTACCCGCAAAGCGCCATCACCGCACCCCCTTCCAACACCATCACCTTCCAACCTGCTCTAGCCACCCCGTAGGCGCCCGCTCACGCACCCGCACAGCACCCACCACAATCGCCAATCGCCTGCAGGCCTGTGCAGGCGCACCGCCCTACCCGCCTCGCCTCACCCACGCCCCTGCCAGGCTTGCAAGCGCCGCACCGTGCCCCCCTCCTCCAGTACCCTTCACTGAAGGTGCTGCACCGCTCATGCACCCACACAAAACCCACACTCGCAGGCTTTTGTGCCCCTCCAGCGCCGCCTCAAGCTAGCGCCTCTCCAGTGCCTAGCGCTCCTCTCTGCTGACCGCCCGCACCGCAGCCAGCATCTCTCCATCGCCTGGCGTTCCCCTCTGCCAGGCTCGTGCCTCTCCAGCCACCGCTGCGTGCACCCCCCTTCCAGCACCATCCCTTTCCATCACCTAGTACTCCTCTCTGCAGACAACCCTCACCACCAGTGCACCCATCTCCAGCCGCCCCTGCAGGTGCCCGCTCCAATGCTACCACCAGTGCCCAGCCGCACGGCTGCAGTAGCAAGACACCCGCGCATCCACATGCGGCTGTCTCCTTCTCCTCCAACAAGCCGACAACCCTCCTCTGCCCACCGGCTGCTGCGTCACCACCGTTGCATAGCTCTCGTCAAGTCGCACCTCCCCGCCAACTCTCACGACCAACGCGTGCGCGGCCGCACACGCAAGGAGGGGAGAGGAGAAATCCTCTATTTTTATCCCTATTAATAATTACATTCAATTCCATTGTCAATTTTATATTAATATTTTATTCAAGCCACATTGCACTGATGCACTCAGATTTTCCTAAAATTATTTTACTTGTGTTATGTGCATGTTTCTACCTTGAATTTCAAATCGGAATTGCATGAAAGTTGAATTTACATGATAAGCCATTACACATGCATCATACACATATTTTTTGAGCTTAATTCCTGACGTGAAAACTGCATAAATACCCCTGAACCTTTAAGGAAATTGCAAACTTCATTTAAAATAGCATACTCCTCGCATTAAAGTTGCGGAAGAGTTTGCAAACTATGTATTACTTGACCCATGAATTTATTGGTCTATTCCTCCCTGTGGATACGACATCTGTTATTGTGGTTTAAATTCATATCTGTTTAATCTTTGATTAAGAGATTTTCCACTACCTTTTGTGCTGCAACGATTTATTATCTTAATATTAATTATTCAAAGTGAAAATCGCTCTGTCACCTGGGCTTGGCATACCTGGAGCTACAGCAAGCTTACTTCAAGCTTGCTTGCTAATGGCTGATGGGCGATGAACCTGAAACACAAGATTGGCCTTGCGGCCACGTCAAAACATTTAGAGGGGTTCACCGGAGTACGGCGAAGATGCTGGGGGTGTTGGTGTGGCGTGGCAGTACGTGTGCGAGCGAGCCTAGGGTACACTTGGTGTGAAGGTGTGGGTACGTTCAGGGGGTGGTTTGAGTGAGTGGCGTGATGAGTGGAGTGAGGGGAAAGGATTAGTGAAGTGAGGGGAAGCTTATGGGCTTGTCAGCAAGGGTTGGGATGGCCTGTGGAGGTGGAGCAGCCTCGCTGGAGTTGGTGGTAGGAGATGGAAGGGATGGAGGTGATGGAGGTCGGCAATGGTCGATTTTGAAGAATAAAGGGTGGAGAAGAATGTAGAGGGGAGAGAAAGCTTATCTGCGAGGTGAAAAGACGAAGGGGGTGAGTGGAGGCGTCGGGTCTGGTGTGGCCGATGCCGGAGATGAAGTTGGCTCTAGTAAGTGGAGATCGACGAGGACGAAGAGAGGGAAGCGCCTGCTGGTACAGCAATACGTGGATGAAGTCAAGGAAGAAGGATCCACTGCAGGTATGGTGGTCGGACGATGAGGAGGAGTAAGGGAGGTCATCGTACATCGAGGAACCTACGGCCATGAAGGGAAGAGAGGTATTAGGGGTTTTCATGGCCGAATTTGAGCGTGGAGTGATCGGAGGGGTCTAGGCTCTTTTAAATAGAGATCTGAAGGTCAGTTAGGGCTTGGGAAGCAAGGCTTCCAAACAAGAAAAGCTCACTAGAGTTGGAAGCTGTTAGGATACCCATATCTCTCATGCGTTCACATGAGAGATTGGGAGGGAATCAGATCTCAAATGAGGGTTCAGACGAGAGAGAATTTCTCAGAGAATCTCCCTTCCAATTTTGGAAGAGATTCTCTGAGCAATCAGGGAGAACTCTCCTTTGAAAGCTTGTTGGAGTAGGATTCCTTTGCTATAATGCTAGAGGGACCTAATTGCAAAAATGATGAAGAAGCTAGGGGGCTATGTGTAAGGGCTTTTGAAAGATAGGGGTAGAAATGTAATTAGGCTAGACCTTTTGCAAACTAGGTCAAGGCAAACTCATCTTAGGTTCAAATTTTGGTACAAACCTAATTTGGACCTAAGGAATCCAATGGTGAAGTTGGATTTTGGATTTGACCACGTTTGACTAGGAAATTATGCAAAAACCCAATTTAGGGTAAATATCTGTCTAAGACCCCATTCTAGGTCAAGATGGGTTCTAATGGCCAAATTGACGGTTCTAAGCCATAGAGAATATTTTTCTATGATTTTGAGAGGGTTTAGGTGAATTTTATCCGAACTAGAACCTTGGTAAATCAAATGGATTTGTTTTAGGGTTTTAAGAAGTCATTTAATTCATAGGATACACACAAACCCTTTTCTATCTGATCCAACCTACTTATTATCTTATTAAGACCATTTGACCTTTGTTTAGCCCTTGAGAAAACCTGTGGTTGTATTGCATTGGTAAAATTACAGTTTTACCCTTAGTTTCTCATTTTTCTCTCAGAAAGGTTATGTAGTGAATTATGACCTTCAGTTGGTTATGTAGGAGCATTTATTCTCTTCATTGGGTCAAAATGAGCTAGTTAGGGCTCATAATGGTGTTTCCATTAGGAACCCACATAAAAGTTCCACTTAAAAAGACAAAATCTGGTGATATGCAAATTTTTCATGGATTCTAGGAAAGATAGACTTAAAGTAAACAAAATCAAATGGTCTACCAACATGCAGGGAAAGCTTGGCTAAGAGAGAAAAATGATCTCGAGTAGCCTCAGTGATGAAAAATCGATCAAACATATCATCACGATGAGAAGAGAAGGAGGAACATGTGCATTTTGGAGCCATGAGAAAGATGAAAATGCACGTTGGTCTATCAAATAGGGATTTTTGGTCGATAAAAAATGAGCCGAATAGAGTTCTAGAAAAAGCAACTTTTGGTCGATCAACAAAGAATTTTGGTTGACCAAAAGTGTTTAGATGCGAAAAACATGAGATGTACATAGATGATTTGCTTACTTATTATACAAGATTTCACAAGCAATGACAAGATTAAGCAATAAAAACATCAGATATATTCATAACACATCTTATACTCAAAGAAAATCCTAAAAGAAATAGATTTAATCCAAGTTTAGAGTGTACCATGATCGATTAAATAATGGTTGATCAAGGGAGGATGAAAAGGATGGAGATGGCGATGAGGACGACCAACGAGAGGTGTGCACGGCCGGTTCGTGCAAGATGCTCGAGGTCGCACGGTGCACGAAGATGTTGGTGCGAAGGAGGCATTGAGAGTGTTGTTGCACGCATGGTGGACGCACGAAGGCGGTGTGTCTTGCTCACGTGAGGAGTAATGATGGTCGAAGGCGATGTGAAGGTTGGTCGATCACCATCGTCGTCAGAGGAGAGGTGGGGTCAAGTAGAGGTGTCTGTTTGGTGGTATAAAAGAGTTGTGGGGACAAAAGGTGGGGTATAGGTAGTAAAAATATGATTTGGTGGTAAAAATAGTTGTGGTTTATAGAAAAGTTCATTAGCAAAATAGGTAAAAGCATTTTAGGTAGCTAATCTAAGAGATTAAGTTCAGATAGGATGATTAGGAGCGAGATTCAAGGTAAAAAGATTAGAATTTTGAAAAGTGAATCTACCTAGTTTTGGTCGATCAAAACTATGTTTTGGTCGATAAAAATAGAAAATGATCGATCAATTAAGTTAAGTGGTTGATCAAAGTTCGAACGATTGGAGGGAAAATTCTAGCTCAACTGGATTGGTCGATCAAAGAACTAATTTGATCGATCAAAACTCAAATTTTTTGGAGGGAAATTTCCCACCGAAGAATTTTGGTCGATCAATAAAGGATTTTGATTGATCAAAGATGTTTGGTGGATCAATTTCAAAAAAATTGATCGATCAACAGTTGAAAACATATCAATCAAAGAGATCAATTAAGCTCTTTTAACCTAGATAAACTTAGGAAATGGTAGATTTGGTTAAATTTTTCTTTTAGCAAGGTTTTTGTGAAGATATCAGCTAATTGATTCTCTATTTTAAGAAATTCTAAGTTGATTTCTCCTTTTAAGACAGTCTCTTAGAAAGTGATGTCTAACATCAGTATGTTTAGTCCTAGAGTGTTGAATTGGATTCTTAGATAAGTTTATGGCACTAGTGTTGCCACAAAGTATTTTGTTATTCTTGTAGGATAGGCCAAAATCTTATAAGGTTTGTTTCATCCACAATGTTTGTGAACAAGCTAAAGAAGCAGCTACATATTCTGCTTCGGTTGTTGAAAGTGAAATAGTGTGTTGTTTTCGAAAGAATCAAGAGACTAGGGAATTTTTGAGAAATTGACACGTTCCACTTGTACTCTTTTGGTCTGTAAAGCTACCCACATGATTAGCATCACAAAAGGAATATAGTTGCAATGTGTCTGACTTCGAATAGAAGAGTCCTAAGTCTTATGTGTTGTTTAAGTATCTAAGTATTCTTTTAACAACATTTAGATGCATTTCCTTAGGATTTACTTGAAAGCAAGCACACAAACAAATGCAAAAGAGAATCAGGTCTACTAATAGTCAAGTATAATAAATATCCTATCATGCTTCTATACATTTTCTAATCTACAGACTTACCTGTGTCATCAGATTTAAGTTGTGTAGAAGATGTTATAGGTGTTTCTTTTCCCTTTACATTGTCCATGGAGAATTTCTTCAAGATCTTCATGGTGTATTTGGTTTGTGATATGAAGATTCCAGAGGATAGCTGGTCAATTTGAAGTTTTAGAAAGAACCTAAGTTCTCCCATCATGCTCATTTCAAACTGATCTTGCATCACCTTTGCAAATTCTTGGCATAACAGATCATTAGTAGCACTGAAAATGATATCATCTACATAAATTTGTATTATTAAGAGATCATTTTCTTTTCCTTTTAGGAATAAAGTTGGATCTATTTTACCAATTTCAAACTCATTTTTAATTAGATAAGTTTTTAATCTTTTGCGCCAAGCTCGTGGAACTTGTTTTAGACCATATAATACTTTATTTAATTTGTATACATATTTTGAATATTTGGCATCTTCAAAACCTGGAAGTTGTTTAACATAGACTTCCTCCTTGATAAATCCATTTAGAAAGGCACTTTTGACATTCATATGAGAAAGTTTGAATTCCATATAGGCAGCAAAGGCTCGCAATATTCTAATGGATTCTAGGTGAGCTACAAGTGCATATGTTTCATCAACATCCTTGGGCCACAAGTCTAGCTTTATGTCTTACTACTTCTCCTTATTCATTAAGTTTATTCCTAAAGACCCATTTGGTTCCTATAATGGTCTAAGAGTTAGTCTTTGGAGCAAGTTTCCATACTTGATTTCTTTTGAATTGATTCAGCTCTTCTTCGATAACAATAATCCAACAATTGTTTGAAAAGGCTTCCTTAACATTTTTTGGTTCTAATTGAGAAACAAAGGCTGTGAAAGGTAAGGTGTTGATGGAAGATCTTGTTTGAACTCCTTTAGACAGTTCTCCTATCACCAATTCTTTTGGATGATCTTTCACATAGGAAATATCTCTAGGTATTTCATCTGAAATGTTCTCTTCTGGAATGTTTGATGGGTCATCTATTAGGTCATCATCAACATTTGCAGAAGATTTAGGTTGAGATAGTGTTTCATCAAATGATACATGCATAGTTTCCTCAACAACTGAATTCTTCTTGTTAAAAACTCTATAGGCTTTACTTATAGTTGAATAACCTAAGAAAGTTCCTTTTGAGCTCTTAGCATCAAACTTATTAAGATTGTCTTTGGTGTTGAGTATAAAACATCTACAGCCAAATATCTTGAAGTAAGAAATTTAGGTGTTCTTCCATGATAGAGTTCAAAAGGTGTTTTGTTTAGGATTGGTCTAATTTGGGATATATTTTGAATGTAGCAAGCAGTGTTTACAGCTTTTGCCCAAAAATATTGAGGTAGCTTTGACTGACACAGCATTGTATGGGCACACTCTTACAGGGTCCTATTTTTCCTGTCAACTACACCATTCTAAGGTGCAGCTCTAGGGAAAGCAAATTCATGTTTTATCCCATATTGACCATAGAAATTAGAAAAAGATTCATTCTCAAATTCTCCTCCATGATCACTTTTAATCCTAATTACTTCATATCCTGTTTCATTCTGTAGTCTTCTTACAAGCTTGCTAAAAACATCAATAGTTAAATCTTTACTTCTTAAGAAAGATACCCAGGTAAATCTAGAGAAATCATCGATTATGACAAAACAATATCTGTACCCACTTAGGCTTTCAGATTTGGTTGGTCCGAATAAGTCTAAGTGAAGTAGCTCCAGGTGTTGAGAGGTGCTAATCACCCTTTTTGGTTTGAAAGGATTTATGGTTTGTTTACCAACTTGACAAGAATCACAGACTTTACTTTTCTTGAAGTTGATCTTTGGCAGACCGTTGATAAGTCCATGTTTCACAAGTCGACTAATGTTTCCCATGTGAACATGACCTAGTCATCTGTGCTAGAGTGTTGCCTCTTCGTTAGATGTGACAAGACATTCAAGACTATCACATTTGTCGAAGTTGGCAGTATAGATATCTTTATGTCAATTTTCTTTAAGGATAGTTTGTTTTGTTTCCTTATTCCATATTTTAAATCTATTAGAAGTGAAAGTGATTTTATATCCCTTATCATATATTTGACTTACACTAAGAAAATTATGTTTTAGTCCACTAACAAAATGTACATTATCAAAAGATGTGGAGTTACCAATTTGGCCAGTACCAGCTATACGACCCTTGTGGTTGTTCCAAAATGTGATCGTACCACCTTCTTGGCGGTGGTGTTGCAGGAATAGGTCTTCCACTCCGGTCATATGCTTGGAACATCCACTGTCCATGATCCATCTTCTTTCTTCTTGATCCTATCATTGGGTTGCATTTGCGAGGTCTTGGTTTGGTTGATCTATAGAGAGGCTTCAGAGTTCCATTGGTTTCTTGATATGTCCAGTTCTTATAGTCTACTTGACCTACAAAACAGGATTGCAAAAGTGCTTTTGGTACCCATTTTTGTTTGGGTTCACAGTGGTTAGCTTGTGCTGCCTGTTTAGGCAAGTTACCTTTCTTTTTGTTTTAGCTAGAACTAGAAGCTTCATAATCATTTTTAGGTATGTGATGTAAACATTTTTAGATCACATAAATTATCTATTTATGTGTGTTCTTAGGTGTAGAGTTGCATCATACATTATAAATATTGCATAACATGCATCATCTTGCATTTAGGTTAGGTTGTGTAAATTTTAGGTTAATTTTCCCTTTTTGTGGTCATATTCAATGAAAGCCTCGGATCAAAGATCCAACCGTAGAGATCTAATCAGGGCAACAATCAGAGTTCAACGACTCTAAGATCGCCTTGATCGGACTTCCGTAGCATCGGATTAATCCGAGGAAGGTCAGAGATCAAGGGCTAAGATGGTGTAAATCTGCACTTTAGATGACAAATCCGATCACATGGATGGGTTTGGATCGATAATTGCAATCCAACGACGTGAAAATCGGTCGAATCCAACATCCGTGGCACCATTTACAACACATAGAAGATTAGTGGCCAAGATAGTGCCACGTGGCTCCATCTCAACCGCCTAATCGGCCCAAGGACCCACTGCTACCTTTCTACCCTCAGTCAATCATTAAATCTTGATTATTGGATTCTCATCCAATGGTTGAGATCAGGCCAAAACCACACCCTCAACATTCTAAAGGAGTCTTCATCGCTCGATCAGAGCCGTTGGATTTTCATCCAATGGCTGAGGTGAGGTTCCGTTGAAACATCAGCTCGCCTCAAAGCAAGGCATGGCATAGTGGTTGCACGCCCATGGGCGACGTAGAGGTCGCAGGTTCGAGACTGTAGGCACCCCAAATCGAGGGTTCAAGCGGGTGCAGGCTTAATTGAGTCGTTGGATGGCGAGCGGGCGGCGCAGATGCGGGCGACATGATGCAATGGATGGGCGAGGAGCACATATGTGCATGATGACGTGCTTCTGCACACTCCATCGCACGTACAGGTGTGCAGTTATGTAGAAGCTGAAGTGGGTGAGGAGCGGTTTAAGCCATCCAATCTCGTGATCGCGCGGTTGAGACTGCTTCGACATGCACTTGCATTAGGCACGTGGGAAAGGAGGAGACGACGGGTGCGCTTGCACGTCGCCCATGTTCACTAAAGGCCTTGAATTAATGTTTTATATATAAAAAGACCTAATTTCCCCCAACCTCTACGCCTATATATAGTCCTACGACCTCCACTTCTTCTTCATCCCTCCTCTCTTCTCTCACCCTCTCCAAAGCTCTAAGAGCTTGTCCCAAACCCAGGATGCTCCATTAGAGTTAAAATTATAATTTTTCCACCTTCTCCCTCCTTCGTGGAGCTTCCTGCAATTGTCCTCTCACTCTATTCTGGAAGTGGATCATGCGATGACGATGTCCTGCCTCGCCCCCGATTCTTCCCACTTCATTCTCCTTCCCACTTCATCCTCCATCTTCCAGGCATCGCCCCATCCAGCTCATCCTCCAAGCAATTGTTGAGGAGGATACTTCACTCTCCATTCTCTTGTACCGCTTTCTAGAGTAGATTTACTACTTTCTAGCGTAGATTTCCTGCTTTCTAGTTGTAATGATTAATGTAATGAATAACATTTGATGATAAAATCTATGTTTATTCTACCTCTCTTTTGTCTTTATTTGTGATATTCTCTCTCTGTCTTCTATTCTTTATTCTTTAAGTAGATAGTTTAGATTCAATTCGACTAGCTAATCTGCTTCGTGACAATGAAACAAACGTGGTTTTTAATCAAACATCTGCCTCCCTATGTTCGACTTGGAATTCTTTTGAGTTTTGGTAAATTTATCTGTTGATGGATTTCTTCGCAAATCATACTACATCGACGAGTTTTCAAAACTCAATCCCATTTGCGTACATTTTCTGTTACAATAGTATGTAACCTAACCCAAACTTTATGGTGCTCTGGGTTTGTGTTCCTAATAGCTTATGCAGTTTTTACTACCTTAAGTGAATTTAGCTAAATCATTCAAAAGAATAGCAAAATTTTCTTTTAGCTTATCTATATCTTCTTTTAGATTGTCTATATGTGACTTTAATAAAGTAATTTCAGCAGATAATTCTTTGTTTTGCAAGGTAATCATATCTTTTTGTGCTCTTTCTTCCCCTAATGCTTTTGCTAGGTTTTTATTTTCTACTTTTAGTGATTTAGCTAAGTTATGCATCTCAAAAAATGTTTCTAATAATTCATCATGTGAAAAAGAGGTTACCTCATCTTCTAGAGCCATCAGTCCTAGAAGAGCTTCTTCTCCGGAGGTTTCTTCTTCTTCTGAACTTGAGTCTGATTCATCCCATGTTGCTGTGAGTGCCTTTTCTTCCAATCATTTCTGGGAAATCTCCTCTTCTTTTCTGATTCCTTCTTGAGAAGTGGACAATCCTTCTTGATGTGTGCTTTTCTCTTGCAGCTGTAGCAGATAATGGCATCTACCTTGGATTCTTCTTTCTTCTTTCTCCAAGTCCTCTTATTTTTTAGGAACTTTCTGAACTTTCTGGAGAGGAGGGCTATGTCTTCCTCTTCTTCTTTGCTTGATGAATCTTCAAATTGTTGATTGGCTTCGAGGGCTATGGTCTTCTTCTTGACTCCTTCATCTTTATGCTCCTTCATGTGTTGGAGCTGGACCTCGTAAGCCATCAGACTTCCAATAAGATCGTCTAATTTCAGAGTGGACAGATCTTTTGATTCTTGTATGGTTGTTGTCTTTGTCTCTCAGTCATTGATAAGAGATTGAAGGATCGTCCTCACCAGAGCTTCATTCTTTATATCTTGATCTACACTCCGTAGGGAGTTTATGATGTCCATAAATCGTGTGAACATCTCTTCGATTGGCTCCCCCTTCTTCAGCCTAAAAAGCTCATAGTTTTAAGTTAGTAAATTAACTCTGGTTTCTTTTACCTTCGACATTCCCTTGTGAGTGACTTTGAGGATGCTCCAAATCTCGTAGGTTGTCTTGCAGGCTGAGACTCGGTTGAACTCCCTTCTGGAAAGCTTGTAGAAGATTACGTTCATGGCTTTCGCGTTATGCGTTGCCATCTTCTTCTGATCTGGAGTCGTTGCCACACCCTCCTTGATCTTGGGGTGTGTGTACTTGGAGGTAATGACATCCCATACTTCGAAGTCCATTGACTCCAAGAAGATCTGCATCCTGGTCTTCCAATAATCATAGTTCGTTCCATCGAATAATGGAGGTCGAATTGCCGATTGACCCTCTGCATACGTGTCAACAGTTGATTTGGACATCTTCTAGACAACCTTGCTTTGATACCAAATGAGTGTTGCATGTGGATCATAAAGTATAAAAGAGGGGAGGGGTGAATAGTATCGTTTAAAATGAATATGAATAAAAAATATATCCACAATAGAACCAAGCAGAGATTACACCTGGATTTATAGTGGAAACCCAAATCAGTTGAAAACTACTACCTAAGCCTCTCAGCTTAGGATTTTCTTGACTAGTCAAGCCTAGTCATTCCACTATTGTACCACTTGGACGAGGGTGGCACAACCTCTTTACAAACACTTCTCTTTATAACCTAGAGAGAAGCACAACAACAACAACTACAATGGATCTTCCCCAACAACTTTGGATCCGTTAATCAAAACAATAATGTAAAAGAACAATGTAGAACTATAACTATAGAACCTCAATAAAAATCAAACCAAATTTCAGCGGAGGTTTGAAACGACGTGCTTTGAAAGGCATGAAAATCGAAGCGTAGAAGCACTTGAAGAAGTACGAGAAGCTCTATTCTTTTGGAGGATTTCTCTATTGAAAGTTATATGAAAAAAAGGCTATGTACGACATCTATTTATACTAAAAATTCAACCTGAAAAGTAAATGAAATTGGTCTCTCAATTAAGGTAGATTGTTTGATCAAAACGAGATTTGGTCGATCAATCTAGTTATTTGATCGATCACAGATTGGTCGATTAATTAGCTAAATTAGTCAATCAAAAGGGTATTAGTCAACTTCCTAAAATGGGCTGGTTTGATCGATTAATTAAATTATTTGGTTGATCAATTAATTTGTTCTATCAATTAATCTTATTGGTCGATAAAAAAACCTTAAAAAGTAATTTTTAGAGAAAAGCACAAAAATTCATTTGAGTTTTATTTTGAGGTTCCTTAAAACAATATCCTAGAGTCAATAAATGTAAAAGACACAGATTAGCAAATCAAAATATTAGTCTTAAACTATTAGTCTTTGCAATAAACATGATTTTGGTGCATCAAAATAGAGGTGCTTACAGTAGTAGCGAATGCGAAGGTGCATTCGCGAACTCCAAGAGAAGGAGAACTAATTCTAGTTGGTGGCCTGAGTCTAATTCTATGTTAAGGCTAATTAGGTTGTATGGGTTGGAGGCTAGGTCGTTTTATAGGAATCTAGGTGTCTTCCTATCTGTTGATCTAGATTGCCTAGGATCACCAATTTGGATGGCTTAGCTTTCATTCTAGGATTGGTTAAATAAGGACCTTAGGATCTAGATTGTAAGGCTAGGATAGGTTGGTTGTTTTCCAAAAATAGGATTTCCTAGTTTAGTGAGAGGATAAAATTTGTTCTAGTGCTTGGGGATAGAGTTTAGGTGATTTTTAGGTTGTTTTGGGAGGATAAGGCTGAGTTCGGAGGCTCTTTTCCACCAGAGAAGCTCTCTAGACATCTAGGAGTGTGTTTGTACATCTTATACTGCAAAGTTAGATGTTCGAATGATTTCTAGGTTGTTTTAATAAGATAAGGCCATATTCGATGGGTTTTGCTTATTGGAGAAGGATTCTAGACATCTAGGAAGGTCCTTGGACGTCTTATACTGTAGAGTTAGAAGTTCGTATGATGTTCTAGACATCCAGATCAAAGTTATGGGTTACGGGTACCTCTGGGAATAATTTTGGTGCTAGGGTGTCAGATCAGACATCCAGAGAGATGTCTGGACATCCAAGAAGGGTGCAGGTCCAAGTTTAGATGTGTCTGGGTGTGTAATTGGGTTGGGGAAGCTTCTGAATTGTTCAGGGAAGTCCTAATTAGGTTTTAGGTTGGCTTTAGGTCTAATGGAGTTTCCAAGTAAGTCCACCAACTAGGCTCAGTCCTTTTCCAAGTGAGCTCATATCAGAAAGTCTAATTAGCTATGCTTCGATCAACCTGAAATTTTGTATCTGTGCAGATAAAAATAAACTGATCAAGATACCAGATACAATTGCAGGAAAAATTACATAAAAACACAAAAGTATGCATTATTTACAGAATGACCTAAAATTGACAAATCTAACCTAACTAAATGCAATCTAACCCAAATTAACCTTAGACTAACATTAATTAGGAATTAATTAGCATAAATAAATATAGAAATACTACACCCCCATGCCTATCTTTTGCTAGTCCTCAAGCAAAATGTAAGAATGAAAAATGAATGCAAAATGTATGATCCATGCTAATTACAACTTGGCCCCCAAAGAACTACTTAGTCCTTTTAATCAAGAAATTGATAAAAGATTTCTTCTTGTCTTCTTTCAAAAATTTAGAGATCCAGACAAATGTGAAAATGATTGGATAGTAACCTAAGTAATGGATCCAAGTGAAAAGCCAACATACATTTAAAGCTCGTACTTGACCCTCGGTAAAAATTTTATCAAGATAGACAAACTTCTTCCCTCAGGGATAACATAGCAAATAATCTGTGATTTGATCCCAGCTTTTTGGCTTAGGTAGAAGATGTGTGAATCAAATAGTTTTATATTTGGTGGCTCACACTCTTCTAGTGCTACATGTAGCCTAGTACTACAGATTCTCAAAATCTAGACTATCAAATAATTCAACCCAGAGAGAGGCTCAAAACTATGCTCTCTTAGCATTCTTTTGTGCTCACTCTCTCTCTCTCTTTCTTTTTCATTTTCTTTCTTTCTTTTTTTTTTTTGGAGAGCTCACAATCTCATCAAGTTTGTAGAAGCACTTAATATTTGGTGGACTTGCATGGCATTAACACTTCAATTTTAGTTCTGATAACCTTACAACTAAGTTAGAATTCCTCAGCCAGTATTTAGATGGTCAGAAATACTGAAAAAGTAGGTAAGGTTCATATTTGGTGGATCACAATGGTAGTGGGTATTGTAACCTTTTGCACTAATGGATAGATGGATAGGACAAGTGTACTTCTAACCTTTTGCACTAATAACCTTCTTTAGCCGAGGATTCCATGAGGATGGTTGTAACCATCCACCATAGTCATAGTTTTATTAGAACTTAATCTTTACATATCTGTCTTATTTGGTGGCTCTTAGGAATTTACACGCAATGCTTGCATGTAGGAACTAAGAGAAAAAGCTATGCCTAACTCTGAGGTATTATCATTCAATTATCCAGAACTTAAGAGTCCTTGCACTAGACTTAGAGCTCCAACAGACACTCTACTCTCACTTCACAAATGTTTGGTGAATTTAATGAAAGATAGTTTTCCTGACTCCCTAACTAACTATCCAAGAATTTAGGAAAGGAAGCAATGCTTCTCCTCAACAAACTAAAAATATCTATTGGTTTTCATAAAGGATCCATTACAAAGTCTACATACGAGTGGAATAAATGTACTAGATTCTAAACTAAAGACAATTCAAGAAGAAAATCATCAATAAAATCTCCATGATAAAATTCTTTTTAAATAAATGCATGAATGCAATATGTATAAATGCTAATAATAATTTTTTTTATTTTTTTTAAAAACACGTACTACTTTTTGATGACACAACTAATTCAAGAAAAACTACTAAAAACATATAATTTTGAAGATAAATAAGAGTGACTATCAAAAATATTATCTACCCCCCGTGCCTATTTCATGTAATGTCCTCAATGCATGGAATAAACATATGCAAAAGAAAATAGATATTACTTGAAACTCAGAGAGTTCTAAAGAAATAAGACTTGATCATCTCTAAACCTAAATAAAAATTTCAAAGCAAATAACAAGGTTATCTATAAATGTTGGGTTGCCTCCCAACAAGCGCTAAATTTTATGTCTACAGCTAGACTCAGTCAAATCTAGCTTAAAAAGATTTTAGAAGTGTTGTACTTTCAATCAGAGGCTCCTGGTCAACATTCTCATAATAAATCTTCAATCTCTGTCCATTCACCACAAATTGTTGCCCAGTTTTGGGATCAAAAATTTCAACAACTCCATTAGAAAATGGCTGAACCACAATCTATGGTCCAATCCATTTGGATCTAAGCTTGTCAGGAAATAGTCTAAGTCTAGCATCAAAGAGCCAGACTTTCTAATTAGGTTCAAAAGATTTCCTACTAATGTGCTTATCATGAAAGGCCTTAGTCTTTTCTTTATAGATCTTAGCACTCTCATATGCCTCTCTTTTGATTTCATCTAGCTCATTGAGTTGGAGTTTCCTTTGTTTCCAGCTTATCCAAATCAAGACTACACTTCTTAATAGCCCAGTAAGCTTTATGTTCCAACTCAACAAGAAGTTGACAAGATTTACCATAAATTAATCTATAAGGAGACATCCCAATCGGGTTCTTTTAGGTGGTCCTGTAAGCCCATAAAGCATCATCCAATCTCAGGGACCAATCCTTTCTATCAGGTCTAATAGCCTTTTGGAGTATGTTCTTAATCTCCCGATTTGAGACTTCTACCTACCCATTAGTTTAGGGATGATAAGGTGTAGCAATCTTGTATTGCACCCCATATTTACCCAATAATCCTCGAAATTGGGCATTAGTAAAATAAGTCCCACCATCATTGATTATAGCTCGAAGCACCCTAAATCTTGAGAATATTTTCTTCTTCACAAAGTCAATAACAATCTTATGGTCATTTAATCTAGTGGGAATTGCATCAATCCATTTAGAAACATAATCCACAGCAAGTAATATAGACTGAAATCCATGTGATGCTGTGAAAGGACCCATAAAATCTATACCCCATACTTCAAATATTTCAATAATCAGAATTGGTTGAAGGGGCATCATATCTCTTCTTGTCATACTTCCTAGAGATGTGCATTGAATGCAAGCTTTAGAAAAATTATGTGCATCTCTAAATAAAGTTGGCCAATAAAATCCACACTACAACACTTTCGCAGTAGTTTCTTTCTTGAGAAATGTCCTCCATAGGCCATATTATGACAAAAGTTTAAGAAGCTTGAAAATTCAGATTTAGGCACACATCTTCTAATAATCTGATCTGCACAAAGCCTGAATCATAAAGGGTCCTCCCAAAAATAATGTTTAGCTTCAGAGATAAACCTCAGTTTCTATTGTTTAGTCAATTCATTGGGTATTTTTCCTATAGCTAGGTAATTTGCCAATTCAGCATACCAGGGAAGTCCTTTATGGCCTTTGGTCAAGATTTGTTCATCTGGGAATTGATCTCTAATTGGAGGTGTAGGAACAAGATTATCCAGATTGAGTCATGAAAGATGGTCAGCCACAACGTTTTAAGAACCAACCTTGTCTTTGATTTCAAGGTCAAATTCTTGTAAAGGTAAAATCCATCTAATTAACCCTGGTTTAGCATCTTTCTTCATCAGCAAGTGCAGCAAAGCTGTATGATCAGTATGAACAACCACGTGGGATCCAATATTGTAAGATCTAAACTTAAGTATGAAAACCATGGCTAGCAATTCTTTTTCTGTAGTCATGAAATTTCTTTGAGCATTGTCTAGGGTTTTGCTAGCATAATAAATTACCATAGGTTTTTTCTCAATCTTTTGTCGAAGGATGGCACCAACACCAAAATCTGAGGCATCACACACTATCTTAAAAGGATGGGACCAATCAGGTGGTTGCAAGATTGAGGCTTTGGTCACAGAGTCCTTAAGAGTCCGATAAGATTGGGTGCAATCAAGAGTAAAATCAAAGGTGTTATCCATAGTCACAAGATTTTTCCAAGGCCTAGAAATCTTTGCAAAATCCTTTATAAATCTTCTATAAAAGCCAACACACCCCAAGAATGATCTAACTTGTTGAACCAAGCTAGGAGGTGGTAGATTGGAGATCAAATCAATTTTATCTCGATCGACTTCCAAGCCTCTTTCAAACACAATATGTCCAAGCACAATCCTTTCTTGGACCATAAAATGGCTCTTTTCCCAACTCAAGACTAAGTTCACTTCTAGACACCTCCTCAAAATCTTTTCTAGGTTGCTTAGACATTAATCAAAGGAATCTCCAAAAATTGAAAAATAATCCATGAAGACTTCCAAATAATCACCGATCATGTCCGAAAAGATCGCCATCATGCACCTTTGAAAAGTCACAAGTGCATTGCATAATCTGAAAGGCATTCTACGAAAAGAAAAGGTTCTGTAGTGACATGCAAAAGTCATCTTTTCTTGGTCTTCTTGACTGATTGCAACCTGGTTATATCCAAAATATCCATCCAAGAAACATAAAAATTTCCTTCCCGTCAATTTCTCTAGGATCTAATAAATAAAAGGTAGTAGGAAGTGATCCTTTTTAGTGGCAGAATTCAGTCACCTATAATCAATGTAGACCCACCACACAGTTGTGGAGCAGGTCGAGATGGATTTGCTCTTGTCATTGGTCACCACAGTTAGCCTTGTTTTCTTAGGTACAACTTGGATTGGGCTTACCCAAGGACTATCAGAAATAAGGTAAATAATGCTCGCATCAAGCCACTTAATTATTTCCTTTCTGATGACCACCCGCATATTCGGGTTAAGTCTCCTCTGTAATTCATGAGAAGGTCGTGCATCTTTTTCCGAGTATATCTTGTGGGTGCAGTAAGCAGGACTAATACTCTTCAAATTAGAAATGGTCCATCCAATAGCTTGCTTATTTGTAATTAAGACCTTAGTCAATTTAGGCTCTTGATCCCTGGTCAGATAGGAGTTAATAATCACAGGAAGGGTCTGATTAAGTCCTAAGAAGACATATTTCAGATTACATGGGAGGGGCTATAATTCCAATTCAGGTGGGGCCATAAGTGAGGGTAGCTGAGTAGGTGAAGATGGCACAGGTAGCCTCTCCACAAGAAGATCAATTCTGAGTCTTGATTCAGGTGCTGGATTCAGATACTTGTAGACTTCCTTGCACTTAGGTTCCAAATCAGTTTCATTTCTTGGTTGAGTCAAACATGTTAGCAGAGGATCCTCAATAAGATTAATAGCCATGCTTTCCTTAATATCCTCATCCTCTAAGTCCTCAAAAGCTCCACAATCATCAAAGTTTTTCATTGCCTTAAAAACATTAAATTTTATCTTTTTATCTTCAAAGGCAATTTCCATTTTTCTAGATTCACAATCAATGTGGGCTTTAGTAGTAGCAAGGAATGGTCTGCCCAGGATGATCGGGGTATTGCAGAGTCATTCGGGCACCTCCATGTCAAGGACTAGAAGATCAACATGGAAGTAAAAGTCCTTGACATGAGCAATCACATCCTCCAGAATCCCACGCGGCTTGGTGATAGTCTAATCGGCTAGCTGAAGTGTCACATTAGTGGGCTTCGCGTCACCTCTACTGAATTTCTCATATAATATAGTCAGGATTACATTAATGGAGGCACTCGGATCCAGTAGAGCTTTATCCAAAGTAATATCCCCGATCGAACAAGAAATCAGAGGAGCTCCTAGATCCTTCTTCTTAGAGGGAAGGTTATTTAAAATGATTGAGCTTGCTTGTTCAGTCAAGATAACCTTCCTAGGATTATTACATTTTGACCTATGCTTTGTAGTAGTCAATTCTTTAAAAAATTTAGCGTAAGCTAGGATATGTTCAATGGCTTCCAAGAGCGGGATATTAATCTATACTTGTTTGAACACATCCAACCAAGTCTCAGTAGTAGATTCAGGCTTCTTCTTCCTAGGCCTATTCAGGGCCTCAGGAAAAGAAATTTGGATTTTTGAGTCCTTAGAATCATGAGCTTAATCCTCCTCCACAGTAGGCCCCTTTCCAAAGTTAGGTGTACCAAGATCCCTAGAGTGTAGAGTAGGAGTCATAATAGGATCCTTGGTAGTCTTTCCATGTCTCAAAGTGATCAAACTGGCTGAAGCAAGTGGATACTAATTCGGATCTTGGGAAGAACTAGCCATAGAGTACAAATCCAATCGAGAAACCTAATTATAAATAGTTCCTAGGTTAGGAGGATGATTGAAACTAGGTGGAGTCATAGGAGCTTGCTAAATCAAATGAGCTTGACTTTGATTAACTCCTTGAGGGAAAGTTCCTCTAATTGGTGCATTTCTAGGGTTTGGAAGGGGTTGTGAGGGTAGGGTACCAATAGGTCAATCATTATGATTAGGCCCTATCTGGATCTTCAGATCCCTGATGGACTGGATCAATTGTTGCACAATTTGCAACATGGAAGTATTTGTGTTCATCAGTTGCTAGTTTTGATTCAATATAGCCAATTCAGCTTGGCTAGGCTGGTTAGGGGGCAAGGGTTGATAATTCTGACCTTGGTTATAAGTGTTAGGTAAGCTAGGGTTCATTTGATAGGGTCTAGGTTGTGTAATCTGTTGGTTTACTTGCCCCTGGCTTTTCCAAGAGAAATTCGGGTGGTTTCTTCAACTAGGATTATAGGTGATGGAGAAAGGATTATTTCTACTATTCCCTTGGATAATCAACACATCCTCATATACAGATGATGATGAGGATAGGAGTGTGGAGTCCAGATAGAAGGGATCAAAGGTCCCTACTTGGGTCCCGTGTAAAGGGCCGTGGGTCAATTGGCTCGCATCTTGAGTCATGTGTAGCTTGTTCACAAACTCCCTTCCTAAGGGAGCTTGGATAGTGGGTGATGGGAGGGTTGCTCCCTTCCTATTTTGGCTTATTATTTCATCTATTTTTTTTGAAACAACCTCAACTTTGTCTAGCTTTCCATAGATCAAGTTCCTATCCACATTGTTGGAGCTCTCCTGGACCTCATAAATTCCACCTCTAGGTTTCATGGATCTTCCATAAGTTTCCATGGAGGCATTGTTCATGGAATTCTCACTCATATTTTCAAATAAATCAAAAGCACTATTTTCATCTTTTCTCAAAAAGTTATCTCCACAGGCAGCATCCACAAGGCCTCTCATATGGTCATTAAGCCCATGATAAAAGATCAGCACTAGTTGCCATCTTGGAACTTCATGATGCAAGCATTTTCTAATTAAATCCATGAACCTCTCACAAGCTTCATGCAATGGTTCTTTAGGGTGTTGGGAGAAGGTGGTGATAATCTTCTAAGTGCATTGGTCTTCCCAATTGGGAATTTTTTTTTCAAGAAGGCACTGCTTAGCTCCCCCCATGTGTTAACAAGCCTTTCTATAGACCTAAACCAATGGCTAGCTTTCTCTTTTAGGGCAAAGGGGAAGAGTTTCATTTTAAGCACATCATCATGTAGATTGGGAATTCTAATTGTCTCACTAATGGCCACAAGCTCTTTTAAGAATTGGAAGGGGTCTTCATCATTGTTGCCCTTAAAATGAGGTAGGAGCTATATAGTGGAGTGCTTAATCTCAAATTGAACCTCTACAGGTGGGAGCCTAACATAAGGTTGGTGTTGATACTAGGCAGGGTTCTAAAAATCCCTCAAAGATCTAGCTTGTGGATGTTGGATCTGATAGGTGGATGTGATTGCGTAAAATACGCTTTTGTCATAGTATAATCACATTAGAAACTCTTAAATTTATTTCAGTTGAACTAAAAAATATGAAGTTAATATTTTCAAAATAGAGTTCGAGTCATTCACAGGGAAGCTACTGAACTAGTTTGCTTTCCTAAGTATCAAGAATGAGATTACTACTAGAATGCAAATAAAATTGACTAGAACTACGAACATGAAAAGTAGACAAATAACTCAAAGGTGAGTTGAAGAAAAACTATTAAAACTTTTATCAAATGTTAGAATAAGATGGTTACAACTAGAAGAATGCTTGAAATCAAATCTAATGACAACTAGAACTAGAAAATAAAGACTAGGAACTATGGGCTTTTAAGGTGAAGTCCGAAGCAGTGGCGTAGTAGCGAATGCGAAGGCACATCCACAAACTCCAAGAGAAGGAGAACTAGTTCTAGTTGGTGGCTCGAGTCTAATTCTATGTTAAGGCTAATTGGGTTCTAAGGGTTAAAGGATAGGTCCTTTTATAGGAATCTAGGCATCTTCCTATTTGTTGATCTAGAGTGCCTAGGATCACCAATTTGGATGGCTTAGATTTCATCCTAGGATTGGTTAAATAACGACCTTAGGATCTAGATTGTAAGGTTAGGATAGGTTGGTTGCTTTCCAAAAGTAGGTTTTCCTAGTTTGGTGAGAGGATAAAATCTGTTCTAGTGCTTGGGGATAGAGTTTACATCATTTTTGGGTTGTTTTGGGAAGATAAGGCTGAGTTTGGAGGCTCTTTTCCGCTAGAGAAGCTCTCTAGACATCTAGGAGTGTGTTTGGACATCTTATACTGCAAAGTTAGATGCTCGAATGATTTCTGGGTTGTTTTAATAGGATAAGGGCATATTCATTGGGTTTTGCTTATTGGAGAAGGGTTCTGGACAT
Organism: Thalassia testudinum; assembly: GCA_037157565.1. Lineage (NCBI taxonomy): Eukaryota > Viridiplantae > Streptophyta > Magnoliopsida > Alismatales > Hydrocharitaceae > Thalassia > Thalassia testudinum. Next base: position 91,170,403 of record JAZHRO010000003.1, read on the forward strand.
CCACGAAGGTCCCTAGACATCTTACACTGTAGAGTTAGAAGTCCATATGATGTTCTAGACATCCAAATCAAAGTTATGGGCTGTGGGTACCTCTGGGAATAATTTTGGTGCTAGGGTGTCAAATCAGACGTCCAGAGAGATGTCTAGACATCTAGGAAGGGTGCAGGTCCATGTCTGGATGTGTGTGAATGTGTAATTAGGCTGGGAAGGCTTCTAAATGGTTCAGGGAAATCATAATTAGGTTTTAGGTTGGCTTTAGGTCTAATGGAGTTTCCAAGTGAGCCCAGATCAGAAAGTCTAATTAGTTATGCTCCAATCAACCTAAAATTTTGTTCCTGCACATATAAAAATAAACTCATCAAGGTACCACATAGAATTGTAGGAAAAACTACATAAAAGGCCAAAAGTATGCATTATTTATAGAATGACCTGAAATAACTAATCTAACCTAACTAAATGCAATCTAACCAAAATTACCCTTAGACTAAGATTAGTTAAGCATTAATTAGCATAAATAAATATAGAAATATTAGTTCTTAATGACCTTGGATAGAATAGAGCCAAAAGGTAGGAAAGCCAAGTGATCTTCATTCATGACACAAGCGATGCAAGGCAGTAATAATTGAAGGGAATATGGTGGACGACTGCAAAAAGGAGTTGCTTGTGTTGGTGGGAAATGTAGTCAAATCCACCAGATTTGTTCAAAAGATCCCAACCAAAGAGCAGAATAGAAGACGTAGGAGATGTTTGAGGTTCTTACAGGGTAAGGTGCCAAGATGTGGTTCATACTTATCATGGAGAACCATCTCTTGATTTATGACCTCGGAATCATATTCTCGCAAAAGGTCTTCAAAATCATTTTTAGAGTTTGGAATGCTAAGGAGCTCGGATAAATAATCATAAGTGATGGTTATGCATTTGCCAAGAATGATCGAGCCAAGCTCGAGTTCATTATTACTATAATCTTCGATTAGATTGTCATAGAAAAAGTGAACTAGGTCTGGGGAAACCCCACGACATCCAAAGCGAAAATGGAACTAGCGATCAAAATAATGAAAGAGGTGAAGGGTCTCAAAATGTTCACAGAGATTGAGGTGGTCAAAGTTGATCCACATAATGAACCTAGAAGATTTGACCTTAGCATTGGAAAAATGATGGAAACATTATCTAGCAGTGTCGCTACGTAATCGGTCCGCTAGTAGGTGGATTGGGATTGAGAGGAGGAAGAACCCTAGACTTGCTTCCTATGGGGAGGCATTTTGGGAGGGTGGGTGGGTTTGAGTTCTATGTAGGATTTAGGCTGCTTGCAAAAAAAATGGCAAGACAATCAAAATTTTTGCAAAAATATATCTACCTTAGGGGCAATACACTTTCCATCATCCAACCATACATCATAACATGTAAAGAAGTCCTAATTACATGTGGCAGTACCCCTACCATAAAAATGTACACATCCACATAAGCATAAACGAACCAAAGATCAAAAGATTTTGGGCAGTATGCTGGTCAATCGGGCTATCATTTTAAGGGTGATTGACAAGGGGAAATACAACCTGCTAAGAAAAATGTGGCAATATGCCAGTGGTTCAAGCCATTATGTTTTGGGCTTAAACATTCCCAAGCAATACAACCTACCATAAAGGAATCATTTCTTCAAAATGATGTTGGGGAGTTGTTTGGCAATTGTAAAACACGTATTTGGTTAGAAATGCATCATAGTATAACGTGAATCACAATTTTAACAAAAATTTAATTATCGAGACGGTGAGTCCTGGTTGATCTCAGGGAGGCATATAAAAGTGAAATTGATTTTGATTTTTAGTTCTTTACTTGTTAGAATCAGACTCCAGTTTCAATAATGTGAGTACAAGATGTGCCTGTCGTGTTGTTAACATGGAAAACTTGTGTGTGCATTAGGTAAATCACAGAAGTGAACGTGTGTGTTTGTGTTCACATGACTTCTACTACATGATGGAGACTAGCAGAAAATAAATCTGTCGCTAAATCATTCACATCCTCTGGAACCGACATATTATTACACTATATATAGATGAAATAGGAAAATGGTAATTTTTATTCCTTCGACAAAATGTCGTTACAATGCTAGAGGAAAGCTTGTACATGGAACTTGAAAAACCATTCTAGCTAACAGAAAAAGATATGCATGCATGGATCTAAGGTATATTATGCATGCATTCTTAGAGATAGAGGATTACTACTATTACTAACAAGATATTAATGCAGAATCAAAACATGAAGAACTGTATGCTAGCTAAGAGAAAATAGGGCATTATAGCTAGTCTCCAATGGCTGCGTGGCTTAAGGTGGTGGGAAGGGAAAGAGGGACGGCCAAGGTGGTGGAAAGCTTCTTGGATCTTGTACGAGAAGGTGGTGATGCTTGATGATGGTGGAGCTTGTGGAGGGAGTTGTAACTATGGAGATGACATCCAAGATTAGTTGGGTCCATGGTCATCTAAGAGGGTCTTTAAATAGACCAAGGGATGGATTTCAAGTGGTTTCTCTAAAGAACTATAGAAGACTCTAGAGAGACCTTTAAGTGGCCTTTCAACTTAGTAAGATTGGGTTTTCTCAGATCCACTTTTCATGGGAAGGAGTTGCAGACTCCTTGAAAGACTAATTTTAGTGTTTCAAGGTGGCACCACTTGGAGACCATTCTAGAGAATTCTAGAGTGGATGGCCAAGTGGTGGTGTGTGTGTGTGTGTGTGTCAGTATGGGTGATGGTTAAGTGGTCTAGGTTGAGTCCTATAAGTCTAAGCAATTAGGTTTAGGTAGGTCTCTAAGAATAGGTTCATAAACCCTAATACTAATGTGATAAGTGCAATTAAACTCACCACAAGATTAATTGAGTGGGTGTGTGTGTAATTGGGAGAGAAAGTTCCCAATTAGGTCAGGCTTGAGTCAATTGGACTCTCACTGAGTCCAATTGGACTTGTTTTGGTTGAGGTTTGAGCTCAATTGGACTCTATGAGTTCAATTGGCTAAGTGAAGTGTAATTGAACTACATCCAAGTCAATTAGGCTTAGTAAGAACCTGATTAGGTTCTTAGGAGGGTCTTAGGGTAATGTACTAGGCTTAGAGCACCTTAATTTAGATTCTCTAGGTTGTAGGATTGGGTTTAGGTACTTAAGAAATCAAGATCTAGGCTTGATTTCAAAAACAACATTTGGAGAGGGGTTCCAGACATTTGATTTAGTGATCAGACGACTTATACCTCAAAATCAGAAGTCTAAGTCCCTAGTCTGGATGTCCAATGTTGAATCAGAGTGGAGTTTAGGTTCTGTCTTGGATTTTCGCAGAAATTGGACGTTTGACACCTTGCCTGGAAGTCCAATTTTCCAGTAAATTGGTTTTTAGGTTCTGCGGGTCGTATCTAACGGTCTTGGATGTCCAATGTCTTCCCTGGACGTCCAGATATGGGCTAGAATATGGGTTTTGAGTTATTCTAGGCTACGGTGACCTAATGTAAGGGTGGCTAAGGTTTGGGAAGATATCTAAGGTTGTCCTAAGGCTAGGAATACACCCTATGTTCTTTATAATTTAATTCAAACATTAAAATCCTACAAGTAATGTAGTATACCTCTTCCCTACATTCTGTCTTCATTTTTATTCTAAGGCTTTTGCTCTAGCTCTGCTGCAGCTCTGGCTTCTTCCCTCTTCAGATCCAGCTTTACTTCATCTCTTGAGATTTTTATTACCTGATGATAACATCATCATCAGCCATGTCTAGATTTAATTAGTCATAATCTATTGATAAATGCTCCTACATAACTGCCAAAAAGTCGTAATTCATTGCATATTCATTTTGAGAGACATGCATCAAAACAAGGTTAAATCTGTAATTTTAACAGAATATCCTAAATGTAGAATAATCACGGGGTTTCCCTGGGGTTTATTAAAGGTCAAATGGTCATAAATATTTAATAATAGGGTCTGTGTAGAAAGAAATGAGTTTTCACGCATTTCAAAAATTAATGGGCATCTAAAATCTTAAAAACAGACCTGCTTTCCTAACTGAGTTTTCGATCAAAATAAAATTTACCTAAACCTTCTAAAAATTATATAAAAATATTCCCTAAGGTGTAGTACCTTTGATTTGATCTAAAATAGAGTTTTAGACAGACAATTGCCCTAATTTAGGTTTCTATGCAAATTACCCAGTCAAACTTGTTCAAAACCTGAATCCAACTTTGTCATCAGATTCCTTGGGTCCAAATTAGGTTTTTATCCAAATTTGGGCCCAATCAGAGATCCCTTGACCAAGTTTGCATTCTAGTCCTGTTTTAACACTTTTCCTTACACATATGCCCCTAACTTTTGAAATCCTTGCAAGGACCCCCCTAACTTCATCATCTTCTTCACCAAACTATCCCCACCACCTCCATACTTGCAAAACTCCTAAACCCACCATGCACCGACCTTCAATCAGGAAGAGTTCCCTGATTTCACAGCCAATCCCTTCCAAAATTAGAAGGAAGGATCTTGAGACCTTCCTCTTTCATCTGAATGCAACCTCGAGCTCAGATTTGAGCTGAGATGCCCATGCAAACTCCTTTAATTTGTGGGTCCTACTCCATGATTTTCGAGCTTTTAAGCCTGGTTTCCAAGCTTGAAGCTCGACCTAATGGCCTATAAATGACCCCCATCGATTACCTTACATCCTTAGCTTGGTTTGGACCGGAATACTCCTTTCTTCTCCTTTCTCTGGCTAATTCCTCCACAAGCTCTAGCGAGCTCTGTCAAGTCCCTTCTTCTCCAACCGTCACAGACAATAGCTGGCCGATTTCTCCTCAAACTCCTTCGCATCTTACAATACCAGCAGGCATCATCTTCCCCACTCTTCCTCGCCGTTCTCCCTTATCGAAGGGATTCCCTTGTCCGACGTCAACCATACCATAACTAGCAGCATCCTATCCCTTTTGACTGTTATATTAGGTTAGTTAGTTTCCCTTAGGTTATTAGGTTAATTATTTCTATTCAAAACCCAAAAACAACCCTTGACGTCGCCGTTCACCATCATCTCCACCTCCGGCCGCCTCTCCGGTGAGGTCCTCTGGATGCTACACACCTCCAAACACATCACCAACACTTCCTACACCTTCGTCTTTCTACCATGGCCAAAACCCCTCTCCTATTTTGCCATTCCATCCACCCAAACCACCCATTGAACAACCCATCATCCGCACCTCATCTCCGCCTTCGTCCCACCACCTCACATCCTAACTCTTCACGCAGACACTGCCACCACACTTGCCAGCACTTGGCGAAGCTCATGGACTCTTTCAATGTGGTCATGAGGCTGTATTGATTGTTTTAGGTTCCATGTCAGAGCTCCACCGCTGCGTTGTCTTCTCCAGCTGCGTTCGTGGTGTTCTAACCACGGTAACCCTAGGTCTTAGCTCTAGGATGCGAGGTTTCATCCCAAGTACATGCCCAGGTGGTCAATCGAAGACCACACCCTCTGTAGCTCGGCAATTGGAGAAACTTCCTTGCTATAGGTGCATGCGAAGAACAAGGGGACTCATTAGTCCCACATCGTGGGATTGTAGACCAATTTCTATGCATATATTATTTTTCTACATAGAGCTCTTCGCCCAGTAACATGGGGGTCGAGTCCCCGCTTCACCCGCACTCACCATACTCGCCTAAGCTTCACTCCTCGGCTGCGACCCATGCATGGAACCTTGGACCCGGTTACTATGCATGCTCGTATACCCGATTAAGCCCTAACTTGAGAGAAGGGAAGAGAAGAGGAAAGAGAGAGCAGGGGAGGGGAGGGTTTTGCTCCTTTGTGCATTGTGCGACACTTAATCACTGGGAAGGAAAGAAGAAAAGAGGAGAAGAGCCAAAGAAGAAGAGAAGAAGAAGAGGATAAGAAGAAGGCATTGGTTGAAGGAGAAAAGAAGAAGAGATGAGAAGAGGAAAGGCAGAAGGAAGAAGAAGGATCTGTGAAGAAGAAAAAGGCTCTTAAGAGAGCCTTGTGTTGCGCTGAGGTGTTGTGAAGTTAAGTCGTCTGACTTGTAAAGGCGATGTCTAATTTGTGTTTGATACTGGTACTATTGGAATATTTAAGAACCTAAGTAGCATGGTTGAAAACACTGTAGCATCATTTGAAGTACTTGATATATGTGCTTAGACTAATAATTGGTGATCTAAATCACCATTATTTTGTTCTAGGTTTCTTTTTGTCATATTTAACTCTTGAAGTATTCATACTTATTATTGAATATCAATTTTGAGTAAAGATTATTCATTGAATATCATTATTGTACTTAAATTCTTGTGCTCATTTATATTTTGATTGAGATTAGCACGTGAATGCAACACTTGCTCCCTGTCCGACCTCAGACTTCATTTCTAGATATTCGAGTTATGAATTGTATTTGTTGAGAGAGCTATTTAGGAGATTTTACTACAATTAAGAATATTTAAACCTCCTCAATAGATCACTTCAACATTTCATTTTTGTGCTGTTGTCGGGAAGCAATGCACAATTCGCCACTATTCTTGTTTTATTTGATTATATTTGAGCATTAACTTGCCCTATTTGATTTCTTATGATTTTGCGAGGTACTTCACAAGGCAAACTTCCATGCAATTCAACCACTCTAGGGTAGGTAACTTTTTTGTTCTTCCTTAATCAACCTTCTAATCTTGAGAAGATAAAAAAGGAAACAAGTCAATTAGGAACTACCTACCTTCTTTTTATAGCCATTATCATTAAAGAGGCAAATTTCATGATTTGTGAAAGATTTTCATATCTGATTGAAGCCTGAGACGATTTTGTTTAGAGAATCCCTACCTTGAATGCCTGTACTTATTAAGGACTGTGCTTAATTTCTAAATCATTTTAGACTAACACACTTCTTGCTTGAAGCCTAAGGTGAACATTTTAAGATTTAATTGGACTTGAAATAGAGCCAATTAGGGTTTCAACACTAGGATTTTGAAGAGTTAGCTCACATTTTGCCTGCACAAAGTGAATTAATCCTCCCGCATTTGTATGCTACCCAAGCCCCTATTTGGAAAGATCTAATCAAGAAGAGCCTTAAAATTAGGCTCTAAGATTCACTTGAACCTTAAAAATTGTGGACCTAATAACCTAAGAGTCAAATCAGGGAGATTTCTAGGTCTTGTCCTAGATTTCATTCTTCATCTTTTTAGGGTAAGTTAGGTGACGTTGGTCTACATTGTGGGCCAATCAACCTCCAAATTAGGTCACAATCAAATCAATTTCTAAATCAAGTGAAATCCAAGGCACAAATTAGGAATAAAATTTATAGATTTAAGGTCATAAGTTCGTACATTCCGGTCTACTTGGAATTGTAGTCACAAGGAAGGTTGGGTGGGGGAAACCCTGTAACTCGTGGGGACGCTCTACCGTGTAGGGGTCTTTGAGGGGCTCTCCTTTTCTGGCTTCCCAGGTATTTCTTGGGTGTGTGGATTTCTGATTCAGAGGTATCGTCTGCCTTGAAACAGCCTTAGTCATCCAAAAATCTTTAGGTGCCTTGATTGAGTCTAATTAATATCCAATCCCTTATCTTTTCTCTAGAGCACACATACAGGAAGGTGATTAGGTTTTTAACCTAAGAGACCTCATTAGATTTTCTTAGGGATTTCTAATTTAATCTGATCAACTCCAATCTGAATTTGAATTTGATTCTAAATCTTGATTCCACCACTTGATTCAAAAATGCAACTAGACATGTTAGGAAAAGTGATTAAGAAACCTGTGTCCCAAATGACTATCAAGGATAAGATGATTGAGGTTGCCTATAGACACCATGAAGAGTATTATGAAGCCTTAGATAGGAACATTCAGGATAAATTTGTAAAAACAACCGACCACATTCTGAACTGTATCGAAATAATATGGACACGAATGAAACATGGTTCAACTCGGGATGATCTCTTAGCAGAATACATTGAATTGGTGAAATTACACAACAATGAGTGTCTGCAATGTTGGTCAAATACTTCACTTATGGAAAAACACTAAGATCTCATGAAAGAAATAGGGAGAATTGCTGAATAAGTTACATGAAACCATTGATCAAAAATACCCGTCAAATAATAGGACATATTGGAGTAATTCTGATAACCAACATGATTCCACAAATCCTAGGTTCAAGAATCAAGGTTGTTGTGGACCCCCAACCCAAATGAATTCAGATTCAAATTTCATAACAATTGACATACCTGATCATGATAAGGGTTGGGAGGATCTAATTGTAGGTGTTCACAATTCCGAACCAGCCCTAGGAAACCAGGAAGCTGGTCCATCGAGCTTAGATTTCCCCGACACTTGTGATGATGAGCTTAAAATAGAACCTCTTAAGGGTGTAAATTCTGCCCCTTATTCTGATAAGGTGACTCTCGAGAGCAATTCTGACATCCCAATAGAGCCCAGCCTAGATTCTAGTGATCCAATCCTCACCCCTAACCTAGAATATGGATTCGAGCCTATTTAGGATAATCATGAGGCCCCATATGATGAGACCCAGATTTCAAATCTGAAATACGATTCAGGGCCTGTATTTGATGAATGCACCTCCCCAACCTCCTTAAAGACACAAATTGATTTTTTTAAAGTCACGCCAGTCTATGATATAGAAATCGAGGAGTTGGAAGAGTTAGGAATTGGTTGGGTCTACCGTAGGAGCCAAGAACCCAAGCCTATGCCTAAAAGGGACACCTTTTTAAGCTTGGAATCTGAAATTAGGTTAGATTCAAGTCAGGTTGTTGATTCTACTTACCTTGATTCATTCTGTGGTGGAACTCTAGATCTAGAATCAGATTCAAAAACTTATTCTCACAAATTCTTCGATAATTTCAAATCCTACTATGATTTTGGTGACCCTTTGTTTCCTAATGATTATGAACCAATCTAAGACCTCAGCATCCATGACTTACTCTTCGACTCTGACTCTGAGGTTCTTGATCCCGAGATCATTGATTCAAAATCAGGTTCCATTAAGATGGAATCATTCCTTTTTGATCTTTAAGAATCAGAACAACTATCGAGAGTGTCTACAATCTTGAGTTCGAATCTTTTCTTGACTCAAATTTCCATGATCCTATAAGCACTCTCTAGGCATTTACATTTGATTTTGATGGGTTTTATGAGGACTCTCGAAATGAACCTACTTTTGAATCCTTTCTAGAGAAGCCCTCAACACTCATAGTTCTCAAAGAAGCTACCTTTCTGATCCGCATTCAGAGCCCTCTTAGATCTGATTCCAACCCTAACCTGCCACTGGAATTAATTTCTACTCTGATTCTCCTCTTGATAATCTGGCCGCACATGATTCTTCTCCACCTTTTGATCAGGATTCAAACATTGATCAGAATGCACATCATGTTCCATCTTTATCTGATCACTTTTGTAGGGTTTCTACATCCTCCACTGACTCTTTCATTTGAGGATCCCTACTCTGAGCTGGCTGATCTGATTTAGGCAAACCCTCATTTGACACTGCCACATCCTTTTGAGTCAGAATATCTAGTGGGCATCGCATCTACTGATTCACATCCATGAATCCACCAGATTGATTGGGTTTGGGCTGCATCATCATCCTATTGATCTGAACAAGCACCTGGTTGGACCAATTAGGCTTTTGATCAAGGTGCTTATTCTACAAATTATGCTAATTTAACCACTCCTCCTTGGCCACCTTTTGATTGGCTGAAGGCATTAAATTTAACGATTAACAGAAGGCAATCCATCTTTCCAAAAACTTGAGACCCTTCTGATTATCATTTGTGCTACACTCCTATTGCACTTTGAGGTCAGAGTTAGAACAACCGACTCCACCTTTGATACTCGTACCAAAGCTTGAAATCATTTGCAACAGTCATCCTGACTTGTTCACCCACCCTTTGATCTTGTTCTAACCCTTGAACCAAGCTAATTTAATACCCTCTGGTTTACAATGAGGACATTGTAAAACTTAGGGATGGGGGGGTGTTAAAGTGCAAACACATAAAAATTCAAGTTTCTGAAGGGTTCTCACAAAAAAATTACACATAATCAAAAAACCAAAAAAATAAAAAATTTGAAAAAGAACAAAAAAATGAAAAGGGGAGGAAATTTTGATGAGATAATTGCATATCATTCTTGAGGAGGAAAAAGGGAGGTGATTTAAATGTCAAAAAGGAGCAACATTTTGAAACAAAAGTGTTAGTCTTAGTAAATGATTATGGAATCTACTTAAAGTTCTAGACCATATCAAAAGAAAGAAGAAAATAAAGTCAAAAGGTGCTAAAGAGACACGAAGATTAGTATAAGTGCTGATCTTAGGCCTCTTGGGCTTGTTCTTAGGCTTAAACATTCACGTATCCATTAAAATTTGGATTGTCCTCAAGAGGTTGAGGAAAATGAGAAGCTTATGTATTAGGTCTAAGGCTTAGGAATTATTCAGCCTCGTTAACTGACCCCTGGTTTGCGGGACTCGGTAACCTAAGCACCCTAATTCCCACACAGTCTGGTTCAGTGCGCTTAATCAATCAAAATCACGCAAAAGCATTTATTCTATTCTGAAAAAGCTACCTAGATTAGTAGCAGCTTATAAACACAAGTTGATTTGGATGAGTTCCCAACATGGAGAGGTGAAAAATTTCCCTCTAAGATGTGTAATAACATATCGTCTCCTCAGTGCTTGTCTCCTAGGATATCTAAATATCCTACTGGGGACACGTAAGCACCTTGTGTTGATTCAGGTGCCATGGGCGGGATTATCATGAAATGTCGATTGCCAGGGCTTGAATTTAGCTATAAAACACCATGGTCAACACTATCTCGAAGTGTCAAAAGCCAAGGTCTGGGGGTTACCATGGGCGATACTATCTTGAAGCATTAATTGCCAGGGACCCTGCGAGGATTGATGGTGGGAGCAAGGAATTCGATACAGACCATGTTTTTGAGCCAATTTGAAGCTAAAAATAATAAATAAAAAGAGAGAGAAAGCTCTCCAAAAATGCAAAGAAATTCTTCTACCCCTCTCTCTACAAAAACGTACTGCAAACTGAACCTAGACTAACCATGTTACAAGCACAGGTGCTTTAACTGCTGGGTTCAACAAACCTTAGGATAGTTTCGGTCGGCCTTAGAAACCTTCACGGCAGATTGAGGCTAAAGTTGGTCAAGTCTGGATTTTGGTTGGTACCTAAGTACCTCGAGGCCTATTATTCGCATTTTGACTTAGTCTCTAGAGAAAAGCACAAATCAGGACTCTGAATTCAAAAGCATGGTCTAGAACTCTAGTTCTTTTCATAAGATTTTCCAAAGGGACTAGCAAAAGTTAGGCATGGAGGTATGATGATAACATCATCATTAGCCATATCTAGCTTTAATTAGTCATAATCCATTGATAAATGTTCCTATATAACTGCCAAAGAGCCGTAATTCACTGCATATTCATTTAGAGAGAAATGCATTAAAAAAGAGTTAAATCTGCAGTTTTAATATAATATCCTAAATGCATAACAATCACAGGATTTCCCAGGGGTTTATTAAAGGTCAAATGGTCATAAATGTCTAATAAGAGGGTTCGTGCAGAAAGAAATGGGTTTTCACGCATTTCAAGAATTAATGGATATCTGAAACCCTAAAAACAAACCTGCTTAATTAACTGAGGTTTTGGTCAAGATAAAATTCACCTAAACATCCTAAAAATCATAGAAAAATATTCCCTAAGGTTTGGTACCTTTGATTTGACCATTGGAACCCAATTTTACCTAAAATAGAGTCTTAAACAGATAGTTGCCTTAATTTAGGTTTCTACACAAATTACCCAGTCAAACTTAGTCAAAAACTAAATCTAACTTCACCATTATATTCCTTGGGTCTAAATTAGGATTTTACCAAAATTTGGGCCTAATCAAAGATTACCTTGACCTAGTTTGCATTCCAGTCATGTTTTGACTCATTTCCTTACATATATGCCCCTAACTTTTGAAATCCTTGCAAGGACCCCCCTAACTTCATCATCTTCTTCACCAAACGGTCCCCTCCGCCTCCATACTTGCATAACTCCTAAACCCACCATGCACCGACCTTCAAACAAGAAGAGCTCCTTGATTTCACAGCCAATCCCTTCCAAAATTGGAAGGGAGGATCTTGAGACCTTCCTCTTCCATCTGAATACAATCTCAAGCTCAGATTTGAGCTGAGATGCCCATGTGAACTCCTTGAATTCGCGGGTCCTACTCCATGATTTTCAAGCTTTTAAGCTTGGTTTCCAAGCTTGAAGCTCGACCTAATGGCTTATAAAAGACCCCCATCGACTATTTACAACCTTAGCTTGGTTTGGACCGGAATACTCATTTCTTCTCCTCTCTCTGGAGAATTCCTCCGCAAGCTACGGTGAGCACTGTCAACTCCCTTCTTCGTCGGCTGTCATAGACAATAGTTGGTTGATTTCTCCTCCTCAAACTCCTTTGCATCTCACAATACTAGTGGGCACCATCTTCCCCACTCTTCCTCATTCTCCCTCATCGGAGGTATTCCCTTCTTCGGTGTCGGCCATACCATAATCGGCACCATCCTACCCCTTTCGACCGTTATATTAGGTTAGTTATGTTCCCTTAGGTTATTAGGTTAATTCCTTCTATTTAAAACCCAAAAACAACCCTCGACGCTGCCGTTCACCGTCATCTCCTCCACCTCTGGCTGCCTCTCCGGTGAGGTCCTCTGAACGCTACACACCTCCAAACACCTCACCAACACTTCCTACACCTCCACCGTTCCACCATGATCTAAACCCCTCTCCTATTTTGCCATCCCATCCACTCAAACCACCTACCGAACAACCCATCGTCTGCACCTCATCTCTGCCTTCATTCGACCACCTCATGCCTTAACTCTTCATGCAGACACTGCCACCACACTCGCCAGCACTTGGTGAAGCTCATGTACTCTTTTAATGTGACCATGAGGCCGTATTGATTATTTCAGGTACCACGTCGGAGCTCCGCCGCCATATTGCCTTCTCCGACTACGTTCGTGGTGTTCTAACCATGGTAGCCCCAGGTCTTAGCTCGAGGACGTGTGGATTCATCCCAAGTACACGCCTAGGTGGTCAATCGAAAACCACGCCCTTTGCAGCTGCTACAATTGGAAAAACTTCCTTACTACAGGTGCACGCGAAGAACAAGGGGACTCATTAGTCCCACATCATGGGATTAAAGACCGATTGCTACGCATATATTATTTTTATGCATAGAGCTCTTCGCCCAGTCACGTAGGAGTCGGGTCCCCGCTTCACCCTTACTCACCATACCTGCCTAAGCTTCACTCCTCGGCTATGACCCCACGCATGTAGCCCTGGACATAGTTACTGTGCATGCCCATATACCTAATTAAGCCTAGACTTGAGAGAAGGGAAGAGGAGAGGGAAGAGGAGAGGAAAGAGAGAGAGAGAAGGGGAGGGGAGGGTTTTGCTCCTCTGTGCATTGTGCAACACTTAGTCACTAGGAAGGAAGAAGAAAAGTGGAGAAGAGCCGAAGAAGAAAAAAAGAAGAAAAGGATAAGAAGAAGGCATTGGCTAAAGGAGAAAAGAAGAAGAGACGAGAAGAGGAAAGGTAGAAGGAAGAAGAAGGATTTATGCGGAAGAGAAAGGCTCTTGAGAGAGCCTTGTGTTCTACTGAGGTGCTGTGAAGTTAAGTCATCTAACTTGTAAAGGTGATGCCTGATTTGTGTTTGATACTGGTACTGTTGGAATATTTAAGCACCTAAGTAGAATGGTTGAAAACATTGTAGCATCATTTGAAGTACTTGATATATGTGCTTAGACTAATAATTGGTGATCTAAATCACCATTATTTTGTTCTAGGTTTCTTTTTGTCATATTTAACTCTTGAAGTACTCATGCTTATTATTGAATATCAATTTTGAGTAGAGGTTATTCATTGAATATCATTATTGTGCTTAAATTCTTGTGCTCATTTATATTTTGATTGAGATTAGCATGTGAATGCAACACTTTCTCCCTGTGTTCGACCTCAGACTTCATTTCTAGATATTCGAGTTATAAATTTTATTTGTTGAGAGAGTTATTTTGGAGATTTTACTTCAACGAAGCATATTTAAACCTCCTCGATAGATCGCTTCAACATTACCTACAATCTAGATAGTACACTAATCAGTATATTATAGCATTATTTCATGAATATCTAAGTAAAGCTGACGAGATGCAATGTATGTGATGTGCATGATGTAGACACATCCATTTTGGTTAAAATGCCTATTTTTGCATTGCATTCCATATTATGAATATTGCATAGCATACATCATTCTACATTTAGAGTAATTGTGTATATTTTAGGTTAGTTACATCCTTTTTGTGGTTAGGAGAGAAGGATATTTATTTCAAAGCCTCGAATTACGATTCCATCATATAGATCTAATTAGGACGACGATCAAAGTCCAACTCCTTCAAAATCGCCTTGATCGAAGTCCCAAAGCACTATATACAGTTCGAGGAAGATCAACAGCCAAGGGACTAGGTGATACAATCCAGAGCTTCAAACAATAAATCCGACTGCACGGATGGATTTGAATCAACGATCGTAGCCCAACAGTGCGAAAATCGACTTAATCCGACCTCTGTAGCAACCCTTACAAAGGAAAGAAGATGGAAGAACCAGGTTGCGCCACCGCCTGATGGGAACACCATCATGAGCCCTAACTAGCTTATTTTGACCTAGAAAAGAGAACAAAAGCTCCTACATAACCTAGAGAAAGGATTAATTCAAGGAATAACTGTTCTGAGAAGAAAACATGAGACAAAGGGTAAAATTGTAATTTTACTATTGCAATACATCAACGGGATTTCTCAGGGGCTAAAAATAGGTCAAATGGTCTTAACAAGATGAAAAGTGAGTTGGTTCAGTCAGAAATGGGTTCATGTGTAATCTAAGAATTAAATGACATCTTGTACGCTAAAACAGACTCACTTAATTGAAGAAGGTTCTGGTCAGGATAAAAGTCAACTAAACCCCCTAAAATTTATGGAAAAATATCCCCTAGCGCTTATAACTTTCAAATTGGCCTTTGGAACCTATTTTGACCTAAGTAGGGGTCTTAGCTAATTATTTGACCTAGTTTGGGTTTTCATGCAAAATGTCCAATCAAACATAGTCAAACCTAAAATCCAACTTCACCATTGGATTCCTTAGGTCCAAATTAGGTTTGTACCAAAATTTGGACCTATGGGGAGGTCACCTTGACCTACTTTGCAAAATAATCCACCCAATTACATTTTGACCCCTAGCTTTTGAAAATCATTAAGTAGACCCCCCTATATTCCTCGCGACTCTTGCAATTAGGTCCCTCCACCATTACAGTGGAGGAATCCTACTCCGACGAGGATTCAAGGAGGATTGCTCTCCTTGATTCCTCAGAGATCTCCTCTTAGATTTGAAAGGGAGATTCTCTGAGGAATTCCCTTTCATTTGAACGCAACCAAATGCTGTGATTCACACCCAATCTCTCATGCAAATGCTCAAGAGATTTGGGTCTCTCACTGAGTCCTTCTCGGGTGAGGATTCTTGCGCTTGGAAGCTTGCCTTCCAATCACAAGAGCCTCTGCCAGCACCTATAAAAAGACCCCCTGATTCGGCCGCTAGTATTCAGCTTGGCTTGGCTGGAGGACCACCTCCAATTTCTTCCTTTCTCCTCCAGCCAAGTGTCCAGCAGGGTCCGGTGACTCCTCCTCCTCCTTCTCGTCACTCTACCACAATACCAGTGGCAAAGACGTCTTCACCTCCTTCCTCCGCGTCATGCCATACCCACACACGTACCTCAAGCCCCTTCGTCGTCGCCGTTCTCCCTCCACTAGAACCATCTTCTCTAGCGGCAACAGGTGTTGGAAATTCGTAGATCGCATTTTTTGATAAAAGCATCAGAGTATAGTTGCGAAATACGATCCAACAAAGATATTGTTTTGAAAATAACAAGACTTTGAGTCCCGGTCGTTCGTCTCTGGGAGGTGTTGTTTCTATTTTTGAAATCGATCTTAAAGCCGCTCTACTTTATTTAAACGACATGCTGGTGCGTAATATATAGGCGGTTAAAGAACAGGCACTTAAATCAAGAAAATATGATAATCATTTAGCTCAAGGTGATTTCAAACACATAAGAGATATATATATAAAATGAAATTTCATTCATCGTGGGAGAGATGTTGCATAAGGAAATCTAGAGGAAAGCTTATACATGAATGCTTAAAATTAAATCTAACTACCAGAAAACGATTGCATACAAGAATCAACGGGGGGATTTCGCATGCATCATTGGGGGAGAGGTAAGACTACTTTACTAAGCGGTAAATGAAAGCAATAAAAATTATGAAGAGCATGATCTAGAGCTAGAAGAATAGAGGGCATTTAGGGGTGGTCCCTGATGACCTTGGAGTGGTCGAGAAGAGAATGAGGGGCAGCCAATGTAGCTTAGGCCGACCCTTGGAGAGAAGTAGGGTTGATCTAGCATCCCGGCCTGGTGTCCTCCATGGTGGTGGTAGTGAGCTCGTGGAGGTGGAGTGAGTGGCTAAGTGGAGGTGGCGTGAATGGCACCAATGGAGAGCAATTGCCAAGGGAGTGAATGGGTGCCAATGGCCACCCAAGGGGTCTTTTTATAGACCTAAGGGAAGCTCTCTAGAGAATTATGGAATTCTCTAGAAGGCTTATGGTGGGAGCTTGTGGGAGAGAGAGAGAGAGAGGGTGGATGGTGGTTTTTAGATCCACCAAATGTGGATCTAAAAATTGAATGGCTCTTGGTTGCTATTTTTGGCAACCAAGGCAACCACACATGGTAGAGAGTTCTAGAGAACTCTATGCTAGATATTTTCATGTGGATGGTGTGTGTGGGTGTGTGTGGGTCGAAACTTAGGTGTCTAGGTTGATTAGGTTGGGTTCTAGTGGGTTAAGGTCAAGGTAGGTCTCAAATTAGGGTTATAAACCCTAATTCACTAAGGTAAAGTGCAATTAAACTTAATACAAGTTTAATTAGGTGTGGAGAAACTTAATTGAGAGTAAAACAACTCAATTAAGTCAGGTCTAGGTCAATTGGACTCTCACTGAGTCTAATTGGACAATGTGTGCTGAGATCAGGGCTCAATTGGACTCAATGAGTCCAATTGAATAGGCTGATGGAATTGACTAAGATCCAAGTCAATTACGTTTAGTGAGGACCAAATTAAGTCCTTATGGAGGTCTAGAGGTGGTGTACTAGGGTTAGGGAACCTTAATTTAGGTTCCTATGGGGTTGGAATTGGGTTTAGGGACCTAGAGATCCAAGATCAAGGCTTAAATCGCAAAACAGGAATTGGAGAGCAGTATCGGACGTCTAATTATATAATCAGACGTCTTATACTCAAAAATCAGAAGTCCAGACTTGTTGTCTCGACGTCCAATCAAAGTCAGGAAGGATTTTGGGTTCTATTTTGGGTATTCTGTAGAAATTAGACGTCTGACAAAGTGTCTGGGCATCTAATAACACTGCAGAAGTGGGTTTGAAGTGTGCGAGAGTTGGCTAAGGGTCCTGGACGTCCAGAGAAGGGTTGGAACTAGGGTTTTAGGGCTTCCTAGGGTGTTGTGACCTAATCTAAGGGTGGCTAATGCTTGGGGAAGTCTCTAGGCTATCCTAGGGCTAGGATGGACCTAAGCTCTTGACATTTTATTGCTTTATTTCTACTTAACAGAATAGCAAACTTTTAAACCCCTTACATTATTATTCCTATATTTAAACTAGGCCTTCTGCTCCAGCTCTGCTGCAACTCCCGTTATTCCTGATCCAGCTTCAGATCCAGCTCCTGATCAGCCTATTGTCTGCAATTGACATAATGCACTTAATCAACACATTATAACATTATTTCATGCATAGCTAAAGGAAAGCGGTAAAGATGCAGATAATGCGTATGCATGCATGAATAACCCTAACTTATGCTAAGTCCTAGCCTAATTTAGGCCAATTAAGACCTATGATTGCTGTGCAATCAGCAGGTACGGCCAGCCGCCCTCCTATCCCCTTTCGTCCACTTAACAAGGTCAAATCTCTTCCCTTCTTTCTTCTCTTTATTTCCCTTTCCTTTATTTCTATTTTTATCCCCTTGATGCCACTGACCACCACCATCTTCTTCATCTCCGACCGACCACCGACGAAGGTGCATCCATTGCTCCACGCTTCCACATGCCTCACCAGACCCCTCATAACCTCTACCATTATCCACTAAGCATTTTTCCCATCTCTATTGATTGCCAACACCTCCACACTCGCCCCCCGATCAAACGCACTTTCACGGCCACAGAGCGACCTAGGCACTCACGCCTTGGCCACCTCGTGGCTAGCCACCCACCTAGACACCTTCACCGTGTCACGGCGAAGCTCCCCATGTGGTTTAATGAGGCCGCAAGGCTGTGTTGAGTGATTGCAGGTATGAGCCCCTGCCGCCATCAAAGCAGGCGTGAAGGAGCATGCATCCTTCGCTCAGGCTGCTGCACTCCAAGCGAACAAGTCTAGGAGGCATGGGGTTGTCTTGCGCACACATCCAGCCAAGTGAGTGGCTTTGAGAGAGCACCCAGCTGCAGCAATTAGGCAGCACATCTCCTGCGGTTGCGCGAGCGAAGTAGGTGGGACTAAAGTCCCACCTCGGAAATTTAGGTGTGCGGTGAGTCATTTATATTGATTTTATGTTTCTACCATGTCGCCTCAAAACACGGGGTGAGGTCCCCTCGCTCGCTCACCCGCCTTGTCCGCGACCCATGCTCTGCGGACCTGGCTTGCCCGACCCGTTTACCCAGCACTCCTCATGCACCACCCATGCCGGTGCGCGTGGACCCAGGTGCACGTAACCCAACCCAAATAGCCGATTGGCTAGCTCTAGGAGAGCGAACCTAAGAGAGAAATAGAGAGAGTGTATGCGAGGGAGGGTAGGGGTAGGTTTTGCACTCGTGTGTGCAAGGAAATGAAGAAGGAAGAGGAGGATGAAGGTGTAGCCGTAGAGAAGAAGGAAAAGAAGAGGATGCTAAGGCCAAAGAGGGAAGATGAGGAAAAGAAGATCTAAGGAAGAAGAAGGAAGGAGAAGGCGTGGCTGAAGAAGTGAAAGAAGGAAATCAGAAGCCAAGGAAGAAGAAGGTAGGAGAAATCAAGGCAGCAAAGAAGAAGAGGCCAAGAACTAAAGTCAAAGAAGAAAAGAAAGAAAAGAAGCTAAGGAAGAGGTAGAGAAGGAAAGAAGAACCAAAGAAAGTAAGAAGAGATAGAGAAGAGAAGATCCAAAGAAGAAGAATCAAATATTTTTACATCTGATTCAATATCTCTTTTATTGCTACATTTTAATATTCATAAACTCCTACTTTATATTCTGAATTAGATTTTGAGTAGATTTATGTGTTCAAATTACATTGATTGAGATTAGTGAATAAATTCCATTTGCTCCCTATGTTTGACCTTGGACTTAAAAATTCGAGTAATAAAACTTATTTGTTTACAAGGTAATTTCACCTATACAATGATGCAACATCTTTTATCTTCTTAAACACTGGTTTCTCCTTGTTAAACATTTTGGTGCCATTGCCGGGGAGCAATGCGCAATTTATCACTAATCTCTGCATTCTTTTTTATTATATTTGAACACTAAGTTTCCCTATTTGTTTTGCTGTGATCTTGCAAGGTATTTCATGAGGAAATCTCCCGCACAAGTCAACCACTCTAGGACAAGTAAGCTCTCTTTTCTTCCCTAAATCCATCTCCTAATATTGGGAAGTCAAAAGGAAGCAATTGAATTAGGAATCAACTGCCTTCTTTCTATAGTAATTATCATCTTTAAGGCAAAAGTTTCCTGATTTTACGAAAATTTTCAAATCTTATTGAAGTTGAAGCGATTTTTAGATCCTACCCCACAATTTCCTATGCCTAATAGAGATCACACATAATTTCTGAATCTCCACAGACTACACACTTCTTGTTTTAAGTTCAAAGAGAACTTTTGTGAAAAGAAAAGAGGATTGGAAATAGAACCAAATTAGGGTTTCTACATTAGGATTTTGGAGTGCTAGTTCACACATGCTTGCATACAAGGAAACAAACCCACTGCTTTAGTGTGCTACCCAAACCCTTGATTGAGAAAATCTAAGCAAGAAAAACCCTAAAATTGAGCTCTAAAATCACTTGAATCTTAAAACCTTAGATCTAATAAACCTGGGAGTCACATCAGGGTGATTTCTAAGTCTTGACCTAGAATCATTCTGCCATCTTTAGGGCAAGTCAGGTAAAGTTGACCCCTTGGGTTAACCAACCTTGAAATTAGGTCACACAAACCAAAAACATCTAAAGTTCAAGTGAAAACCCTAAAGCACCTTTGAAATAAAAAGTGGTAGACTTAAGTGGTCATGGTCCCCATTCGGGTCTACCTGGAATCTCAGTGACAAGAGAGGTCGGGAGGGGGAAACCTTGTAACCTGTGGGGACGCTCTACTGTGTAGGGGTCTTTGCGGGACTCTCCCTCTCTGGATACAGAAGTAATTCTCAGGTGGATGACTTTCCAATCCAGGGGTATCATCCGCCCCGAATCTCCATAGTCATTCAAACATCTTTGGGTGCCTCGATTGGGTCAAAAACACCTCCAATCCCTCATCTCCTCTCTTTAAAGCACACACATAAATTTTAGTGGGACTCTCTATTCAGATCTATTTGCTTCACAACTTGATTCTACATATGGAGTCCACCATCTGATCCAAATATGCAGCCAAACTACTTAGGATTACCATTCAAAAAACCTGAATCACAAAGATCCATGGGAGATAGGATGATTAACGATGCCCTTGAATTCTATGAAATTGAATACAAAACCTCAACACCAATAGATGACATTCAGGTTAATGTACCAACAACCACAACCTTTATTATAAACTGTGCCCAAGTGTTATTGACCAAAGCCACAAAAGGATCAACCCGAGACATTCTCATCATAGGATACATTGAGATAGAGAAATTGCACAACTTTGAATACCTTCAATGCATGACAAATCCTGTACTATGGGAACAACACCAAGATGATCTTGAAAAATGGGAAGAGATGATGAGATTATTGAAACAAATTATCGATCAGAAATACCCGTACATGCCCTAGACATATGATGAACCATCTTGGAACAATATCTAGGATCAATCTGATTTCCCAGATCTCGGAGTTGAGGCACAAAGTAGTTGTGGATTCTGAACCCAGATGGAGTACAATGAGCTTGATAATGAAGAAGGTTGGGAGGTTCCAATTGTAGGAAAACACAATGTAGAGTCAACCCTAGACCATAGATCACCAAGCATAGACTTCCAAGACTCCTGCAAAAATGAGATTAGAACTGAACCACTCGAGGGTGTCAATCCTGCCCCTTATTCTGATAAGGTAACCCTCGAAGGTTATTCAGACCTAGATTCTAGTGACTCGACCCACTTCCTAAGCCTAGAATCTGAATCTGAAACCTATTGGGAAGATTACGAGGCCCCATATGAAGAAGATCAAATTTTCAATAAAGAATATGATTTTGGGACTCTATTTGATGAATATCCCTCTCCAACATCCTCAGAAAGACAAATAGATTTTTTGGAAGTCACGCCAATCTACGATATAGAAATCGAGGAGTTGAACGAGTGGGGTTTCAATTGGGTCTTTCCCACAAGCCTAGAACTTGAGCCTAGACCAAATAAGGACACCTTTCTAAGCTCAAAATTCACATATAGGCTAGACCCCAATCAGGCTGCTGAATCTACATCATGTGATTTATTCTATGGTGGAACTCATGATCTCGAATCTCATTCAGAATTAGATTTTGCCAATATCTTTGATGATTTCGAAGAGACTCTGCTTCCTGAATACAACGAACCAATTTACGACCTCAGCTCACATGATTCATTCTCTGACTCCAACTCTGAGGTTCCAGTTCCCGAGATCACTGATTTAAGTTTAGGTTCCAATGACATGGAATCATTTCTTTTCGATCCTCAGGAATCAAAACCAGAAAATGCCGAGAGTGATTGCAACCCAGAATACGAATCCTTTCTCGACTCAGATGCCCATCATCCTGTAGACACTCTCCAGGCATTCATTTTTTATTTTGAAAGCTACTATGAGGACTCTCTACATGAGACCACCTGTAACTTCTTTCTAGAAGAGCCCTCATACACAATTCTCATTGAAGCCACCTCTTCCACATATATAGAACCTAGCAAAACCCATTTCCACCTGACCCGCAACCGGACTCAATTTCTATTATGATTCCCCTCTCACTGAGCCGATTGCAGATAATTCAACTCCACACATATAGCGGGTATCAAACATTGATCAGGTTGAAAAACATGCTCCATCATTCTCTGATCACCCCTGTAGGGTTTCTGCCTTATTCACTGATTAGTTCACGAATCCCTACTTTGACTAGGCTGATTTGACTTAGCCAAACCCCGAATTTACACTTCCACATCTATCCGAGCCACATAGTATATGGTGGGTTCCACATCTGTTGATCTACATTTATCAATCCACCAGATTAATAGGGTTTGGGATGCATCATCAGCCTGTTGATCTTAACAAGCACCTGGTTGAACCAACCAGGCTCTTGGTCAAGGTGCTTGTCTTACAAAATTTTGCTAATTTGACCACTCCCTCTCCATCCCATTTCCCGCTCAGATGTAGGCATTGAATTTAGCAATTAATGGGCGGCAACCGTCATTCCAAAAAACCTGAGATCCATCTGATGATCCATCTGTACTCGACGTCTATTGCACCCCGAGTTCAGCCTTAGACAATCAATCCCACCTCTGGTACACATACCAGAGCTTGAAATCGTCCGCATCAGTCATTATCGACCCATTCACCCACCCGATAAATCCTATTCTAAGTCCCTGAACCCAACACTGTTTCACACCCTATGTTTACAATGACGACATTACAAAACATAGGTATGGGGGGTGGTAAAGTGCAAACATACAGAAACTATGAAAAGTTAGAAGGATTCTCACAAAAAATTCACATATGTCAAAAATACCAAAAAAATAGAAAATTGTGAAAAAGAACAAAAAAATGGAGGGAGGAAAATTTTGAAGTCACTCAAACATAAGGAGGAAAAGAGCAAAATGGCAAAAAGGAGCACAAAATGAAGTAGAAAAAGAGATAGTCATTAGTAAGAGATTAAACAATTAACTGAAGTTCTAGACCACATCAAAAGAAAAGGAAAAATAAGAAAAAAAGGTACTAATGAGACAAAAAGAGATTAGTAGGAACGCTGATCTTAGGCCTTTTGGGCTAGACTCTTAGGCTTAAAATTGAAGTATCCTTAAGATCTGGATAGTCTTCAAGAGGTTGAGGAAAATGTGAAGCTTAAGCATTAGGTCTAAGGCATAGGGAGTATTCGACCTCATTAATTGACCTTCGATTTATGGGACTCAGTAACCTAAGCACCCCAATCCACACACAGTCTGGTTCAGTGCGCATAACTATCAAAATCACGCAAAAGCGTTTAAATGTTCTGAAAAAAGTTGCCTAGATTAGAAGCGGCTGATCAACACAAGTTAATTTGGACGAGTTCCTGGTGCGAAGAGGCGGGAAATTCCCCTCAAAGATGCGTAACAACATATCATCTCCTCGATGCTTGTCTCCTAGGATATTTACATATCCTACCGGGGGCACATAAGCACTCTACTGGTTCAGATACGATGGGTGGCATTATCACGAAATGTCAATTGCCAGGGTCCGGATTCGGCCACAGAACGCCATGGGTGGGATTATCTCAAAATCTTGAAAGCCAAGATTCTGGGGGTTACAATGGGCAGTGCTATCACGAAGCATCGATTGCTAGGGACCTTTGAGGATTGATGATGGGGACGAGGAATCCGATACAGACCGTGTTGAGAAGCCAATACGAAGCTAGAAATAAAAAGAAAAGAGAGAGAAAACTCTCCAAACAAATAAATCCTCTATCTCTCTCTTACAAAAACTCACTGCAAACTGAACCTAGACTAAAATATGTCTCAAGCACAGGTGTTTTAACCGCGGAGTCCAACGAACCTTAGGAAAGTTCCTATGGGCCTTAAAAACCTTCGCGGAGGATCGAGGCTAGAGCTGGTCAGGTATGGATCTTTGTTGGTACTTGAGTACCTCTAGACCTATTGTCGGCATTCTAACCTAATCACAAAGAAAAGAAAAGGCACTTGTCATAACTAGTGAAACAAACGCATGGTCTAGAATAGAAGTTAAAACCTTGAAATTTTGCTAATGGACTAGCAAAATCTAGGCATGGGGGTATGATGGGAACACCATCATGAGCCCTAACTAGTTCATTTTGACCTAGAAAAGAGAACAAAAGCTCCTACAAAATATAGAGAAGGGCCTAATTCAAGGAATAACTGTTCTGAGAAGAAAATATGAAACAAAGGGTAAAACTATAATTTTACCTTGACAGTACATCAACGGGATTTCTCAAGGGCTAAACATAGGTCAAATGGTCTTAACAAGATGAAAAGTGAGTTGGTTCAGTCAAAAATGGGTTCATGTGCAATCTAAGAATTAAATGATATCTTATAATCCTAAAACAGACTCAGTTAACTCAACAAGGTTCTGGTCAAGATAAAAATCAACTAAACCCTCTAAAATTCATGGAAAAATATCCCCTAGGATTTAGAACCTTCAAATTGGCCTTTGGAACCTATTTTGACCTAAGTAGGGGTCCTAGCTAATTATTTGATCTAGTTTAGGTTTTTATGTAAAATATCCAGTTAAACATGGTCAAACATAAAATCCAACTTCACCATTGGATTCCTTAGGTTCAAATTAGGTTTGTACCAAAATTTGGACCTAAGGAGAGGTCACCATGACCTACTTTGCAAAATAGTTCACCCAATTACATTTTGACCCCTAGCTTTTGAAAATCAATGCGCAGACCCCCTATCTTCCTCACCACTCCTGTAATTTGGTCCCTCCACCATTACAGCGGAGGAATCCTACTCCAACGATGATTCAAGGAGGATTGCTCCCTGATTCCTCAGAGATCTCTCAAATTTGAAAGGGAGATTCTCTGAGGAATTCCCTTTCATCTGAACGCAATCAAATGTCGTGATTCACACCCAATCTCTCATGCGAACACTCGAGAGATTTGGGTCTCTCATTGAGTCCTTCTCCGGTGAGGACTCTTGCACTTGGAAGCTTGCCTTCCAAGCATAAGAGCCTTTGCCAGCACCTATAAAAAGACCCCTTGATCTAGCCGCTCCTATTCAGCTTGGCTTGGCTGGAGAACCACCTCCAATTTCTTCCTTTCTCCTCTGGCCAAGTGTCCAGCAGGCTCCGGTGACTCTTCCTCCTCCTTCTTGTTGCTCTGCCACAATACTAGTGGTAGAGACATCTTCACCTCCTTCCTCTGCGTTGCGCCATACCCGTGCACGCACCTCAAGCCCCTTCGTCGTCGCCGTTCTCCCTCCACTGGAACCATCTTCTCTGGTGGCAGTAGGTACAGCTAGCCGCACTCATGTCCCCTTTGGTCCAGTTAGTTAGGTCAAATGTCTTCCCCTCTCTCTTCACTTTATTTCCCCCTCCTTTATTTCTATTTTTATCCCCTCGATGCCGCAGACCACCACCATCTTCTTCATCTTCGACCGACCACTAACGAAGGTGCATCCATTGCTCCACGCTTCCACATGCCTCGCCAGACTCCTCATAACCTCCGCCATCATCCACTGAGCATTTTTCGCATCTCCATTGACCGCAAACACCTCCACACTGGCCCCTTGATCAAACCCACTTTAACGGCCACAGAGCGACCTAGGCACGCACGCCTAGGCCGCCCCGTGGCCACCCACTCACCTAGACACCTTCGCCTTGTCACGGCAAAGCTCCCCATGTGGTTTAATGAGGCCGGAAGACCGTGTTGAGTGATTGCAGGTCTAAGCCTCTGCTGCCATTAAAGCAAGCATGAAAGAGATTGCATCCTTTGCTCAGGCTGTTGCTCTCCAGGTGAACAAGTCCATGAGGTGCGGGGTTGTCTTGCGCACACATCCAGCCAAGTGAGTGGCTTTGAGAGAGCACCCAGCTGCAGTAATTAGGCAGCACATCTCTTGTGGGTGCGCGAGCGAAGCGGGTGGGACATTTAGTCCCACCTCAAAAATTTAGGAGTGTGGTGAGTCATTTATATTGATTTTGTGTTTCTACCATGTCGCCTCAGAACACGGGGTGAGGTCCCCTCGCCCACTCACCCGCCTCGTCCGCAACCCACGCTCCGCGGACCTAGCCTACCCGACTCGTTTACCCAGCACTCCTCACGCACCACCCACACCGGTGCGCCTGGACCTAGGTGCGCGTAACCCGACCCAAATAGCCGATTGGTTGGCTCTGGGAGAGCAAACCTAAGAGAGAAATAGAGAGAGTGTACGTGGGGGAGGGTAGGGGTAGGTTTTGCGCTCGTGTGTGCAGGGAAAGGAAGAAGGAAGAGGAGGTTGAAGGTGCAGCCGCAGAGAAGAAGGGAAAGAAGAGGAAGCTAAGGCCAAAGAGGAAAGCTGAGGAAAAGAAGATCTAAGGAAGAAGAAGGCAGGAGAAATCAAGGTAGTAAAGAAGAAGAACCAAGAACTAAAGTCAAAGAAGAAAAGAAAGAAGAGAAGCTAAGAAGGAAAAGGCTGAGAAGGAAAGAAGAACTAAAGAAAGGAAGAAGAGAAAGAGAAGAGAAGATCCAAAGAAGAAGAATTAAATATTTTTACATCTGATTCAATATCTCTTTTATTACTACATTTTAATATTCATAAACTCCTACTTTATATTCTGAATTAGATTTTGAGTAGATTTAAGTGTTCAAATTACATTGATTGAGATTAGTGAATAAATTCCATTTGCTCCCTATGTTCGACCTCGAACTTAACAATTCGAGTAATAAAACTTCTTATTTGTTTACAAGGCGATTTCACCTATACTACGATGCAACATCTTTTATCTTCTTAAACACTGATTTCGCCCTATTAAACACCGCCCATGTGCACGCACGCCCCACCGTACATGTACAGCAGCGTAGGTGTGAGTGCACGTGCCCCGGCGCAGTGGCGCGCCCAAGGCAACAACAACAGCAGTGATCACGGGAGCGAGGGGCATGGGCACGTGGCGCGGGTGTGCACGTGACAAGGGTGCGTGAAGCGCACGCCAGTAATGCGATAGTAGTGGCCCGTGAGCGAGATCTTCAACGACATGTATGGCTATCACTAAATGTCCTGTATACGAATTTGATTCTTTCCTCCACTTTAAAAGGACCCCTACCCCTCCCATTTTTCTTCACCTCTTCCTTTCTTCCTCTCACCACCTCTAAGGCTCTGGAGAGAGCTTTTCCCAAGCCCGGGATGCTCCTGTAGAGTAGAAATCAAATATTTTTCCCCACCTCTTATCCCCCCTTCGTGGAGCATCCCATTGCCATCTTCTCACCTACTTCGGGAAGTAGATCCTTGTCGCAAGGTCGTCCCGCCCCATCCTCCTTCCACCGCCATTCTCCTTCATCTTGCTCCTCACCGCGTTCATCCAGGTGTTGTCAGAGCGAGTTGTCTTTCATGAGACCGTCGAGGGGGATTCTTATCATCTCTATCTTTACCGCTTTCTAGTGTAGTTTTCCTACTTTCCTAGTGTAACAAACATTTGTTTCAAAATATATGACTGCTTCTCTCTCTCTCTTTTATATTTTGCAAGTAGATTAGCTAGATAAAATTTCATTGACCTTATCTCTTGCCCTATTAAAAATACAAAAAAATTATAAAAGATAAAAAATGACAAAAAAGAAATAAAGCGAAACACGTATTTTTCAAAATCAAATGTTCGTTTCCTCGTGTTCAACCTGGGATTCACCTTTTGAGTTTCGGTTATAAATATTATTTGATTGATGGATTTTCTCACCAATCAAACTACGACAATGGGTTTTCCAAACACAAACCTTGTCGCGACGAATCTCTGACGCAATCATTTTGGCGCCATTGCTAGAGAGGCAATGCTCTTTGGTTCTTTCTATGTTTTCCTGCATTACTTACATATTTTTCTAACCTATCTTTCTTCTTTGATTTATTGTCATGCAGGAACCCGATCGAGGAGTCGAAGGCAGTAGATTCGAGTAAAGTGCGGGTAGAGACATTTGTAAGTTTTCCCCCACTTCCCCACCCACTAGATCATTTTGCCACCTTAACAATCAAGACCTAATCTACTTAGGTGTTTTCACAAACTCTAGGATAGAAATTGTTTATCTTGTTTGTCACTTCACCTCATCTCACCCTTTTACATATATGAAAAAAATAAATGAATATACTCTTCTCTTGTGGGATTTAACTAAAAGCTACACACTTAACACCCACAACTTCTCATCCTAAGGCGCACAATCACATCAATTCTACTACTTAACCGAAATCTAACTTGTGGATCCAGTACACCTTAACTCAACACACAAATAAGTGAGTAGACAATTTGAATAGGTTAAACATCTTGTGTGCCTTAATCAAGTGGTGCAACAGGCCAATTGATTGAGTTGTTTGGACCGCACCACTTAACATAAAAGTGATTCATCAGTAGCATGCCACTTAGGGTTGATTTTTAGGGTTGAACCAGGCTCTGCACATTTTTTTGTAATTTCTAAAGGAATACATCATCACCAGTACTTGTAAAACCTGGAGTGTTCTACTGAACCTTGATTGAACCAACCTAAGGATTAAACCCTAAAGGCTACTAAACAAGGTTAAACTCTAAAAGACACATCATAATAACTTTGTTTGAAAACCCTGGTATACACATTTGACTTGATCATTAAGGGCACAACCCATCTAAAGGGCCCATCACATTCCAAGAGCAAAATCATCCCAAGCTTAATTAAAACTGAGTAGATGTTGACCTTAAGGATTGATTTGCTCTTCGAGGCTTAGATTGAGATTATTCTCGATTAATCTACTTCTACTAGCCTATCTATTATCTAGCTAGGGGAGTAGCGTCAAACAACCATGGTTGGGGGGTATCAAAAGAACCAGAGGCGTAAGCCAAAGGAAGAACCTTCTCCCCTGCCCCTTCCTCTAACTAGTTGGATTGACTAGATAGAAGTAGACCAAATCGTTTATAATCTTTGGATGGGTCCTAGGAGTCTGTAGGTCTTTAGGCTACCCACATAAGGATAGGTTTTGTTGATTGTACTGCAGTGTACCTTTCTCTATTCTGATTTTCCTCCTACTCCACAATGTATCCTTCCACATCTTTCACACATTTCCAATCCTACCCTCCTACCAACACGTATCCTTGAGATGATTACTATCCCGACTCGACTTATGATTACCCATCTCCTAGTCGGGATAACTTTGATTGGGGATATGAATCCAGAGCTCAATGTCCACAGCCTAACCCTAAACAACAAGACTATGATTACTATCCTTCCCAGAGCTACAATGAATATAGATCTCCACCCTTTGATGATCAACCTAACCTAATCTACAATCAAGAAGGATATGTTGACTATAACACTTACCCTCCCCAATATTCCACTGAATATAGGTCACCACCATTCTTTGAACAACCCGAAAAGACCTACTATCAAAGAGGGACCCAAGAACCTTGATATCTTGACTCCCTTAGATTTAACCCAAACCCACCCAAACCTATATCGAACCATTCAATTCAGGTGAACAAGGTCCAAGATAGGGTGTTGGCTAACTTGAGGAACACCATCCAATCTTTAGAGGCTCAGCCAACAACATGCACTGAAGTATTGGAGCCTATGATAAAATGATTGATGAGCTGAATAGCTCTTTATTGGATTTGCTCTAGCATGTTAGGATAGGGACCTGGGTGAGTTTCTACTTGGGACATTATAGAGATTGAGGACAAAATTTGTGGTTGCCGTAGTCCAATCTTGGGGTGATTCTCAAGATGAACCTCCTTCAGGAAAGCCAATGTCTGAACCCACTCATGCACCTGTCGGGGGAGAAACATTTTCTGAAATTGGGGATGACTAGGTTGGGGTAGAGCAACCAACTGAGGATGAACTGATTGATTCACCCGAGATCCCTGAGCCAAGGAACGAAGAAAAATGTCTCTTTGGTTCATGAAATGACATATGATTTTGAGACATATATAAATGAGGATCAAGAATTCTTTGACACTGAGGGTGAGGAATCTCTTAGTGAAGGTCACTTGAGCATACGGAAGATGATTTTAGTGAGAGAAATGGGCCTAAGGAATCTGATGCACCATTTAACAGCCCGATAATAGAGGAATTTTATTTGGTTGGGGCTAACTTGGAGGATTTGAATCCTAATGATTGAATTAGTGACCCCATTCCTCATTCACACCCCGAAGAGCTGAATTTTGAAATCATTATGCCCAAGTCAATCCTGATTTAGCCATTGGACTTGGGCATTTTAGATAGGGTGTACGATGATCTGGAGGTCCCAAAAACCTTGATCTTGGAGGATAGGAAGTTGGAAATAAAATCTGGGAAGCTACTTCTGAGGGAACTACGATTTTGGATCAAGGGTTCCTATTAACCTAAAACCACCTACTTTCTACCAGGACCCTTATGATATCTTTCACGTGCAACTCAAGCTCTGAATCATTGATTATCTTTTTGAGTTGAAATCTAAAAGGACATGTAAACCTATTGAACCATCTCTACCCATTGTCTGACACTTTGGTCTTGGGTTTCTTACTACAAAATCGTAGGCCCAGCCCTACAAGCTCAACAATCTTTGGTTCTGGGTGATTTTCATCCAGAACCTGAGAACCACTCGACCCTGGGGCATGGGCCTGCACCATAATCTGATCCACATCTGTGGACATCTTTTTGCAGGATCCAAAATCAATCCTCTTATTCTAATTTTGACCTACACTTCTGAACTTTTAACATCTTCTTTACTTGTGAACCATGCCTAGCTAAAGGCAATAAATTTAGCACATGTGTATATTCCACATTCTCTACAAAGCTAACCTGATTGTCATGAAATTCAGGTGATATTCTGTTATTCCGCCCTTTTCATGTCTTTGTTTTTACAATGAGAATATTGCATCATTTATGCATGGGGGGTGGATACTTAATCCTGAAAATATTTTGATTAGCTCTGTGGAATTTCTATTATTTTCTTAAAAAAAGAAGAAATAAAGAAATAAAGAAAGAAAGAAATTACGAGAATAGAACTTAGGCATTTGGAAGTTATTAACTTTAGGAAACGATACTTTAGGATATGAACACTTAGACTCTTTAGGTCTTCAATCTTAATTAGCCTAGGTGTCCATTCGAATGTGGACTTAGTCTCGAATCCTCGCCAATTAAATTTCATTTTAATTTGGTAAATAAATTAGGGTGATAAGTACACGACTTATTAACCTGCCCTCTGATTTGAGGGGATTTTAAGTTTAAGCATCTACCACTATTCGCATTGACTCACTTTCCGATGGTTTTTACATAAATTGGGTAGCTAATGAACTATCTAGGGTGGTATGGCTGGCAAGTTGTCAATGGTAACAGTTCATCAGCTGGTTGTCCAGAGCCCAGCCACAAGACCATTCTCTTCATACTGCTTTTAGGTAAATCTTAGATTAGGGAAGCCACCTACTTAGAAAAGAAAGTACCTTAAAAAAAGGAGGAAAAAGAAAAAAATAGAAAATGGAGAAAAAAATAAATAAATAAAGCCACACTTCACTGCATGATTATGGTTGGCAAGTAGTCAGTGGTAACAGCTCATCGGTCGGTTGTTCAGAGCCCAGCTCACAAAAATGCATAAATAATTCCTAAACACATAGGAAGAAGCAAAGAAGTAGAATAAATCAGGGAGATATACATTGGTTTCACCCTTGTGTTGACCCCATAAAAATAAAAAGAAAATTGGGGAGATATACACTGTGTTCACCCTTGTGTTGACCACATAAGAAAGTAAGGAGAAAGCTACCATTGGAAAGATAAACCTCCAGGCAAAAATCTTTAAGGTCACCTAGTGTCGTAGAAACCTGAAGTCCGTTTTAACGGCCATTTAGTGAGTCTATCACCCTTTCACAAGATGCTTAGCACTTAGAGTCCTTTTTGAGTCTTGGGTAGGTCGAGTAGCTGTAAAAAGTTATCTTGAAACTCTCAAACTCCAAAAGTTAAAAAAAAATAGAAAAGAAGAAAAAGTAAAAATATGTATCTTCCCTTTTCAAATAAGGCTAGCACTTGGGCAATCTGCATTCTGGCAAGCACTCAAATACTATTGAGTTTTCGTAATTTAGGACCTTAGTTGGAATTTTCTATTGTTAATAAACAACTTAGGCCTAAGCGATCAAATTCTAATTCTATTTTTATACATAGCATGTAGTTTAATTTTGCTAGGGACTAGCAAAAGATAGGCATGGGGGTATGATGTAGACACATCCATTTAGGTTAAAATGCCTATTTATGCATGTTCCTAGCCTTAGTTTGCATTCCATATTATAAATATTGCATAGCATGCATCATTTTGCATTTAGAGTAGTTGTGTATAATTTAGGTTAATTGCATTCTTTTTGTGCTTAGGAGAGAAGGAGATTTATTTTGGAGCCTCGGATTAACGATCCGATCGTATAGATCATATCAGTATGACGATTGGAGTCCAACACCTCCAAAATCATCTTAATCAGAGTCTCATAGCACCATATGCAGTTCAACGAAGATCAATGGCCAAGGGACTAGGTGAGACAATCTAGAGCTTCAAACGATAAATCCAATCGCACGAATGGATTCGGGTCGAAGATCGTAGCCCAACGACACGAAAATCCACTCAATTCGACCTCTATAGCTGCCCCTACAAAGGAAAGAAGATGGACGGCCCAAGTCACGCCACGTGGCGCAACCCAGGCCACCCATGTCCATGCATGCACCAACGCACGCATACAGCAGCACAGGCACGCGCACACATGTAGAGGCATGCACGCACATAGGCGCAGCGGTGCATGCAGCAGTGCAGCGCGTAAGGCAGTGGCAGCAGCAGCTGTGCATGCAGGCGTGAGGCACGTGGGCACGTAGCGTGTCCGACATGGGCATGTCGAGCACGCACTAGGGTGCGGCAGCAGGGGTATGTGAACGAGATCTTCAATGACGTTTGTGGAGGATCTTCAGTGACGTTTATGACTGTCACTAAATGTCCTGTATATGAATTTCATTCTTTCCTCCATTATAAAAGGACCCCTACCCCTCCCATTTTTCTTCATCTCTTCCTTTCTCCCTCTCAACACCTCCATGACTCTCGAGAGTGCTTGTCCCAATCCTGAGATGCCCCTCTAGAGTAGAAGTCAAATATTTTTCCCCACCTCTCATCCCCCTTCGTGGAGCATCCCGTGGTTGTCTTCTCACCTACTTCGGGAAGTAGATCCTCGCCGCAACGATGTCCTACCCCATCCTCCTTCTTCCACTGCCATTCTTCGTCCCGCTCCTCACCACCTTCATCCGGGCACTGTCAGAGTGAGTCATCTTTCAAGCAACCATTGATGGGGATTCTTCTCATCTCTATCTATCTTTATCGCTTTCTCGTGTAGTTTTCCTACTTTCCTAGTTGTAACAAACATGAGTTTTGAAATATATGACTGTTTCTCTCTCTCTCTCTTTCTTTTATATTTTACAAGTAGATTAGTTAGATAAAATTTCATCGACCTGATCTTTTGCCGTATTAAAAATACAAAAAAATTATAAAAGATAAAAAAGAAAAAAAAGAAATAAAGCAAAACACATATTTTTCAAAACCGAACATTTGTCTCCCCATGTTCGACCCAGGACTCACCTTTCGAGTTTCAGTTATGAATATTATCTGATTGATAGATTTTCTCCTGAATCGAACTACGACGACGGGTTTTCCAACCTCAAACCTTTTCGAGACGAATCTCCAATGCATCAGTATGCTACTAATGCATGAATTATACTACAATTATGCTAAGTTCTAACTTAATTCAGGTCATTTAAGCCCTATGATTGCTACGCAATTATGAACAAAGCTAGAGAAAGGCACCATATGCCTTAATCTATGCTCTAAATCATTGGCTCAAGAGATAAGGTGGCAATCAATAGCCAAGATAAGAAAATGAATGGAAGTTTGAAAGCTAAGCATAGAGATTTGTCAAAAAATGTTAAGAACCCATCAAGGGTTTTATTCAAATCATGATCAAAGCTCTTGAAACAAGAAATGGAGAGAGGGCACGAGAGTTATACCCAAAGAAGGAGCTCCCCCTAATGCAAGGAGGAGGATGCACGACTGTCAGTCATCGGAGAGGCGGGGCAGATGACTAGCAACGTAAAGGTAGTAAGGGGGATCAGCAGCCATTGAGTGGGAGCTTTAGGGATTTGGGGTTTTAAGTTGTGAGGGTGTAGGGACCTCAAGAGGGGTTTTAAATAGCTCAAGGGGTGTGGCAAAAGTCCCCTCAAGGTTGGGGTTAATTTCATTGAGAACTGCCCCCAAATCATATTTCTAGAGTGGAAATTCAACATAATCAAATGGCTAGGGTGGGTCTTAGATGTCCTGAATTCAAACTAGGGATTTCAACACTTTCCAGGTTGTTATCTGATTTTTAGATTAGACGACCCATCAAATGTCTAAGCCAAAAATTGGACGTCTGATTTCTAAAACCAGGGACTCTTGGATTTGGTCCAATCTCCAGGCTGTCGTGTGATATTTAAGTTAGATGATAGATCGACGTCTGATACAAGAAATCAGATGTCCGATCTCTTATTCCAGAACCTCCTGAGAATAGACCCTGAGATAAATTAGTTGTCTGACCAATGGCATCAAACGACAAGTGCAAACATCAAGACATGACTTCGAACATCTGAAAGGCAATTCTTTTATGGTTTTTGATTTTTAACTCATTTAATCGACTTGACATTTATTAAAAGTATCAAACGTCCATGTTTAACTTTTAAGATGTCTGGACGATGTATCAGACATCTAATATTATACAAAATGTACATTTTAATGTTTGCACTGGTTTGAAGGAGCCCTGACTTGATAAAGTCAATGTTCCCTCAATGCTCATTACAAACAAAATTCAACTAACTCACTAAAATCTTCAAATATCAATGAGCTTACATAAGTCCAATTTTCTACATATAAAATTAAGTCGATCATAATTCAAAGGTTTAGTGAAAATATTAGACAATTGTAATTTAGTACAAATAAATTTAACCTCGATTTCCCCGTTAAGTACATTATCCCTCAAAAAATGATCTTGAACATCAATGTGCTTTGTACAAGAGTGATGTATAGGGTTCTTTGAGGGGTTGATAGCACTAGTATTATCACATAATATTTTTATTTTACTAAATGTCAAATCAAAATCCTTTAAAGTATGTTTCAACCATAAAACTTGGGAACATGCTAAGGTGGCAGCTATATATTCAACCTTGGTAGTTGATAGGGCTATACAAGATTATTTCTTTGAGAACTAAGAGACAAGTGATTAGCCCAAAAATTGGCACATTACACTAGTACTCTTTCTATCAGTGCGACTACCTGCATAGTCCACATTAGTATATATAGCTAGGTTAAAGTTGCTATTCCTAGGGTAGAAGAAGCCATAATTTGATGTATCAACTAAGTATCTAAATATTCTTTTAATGGCATTTAGGTGTGATTATTTTGGGTTAGATTGGAATCTAGCACATAAGCAAGTACTAAATAAAATATCAGGTCTACTAGAAGTCAAGTACAACAAAGATCTTATCATACTACAGTAAAGCTTTTGATCTGTGGGCATACCTGATTCATCCATATTTATGGAAGTTGTAACACTCATGGGAGTATTTTTACCTTTGCTTTTCTCCATTCCAAACTTCTTGAGCATCTCCTTTGTATACTTGGATTGGCACACAAAGGTGCCAAACTCAAGTTGATTGATTTGTAAACCCAAGAAAAACATGAGTTCACCCATGAAGCTCATCTCGAATTCATCCTGCATTATCTTACAAAATAATTGACACAAGGATTCATTAGTAGCACCGAACAAGATATCATCCACATAAATTTGAACTAGTAATATCCCTTTTCCTTTTCTTTTAATGAATAGTGTGAATTGGCTTCTCCTATAGAAAAATTTGCACCTAACAAGTATTCTTTGAGTCTATCATACCAAGCCCTAAGAGCTTGCTTTAGACCATATAGTGCCTTATTCAATTTGTAGACAAAATTTGATTTATCATGGGACTCAAAATTGGGTGGTTGTTTTACAAAAGCCTCCTCCTTAATGAAACCATTAAGAAAGGCGCTCTTAACATCCATTTGAAAAAGCTTGAAACCAAGGAAGGTGGAATAAGCAAGAAGTATGCGAATTAACTCGAGTTGAGCTACGAGAGTGTAGATCTCATCGAAATCAATTCCTTCTTCTTGGTTATATCCTTGTGCTACCAACCTATCCTTATTGCAAATAGCTATACCGGATTCATCCAACTTGTTTTGAAACACCCTTTTGGTCCCTATTACTGTTTGCCCTTCGAGCTTAGATACAAGGTGCCAAACTTCACTCCTATGGAATTGGTTGAGTTCCTCCTGCATAGCCATCAACCAAGACTCATTAGAACATGCTTCCCCAATGCTCTTCAGTTCAACTTGAGATACAAAGGTGGAAAGGTCAAGAGAGCAATTAAATCTCAACCAAGTTTTAACGTCCTTGGAAATACTTTCGATGACTTGACTTGTGGGATGATCCCTTTGAAATATGCAATCTTTTGGGAGAGTATGGATATTAGAGTCTCAAATGTTAGTCACACCGATGAAAAAATCATCCTCATCTTCAACATTGACACGATGAATAGAAGAAGAGTTGAGCAATTCATCGAATAAGACATGGAGAGTCTCTCTACAACCAATGTGGTCTTGTTAAAAACACAATATGACTTACTGTGTGAAGAGTAGCCAATGATAATGGCTTCTTCACTTTTGCCATCAAATTTATCAAATTTAATGCGAGTATTTAAAACAAAACATTAGCATCTAAAAACTTAAAAATAACTAATATTGGGTATTTTCCCATAATATTGTTCAAGACAAGTTATTTGTAAATCGGATCAAATTAAGATGCGATTTAACACGTAACAAGTCATGTTAACCAGCTCGACCCAAAAGTACTTTGGTAACTTAGTGTATTTTAGCAATGTCCGAGCACACACTTGAAGGTTGCGATTCTTTCTCTCAATTATTGATGAGAGACTTATCATGGCTCCTAATTCATCAATATTAGCTAATTTTCCTAGTTCAATTACTAATGAATAGCATTATAATAGGGTTAATTATATAATTAGGGTAAGGACCTTATTTATATGTTAAAATAGCTAAATTAAAGTCTAATAAACATTTATTAATGATTAATTGACAAGGAGAACTAAAATCTAGTCATTTAGTTATATATAAAGCATTATATATAACTTATAACCTAAGTTGTTAATTAACTTAACAATATAAATACTTAAATAAATAAAGCTAAAAGGGACAAAAATGTAATTCCATGGCATAAATACATTATTTGCCATATTTATGAGAATATATAAAAGGTTAGAAAAAGAAATAATTTAATTTAATTAATAAAACTTATAGATTACATGTTAGTCCCTATATTTTATGTCAAATAAGTCCTTTTATAACAGCTAGGTCCTTCATTTATTATGTATAGGTCCTCTAAGCTCTTCTTCTTCATATCTCTTTCTTCTCCATCGACGGCTGATGTTCACCGATGTTGGTATCCTCTAATCACTGGTGAACTGGCGTCTGAAGGCCTTCTACTTGGCCATGGTGCTCCGCTCCAACAACCTCACCTCATCCAACGGTTTTGATGGACCATCAGTCCTATTTCTCAGGTGTGGTAAGTTCACCGGCATTGGAGACGATGACGGTGAATACCTTGCTTCTAGACACATTTACAACCAGATTCAATCCCCATAATCTCCTTTTCTACCTATAAATACCCCTCTACACCTTCAATTTTTGGTGTTTGCCCCATATCCTTCTTCCCCAACTACGGCCAATGATAGGCTATTCCTCCACT
The DNA here is from genome assembly GCA_037157565.1 of Thalassia testudinum. Classification (NCBI taxonomy): domain Eukaryota; kingdom Viridiplantae; phylum Streptophyta; class Magnoliopsida; order Alismatales; family Hydrocharitaceae; genus Thalassia; species Thalassia testudinum. Next base: position 91,208,421 of record JAZHRO010000003.1, read on the forward strand.
TCTTTGACAAATCTTACCTCCCTTTCGAACCAGCTCCAGTGGAGCTGATCGTCTCTCTCACCTCCTCTTCCTTTCCGCTGCTGGTGAAAGGCACAGGAGAGTTCATCCTCTCTCTGAATCGCCTTTAATTTCTCGTTGGAGCTACTTCTCTCAACATCCTCTAATTTATTTACTCTGGCGATCCCTCGCTAGTACCTTCTACCTCCTTTTGTCCAAGTAAACCATAGCTTAGCCTTATCTTTTAGTTTAAAGTAGGTTTAGTTAGTTAATTAGCTAGATTAGAGTAGTGTAATCTCAGATCTCATGTTTTCTTCTCTAATATAGGCAAGGCTAAATTTGACCTTGCCCAACCTTCTTCCATCAAATCCACTCCATATTCATCTTCCTTACTCTTTCTTGATCATTTACCACTTTCTTTCCTCCTCTATTATGCATTAATCACCAAATGCCTAATTGACACCAACCTCGGACTTCTGCTGTCCATGGTAGAGGTCAGAGGAGTCTAATTTGCCTAATTAACCATCCCTCCACCTTTGCAATGCTTCCAGAAATAATTCGCCTCAATTAATTTAAGATTCCACTGATTCTTGAGTTCTGACAAACTGAAGATATCTTTTAGATCAAATTGGGTATGTAGACCTTGTTTAAGCTATCTTTTGCTTCAATTGATATGCTCTTGAGACTACTGATGATCTCAAGAGTCTTTTGAGTTATTTCTTGATCGATTCCACGGAGATCTATGTTCTGACGACCAGTACTGTGAGTCACTGAAGCTTCGACGAGCTCCAGTGACTTCAAATATGAGCTATAGTGCTTGGATGTTTGCAAGGAACTTCATAACAACAATTTTTGATGTGCTAATCATGATTCACTATTTTATTTTGTGTTATGATTTTAACTTTCTGATCAATTTCATCTTCTGCAAGTCTAGCAAGGATGTGAAGAGTTATCCAATTTAGGTGTCTAATCTCAAAAATAGGTCCAAGAGCTTCAGGATAATGTTGTGAGATTAGAACAACTTTTACTTAGGGCATTATAACTCTGACTTGATCTGACGAACAAAGCCCCCTCGAAACTCAGGAGACTGATATGGAACTTGATGATAGGAGTTCAATTTCTTTAATTGATTATTTGAATTAGTTTCTTGATTGATTTAGAGTTTATCTAAACAGTTAATTTGATCTGAGATTTCCTAAAATTGAAAGTCAACTCTTGACTTGATTTAGTCAACTCTTGGTCACCATTAGAGCTTGAATCCTCTGAGCTTGTATTTAGAAGATGCACTACCTTCTTAGGATCCTTAAGACTTGATTGGATCCATTTCTAAGGAGTTTCGAGTTATTTTTATGTTTGTTAGGCTTTACTAAGTCGATGGGTTCCTGATAGCTGCAGGAGAGCTTTCATGAGTTCTGGATGAAATTTCAAGCCCCTCAAAGCTTAATTGAGTCAGCTTCATACTGTGAAGGCATTTAAATAAGATTACAACCTTTGAAACATTAGTTGAGTCAAATTAAAACCCTTGATATCCTTTTTTGTTGGTCTAAAGATGTTGCGATAGCTTCCAGGTGATCTTTGAATGCCAAAAGCATTCCTTTATGCTTCTCAATCATTTGAGCAGTGATATGGCATGTTTCACAAATTAAAATTAAGGTTTGCAGAACCCATCGTCGTAGATCGTAAAATGCGTCTATCAAATAAAATTTATAACCAAAATTCCAGGGGAGTCTCGGGTCAAACACAGGGAGGCAACGTTTACTTTGGTTGAAAACTACACTTCGTTTTGTTTCATTTTGGTATTTTGAGGTTTTGTTATTTTTCTTGTGTTTTTGAAATAAAAAGGCAAGCAAGATAAGTTCACAAGAGAGATGAAATAACTATGATATATCACACAATTGTTTATTACAATGATCTATGAAAGCGTAAAAGAGATAGAGGTTGGAAGAAATCTCCTGAATCAGCTGTTCAGTGAGACGACGATGCTCGGCAGAAGCTTGGACGAAGGAGGTGAGATGTAGGACAACTGAGGTGAGATGTAGAAGGACATCGGGTGGAGGAATGCTTCACCGAGGCTCTAGAATGGAGGTGAGGAGGCGGAGGCGATCTTCTACCGGAGTGGAGGTGGGAGGATGGCTCCAAGGCTTCTTATGAAGGTGGTGGGATGAGGGATGAATGTTTGGTGGGGCAAAGGATCATTACACTAATAAGAGGCCCTTGGAGCTTGAGAGTAAGCTCTAATGGAGCTTTGGTAGGCTACTAGAGCTTAGGAGTAGGTGAGACTAGAGTAGGTAGAGATGAAGAGGAATGGGGGGTGTAAGGGTGTTTATATAGTGGTGGAATGGAGGTGGTTTGCTAGCATGGGCCTTTAGTGACATTTAAGACATCGTTAATGACCCGTCAGAGTCGTCGCTGTAGTATTCACGTGCCATGGCTGGTGCTTGGAAACGTAGCTACAACTGTTATAGGGTGTGGCAACCATTAGCCGTTGGATCGAGCATGGACAACTGAGATCGTGAGGAGGACGCGCACGCTCGCTCGCGTTTGAACTCTACACCGTTGGCGCGTGCGTTAGCAGCCGTTGGATGAAGCATCGCACAACTAAGAGATGCCCGCAGATTGCACCTCATTGATTTGAATTGTGCGTGCCTTGCGTGATTGCGAGGATCAGATGGAGGGCGCGGCTCCTGGACATCTTAAATGCATGCTCCAAATGGCACACATGTGATCTGGCATGTGTCCTCGTGTCAGAGGGTGACGTCAGATGAGGCGTGAGGACTCTTGACCACTCGATCGAGATCAGGTGACTCTATTCCATCTAGCGCTGTAGCAGGCACGGTGGATTGTGACTCTAACTCAGGCTCGCAGTTTGTGAGCACTTATCTTCACCATGGCACCAAAGCGGCACTTTATCGAGTGGAGGGTGGTGTGGTCGCGTGCGCCTTGACCGTTGGATGAAGATCCAATGGTCGAGGGGGATCCTTTCTTGAGGCTGGGCACGATGGCTCAGGTGGGGTGGCCTGGATGGCACCACATGGCACCATCTAGGCCATCCGTTTTCTTTTTCTTGTAGAAAATGCTATAGAGCTCTAATCGGGGTGATTTTTGCATTGACGGATGATGATGATGGACAAGGATATAACCGGGTTTTATTATTATAGCGTTGTAGTATAGCCAGTTATTGTCATCATTTCAAATATATAATTTTTTACTCGAAAAATAAAAGAGTTCCCGAGGTCGAACTCAGGGAGCAAGTTGTATTCTAGGGGTACAAGTTTCTTTTACAAAAATAAAGAAAGAGAGAGAGAAAGAATTTGTTGTCTTTTCTTCTTTTCTCTTTGCTTCTCCTCGTCTCAGATCTTCTGTTATCTTCTTCTTCTTTATCTGCAGTGGTGATGTCTTCTTCTTTTCCTTTCTTTCTTCTTTTCCTTTCTTCAGATCTTCTTCTCATGCTTCTCTTCTTTCAGTTCTTCCCTTGTTCTTTTGTGTTCTCCTCTGCCTCGCCTTCTTCTGTTGTTCTTCAGATCTCCTTCTTTCTTCTTTCTTTTTCCTATCAGGACGTCGTCTCTTCTTCTTTCTTCTTTTCCCTTCAGGACATCGTCTGATTTTCCAATTAGACGACATAAACCGCTTGTTGCTACAGTGTCTCCCTCAGCTTCCTTCTTCTTCCGCGGTCCTTCTTCTTCACCTGTGCCTGCACACTTCAGAGTTTATGTCAGAGGACAAAACCTACTCTACCCTCCCCCCCCACATCTCTCTCTCTCAGAATCCGCTCTTGGGAAAGCTCTCCCAGAGCTGCCGGGTAGTCGGGTACGGGTCGCGCCCGGGTCCAGGCCCACCGGCGAGTGTGGTGGGCGAGGAGTGCAGGTCAGTCTAAGTCGGGTCGGGTCAGGTCTGCGGGGCGTGAGCGCGGACGAGACCGGGTAACCGGGCGGGTGTAGGGGACCTCACCCCGTGTGCTGAGGCAGTAAGCCTCCAGCACTTTTGCGCCTTATACCGCTGCGCCTCTTCAGACTTTTCCGAGGTGGGACTAAATGTCCCACCCTAATTGAGCGCCCGCAGCGGAGAAAGCAGCGGGCGATCGCGGCTTCACGCGAGGCTTTCGCCCCAGCTACGAGCCTGATGCTTTGTCGAAACGCCTCACAAGGTCTGGGAGACGAATCTGGGCGTGGCGCGCCTGCAGCTACAGGCGGAGGCAGCTCCTTCTGCACGGCAATGGCGGCGGAGGTCGGGTGGCCTGTTCACAGCAAAACGGCCTCTCGGCCTAATCAGATGGTGCCGGGAGCTTCGCCAGGGTGCGGCGAAGCTCGTGTGGGTGGTGGCGAGGCGTGGGGCGGCGTGCAGGGGCTGCCCTAGGTCGGACTGTGGGTCGGAAGATGGGTTTGTTCGGTGGGGTTGCAGAGGGTGATGTGGGGGAAGTGGAAGGGCGGGGGTTGATCAGGGTGAGGAGGCGGAGGTTCTGCGGTGGTCGGCGAGCCGTGTGGGTTGCTGAGGTGATGGGAGCGGCTCGCCGGAGGATGGCCGGAGGCGGAGAAGGTGAGGGTGAACAGGAGTGGTCGAGGGTTTAATCATATAAAAGATAGTGAGGAAAAGAAAGAGGGGGAGATGGGGAGGAGTTCTGACCTAGCTACGGAGACGAAAGGGGCCGGGGAAGGGCGACAGTCGTATCGACTGTCGCCGGAGAAGAAGATGCCCAGGGGAAAGGGCGGCGGCGAGCAGAGAGCCGGAGAGGCGCCAGCTGGGTACGGCGTGGCGCGGGAAGAGCAGGGGAGGAAGTCTCTGCTGCTGGTATTGCGGCAGAGCGAAGAGGAGGAGGAGGAAGAACCGCCGGAGCTGGTGGGCGTCTGCCGGAGTGAGAGGAGAGGAAAGTTGGGCATTTTCTCCGTCAGATCCGAGCTACCGAGGTCGGTGGAGCGACGGGGGTATTTATAGGGATCAAAACAGGGAGGAAGGCGGAGGGAGATGACGTGTCTCCCTCGCCGGAGGACGCCGGAGATGGAAACCTATACCGTCCGTGCGTTCGCACGGCCGGTATGGTGGGTTACAGCGACCAGGGGGGTGTCCCTGCGACGGCTGATGACGCAGGGCACCCCTGGTTTACTTGCCAGGCTCTCCCCCTCACCCTGCGCGGCGCCATGCTCCGCGCAAGGTCGTCGGAGCATGGTGCTGGCAGGTTTTGCAGGGGGGACCTGAACGCAAAGAACAAAGGAGAGTTAGGGGCCAAAATGCGAGGGTTCAAAAGTTGAGGGCCAAAAAGTAAATATATAAGGACCAAATTGTAAAGTTGGTCAAGGAGGTTTCTTCTTAGGCTCAAGTTTTTATACATGACTAATTAGGACCTAAGGAATCTGATGGTGAATTTCATTTCTATATTAAACCTTGTTTGACCGGTCAATTTATGCGAAAACCCAAATTAAGTTATTAATTGGGCATGGTTCTCAATGTAGGTCAAAATGGGTTCTGAAGGCCAAATTGAAGGTTCTAAACCCTAGAAATTATTTTTCTATGAATTTTAGAAGGTTTATTCTATTTTTACCTTTCCTCGAACCTCGTGAATTGAAGTGGGTTATTTTAGGGTTACAGATTATCATTTAGTTTCTTGGAATTGCTGTAGCCCTTGCTAGATCATCTCATCCCACTTTTATTCTTATTAAGTTGCTTTGACCTATGTTTGGGCCCTGAATTACCCTGTATGCAGATTATACTGGTAAAATTGCATTTTTACCCCTTATGACTTGTTTTCTCCTTAAACTCAGAATTCTCTGAGTTAAGCCTTTCCTTGAGTTATGTAGGAGCTTTTATCCTTTGTATTAGGTCAAAATGAGCTAGTTATGGCTCATGATGAGGTTCTCATCATACCCCCATGCCTAGCCTTTGCTAGCCCCTTAGCAAAAACTTAAGGTTTCAACCCTTGTTCTAGACCATGAAGTTTTTAATAGTTTTAGATAAGTGCCTTTTTTATTTGAGCATAGATTAGGTTAGAATGCTGACCATAGGCCTAAAAGGTACTCTAGTACCAATCAAGATCCAAATCTGTCTAACCTTAGCCTCAGTCTTTCGCAAATGTTTTTAATGGTCCACAAGAACTAACCTAAGGTTTATTGGACTTTGTGGTTAAAGCACCCATGCTTGAAATGATTTTAGCCCTGGCTCAGTTCGCAGTGCGTTTTGTAAGAGAGAGATAGAAAGTTTTTCAGTTTGGAGAGTTTTCTCTCTCTTTTTCTTTTTAGTTCTAGCCTAGGATTGGCTTTTCAACACGGTCTGTATCAGATTCCTCGCTCCCATCATCAATCCTCAAGGGTTCCTGGCGATCGATGCTTCGAGATAGCACCACCCATGGCAACCCCCGGAACCCTGGCTATTGAGATTTCGAGATAATCCCATCCATGGTGTTCCGTGGCCGAATCCAGACCCTGGCAATTGACACTTCGAGATAATGCCATCCATGGAATCTAAACTAGCAGAGTGCTTACATGCCCCTAGTAGGATATGTAAATATCCTAAGAGACAAGCACCGAGGAGGTGATATTTTGTTACGCATCTTCGAGGGGATTTCCCGCCTCTCCGTGCTGGGAACTCGTCCAAATCAACTTGTGTTGATCGGCCACTCCTATTCTAGGTGTTCTTTTCAGAATTTTGCGATGCTTCTGCGTGATTCTGATTTTTACGCTTACTGAACCAGGCTGTGTGTGAGGTTAGGGTGCTTAGGTTACTGAGTCCCGTAAACCAAAAATTAGTTAACGAGGCCAAATACTCCCTAAGCCTTAGACCTAATACTTCAGCTTTTCATTTTCCTCAACCTCTTGAGGAGTGTCCAGATCTTAATGGGTACTAAGAGTCTATTCAAGAATGCCTAAGGTTTGCATTCTTACTAATCTCATTGTGCACTTTTCAGTTATTTTCTTGAATAAGGTCTAGAACTTAGGTTAATTCCTTAGTTCCTTACTAATGACTATCACCTTTTCTCATAATTTTGTGCTCCTTTTTCATTTTGTTTCTTTTCTCCTTCACAAAATTTCCTTCTCCTTTTATTCTTTTTCGAAATTTTTTTTTTTAATTTTTATGGTGTTTTTGGCATATGTGAATTTCTTTGTTTGAAACCTTTTCTTACAAGTTTTGCACTTTCATACCCCCCCCATGCCTAAGATTTGCAATGTCCTCATTGTAACCTAGGGGGTTTTTATTTAACTTAGTTCATTCCTTAAGACAGAAATTTGGATGAGTGAATGGGTCGGGGTGACTGTTGCGGATGATTTCTAATCTCAGTTGCACGCACCTGAGGTGGAGTCGGCTGTCTTAAAGTGTGAACTTCAAGTGCAAAAAGGTGTCAGAACAAGTTTCAGGTTTTCAAAGAGAATGACGGGCTGCCTCCCGTTAAGCGCTGAGTTTTACGCCATCGGCTGGGCGCAATAAGCTCAAGGGGAAAGGAGGATATAAGATGCTTCAGCCAAATCAGTAGAAGTTACATCAATGAACGGCTTGAGTCTCTGACCGTTCACGATGAAAGGTTCAGAATCGTGGCTGAGTGAACTGATTTCGATTGCTCCATTTCCAAAAACCTGTCGGACCAAATATGGTCCGACCCACTTGGATCTCAGTTTTCCTGGGAAGAGTTTTAGTCGGGCATCAAAGAGTAGGACCTTTTGACCAGGATGAAAGATCTTTCTCGAGATGTGTTTGTCGTGGAAGGCTTTAACCCGCTCCTTGTAGATTTGCGAGTTCTCGTACGCGTCTAGGCGTAATTCATCGATCTCGCTGATTTGGAGTTTTCTGTGGGTCCCAGCCTTGGAAAGATCTAGATTACAGTTCCGTACTGCCCAATAGGCTTTATGCTCCAGTTCTACGGGAAGGTGGCATGCCTTTCCGTACACCAATCTAAAGGGAGACATGCCCAATTGGGTCTTGTGGGCGGTCCTATAGGCCCACAATGCTTCCGGAAGTCGGGACGACCAGTCCTTCCTGTCAGGTCGAACAGTGACTTGCAGGATTTTCTTGATCTCCCGATTAGACAGCTCAGCTAGACCATTAGTTTGGGGGTGGTAAGGAGTAGAGATTCGGTGAGACACCCCGTATTTGGTCATCAGTGACCTAAACTGAGCATTTGTGAAATGGGTCCCCCCATCAGAGATTATTGCACGAGGAATCCCGAACCTTGAGAAAATGTGTTGATGAATGAATTTGAGAACGATTTTGTGATCACAGGTTCGGGTCGGTATGGCTTCGATCCATTTGGACACGTAGTCCACAGCCAACAGAATGTATTCGAAACCATCCGAAATAGGAAAGGGGCCCATAAAATCAATCCCCCAAACATCAAAGATTTCGCATACTAGAATCGGTTGCATAGGCATCATGTCGCGATGGCTCATGTTGCCCAAAGTCTGGCAACGACTGCATGCCTTGCAGTGATTGTATGCGTCTTTGAACAGTGTGGGCCAGTAAAAGCCGCACTGGAGGACTTTTGATGCGATTTTATGCCCGGCAAAATGGCCACCGCATGCCTGGTCATGGCAGAAAGAGAGGATATTGTTGAATTCCCCTTCCGGGACACATCTCCGGATGATCTGATCGGCACCTATGCGGAAGAGGTACGGGTCTTCCCAAATGTAATACTTGGCATCTGAGCGTAATTTGTCTTTCTTGGCCTTCGGCCAATCGGACGGGATCTGATGAGATGCCAAGTAATTTACTACACTAGCAAACCATGGAAGGCTAGTACCAATAGTCAGCAGGTGCTCATCGGGAAAATGCTCAGTGATGGGTCCGGAAGGGTCAATTATTTCAGAAGGAAGACGGGACAAGTGATCAGCTACCACGTTCTACTTTCCCGCTTTGTCGCGAATCTCAAGGTCAAATTCTTGCAACAGCAAGATCCATCGGATTAATCGACGTTTCGCGTCCTTCTTTGCAAGGAGATGCCTCACAGCTGAGTGATCCGAGTATATGATGACATGGGAACACAGAAGGTACGATCTGAACTTTTCTAGGGCAAATACTACAGCTAGCAGCTCTTTCTCGGTAACCGTATAGTTACGCTGAGCCTCATCGAGTGTTTTGCTGGCGTAGTAAATGGCCACAGGTTTCCTGTCAATTTTCTGCCCCAAAACCGCTCCTACAGCAAAGTTGGATGCATCGCACATGATCTCAAAGGGTTGAGACCAATCAGGGGGTTGTAGGATCGGGGCTTGGGTGACTCGGTCACGTAGGATTTCAAATGCTTGAGTGCATTCCTTGGAAATTTCGAAAGGAACATCCTTGGAGAGAAGGGTGGTCAGGGGGCACGCAATTTTTGAAAAATCAGGGATAAATCGTCGATAAAAACCGACATGCCCTAAAAAGGAACGGATGTCCCTGATCGAGCTAGGCATAGGAAGGTGAGAAATCAGATTAACCTTAGCTCGATCCACTTGGATACCTTTCTCCGAAATTGAGTGTCCCAGGACAATTCCCTCAGGCACCATGAAATGGCTCTTTTCCCAGGAAAGAACCAAATTCACATCGATGCACCGCCTGAGTATCTGGACCAAGTGTTGAAGGCAATCGTCGAATGATGCTCCGAAAACTGAAAAGTCATCCATGAAGACTTCCAAATAATCACCTACCATATCTGAGAATATGGCAAGCTTGCACGCTGAAAAGTAGCGGGTGCATTGCAAAGACCGAAAGGCATCCTTCGGAAAGCGTATGTTCCGAAGGGGCAGGTGAACGTGGTCTTTTCTTGGTCCTCAGGATGGATTGCCACCTGGTTATAACCGGAGTACCCGTCAAGAAAGCAGAAGAACCTATTTCCCGCAAGTTTTTCGAGAATTTGATCAATGAAGGGTAGTGGGAAATGATCCTTCTTCGTGGAGGAATTGAGTCGGCGGTAATCTATACAGACTCTCCACGAGTTGGCTAATCGGGTAGGAATGATTTCTCCGGTCTCAGTCGTTATAGTGGTGAGTCCTGCCTTCTTGGGCACGACCTGAATTGGGCTAACCCAACGACTATCGGAGATCGGGTAGATGATCCCGGCATCTAACCACTTGATGATCTCCTTTTTCACGACCTCCTGCAGATTGGGGTTTAAGCGTCTCTGCATTTCACGAGAAGTTCGTGTGCCCTCTTCTGAATAGATATGATGAGTACAATAAGAGGGACTTATTCCAGTCAAATCATCGAGAGTCCATCCGATGGCTCTGCGATGTTGCTGGAGGACAACAATCAGACGGGATTCCTGTTCAGGACTGAGGTTGGAATTGATAATCACAGGAAGGGTCTGATTAGAACCCAAAAAGACATATTTCAAGTGAGCAGGAAGGGGTTTCAGTTCGAGGATGGGGTTTTCAGCAGCAGCGGGTGGTTCAGTATAGATGTGAGGTTCAAGGGTGGGGGTTACTGGGTTGTTCATATCTAGATTTGACTCCTCTGTTTGCGGGTCAAGATCCTTCTGTGGTTGATGAGGTATAATCGAGTCATTCTGGAGGTGTGATTCATCAACCAAAGTCTTGATGTCACAAATTTGTTCGATGACGCTGCAATTAATTCCTTGTTGGGCCTTAAATATATCAATTTTTAGTGTTTGATCTCCAAACTTAAGCTCTATTTGGCCCTCCTCACAGCTGATGTTGGCTCTAGCAGTAGCCAAGAAAGGTCCCTAGAATGATTGGTGTATCCCTAGGGTTCTCAGGTGCATCCATATCTAAGACTATAAAGTCCACTGGAAAATAGAAATCCCGCACTCTTACGATAACATCCTCGAGAATCCCTTTTGGTGACTTTATAGATCGATCTGCTAATTGTAATGTCACCTCGGTTGGTTTTAGCTCAGATTCTTCTAGATGGTCAAGTAAGGATGTGGGTATCAGGTTTATGGATGCACCCAAGTCTAACAATGCTCTATCAAATTGGGTACCACCTATCTTACAGGAAATCAGGGGAGTCCCAGGATCTTTTGCCTTGGGTGGGAGCCTACTAAGGATTACAGAGCTGGCTTGCTCTGACAGAACAATTGGGCTCCCTCCCTTGGTTCGCGGCTTACGCTGGGGTGTACATATATTCTTTAGAAATCGTGCATAAGCTGGTACGTGGCGGATTGCATCCATCAAGGGGATGTTTATGTGGACCTGCTCAAAGAGCTTGACCAGGTCCTCCTTAGGGGCCACGGGTTTGGTGGTCTTCTTTCCCTTGGTCAGGGCCTCGGGAAACGGGATCTTGGTTGGTTCTTCTAGGATAGGTCCAGGTTGTGGATCCGGAACAGCGGTATGTTGGATAACTATCCTAGGGTCATGGTTATCAGGCTTGGAGTGGTTTGGATAATGCGGGTCGTGAGTTGTTTTACCACTACGTGTTGTTACAGAATTTAATCCGGCCTGATTTTGGTTTGGGTTTGGTAAGAGGGGTGGCTGCTGCTGAAATCCCGCATAAGAAGTTGAGGCTTCCATCTCGTCTGGAGATGGCGCAGTAGGGGCCTGATAAATCCATTGAGCGTGGCCTAAATTTGGATTCATAATGCGCTTCTGGGTTGGCACGTTATTTGGGTTAGGAAGAGGTTGGGAAGGGAGTGTGCCTGGCTGGCGAGAATTTGCCAACTGGGCCAGTTGAGTTTTAACTTCTGTAAGCTCGTCCTTGTGCTGTTTTTGAATAGCCGCATTCATTTTTTGAATGTCAGCCAGAGTCTGAAGGATTAGGGACATTTGATCCTGATTTGGCCCTGATGGATAAGTAGGGTTGGGCCGAGGCTGAGGCGGCTGGTAATGACGAGAGGCTGTGGGCGGGACTGAAAAGGTGGTCTTTGGGTTTGGGAATTTCCCGCCCACTGAAAATTGGGATGGTTTCACCATCCAGGATTGTAAGTGTTGGAGAATGGGTCGTTCTGGATGGCGTTGAGGTCCTCGCAGGTCTGAGGAACCTCCTGAGAATCAGGGAAAGGGGGAATGGAGTTCCCCCGGCTGGTGTAGAAAGGATCGGATGATCCTCTGATCCAAGAATCAGATGGGGATGGATATGGGTCCATCCCAGGGGAAGATCGGTGGAGGATGTTTTGCACAGTCTCCTGTGTGGAAGGAGGTTGTGCAAAGGAGTTACGCGCGGAGGTGGCTCGCTGCAAGTGCTGAGTCAGCTCATCCACCTTCTTTTCAATGATTGAGACCTTGTCCAATCGACTGGCCATTAATTCCAGGTCGACTGATGCGGACAGGCCCTGCGTCTCATGTGCTCCCTTAAGATTCGTCGCTGCGCGGGTATTCGTCCTGTCGAATAATCCCATGGAGTCATTGTTGATGGAGTTCTCGCACATGTTTTCGAGAATCTCGCATACGGTGTCTTCATGTTGACCCATGATGTTTCCTCCGCAAGTTGCATTGACGAAAAGGCGGATGTCCTCACGGAGTCCCTGGTAAAAAGATTGGACTTGCTCCCATTTAGGAACTCCGTGATGAGGGCACTTTCTCATGAGATCCTGAAAACGATCCCATGCCTCATGGAGAGGTTCTCCTGATTGTTGAGTGAAGTGTGTAATCTGATGGCGCAAGGCGTTGGTCCGACCAATGGGAAAAAACTTTTTCAAAAACTCGGATTGAAGTTCTTCCCAAGTGTTGATCGGCCGGGTCTGAGTTTGATACCAATGGGCGGCCTTGTCCATAAGAGAAAAGGAGAACATCTTCATGAGAAGAATATCCCGATTTTGCGCATCTGATCCAAAAGTGTGGGCCAGATGCTTTAGCTGTTTGATGTGCTGGAAGGGATCTTCAGAATTAAGCCCATGGAATTTAGGTATAGCATGAATCATGTTGTGCTTTAATTCGGAATCAGGTCCTCCAGTCGGGATTCTGACTCGAGGCTCAATGGCCACCGCAGCAGGATTGTAGTGGTCCCGCATCATAGGACGCTGTGGTGGGTGCACGAAGTTTTGGAAGAGGTCATTGAGTCGCTGGAGCTGGTGTTCCAGATTATTTTCTTCCTCAACTGGCTGAGCCATGATGGGGGAAGAAGAAGAACTTGGTTCTGAATTAGAAGAGAGAATAATGTGAGGGTGTTGCTGCACAAACACGGGCGTCGAGGCTTGGCCTTGACGAGAGCGAATTTATAAAGGAGGTCTTAAGGGTGGTCTTAGGGACCTCCTTCCGTACATGCACTGTTGGAAGAGGTAAGTTTAGAAGGTGCTGGACCCAATCAAGACACCCAAAAATGTGTTGGGTGACTATAGAGGTGCGGGGCAGATGGACCCCTTGATCAGAAAGATCGTCCACCTGAGAATTACCTGGGCAGCCAGAGAGGGAGAGTCCCGCGATGACCCCTACACGGTAGAGCGTCCCCACGGGTTACAGGGTTTCCCCCACCCAACCTGTCTTGTCACTGCGATTCCAGGTAGACCAGAATGGGGATCTTGACCTCTTAAGTCTACCAATTTTAAGATCAGGGTGCTTGAGGTTTCACTTGAACTTTAGTCTTTTAAGTGCAAAGAGTGACCTAATTTAAGGTTGGTTGACCCAAGGGGTCAACTTTACCTCTTGTTTTCTTTGAGAGCTTTGAGGTCTTGTCTTTTAGGGTTCAAGTGTTTAGAGAGCCAATTGTTTTAGGTTTTCTTTTGAATAGGTATTTTCAATCAATGGTTTAGGCACACTTCTTTTGGATTTTCTCCATTCTTGATTTAAGTAGTGTGTCTCTAAAACCCTACTGTTGAATCTTATGTTGGCTCTACTTGGTCCAGTTAGTTCTTTGTTGGGTAATTAGGGCTCAAGCAAGAATGTGTTAGCCCTTAAATACCCTTAATAGTGTGCAGGACTAATGAGTTGAAAACATGCAACTCTTTATGGTTACTAAGTATGGAAGACAGGTTAGCCCTATATTGCTTGTTCTTTTCTTTTCTTCCTCTTTAGAGTTTAGGGGTTAATAGCGAGAGGAAAAATTTACCTGTCCTCAGAGTGGTTGTCGTGCGGTTGCTTGTCTTCTTGATTTCCTGTAGTTTTCTGCACAAAAAGAGAGGAGATTATCAGAAATTAAAAAGAAACAGGAATGTTTACCTCTAGAATAGCCGTTGCTCCCCGGCAACGGTGCCAAAAATGATGATGATGGACAAGGATATAACTGGGTTTTATTGTTATAGCGTTGTAGTATAGCCAGTTATTGTCATCATTTCAAATATATAATTTTTTACTCGGAAAATAAAAGAGTTCCCGAGGTCGAACTCAGGGAGCAAGTTGTATTCTAGGGGTACAAGTTTCTTTTACAAAAATAAAGAAAGAGAGAGAGAAAGAATTTGTTGTCTTTTCTTCTTTTCTCTTTGCTTCTCCTCGTCTCAGATCTTCTGTTATCTTCTTCTTTATCTGCAGTGGTGATGTTCTTCTTCTTTTCCTTTCTTTCTTCTTTTCCTTTCTTCAGATCTTCTTCTCGTGCTTCTCTTCTTTCAGTTCTTCCCTTGTTCTTTTGTGTTCTCCTCTACCTCGCCTTCTTCTGTTGTTCTTCAGATCTCCTTCTTTCTTCTTTCTTTTTCCTATCAGGACGTCGTCTCTTCTTCTTTCTTCTTTTCCCTTCAGGACGTCGTCTGATTTTCCAATCAGACGACTTAAACCGCTTGTTGCTACAGTGTCTCCCTCAGCTTCCTTCTTCTTCCGCGGTCCTTCTTCTTCACCTGTGCCTGCACACTTCAGAGTTTATGTCAGAGGACAAAACCTACTCTACCCTCCCCCCCCCCGCGTCTCTCTCTCTCAGAATCCGCTCTTGGGAAAGCTCTCCCAGAGCTGTCGGGTAGTCGGGTACGGGTCGCGCCCGGGTCCAGGCCCACCGGCGTGTGTGGTGGGCGAGGAGTGCAGGTCAGTCTAAGTCGGGTCGGGTCAGGTCCGCGGGGCGTGAGCGCGGACGAGACCGGGTAACCGGGCGGGTGTAGGGGACCTCACCCCGTGTGCTGAGGCAGTAAGCCTCCAGCACTTTTGCACCTTATACCGCTGCGCCTCTTCAGACTTTTCCGAGGTAGGACTAAATGTCCCACCCTAATTGAGCGCCCGCAGCGGAGAAAGCAGCGGGCGATCGCGGCTTCACGCGAGGCTTTCGCCCCAGCTGCGAGCCTGATGCTTTGTCGAAACGCCTCGCAAGGTCTGGGAGACGAATCTGGGCGTGGCGCGCCTGCAGCTGCAGGCGGAGGCAGCTCCTTCTGCACGGCAATGGCGGCGGAGGTCGGGTGGCCTGTTCACAGCAAAACGGCCTCTCGGCCTAATCAGACGGTGCCGGGAGCTTCGCCAGGGTGTGGCGAAGCTCGTGTGGGTGGTGGCGAGGCGTGGGGCGGCGTGCAGGGGCTGCCCTAGGTCGGACTGTGGGTCGGAAGATGGGTTTGTTCGGTGGGGTTGCAGAGGGTGATGTGGGGGAAGTGGAAGGGCGGGGGTTGATCAGGGTGAGGAGGCGGAGGTTCTGCGGTGGTCGGCGAGCCGTGTGGGTTGCTGAGGTGATGGGAGCGGCTCGCTGGAGGATGGCCGGAGGCGGAGAAGGTGAGGGTGAACAGGAGCGGTCGAGGGTTTAATCAAATGAAAGATAGTGAGGAAAAGAAAGAGGGGGAGATGGGGAGGAGTTCTGACCTAGCTACGGAGACGAAAGGGGCCGGGGCAGGGCGACAGTCGTATCGACTGTCGCCGGAGAAGAAGATGCCCAGGGGAAGGGGCGGCGGCGAGCAGAGAGCCGGAGAGGCGCCAGCTGGGTACGGCGTGGCGCGGGAAGAGCAGGGGAGGAAGTCTCTGCTGCTGGTATTGCGGCAGAGCGAAGAGGAGGAGGAGGAAGAACCGCCAGAGCTGGTGGGCGTCTGCCGGAGTGAGAGGAGAGGAAAGTTGGGGGTTTTCTCCGTCAGATCCGAGCTACCGAGGTCGGTGGAGCGACGGGGGTATTTATAGGGATCAAAACAGGGAGGAAGGCGGAGGGAGACGACGTGTCTCCCTCGCCGGAGGACGCCGGAGATGGAAACCCATACCGTCCGTGCGTTCGCACGGCCGGTATGGTGGGTTACAGCGACCAGGGGGGTGTCCCTGCGACGGCTGACGACGCAGGGCACCCCCGGTTTACTTGCCAGGCTCTCCCCCTCACCCTGCGCGGCGCCATGCTCCGCGCAAGGTCGTCGGAGCATGGTGCTGGCAGGTTTTGCAGGGGGACCTGAACGCCAAGAACGAAGGAGAGTTAGGGGCCAAAATGCGAGGGTTCAAAAGTTGAGGGCCAAAAAGTAAATATATGAGGACCAAATTGTAAAGTTGGTCAAGGAGGTTTCTTCTTAGGCTCAAGTTTTTATACATGACTAATTAGGACCTAAGGAATCTGATGGTGAATTTCATTTCTATATTAAACCTTGTTTGACCGGTCAATTTATGCGAAAACCCAAATTAAGTTATTAATTGGGCATGGTTCTCAATGTAGGTCAAAATGGGTTCTGAAGGCCAAATTGAAGGTTCTAAACCCTAGAAATTATTTTTCTATGAATTTTAGAGGGTTTATTCTATTTTTACTTTGCCTCGAACCTCGTGAATTGAAGTGGGTTGTTTTAGGGTTACAGATTATCATTTAGTTTCTTGGAATTGCTGTAGCCCTTGCTAGATCATCTCATCCCACTTTTATTCTTATTAAGTTGCTTTGACCTATGTTTGGGCCCTGAATTACCCTGTATGCAGATTATACTGGTAAAATTGCATTTTTACCCCTTATGACTTGTTTTCTCCTTAAACTCAGAATTCTCTGAGTTAAGCCTTTCCTTGAGTTATGTAGGAGCTTTTATCCTTTGTATTAGGTCAAAATGAGCTAGTTATGGCTCATGATGAGGTTCTCATCAACGGATTACGATCGTCACTCTGGATTCATTCGTACAGTCGGATTCTTCATCTGAAAGCCATAAAGATGCAGCACTATCTCTTGGCCATAGAAAATGGAAGAATTAATGTACATAATATACAACTATCCTAAATGCCATGCAATGGATGTTATGCAGTATTTATAACATGATATGCAATGCTAGGCCTAGGAACTATCATAAATAAGCATTTTATCATTAATTCATGTGTGTTTATCATACCCACATGCTTACTTTTTGCTAGTCCCTAGCAAAATTAACCTAAATGCTATGTATAAAAGTGGAATCAGTATTTGATTACTTAGGCAAAATTTGTCAATTGCTTTAGAGAATCTCAACCCCAAGACCTAATTACAAAAACTCGACAGTGCCTTGGTGTCTGCCGAAATGCAAACCACCCAAGCCCTCGCCTTATTTGAAAAAGGAAGATACAGAATATGTTTGTTTCTCTTCTTTTCTAATTTTTTTTGTACTTTTGGAGTTTAAGAGTTTCATGATTACTTTTTACGACTACCTAACCCGCCTAAGATCAAAAAGGACTTTAAGTGCTAAGCATCTAGTGAAAAGAGTGAAAGACTCACTAGGCGGTCGTTAAAATGGACTTCAGGTTTCTACGACCCTAGGTGACCTTGCTTAAAGGTTTATCTTTTAGAATGGTAGCTTTCTCCCTACTTCTTTTATTTATGGGGTCAACACAAGGGCGAACCCAGTGCATATCTCCCTGGTTTATTCTACTTCCCTGCTCCTTCCTTAAGTGTTTTGGGAATTATTGTGCATTTTCTTGAGATGGGCTCTAGACAATCGGCCAATGAGTTGTTACCTACGGTAACTTGCCAGCCATACTAGTGCTGTGAAGTGTGGTTTTATTTGTTTATATTTTATTTTCTCCTTTTTCTTTAAAGTAGGTGGCTTCCCTGATCTGAGATTTACCTAAAGGTAGTACGAAGAAAATTATCTTGTGGCTGGGCTCTAGACAACCAGCCAATGAGCTGTTACCACTAACAACTTGCTAGTCATATCACCCTAGATGGTTCATTAGCTACCCAATTTCCAAAGAAACCGTTGAAAAGTGAGTCCGTGCAAATAGTGTGTAGATGCTTAGGCTTAAAGTCCCCTCAAATCAATGGGCGAGTTGGAAAGTCGTATACTTATCACCCCAATTTGTTGGCCAATTTAAAATTGAATTACTTGGCGAGGACTCGAGACTAAATCCACATTTGAGTGGACACCTAGGCTAATTAAGCCCAAAGACCTGAAGAGTCTAAGTATTCAGGTCCCAAAGTATCAATTCCTAAAGTTTGCAACTCCTAATGCCTAAGTTCTCATCTTCTAATTTTTTTTATTTTAAGAATAATAGGAAATTACTGTTACGGCTGACAAAAAGATTATTTCATAAGATATATCCACCCCCTGCTTAGCTAATGCAATGTCCTCATTGTTAAAAATGAAAGCATGCAGGAGAGTAGAACTAGAAGAATAGCACCTTGTTTCTGTGAGATTCTGGTCAGCTCGGAATAGTCATTACACGTGCTAAGTTTAGTGCCTTCAACTAGGCTATGATCGACCTGTTATGGTTAGGGCAAGGTAAGAGCAACCTTGTCCGAGATGGGTTCAGGGAGCACATGGTCAACAAAGGGTTTGAGATGCTGTTCGTTGACCATGAAGGAATTACCCATCTTTGGGTCAAAGATTTCGACGGCCCTGTTAACGGAAAATTCGCTCAATAACGAACGAGTCGTCCCACTTAGACCTAAGCTTATCGGGGAAGAGCTTTAGTCGAGAATTGAAAAGCCAGACTTTCTGGTTCAACTCAAAGCTCTTACATGAAATCATCTGGTCATGAAGAGCTTTGGTCCTTGCCTTATAGATTCTAGCATTTTCATTTCTAAGCTCCTCCAACTCAAATAGTTGGAGTTTCCTGGTCTTCCCGGCCAACTCTAGGTCAAAATTACATTTCCTGATGGCCCAAAATGCCCAATGTTCTAGCTCTATGGGTAAGTGACATGCCTTACCAGACACCAGATGAAATGGAGACATACCGATAGGCATTTTGTACACCGTATAGTAAGCCCAAAGAGCATCATCTAGCATTTGGGTCCAATACTTCCTATCAAGCCTTACAGTTTTCTGCAAAATGTTTTTGATCTCTCAATTGGAGCCTCGGCCTATCCATTCATCTGAGGGTGGTTGGGTGTGGAAATCCGATGATTCATCCCATATTTCCCCAATAAATTTTGAAATTAGGCATGAGTGAAATGTGTGCCACCATCACTGATAATCACCCGAGGAATCCTGAACCAACTGAAGATATTTTTCTTCACAAAATCTATGACCACCTTGTGGTCATTGGTTTAGGTTGGGATTGACTCAATCCATTTGGACACATAATCAACAATGACCAGAATATACTGGTGTCCAAATAGAGGAAAAGGTCCCATGAAGTCGATGCCCCAAATGTCAAAAATTTCAACAAAAAGTATTGGGTTAAGGGGCATCATATCTTTCTTATCCATGTTCCCGAGTGCCTGGCATCGGGCACATGAATTTGAGAATTCCTGGGCATTCTTAAATGATGACAGCCAATAGAATCTGGATTGCAAGATTTTTGCTGTCGTCTTTTTCCCAAAAAGGTGTCCACCACACATAGATGTATGGCAGAACTCAAGTACACTATGAAATGCAATTTTCAGGATACATCAACGAATGATCTAGTCTATGTTGATGCGATACAGCTCGGGTTTGTCCCAAAAATAATAGTTGGCCTCAGACACAAGTTTGTCCCATTGCTGTTTGGTCCAATTCGGGGGATTTGACCAACGGCCAAATAATTGACGATATCCACCAACCAGGGGGTTCGGATACCCGAGATTGTAAGGATAGTCTCATTCGAAGAAGTGTTTGAAATAGGGATATCCGGATGAGGAGAATCAATTAGGATTCTTTAGAGGTGATCCACCACTACATTTTGTGCCCTAGCTTTATCCCTGATTTCAAGATCAAATTCTTGAAGTAATAGAATCCAGCGAATAAGCTAGGGCTTGGCATCCTTTTTGGCCAAGAGATGTTTCAAGGCTGAGTGGTCAGTATAAATGATTACATGAGAACCTAAAAGATAAGCCCTGAATTTTTCTAAAGTGAAAATTACAGCCAGCAATTCTTTTTCAGTAATGGTGTAGTTCCTCTAGGCCTTGTCCTGAGTCTTGCTAGCATAATAAATCATAGAGGGCTCTTTCTCAATCTTTTGACCCAAGACAACTCAAATAAAATTTATAACTTCAACTCCAGGAGAGTCCCGGGTCAAACATAGGGAGGTGACGTTTACTTTGGTTGAAAACTATGCTTCGTTTTGTTTCTTTTTGGTATTTTGAGGCTTTGTTATTTTTTTTTTATGTTTTTGAAATAAAAAAACAAGCAAGATAAGTTCATAAGAGAGATGAAACAACTATGATATATCACACAATTGTTTATTACAATGATCTATGAAAGCGTAAAAGAGATAGAGGTGGGAAGAAATCTCCTGAATCGGCTGTTCGGTGAGACGACAATGCCTGGCGGAAGCTTGGATGAAGGAGGTGAGATGCAGGACGATAGATGCGAGATGCAGGAGGATGTTTGGTAGAAGAATGCTTCACTAAGGCTCTAGAATGGAGGTGAGGAAACGGAGGCGATCTTTTACTGGAATGGAGGTGGGAGGATGGCTCTAAGGCTTCTTATGAAGGTGGTAGGATGAGGGATGAATGGTTGGTGGGGCAAAGGATCATTACACTAATAAAAGGCCCTTGGAGCTTGAGAGTAAGCTCTAATGGAGATTTGGTAGGCTACTAGAGCTTAAGAGTAGGTGGGACTAGAGTAGGTAGAGATGAAGAGGAATGGGGGGTGTAGGGTTGTTTATACAGTGGTAGAATGGAGGTGGTTTGCATGCACGGGCCTTTAGTGACATTTAAGATGTCGCTAAATACTCGTCGGAGCCGTCGCTGTAGCATTCACGCATCTTGGCTGGAGCTTGGAAATGCAGCTACAGCTGTTGTAGGGCGCAGCGACCATCAGCCGTTGGATCGAGCATGGATGGTTGAGATCGCAAGGAAGCACGTGCTTGCTCGCATTTGAACTCTGCACCGCTGGTGCGTGCATTGGCAGCCATCAGATGAAGCATCACACGACCGAGAGATGCCTGCAGATCGTGCCTCATTGATTTGAATCTTGTATGCCTCGCGCAATTGCGATGATCGGACGGCAGGCGCAGCTCTTGGTCGTCTTAAATGCACTCTCCAGATGGCCTGCGTGCAGTCTGGAGTTCATCCTTACATCAGAGGGAAATGTCAGATGGGGCTTGAGGACTCTCGATCTCTCAATCAAGATCGAGCAGCCCTATTTCAGCTGGAGCTGTAGCGGGTGCGAAGGATTTCGGCTTGAACTCGCCCTCGCGGTTTGCGAGCACCTGTTTTCACCATTGCGCCAAAGCAGCTCTTTGTCGAGTGGGGGGCAGTGCGGTCGCTCGTGCCTTGACCGTTGGATGAAGATCCAACGGTCGAGACGTATCCTTGCTTGAGGCTAGGCACGATGGCTCAGGTGGGTGGCCTGGATGGCTCCACGTGGTGCCATCTGGGTGTCTATCTTCTTTTTCTTGTAGAAAGTGCTATAGAGCTCTGATTAGGGTGATTTTCATGTTGACGGATTGCGATCGTCTCCCTGGATTCATCCACATGGTTGGATTCTTCATCCAAAACCCGTAAAGATGCCCCACTACCTCCTAGCCTTAGAAAATGGAAGAATTAATGTACATAATATACAACTATCCTAAATGCCATGCAATGGATGTTATGCGGTATTTATAACATGATATGCAATGCTAAGCCTAGGAACTATCATAAATAAGCATTTTATCATGAATTCATGTGTGTTTATCAAGTATCCTTAGGCACTGAGTGAGAGTCTTTAGGTCGACAAAGAGAGAGACTAGAGTCTGCAAGATTTTAGCTTGAGTTGACACTACTGTAGAGCAAAAATGGCACATAGCTCTATTTAGAGCTTGGTTTGAAGTAGATAGAGTGAAGCAATCGAGCAATTGAGTGGTCGAAGTAAACAAGATATAAAGCTCTAGAGATTTGGAGATTTTTTTGGCAAATGGAGTCCTATGCAGATTAGACTGATAGGTTGAATCAGGTGAAAGGAATCAGCTGGTGTAGAGAAGAACAAGGGATTTATAGTCCCACATCGAAGATTTAAAAGCTGTTGTTGCCATATAAAAAGAATCTCTGCCTTAGCCGTTCAGTCGACAACAACGCAAGCGTGTGCATGCTACATATGCTCATGCGTGACATAGTAACCATTGACCTTGACTGTGCTTGTAGCTTTGAGAGAGTGGCCTCTAGGTGACAGGTATAGGGGTGTGATGGTGACAAAAATCATCAAACAAGGTATTTTCAAACTTGCCCCCATGATCACTACGAATTCAAGTGATATGGTAGCTGATGAGGTGTGGCTTATCATAGCTAAAATGCCCAAGTTACGCTAAAATCTAGGTTAAACACTATCAAATTAACATGATAAATGGGTTAAGTCTGTAAATTAATGAGAATGACCTAAAACACTCAATTTATGCTAAAAATGCATAATTAGGTCAATTTTGAGATATTCTATACATAAAATACACTTGGATGTTCTGAATGCCGATTGAACACAATGTGAGCTTAAAAATACAAATCAAGGGTTACAATATGGTCTAATATGTTCAACTAAGTTGCCATAAAAATCTCATTGCATTTAGACATCATTAAGACCTTATTTCTATTGATTTACACTTAAGTCCTCAAGCCTTCACGTTTCCTTAAGCCGAAAAGTCGCAAGGACTTGTTTGGAAGCTTTCAGGGACTCTTTTGTTATTAAAACATGCCAGTTTTGGGCTCCTGTATAGTATTTACACCACTTCATCACTTGGGCCTCAGTGCAAAAGCACTAGAACACTTAGGAATGCACTCCTCTCCACCGTTCACTCACGAAGAACTCGTGAGCTCTTGACCATCCATTGTTTGATCCACCTAATCAATGGTGGATCTTCCACTAGATTTCCAATGCCAGTGTGAGCAACTTCGTGCCACGTTCCAGATCTCATCCAATGGCCACACTTCATCCTAAAAAGTTCTCGCACTCCTTAGACTCCATCCAAACCCTTCATCCACTATGGCCCTAATCCTCTTACCTGGTCACTTGATCCCTCAATGCCTATATAAACACTTCCAAGGACCCCTGCACAAGCAACTAGCCCCCCTCCTACTTCCTTGGGTTGGCAATTCGTTCTCTCCAACTCTTCCTCTTCTTCATCAGAAGCTTGTGATAGTGGCTTCTTCTCCTTCATCTCCATTTTGATCCATGTCACTAAGGATTCTATGACACTTGAGGATGTATTTGAGTTCCCCTTGGAGCTTTCATTAGCTGCAGATTCTCCTTGTTTCGTCACCACTGCCACTAGCCGTGGATCTTCTCAGAGGTCTCATTCTTCTTATAGATTAGGATTTTTAATGTTTTCTTAGAAAAGATTTAATACTTTTATAGCTTAGATGTGTAGTTTAGATTACAATTAGCTCGTAGTTGTGCTTAGTATATCTTAGATTAATGGCTACTATTTTCAGTCCCTCGATGAGTCCTCTCTAATAAATCCTTATTAGAGAGGCTAATTCTCACACTCACATAATTTCATTAGCCTCCATCTTCATATCATAATCACCTTCACTCACTTTCACAACATTTTAATTACAATTCACCCATCCATCCTGATGACCTTTAGTTCTGCAGCTTCATAGCTGTCAAATCTATTGGCATGCCAATCTCATTAAGGGTTCATCCATTCCTTCCATTGGATCACAGGAACCTTCCCCTGGTTTTTGGATTGAGCTGATTTAATGATTTGATTCAGATTTAATTTGTGATGCTGATGGAATGATTTCTGGTGTAATTGCTTTCAATTGGATTTAATCAGTAAAATTGAGTTAATTTGTGTGTAATTGAATGCAATGTGATTATTCTAGAATCATTTGATTAGATTTGTACCAATGGAATGATTTATGACCAATTTTAACCGTTGATACTATTTTGTGCCATCATCAAGTAGCTTTGGCCCATGAAAGTTAGTTGCACTAATTTGAGGCCAAAGCAATGACCTTATAAGTTCTTTAGCATCACCTATGATACTGACTCACCAATCAATGGTGTACAGCTGTCTTGAGTGATCAAATCATGTTGGTGAAGCCATATCAAGAGCTCATCTAGGTGAAATCAAGTTTGAATCTTAAAGCTTTAACTCTGTTATTTAGAGAATGATTGAGGTTCTAGATGCCTTGAGAAATTCTGACATGTGATTTCTAGAAAAATAGAGATTTCATTTGATCCACTCCCTTCATGCTGTCTATAGCACAAGAGAAGGATCATTTAGGGCTTTTAAGGTTTTACCAGTTCCAACTTGATTTGTAATGAGTTTCAGACATCTTTGTGAATGTTTACGACAATTGAGTATGGTGCTTTAAGGGCCTGAATCAAATCTGGAATGTATGCATCCATTTCCAGATCTGGAACCTTGTTTCACATCTTGTTTTGGTGTTAACAAAATTATTGTATATTAATGTTTGCAATTGAGTGATATTTCATATTTAGGTGAAGATCAAAGCAAACAAAGAAATATGTCAAGGAGGCATGATGGCAAGGAGGCAAGATGACAAGGAGTTGATGATAGAAGATCATCTAGAGTTTTTGTTGTCTTTTAGATTAGATTTTTATTTTATAGAATGTATGCCTCTTAACAAAGAATCAAGTATTAGATCATAAAATTAATTAGAGATAAATTAGGATTAATATTACAATCATTCAAAGTACATATTATTTAAAAGATGTTGTTTTAGTGGTTAAAATAAACTAATGATCTAAATGGTAATACACTTAAAATAAAGGTACTTGATAGCAAGTACTGGTACTGTTCATCAGTATCGGTATATGCAAGGCACAGGTTTGAGCCTATATCTCAAACTGTGAACAACAAGTACCAATACTAATCAAGAGTACCGACACCTGATGGCCACAGTTTGAAGACTCAGTTCTGGCCTAGACCTTACAAGTACCGGTACCCATGATGAGTACCGGTATAGGTAGGTCACAGTGCCTAGTGAGTCTCAAACTTGGGAGTCACAAGTACAGGTACCCATGATGAGTATTGGTATTAGGACTCATATGTGCTAGCTATGGAAAGACAGTGAGCAACTAGTACCAGTACTAGTACTTCTGTATCGGTACTAGTTACCCATTGGTTCAAATTTGAATGGTTGTAAAATTTATTTTGGAAATATGAATGATGGGATTTAAACCCCAACATCTAGTAGACGTATTACTAAGGTCCTAACTCTATTAAAAGACCCTAGGACTCTTAGTTTGCACACAAGATATATAAGAGAAATTCCTAGAGCTTAAGTTTAAAATTTTCCACCACTTTCTCAAGAGTAGAAATAGTTTGCAACTCTCAATTTTCTCTATGCTTTTGCAAACTCATCGACGTGTTTTTCTTACACATTTTTAAGGCAATTCATGTCTTTTCTAGTCTCTCTATTCGATAATTTTATTCTAATTATTATTGAGAGGCTTAGGAATCTTTGTTGTAAGATTTTATCTTTCTTACACCAGTGCTATTATTTCTGTATTGAGCTTTTCCTCTTTGTTTGGGTTCTAACAAACCCGTTCTTGTACTTAGGTTGAGGTAATTAGTTAATTACCTCTTTTAGTAAATTGATTACCTCGAGGTTGAGCGAATCGAGTAAAAAATCCTAAGCTGGGAGGCATAGGTAGTGGAGTACCCAAGTGTTTATACAAAGGGCGAGATTAGTTTTATAAAATAAGTACTACGTTGTAGTATAGTTGAAATCGCATTGTAAACAAATAAGAATTTTATTACTCGAATGTTAAGTCCGAAGTCGAACACAGGGAGCAAATGGAATTTATTCACTAATCTCAATAAATGTAATTTGAACACTTAAAGTTACTCAAAATCTAATTCAAAATATAATGCAGGAGTTTATGAATACTAAAATGTAGCAATAAAAGAGAGATTGGGAAGAGTTAGATAAAAAGTGGTTGATTGCTTCTTCTCTTAGCTCTTTCTTCAGCTTTCCCTTTAGCTTCTCTTCTTCTCTGCCTTCTCCTTCTTGGCTTCTCTTGTTTCTCTTGTCTGCTTTCTTCCTTCTTTGGTGTTGGCTTCTTTAGCTCTTCTTCTCTTCCTCTTCTTCCTTTCTCTGACTTTGGCCTTTAGCTTCTCTCCTTTCTCTTCTCTTCTTTGACTTTCTCTTCCTCTAGCTCTTTCTACTTTCTTCTTCAGCTGTGCCTTCTTTCTTCTTCTTTGATTTCTCATTCCTGCTTCTTCCTTCTTTCTTGCCTTTGCCTTTTCTTTAGCCGCGCCTAGTCTGCTACAGTACCTCTTCTTCCTTAGCTTCGCTTCTGATCCTTCCTACCTTCTCCTTCCTTCTTCTTTCCTTTAGCTTCCTCAGCTTCTGCCTTCAGCCCTTTGCTTTTCCTTCTTCTCTACGGCTGCAGCTTCCACTTCCTTCTTCCTTTCCTTGCACACACAAGTGTAAAACCTACCCCTACCCTCCCCCGTGTACGCTCTCTCTCTTTTCTCTCTTAGGTTTGCTCTCCCAGAGCCAATCAGGTATTTGGGTTAGGTCAAGCACACTCGGGTCCAGGTGCACCAGCGTGGGTGGTGCACGAGGAGTGCTGGGTAAATGGGTGAGGCAAGCCAGGTCCGCGTAGCATAGGTCGCGGATGAGGTGAGCATATGGGTGAGGGGACGTCACCCCGTGATCGGAGGCAATCAGCTGATAGCATAAATTCACTTTATACCACTTAGCATGCTTCAAACTTTCCGAGGTGGGACTAAAAGTCCCACTCGCTTCGCTTGCACCCACAGGAGGATACTTCTCTCAATTGCTGCAGTTGTGACACTCTCTCAAAGCCATTCCTTGGCTAGATGTATGCACGAGACAACTCCATGCCTCCTGGACCTAGAAACCTGGAACGTAACTACCTGGAGTGACCTTGCGAGCTCCTTCACGTCCGCTCTAATGGCGACGGAGGTCGGACCTACGTTTCAGGAAATACGGCCTTGTGGCCTCATTAGAACACACAAGCAGCTTTGCCGTGGCACGGCGAAGGTGTTGTGGTAGGTGGCTGGGCACGGGGCAGCCTAGGCATACGTGCCTAGGTCGGTCTGCAGCCGTGGTGATGGGTGTGGTCGGGGGGTGCTTATGGAAGGTATGGCAGTCGATGGAGATGGGGGAAGTGATCAGTGGATGGTGGCGGAGGTTCTGAGGGGTCTGGCGAGGTCGATGGGTGTGTGGAGGCAACGGAGACACCTCGCCGGTGGTCTGCCGAAGGTGGAGAAGACGGTGGTGGTCTACGGTGTCGAGGGGTTGAAAATAGAAATAGAGAATGGAGAAATACAGAGAGGAGAGAGGGTAAGAGAGTTAACCTAATTTATTGGAGGAAAGGATAAGGAGAGCGGCTGGCGTGTACCTACCACCGTCGAAGACGAAGGTTCCAGCGGAGGGGGAACGGCGACGACGAAGGGGTGGTTGACCCCAGCACTGGTACGGCGCGATGCGGAGGAAGGTGGCGAAAATGTCTCTGGCACTGGTATTGTGGCAGAGCGACGAGAAGAGGGAGGAGATGTTGTCGGAGCTCACTGGATGCTTGGCTAGAGGAGAAGAGAAGAAATTGGAGGTTGTTCTTCGACCAAACCAAGCTGGAATTGAGCGGTCGGATCTAGGGCTTCTTTTATATGCTTTGGCAGAGGATCTTGTGCTTGGAAGGAAAGCTTCCAAGCGCAAATATCCCCGTTGGAGTAGGAATGTGTGAGAGACCCAAATCTCTCGAGCATTCGCACCTGAGATTGGGTGGGAATCACAGCTTGAGATTGCATTCAGATGAACAAGAATTCCTCATAAAATCTCCCTTTCAAATTCGAGAGGGAGTCTCTGTGGAATCACGGAGAAATCCTCCTCGAATCCTCACTGGAGTAGGACTCCACTGTAATGGCGGAGGGACCTAATTGAAAAGAGCGGCGAGGAAGATAGGGGGTCTTCACAATGGTTTTTAAAAGCTAGGGGTCTAAATGTAATTGGATGGACTATTTTGCAAATTAGGTCAAGGTGACCTCGCCTTAGATACAAATTTTGGTAAAAACCTAATTTAGACCTAAGGAATCTAATGGTGAAGTTGGATTTTAGGTTTGACAACGTTTGACTGGATATTTTACACAAAAACCCAATTTAGGGCAAATATCTGTCTGGGACCCCTATTTAGGTCAAAATAGGTTTCAAAGGCCAAATAGAAGGTTCTAAAATGTAAAGGATATCTTTTCATGAATTTTAGAAGGTTTAGTTTATTTTTATCCTAACCAAAACCTTATTAAATTAAGTAGGTTTATTTTAGGGTTACAGGATGTCATTTAATTCATAGATCTTACATTAACCCTTTTTTGTTTGAACCATCTCACTTTTCATCTTGTTAAGACCAAATGACCTATGTTTAGCCCCTGAGAAATCCCATTGATGTACTGTAATGGTAAAATTGCAGTTTTACCCTTTGTTTCTTATTTTCCTCTCAGAATAGTTATTCCTTGAATTAGGCCCTTCTCTAGGTTATGTAGGAGCTTTTGTTCTCTTTTCTAGGTCAAAATGATCTAGTTAGAGCTCATGATGGTGTTCCCATCATACCCCCATGCCTAGCTTTTGCTAGTCCCTTAGCAAAATTTTAAGGTTTTAACTTCTATTCTAAACCATGAGTTTCTTTCACAATTTATGATAAGTGCTTTTTCTTTTTCTTTTGATTAGGTTAGAATGCCGACAGTAGCCCTAAAGGTACTCAAGTACCAACCAAGATTCGGACCTGACCAGCTTTAGCCTCGGTCCTCCACAAAGGTTTTTAAGGCCCGCAAGAACTATCCTAAGGTTCGTTAGACTCTACGGTTAAAGCACCTGTGCTTGAGACATATTTTATCCTTGGTTCAATTTGCAGTGCATTTTTGTAAGAGAGAAAGACAGAGGATTTATTTGTTTGGAGAGTTTTCTCTCTCTTTTCTTTTTATTTCTAGCTTTGGATTGGCTTCTCAATACGGTCTGTATCGAATTCCTCGTCCCCATCATCAATCCTCAAAGGTCCCTGGCAATCAATGCTTCATGATAGCACCGCCCATGGCAACACCCAGAACCCTGGCTTTCGAGATTTCAAGATAATCCCACCCATTAGTGTTCTATAGCCAAATCCAGACCTTGGCAATTAACATTTCATGATAATGCTGCCCATGGAATCTGAACCAGCAGGGTGCTTACGTGCCCCTGGTAGGATATGTAAATATCCTAGGAGACAAGCACAGAGGAGATGATATGTTGTTATGCATCTTCGAGGGGAATTTCCCGCCACTCCGTGCTGGGAACTCGTCCAAATCAACTTGTGTTGATCGACCGCTCCTAATCTAGGCAACTTTTCTCAGAATATTTAAACGCTTTTGTGTGATTTTGATAGTTATGTGCACTGAACCGAACTGTGTGTGGACTGGGGTGCTTAGGTTAGCGAGCCCCGCAAACCAAAGGTCAGTTAACAAGGCTGAATACTCCCTAAGCCTTAGACCTAATACTTAAGCTTCACATTTTCCCCAACCTTTGAGGATTATCCAGATCTTAGCGGATACTTGAATTTTTAAGCCTAAGAGTCTAGCTTAAAAGGCCTAAGATCAGTGTTCCTACTAATCGCTTTTGTGTCTCTTTAGCACTTTTTTTGTATCTTTTTTTACTTGATGTGGTCTAGAACTTCAATTAATCTCTTAATTTCTTACTAATGACTATCTTGCTTTCTTTTTCATTTTGTGCTCCTTTATGGCACTTTGCTCTTTTCTCCTCATGTTTGTATGGTTTCAAAATTTCCTCTCCCCTCCATTTTTTTTATTCTTTTTCATAATTTTCTTTTTTTCGTATTTTTGACATATGTGAATTTTTTGTGAGAATCCTTCTGACTTTTCTTGGTTTCTGTATGTTTGTACTTTACCACCCCCCCATGCCTATGTTTTGCAATGTCCTCATTGTAAACGGAGGGTGTGAAATAGTATTAGGTCTAAGGACTTAGAACAGGATACATCGGGTGGGTGAATGGGTCGAGAAATGATTGATGCGGATGATTTCAAGCTCTAGTACGTGTGCCAGAGGTTGGATCGGCTGGTCTAAGGCTGAACTTAGGGTGCAGTAGACGTGGAGTACATATGGATAATCAGATGGATCTCAATTTTTTGAAATGACTTGTTGCCGCCCGTTAAGCGCTAAATTCAACACCTTCAGCCGAGCAGAAAAAGGTATGAAGAGGGAGTGGTCAAATCAATAGAGTTTTGTAGAACAAGCACCTTGATTAAGAGCCTGGTTGGTCCAACCAGGTGCTTGTTGAGATCCACAAGTTGATGATGCAGCCCAAACGCTATTAATCTAGTGGGTTGATCAATGTAGATCTGGAGATGTGGAACCCACTATATGCTCTAGAGCTTGAGTGGATGTGGAAGTGTGAATTTGGGTTTTGGTTGAGTCGAATCAGCCCGGTCAGAGTAGGGATCCGTAAAGTAATCAGTGAATGATGCGGAAACCCTACAGGGGTGATTAGAGAATGATGGAGCATGTTTTTCAGTCTGATCAATGTTCGAAACCTTGTATATGTGTGGAGTTGAATCATCTGCAATCATTTCAGTGATAGGGGAATCAAAACAGAAATTGAGTCCGGTTACGGGTTGGGGTTGAAAATGAGTTTTGATAGGTTCTGTATGTTTAGAAGAGGTGGCTACCATGAGAATTGTGTATGAGGTTTCTTCTAGAAAGAAGTTACTGGTGGTTTCATGTAGAGAGTCCTTATAGTAGCTTTCAAAGTCAAAAGTGAATGCCTGAAGAGTGTCTATAGGATGATGGAAATTTGAGTTGAGAAAAGATTCAAATTATGGGTTGTAGTCACTCTCGGCATTTTCTGATTTTGATTCCTGAGGATCGAAAAGAAATGATTCCATGTCACTGGAACCTGAACTTAAATCAGTGATCTCGAGAATCAGGACCTCAGAGTCATAGACGGAGAATGAATCATGTGAATTGAGGTCGTAGATTGGCTTGTTGTATTCAGGAAGTAGAGTCTCTCCGAAATCATGGTCAGATTCGAAATTGTCGGAGATATTGCAAAAATCAAATTCTGAATGAGATTCGAGATCAAAGGTTCCACCACATAATAAATCATATGATGTAGATTTAGCAGCCTGACTAGGGTCTAGCCTGTGTAAATTCTAAGCTCAAAAAGGTGTTCTTCTTTGGTCTACGCTCAAGTTCTAGGCTTGTATGAAAGATCCAATCAACAACCAACTCGTCCAACTCCTCGGTTTCTGTATCGTAAATTGGCATGACTTCCAAAAAATCAATTTGATTTTCTGAGGATGTTGGGGAGGGATATTCATCAAATAGAGGCCCAGAATCATACTCTTCATTGAAAATTTGATCTTCTTCATACGAGGCCTCATATTCTTCCTAATATGTTTTAGATCCAGATTCTAGACTTAGGATGTGGGTTGAATCACTAGAATCTAGATCCGAATAACCTTCAAGGGTCACCTTATCAGAATAAGGGGCGGGATTTACACCCTCGAGAGGTCAGTGCTAATCTCATCATTGTAGGAGTTTTGGAATTCTATGCTTGGTGATCCAGGGTCTAGGGTTGGCTCAACATTGTGTTTCTTACAATTGGAACTTCCCAACCTATTTCAAGATTAGGCATGTTGTATTTCATCTAGGTTGGGAATCCACAACCACTCTGTGCCTCAGACCCATAGTTTGGGAAATCGGTTTGATCCTCAATGCTATTCCAAGATGGTTTATCATCTGTTTGGGGCATGTACGGGTATTTCTGATCGATAATTTATTTTAATAATCTCATCATCTCTTCTCATTTTTCAAGATCATCTTGGTGTTGTTCCCATAGTGCAGGATTTGTCATACATTGGAGGTATTCAAAATTGTGCAATTTTTCTATCTCAATGTATCCTATGATGAGAATGTCTCGGGTTGATCTGTTTGTGGCTTTTGTCAATAAAACTTGGGCACAGTTTATGATGAAGGTTGTGGTTGTTGGTACATTAACCTAAATGTCTTCTACTGGTGTTGAGGCTTTATATTCAATTTCATAGAATTCAAGAGCATCCTCAATCATCCTATCTCTCATGGATCTCTGTGATTCAAGTTTTTTGAAAGGTAGTCCTAAGTAACTAGGCTGCATATTTGGATTAAATGGTGGAATCAAGATGTAGAATCATAATTTGGATCAAGATGTAGAATCAAGTTGTGAAGTGAATAGATTGAAATAGAGAGACCCACTGAAGATTTATGTGTGTGCTCTAAAGAGAAGAGATGAGGGACTGGATGTGTTTTTGACCTAATCAAGGCACCCAAAGACGTTTGGATGACTATGGAGGTTCAGGGTGGATGATACCCCTAGATCGAAAAGTCGTCCACCTGAGAATTACCTCGGCAGCCAGAGAAGGAGAGTTCGACAAAGACCCCTACAAGGTAAAAAGTCCCCACGGGTTACAGGGTTTCCCTCACTTGACCTCTCTTGTCACTGAGATTCCAGGTATACTAGAATGGGGACCTTGACCTCTTAAGTCTACCACTTTTATTTTGAAGGTGCTTAGGGTTTTCACTTGAACTTTAGATGTTTTGGTGTTGTGACCTAATTTGGAGTTTGGTTGACCCAAGGGGTCAACTTCAGCAGACCTGCCTTAAAGATGGCAGAATGATTCTAGGTCAAGACCTGGAAATCACCTTGATTTGACTCCCAGGTTATTAGGTCCAAGATTTTAAGATTCAAGTGATTTTAAAGCTCAATTTTAGGGTTTGTCTTGCTTAGACCTTTTCAATCAATGGCTTGGGTAGCACACTGATGCGAGTGGTTTTGTTTCTTTTTATGCAAGCATGTGTGCACTAGCACTTCAAAAACCCTACTGTAGAAACCCTAATTTGGTTCTATTTTCAATCCTCTTTGCTTTTCACAAAAGTTCTCTTTGAACTTAAAACAAGAAGTGTGTAGTCCACGGAGATTCGAAAATTAAGTGTGATTTCTACTATGCAAAGGAATTTGTGGGGCAGGATCTCTAAAAATCGCTTCAACTTCAATAAGTTTTGAAAAAAATTTTGCAAAATCAGGAAACTTTTGCCTTAAAAAAGGTAATTACTATAGAAAGAAGGTAGTTGATTCCTAATTTGATTACTTCCTTTTGTCTTCCCAGGATTAGGAGATGGATAAGGGAAGAAGAGAGAAGTTACCTACCTTGGAGTGGTTGATTTGCGCAGGAGATCTCCTCATGAAATACCCTGCAAGATCACAGCAAAACAAAATAGGGCAAGTTAGTGTTCAAATATAATCAAAATAATGCAGAGACTAGTGATGAATTGCACGTTGCTCCCTAGCAAAGGTGCCAAAACGTTTATACAAAGGGCGAGATCAGTTTTATAAAATAAGTACTACGTTGTAGTATAGTTGAAATCGCATTGTAAATAAATAAGAATTTTATTACTCGAATGTTAAGTCCGAGGTCGAACACAGGGAGCAAATGGAATTTATTCACTAATCTCAATAAATGTAATTTGAACACTTAAAGTTACTCAAAATCTAATTCAAAATATAATGCAGGAGTTTATGAATACTAAAATGTAGCAATAAAAGAGAGATTGGGAAGAGTTAGATAAAAAATGGTTGATTGCGTCTTCTCTTAGCTCTTTCTTCAGCTTTCCCTTTAGCTTCTCTTCTTCTCTGCCTTCTCCTTCTTGGTTTCTCTTCTTTCTCTTGTCTGCTTTCTTCCTTCTTTGGTTTGGCTTCTTTAGCTCTTCTTCGCTTTCTTTTCTTCCTTTCTCTGACTTTGGCCTTTAGCTTCTCTCCTTTCTCTTCTCTCCTTTGACTTTCTCTTCCTCTAGCTCTTTCTACTTCTTCAGCCATGACTTCTTTCTTCTTCTTTGATTTCTCCTTCCTTCTTCTTCCTTCTTTCTTGCCTTAGCTTTACCTTTGCCTTTTCTTCAGCCGCCCCTAGTCTGCTACAGTGCCTCTTCTTCCTTCCTTAGCTTCGTTTCTGATCCTTCCTACCTTCTCCTTCCTTCTTCTTTCCTTTAGCTTCCTTAGCTTCAGCCTTCAGCCCTTTGCTTTTCCTTCTTCTCTACGACTACAGCTTCCTCTTCCTTCTTCCTTTCCCTGCACACACAAGTGCAAAACCTACCCCTACCCTCCCTCACGTATGCTCTCTCTCTCTTTTCTCTCTTAGGTTCGCTCTTCCAGAGCCAATCGGGTATTCGGGTCGGGTCAAGTGCACTCGGGTCCAGGCACACCAACGTGGGTGGTTCACGAGGAGTGCTGGGTAAACGGGTTAGGCTAGCCAGGTCCGTGTAGCGTGGGTCACGGACGAGGCGAGCATATAGGCGATGGGACGTCACCCCATGAACGGAGGCAATCAGCCGATAGCACAAATTCACTTTATACCACTCAGCACGCTTCAAACTTTCCGAGGTGGGACTAAAAGTCCCACCCGCTTCACTTGCACCCGCAGGAGGATACTTCGCTCAATTGCCACAGCTGTGACACTCTCTCGAAGCCACTCGTTGGCTAGATTTATGCGCGAGACAACTCCGTGCCTCTTGGACCTGGAAACCTGGAACGTAACTACCTAGAGCGACCTTGCGAGCTCCTTCACGTCCGCTCTAATGGCGACGGAGGTTGGACCTGCATTTCAAACAATACAGCCTTGCAGCCTCATTAGAACACACAGGCAGCTTTGCCGTGGCACGTCGAATGTGTTGCGGTAGGTGGTTTGGCACGGAGTGGCCTAGGCTTGCATGCCTAGGTCGGTCTGCAGCCGTGGTGATGGGTGTGGTCGAGGGGTGCTTATGGAAGGTATGGCAGTCGATGGAGATGGGGGAAGTGATCAGTGGATGGTGGCGGAGGTTCTGAGGGGTTTGGTGTGGTCGATGGGTGTGTGGAGGCAATGGAGACACCTCGCCGATGGTCTGTCGGAGGTGGAGAAGACGGTGGTGGTCTACGGTGTTGAGGGGTTGAAAATAGAAATAGAGAGTAGGGAAATACAGAGAGGAGAGAGGGGAAGAGAGTTAACCTAATTTATTGGAGGAAAGGATAAGGAGAGCGGCTGGCGCGTACCTGCCGCCACGAAGATGAAGGTTCCAGTGGAGGGGGAATGGCGACGACAAAGGGGTGGTTGACGCCAGCACTGGTACGGCGACGCAGAGGAAGGAGGCGAAGATGTCTCTGCCACTTGTATTGTGGCAGAGCAACAAGAAGAGGGAGGAGATGTCGCCGGAGCTCGCTGGATGCTTGGCCAGAGGAGAAGAGATGAAATTGGAGGTTGTTCTCCAGCCAAACCAAGCTGGAATTGAGTGGCCGGATCTATGGCTTCTTTTATAGGCTCTGGCAGAGGATCTTGTGCTTAGAAGGAAAGCTTCCAAGCGTAAATATCCTCACCGGAGTAGGAATGTGCGAGAGACCCAAATCTCTCGAGTGTTCACACGAGAGATTGGGTGGGAATCACGGCTTGAGATTGCATTCAGATGAACGTGAATTCCTCAGAGAATTTCCTTTTCAAATTTGTGAGGGAGTCTCTGAGGAGTCAGGGAGAAATCCTCCTCGAATCCTCGTCGAAGTAGGACTCCTCTACTGTAGTGGTAGAGGGACCTAATTGCAAAGAATGGCGAGGAAGATAAGGGGTCTTCGCAATGATTTTTAAAAGTTAGGGGTCTAAATGTAATTGGGTAGACTATTTTGCAAAGTTGGTTAAGGTGACCTCCCCTTAGATTCAAATTTTGGTACAAACCTAATTTAGACCTAAGGAATCTAATGGTGAAGTTGGATTTTAGATTTGACTACGTTTGGCTAGATATTTTACACAAAAACCCAATTTAGGGCAAATATCTGACTAGGACCCCTATTTAGGTCAAAATCGATTTCAAAGGCCAAATTGAAGTTTCTAAACCTTAGAGGATATTTTTCCATGAATTTTAAAAGGTATAGTTGATTTTTATCCTGACCAGAACCTTATTAAATTAAGTGAGTTTTTTTTATGGTTACAGGATGTCATTTAACTCTTAGATCTTACATTAACCCTTTTCTGATTGACCCATCCCACTTTTCATATTGTTAAGACCAATTGTCCTATGTTTAGCCCCTGAGAAATCCCATTGATGTACTGCAATGGTAAAATTGCAGTTTTACCCTTTATTTCTTATTTTCCTTTCATAATAGTTATTCCTTGAATTAGGCCCTTCTTTAGTTTATGTAGGAGCTTTTGTTCTCTTTTCTAGGTGAAAATGAGCTAGTTATGGCTCATGATGGTGTTCCCATCACCAAGTGAGTGGGGAACCACTATACATTTTGTGTCCTTTGTGGTTTCATTATTATTTGTTCAAATCTTTTTGTTATTACTAATATTTACATTTAGTGTGTTAATGCGCATTGCCATTAGATCGCATAGTCATTAGTAGATCCTACAGAACCATCTTGGAAAGCCAAGCATTCATCTAGGGTTCTAATGTGATTTTTGATCTGGTTTAAAGTTCATTTGAGTATTCTAAAAAAATATGTTGATAGTATAAGCATTCATGTATTAGAAGTGGTGTTAGCTTGCATTAAAGACTTGTAAATATATAACTGAGATCCTTTTTCAGCAATTAAAGTTGTTGTTAACTATATAAACCACATGTTAATGAAGGATATGTTGTTTAAATCAAAGTATGAGAGTGATTTTGGTTTCCATTGATATCTGGAAGTTTCTCATAATTGATTCTTCATTTCCAGATTTTTTTGATAACTTCTATGGCATGTAAATGATTTGAAATCCATTGTAAAGCCTTATAGAAGTTTGTTTTCAACATATGTATGGTATTTTATCTGTATAAATGAACAGTTTGAGATTTCAATTATAAATCCAAGATTTTGAAATTGAATCTGATTCTTATGGTTGTCTAGAAGTTACTCATGCTTTACCTTTTCTTTCTTGAACTTTGAATGAGTTTCGTAGGCAGTGAGTTCATTTGTAAAACCTTCATTGAGCCTTATTCTAGTCCAAATTGTAACTACATACAAAATTAAAAATAAATGTAAATAAATAAATGAAAGATGTTTTGAGTGAGCTTAGGGTTAGTTTAGACTTAGGTTTCGAGTCCTTCAGTTAGGAGAACATACCAGTAGAAGTTTAGGTCTTCTCTGGTTTAGAAATAAAGGAACTAATATAAAACTACAAAAAAAGTTGTCTTCCCTCTCTTCTCACTGTTTCTCCCTCTTCCTCTCTCTATAAATCATAAAAATAAAATAAAAATTTGAAAAACTTAAAAAATACCATAAAAATACATATGTACATATTACTTGTACCTGTATATAAGCTTAAATTAAGTGAAATAGTACCTTATTTGTATATTAAGTATATAAATAACTTATATATCTATTATATTTAGTTAGGTAGGTATTTATATTAAGTATACAATATGTATTATAATTATATAATTATGTATTTATTTATATTATATGTATGTAATCCATGTGTAATTGTAAATAACTAAGTATGTATTTATAATCATATTTATACATGTATGTATAACATAAGGTAATTATATTATACAGGAATATATCTTCATTTCTATTTTTTACCTATATATTGTATATAATTATATTCATAAGTTAATTAGGTATATTATTAAGTTAATATAATTTAAATTAGTAATTTAATAAACTATTGAAATAAATTATGTTGTATACATATATATTGTAGTTTAACGTATTATCAATATATTTATAACTTATTTCTACTGTAGAATAGTATTTATACTGTATATATATGTAAATCATGTATTTAAATGTATATAAATCGAAATAAATGAATAAAAATAAATTAAAAATATGTAATAATAATTTAATAATGTATATTAACTAATTTATAAGTCAATTGTGCCATTAATTTATTAATTTGTACTCTAATTAAAGAATTAAGGTTAAAATCAATGTGCATTTTTCACTAACTTCAAGGAATTTTTAAATATATTTATGTATTTAATTATTGTAAATCAACTATACCAATAAGTATCCCTATATATAGGCTACATAACTATATAATTTAATTTTAAAATAATTAAGTATTTATCACATAAATTAAGGCCTAAAATCAACCAAAATCCACGTACAAGCACCGAAATTGGCACCCACTCTTAGTCCCACATTGTGTGTGGACGAACGCCTGCAGCCATTTATAACTTTTGGCTCTCATAAGCTCCCCGTCCCATAGTGATTATGTAAACCCGACTATATTATAGAGAGAGGAGTGAGCTGCGGGACTAGGCCGTAAGCGATCTATGTGGACCTATATTAGCCCAAAATTATGCAAAAACACCTAATAAAAACTATGGGCCCAAGATTAGTTCTAGTCGATCTGGCCCTTAGTGGGCTGTTGATTCTGCGAAGGGTTGGGCTTTCTAATTAAACAAATTTCTGGTTGAGTTAAGTTTAACTTAATGATGTATACACATCTAATTAACCTAAAATGCCTATTTATGCATGTTCCTAGATACATATAAGCATCGTGCATTATAAATATTGCATAACATGCATCATCATGCATTTAGGTTAATTTGGACAAATTGTAAAGTAATTTGCCTCTTATTATGGTAAGGGGACAAGGTGACATCTTTTCAGGGCCTCGGATTGAAGATCCAACCATACAGATCTGATCAAGGCGGCGATTAGAGTCCAATGCCTTCACGATCGCCTCGATCGGACCTTTGCAGCATCAGATGCAATTCAATGAAGATCAGAGGTCAAGGGACAAGGTGGTACAAATCATACCTCAGATAACAAATCCAACCTCACAGATGGGCTTGGATCAACGATTGCAGCCTAACGACGAGAAAATCAACCCAATCTGACATCATGGCACCATCTACAAGCATCGTAAAATGGACGACCTAGATGGTGCCATGTGGCACCATCCAAGCGGCCCACAACCACCGACCTCATCCTTCTTCATCCACGCTTGCGATATCTCGACCGTTGGATTGAGATCCAATGGTCCAGAGCCCACGTGCTCAAATTCAGAAACACAACACAAAGAGGAGGATAGCGCAGCCATCAAGGGCGTTGTGTGGAGCAAAGGGCGTGGGTTTGAATCAGCATGAGCGGATTAAAATCATTGAAGAGAAGGGTGTGTCAAATTCACCTGTTGGATCGGCATCGAACGGCTGATGTAGCGGCAACATGGCACGACCTTGTGTGTTGGATGGCGAGAGTGCTACACACGCACGATCGCAGATTCCCACTCATGATTTGATGCGCCATGGATGAAGTGTGAGTTTAATCCATCTGATCCATCGAATGGATGACTGATGGCGATCTGCGCAGCGCGATCTCAAGTGTTCGATCTCCATCGAACGATCCTCGCAATGTGGCGCTTGGTGAGAGCGACTCAACATCTGAAGACGAGAAGGTGGCAACGTGGCCGCACGAGAGTCATTTGATCAACAGCGAGCGGCTGAGACTGAAGGCGTGGCCTTACTGATGTGTAGCTACAGTGACATGCATGTGTGTCACCAAAGGCCCTACATTTAATTTTAAAGTTTTTAAAAGGACCTTTTTGCCATTGCACCTCACCTATATAAAGGACCCTACGCCCCACATATTCCATCATCCCTTCTTTCATCTCTCAACCTCCCAAAGAGCTAAGAACAACATTCTCAAGCTCACTTTAGTTCTCCCAAGTTATGGGAAGTTCCGTTAGAGTTAAAAATCAAAAATTTCCACTTCTCACCCCCCTTTGCAGAGCTCTCACCAGCTGTCCTCTTTCCCCCATTCCAGAAGTGGATGCCTTGACGTTGATGCCCTACCTCATCC
This sequence comes from Thalassia testudinum, assembly GCA_037157565.1. Taxonomy (NCBI): domain Eukaryota; kingdom Viridiplantae; phylum Streptophyta; class Magnoliopsida; order Alismatales; family Hydrocharitaceae; genus Thalassia; species Thalassia testudinum. Next base: position 91,248,181 of record JAZHRO010000003.1, read on the forward strand.
CCTGCTCTTCCAGATTCGCCCTGCTTCCTTTGTCTTCGCTCTCCTTCCTTCAGGTGTCATCCGTTCAGCTCATCCTCCTAGCATTCGTAGAGGAAGATAGTCTCTCATCCCTTATCTTTTTATCTCTTTTTAAAGTAGATTTTTAGCTTTATAGTTGTAGCAAATAGTTGTAATTGACATTATCTTAGATATAAAAGTTGTTCTTTATCTCTCTCCTCTTGTTTATATTGCAAGTAGATTAGTTGTTTGTAGCCATTGTGAATGTTTCCTTTATAAAGAAAATACAAAAAAAGTATAATTGCAGATATAATCGACGTACCCTCCTGTGTTAGACTTGGGACTCACACGAGTTTCAGTTATAAATATTATTTGGTAGCAGATTTTCTTGCGAACTTGCAACAACTTGGGTTCTTCAAACTCAACTTTTTGCAACGATTTTCTCGCTCATCATTTTGGAATCGTTGCCATGGAGGCAACGGATCCTGATTATTTTCCACATTCCTCGCACTTATTTGATCTCTAACCTCTCTTTTCTTTCTTCTATTGTCTTACAAGTAACTCAACAAGGAATCTTCGAATGGTAGAAAGGAGTAAAATGTGGTTGAAGACCGTTGCAAGTGCTCCCCCATTCTTTCATCCTTCATAGCTTCAATTTCATCACTTTAATTCAAATAGTCATTAACCTAGGTGATCTCATAAACCCTAAGGTTAGTTTGGTTGTTTGGTTGTCACCTCCACCCACCTTACCCTCTGGTTATTAAAAACAATCTTAAAAAAAAATATGATCTGATTGTCGGAATTCTTTACCATAGACATTCATACACCCACAACTTGAGGTACACAACCTCTTCTGATTTTTCTCACTCAACCAGTAACTCAATCTTTGGAACCGGTATGCTCATCAACACATAATTGAGTAGAAATCAAATTAGGTAACCATTTGTGTGCCTAATTCAGTGGTGCATCAAGGCCAATTGCTTGAGTTGTCATCTAAAAACAACTTATCAAGTAGCTTGCACTTTAGAGTTAACATTTAAGGTCAAGTACTAGGCACTCCACCTTATTTTGATTTCAAAGGAAAACATCTTCACTTATGTTTGCAAAACTTGGTGTGACACTTGAACTTGATTGAATCAACCTTAATTTAAACCCTAAAAGATACTTAAGCAGGATTTGAACTCTAAAATCCACTCATCCAAATAATCTTGCTTGAAAACTCTGGTTGTGCACTCACTCACACATTCCAATCAATCAATAAGGGCACAACCCATTTTAAGGGTCCATTACTTTCCAAAAGCCCTATATCCTAAGCATAATATGAAATTGAGTAGACGTCGGCCCTAGGACCCATCAGTTTGTTTTAGGGTATTTCTCAAACTATGATGCGAATTTATGACATTTGCTTTCTCCAGAAGGTGCTAAGTTGGGGGGTCTGATTATCAAATGACCTAAGTAGGTAGGGGTTTGGCATAATTAGTGGCCTTCAGGACACACTCCCTCTACTTCGCCCGCCTAGCTTAACCAGCTTCTGGATTAAGGACAACACAAAATTCATGTTGTGGTTTGAATATATCTTGGAGCCTAGGTTCTTAGGATACCCAATTAAGGACAAGCTTGTATTGTTGTGCTACAAGGTTCTATACTCCAGTCCTTCCGACCCCTTCCTATTTTATGCTTGGAAGGATGTCATTGAATCCCTGTTTGGAAGGACCATTAGACCATTCAAGGAGGCGTGGGTTGAATTTTAGTCAAGTAGATCCCATGGCTGATCAACCACCTCTTCTAGCTCAGAATCAGCGTGAGATGCTGTAAAGGTAGCTGGAATAATTGCAGCAAATGCATGAATGGTTCCAGTGAATGAAATAGCAAGGCACTCAATGCTTGAAGGATTTCTATGATCCTTCAAATTTTGGAGAACGTCCTAGTGTCCAGATTCCAGTCGGTGACATGGAAATTATGCCCCAGGTTTTAAGCCTGATCAAACATTTTCATGGGCTTGGCTCTAAAGACTCGTTTCAGCATTTGGAGGACTTGACCACTTTAGTCCAAACCACTAAAGCATGAAACGTGAACGAGGAGCAGATGAACATGAGGCTTTTCCCCTACTCTCTCAGGGATAAGGCTGCACATTGGTATCAAATGATTGGGAGGCCAATAGCTACCTAGAATGATCTCAAATCAGCCTTCTTGAAGAAAATTTTCCCTGTTGGCGTATCAATGCATTGCGATGGGCAATTACTACTTTCGTCCAGTGGTTGGGGGAACCACTTCATTGTGCCTAGGAGCAATTCCAGAATTTGTTGCAAAAGTATCCACACCACGAGGTACCGAAATGGCAACTAGTGCAAATTTTCTATTATGGGTTGATTGAGCAACTCCATAATCATGTGGATGCTTCTTGCGGAAGCAATTTCCTCAACAAGGATGCAAATAGTGTGCATGACTTATTTGAGGAAATGAGTGAGTATTCTTTCAATCATGCCTCCATGGACACTTTCAACTGGTCCTAGCAACCCAGATCGAATGCTAATAATGTCCAGGACTCTTATTCATTCGATATGGAATTGATTTGAAACAAACTTGATACGGTGGACCAGGTTGCAAAAGGAATGGAAGAGTGGATGGCTGGAAACTCCTCAAACACTTCTAGATCCACTCATTGCTAGAGTTCAGGATTCCATTCTTCATGACCTCCTACTGGATGGGAGTTCATAAATCAATTAGAAGAGGCTCAACCTATGAACCAGCATTACTCGAAACCCCATGGGTTCCAAACTGGGGCATTTGATCCCAGTTTCTTTGATCCTTCTCCTTCTTTCCCACCATCCTCACTGTTCGCAAGTGAAATTGAGGTTTTAAAAACTGCGTTGTTGTATAGCCGAAATCGCTTTAAGAACAAATAATATTTATTACTCGAAAAGGTCCAAGGTCGAACATAGGGAGAAATATGGCAATTTAAAACTCAAGATCACAATTTGAATAAAAAATATAAGAGATTGCAATAATAATAATGATAGGTATCAATGTGCAAAAATAATGGAGTAAAATGGTGATTTGAATCTCCAATTGCTCCTCACAAATAGCAACTAAATCAACAGTATCAATAAAGCCTCAAATATATGCAATCAGACGATCTAGGCTTGTATCAGGCAGCTTAAATAGCCGGTGGCTACAATGCTTCCAAGAGACTCAAGGGTCGCTTTTCTCTTCTACTCTCTTTCTCTTCTCCTTTTGATGTAAACATGTTTATATTACATAAAATATCTATTTCTGCATGTTCTTAAGCATAGAATTGCATTATATACAATAGATATTGCATAACATGCATCATCTTGCATTTAGATTAGTCTGAATAAAATGGAGGTTAATTGTCTCTTTTTATGGTCAGGGACAGGGCAACTTTTTATCGGGACTTTGGATCGAAGATCCAACCGTACAGATCTAATCAAGGTGACGATTGGAGTTTAACGACTCCAAGGTCGCCCTAACCGGATATCTGTAGCATCTGATAGAGACCGAGGAACCCTGGAAGATCAAGGGCCAAGATGGTGTTAATCCACACTTCAGATGACAAATCCGACCACACAGATAGGTTCGGATCGATGATCGTATCCTAATGGCGCAAAAATCAACTCAATCTGATACCTGTGGCACCATCTACATCACCTAGAAGATGGACGGCCAAGATGGCGCCACGTGGTGCCATCTCGACTGCCCAACCGACCGCACGCACCAGCTGAAACCCTTCGCACCAGCGCTTCTCTACCGTTGGATCAAGACCCAACGACTGCAAGGCGTGCATGCTTGAGTTAAGCGCTCGACACAAACGCGCCCGTAGCACGTTGTTCCAGCACCTTAATGCGGCGTTGAGGTGTAGGATCGAGCCCCCGCACACCTCAAATTGGAGCAGGCATGAGGGCGCGATCGACTGCCTGATGAATATTCAGTGGCTGTGCGCACTGATTAGCCCATAGTTGTGGGCTATTTAAGTATTTAAGTGCCTACACATTAGGTTAATTCTAACATTTATTTAGTATAAATTAGGATGTAAATAGATTAATTCATAGTTTTAATCTAATTACATAATCCATACATTGCATTCATATCTTAAGTGCATTTAGAATTAGCTTAGAATAGCATTCATCTAATTAGATAACCAATTAGGTATATTGTTTTTATTAACATAGAAGTTGAGGGTCTATACATAAATAACCCTAATATTTTAATAATATTTTCTTTATTCGTCTTCTTTCAGAACGGCTGGCTGCCGCTCCAACGCCCGCGTGATGCAGTGAAAGCCATTCAAGGGGGAGCGGATACGGTGGATCTGGTCGGCGGCTGATTTCAAAATTGTTCAAGACACTACAAAAGGAGCACGGAGGCAGCCGAGCTCAGGAGGCCTCCGCCACCGACCCACCACTGTGCAGAGAGAACCTCTCTCTTCCACTCCACACTACCGGCCTCTACCGTGGCGGCGAGTCTCCACCACCGTGGGTGTGTGGTGTGACAGGCCACACCGCCATCTGGAGCTTGCCCGCATTACCGTGAGCACATCAGCGTGCATCTCCCTCGCCGTCGTCACCAACCACCACCGCCGAGCCACTGTGCAATCACCCTTTCAGTCACTTAAGACGTCCGGGAAATTTCCCGGACGTCTGAAGTCCACCCCACTCCAGCAGCAATCTCCGTCCTCTCACTTCACTTCCACCACCCACGCCGCAGCAGCCCGCTCATCTCCAACCGCATGCAAGGCGTGCACAACCTCCAGCCCTCACGCCCGCTCACGCCACCTTCCCTGTGCCTGCAGCCTTCGCCATCTCCACGCGCAACCACCGGCGCACCCGTCTGAAGTCCACTCGCAGCACCTTCCCGCACCGACTGCAGTGCGTGCCCCACCATCTGCAACAGCACCTGCAGAACCACCCCCCTACGCCCTCTCGCCAGCAGTCCCGCGGACGCCTCACTACACACGCCCTCTTCCCCGCGCCTGCAGACCACCGCAGCCACGCCTCCGCGCGCCAGCGCCCTCAGCAGACCCTCCGCGCGCCCACGCACAGCCATCTGCAGACCGCCCAACCGACCACCGCTCACTTCACCGCACACGCCAGCCGCAGCAGCCACCCCTGCAGCAGCAGCAGGCGGCGGACTTCACGCCAACCGGCTGCGTAAGCTGCCGGCTGCAGCACCTCCGCCGAAGCTCGTCCGGCCACCTCCGACCGCCGCGCGACTCGCCGCCACCACCGATTCGAAGCCCTTGATCCAAGGGACCTCCTCCGAGCTTCCCACGCCCAGCCATCGGCTCCTCGTTGCGCAAGACAACGGGGAAAAATTCCCCTGTTTTGCTACAGTAAAACGTTGATTAAAATTTACATTTTCTGCCATTGCCACATTTTATTCATATTCTATTCACTCTGCATTGCGGAAAATATCCTGTAGTTTCTCATAATTGCCATTTCAGCATTATTTCTTGCTTAAACCTTAATCTAAAGGCAATCTTGGCTAGGTTCTTGTCCAAATTGACTCCGAACAAACATTTTTAAGTGGCGCGAATTTTAATACGTTATTGTCTCCCTGTGGATACGACCCGCTCCTCTGCGAGTGGTTATTTCTTGTTAAAAATTGATTAGTCGATTTTTCCACCACATTAAACTACAAATGACTTAAAAGCGAAAGATCGACCGATCAATTGGCGCCGTTGCCGGGGAGGCAACAGACGTAATAATTTTGCCTAATTTTAGTTTGATTATTTGTCAATTGCACAGAGATTTGACCATCTATTATTTTCTTTTCTGTGCGAGAAATTTTGTGCAAGAATCAGCCACTGTGAGAGGCGACCCTTGACGTCGCCAGATGAGAAGTGGACAAGCAATTTTGAAAGGAGGAGAAGGATGAGGACGCGACGGACACCACTGTATTTAATCGCTAATTTAATTAGAATAGAATTAAGACTGAAGACTTAATTTTTCATTACAATTAGTTTGAAACCCTTGTTCTGGGGCAAATTTTGAGGGGTTTGTTCCCTGATTTTGTTTTGGACCCGTGTTGGGTAATTTTTGGGAGCCTGTTCCCTTTTCTTTAGATTTAGGTTTATTTTTTTTATTATTATTATTTCTTTTATTTGCTTGTGCATAAGTAGTTCTAAAAAAAATAGAAAAAGAAAAAAAATGAGCTGCCTGCTAGAAGCTGCCTGCCCTAGGACGAACCATTTAGGTCTGTATGAGCAGCCTCTAGATTTGCTTTTCTGCATTGCGTACATTTTTGCATCGAAGATCGCTGGAGGCAAGGTACGCATTCTCTTACTTTGCATCCTATTTTTGATCACGCATTGCATTTGGGATTTAATGCGAAGACCACCTAATCTGTACTGAATAAATCTAACAAGTGGTCACATTCTTTTTTTAGAAAAAGGACTAGTTAAAGGAAGGACATTTTAAAAAACCAAGGATTTCATTTTCAAACTTGGCGTGCGATTCAAAGTTCAAAATCTTTTACGGTATATGCACACTTATTTCACTTGCACCACGGCACGCTTCTAGACACTCCTTAGGTTTGGAAATACTAGGACAAGAGCCCTCCTTTCGTTGGATTCTGAAGTGTTCGGAACTTGAGATCAAAGGTTTTGTAAATCCAAAGAGGGGGATACCCTGTCACGGATTTTTGGGGGTAGTTGAGGAGCACCGCGAAAGCACAGCTTCAAAGGAAGGCTTAGGACTACTTGCATTCCTCGATCTTCCGTCTTTGGATTTACTTGACCATTTGAGATTTAGGGAAGAACACCTAAGCTCCAACTAGGTCTTTTTAGGCGAGCCGTAGGTCGACAATAGGCGCGTAAATTGATTGAACAAATTGTATTGTCACCTGCAATCTGACTTAAAATCAAAAGCCTAAATTGGGAAAGACCTAAAAGGTCCTTTTTGAATTGTGTCTTGCTTGGGGAATTCTGATTGAAGTGTGAGTTAGAATGGACCACATTGATTTTCATCCTTTCACATCTTGCCCACACCCTCACCCCCACTTTGCATCCTTCGATCCCAGACGCCGAGATGGTCCATTCCTTGATGGACATAATGACAATCATTGGGATCCGTTTTACTCCTATTATAGGAGTATTGGCCTAGTTAAGCCCCAAATTAGTGAGCAGAACTCAGGAGAGGGATTTGCTTTGCCCAATATCTCACATACCAAAGAAATACCCAACCCACCCTCCCTGAAAACTTATAATGGTTGGACAAACACTCCTGGGTACTATAAGCCTGAGCCTGACTTCTCTTATGATAAAAATGACCTCTCCTCTTTGAAGATGGAAATACAGAAAATGCAAAATGAAATGAGTGAATTGTTAGGAGAATCTTTGAGAGCAGGCCAACAAGAAAGAGATGAAATTAGCCACCCAATCTGCCCCATTGACGATGACGTACACCCCTCTACAATAGATGCATCTCCCGTGGGAAAGCTACACTTTAAGTTGAAGGGAAATTCTGGGGAGAATAGCTGCTTTTCGAGGATCGATTTTGAAACCTCCCCATTAGATGACACTTCCTTGAGAGATCTACACTTTAGGTGGGAGGAAAATACACATGAAAGTAGCTATGCATTGGATGAAGAAAGGTGGCAACCCGAGGAAGATGATGATAAGGTTGAGTATCCACCTGATTTATATTGGAGTCAAAAGAAGGGAATGATGGTACCATTGGAAGACCTCGACCCAGATGATAGTATTTTCGTGACATTTGATGAAGTGGGTAAAAGTCAAGTTGTTAATCCTACCCTCCCTTCTGATCACGATATGGAACTCAAACCCACCCTTAGGGAACCTAACCCTAAAGAAATTGACCTATCTGAGGAGTCTGATGTAACCAATGTAAATAATTTACCTCAGATAGAGCACCCTAGGGGATCTGCTGAGATATTAAATGATTCTAGACCTCGGGTACATGATGAATTGTGTGATGAGGAGGAAGATGAATTATATGAGGAACCTACATTCAAGATTTGGAGTGACACTAAGGGTGATTATGTCTTATTTGAAGAGTTAGCCCCTGAGGATGTCACAAATTTGACCAAATTAGGTTTCCTTGGCACACCCATTGATGATATTTCTCCTCATGATAAAATGATGGAAAATTTGGAAGCAATTTCTAAGATTTATGTGGATTCACATATAGACTCCGGGGAAGATTTGAGTAAAGAACAAAAACCCGGGGATGACATTGATAGGATAATCCCTAGATCTGTTGCTTCCAACCTGCCTTCATTCACTTCGAAGTCACCCTCTGATTCGCTTATATCTGAAAGCGAAATTGTGACTCCTGATGAAGAGCAGGAAGATCCACGTGATGGTGCAAGGAATGCTAGGGATGAAATTGAGGATTTAGAAAGAGTGTTTGGGATGGACACCAAGCTGATTAAACCCAACCTAGATCTTATGGCCATCCCACAACCTCGTAACTTGGACACCCTAGACGATCCTTGCCTTAGAGAATTGCTCATTTTTGTTCTGACTAGGGGGCTTAACAGACCAATATTTTCTGTAATGGAGTATCGGGTATGGATTGATGATTTCTTTAGTCAATCCATTACCCTAGGGGTTTATCTCTATACCATTCCTTCCCCATTCTTTTTGGAGGAACCTTGTCATCCTACCCCTACCCCTTTGGAGGTTATTTTAACTGTTTATCCTTTAGAACCTCTTCTGGTGACCTGGGAAGATTTCATTCCCATTTTAGTTGGGCGAGCATTTGCTATCGGGATTCATCATCAGCTCGCCAACATCCTAGGTTACCTATTTTCTAGGCCAACTTTGCTTTGCTCATTTTTAGGGCCTATTTCTGCAATTCTTGAACCTGATTTGCAGGTTCTTCGGCTATTCAGCCCAGCTTTGACCCAGGTAATATCCTTCTATGCAATGTGGACATTGCAGATTTTAGGCATGGGGGGGTGTACTTGGGGATATACATAGCATAATTGCATACATTTGTACATATAAAAAAAAAAAAAAGTTTTGAGCTTAACTGGCTAAGTCCTGCATTCTTAAGCAAATCAGAACTCTAGCGTAGACTAAATTAATTCTAGGGTCAAACTTTAGAAGCTAAATAAGCTACTAGCTTTAGACCTTTAGGGTCCTTTGTGGACTTAAAAACTTAAGTAGGAGTTAAGTTGCGGACCATTCTTCAAGAGGTTGAGGAAGGGAAGCTAGGGTTTGAGTCAAAAGGTGGGGTAGTACCTGGAGTCTTATTCTACCTTTTGGTTTACGGGTCCTTGTAACCCAAGCATCCAAATTTTTCACACTTGGTCTGGTAATTAACTTAATTTCTGAAAAGAGATTTGGTTCTCTTAGTTTTGGCTTAAGAGAGGCTTGAAAACACATTTTGATTGGAAGAGTTCCCGCCGCAGGAGAGGTGGAGTATATACTCACCTTGAGGATGCGATGGTAACATATTACCTCCTCGGCGCTTGTCTCTTAGGATATCCATCCTACTGGGGGCATGTAAGCGCATTGCGCGGTTCAGGTACCATGGGCGGCCCTATCTCGAAGTGCCGATTGCCATAGGCCTGAATTCGCTTAAGAAATCCATGGGCGATACTATCTCGAAGTGTCGATTGCCAGGAGTTCTTGGGGTCGTTATGGGCGGTGCTATCTCGAAGCATCGAAAGCCAGGCACCCTTCGAGGTATGGTAATGGGGACAATGAATCCAACACAGACCGTGTTGATAGCTGATCTGAGGTTAGACTTAGAAGAATCAAACAAAAAAAAAAAAAAAAAAAAGGTATATATATTAAAAAAAAAAAAAAATTCTTCCTTTAACTCAAATAACTCGGACCAATGCAAAAGCACGGATGCTTTAATCTCAGGGATCAATAAACTTTAGGGTAGAGTCAGAAATCAAGGAAACTTGTGCTTGCAACTCGTCTTTAGCCGACCTAGTCTGTAACTTAGCAACTACTTAGGAACCTTGAGTTTAGAACCTGAACTTAATATGCTTCTGAAGGAAGACTAAGTGAGTTGACTAGTCTACTTAGAGTGCTAGGTTTCGCTTAATTTTGCTAGGGACTAGCAAAAACTAGGCATGGGGGTATTTGATTAGCCCATAGTTGTGGGCTATTTAAGTATTTAAGTGCCTACACATTAGGTTAATTCCAATAGCATCCACGTGCCATCTGACGCCTCGCATGAAGCGGGATCTTACGTGTTGAGGCACGCGGATGAGGCGCGGCAAGGAGTGCTCTCAGCCGTTCGATCTCACGATTGAACAATCGAGATCTGATAAACGTGAACGCGCGTTGAGGCACTGGGAGGCGAGCAGGCACGCGTGCGTCGCCCACGAAGGCCACGTTCAGGCCTTTAGTGACGGATTTATCCATCACTAAAGGTCATGAATTAATGATTTTCAACATGTAATGACCAAAATGTCCTCACTCCTTGCAACTATAAAAGGAGACCCCCTCCATACAAATTTCTGATCCCTTCTCTCCTCTCCCTCTCCAAAGCTCAAGAGAAGCTTGTCCCACACCCAGGATGCACCTCAAGAGATAAAGTCAAATTTTTGCCCCCATTTCGGAAGTAGATCCTGCAACGATGACGACGTGCTACCTCATTCTTGTTTTTCCTGCCTTGACCTCCTTCTTCCCACTCCGTTCTTCATCTTCCAGGCATCATCCCATCTGGCTCGTCCTCCAAGCGATCGTCAAGGAGGATAATTTCTCTCTCCCATTCCTTTTTCTTACTTTCTAGAGTAGAATTTTCTTGCTTTCTAGTGTAATAGTTTTCTTGCTTTCTAGTGTAATTTCTCGCTTACTTAATTGTATAAACATTTTGAAGTATCAAGTGAATGTTTTCTCTCTCTTTCTCTCTCTTATTCTGATTATTTATAGTGCTTCATTGTAATTACTCCACTTTTTAACAAGAACACAAAAGAAATATAATTACGAATTTAAATCAACATAGCCTCCCTGAGTTTGACCCGAGATTTCTATTCCAGTATAAATTGTATTTGTTGAACCCAAGTTCTTCGCTTTTCAAACTACAATGATAGGTTTTCAAAACCAAATTCGATAGTGTAGTAACCTGACGTTTCAACATTTTGGCGTCGTTGCCGAGGGAGGCAACGATTTTCGATCTTCTTTTCGCATTTCACGCACTTTATTATCTTTTAAGTTGCTTTCTCTTGTGTCTATTATTTTGCAGAGACCTCTATCAGGGAATCGTCAAGTAGTAGACTGGAGTAAAGTGCAGTTGAAGACGACTATAAGTGCTCCCCATTTTTCCCCCTCCATAGATTTCATTTGTCACATTAAATTCAAATTCCAATTAACCTAGGTGTTTGCATAAATCTTAGGATTAGTTTGGTTGTTTGGATTTCCACTCACACTCATTTCACCCTCGCTTTTATAAAAAAAATAAAAAGATAATTTTGTGAGGTAACTTTCAACAGACACACAACATACACCCAAATTCAAGGCACTTAACTTACTTGATTTGCTTCTACTCAACCGGGTTTTGATCTGTGGAACCGGTACACACAAATCAACACATAAAAGAGTAGAAATCATTCTAGGTTAACCATTTCTGTGTGCCTAACCTAGCGGTGCAGTTGTGGCTAGTTGTTTGAGTTGTTTAGGCTACACCACTCAACCTAAAATCAACTCATCAAGTAGCTTCTTCTTAGGGTTTTCAATCTAGGTTCATACCAGACACTCCACTTTATTTTTGGTTTTAAAGGAAAGTAATCTTCACCCGTACTTGAAAACCTTGTTTGCCTCAAACATGATTGAAATCAACCTAATTCTTGAGAACCTTGTTTGCCTCAAACATGATTGAAATCAACCTAATTCTAAACCCTAAAAGCTACTTAAGAAAGATTTGAATATTAAAATCTACGCATCACAAATAATCTTGCTTGAAAACTCTGGTTGTGCATGCACTTACACAATACTCAATCAATCATTAAGGGCACAACCCATTTTAAGGGCCAATCACATTCCATAAGCACTACAATCCCAGGCCTCAATAAAATCAAGTAGACGTTGGCCTTAAGGACTGATTTGCTCTTTGGGACCTAGTCTGAGATTGTTTATGATTAACCTACTTGTACTGATTAATCTGATGTCTAACTAGGGGAGTAGCGTCAAACAACCGCGGCTGGGGGGTCACTAGGAACCAGAGGCGCAAGTCGAAGGAAGAACCTTCTCCCCAGTCCCTTCTTCTAACTGGTTGGATTGAGTAGACACAAGTAGAGCAAATCATTTATAATCTTAAGATGGGTTTTGGGAGTCTGTTGATCTTAGGCTACCCCACTTAAGGACAGGCTTGCTTTGTTGTGCTGCAGGGTCCTTATCCCTAGTCCTTCTGACCTTTTCCTACTTTATGCTAGGAAGACGGTCATTGAATCCCCGATTGGAAGGACTAGAGTATTCTAGGAGGCGTAAATTGGATTTTCGTCAAATTGATACCATGGCCGATCAACAGCCTCCTTTGCCTTGGGATCCACAGGAGGAATTTCGAAGGCAGCTGGAACAAATGCAGAGAATGCAGGGCACTTAGCCCTTGAAGGATTTTTATGATCCTTCAAATTATGGGGAACATCCCAACATCCAGATTCCAGCCGGAGACGTAGAAATCAAGCCCCAGATGTTAAGCCTGATCAAACATTACCATGGGCTTGGCTCCGAAGACCTGTTTCATCACTTGGAAAACTTGACCACTTTGGTCCAGACCACTAAGGCAAGAAATGTGAATGAGGAGCAAATGATCATGAGGTTCTTCCCCCACTCTCTTAGGGATAAAGCCACTCATTGGTACAGGACTATAGGAAGACCAATTACAATTTAGAATGAGTTGAAATCGACCTTTCTGAAGAAATTCTTCCCTGTCGGACGTACCAATGCTTTGAGACGGGCAATCACTACCTTTACCCAGCGGCCGAGGGAGTAGTTTCATGTGGCCTAGGAGCGATTCCAGGTTCTATTGCTGAGGTGTCCACACCACGAGGTGCCGAAATCACAACTCGTGTAGATCTTCTACCATTGGTTGACTGAGCAACTCAGAAATCATGTGGATGCTTCTTGCAGAGGCAATTTCCTCAATAAAGACGCAGATAGTGCACACGATTTGTTTGAGGGTGAGAATTCAATCAATCATGCCTCCATGGATACTTTTAACCGATCCCAGCAGCCCAAATCAAATGTTAATGAAGTCCATGACTCCCATTCATTTGATATGGAATTGATTTGTAATAAACTTGATAAGGTGGACTTGGTTGCTAAGAGAATGGAAGAGTGGATGGCTGGAAATTCTATGAATAACTCTCGATCCACTCAATCCCAGAATTTGGGATTCCATTCGTCGCGAGCTCCTTCAAGATAGGAGTTCGTGAATCAACTCAATGCGACTCAACCTATGAGTTAGCATTATTCGGGCCCCACGGGTTCCAAACTGGGGCATTTGATCACTGTTTTTCAGATCCTTCCCTTTCTTTCTCTCCATCCTCACCCCATGAGGATGTTTGTGCTGTACAGGAGAACGTTAGATCCAACCCCTACTTTAATGCTTACAATCCGGGTTGGAGAAACCACCCTAACTTCTCCTGGAAAAGCCCAGGGCAACAGACTCAATTCCGACCCAGCAACTATGCTTCACAACGACCAATGGGTTAGGGTCATGTGTATACTCAGTTGCCCCCAAATCAGTTCAATCAGCCAGCTTGGAATGCCCATCAACCTGTAGGGCAGTCTAATTTGAACTGACAAATGGTAGAGATGTAAGGATCCATGCTCCAGCTCATACAGCAAATGAAAACCTTGATGAACAACTTGCAAATAGTGCTCATAGCTAACTCTCGTCAACCTGGATCTCTACCATCTCAACTCGTACCCAACCCGTGAAATATCATGAATCTAGGCAACCAAGCCTATGGGTATGGAAATCAGAGGGACCCATATGCACATGCTCAGGTGGTTGAACAAGGTCCTTCCTCTTCTTCTTCTTCTGCACATCAACAATTCTTGGCTAATCAAGCCCCTCCAATCTTTCCTAACCCTCCCTAAGACACAAACTCTTTTGCATTTGCAAATTCTATTACCTTGAGGAATGGTAAACAAACTTAGGATCCATAACCACACTATTCTGATTTACCGAATCCTAAAGAACTTGAGGAGAGAAAGGAGAATTATGGAGAAGAAATCAAGACTCAGGAACCTGATTCCAAAGATCTGACTCATGTTCCTTTTCCTGAAGCCTTGATCAAATCAAAGAAGAAGAAGTCTGTTGATAGCAATGAGGAGCTTCTGAATATTTTTAATAATGTTGAGATCAATATCCTGCTCCTTGATGCTATCAAGCATATATCAGCTTACGCGAGATTTTTAAAAGATTTATGTACACAAAAGTGTAAGTTGAGAGAATCTATTCCGAGGAAGGTGGTACTCTCTGAGCAGACTAGTTCTATTATCCTGCACCACCTCCATCAGAAAAAGAGAGATCCAGGTTCTCCATTAATTCCTTGTGTCATTTGAGATTACACTTTTGATAGAGCACCTCTGGATCTAGGTGCATCCATCAACCTAATTCCGACTTCTCTTTACGAGAAGTTTGGATTAGGTGAACTTCAACCGACTTCAGTGACGCTACAGTTAGCGGACCACTCGGTCACAAATTTGCGAGGTGTTATTGAAGATGTTATAGTTAAGGTCAAGGATTTCTATTTTCCTGTAGATTTCCTTGTCCTTGACATGGATGTACCAAAAAATCTAAGGAACACACCCATCATTCTAGGGCATCCATTCCTGGCTACCGCTAAGGCCAACATTAACTTTGAAAGCGGTAGCATGGAAATCACCTTTGGGGATCAGCGAATGAAATTGAATATTTTTAAGGTGATTAATAAATTTGAGGATTGTGGATTTATTGAGGAACTTGAGGAGGATAATGTGAACAATGAAACTTGTTTGATGGTTTCCTCAATTGAAAGTTCCTCCTTTGATGATGAATTGGACCCGCAACAGATGTAAACACATTTACACTACTTAAGATGTCTATTTATGCATGTTCTTAAGCATAGGATTGCATTTCATGATATAAATATTGCATAACATGCATCATCTTGCATTTAGAGTAGTTTAAATAAAATGTAGGTTAATTGTCTCCTTTTATGTGCTTGGATAGGGCAAACTTTTTATCGGGAACTCGGATCGAAGATTTAACCGTATGGATGTGATCAGGGAGACGATTGGAGTTCAACGACTCCAAGATCGCCCTAATTAGGAATCCGTAGCGTCAGATAGTGATCGGGGAACCCTAGAAGATCAAGGGCCAGGATGGTGTAAATTCACACTTCAAATGACAAATTCAACCTCACGGATGAATTCGGATGCACAATCGCAGCCTAATGATGCAAAAATTGAGTCAATCCGACATCCGTGGCACCATCTACAACACCCAGAAGATGGGCGGCCAAGATGGCACCACGTGGCGCCATCTCGATCGCCCAAACGATCGCATGCAATAACTGAAGTCTCCGCATCCGCTCTCTCTTCGCCGTTGGATCTCGATCCAACAGCTGTGGACAGCTGCGCCTAAAAGCGTCTGCTCGACCATCCGCGCCCCGTAGCGCAGCGGTCGAAGGCGATATCGCGAGTTGCAGCCGCGGGTTCGAGCCGCAGCAAAGGGGAGAAGGGCACGGGTGAGCGAGCGTGGGTGTGCGTCAAATCACAATCCAACGACCGCGCACGCCCGATAGCATTCATGCGCTATTGCACGCGCAGCGTCACGCGGCATCGTACGCGCTGGGCGGGCGTGCAACAGCGGGCGAAGGTGCATCTTAAGCCGTCCAATTGCGAATGGATGAACGTGGGCGGGCGTTGAGAGTGTGCAGCTGAGGAGGCGCGTGTGGGGAGCGCCCACTACACCCACGTTGGGACTTTAGCAACGGTTTTATCCGTCACTAAAGACCCCTTATTTAATGTTTAAAGATGTAATGACTAATTTGCCCCACACCTTGCAACTATAAAAGGAGACCCCCTCCACATGAAATTCTCATCCCTTCCTTCTCTTCTCTACCTCTCCAAAGCTCAAGAGAAGCTTGTCCCACACCCGGGATGCTCCTCGCGAGGTAAAATCCAAATTTTTGTCCCCCTTCGGAAGTGGATCCCACGACGACGATGGAGTGCTGCTCTGTTCCCATTCTTCTGCTTCATCCTCCTTCGTCCTGCTCCATCCTCCTTCGTCTAGGCATCGTCCGGTCTGGCTCGTCCTCCAAGCGATCATCGAGGAGGATAACTTCTCTCTCCCATTCTTCTTTACGGCTTTTCTATTGTAGAATTTTCCTGCTTTCTAGTGTAGCTGATTTCCCACATTCTAGTGTAATTTTTATTTGGTTTGATTATATAAATATCTTGAAAGATTGAATGCATGTTCTCTCTCTCTCACTCTCTTTCTCTCTTTCTCTCTCTCTTCCTTTTAGTCTGATAGCTTCATTGTAATTATATCGTCTCGCTTTTCAAAATTTCTAAAAAAATATAATTGCGAATATAGATCGACATAGCCTCCCTGTGTTCGACCCGGAATTCAAATTTCGGTATAAATTTTATTTGTTGAACACGAATTCTTTGCTTTCAAGCTACAATGACAAGGTTTTAAAACCAAACACGTTAGCGTAGCAATTCGAGCGTTCAACATTTTGGCGCTGTTGCTGGGGAGGCAACGATTCCCGATCTTCTTTTCACATTTCTTGCACTTTATTATTTTCTAACTTGATTTCTCTTGTGTCTATTGTTTTGCAGAGACCTCCATCAAGGAATCAACAAGCGGTAGACTGGAGTAAAGTGCAGTTTAAGACAACTGTAAGTGCTCCCCATTCTTCCCCCCTCCATAGATTTCATTCGCCACATTAAATCTAATCCACTCACATTCATTCCACCCTCATTCATAAAAAAAATAACAAAAAGATAATCTTGTGGGTTAATTTTCAACAAACACACAGCACGCACCCACATTCAAGGCACTTAATCAACTTGATTTGTTTCTACTCAACCGGGTTCTGATCTGTGGAACCGGTACACACAAAGCAACACATAACAGAGTAGCAGTCATTCTAGGTTAACTATCTTTGAGTACCTAACTTAGTAGTGCAATTATGGCCAATTGTTCGAGTTGTTTGGGCAGCACCACTCTATTTAAAATCAACTCATCAAGTAGCTCCTCCTTAGGGTTTTCAATCTAGGTTTACTCCAGGCACTCCACTTTCTTTCTGATTTTAAAGGAAAACAATTTTCACCCGTGTTTTACAACTTGGTTTGCCTAGAAACTTGATTGCAATTCACCTAATTTGAAACCTTAAAAGCTACTTAAGCAAGATTTGAACATTAAAATTCACGCATTACAAATAATCTTGTTTGAAAACCCTGGTTGTGCACGCACTTACACAAATCTCAATCAATCATTAAGGGCATAACCCATTTTAAGGGCCCATCACATTCCATAAGCACCATAATCCCAGGCCTTAATAAAATTGAGTAGACGTTGGCCTTAAGATTTGATTCGCTCTTCAGGGCCTAGTCTGAGATTGTTTTGATTAACCTACTTGTACTGATTAATATGATGTCTAGCTAGGGGAGTAGCATCAAACGACCGCTGTTGGAGGGTACACTAGGAACTCAAGGCGAAAGCCGAAGGAAGAACCTTCTCCCCAGTCCCTCCTTCTAACTGGTTGGATTAAATAGACGCATGTAGAGTAAATCATTTATAGTCTTAAGGTGGGTTTTAGGAGTCAGTAGATCCTTAGGCTACCCCAATTAAGGACAGCCTTATTTTGTTGTGCTGCAAGGTCCTGATACACACCAGTTTATCGTCATTCTTATGCATTAAAACAAACCTAGCTCTTAGGATTTTACTCTGCAAACGGGTTTTTGGGTTGCATTAAGGCATAAAATAGGTTAGGCATGCATTGCATTTTTTATTGTCCTTTTAAGATGTTTTTGTCAGTGTTAGGGATGTACAGATATATAGATCCCTAAAACCCTAGCACTCAAGAAGGCAAATGGTGAAGGAGAAGCCCAGACTAGCTGGAACTCAGCCTAATCCAGCTCACCTCAGCTTGATCCAGCTCACCTCAGCTTGATCCAGCTCACCGCAGCTGGAACCTAGCTTACTTGAACTACGGTTAGCTCATCCCAGCTCCATTTAGCTAATCTCAGCTGGATGGAAGCTCAAGAGAGTTCACCTTAGCTCACCTTAGCTCAAGTCAGCTCAAATCCAGCTCAACTTAACTGAGTATAGCTCATCTCAGCTCCCACTAGTCCACAGGGAGCTCTAGCTAGCTCAGCTAAGTTGACAGGAGTTCACCCCAGCTCAGATCCAGCTACATCCAGCTCCACTCAGCTCCAGCCAGCTGAAGAAGAACTCATCCCCGCTCAGGAAGCTCAAGTCCAGCTCCCGGGGACTCAGCTTAGCTCAACTCAGTTGAGCTAAGCTACCTTAGCTGCCTCAACCAGATTGATTCTCCCCGGGAGCACCAGACCCAGCTCACCTTAGCTCATTATGGTAGAAGCTAGCTTACCTTAGCTCGGCTTAGTAGCTAGCAAAGAACTAGCAAGCTAAGCCAGCTAGAATAGCTCCATGCCAGCCTCTTCAGCTGCAGCCAGCTCCAATTTCAGCTCCAGACTTCTCCTCCTCAGCTCCTCCCTCCAAACTCTAGCTCCAACACCTTCTCCTCTACTCCTCCATTAGCTAAGCTAGCTTAGCTTATCTTAGCTTAGCTTAGCTATGCTCCAACTTCCTTGGCTTGTACCACCCCAAAAACCCACCGAACAACTCCACCGAACTAGCTCCACCTAAGCTTCACATAAGCTAACCTACTTGGCACCAACCAAACCTACCCACCACCTCCAAAAGACACCTAAAAGTGGCGCCAAAAACTACCCTAACCACCCCCTTAATTGCGCCACTTTTCCCTCCAAAATCCCCCCTCATCTCCACCACACAATTTCCCTTGAATTCATCTCCACCATCCACCTAACCCCCCTTCTAGAAGACCCCATGTTGGCGCCAACATGGTGGTGTCTCTCCACCACCAAAAGACACCAACACCACCATAACTACCCCCTTTAACACCCGTTGGTTGGCGCCAACTCTCCTTAGCCATAGGATCACCAACCACCTCCATTCTTCCATCCTAGCCCTCCATTTCAAGGGGCACCTTAACCCCCCATCCTACCCTATAAAAAGACCACTACCCACCACCATTCAAGCCATCCTTGGCTAGCAATTTCACTCTCATATTCCACCAAGAAGCCCACGTCCAAGAGAAAAGAAGAAGAAGAAGATTAAGGGAATATTCTGTCCCCTTGGTGCCTTCCCCTCTTCCCTTCTCTCTTGGGTCACGCCAGCCAAAGGAGAAGCCAGGCAAGGAAGATCTTGGAGGAGATCTTGAAGGTGGTCCACACCACCTTGGAGGAGTTCTTGAGGGTGGTGCACGCCCACCCCTTGGAGAGAGCATCGAAGGTGGAAGCTTCCACCTTAGAGGAGCTCTCAAGGAAGGAGAAGAAGGAGGCTCTCTTTTCAAGCCAAGGAGCAGCTAGGCGTGGAGCAAGAAGACTCCCTTCTTCACCATTTTTTTTAAGAGGATTTCTGTTTCTTTTCTTGCTTTTAGATTGTTTAATTCTAGTAGAAGCATTCCTCTACTTGTCCATGAAAAGAACACTCATTCTACTCAATCAAATTGCCTTCTTTTAGCTTTTTATTGCAGTTGTTTTTGGTTCTAGCACTTATTTCACCTCTTCTTCCTAATTACCCTAGGCCTCCACTTGCCTAGAGTGAGCTTAGGAAGAAGATATTTCTATCTTTTAGATTTTAGTTAATCATTTGTAGGTGTTAGTTCTTTTCGCTACAATCTGCAGTTTGCCCTCGTCTTTTCAAAATACAAAAAAAATTTACATATTGAAAAATATCAAAAAGAAAGTTGAGATCTATCTGTAAGAAAGAGGATTAAATTTTCAATTTTTGCCTCCTTGGACGACCCTAGATACTCCCCTATCTAGGATATCAATTTAAAAGCGAAAGCGGATTCGTGTGTTACGACGACGTTAAAAACCTGCTTTTACAAATCACGCGTATTTCGCTATCACTTTTTGGCGCCGTTGCTTGGGAGGCATGGCTTGCATTAATTAATTTTCTCTTGCTTGAAGTGGATCTCATCCCCTTCTCTTTCTTTCTTTTGTGTGTGTAGGAACTATAGCGAGAAGGCGGGAATCTGGAAGCGAGAGCTCAAAGTTCCTTTTCTTCCCGCGAAATTCAGGTTGGTTCCTCTTTCTGGTCACATAATTAATTAAAACTACCAAAAATATATTAAACTTGGCTTTTAAGATCCCAAAAAACTTAATTAAGTGGAGTGGTGCATTATAAAATCTATTGTTTGCTTGTATGCTTCTTTAACACCACTCCATTGCAAGTATTGGTGTTCTATTTTTCGGGTCCAGATTTCTATCCAGACTTGAAAAATAAATTTCTAACATCACAAGCCTCCTAAACTCATAAAATTTCATAGAGTGACTCCCAATTACGTTTGGAACATCTGTTCCAAATTTCATATCAATTGGATTTGTATTTAATTTTTAAAAATTCCTGGATTGCAGAGGGGTCACACCCTTTAATCTTCCTATTTTGCTACTGTATGGGAATTTTTAGAATTTTTATACTCATCCAATTTTTGTGAATTTTAGTTTTATGGAATCCTTGTGAAATTTTACACATTATATAAAATCACAAAAATTTTCTGAGGTCAGTGGTAATACTGAAAAGTCTACAATACCCACGGGTATCATTTCTGGACTTTGACACCAGTACAATTAAAAATTTAAAATAATTATCAAACAAATTCTTAAAATCTTTCAAAAATCTTTTTTGGAATCCTTGTTTTATTTTATTCAAAGTAGTGTTGTTTGACTTGTTTGGACCACTACTTAATTCTGAAAGCCTAAAAATAATTCATTGGTAGTAAAATTTCTGTCGTAGGGAAAATTGGCTTAGGGTTTCTTCTTTCTTTTTAGAGACTCAATTAAAAGGAAATATACAATCACCCATACAACTTGTTTTCCTTTGATTGTGGATCTTCAAACTTGTTTGAAAATTTAATTAGAAAAACCCTAAAACACATTTGATTAAATTGAATCCTAAAAGACATAAATACAAGAAAATTGTGTGACAACTTGATTTTCATTGGAGCCACTCTCCAATTCCTGCACACACACAAAAAAAAATCAAATAACAGGGCAACAACCTAATAAACTCCCTCCACATTCCGTGTGCACTATAGCATCCTAGACTTAATTAAAATTTGTAGCAACTTGACCCCTAAGCCTTGATCAACTTAGGCTTGATATTTAGGTCTTAAGTTCTCTTTAATTAATACCAATTCTGTCATCTGTATCTGGTGTTCAGGCTGAGGGGATGTGTCAAACGACCAGGCGTGGGTTTGTACAAGCACCTGGGGTCTTCCCTGGGAAACGTTTGGGCCCAAACCTCCCCTTAAGCAACTTGGCTAGATTTGTTGACAGAACGGGTATTCACTATTGACTACTTATTTCCTATATAGACCAAGTCTTAGGTTATTAGGGAGTCACATTTAAGTTAGGTCTAGTTTTGTTTGTTTGATTTGCACACTTTCTCCCATCTCTATCTCTTCTCCTCCCCTCCAAGTCTTCCAAGTAGTGCATGCACGGGCGACGGTCCCAAAAGCCACACCTCGAGGGACCATTTGATTTCGCCCCCCGCAGCAAGAAATCATTGTTTTCTTCCCCCTCATCTTCTAAAAAAATGGAAAACCCAGGAAGCCGTCAAAAAAATTCTGCTTCCACTTCTAATCCGTCAGCTGACCCACAAACTGACTCCACCCTCCCTCACCTTCCTAACTTGGAGCAACCAGAAATAGCAACAGGGCCAGGTGGCCCTCCAATTATAACCCATAATACAAATCCCTTTGCATTAATGGTCGACCATTTGGCTCGACTACAACAAAATCAAGAAGATCTAGCTAGGACTGTCACGAACCTAGCTAATCAAGGACAAAATCCACCACCCCGCCAACAGCCTATCGTTCCTCTTAAGGATTTTTATGATCCTTCCAATTATGAGGAAAGACCAGGGGTGGTCATACCACAAGGGGATTTTGAAATCAAACCCGCCATTCTAAACCTTATCAAGCATTTTCATGGTCTTCCAAGAGAGGACCCTTTTTGTCATCTCGAGGAATTAACTGTCCTCGCTCAAACCACTCGTTCCCACAATGTGCAGGAAGACATGTGGTTAATGAGACTCTTTCCTCTCTCTCTTAAAGACAAAGCATCACATTGGTTTAGAACAGTTGGGCATCCTATTACCATGTGGCCCCAATTAAGAAGTGCTTTTCTTAAAAAAAATTTTCCGATCGGTCGAACAAATGCATTAAGAAGATTTATAACGACCTTTCAACAAAAAATTGGTGAACCCCTCCACGAAGCCTGGGAAAGATTTCAGGAACTTCTAAGAAGTTGTCCCCACCATGAAATTCCACAATGGCAGCTAGTGCAGATCTTCTATCACGGATTAGAAGATCAATTAAAACGATTTGTGGATGCCTCATGTGGGGGCAATTTTCTTAACAAAGGTGCCGAAAGTGCCTATCTTCTCTTCAAAGAAATGAGTGAAAACTCATTTAACATGACTTCAATGGACACTTTTGGCAGATCACAAAACCCCAGACACGGAGTCCATGAAATTGACTCCGAAACCACCTCTGTTCCAGTCACACATGATGATTTATATATGTTAGCTCAACGACTGGACCAGATGCAAATTCACCAAAAGAAAATAGAAGAAAAGCTCACAAACAAACAAGCTCCACACGTCCACTCTCCACACACTAACCCCCCACACATTCTCCGAAGAGAAAATCTACACAATATCGATGCCACATCTGCTGGCCAGCAAATTCCGGCTGATTTCCCGCAAGATTTAACTGGGAATTTTGACCAAAATATTTTTGATTCCACCTCAGAAAATATTTATGCTCTGCAGGAGCAATTTAGAAACCCCTCCAACACTTCCAATCAAAATTGGAGGACTAACCCAAATCACTCCTGGAAAAACCCAAATCCGATTCCTTTTCCCAAACAAAACTATTTTGGGAATTATGGGCAACCTTTGTATCAACCTGGACCATCCCAGGATGATATTAATAATCAGGTCATGAAAACTCTGCAAGGAATGCAGACTTAAATGACAGAAGTAACCCACATGATTACCAATTTACAACACCAAGTTAAGGTTACTCCTGATCATCGGCCTATTGGGAATTTACCATCCCAACCCATGCCCAACCCAAATAATCAAAGGAATCAATTTCAAGGTGGATATCACAGTCAACCTATTCAGCCAGCACCTCAGCATCCGCCGGGTTTCAATAACAGCCAGGCCCCCCGTCCTCATCCTAGAAACAACCAGACTGCAAATGCAGTCACCTTGAGGAATGGGAAAACCACACACAATACCCTGCCTGTTAAAGAAACCCGCTCTAATGACACACAGATTAACTCTTCCCCTCCTATTGTTCAGGAACCAATTCATGCAAAACAGGGCAACCCTGCCCCATTTCCACAAGCCCTCCACTCTTCAAAAAAGAAAAAGACAAAATCCGAGCCCACTGAGAAGGAATTAATGGATTTATTTAGGCAAGTAGAAATTAATATCCCTATCCTAGATGCCATTAAGTATATCCCTACCTATGCAAAATTCCTAAAAGATTTATGTACTCTAGAAAGGCAGCCAAAGAATTTAGGAAAGGTAATTCTTCCAGAGACAGTCAGCTCAGTTGTGCAGAGCCGACTGCCTCTTAAGAGAAAAGATCCCGGTGCACCCCTAATCCAAGTTATCATTAGTGATACCTCATTTGATCACGCTCTGTTGGATCTTGGTGCCTCAATTAATCTTATCCCCACAGTTATTTTTGAGGAATTTAAGATTGGTGAATTGAAGCCTATTGAGGTTACTCTCCAATTAGCCGACCGATCTACGATTAAACCAGGGGGAATTGTTGAAGATGTTCTTGTCCGGGTCAAAGATTGTCTATTCGCAGTAGACTTTTTAGTCCTGGACATAGAGGTACCTGAAGCACTTAAGTTTGCCCCCATTATTCTTGGAAGACCATTCTTAGCCACCTCCCGTGCCAATATTGATTGTGATTCTGGAAAGATGAAGAACATGTGTGGCGGTGAATCTGTAACCCTAGATATTTTTCAAGCCTCTAGGCGGTTCCAGGAACCAGATTTCTTTGATGATTAGGATTCAGAAATAGAGAACATTGTGGAGGAAACATTGCAAATTTCCCAATTAGGTTCCTGTTTTGCTATAAATACGGTTCCTAAACAATCTACTTTTTCTCACCCTTCCACCTCAACCACACGACCAGCTAACATTCCAGCTGACCCTTTCATTCTCACCTCACCTCTAACCCACAAAGCAGAAACTCTTTCGGAACCGGGCCTACAATTGGAATTAAAACCTTTGCCCGATTCCCTTAAATATGTCTTCCTAGGTCCAAATCAGACCCTGCCCCTGATTATAAATTCTGGACTCACCGGGGCACAAGAGCACAAACTTCTCCAGGTTTTGAGTAAATATCGAAAAGCTATTGGCTGGACCATTTTTGATCTTAAAGGCATTCATCCGTCCTATTGTACGCATCGTATATATTTAGAGGACGATTCTCGCCCCTCCCGCCAACCACAAAGGCGCTTGAATCCTAGTATGCAGGAGGTGGTAAAAAAGGAGATTATTAAGTGGCTGGATGCTGATATCATCTACCCCATTTCTGATAGCTCCTGGGTTAGTCCAACTCAAGTTGTCACCAATGAAAATGGGGAAAATATAGCCACTCAAACCGCTTCTTCTTGGCGCGTGTGTATAGATTACCGAAAATTAAACACCGCCACCAAGAAGGATCATTTCCCGCTCCCTTTTATTGATCAAATCTTGGAGCGGTTAGCCGGACGGGAATTTTACTATTTTTTGGACGGTTATTCTGGCTATAATCAAGTGGCGGTTCATCCTGATGACCAGGACAAAACAACTTTCACATGCCCCTTCGGAACCTTTGCTTTCCGAAGAATGCCCTTCGATCTTTGCAACTCACCTGCGACTTTTCAAAGGTGCATGCTTGCAATTTTTTCAGACTTGGTAGGTGAATGTTTAGAAGATTTTATGGATGACTTCTCTGTTTTTGGGGATTCTTTTGAAAGAACCCTCCAAAAGTGCATAGAAGTTAATCTGGTCCACAGCTGGGAAAAAAGTCATTTCATGGTCCAAGAAGGTATTGTCTTGGGCCATGTTATTTCTAAACAGGGAATCACGGTAGATAAAGCAAAAATAGATGCTATATCTAAGCTCCCACCGCCCACTACTGTCAAACAAATCAGATCCTTTTTGGGTCATGTGGGTTTCTACCGTCGATTCATACAAAACTTTTCCCAAATCTCCAAGCCTTTAAGTCAGCTTCTTACTAAAGACCAGCCATTTGATTTTAATAATAAGTGCCTGGAGAGTTTTTTGAGGTTGAAGAAAGAGGTTACTGAGGCGCCAATATTGCAGGGACCTGATTAGAATAGTCCCTTTGAATTAATGACATATGCCTCAGATTTTGCTGTAGGGGCCGTTCTAGGGCAAAGAATTGGCAAGAAGCCCGTTGTGATCTATTATGCTAGCAAAACCCTTGATGATGCACAACGGAATTACACGGTTACTGAAAAGGAGCTTCTTGCCATTGTATTTGCCTTAGAAAAATTTAGATCTTATCTGTTGGGGTCACGTGTCACTGTTTATACAGACCACCCAGCAATTAATATTTGCTGACAAAGAAAGATGCGAAACCCCGCCTTATCCGTTGGATTCTGCTGCTCCAGGAATTTGACCTGGAAATCAAGGATAAGGCGGGATTGCACAATGTAGTGGCCGACCATCTCTCTCGTCTTATGACGAATGACATAATGACCCCGCCAGATCAGTTCCCTGATGAAAGTATTTTAGCTGCTACAACCCTCCCTTGGTTTGCGCCCATCGCAAACTACTTAGCAACAGAACAAATCCCCGCTGATTGGCCAAAAACAAAATGGGATAAGTTCTTTGCTGATATTAAATATTATTTTTGGGAGGAGCTCGACCTTTTCCGCATTTGTGTCGATCAGGTCATTTGACGATGTGTCCCCGATTCTGAAATCCATGATATTTTAACACATTGTCACTCAATGGCCTGTGGCGGACATTTTTCGGGCAAGAAAACTGCAGCTAAAATCCTTAATGCGGGATTTTATTGGCCCAGCTTGCACAAAGATGCTCATGACTTCGTTCGGTCCTGTGTGCGTTGCTAGAGCATCGGCAACATGACTCGAAAGGATATGATGCCCTTTAATCCTATTTTAGAAGTTGAAATTTTTGATGTTTGGGGCATCGACTTCATGGGACCGTTCATCAACTCTGGTGGGTATTTGTATATATTAGTTGCAGTCGACTATGTTTCTAAATGGATAAAAGCAATACCCACCCGCACTAGTGATCACCGTGTGGTTGTCAAATTTCTTAAGAAAAATATTTTCTCAAGATTCGGCATACCAAAAGCCATTATCAGTGATGGAGGCTCACATTTCACCCACTCACAATTCCGTCACCTCCTTTCTAAATACGGGGTTAATCATAAAATTTTCACACCATATCACCCCCAAACTAATGGCCAGGCTGAAGTTTCTAACTGGGAAATTAAAAATATTTTACAAAAGACGGTTAGGCCCGACCGAAAAGATTGGTCCACCAAATTGAACGACCCTACCGTACCGCTTTTAAAACTCCACTTGGCATGTCTCCCTTCCGTCTGATTTTTGGGAAGGCATGCCATCTCCCGGTAGAATTAGAACATAGGGCTTTTTGGGCAATAAAACAACTTAATATGGATTTATCTGATGCCGGTAACCATAGAAAATTACAATTAACTGAATTGGAAGAATTACGTAATTTTTCCTATGAAAATGCGAGGATTTATAAAGATCGAACAAAGAAATTTCACGATAAATATATTGTTCGGAAACACTTTGACGTTAATCAACGTGTTTGGCTTTTCGATGCGAGATTACGTCTTTTTCCTGGCAAATTAAAATCTAAATGACTGGCACCTTTATTGTCCATAAAACATATCCATACGGCGCTGTTGACCTTTTTGATCCAAAAACTAATTCGACATTTCAAGTCAATGGCCAGCGTTTAAAGCCCTATTTTGACCATACGCCTAGAATTCCATTTGAATCTTTTAATTTTACTGAGCCAGCCACCCTTGATCACTAGTGCACATCACGCCCGGCTGAATGGCGTAAAAGATAGCACTGGATGGGAGGTAACCCATCAATTTTTTTCTTGCTTTCCTTTTTTTTTCTTCTTCCAGGTTTTGTTCATCCTAAACCCGACCGTTCTTCACTAAGGTGATCCCTTTTCCCTCCTAATGCATGAGGACATGGCATTTCTTATGCATGGGGGGTGTTTTTAAATTTTTACGATCGATTTAGGATGTTCAAAACCTAAAAAAAAAATACAATTTTCTTTATTTCTTGCTTGCATACCCAAAAAAAAATAATAATAATAAAAATGTTGAAAACTTTTTGAGGAAAAATTTTGAAATCGGGACTAAGGTCGAAAAATTCAATTTTGGTACAATGGGATTTAGTCTTTAACAAACTAGGGATAAGGATATAGATCTGATCATTAGAATTCCAGGGTCTATTTTAGACTAGATCAGATATCCTTCTCTAAAATTCCACCTGAACTCATGATAGTTTAGGTGACTTGATCCTATTTTGTAATACGGAAAGTATTTGACTTAGTTTCTGATTCAAAAACTTATGTATCTTAAGAAACTTCTTATGTCTATTTTCACACACAAGCCAACACTTAAAAATAATTAAATTTTTTTTTTTTGAAAAACTCCCGTGTTTGGATTTAGTAAAAGTCTGAAGCAGATCATTGGTTTGAGTTCCCACCGCCGAGAAGAAGGAAAATACCTTCTTTGAGGACGCGATGTCAATATGTTACCGCCTTGGCGCTGCTCTATATCTATATTTCATATCTTTAGACGGAGCAGTAAAGCACATTTTAGCAGCTCAAGTGTCTTGGACGGTGCTCTACCTATAGCGTCGGAGCAAGAGCTTGAGTTTGCTTGGAGCGCCCCTTTTCACCGCATCGTGTTTTGGGGTTGTGAGCTCCTAGGTGGTGTCATGGACAGTGCTATCCTGAAGTACTGGTGCCAGAGCCCCCTCGAGGAATGGTAACGGGAATGATGATCCCGACACATTTGTTGTAAGATTAAGCTAAAAATAAGCATGGGGGAGAAAAAAAAATAAAAATAAAATAAAATAAAAAAATATATATAATAATAATAATAACACATCCTTATAAATGTTGGCTTTTCACAAGCACAGACATATGATTTTAAAGGATTTTGCAAGTTGTGAATCAGATTCACGAGCCAGAAAAATCCTAAAAACAAACATTTCAAGTCATCTGAGTTAACAAGGGGTTAATTTGTGAATTTTCTGGAAGATATATTGATCCTGTTCTGTCTAATGGTTGGATCCAAAAACAAATCCTGATGTTTATCTTCAACAAATCCCATACCTCCAGTGTTTTAATCTACCAAGGAAAATTAATCTCTTTTTCTCCTCAAAAGTAGAAAAAATTAGATTTCCCAAAAATTCCGTTTTAAGTTTTGCTAAGAGACTAGCAAAATATAAGCATGGGGGTGTGATAAACGCCAGTTTATCATCATTCTTATGCATTAAAACAAACCTAGCTCTTAGGATTTTACTCCGCAAACGGGTTTTTGGGCTGCATTTAGGCATAAAATAGGTTAGGCATGCATTGCATTTTTTATTGTCTTTTTAATATGTTTTTGTGAGTGTTAGGGATGTACAGATATATAGATCCCTAAAACCCTAGCACTCAAGAAGGCAAATGGTGAAGGAGAAGCCCAGACTAGCTGGAACTCAGCCTAATCCAGCTCAGCTCAGCTTGATCCAGCTCACCGCAGCTGGAACCTAGCTTACTTGAACTAGGGTTAGCTCATCCCAACCCTATTCAGCTAATCTCAGCTGGATGGCAGCTCAAGAGAGTTCACCTTAGCTCACCCTAGCTCAAGTCAGCTCAGATCCATCTCAACTTAGCTGAGTCTAGCTCATCTCAGCTCCCACTAGTCCACAGGGAGCTCTAGCTAGCTCAGCTAAGTTGACAGGAGTTCACCCTAGCTCAGATCCAGCTACATCCAGCTCCACTCAGCTCCAGCCAGCTGAAGAAGAACTCATCCCAGCTCAGGAAGCTCAAGTCCAGCTCCCGGGGACTCAGCTTAGCTCAACTCAGTTGAGCTAAGCTACCTTAGCTGCCTCAACCAGATTGATTCTCCTTGGGAGCACCAGACCCAGCTCACCTTAGCTCATTATGGTAGAAGCTAGCTTACCTTAGCTCGGCTTAGTAGCTAGCAAAGAACTAGCAAGCTAAGCCAGCTAGAATAGCTCCATGCCAGCCTCTTCAGCAGCAGCCAGCTCAAATTTCAGCTCCAGACTTCTCCTCCTCAGCTCCTCCCTCCAAACTCTAGCTCCAACACCTTCTCCTCTACTCCTCCATTAGCTAAGCTAGCTTAGCTTAGCTTATCTTAGCTATGCTCCAACTTCCTTGGCTTGTACCACCCCAAAAACCCACCTAACAACTCCACCCAACTAGCTCCACCTAAGCTTCACATAAGCTAACCTACTTGGCACCAACCTAACCTACCCACCACCTCCAAAAGACACCTAAAAGTGGTGCCAAAAACTACCCTAACCACCCCCTTAATGGCGCCACTTTTCCCTCCAAAATCCCCCCTCATCTCCACCACACAATTTCCCTTGAATTCATCTCCACCATCCACCTAACCCCCCTTCTAGAAGACCCCATGTTGGCGCCAACATGGTGGTGTCTCTCCACCACCAAAGACACCAACACCACCATAACTACCCCCTTTAACACCCCTTGGTTGGCGCCAACTCTCCTTAGCCATAGGATCACCAACCACCTCCATTCTTCCATCCTAGCCCTTCATTTCAAGGGGCACCTTAACCCCCCATCCTACCCTATAAAAAGACCACTACCCACCACCATTCAAGCCATCCTTGGCTAGCAATTTCACTCTCATATTCCACCAAGAAGCCCACGTCCAAGAGAGAAGAAGAAGAAGAAGATTAAGGGGATATTCTATCCCCTTGGTGCCTTCCCCTCTTCCCTTCTCTCTTGGGTCACGCCAGCCAAAGGAGAAGCCAGGCAAGGAAGATCTTGGAGGAGATCTTGAAGGTGGTCCACACCACCTTGGAGGAGTTCTTGAGGGTGGTGCACGCCCACCCCTTGGAGAGAGCATCGAAGGTGGAAGCTTCCACCTTGGAGGAGCTCTCAAGGAAGGAGAAGAAGGAGGCTCTCTTTTCAAGCCAAGGAGCAGCTAGGCATGGAGCAAGAAGACTCCCTTCTTCACCATTTTTTTAAGAGGATTTCTGTTTCTTTTCTTGCTTTTAGATTGTTTAATTCTAGTAGAAGCATTCCTCTACTTGTCCATGAAAAGAACACTCATTCTACTCAATCAAATTGCCTTCTTTTAGCTTTTTATTGCAGTTGTTTTTGGTTCTAGCACTTATTTCACCTCTTCTTCCTAATTACCCTAGGCCTCCACTTGCCTAGAGTGAGCTTAGGAAGAAGATATTTCTATCTTTTAGATTTTAGTTAATCATTTGTAGGTGTTAGTTCTTTTCGCTACAATCTGCAGTTTGCCCTCGTCTTTTCAAAATACAAAAAAAATTTACATATTGAAAAATATCAAAACGAAAGTTGAGATCTATCTGTAAGAAAGAGGATTAATTTTGCAATTTTTGCCTCCTTTGACGACCCTAGATACTCCCCTATCTAGGATATCAATTTAAAAGCGAAAGCGGATTCATCTGTTACGACGACATTAAAAACCCGCTTTTACAAATCACGCGTATTTCGCTATCAGGTCCCTATCCCCAGTCCTTCCGACCTTCTCCTAGTTTATGCTGGGAAGACAATCATTGAATCCTCGATTGGAAGGACCATTAGAACATTCTAGGAGGTGCAAGTTGGATTTTGGTCAATTTGATCCCATGGTCGAACAACAGCCTCCTCTGCTTGGAAATCCACAGGAAGAATTTCGAACGCGGCTGGAACAAATGCAGAGAATGAAGGAATGGTTCCAGAGAATGCAGGGTGCTCAGCCCTTGAAGGATTTTTATGATCCTTCAAATTACAGGGAATGTCCCGGCATCTAGATTCCATCCAGTGATGTAGAAATCAAGCCCCAGGTGTTAAGCCTGATTAAACATTATCATGGGCTTGGATCCGAAGATCCGTTTCAGCACTTGGAGGACTTGACCACTTTGGTCCAGACCACCAAGGCTCGAAACATAAACAAGGAGCAAATGATCATGAGGCTCTTCCCCTACTCTCTTAGGGATAAGGCCACGCATTGGTATAGGACAATAGGAAGACCAATTACAACTTGGAATGAATTGAAATCGACCTTTCTGAAGAAATTCTTCCCAGTCGGTCGTACCAATGCTTTGAGACGGGTAATCACTGCCTTTACCCAACGGACGGGGGAGAAGTTTCATGTGGCCTGCAAGCGATTCTAGGACTTATTGTAGAGGTGTCCACACCACGAGGTGCCGAAATGGCAACTTGTGCAGATCTTCTATCATGGGTTGACTGAGCAACTCAGAAATCATGTGGATGCTTCTTGTGGAGGCAATTTCCTCAATAAAGATGTAGATAGTGCACATGATTTATTTGAGGAAATGAGTGAGAATTCAATTATTCATGCCTCCATGGATACTTTTAACCGATCCCAGCAACCCAGATCATATGTCAATGAAGTCCATGACTCTCATTCATTTGATATGAAATTGATTTGTAACAAACTT
Organism: Thalassia testudinum; assembly: GCA_037157565.1. Taxonomy (NCBI): domain Eukaryota; kingdom Viridiplantae; phylum Streptophyta; class Magnoliopsida; order Alismatales; family Hydrocharitaceae; genus Thalassia; species Thalassia testudinum. Next base: position 91,280,195 of record JAZHRO010000003.1, read on the forward strand.
GATAAGGTGGACTTGGTTGCTAAAAGAATGGAAGAGTGGATGGCTGGCAATTCTATAAACAACTCTCGATCCACTCAATCCCAAAATTCGAGATTCCATTCCTCATGAGCTCCTTCTGGACGGGAGTTCGTGAATCAACTCGATGTGGCTCAACCTGTGAGTCAGCATTTTTCGAAACCCCACGGGTTCCAAACTGGGGCCTTTGATCCTAGTTTTTCTGATCCTTCCCTTTCTTTCTCTCCATCCTCACCCTATGAGGATGTCTGTGCTGTACAAGAGAATGTTAGATCCAACCCTTACTCGAATGCCTATAATTCAGGTTGGAGAAACCACCCTAACTTCTCTTGGAAAAATCTAGGGCAACAGACCCAATTCTGACTCGGCAATTATGCTCCGCAACGACCAATGGGTCAGGGTCAAGTATATACTCAGTTGCCTCTGAATCAAGTCAATCAGCCAACTTGGAATGCCTGTCAACCCACAGGGCAGGCTGATTTGAACCGTCAAATGGTAGAGATGCAAGGATCTATGCTCCAGCTCATGCAAAAAATGAAAAACTCGCTGGACAACTTGCAATCCGGGCTCATTGCTAACTCTCGTCAACCTGGATCTCTACCATCCCAACCCGTACCCAACCCGCGAAACATTATGAATTTGGGCAATCAAGCCCAGGGGTACGAAAATCAGAGGGACCCGCACGCACATGCTCAAGTGGTTGAGCAGGGTTCCTCATCTTCTTCTTCTGCAAATCAACAATTCATGGTCAATCAAGCCCCTCCAATCTTTCCCAACCCTCCCCAAGGCCCAAATTCTTATGCATCTACAAATTCTGTCACTTTGAGGAGTGGTAAGAAGACTCAGGATCCACAACCACACTATTCTGACCTTTTGAATCCTGAAGAACTTGAGGAGAGAGAGGAGAATTCTAGAGGAGAAATCAAGGCTCAGGAACCTGATTCCAAAGATCTGACTCATGTTCCTTTTCCTAAAGCCTTAACCAAATCAAAGAAGTCTGTTGATAGCAATGAGGAGCTTCTGAATTTATTTAAGAATGTTGAGATCAATATCTTGCTCCTTGATGCTATCAAGCACATACCATCTTACACAAGATTTTTAAAGGAATTATGTATACAAAAGCGTAAATCGAGAGAATCTATTTCGAGGAAGGTGGTACTCTCCGAGCAGGCTAGTTCTATTATCCTGCACTACCTCCCTCAGAAAAAGAGAGATCCTGGTCCTCCATTGATTTCTTGCGTTATCGGAGATTACATATTTGATAGGGTACTTTTGGATCTCGGTGCATCCATCAACCTAATTCTGACTTCTCTCTACGAGAAGTTTCGGTTAGGTGAACTTCGGCCAACTTCAGTAACGCTACAGTTAGCGGACCGTTCGGTCACAAACCCATGAGGCATTATTGAAGATGTTATAGTTAAGGTCATGGATTTCTATTTTCCTATAGATTTCCTTATCCTTGACATGGATGTACCTGATAATCTGAGGAACACGCCCATCATTCTGGGGCATCCGTTCCTGGCTACCGCAAAGGCCAACATTAATTGTGAAAGCGATAGCATGGAAATCGCCTTTGGGGATTAACAAATGAAATTGGATATTTTTAAGGTGATCAATAAATTTGAGGATTGTGGATTTATTAAGGAACTTGATGAGGATAATGATAATATTGAAACTTGTTTGACAGTTTCTTCAATCGAAAGTTCCTCTTTGGATGATGAATTTGACCCGCAACCCTCTTTGGCTGACCTGACATCTTCGGAAGAGGTTACTGATTTTGTTCACTCACAACCTCTTCCTCTTGTTGAATCTTCAGCATCTACCCTACCATCAATCATCAACCCACCCCAGCTTGAATTGAAACCATTGCCTGAGAATTTGAAATATCAATTTTTAGGACCACAGAATATGCTCCCTATGATTATTAGTGCTAAATTGACAAAGGAGCAAGAGATTAAATTGATCAAGGTCCTAAAGGAATATAAGGAGGCAATTGGTTGGACCTTTCATGACCTCAGGGGGATCGAGCCATCTTACTATATCATAGAATATTTTTGGAAGATGGATCCCACCCATACTCGCCAGATGCAGAGGAGATTGAATCCAAATATGCGAGAAGTGGTCAAAAAGGAAATCATCAAGTGGCTTGATGCAGGAATTATTTATCCAATCTGTGATAGTCCCTGGGTAAGTCCAATTCAGATTGTTCCAAAGAAAGCCAGGATTACCATTGTGACTAATGAGAGAGCAGAATCTGTCACAACTCGTTCAGCTTCCTCTTGGAGGGTTTGTATTGATTACAGGAAGTTGAACACAGCCACTAAAAAGGATCATTTTCCCTTACCCTTCATCGATCAAATCTTGGAAAAATTAGCCAGGCAGAAGTACTTCTGTTTTCTTGATGGCTAGTCGGGATACAACCATGTTCCTATCCATCCTGAGGATCAGGAAAAAACTACATTCACCTGTCCCTAAGGAACCTTTGCTTTTCGTAGGATGCCTTTCGGGTTATGCAATGCATCTGCGACTTTTCAAAGGTGTATGCTAGCCATATTTTCTGACATGGTGGGAGAGTTTATGGAAGTCTTCATGGATGATTTCTCTATTTTTGGAGAATCATTTGACACTTGTTTGGCTAATTTAAAAATGATTCTTAAGCGATGTATCAAGACACGACTGGTCCTTAGCTGGGAAAAGAGTCATTTCATGACCCAAGAGGGCATCGTTTTGGGTCATGTAATCTCTGAACGGGGAATTGAAGTGGACAAAGCTAAGGTTGATACTATTGTTAAACTTCCTTCTCCCACATCTGTTAAACAAATCAGATCATTTCTTGGCCATGTGGGATTTTATCGAAGATTCATCAAGGATTTCTCGAAGGTTGCTCATCCTTTGAGCAATCTTCTTGCCAAAGAAACACCGTTTGTTTTTGATGAATCATGCTGAAAGGCATTTGATTTCCTGAAAATGGCAGTCACCTGTGCTCCAATTTTGCAACCACCAATTTGGACAGCCCCTTTTGAGATCATGACCGACGCTTCTGATTACGCGGTCGGGGCTGTCTTGGGTTAGAAAATTGATCGAAAGACCTCTGTCATCTACTATGCTAGTAAAACTTTGGATGAAGCCCAGAGGAATTACACTGTTACTGAAAAGGAATTACTAGCTGTGGTATTTGCTTTGGAAAAATTCAAGGCTTATCTCTTAGGGTCGCATGTTATCATCTATATCGACCACTCGGCCTTGAGACATCTCTTGGCTAAAAAGGATGCTAAACCCCGGTTTATTTGTTGGATTCTTCTTCAAGAATTTGATCCTGAAATCAAGGATAAAATCGGGGTACAAAATGTGGTAGCGGATCATTTGTCAAGACTCCTAGGTGATTCTTCTTGTTTGGACATTCCGATTGCTGACACTTTTCCGGACGAAACTATTCTTACAGTTTTAGGTGTCCATACCCCATGGTTTGCTGACATTATTAACTATTTGGCCGTTGGTCAAATCCCTTAGGATTGGACCAAGCAACAATGGGATAGACTCAAATCTGAGGCCAAAAACTACTTTTGGGAGGACCTTGAACTGTATCGCATCGGCTCTGATCAGATTATTCACCGATGTATACCTGAGAATGAATTCAATAGTATACTCGAGTTCTGCCATGCATTTGGGTGTGGTGGACATTTCTTCGAGAAAAAGACGACTGCAAAAATCTTGCAATCTGGCTTCTATTGGTCGTCTTTATTCAAAGATGTCCAGGATTTTTCAAGGTCATGTTCTCGATGTCAGGCACTCGGGAGCATAACTAAGAGAGACATGATGCCCCTAAACGCTATTCTTCCTGTCAAAATTTTTGATGTTTGGGGCATCGATTTCGTGGGACCCTTTATCCCTTCATTTGGACATCAGTACATTCTTGTTGCTGTTGATTATGTGTCCAAATGGATTGAGGCGATTCCCACCCAAACCAATGACCACAATGTGGTCATCAATTTTGTCAAGAAAAATATCTTCAGTAAGTTCGAGATTCCGAGGGCTATCATCAGTGATGGTGCCACTCATTTTACTAATGCCCAATTCCAGAATTTATTGGCCAAATAGGGGTTAATCACCAAATTTCTACACCTTACCATCCCCAGACGAATGTACAAGCTGAGATCTCCAATCGAGAGATCAAGAACATTCTGCAAAAAATGGTTAGGCCTGATCGCAAGGATTGGACTCAAAAGCTTGAGGATGCTCTTTGGGCCTACCGTACAGCATATAAAATGCCCATCGGCATGTCTCCATTCCATTTGGTGTTTGGAAAGGCGTGCCATCTACCTGTAGAGATTGAACACAGGGCATTCTGGGCAATCGAACAATGCAATTTAGATCTGAATCTAGCTGGGAAGACCAAGAAACTCCAACTATCTGAGTTGGAGGAGCTTAGAAATGATGCTTATGAGAATGCCAAGATCTACAAGGCTCAGACCAAAGCTCTACATGATCAATTTATGTTCCACAAGAGCTTTGAGCCAAACCAGAAGGTCTGGTTATTCGATTCTAAACTTAAGCTCTTTCCTGGCAAACTTAGATCTAAATGGAATGGCCCATTCTTAATTGATCAGATTTTTCCAAATGGTATCGTTCAGATTTCTGACCCAAAGATGGGTAACACATTTAAAGTCAACGGTCAACGTCTGAAGCCTGTTGTTGACCGTACTCTTCCAGAACCTGTCTCAGACTCTGTTGCTCTAGCCATTCTGTGACTTCTTTGGCTGGACTTCGCCTAGCTGACGGCATTAAACTCAGCAGTTGTACATATGACACAAGGCTGATACGAGCTTCATATTCTGGTGACATCTTTCATATTCTACCCTTTCTTTTATGTCTCTTTTTCAATGAGGACATTGCATCAGCTAGGCATTGGGGTGTGGATTTATTTTTAATTATTTGGTCAGCTTTGTGAAATTCATGTAAATTGTTTATTAAAAAAAATAATAAAAAAATCAAAATTAGGAAGGATTAATTGGACATTAGGACTTTTCAATCCTTAGAAATTTTACATTAGGATCTGAACACAAAGACCCTTCAGGTCTTTGGACTCAATTAGCCCGTGTATCCACTAAAATGTGGATTTATCTTTCGAGTCCTCGCCATCTTAATTCTATCGTAATTAGAATAAATAAGTTTGGGTGATAAGTACACGACTTATCAACCCACCCTCTAATTTGAGGGAATTTCTGAGTTTTAAGCATCTACACACTTTCTTTGCACTGACTCTTTATTCGACGATTCTAACGAAAATTGGGTAACTAATCAACCTTCTAGGGTGATATGGCTAGCAAGTTATCGTGGGTAACAGCCCATAGGTAGGTTATCCAGAGCCCAGTCACTGGACCTTTCTCTTTTTCTTGCCCTTAGGTAAATCTTAGACCAGGGAAGCCACCTACTTAAAAAAAAAAAGAAAAAAAAAATCAAAAAGAAAAGGAGAAAAGAAAAAAGAAAACAAGAAATAAACCACACTTCGCCGCACGAGTATGGCTGGCAAGTTGTTGGTGGTAACAACTCATCGATCGGTTGTCCAGAACCCAGCTCAGTAAATGCACTAAAAAAATTCCCAAAACACTTAGGAAGAAGCGGAGAAGTAGATTAAACCGTAGAGATATACACTGGATTCACCCTTGTGTTGACCCCGTAAAAAAATAAAAGTAGGGAGAAAGCTACCGGTTGTAAAGATACACCTTTAGGCAGAATTCTTTTTTGGTCACCTAAAGTCATAGAAATCATAAGTTTGTTTTAATTGCTGGTCAATGAGTCTATCACAATCACAATAAGATGCTTAAAACTTAGGGTTCTCATCAAATCTTGGGTGAGTTGAATGGCCGTAGAAAGCCACTCTTAAACCCTAAAATTTGAAAATCCAAAAAAATTAGAAAAGAGTAAAAAGAGAAAAAGAAAATTTTCTTTGAATAAGGCGAGGGTTTGAGGCGGTCTTCATTTTGGCAGATACTCGAGCACTATTGTGTCTTTGAAAGTTCAGTTCCTAAGTAGACAATTTCTTAATGATTGAAAATAACTCATGCCTAAATAATCCAACCTAATTCTTTTATAAATAGTATATAGTTTTTGCAAGGGACTAGCAAAAGATAGGCATGGGGGTATGATGTAAACATATTTACACTATTAAGATGTCTATTTATGCATGTTCTTAAGCATATGATTGCATTTCATGATATAAATATTGCATAACATGCATCATCTTGCATTTAGAGTAGTTTGAATAAAATGGAGGTTAATTGTCTCCTTTTATGTTCTTGGACAAAGAAAACTTTTTATCGGGAACACGAATCGAAGATCCAACCGTATGGATGTGATAAGGGCGACGATTGGAGTTCAATGACTCCAAGATCCCCCTAATCAAGCATCCATAGCATCAGATAGTGACCAGGGAACCCTAGAAGATCAAGGGCTAGGATGGTGTAAATTTGCACTTCAAATGACAAATTTGACCACACGGATGAATTCGAATCAATGATCGCAGCCTAACGACACAAAAATCGAGTCAATTTGACATCCGTGACACCATCTACAACATCTAGAAGATGGATAGCCAAGATGGAGCCACGTGGCGTCATCTCGGGCGTCATCTCGGCATCCCAAACGGCTTCATACAATCACTGAAGTCTCTGCATCCGCTCTCTCTCCGCCGTTGGATCTCGATCCAACGGCTGTGGATAGCCGCATCTAAAAGCATCCGCTCGACCATCCGCGCCCCGTAGCGCAACGGTCGAAGGTGCTATCGCGAGCTGCAGCTACGGGTTCGAGCCGCAGCGAAGGGGAGAAGGGTGCGGGTGAGCGAGTACGGGCGTGCATCAGATCGCAATCCAACGGCCGCACGCACCCGATAGCATTCACGCGCTATTACACGCGCGGCTTCACGCGGCATCGTGCGCGCAGTAGCGAGCGAAGGCGCATCTTAATGGATGAATGTGGGCTGGCGTTGAGAGTGGGCAACTGAGGAGGCACGCGTGGGGAGTTCCCACTACACCCACGTTGGGGCTTTAGCGACAGTTTTATCCGTCACTAAAGACCCCTTATTTAATGTTTTAAAGATGTAATGACTAATTTACCCCCACTCCTTGCAACTATAAAAGGAGACACCCTCCACATGAAATTATCATCCCTTCCTTCTCTTCTCTACTCTCCAAAGCTCAAGAGAAGCTTGTCCCACACCCGGGATGCTCCTCGCTAGATAAAATCCAAATTTTCATCCCCCTTCGGAAGTGGATCCCACGACGATGACGGCGTGCTGCTCCATTCCCATTCGTCCTGCTTCGTCCTCCTTCGTCCAGGCGTCGTCCTGTCCGGCTTGTCCTCCAAGCAATCGTCAAGGAGGATAACTTCTCTCTCCCATTCTTCTTTACAGCTTTTCTAGTGTAGAATTTTCCTGCTTTCTAGTGTAATTTTTATTTGGTTTGATTGTATAAACATCTTGAAAGATTGAATGCATGTTCTCTCTCTCTCTTTCTCTCTTTCTCTCTCTCTTCCTTTTAGTCTGATAGCTTCATTGTAATTATATCGTCTCGCTTTTCAAAGATTCTAAAAAATTATAATTACTATTATAGATCGACGTAGCCTTCTTGTGTTAGACCCAGAATTCTATAAATTTTATTTGTTGAACACGAATTCTTCACTTTCAAGCTACAACGACAAGGTTTTAAAACCAAACACGTTAGCGTAGCAATTCGAGCATTCAACAGCAACCCTCTTTTGCAAGCCTACCATCTTCTGAAGAGGTTATTGATTTTGTTCACTCTCAACCTCTTCCTCTTGATGAGTCATCAGCATCTTCCTTACCTTCAATCATCAACCCGCCCTAGCTTGAACTGAAACCATTGCCAGAGAATTTGAAATCAATTTTTTGGACCACAAAAGACGCTCCCTATGATTATCAGTGCTAAATTAACAAGGGAGCAGGAGATTAAATTGATCAAGGTCTTGAAGGAATATAAGGAGGCAATTGGTTGGACAATTCATGACCTTAGGGAGATCAAGCCATCTTACTGCAATCATACAATATTCTTGGAAGATGGATCCCACCCTTCTCGCCATATGCAAAGGAGATTAAATCCAAATATGTGAGAAGTGGTCAAAAAGGAAATCATTAAGTGGCTCGATGCAGGAATTATTTATCCGATCTCTGATAGTCTCTGGTTAAGTCTCGTGCAGATTGTTCCCGAGAAAGCCGGGATTACCGTTGTGACTAACGAGAGAGGAGAATATGTCATAACTCGTTCAGCTTCCTTTTGGAGGGTTTGTATTGATTACAGGAAGCTGAACTGGCCACGAAAAAGGATCATTTCCCTCTGCCTTTCATTGATCAAATCTTGGAAAGATTAGCTGGGTAGAAGTACTTCTATTTTCATGATGGCTACTTGGGATACAACCAAGTTCCTATCCATCCTGAGGATCAGGAAAAAACTACTTTCACCTATCCCTACAGAACCTTTACTTTCCGTAGGATGCCTTTTGGTTTATGCAATGGACCTGCAACTTTTCAAAGGTGTATGTTAGCCATATTCTCTAACATGGTGGGAGAGTTTATGGAAGTCTTCATGGACGATTTCTCTATTTTTGGAGAATCGTTTGACTCTTGTCTAGCTAATCTAGAAATGATTCTTAAACGATGCATCAAAACATGATTGGTCCTTAGCTTGGAAAAGAGTCATTTCATGACACAAGAAGGCATCGTCTTGGGTCATGTAATCTCTGAACGGGGAATTGAAGTAGATAGAGCTAAGGTTGATGCTATCGCTAAACTTCTTCCTCCTACATCTGTTAAACAAATTCTATCATTTCTTGGTCATATGGGATTCTATAGAAGATTCATCAAGGATTTCTCAAAGGTTGCTCATCCTCTGAGCAATCTTCTCGCCAAAGAAATGCCGTTTGTTTTTGATGAATCATGTCGTAAGGCATCTGATTTCCTGAAAACGACAGTCACTTGTGCTCCAGTATTACAACCATCGGTTTGGACAACCCCTTTTGAGAGAATGACCGATGCTTCTGATTACGTGGTCGAGGCTATTTTGGGTCAGAAAGTTGACAGGAAGCCCTCTGTCATCTACTACGCTAGTAAAACTCTGGATGAAGCCCAGAGGAATTGTACTATTACTGAAAAGGAATTACTAGCCATAGTATTTGCTTTGGAAAAATTTAGGGCTTATCTCTTAGGGTCTCATGTCATCATTTATACCGACCACTCGACCTTGAGACATCTCTTGGCCAAAAAGGATGCCAAACCCTGGCTTATTCGTTGGATTCTTCTGCTTCAAAAATTTAATCTTGAAATCAAGGATAAATCCAGGTTACAAAATGTGGTGGAGGATCATTTGTCAGGACTTCTAAGTGATTGTTCTCATCTGGACGTCCTAATTGCTGATACTTTTTCGGACGAAACCTGATGAGAGCCTCATCATGAGCCATAACTAGCTCATTTTGACCCAATAAAGAAGATAAAAGCTCCTACATAACCTAGAAGAAGGCTTAACTGAAGGAACAAGTGCTCTGAGAAGAAAACATGAAATAAAGGTTAAAACTGCAATTTTACCATTGCAGTACATAAACAGGATTTCTCAGAAGCAAAACATAGGTCAAATGGTCCAAATAAGATAAAAAGAGGGTTGAGTCAATTAGAAATGGGTTTATGTGCAATCTAAGAATTAAATGACACTTGGTAACCCTAAAACAGACCCGCTTAAATTAACAAGGTTCCGGTTAGGATAAAATTGAGTAAATCCTCTAAAAATCATGGAAAAACATCCTATAGGGTTTAGAACACTTAATTTGGCCTTTCGAACCTAGCCTGACCTAGATTAGGGTCTTAGCTCCTCAATTAACCAAATTTGGGTTTTTACGCAAAATGTCTAGTCAAACGAGGTCAAACCTGAAATCCAACTTTGCCATTGGATTCCTTAGGTCCAAATTAGGTTTATATCAAAATTTGGACCTAAGGAGAGGTCATCTTGACCTTTGCAATTTAATACACCCAAATCACAAATAGGTCCCTATCTTTTGAATATCCTTGCAAAGAGCACCCCAAGTTCTTCGCCCCCTTTGCAATCCGGTCCTGCCTCCATTGTTAGGGCAGAACCGAGCTCCGGCGAGGTTCAGAGAGGGATTGCTCTCTAATCCCTGAGAGATTCCCTCCCAGAAATGGAAGGGGGATTCTCTGAGGAATTCCCTTCCTTCTAAAGCCAATTACAATCGCTGGTGTGAACCCAATCTCTCGTGCGAACGCATGAGAGATTTGGGTATCCACCTTCCTTCCAACTCTGCCGAGCCGGCAGACCTAATTGCGCGCTCTCCACGCGCTGATAGGAGCGGCCAGCACCTATAAAACACCCCCCAGACCCTGCCGCAGGACCCAAGCTTGATTTCGACGGAGATCCCCTCCAAATTTCCTCTCTCCCATCTCCGGCCAAACGACCCGCAAGCTCCGGCGACCTCCTCCCCTCCTTCTCGTCGCTCTGCTGCCATACCAGCAGCAGAGTCCTCTCCGCCTCTTCCTCCCGCGTCGAGCTGTACCCCGTGCGCGTGCTCCTGACCTCATCTTCGTCACTGCTTCCTCCCTCAGGGTCTTTCTTCCCCGACGACGGCAGTTACGAGCCGTCCTCTCCACCGCCTCCCTTCCTTCCAGACAACACCAAATACATTCTCCATCCTCTCCTCTCTCTTTTCCCCCTACTATTTTACTTGATTACCCCTCGACAGTACCTAACCACCTCCATCGTTCTCGCCTCCGACCGCCCTCCAGCGAGCTACCCACACCACTCCGCCCCTCCACACGACTCGCCAACCCCCTCGTGAGCTTTGCCTCACCACCAGGAACTCATTCCACCCCATCACTTCCACTCCAGACCTCCACAAGCACCCCCCGACCAACCCACCATCTCCGGCCATAAGTTGACCTAGGCACGCACGCCTTGGCCGACCTGCAACCTGCAGCATCGCCCACCGCCTTTGCCGTGCTACGGTGAAGGTTTCCAGCTACTCTGATTGGGCCAATAGGCCGTTCTGCTGGATGTCAGGTGTATGCTCCCGCCGCCATTAACAGTCGAAGCAGCAGGGATCTTGGAGCAGCTTCGGGCATCAGGCTTCCCAGGCTGCAGGTGCAGTAGACTCTCGTGAAGGTCGCGAAGCGAACGAGGCCAGCCAGTCACACAGAGGAGCCATCAGCTTGGGCAATCGAGTGGCAAAAGCTCTGCTGGCGCGCGTGAAGGCAAGACCGACCTGATAGTCCACCATCGTGGGATTGCAAAACTCAGGTATCATATAAATTATTTTTGTGTTTTCTTCTTACTGCCTCCGTAAGCACAGGGGTGAGGTCCCTCACTGCCCCTCCACACGCCTCGTCCGCGGCTTGACATCGCGGATCTGGCGTATCCGACCCGACCTAAACCTACGCACTCCTCGCGTATCACCACTTGCCGGTGCGCCTGTTCCCAGGTGCGAATCCGACCCGACTACCGGTGTGGCTCTGGGAGAGCGTGCTTGAGTGAACTGCTTGAGAAAAAGAGAGATGCTTGGGTAGAGGGACGGGGGTAGGTTTTTGCTACTGTGTGGTGTGTGCAGGAAGGAAGAAGTGACCGAGGCAGCGAACACTTAGCAGCTGAAGAACAGGAAGAGAAGAAAGAAGAGGCTGTGTAGCAGTGAAAGGAGAAGTCTTCGCCGAGAAGAAGAAGAAGAAGGAAGACAAGGCAGAAGAGAGAGAAGAACAAAGAAGAGGCCAAGTGAAGACTGCAAAGAGATCAGAAGAAAAAAAAGAAGAAAGAAGAAAGGCAAGGCAGGAGAAGAAGGAAGATGCAGAAGCAGAAAGGAGAAGAAGAGAGAAAGAGAGATCACATTTAAGACCTCTGATACAGAAATCAGATGTCCAATTCTACTTTTTTTTTTCATAAATCTTTTTTAAAATTCTCTCTTTGAATCAATTAAATTTGCATTTAACAGTTGTATTCTTTGGTTTTACAAAGTACTGAGATTGCTCCCCGTGTTCGACCTCGGATACTCTAGTTGTTTGAGTAATAAAATTCTTTATATTTGTTTAAACGTTTTGTCGGTTATACTACAACGTAATACGCTTTAAATCCGCACAAAATCGTTGAGAACATTTTGGCGCCGTTGCCGGGGAGCAACGGGCACTTTTAAAGCTTTTGATTACAACTTTTCTATCTAATATCTGACTTAACTTCTCTCTTTTGTTGTGTTCAAGCAGGGAAAGCAAAACAAAAAGGAAAGAACAATAACTGCACAACAGACTCTCCAACGAATAGGTAATCTCCATAAGCCCTCTCTCTTAACCCTCTCACAATCTAAAAAGGAAAAAAGGAGAAAAATCAACTTAGGGCTACCTGTTTCATATTTAGTAACTCATCAAGTTGCCTGATTTTCATTTCAACATATTTTTGTCTGTTCATCTAATTAAGGCAACTAGGTCTAAAACTTTCTTGATTGAGCCCTAGGTGCTAATTTCTAAGGCAACTAAATTGGACCCACTAGAGCCAAGTTAGGGATTGCAAAGCTAGGGTTTTTAGAGACACATCTTCTCTAAAACAAAGAAACAAACTTTCCAAAAAGAGGTGTGCCTAAACCGTGTTTGAAACGATTTATACAAGAGGAACCCTAAGCAAATCAGGCTGATAATCCATTTGAACCATAAAACGAAGGACCTAAAAGCTCTCAAAGGAACAAGAGGTGAAGTTGATCCCTTGGGTCAACCAACCTTAATATTAGGTCACTTTTGCACTCAAAATACTTAAAAGTTCAAATGGAACATTAAGCACCTTGATCTTAAAATAAAAAAAGGTAGACTTAAGAGGTTAAGGTCTCCATTCTGGTCTACCTGGAACCACAGTGACAAGAGAGGTCAGGTGGGGGAAACCCTGTAACCCGTGGGGATGCTCTACCGTGTAGGGGTCTTTGCGGGACTCTCCCTCTCTGGTTGCCCAGGTATTTCTCAGGTGGACGATCTTCTGATCCAGGGGTCCATCTGCCCCAAACCTCTATAGTCACCCAACAATTATTGGGTGTCTTGATTGGGTCCAGCACCTTCTAATCTCATCACATCTTTCGGTGCATGTTTGGTAGGAGGTCCTTAAGACCACCTTTAAGACCTCCTTTAGAAATTCATTCTCGTCGAGGCCAAGTCTCGACGCCCTTGTTTGTGCAGCAACCCCACCACATAAATCTTTCATCTGATTCAGACCCTGATTCTCCTTCTTCTCCCATCATGGCACAACCCATTGAAGAGGAGAATAACCTTGAACACCAACTTCAACGCTTGAACGATCTCTTTCAGAACTTTGTAAACCCACCGCAGCGACCTATGATGCCAGATCACTATAATCCCATTGCGGTGGCAATCGAACCCCGAGTACGAATCCCAATTGGAGGACCTGACTCTGAACTGAAGCCCAAAATGATTCATGCCATACCGAAGTTCCATGGGCTTAACTCTGAGGATCCATTCCAACACATTAAACAACTCAAGCATCTGGCCCAGACCTTCGGGTCAAATGTACAAAACTGGGATATCCTACTCATGAAAATGTTTTTGTTCTCCCTCTTGGACAAGGCTGCACACTGGTATCAGACCCAGACCCGCCCGATCAACACATGGGAGGAATTACAATCCGAATTTTTGAAAAAATTCTTCCCTGTTGGCCGGACGAATGCCTTGTGCCACTAGATCACTCATTTCACTCAACAACCGAGAGAACCTCTTCACGAAGCTTGGGATCAATTCCTAGATCTCATGCAAAAGTGCCCCCATCACGGAGTTCCTAAGTGGGAACAAGTCCAGTCTTTTTACCAGGGACTCCATGAGGATATTCGTCTATTCGTCAATGCAACATGCGGAGGAAACATCATGGGCCAACACGAGGACACGGTGTGGGAGATTCTCGAAAACATGTGCGAGAACTCCATAAATAATGACTCCTTGGGCTTATTCGACAGGACGAATGCCCGCGCATCGACTAATCTAAGAGGGACACATGAGATGCAGGACCTGTCCACTTCTGTCGACTTGGAATTGATGGTCAGTCGGTTGGACAAGGTCTCTATTATAGAAAAGAAGGTGGATGAGCTAACTCGACATTTGCAGCAAGCCACCTTTGCGCAAAACTCTTTTGCACGACCTCCTCTGGCAAGGGAAACAGTGCAAAATATATACCACCAACCTGCCAAGGGGATGGACCCATATCCACCACCATCTGCCTCTCGGACCGGAGTGACCTCCGATCCCTTCTACTCGAGTTGGGGGAACTCTGAACCCTCGTATTCTGACTTTCTTGAGGTTCCTCAGAACTGCGAGGACCTCAACGCCATCCAGAATGACCCATACTCCAATACCTACAATCCTGGATGGAGAAATCATCCTAACTTTCAGTGGGCGGGAAATTCTCAAAGACCACCATATCAACCCCGTCCACAAGCTCCTCGTCGATATCAGCCGCCTCAGCCTCGGCCCAATCCCACCTACCAATCTGGGAAAAATCAGGATCAACTGACTCTTATCCTTCAAACACTGGCTGGCATTCAAAAGACGAATGTGGCAATGCAAAAACAGCACAAGGACGAGATCACAGAGGTTCGGAACCAACTGGCCCAGATGGCAAATTCCCGCCAACCTGGCACCCTTCCTTCGCAACCTCTGCCCAACCCAAATAACGTGCCGACCTAGAGGCGCGTTATGAATCCAAATCCAGGCCACGCACATTTGATTTATCAGGCCCCTGCTACTCCATCACCAAACGGGATGGAGGCTTCAACATCTTATGCAGGATTTCAGCAGTAGCCACCCCTCCTACCTAACCCAAACCAAAATCAGGCCGGATTAAACTCTGTAACAACACGTAGTGGTAAAACAACACAAGACCCACATTATCCGAACCACTCCAAGCCTGATAATCGCCAAGACCCTAGGGTAGTCATCCAAGATACTACTGTCCCAGATCAAGAACCTGGACTTATCCTAGAGGAACCAGCTAGGATCCCATTTCCTGAGGCCTTGACCAAAGGAAAAAGGATAACCAAACCTGTGGCTCCTGAGGAGGATCTGGTCAAGCTCTTTGAACAGGTCCAGATAAACATCCCGTTGATGGATGCAATTCGCCACATTCCGGCTTACGCAAGATTCCTGAAAGACATATGTACACCTAAACGTAAGCCGCGAACCAAGGATGGGAATCCGATCGTACTGTCAGAGCAAGCCAGCTCTATCATCTTGAGCAAACTCCCACCCAAGGCTAAAGACCAAGGAACTCCCTTGATTTCTTGTAAAATTGGTGAAACCCAACTTGATAGAGCCCTACTAGACCTAGGTGCCTCCATAAATTTAATACCTACATCCCTCCTTGACCACCTTGAAGAATCTGAACTTAAACCCACTGAGGTGACATTGCAGTTAGCCGATCGATCCATCAAGTCACCCAAAGGAATACTTGAGGATGTCATTGTTAGGTTACGAGATTTTTATTTCCCAGTGGACTTCATAGTACAGGACATGGATGCACCTAATAACCCAAGGGACACACCAATCATATTAGGGAGACCCTTTTTGGCCACTGCTAGGGCCAATATAAACTGCGAAGAGGGCCAGATAGAATTAAAATTTGGGAATCAAAATCTGAAGATTGACATTTTCAAGGCCCAACAAGGGATTAATTGCGGGGTTATAGAGGAAATTTGTGATGTCGAAGCCGTGGTTGATGAACTGCATATAGAGGACAACCTGATTATTCCTGATCAACCACTAGAGAATAAAAAACTGCTAACAGAGGAGTGCGAACATGATCTAGACACACCTATGACTCCTACCACTGCTCCCGATACAAACCCTGAACCACCCGCTGCTGCTGACAATCCTATCATGGAACTCAAGCCCCTTCCCGAACATCTGAAATACGTCTTTTTGGATTCAAATCAGACGTTTCCTGTGATTATCAATTCTCGACTCACACCTGATCACGAACTCCGTTTGATTTCTGTTCTCCAGCAACATCGTAGAGCCATTGGATGGACTCTAGATGATTTGACTGGTATAAGCCCTTCATACTGCACACATCGAATCTACACAGAAGAAGGCTCACGACCTTCAAGAGAAATGCAAAGATGCCTAAACCCTAACCTACAGGAGGTCGTGAAAAAGGAGATCATAAAGTGGTTAGATGCAAGGATCATCTACCCGATCTCCGACAGTCGTTGGGTGAGTCCAATACAAGTGGTGCCCAAGAAGGCAGGACTTACCATCATCACGATTGAAATCGGAGAAGTCATTCCTACCTGAATAGCTAATTCGTGGAGAGTCTGCATTGATTACAGAAGACTAAATTCCTCCACGAAGAAGGATCATTTCCCACTACCATTTATTGATCAGATCCTCGAGAAACTAGCAGGAAATAGATTCTTTTGCTTTCTGGACGGGTACTCCGGTTACAATCAGGTGGCAATCCATCCAGAGGACCAAGAAAAGACCACATTCACCTGCCCCTTCGGTCTCTGCAATGCACCTGCAACTTTTCAGTGGTGCATGCTTGCCATATTCTCAGATATGGTAGGTGATTATCTGGAAGTCTTCATGGATGACTTTTCAGTTTTTGGACAATCATTTGACGATTGCCTCCAACACTTGGTCCATATACTCAGGCGGTGCATCGAGGTGAATTTGGTTCTTTATTGGAAAAGAGCCATTTCATGGTGCCTAAGGGAATTGTCCTGGGACATTTAATCTCGGAGAAAGGCATCCAAGTGGATCGAGCTAAGGTTAACCTGATTTCTAAGCTCCCTATGCCTAGCTCGATTAAGGACATCCGATCTTTTTTGGGGCACGTCGGTTTCTACCGTCGATTCATCCCTGATTTCTCAAAAATCGCGTGCCCCCTGACCAATCTTCTCTCCAAGGATGTGCCTTTCGAGATTTCCAAGGAATGCACTCAAGCATTTGAGATCCTACGTGACCGAGTCACCCAAACCCCAATCCTACAGTTCCCTGATTGGTCTCAACCCTTTGAGATCATGTGCGATGCATCTGACTTCGCTGTAGGAGCGGTTTTGGGGCAGAAAATTGACGGGAAACTTGTGGTCATTTACTACGCCAGCAAAACACTGGATGAGGCTCAGCGTTACTATACGGTTACTGAGAAAGAGCTGCTGGCCGTAGTATTTTCCCTGGAAAAATTTAGATCATACCTTCTGGGTTCCCGTGTTATCATATACTCGGATCACACAGCTGTGAGGTGTTTGCACCTCAAAACACGCCTGTAATAACGCCTTCTTGTGCTATTTTCTAGCATTAACATTGCATAATAGGATCCTGTAATCGCATTTGTAAAAACACTTGCATGCATGCATTTAATCAAGAGAGGAAGAGGAGTGAAACAATCGCCTACATAGTTACATTTTTCTTCAAGTGCCTCCTTGCAAAATCACCCTCTTTTTATTTTTCCTCTTGATTTCTTCTTTTCTCTCCTTCTCGCGGCTGCATCCTTCCCGCGGCTACACTCTTCCCGCAGCTGCATGCAGCAGCCACGCAGCACTTCTTCCCGTCACGTCTCCCTGCCAACGCCGCTCCCTATAGCTGCAACTCGCACACCCTCTCCCTGCTGCAGCCAGCACGCCACTCTCCCCTCCTCTATAAGTAGCTGCAGCTTCATCCTCGCGACGCAGCGGCTGCAGCTGCTGAAAAAACCCGCAGCCATCTTCTCCACCGCTTTCCCCTCCCATACGTCGGCCCTCCGTCGAGGAGGCACCCGGCGAGCAGGAGAACCCACTGTGGTGCACACCACCATAGTGGCAGCACCACCGCCCAGCTCTTCAACGAGCCGGTGGGCGTGGTGTTTTCTTTTCTCTTCGTATTCGTCTCCACGCCATTGCTGCCGCTTCAAGCTCCGAAGCTTGAAGCAGCAGCAGCAGCAGCACCCCCCGCCTCCTCCGCGACCTTCCCCGCAGGCGCGCAACCCTCCGCACGCGCCTGCAGGCCCGTTCCCCGCCTCCGTCTCCGTTCTGTCCGCCTCGCAGTTGCACCCGTAGCCCGCCACCGCGCGCACTGCAGCGGCCGGCTACGGCCTCACGCCGACCCCTGCCCCCCTCTGCGACCCTCCGCGACCACCTACAGACCTCCTCCACGCTCGCTCCTCCGCGCCATCGCCCGCTCGTCGACTTCGCGCAGGCCTGCAGAACCCTGCGCGAAGGCGCGCCCGCACCCGCCGTCTTCAGACGTCCGCCTCTGCCGTCAGACGTCTTAACTCGCTGCCATCGTCCGCGCTCGCGATCTCTCCCGCCCGCTCTTTCTCTCTCTGGCGCTCTCTATCTCTCTCTCTACTGATCTCTCTCTCCCGCTCTCTCTCTCACGTATTCTCTCTCTCTCCCGCTCTCTCTCTCTCTCTCTGTTTTTTTACTCACAGCAACACACACACACACATTCACCGACGCACACACACCTATACCAACACATACACACACACTCACACACTTATAGTAACATATATATACTTATATACATCTATATATAATATATACATACATATATATATATATATACTTATGTACATAGTAATATCTATAGTTATGTATACATACATATATATATAATATATATACATATATATATAATATATATATATATATATATCTACTTATATATATCTATATACTTATACATATACTTATATATATATATATATATATATACTTATATACATAGTATATCTATATATTTATGTATACACACACATATATATAATATATCTATATATATATATATACACGTATATATATATCTATATACTTATACATATACTTATATATATATACATATATACTTATATACATATATATATACACACACAGAGTATATATATATTTACATATCTATATACTTATATATATACACACATATATATATATATATCTAGATGCATATATACTTATATACATATATATATATACATCTATATAGTATTATATATATATACTTATATACATATATACATAGCTATATACATATATACATACATATATATATATACATATACACCTATATATATATATATAATACATATATATCTATATATATCTATACATATATACTTATACATTTATATACATATAGATATATTTACTCATATACATACATATGTACATATATTTTCACGTTATTTACTATACGCTATATCACGGGAATATCTGCACCAGTTGCTGATATTCCCTAATACACGCGTACAAAAAAAAAGCGTGGTCCCATACATCATCCATCCTCCATCACACTCCACGCGGCACCTAGTCGTGTTGGTTGCGTCTCTCTAGACGTCGACTGACTCGACATAGTGCTACACTCCATAGTCACCTCCACCCCCACCCCTTTATATATATACTACATATAAATATATATATATAGCTACTATATTTACTTTCTATCTGTTATCTTCCTTCTTAGTAAAAAGATAAAAAAAAGGTATAAAAGTGAAAAGATAATCTTTGATTTGCAGGTACCCCCGTCTTGCGAGTAGCAAGACTTGTTTTGGGACTCTGTTTGGCTAAAAGCCAAGGACACAATTTTGAGGGTGTGCCTCAAGAACAAGGATTACCATAAAAAACCTAAATAAGAAAAACACCAAAAACACAATAAACGAAGGGAAGAGACGCGTTTTAAGAAAAACGTAGAAACTCGACTTTAACCCCACTTCCCTGAGTTCGACCCTGGGACTAAAAGTGACAAGATAAAATCAATTAGGCCAGGTTAAAAATTTTGTAAAGAGATGGTTAGGTCTGAATTAGGTTAACCACTATACATATTTCAACGATAAAAACATCATATTAACAACCTATCCAGGCCGACCCATCATGACTTTTCTGGCGCCGTTGCCGGGGAAGTGCGCTTTCAAGTAAGTTTCTATCCAATTCCTTTAAATTTGTCTCTTCTCTCTTCACGGGTATTGTTGTTTTTGGTGTGCAGGTGAACCTGGTGGAAGGAGAAGAAGGCTGACGAAGTCGAGGACGTGAGCAGATCCAAGGCGGGAACGAGAGCGTGAAGACGCCGACATCGCATTGGAGCTTCGCACACATTGCCAAACAAGTAGGTTTTCTTTTCTCATCAAATTAGGGTTAACTTGCCACCACAAAAAAAAAAAAAAAAAATTTTAAACTAAAAACTAGAAAAACTTCTTGGGATTTCTTGAGGGCAAGTGGATTAAAATTAACTTGATTGATTAGTTGTCTTCACTCCCACTGCCCCGGGATTTCCCGCCTTACTTCGCATAGCGAAAATCCGAGAATCTTGATTCTTAGATTTTTCGCCGTGGGAAGTATTCTTTGAGGCAAAGAAAAAGATTGCTTGTATCCCTCTTTTGCCTCACTTATCTTTAATTCAGGATCACATTTTTGGTGGGGAGACTTGGAATTGAGTTGATTCCAACCCCACCACGACTTTTCAAACTTGCCTGTGATTCGATCCTGAATACTTCAACCCCAACAATTTTATTTTCTTTATCTTTTGGTTGAAGCCTTGTGTGTGGAAATCATTTCTAGTGATTGGGAGCACTTGAATTGAAGTGCTTTGGCTCCCTATCACATTGATATAAAACTGATTCGTGCATCCACACTTAGAAATCTCCATTTAGGGTAGCCCATTGCATTTTAGCATGCATTAACTAACTGATAATTGAAGAAGGGTTTCTTGGGCTTTAGAAAAAAAAAAAAAACCTGTATTCTTGCAAAACCCGGAGATTGGTTGAATTGGTAATTCAGCAAAACCCTAAAATTCATACTACTTAAGGCTGAACTCTAAAAACCATTCGCCAATAAAAACTTCAATTCGGGGAGATTTCCCCGTTGCATGCTTGTTCTTACACACTCTTAAAATCAATCACTTGGGCATTACCCGTAAACAACGCCCTTCACATTCCAAAAGCAGTTGACCCTAAGCCTCTAATTAAAACTGGTAGTAACTTGACCCTTACTAAGGATTGGAGGTCTAACTACCTGTGTGTAGCGACTACGTGCTGGTGAGAGTTCCCGCGTGCTATCGGGTGTCTAAGACTGGGGCAAACGGCCTTTCAATCTGGCCTGGTGGTTCCGCGGTGCTCTCATTCGGTTCCGTAGTTCGTGATAGTAGGTAACTTAGATCTTTAGGTCTAAGGGCACACTGTAGAGGTTAGGAACTTGACTGTATTGATTTGTAATCAAGTATACCTTTGCGGCATCATTTCTCTCATCGCTTTTCCCCTCTTATCCCCCCCAATTCTTCCTGCGTAGTGTATGTTTTGGAGGAGGCCACAAAACCCTGAACTGTTTGAATTGACTGCTAAATCTAAAAAAAGAGCCGAATCATCCTCCTCCTCCACAAACATGGCACACACCCCCACCTCACCACTTCGTCACAATTCCAATTCTTTCAACACCAGGCTTATCCCGAGAAACCCTGCAAGACCTTCCTTATCGAGTGTCGCGCCAAGCGACTCGGTAAGTCATGTGGAATTGGCTTCTGCGAGCCAGTATTTCAACATGGAGGACCAAGCCTCCGTGTGCTCGAACACATATGCGGACACGTCTTCTGGCATAGAAGACGCCTGCACCCTGGGGAACAACCCATTTTCTGCCACGTATAACCCAGGGTGGCACGATCATCCAAATTTCGCATGGTCTAACAACCCGCAGCGCCAAAACCCCGCTGGTGGACCAAGGCGATCGTCCGCACCCGTCATCCCAAGGGCCTAATCTAATCCTATGGCAAATCCGCCATTAGGCCCTTGTGTACAGAAAACCAAACACGCATCAAAACCTCTTGATAAATTGATGCGAATGATGACGGAAATGTCAAAGCGCCATAAAGAGAACATGACCTCTCTTCAGCATTTGGCACAGCAGAATGCTGAGATCAGTCAACTAAGCATGGCGACTCGATCTCAGGGAACTTTTCCCGCCCAACCTGTTCCAAACCCGCAAAACTTTGTACCCTGTGGTCCGCAACCACAGGTACAACCTTCTCAGGAACAGGTTCATCAAATTCTGCAAGCTCCGAGTATTCCTCCGGGATTTCAGGTTAATCCCGCTGCAGCATCGCACTCTCATGCTGATAGCGATTACATCAAGGATGACACGTCTGACGAGGACATGACTGTCAGTACGTGTATCGAACTTATTGGAGCCAATTCAGACTGCTGCAAATTACCTGATGACTGCCTGACCTATACAAACTGTGACGTTCCCCAATCCCTCCCTATTCCTGTATCATCTCCTGACCAGACTTCTGACTAGGTTTTCTCCGCTTCCCATACCTCGTGGTCTGAGTCATCGCCGGGCTGCTCACCGTCGGTCCACACTATGGAAGACCGGATTGCCCTTTCTTTCCCGCTAAATCAGGCGGATTTGCAAATCCACACTGGGACCTTGAGCCCACATCTTACTCACCAGGGCTATTCCCTTTTGGACCCATCTATCCAAAAAGCCCCCCTTCTTGGCCAATCTAAGGGCCAACTTCCTCTTCCTGATCTGTTTTCTGATCCGCCTGGGACACTCTCGTCCCAGAAAACACCAAATCTCTCACCATCCACCATTACTTTTCACGCCTCTATCGCGATTACTTCGCTTTTCTCTTCACCACCCACCATCCACCCACCCTTCCACCCTGATTTATACCCTGAACCTCAGCTCCTGTTACCCGATCTGTCGTCCGTTCTCTGCCTTTCCCTGCATGCATATGAGGACATAGCATTGTTTGGCATGGGGGGGTGGATAGGCATCCATAGGATCCGGGTATTTTATGATATCAGACAATTACCACCTATTTATAAATATGCAAGAAAAAGAAAAAGAAAAAAAAAAGAAAAAAAATAATATATATATATATTAATAATAAATGGTGTTTAGTAGTGATTTGAAAGCTGAAACAAAAAAATTCAATAAGTGTTTATGGATATTCAACCTCTGTTTTGAAAAATTTCCAGGCCACAGAAGCTTGATTCGCTCAGGCTCGGCTTAATTCACTTAAAGTATTGACGATATAGATCAAAATCTCTCTTAACTAAGGACGTATTCTTGTACCTGAGACACCAGTACAGGATCCGTTGGTTTGCTTTTTCTTGAGAGCTTAAGTAAATTTGGTTCACACTACACATATCAGGAAAGATCAGGTGAACATAAGATCCAACCCTAGTGTTCATTAGGGAAGGTGGAGTCCTTACCTGTGCGTGCAGGTAGACTTTTTATCCCAGCATTTAGTCTTGTGTTTAGGAGTGACTCTTTCCACCAAAAAGAAACTCTCCCACCAAAAAGAAAAATAAGTGTGCTCCTTCAAAATGTGTTGTAAGAGATATACTGACACGTGTTTCAAAAAAAAAAAAAAAGAGTTGTTAAGAAAAAAAAAAAGAAAAAAAAAAGAAAAAAAAAAAGAAAAGAAAAAAAAAAGAAGAAAAAGAGAGATGTTTTAAAAGAGTCAGTATATCGCATTAATGTCTGCATACTTTGTTTTTCGGTGAGCCACAAAAAAATATCAGAAAATGGGAGTTGAGTTTTCTGTAATCATCTTAAGGGTCAATCCAAAAACACGAGCTGAAACTGGGACCAACTTGTACTTAAAAATTCGTGAAACCTTGGGAGTGAGTCTTAAGGTTCATCTGGTCGGTCTTGATCCTTCACTATGCACAACCATAACCTCTTGAGCTCTCGAGTACGGCAAAACCTCCTGGGTCTTGGAAATCGTATTTAGGGTTTAAATATCAAGAGTCCTGGTTAGTTGAGAGATGATCTTTGTCATGTAAGACTTAAAGTACTGGTAATCTTCTCTACAATTGGTTCTCACAATATTCCATAGTAAACACACCTGTATCACCTCAGAAGAAAATCTTCAGCTCAAGATCATTTCTAAATACTATTTTGCTAGGGACTAGCAAAAGATAGGCATGGGGGTATATGTTTGCACCTCAAAACACGCCTGTAATAACGCCTTCTTGTGCTATTTTCTAGCATTAACATTGCATAATAGGATCCTATAATCGCATTTGTAAAAACACTTGCATGCATGCATTTAATCAAGAGAGGAAGAGGAGTGAAACAATCGCCTACATAGTTACATTTTTCTTCAAGTGCCTCCTTGCAAAATCACCCTCTTTTTATTTTTCCTCTTGATTTCTTCTTTTCTCTCCTTCCCGCGGCTGCACTCTTCCCGCAGCTGCATGCAGCAGCCACGCAGCACTTCTTCCCGTCACGTCTCCCTGCCAACGCCGCTCCCTATAGCTGCAACTCGCACACCCTCTCCCTGCTGCAGTCGGCACGCCACTCTCCCCTCCTCTATAAGTAGCTGCAGCTTCATCCTCGCGACGCAGCGGCTGCAGCTGCTGAAAAAACCCGCAGCCATCTTCTCCACCGCTTTCCCCTCCCATACGTCGGCCCTCCGTCGAGGAGGCACCCGGCGAGCAGGAGAACCCACTGTGGTGCACACAACCACAGTGGCAGCACCACCGCCCAGCTCTTCAACGAGCCGGTGGGCATGGTGTTTTCTTTTCTCTTCGTATTCGTCTCCACGCCATTGCTGCCGCTTCAAGCTCCGAAGCTTGAAGCAGCAGCAGCAGCAGCACCCCCCGCCTCCTCCGCGACCTTCCCCGCAGGCGCACAACCCTCCGCGCGCGCCTGCAGGCCCGTTCCCCACCTCCGTCTCCGTTCTGTCCGCCTCGCAGTTGCACCCGTAGCCCGCCGCCGCACGCACTGCAGCGGCCGGCTACGGCCTCACGCCGACCCCTGCACCCCTCCGCGACCCTCCGCGACCACCTGCAGACCTCCTCCACGCTCGCTCCTCCGCGCCATCGCCCGCTCGTCGACTTCGCGCAGGCCTGCAGAACCCTACGCGAAGGCGCGCCCGCACCCGCCGTCTTCAGACGTCCGCCTCCGCCTTCAGACGACGCGGCGTCAGACGTCCGCCGCCGCGAGCAGACGTCTTAACTCGCTGCCATCGTCCGCGCTCGCGATCTCTCCCGCCCGCTCTTTCTCTCTCTGGCGCTCTCTATCTCTCTCTCTGCTGATCTCTCTCTCCCGCTCTCTCTCTCACGTATTCTCTCTCTCTCCCGCTCTCTCTCTCTCTATTTTTTTACTCACAGCAACACACACACACACATTCACCGACGCACACACACCTATACCAACACATACACACACACTCACACACTTATAGTAACATATATATACTTATATACATTTATATATAATATATACATACATATATATATATATATATACTTATATACATAGTAATATCTATAGTTATGTATACATACATATATATATAATATATATACATATATATATAATATATATATATATATCTACTTATATATATCTATATACTTATACATATACTTATATATATATATATATATATATATATATATATATATATATACTTATATACATAGTATATCTATATATTTATGTATACACACACATATATATAATATATCTATATATATATATATACACGTATATATATATCTATATACTTATACATATACTTATATATATATACATATATACTTATATACTTATATATATATACATATCTATATACTTATATATATACACACATATATATATATATCTAGATGCATATATACTTATATACATATATATATATACATCTATATAGTATTATATATATATACTTATATACATATATACATAGCTATATACATATATACATACATATATATATATACATATACACCTATATATATATATATAATACATATATATCTATATATATCTATACATATATACTTATACATTTATATACATATAGATATATTTACTCATATACATACATATGTGCATATATTTTAACGTTATTTACTATACGCTGTATCACGGGAATATCTGCACCAGTTGCTGATATTCCCTAATACACGCGTACAAAAAAAAAGCGTGGTCCCATACATCATCCATCCTCCATCACACTCCACGCGGCACCTAGTCGTGTTGGTTGCGTCTCTCTAGACGTCGACTGACTCGACATAGTGCTACACTCCATAGTCACCTCCACCCCCACCCCTTTATATATATACTACATATAAATATATATCTATAGCTACTATATTTACTTTCTATCTGTTATCTTCCTTCTTAGTAAAAAGATAAAAAAAAGGTATAAAAGTGAAAAGATAATCTTTGATTTGCAGGTACCCCGTCTTGCGAGTAGCAAGACTTGTTTTGGGACTCTGTTTGGCTAAAAGCCAAGGACACAATTTTGAGGGTGTGCCTCAAGAACAAGGATTACCATAAAAAACCTAAATAAGAAAAACACCAAAAACACAATAAACGAACGGAAGAGACGCGTTTTAGAGAAAACGTAGAAACTCGACTTTAACCCCACTTCCCTGAGTTCGACCCTGGGCCTAAAAGTGACAAGATAAAATCAATTAGGCCAGGTTAAAAATTTTGTAAAGAGATGGTTAGGTCTGAATTAGGTTAACCACTATACATATTTCAACGATAAAAACATCATATTAACAACCTATCCAGGCCGACCCATCATGAGGCATCTCCTTGCAAAGAAGGACGCGAAACCTCGATTAATCCGATGGATCTTGCTGTTGCAAGAATTTGACCTCGAGATTCGCGACAAGGCAGGAAAGCACAATGTGGTAGCTGATCACTTGTCCCGCCTTCCTTCTGAAATTATTGATCCTTCCGGACCTATTACAGAACATTTCCCTGATGAGCACCTCCTGACTATCAGTACAAGTCTTCCATGGTTCGCCGATATAGTTAATTACCTGGCATCACATCAGATTCCACCCAATTGGCCGAAGGCCAAAAAGGACAGATTGGGCTCCAATGCCAAGTATTACCTACGGGAAGACCCGTATCTATTCCGCATTGGTGCTGATCAGATAATCCGACGATGCGTCACGGAAGTGGATATCAAAGACATACTCTCATTCTTCCATGACCAGGCATGCGGTGGACATTTTTCTGGACATAAAACCGCATCGAAAGTCCTTCAGTGTGGCTTTTACTGGCCCACAATTTTCAAGGATGCATACGATCACTGTAAGGCATGTTCCCGTTGCCCGACTCTCAGCAACATGAGCCATAGAGACATGATGCCTCTACAGCCGATCTTGGTATGCGAAATTTTTGATATTTGGGGGATTGATTTCATGGGACCCTTTCCGACCTCGGATGGCTTCGAATACATCTTACTCGCAGTTGACTATGTTTCCAAGTGGATAGAAGCCATTCCGACCTGAACCAACAATCATAAAGTCGTTATAAAATTCCTTCATCAAAACATTTTCTCGAGGTTCGGGATTCCACGTGCTATAATTTCCGACGGAGGGACCCATTTTACAAACGCTCAGTTCAGGTCACTGATGACCAAATACGGGTGTCACACCGAATCTCTACTCCTTACCACCCCCAAACTAATGGTCTAGCCGAGCTATCTAACCGAGAGATCAAGAAGATCCTTCAGGTTACTGTTCGACTTGATAGAAAAGATTGGTCTTCTCGGCTTCCGGAAGCATTGTGGGCCTATAGGACCGCCCACAAGACCCAATTAGGAATGTCTCCTTTTAGACTAGTGTATGAGAAGGCATGTCACCTCCCCGTCGAATTGGAGCATAAAGCCTATTGGGCAGTACGGACCAGTAATCTCGACCTTTCTAAGGCTGGAACCCACAGAAGACTTTAAATGAGCGAGATCGATGAATTACACCACGACGCGTATGAGAACTCGCGAATTTACAAAGAACGGGTTAAAGCTTTTCACGACAAACACATTTCTAGAAAGGTCTTTCATCCTGGTCAAAAAGTTTTACTCTTTGACGCCCGACTCAAATTATTCCCAGGAAAGCTAAGATCCAAGTGGGTCGGACCCTACCTAGTCCGACAAATCTTCGGAAATGGAGCCATTGAAATCAGCCCACTCAGCCACGATTCTGAACCCTTTGTCGTGAACGGTCAGAGACTCAAGCCGTTCATTGACATGACCGATATAGATTTGGCTGAGTCATCCTTTACCCTCCATTCCTCTTGAGCTCATTGCGTCCAGCCGATGGCATAAAACTCAGTGCTTAACGGGAGGCAACCCGTCATTCTTTGAAAAATCCGAAATCGTTTCTGACATCTCTATGCGGAACTCATATTGTAATTTAGGGTTCATCCATTAGAACAGCCGACTTCACCTCAGGTATACCTACCCGAGATTAGAAATCGGTCGCAACAAGTCACTTCGACCATTCACTCACCACACACCTGTCCTAATACATGAACTAAGCTGAATTCGAACCCACCTAATTTACAATGGGGACATTGCAAATCTTAAGCATGGGGGGGATATGAAAGTGCAAAATGTCAGAAAATTCATATCAAGAAAGGGTTTCACAAAAAAAAAAAAAAAGAGAGAGACTTGATAGAGGGGAGGAACAATTCAGGGTCATACAAATGAGAGGAGGAAAAGAAAGAAAAATGACAAAAAGGAGCACAAAATGAAAATGAAAAGAAATAGTCATTAGTAAAAGGTTAAGGGGTTAACTGAAGTTCTAAACCAAAAAGAAAAAAGGAAAAGAAAAGTGCTATGGAGACATAACAAGAGATTAGCGGGAACGCTGGTCTTAGGCCTCTTGGGCTAGATTTGTTAGCTTAAAAATTTGCGTATCTGTTAAAATCTGGATAATCCTCAAGAGGTTGAGGAAAATGCGAAACTTAAGTATTAGGTCTAAGGCTTAGGAAGTATTCGACCTCGTTAACTGACCTCCAGTTTGCGGGATTCTGTAACCTAAGCACCCAAATTCACACACAGTCTGGTTCAGTGCGCATAAACATCCAAATCACGCGAAAAGCGTTTAATGTTCTGAAAAAGTCACCTAGATTAGGAGCGGTCAATCAACACAAATTGATTTGGACGAGTTCCCAGCGCGGAGAGGCAGGAAATTCTCCTCGAAGATGCGTAACATATCGTCTACTCGGTGCTTGTCTCTTAGGATATTTAAATATCCTACTGGGGGCATGTAAGCACTCTGTTGTTTCGGATACCATGGGCGGCATTATCACGAAATGTCGATCGCCAGGGTCTGGATTCGGCCACGGAAAGCCATGGGCGGGATTATCTCGAAATCTCGAAAGCTAGGGTTCTGGGGGTTGCCATGGGCGGGATTATCTCGAAATCTCGAAAGCCAGGGACCCTTGAGGATTGATGATGGGGACGAGGAATCCGATACAGACCATGTTAAGAAGCTAATCCGAAGCTAGAAATAAAAAGAAAAGAGAGAGAAAAGCTCTCCAAACAAATAAATCTTCTATCTCTCTCTTACAAAAAAAAAATGCACTGCAAACTAAACTTAGGCTAAAAATATCTCAAGCACGGGTGCTTTAACCACGGAGTCCAACAAACCCTAGGATAGTTTCTGTGGGCCGTAGAAACCTTTGCGGAGGACTGAGGCTAAAGCAGAACAGGTCCGAATTTTTGTTGGTACTTGGAATACCTCCAGGCCTATTGTCGGCATTCCTACCTAATCACAAAAGAAGCACTTATCATTATTGACAGACATTCAGGGTCTATAACGGAAGTTAAAACCTTGAAATTTTGCTAAGGGACTAGCAAAAGCTAGGCATGGGGGTATGATGAGAGCCTCATCATGAGCCATAACTAGCTCATTTTGACCCAATAAAGAAGATAAAAGCTCCTACATAACCTAGAAGAAGGCTTAACTGAAGGAACAAGTGCTCTGACAAGAAAACATGAAATAAAGGTTAAAACTACAATTTTACCATTGCAGTACATAAACGGGATTTCTCAGAAGAAAACATAGGTTAAATTGTCCAAATAATAAAAAAAGGGGTTGAGTCAATCAAAAATGAGTTTATGTGCAATCTAAGAATTAAATGACACTTGGTAACCCTAAAACAGATCCGCTTAAATTAACAAGGTTCCGGTCAGGATAAAATTGAGTAAACCCTCTAAAAATCATGGAAAAACATCCTCTAGGGTTTATAACACTTAATTTGGCCTTTGGAACCTAGTCTGACCTAGATTAGGGTCCTAGCTCCTCAATTAATCAAATTTAGGTTTTTACGCAAAATGTCTAGTCAAACGAGGTCAAACCTGAAATCCAACTTCTCCATTGGATTCCTTAGGTCCAAATTAGGTTTATACCAAAATTTGGACCTAAGGAGAGGTCATCTTGACCTACTTTGCAATTTAGTACACCTAAATCACAAATAGGTCCCTATCTTTTGAATATCCTTGCAAAGAGCCCCCCAAGTTCTTCTCCCCCTTTGCAATCCGGTCCTGCCACCATTGTTAGGGCAGAACCGAGCTCTGGCGTGGTTCAGAGAGGGATTGCTCTCTAATCCCTCAGAGATTCCCTCCCAGAAATGGAAGGGGGATTCTCTAAGGAATTCCCTTCCTTCAAAAGCCAATTACAATCGCTGGTGTGAACCCAATCTCTCATGCGAACGCATGAGAGATTTGGGTATCCACCTTCCTTCCAACTCCGGCGAGCCGGCAGACCTAATTGCGCGCTCTCCACGCGCTGATAGGAGCGGCCAGCACCTATAAAACACCCCTCAGGACCCAAGCTTGATTTTGACAGAGATCCCCTCCAAATTCCCTCTCTCCCATCTCCGGCCAAATGACCTGCAAGCTCCGGTGACCACCTCCCCTCCTTCTCATTGCTCTGCTGCCATACCAGCAGCAGAGTCCTCTCCGCCTCTTCCTCCCGCGTCGCGCTGTACCCTGCGTGCGTGCTCCTGACCTCATCTTCGTCGCCGCTTCCTCCCTCAGGGTCTTTCTTCCCCGACGATGGCAGTTACGAGCCGTCCTCTCCACCGCCTCCCTTCCTTGCAGACAACCCCAGATACATTCTCCATCCTCTCCTCTCTCTTTTCCCCCTACTATTTTAATTGATTACCCCACGACAGTAACTAACCACCTCCATCATTCTCGCCTCTGACCGCCCTCCGGCGAGCTACCCACACCACTCCACCCCTCCACACGGCTCGCCAACCCCCTCGTGAGATTCGCCTCACCACCAGGAACCCATTCCACCCCATCACTGCCACTCCAGACCTCCACAAGCACCCCCCGACCAACCCACCATCTCCGGCCATAGGTTGACCTAGGCACGCACGCCTAGGCCGACCTGCAACCTGCAGCATCACCCACCGCCTTCGCCGTGCTACGGTGAAGGTTTCCAGCTATTCTGATTGGGCCAATAGGCCATTCTGTTGGATGTCAGGTGTACGCTCCGGCCGCCATTAACAGCCAAAGCAGCAGGGAGCTTGGAGCAGCTTCGGGCATCAGGCTTCCCAGGCTGCAGGTGCAGTAGACTCTCGCGAAGGTCGCGAAGCGAACAAGGCCAGCCAGTCGCACAGAGGAGCCATCAGCTTGGGCAATCGTGTGACGAAAGCTCTGCGGGCGCGCATGAAGGCAAGACCGACCGGATAGTCCCACATCGTGGGATTGCAAAACTCAGGTATCATATAAATTGTTTTTGTGTTTTCTTCTTACTGCCTCCATAAGCACAAGGGTGAGGTCCCTCACTGCCCCTCCACACGCCTCGTCCGCGGCTTGACGTCGCGGATCTGGCGTATCCGACCTGATCTAAACCTATGCACTCCTCGCGCATCACCACTTGCCGGTGCGCCTGGTCAAGGGTGCGAATCCGACCCAACTACCCATGTGGCTCTGGGAGAGCGTGCTTGAGTGAACTGCTTGAGAAAAAGAGAGACGCTTGGGTAGAGGGACGGGGGTAGGTTTTTGCTACTGTGTGGTGTGTGCAGGAAGGAAGAAGTGACCGAGGCAGTGAACACTTAGCAGCTGATGAACAGGAAGAGAAGAAAGAAGAGGCTGTGTAGCAGTGAAAGGAGAAGTCTTCGCCGAGAAGAAGAAGAAGGAAGACAAGGCAGAAGAGAGAGAAGAACAAAGAAGAGGCCAAGTGAAGACTGCAAAGAGATCAGAAGAAAAAAAAGAAGAAATAAGAAAGGCAAGGCAGGAGAAGAAGGAAGATGCAGAAGCAGAAAGGAGAAGAAGAGAGAAAGAGAGATCACATTTAAGACCTCTGATACAGAAATCAGATGTCCAATTCTACTTTTTTTTTTCATAAATCTTTTTTAAAATTCTCTCTTTGAATCAATTATATTTGCATTTAACAGTTGTATTCTTTGGTTTTACAAAGTACTGAGATTGCTCCCCGTGTTCGACCTCGGATACTCTAGCTTTTCGAGTAATAAAATTCTTTATATTTGTTTAAATGTTTTATCGGTTATACTACAACATAATATGCTTTAAATCCGCACAAAATCGTTGAGAACAAAACCATCCTTACAATTTCAGGTATCCAAACCCTGTGGTTTGCTGACATTGTTAATTATTTGGTCGTTGGTCAAATCCCTCAGGATTGGACTAAGCAACAACGGGATAGACTCAAATCTGAGGCCAAGTACTACTTCTGGGAGGACCCTGAACTATACCGCATCGACTCTAATCAGATTATTCACCGAAGTGTTCCAGACAACAAATTCAACAGTATACTCGAGTTCTGCCATGCATCTACATGTGGTGGACATTTCTCCAAGAAAAAGATGACAGCAAAGATTTTGTAATGTGGCTTTTATTGGTCGTTTTTATTCAAGGATGCCCAGGACTTCTCAAGGTCGTGTTCTCAATGTTAGGCACTCGGGAGCATAACTAAGAGGATATGATGCCCCTAAACCCAATTCTTCCTGTCGAAATCTTCGATGTTTGGGGCATCAATTTCATGGGATCCTTTTTCCCTTCATTTGGACATTAGTACATTCTTGTCGCTGTTGATTATGTGTCCAAATGGATTGAGGCGATTCCCACCTGAACCAATGACCACAAGGTGGTCATCGATTTTGTTAAGAAAAACATCTTTAGCAGGTTTGGGATTCCTAGAGCTACCATCAGTGATGGTGGAACTCATTTTACTAATGCCTAATTCCACAATCTGTTGGCTAAATATGAGGTTAATCACCAAATCTTCACACCTTACTATCCCCATACGAATGGACAGGCCAAGATCTCCAATCGGGTGATCAAGAATATTCTGCAGAAAACAGTTAGGACTGATCGTAAGGACTGGACTCAAAAGCTTGAGGATGCTCTTTGGGCCTACCGTACGGCGTATAAAATGCCCATCGGCATGTCTCCATTTCATTTGGTGTATGGAAAGGCATGTCATTTACCCGTAGAGATTGAACATAGGGCATTTTGGGCAATCAAGCAATGCAATTTAGATCTGAGTTTAGCTAGGAAGACTAGGAAACTCCAACTATCTGAGTTGGAAGAGCTTAGAAATGATGCATATGTGAATGCCAAGATCTACAAGGCTTGGACCAAAGCTCTACATGATCAATTGATTTCCCGAAAGAGCTTTGAGCCAAACCAGAAGGTCTGGTTATTTGATTCTCGACTTAAGCTCTTTCCTGGCAAACTTAGATCAAAATGGAATGGCCCATTCATTATCGATTAGATTTTTCCAAATGAAGCTGTTCAGATCTCTGACCTAAAGATAGGTAATACATTTAAATTCAACGGTCAATGCCTAAAGCCTGTTATTGACCTACTCTTCCAGAACCTGTATCAAACACGGTTGCTCTAGCCATATTGTGATTTCTTTGGCTGGACTTTGCCTAGCTGATGGCATTAAACTCAGTAGTTGTACATATGACACAAAGCTGACCCGAGCTTCATATTCAAGTGATATCTTTCGTATTCTACCCTTTCTTTCATGTCTTTTTCTCAATGTGGAACATTGCATCAGCTAGGCATGAGGGGGTGGATTCATTTTTGAATCATTTTGTCAGCTTTGTGAAATTCTTGTAAATTGTATTTCTCTTTCGATACATACATAAAAAAAAAATTGAATTAGGAAGGAATACTTGGACATTAGGACTTTTCAATCTTAGGAAATATTACATTAGGATCTGAACACAAAGACCCTTCAGGTCTTTGGACTTAATTGGCCCATGCATCCACTAAAATGTGGATTTATTTTTAATTCTTTTGTAATTTGATTAAATAAGTTTAGGTGATAAGTACGCGACTTATCAACCCACCCTTTGATTTGAGGGAACTTTAAGTCTAAAGCATCTAAACACTTTCTTTTCACTAACTTGTTGATCAGCAGTTTTAATAGAAATTGGGTAGCTAATGAACCTTCTAGGATGATATGGCTAGCAAGTTATCGTGGGTAACAGCCCATAGGTAGGTTGTCTAGAGCCTAGTCACTAAACCATTCTCTTCTTGCTACCTTTAAGTACATCTTAGACCAAGGAATCCACCTACTAAAAAAGTAGAAAAGAAACAAAGAAAAGAAAAAAAAAAAGAAAAGGAGAAAAGAAAAAAAAGAAAAGGAGAAAAGAAAAAAAAGAAGAAAACAAAAGAAATAATACACACTTCACCGCACAAGTATGGCTAGCAAGTTGTTGGTGGTAACAGCTAATCGACTGGTTGTCCAGAACCAAGCTCAAGAAATGCACTTAAAATTCCCAAAACACTTAGGAAGAAGTGGAGAAGTAGAATAAACCAGGGAGATATACACTGGATTCACCCTTATGTTGATCCCATAGAAATAAAAGTAGGGAGAAAGCTACAGGTCGTAAAGATACACCTTTAGGCAGAGCTCTTTTTTTAAAGTCACCTAAAGGTGTAGAAACCCAAAGTCCGTTCTAATTGCCGATCAACGAGTCTATCACATTCATAATAAGATGCTTAGAACTTAGGGTTTTCATCAAATCTTGGATGAGTTGAATGCTTGTAGAAAGCCACTCTTTAACCCTAAACTCAAAAATCCAAAAAAATTAGAAAAGAAGAAAAAGAGAAAAAGAAAATTTTCTTTGAATAAGGCGAGGGCTTGAGGCTGTTTGCATTTTGGCAAATACCCGGGCGCTATTGTGTCTTTGAAAGTTCAAATTCTAAGTAAAAATTTTCTTAATATTGAAAATAACTTATGCCCAAGTAATCCAACCTAATTCTTCTATAAATAACATGTAGTTTTTGCTAGAGACTAGCAAAAGATAGGCATGGGGGTGTGATGTAAACATGTTTATATTACATAAAATGTCTATTTATGCATGTTCTTAAGCATAGAATTGCATTACATACTATAAACATTGCATAACATGCATCATCTTGCATTTAGATTAGTTTGAATAACATGGAGGTTAATTCTCTCTTTCTATGGTCAGGGACAGGGTGACTTTTTATCAGGGCTTCAGATCGAAGATCCAACCATATGGATCTGATCAGGGCAACGATTGGAGTTCAATAACTCCAAGATCGCCCTAATCAGATATTCGTAGCATCAGATAGAGATCGAGGAACCATAGAAGATTAAGGACTAAAATGGTGTTAATTCACACTTCAGACAACAAATCCGACCACACAGATGGGTTTAGATCAACGATTGCAGCCTAAAGGTGCAAAAATTGACTCAATCCGATACTTGTGGCACCATCTACATCACCTAGAAGATGGATGGCCAAGATGGCACCACGTGGCACCATCTCGACCGCTCAACTGGCCGCACGCACCCGCTGAAGCCCTTCGCAGTAGCGCTTCTCTACCATTGGATCAAGATCCAATGGCTGCGAGGCACGCGTGCTTGAGTTAAGCACTCGACACAAACGTGCCCGTAGTGCATTGGTTGAGCGCATTAATGCGACGTTGAGGCGTGGGATCGAGCTCCCGCACGCCTCAAATTGGAACGAGCGCGTAGGCGTGATCGACTGCCTGATGAAGATCTAGCGGCTCTTCGTATTCGATAGCATCCACGCATCATCAGATGCCCCGCGTGACGTGGAATCTCACGCGTTGAGGCGCAGCTAGGAGCGCTCTCAGCCGTTTGATCTCACAATTGAACGATCGAGATCTGATGGACGTGAACACACGTTGAGGTGAGAGGAGGCAAACGGGCATGTATGCACACCCACGAAGGTGACGTTCAGGCCTTTAGTGACGAATTTATCCGTCACTAAAGGTCCTGTATTAATGATTTTCAACATGTAACGACCAAAATGCCCTTACTCCTTACAACTATAAAAGGAGACCCCCTCCATACGAATTTCTGATCCCTTCCTTCTCTCCTCTCCCTCTCCAAAGGTCAAGAGAAGCTTGTCCCACACCTGGGATGCTCCTCAAGAGATAAAGTCAATTTTTCGCCCCCATTTCGGAAGCGGATCCCACGACGACGACGATGTGCTACCTCATTCTCGTTCTTCCTACCTCGACCTCCTTCTTCCTACTTCGTTCTTTGTCTTCCAAATGTTGTCCCATCCAGCTCATCCTCCAAGCGATCGTCGAGGAGGATAATTTCTTTCTCCCATTCCCTTTTCCTACTTTCTAGAGTAGAATTTTCCTGCCTTCTAGTGTAATAGTTTTCTTTCTTTCTAGTGTAATTTCTCACTTACATAATTGTATAAACATTTTGAAGTATCAAGTGAATGTTTTCTCTCTCTCTCTCTTATTATGATTGTTTATAGTGCTTCATTGTAATTACTTCACTTTTTAACAAAAACACGAAAAAAATATAATTGCGAATTTAGATCAACGTAGCCTCCCTGAGTTTGACTCTGGATTTCTATTCCAGTATAAATTGTATTTGTTGAACCCGAGTTCTTCACTTTTCAAACTACAACGCAGGTTTTCAAAACCAAATTCGATAGCATAGTAACTCGACATTTCAACACCTTTCTTGTTCTTCAGAATCTTTTCTTTTGTGCCTTTCTGCTTCTCTTCTGAGGTCTTCTTCCTTCTTTCTTTCTTTCTATGTTTTCTTCTTCCTCCTTTCTGCTTGTGCGACTCCTCTTCTTTTCTTCTTCTTTCTCTGCTCTTCTTCTTCTTCAACTCTTCTTCTTCACATAGAGGGGGAAGGTTCCTCAATTTTGGTTGTCAGCCCAAACCTTCTCAGAGCAAAACCCCCTGTCTCCGCACACGATCCTTTCATTCTCTCCTTAGGTCACTCTCTCCCAGAGCCTCCAACAGTACCGAGTTATCAGGTTTCAAACCTAGAGCGCACTCGGGTCCAAGGCTGCGAGCGTGATCGCAGCCGAGGAGTGAAGTCAGGTTAGGCAGGTCAAGTCTGCTTCAAGCCCATGGGGGACGGGTCATGGGTGAGGCGCAGGTGAATGGGTGAGTGGGGGACCTCACCCCCAAGTGTCTGAGGCTATAAGCCCTAGACACTTTTTCAATTTATGCGACCGTAGCCTCTTTTCAGCTTCTGAGGTAGGACTAAAGTCCCACCTTTCTTTGCATAGAACAGAGCACGATCTCCTCCCTTCAATTGCTGCAGCTCACAAGGTTAAAGCCACCAATTGACCTTGAGGGATGGTGCCTTAGATGATTCCACACAACCTTGGTTGAGTACCTAGAGCAAGTGAGTGCTGTAGCAAGCTCCAAGCTTGCTCAAAGCATAGCGTCAATGGCGGGCTCGACTTGTTTCATGAAATTCAGGAAAAGGGGTCGTATGACTGTGTCAGATGGTTCAGCAAGATCACCGTGGCACAACGAGTGTGATGGTGGTGATGGCATGCCGTGAGAGGGTATATGGTGGTGTGTGGAGGTCGAAGATGGTAATGCGGCAGTGGGTAGGTCGTCGGGGTGTTAGGATGGGCAATAGGAGTGGAGGTGTTAGGGATTTTGTGTGGTGGAGCACGATGAAGCTAGTGAGGGTGGTAGTGGCATGTTTCGAGCAGCGTGGTGGTGAGTAGGCATCACTGGAGCTTCGCCGGAGGTGGAGAAGATGAAGTGAGGGAGGTGGCAATTGGCAGTTGTGTGTGGTTGAGAGGGTGGAAAAATGAAATAGAACAAGAGAGAGAGGTAAAGAGGGGCTTAGAAAGAGGATAGGGAGGCGGAGGGC
This sequence comes from Thalassia testudinum, assembly GCA_037157565.1. Classification (NCBI taxonomy): domain Eukaryota; kingdom Viridiplantae; phylum Streptophyta; class Magnoliopsida; order Alismatales; family Hydrocharitaceae; genus Thalassia; species Thalassia testudinum. The sequence goes on from JAZHRO010000003.1 coordinate 91,318,120, forward strand.
TACGGTGTTGGTTGACCAGAGTCGAAGGAGGAAGATGCGGTGGAGCGGTGACGGCGATGTAGATGGAGGAACGCCCTCCCTTTGGCTAGGGAAGGTCGTGACAAAGAGAGGAAGAGGTTAGGCCATCCAATTTGATGGTTGGATGGCCAAAGGAGGGAGATCCAGGGGGGTCTCCATACAAGGGGTCTTCGGTGGTCAGAGAGGGGTTTTTAGGCCGTTAGACACGCCAAGACTTGCTGAAAAGCACGGTCGTTCGATGGTGTCTCTTTTATAGGCCATAGGAAGCCCTTCCAAGCTTGGAAGGTGCTTGTGACGTAGGATACTCAAACCTTTGAAAGGTTCACATGGCCTTTTGGGAAGGACTTAGAGCCTAAGGAATGGCTCAAATGGAAGGTAACTTCCCAAGAAATCTGTATTTGAAATCTGGGATTGATTGATTGAGAATCGAACGAGAAATCCTCACTCAAATTCGATGGTGAAGGATTAACCTTCCAAAAACGCTGTGGGGACCTGCTTGTGAATAAGACAAAGAAGTTGGGGGCCTATTTGTAAGAAATTTCAAAAGTTAAGGGTCTGAATGAGATAGAAAGGGTTTAACTGGACCAAAATGCAAACTTGGTCAAGATGATATCAAATTGGGCCCAAATTTTGGTACAAACCTAATTTAGACCCAAGAAATCCAATGGTGAAGTTATATTTAGGTTTTGACAAAGTTTGATTAGTTAATTTATGAAAAAACCCAAATTAGGGTAAATGTCTATCTGAGACTCTATTTTGGGTCAAGACGGGTTTTGATGGTCAAATTGAAGGTTCCAAACCCTAGAAGATATTTTTCAAGGAATTTTAGAGGGTTTAGGTGAATTTTATCCTAACCTAAACCTCATTTAGTTAAGCAGATTTGCTTTTAGGGTTTCAAAAGTCATTTAATTCTCAAAACACGTGCAAACCCTTTTCTATCTGTTCTAACCTGCTTGTTAGCCTTTTAGAACCATTTAACCCTTAATTACCCCCTGGGAAAACCAATGGTTGCATTGCATTTATGACATGATGGTAAAATTACACTTTTAACCTTGGTTTCTTGTCTTTCTCTCAGAATGATTAAGCAATGAATTATGACCTTCTGAAGGTTATGTAGGAGCATTTAGAGACTTAATCAGATCCAATTGAGCTAGTTTATGGCTCATGATGGTGTTCCCATCACTCACCCTATGAGGATGTGTATGCTATACAGGGAAATGTTAAGTCCAACCCATATTCTAACTCCTATAACCCGGGTTGGAGGAACCACCCTATCTTCTCCTAGAAAAACCTGGGGCAGCAAACCCAAATCTGACCTAGCAATTATGCACCGCAAAGACAGATGGGGCAGGGTCATGTTTACACTCAATTGCACCCTAATCAGGTCAATCAGCCAACTTGGAATGCTCGTCAACTCGTAGGGCAGGCTGATTTGAATCGTTAGATGGTGGAAATGCAAGGATCCATTCTCCACCTCATGCAACAAATGAAAACTTTACTAGACAACTTGCAATCTAGGCTCATTACTAATGTCCATCAACTCAGGTCTCTGCCATCTCAACCTGTAACTAACCCTCCTAACATACAAAGTCAAGGCAATTAGGCCTAAGGGTATGGGAATCAGAGGGACCCACATGCACATGCTCAGGTGGTTGAGCAAGGTCCTTCTTTTGCTTCTTCATCCAATCCTAGATATCTAGCTAATCAAGCCCCTTAGATCTTTCGTAACCCTCCCCATGACCCAAACTTGTACTCTTCTGCAAACTCCGTTACTTTGAGGAGTGGAAGGCAAACCCAGGATCCTGAACTACCCTCTTCCTATCAATCAAACCCTGGTAAGCCTAAGGAATGAAAGGAGAAAATAGAAGAAACCAAGGCTCAGGACCTCGTAAAGAGAAGTCAGAATTAGGTTAATGGATGCACCTAAATCCAAAAGCACCTTGTCAAAAGTGTAATCCCTGATAACACTTGAAATCAATGGGGTACCTGGATCTCTCTTTTACTAAGGAAGGTGATGCAGGATAATAAAACTAGCCTGCTCAGAGAGTATCACCTTCCTCGGGGCAGATTCCCTCGACTTATGCTTCTGAGTGCATAAATCTTTTAAATATTTACCATTAGTCGGAATGTGTTTAATAGCATCGAGGAGAGGGATATTGATTTCAACATTCTTCAATATATTCAAGAGCTCCTTGTCACTATCAACGGACTTCTTCTTGGGTTTAATCAAGGCTTCAGGGAATGGAACATGAGTAAGATCTTTGGAATCAGGTTCCTGAGCCTTGATTTCTTCTTTAGTGTTCTCCTTTCCTTCCTCTGGCTCACCAAGGTGTGATTGACTAGAAGAGGGTAATTTTGGGTCCTGGGTTTGTTGTCCACTCCCTAAGGTAATAGAATTTGCAGAAGCGTATGGGTTTGGGTCTTGGGGAGGGTTAGGAAAGATCGGAGGGGTTTGATTCACCAAATAACTCAGATTGGATGAAGAAGAAAAAGAAGGACCCTACTCAACCACTTGAGCTTGTGCGTGTGGATCCCTTTGATTCCCGTACCCTTAAGCTCAATTGCCTTGATTCTATATGTTGCGAGGGTTGGGTATGGGTTGAGATGGCAGAGATCCGGGCTGACGAGAATTAGCAATGAGCCTAGATTGCAAGTTATCCAGTGATGTCTTCATTTGTTGCATGAGCTGGAGCATGGATCCTTGCATCTCTACCATCTGTCGGTTTAAATTAGCCTTCTCTACAGGTTGACGGGCACTCCAGGTTGGGTGATTGACCTGGTTAGGGGGGAGTTGAGTGTATACATGACCTTGACCCATTGATCTTTGCGGTGCATAGTTGCTGGGTCAAATTTGAGTCTGCTGCTCTAGATTTTTTCACGAGAAGTTTGGTGGTTCCTCCAACCCGGATTATAAGAGTTAGAATATGGGTTGGACCTAACATTCTCCTGTACAACATACACATCCTCATAGGGAAAGGATGGTGGGAAAGAAGGAGAGGGATCAGAGAAACTGGGATCAACGGCCCCAGTTTGGAACCCATAGGGTTCCAAATAATGCTGGCTCACAGGTTGAGCCTCTTCCAGTTGATTCATGAACTCCCATCCAGTAGGAGCTCGTGAAGAATTGAATCTCGAATTTTGGGATTTGAATGGATCAAGAAGTATTTGTAGAGTTTCCAGCCATCCACTCTTCCATTCTTTTGGCAACCAGGTCCACCTTATCTAGTTTATTACAAATCAGTTCCATATCGAATGAATGAGAATCATGGACCTCATTAACATTCGATCTAGGTTTCTGGGACCGATTAAAAGTATCCATGGAGGCATGATTGATGGAATTTTCACTCATTTCTTCAAACACTTCATGCACACTATCTGCATCCTTGTTGAGGAAATTGCCTCCGCAAGAAGCATCCAGGTGGTTATGGAGTTGCTCAGTCAACTCGTGATAAAAGATCTGCACGAGTTGCCATTTCGGCACCTCGTGGTCTGGACACTTCCGCAATAGATCCTGGAATCGTTCCCAAGCATCATGATGCAATTTCCCATTGCAAAGCATTGGTACACTCGATTGGAAAGAATTTCTTTAAGAAAGTTGATTTAAGACCATTCCAAGTTGCGATCGATCTTCTGATTGTCCGGTACCAATGTACTACCTTATCCCTAAGAGAGTGGGGGAAAAGCCTCATGATCATTTGCTCCTCGTCCTCATTTCATGCTTTGGTGGTCTAGATGAAAGTGGTCAAGTCCTCCAAATGTTGAAATGGGTCTTCAAAGCCAAGCTTGTGGAAATGTTTGATTAGGCTTAACACCTGGGGCTTGATTTCTATGTCACCGGTTGGAATTTGGGCACCGGGACATTCCCCGTAATTAGAAGGATCATAAAAATCTTTCAAGAGTTGAGCACCTTGACCATGCATTCGCTGGAACCATTCTTGCATTTGCTGCATTTGTTCTAGCTGCCTTTGCAGCATCTCTTACGGGATCTGAGGCAAAGGAGGTGGTTGATCAGCCATGGGATCAATTGGATTAAAATTGAACCTATGCCTCCTGGAATGATCTAATGGTCCTTCCAAGCGGGGATTTAATGACCTTCTTCCAAGCATAAACTAGGAAGAGGTCAGAAGGTTTGGGGATAAGAACCTTGCAAGACAACAATACAAGCCTATCCTTAAGTTGGGTAGCCTAAGGACCTATTCTCCAAAATAAACTCAAACCACAACACAAATTTTGTGTTGTCCTTAATCCAAAAGCTAGTTAAGTTGGGATGGTGGGACCCCTGGGAACGTGTCCCGAAGGTCGCTAGTTATGCCAAACCCCTGCCTACTTAAGTCCTTTGACAATCAGGCCACCCAACTTAGCACCTTTTAGAGAAAGGATACATCACAAATTCGCATCGTACTATGAGAAGTATCTTGAAATCGACTGATGAGTCCTAGGGCTAACATCTACTTGATTTTAGATTAGACCTGGGATAGTAGTGCTTTTGGAATGTGGTGGGCTCATAAAATGGGTTGTGCCCTTAATGATTGTTTGAATAAGTGTGAGTGCATGCACAACTAGGGTTTTCAAGCAAGATTATTTGGATGAGTGTCTTTTAGAGTTTAAATCTTGCTTAAGAAGCTTTTAGGGTTTGAATTAGGGTGATTTCAATCAAATTCAGGAGGCACACCAAAATTTGCAAAATGAGTGAAGTTATTTTCCTTTAAAATCAAAATAAAGTGGAGTGCCTAGTATTGACCTTAATTGTTAACCCTAATGAGTAAGCTACTTGATGAGTTATCTTTATATGAAGTGGTGCAGCCCAAGCAACTCAAGTAATTGGCCTTAATGCACTGATGATAACATCATCATCAGCCATATCTATCTTTAATTAGTTATAATCCATTGATAAATGCTCCTACATAATCGCCAGAAGACTGCAATTCACTACATATCCTTTTTTAGAGATTAACATAAAACCAAGGTTAAATCTACAATTTTAACAGAAGATCATAAATGCAAAACAATCACAGGGTTTCCTTGGATTTTATTAAAGGTCAAATGTGCATTAATGTCTAATAAGAAGGTCCATGCAGACAAATATGGGGTTTCAAGCATTTCAAGAATTAATGAACATCTGAAACCCTAAAAATAGACTCGCTTAATTAACTAAGATTTTGGTTAGGATAAAATTCACCTAAACCTTATAAAAATCATATAAAAATATTCTCTATGGTTTGGTACCGTTGATTTGACCATTGAAACCCATTTTGACCTAAAATAGAGCCTCAGACAGGCAGTTACCCTAATTTGTGTTTCTGAGAAAATTACCCAGTCAAATTTGGTCAAAACCAAAATCCAACTTCACCATCAAATTCTTTGGGTCTATATTAGGTTTGTACCAAAATTTGGTCCCAATCATAGATCACCTTGACCTAGTTTGCATTCCAGTCCACTCTGATATTTTTCTCTCACACATATGCCCCTAACTTTCAAATTCTTTGCAAGGACCCCCTAACTTCATTGTATTCTTCACCAACAGGTCCCTGCCGCCATGGCCATGTGAACCCATCAAGAGCCGATCTTCAATTAGGAAGATCTCTCTGATTTCACGGAGAAACTCTTCCAAATTTGGAAGGGAGACTCCTAAGGAGATCCCCTTCCATCTAAGCTCTTTCATGACCTTCCTAAACCACCCAAGAGTTCATGCAAACTCTTGGAAATTCCTAATCCTAAGCTCCTAATTTTTGAGCTTTCAAGCTTGGAATCCAAGCTTGGAAACTCGCCTAATGGCCTATAAAATAACCCTGATCATGTTCCATACCTCCTTAGCTTGGTTTGGAGCCCGGATACCCCCTCTTCTCTTCTCCCCAACCTCCTTCTCTGCCAACTCCAGCGAGTCCTCCGACCACCTTTGTCGTCCACCCTCACAGGCTATAGCGAGTGGATCCTTCTTCCCTACATTTGTCCGCATCTTGCAATACCGGCGAATGCCACCTTCCTCGTCTTCCTCACCACTCCTTCACCACCGGAGATTTTGTCTTCTCCATCATTGGCCTAATAAAACCGGTGTGGATCCTCTCTTTCATCCATTAGTTTAGGGTTAGTTAGGTTCCCTTGGATCCTTAGGTTAATTCCCTCTATTCAAAACCCAAAAACAAACCCCGACGCCGCCGTTCACCTCCATCTTCCTCCACTCCGGCCGCACCTCTGGCGAGGTCTTCCTGTCACTCCACCGCACCACACACCTTGCCAAACCTTCCAAAAGATCCTCTGTCCATCCACCATCAAAAGCCCTCTCCTATTTAGGGCTATTCACCCCTCCAAACCTCCACAGAACAACCCACTGCCACACCACCATCTTCGACTTCGACTAACCACTACACAAGCTCTCACGCCACGCAACCACCACCATCACACTCTACACCCTTCGACGAAGCTCATGGACCATCTAATTAGGGCTTTTGAGCCCATTTGCTTGGTTTCAGGTCTTGTCGTCCGCCGTCACCACCGCCAACATCTTTGGCCTCATCTTCAGTCCTTCGACCATGTAGCTTCTAGACAACGTGCGCAGAAGATGCAGCTTCACTCCAAGACCCTCTCCAGGTCCTCAATCGAGGACTCTAACTATAGCTGCTGCATTAATTGGGAGATCCACCATAGTTGCACACACAACAAGGAAGGGGAACTCATTAGTCCCACATCGTGGGATTGTAGACAGATTGCAATGCATATTTTGTTTTTCTGCTCTTGCCTTATCGTCTCGAGGCACGCGGGTGAGGTCCCCTTCACTCGAACACCCGACCCGCCTAAGCCTTCACTCCTCGCCTGCGACACCATGCACACAAGCTTGGACACTATACTGCATGATCCGGATGCCCAATTGGTTACCCAGTTATCTAAGGAAGAGGAAGAGGTAGGAAAGAAAGAGAGAGCGGGGGAGGGGGGTTTTTCTTTTGCGGCCACCTTGCAACACTTAACCAGTGAGAAGGAGAAAGCTTTGAGAAAAGGAAAGGCTGAAGGAATAAAGAAAAAGAAAAAGGAGCTAAAGAAAAGAAGAAGAGAAGGAGAAGAAAAGAAGAAGGAGCCAAAGAGAAGAAGAGAAAAGAAGAAGCTCTCTAAGGAGTATTGTAGTAAGTAGTGTTTGAGTCATCTGATCCAAGGAGCCGACATTTGATTGCCTTTGACATTATGCACTACTAGTGTGGAATTATGGTTTAAGTGGTTCATGCCACTATACATTTATTTGATTCATTGAGTAATTAGTATATATATGTGTTAGGCTAATAATTGGTGATCTAAATCACCATTATTTTGTCTTAGACATCTTTTTGCCTTGTCAAACTCTTGAAATACTCATGTTTTTATTGAATACCAATTTTGAGTAGAGATTATTCATTGAATATCATTCTTGGTTTATTTCTTGTGCTCATATATACATTCATTTCGATTAGCACGTGAATTACAATACTTGCTCCCTGTGTTCAACCTCGGACTTCATTTCTAGATATTCGAGTTATAAATTGTATTTATTGATTGAGCTATTTAGGAGATTTTGCTACAATGAAACATATTTAAACCTCCCCAATAGCCCTATCAACATGCACCACCAAGTTAGGCATACAAGTGATTACTTAATCTGCTTTCTACTCAATTATGTGTTTGATTGTGTGTACTAGTTCCAAAGATCGGGATACCGGTTGAGTATCAAGAATCAGAAAAGGTTGTGTACCTCTATGATTTTTTTTTAGATTTTTTTTTAAACGGGGGTGAGGTGGGTGGAGGTGGAAATCAAAACAACCAAACTAATCCTAAGGTTTATGAGAGCACCTAGGTTAATTAGGGTTTGAATTAGGGTGATGGAAAGAAGTCTATGGAGGGGGAAAGAATGGGGGAGTACTTACAGTTGTCTTCAATTGCACTTTACTCCTTTCTACCACTTGAAGATTCTTGATTAGGTACCTGCAAGACAATAGAGAAGAAATAAAAGAGAGTTAGAAAGCAATTAAGTGCGTAGAATACAGAAAAGAAATTGAGTTTTGTTGCCTCCCCGGTAACGGCGCTAAAATGGAGTATCGAAAATTCGTCGCAAAAGGATTTAAGTTTTGAAAACTCGTTCTAGTGTAATTTGCGAGAAAATTCGAACAATCAAATAATTTTTACTGAAACTCAAAAGGAGTCCCGGGTTGAACATAGGTAGGCTATGTTAATTCAAAATCTGCAATTATATGTTTTTTTGTAATTTTTGTTTAAAGATGAGATAATTACAATGATTCTATTCTATTTGCAATATAAACACTATAATTAGAGAGAGAGAAATAACTTTTATAATCAAAATAATGTTATTACAACTACAACTAGAAAGCGGAAAATCTAATCTAGAAAGTGATAACAAGAAGGGGAGAGAAGTTATCCTCCTCGACGGCTGCTTGGAGGATGAGCCAGACGGACGTCGTCTGGAAGAAGGAGAGCGAAGATAGAGAATGGAGAATGGATTGGGAAGAATCGGGGGTGAGGCAGGGTGTCATCATCGAGGGATCCACTTCTGGAATGGGGGTGAGAAGACAACCATGTGTGCTGCACGAATAGGGTTAGAAGTATACAAAATTTTGATTTTTACTCTAGAGGAGCATCCCAAGTTTGGGGTAAGCTTCTTTAGAGCTTTGGAGAGGGAGAGAGATGAAGGAAGGGATGAAAAGAATGTGGGGGGTCATAGGGCCATTTTATAGTTGAAGAATAGAGGGGCAAATAGGTCATTTCAATGATTAAACAGTAATTTCAGTGTCTTTAGTGACGTTTATGAGCATCACTATAGCTCAAACATAGGTGAAGGTACGCAAGCATGCCTACCTCCTCACCTTCAGCTGCTTCAACTCACATTCACGTTCAGACAACCTCAATTGTCCGATTGCGAGATCGGATGACTTAGGATGCATCTACATCCGCACCTTCATCGCATGCTCGTGCATGTGATCATGCGTGCAGCGGTGCATCTGATTGCGCATGTGTGAACCGTGGCATCTGGGCATGCTACGTAGTGCTCGCATTTACTGCCCGCTCGCAATCCAATAGCCAAATTGAGCCACGCCCCGCGTGCATACTTTATTTGAGGCTCACAAGGGCTCGACCCCACGACCTCTATCTCGCCCATGGGCACGAGACCACTATGCCAAGCTGCCCTTTGAGGCATGTTTATACCTAAGGTGCACATGGTCATGGTGTTGGATCAAGATCCAACGACCCAGATCTGATGGTCGGTTGAAGAGAGAGAGAGTAGTGGCGAGCCTTGGGTGGTTTAGGCAGTTGAGATGACGCCACGTGGCACCATCTTGGTTGTCCAACTTCTTTATCTTGTAGATGGTGCCACGGATGTCGGATTGGAATGATTTTCACATCGTTGGGCAGTGATTGTCATTTCGAACCCATCCATACGGTTGGATTTGTCATCTGAGGTGAGGATTTAACACCACCTAGCCCTTTGCCCTCTAGTCATTCTCGGACTGGATTTGATGCTACGGAGATTCGATCGTGGCAATCTTGTAGTCGTTGAACTCCAATCGTCGCCCTGATCAGATCTGTAAAGTTGGATCTTCAATTCGAGGCCCCGATTAAATATCGCCTTGTCCCTGGCTACCAAAAAGAGAAAATTACTGTACAATTTGTACAATTTGACCTAAATGCATGATGATGCATGTTATGTAATATTTACAATGCATGATGCTTCTACAATACTAAGAACTTGTATAAATAGACATTTTAGGCTATTTAGATGTATACACATCACATCCATAAACCTAATTACAACTTTCCTATATGAAAAGTTTGAATTAGGTGAACTGAGGCCGACCTCAGTAACACTGCAATTAGTGGACCATTCGATCACATATCCAAAAGGTGTTATGGAGGATGTTATTGTTAAGGTCAAGGATTTCTATTTTCCTGTAGATTTCCTTGTCCTTGACATGGATGTACCTGAAGAATTGAGGAACATGCCCATCATTTTGAGGCATCCATCCCTGGCTACCGCTAAGGCCAATATCAATTGTGAAAGTGGTAGTATGAAGATTGCCTTTGGGGATAGAAAACTAAAACTCAATATTTTCAAGGCAATTAACAAATTTAAGGATTGTGGATATGCCGAAGAACTCGAGGATAATGATCTAAACATTGACACTTTCATGGCTGTTACCATTCTTGAGGATTCCTTCCGCACCAATGAACTTGAACTACAACTCTCTGCGGCAGACCCGCCACATTTTGAAGAGGTTATTGATCTTGTTCATTCACAACCTCTTCCACTAGATCATCCTGATGAATCATTATCAGCATCCTTTTTACCTTCTGTTATCAACCCACCCTAGCTAAAACATAAACCAATGCTCGACAATCTGAAATATGAGTTCTTAGCACCAAAGAAGATCCTCCCTATGATTTTTAGTGCAAACTTGACTAAGGAACAAGAATCAAAATTGATTAAGGTCCTTAAGGCACATAAGGAGGCAATTGGTTGGATCATCCATGACTTTAGGGGGATCGAACCATCTTATTGTAATCATCGAATTTATATGGAAGATGGATCTCGTCCTTCTCGCCAGATGTAGAGGAGACTGAACCCCAATATATTAGAAGTGGTCAAGAAATAAATAATCAAGTGGCTCAATGCAGGAATCATATACCCAATCTCGGATAGTTCTTGGGTAAGTCCCGTGCAAATTGTTCCCAAGAAAGTTGGGATTACTGTAGTAACTAACGAGAAAGGCGAATCTATCATAACTCGTTCAGCTTCTTCTTGGAGAGTTTGTATCAATTACAGGAAGCTGAACACAACCACAAAAAAGGATCATTTACCTTTGCCCTTCATCGACCAAATTCTTGAAAGGTTAGGCAGGAAAAAGTATTTTTGTTTCTTGGACAGTTATTCAAGATATAACCAAGTCCCTATCCATCCTGAGGACCAAGAAAAGACAACTTTCACTTGTCCCTATGGAACCTTTGCGTTCCATAGAATGCCATTCGGGCTTTGTAATGTACCTATGACTTTTCAAAGTTGCATGCTGGCCATCTTCTCAGACATGGTGGGAAATTGTATGGAAGTATTCATGGATGATTTCTCCATTTTTAGAGATTCATTTGAGTCTTGCCTAGCTAACCTAGAATTGATCCTTAAGAGATGCATGAAAACATGGTTGGTCCTTAGCTGGGAAAAGAGTCACTTCATGACACAGGAAGGCATCATCTTGGGTCATGTAGTCTTTGATCGGGGAATTGAAGTTGATTGAGCTAAGGTGGATGCTATCTCTAAACTTCCTCCACCCACATCTGTTAAATAAATCCGATCATTCCTTGGTCATGTGGGATTTTATAGGAGGTTCATCAAGGACTTTTCTAAGGTTGCTCAACCTTTGAGCAACCTTCTGGCCAAAGACACACTGTTAAAATTTGATGAATCATGCCACAAGGCATTTGATTTGTTCAAAATGATAGTCACTAGTGCTCCGATGTTGAAACCACCAGTCTGGACATCCCAGTCGAGATTATGATCAACACTTTTGATTACACGATTGGAGCTATTTTGGGTCAGAAGATTGACAAAAAACCCTTTTCATTTACTACGCTAGAAAAACTCTGGACGAGGCCTAGAGGAATTATACTATTACTGAAAAAGAATTGCTAGCTATAGTATTTGCTTTAGAGAAATTTAGGGCATATCTTTTAGGATCTTGATGAAAATTGTTCACGCATTTTAAAAGTCGTCAGAATTGTAGTATAGTCACACAAAAATGTTCGTCAAAAATAAGTTTGTAAAAATAATGAGACTTTGAGTCTCGGTCGTTCATCTCTGGGAGGCATTTATTTACTTCTGAAATCGATCTTCTATTACTCTACTTCATTTAAAGATGCACGCCAGTTTCCAATCTCCTAACTAAAACTTCACCACTTCTGTTATTAACTTGGATCACATGCGCATGCGTCAAATAAATTACGAAGGTGAACGTGTGAGTTTCTATGCGCATGATTCTAGTGAGGTGGTGACTATTTATGGAGAAAGCGTCTATTGTTAGATTTTCAATATACTTGGGAAATGACAAGCTGGTGTGTAATAGATAGACAGTTAAAGAGCAGGCACTTAAATCATGCAAATACGATAATTATTAAGCTCGTGGTGATTTCAAACACAAAAAGAGATATATATATATATAAATGCATTTTCATTCATTCATTGGGGAGTTGTTTGCATAAGGAATCTAGAGGAAAGCTTGTACATAAATGCTTGAAAATTAAACCTAGCGACCAGAAAATGATTGCATACAAGAATCGATGGAGGGGAATTTTGCATGCATCATTGGGGGAGAAGTAAGACTACGCTATTAAGTAGTAATCAAAGCAATAAAATTATGAAGAGCATGAATTAAATCTAGAAGAATAAAGAGAATTCAGGGGTGGTCCTCGATGGCCTTGGAGAGGTCGTGAGAAGAATGAGGGGCGGCCAATGCAGCTTAGTCCGACCCTTGGAGAGAGGTAGGGTTGATCCAACATCTCGGCATGATGTCCTCCATGATGGTGGAGAGCTCGTGGAGGTGGAGTAGTTGACCTAAGTGAAGGTGGGCGTGTATGGAGCTAACGAGGTGAGTGGTGCCAATGGAAGCCAAGGGATGTGAATGGGTGTAAATGGCCACCCCTTAGGTCATTTTATAGACTTAGGGGAAGCTCTCTAGAGAATTATGGAATTCTCTAGATAGGCCTATGGTGGTAGCTCGTGGGAGAGTGAGAGAGAGAGGATGGATGGTGGTTTTTAGATCAAGCAAATGTGGATCTAAAAATTGAATGGCTCTTGGTTGCTAATTCTGGCAACCAAGGCAACCACACCTGGTAGAGAGTTCTAGAGAACTTTGGGCTAGGTATTTTCGTGTGGATGGTGTGTGTGGGTGTGTGTGGGTTGAAACTTAGGTGGCTAGGTTGATTAGCCTAGGTTCTAGTGGGTTTAGGTCAAGGTATGTCTCAAATTAGGGTTGTAAACCCTAATTCACTAAGGTAAAGTGCAATTAAACTTAATACAAGTTTAATTGGGTGTGTGGAAACTTAATTGAGAGTAAGACAACTCAATTAATTTAGGTCTAGGTCAATTGGACTCTCACTAAGCCCAATTGAACAGTGTGTGTTGAGATTAGGGCTCAATTGGACTCAATGAGTCCAATTGAATAGGCTGATGGAATTGACTAAGATCCAAGTCAATTAGGTTTAGTGAGGACCTAATTAGGTCCTTAGGGAGGTCTAGAGGTGATGTACTAGGGTTAGGGTACCTTAATTTAGGTTCCTATGGGGTTGGAATTTGGTTTAGGGACCTAGAGATCCAAGATCAAGGCTTAAATCTCAAAACAGGAATTAGAGAGCAGTATCAGACATCTAATAATAGTGTTAGACATCTTATACTCAAAAATCAGAAGTCCAGACTTGTTGTTTGGACATCCAATCAGAGTCAGGAGGGATTTTGTGTTCTGTTTTGGGTATTCTACAGAAATTGGATGTCTGGCAAAGTGTCTGAACATCCAATAACACTGCAGAAGTGGGTTTGAGGTGTGCGGGAGATGGCTAAGGGTCCTGGATGCCCTATAACTTATCTGGACGTCCAGATAAGGGTTGGAACTAGGGTTTTAGGGCTAACTAGGGTATTGTGACCTAATCTAGGGGTGGCTAAGGCTTGGGGAAGTCTCTAAGCTATCCTAGGGATAGGATGGATCTAAGCTCTTCACATTTTACTGCTTTATTCCTACTTTATAGCATAGAAAACCTTTAACTCCCTTACATTATTATTCCTACATCTAATCTAAGCCTTCTGCTCCAGCTCTACTGCAACTCCCGTTATTCCTGATCCAACTTCAGATCCATCTCGTGATCAGCTTATTCCCTGCAATCGACATAATGCACTTAATCAACACATTATAACATTATTTTATGCATAGCTAAAGGAAAGCAGTAAAGATGCAGATAATGTGTATGCATGCATGAATAACCCTAACTTATGCTAAGCCCTATCTTAATCTAGGTCAATTAAGAGCTATGATTGCTGCGCAATCATACCCCCATGCTTAAATCTTGCTAGACCCTAGCAAATGCAAGAGTAAATTATTTACAGCAAAGGTCTTTAGGGGACTGATTTTTTTATCAAGTGTATGCGTAGAGATTTTTCTCCTTTTTGTTTTCATCCTATGCTCTAGAAATCTAGACAATCGTGAAAGTGTGGTTATGTAGCTTTTGCAACGGATTCGAGTGAAAACTAATACACCTCTAAATCCTATACTTGATCCCTAGTAAAAATTCTAGCGAGATAAGCAAACTTCTTCCCTTGGGGTACTCAAGATATTCTATGAATTTCACCCCATTTTTAGGCTTAGGTAGAGAATCTCTGAGGGAGAGGATAATATATTTGGTGGCTCATTCTCACTTGGTGCTACATAGAGACTAGTACTACAAAATCTAGATTCCCAGATTACTAAGTAACTCAACTCAGAGAAAGACGAGAAAAATTATACTCTCTTTTGATTCCTTTGTATTCATTCTCTCTTTTTCTTTTTCTTAGAGCTCACTATCTCACCAGATTCACACATATGATCTGTATTTGGTGGTCTCACTAGGCATTAACACTTTAATTGAGTTCTCATAACCCAACACTAAGTCAAGATTCCTCAGCCAGTATTCGAGCAGTCGGAAACACAAGAAAAATACGTTAAGGCCATATTTGGTGGATCTTAATTTGGTGGTATTACCTCGATGAAATAAACACTAAATATTCATTCTTTTCTTTGATTTTTCTTCTTTTTCTAATTTTTTCCATTTTTCTTTCTTGTCATCATTTTTTTTTCTTTTTCTCTTTTTTTTTCAACATAGCACAACTAGCATACATCCATGAACTTTATTAAGGAGGCATTATTAGGGATTGGCGGTACTCAAGAGAAATTGGGTGGCTTATTTGGTGGAAGTGCCTACTCATGGCATCAGGAAAGACGGATAGGATGGTGTATTTCTGACCTTGACATCAATACCCTCCTTCAGCTAAGGATTCCGTAAAGAATGGTCGTAACCATCCACCTTAGCCCTAGTTTTATGAAAACTTGCTCTCCGCATATTTGCCTTGTTTGGTGGCTCTCAGTATTTCGCACATAAATGCATACACAGGAACCGAGAGCGGAAACTATGCCTAATCTCTGAGTATCATCACCTAATTATCTAGGATTCCAGATTCCTTACACTAATCTTAGAGCACCATTACACTCTACTCTCATCTCACACTATTTGGTGGATTTTTGGAAGAACATCAGCCTGACTCCCAAAACACTATCCAGGGGTTCAGGAAAAGAAGAACTGCTTGTTCCTGACAGACTGAAGACGTTTATCAGCCTTCACCGTGAATCCATTGCAAATTCTACGTGTGTGTGAAAAGTTGTATTGGATTCGAGATTACAGGAATCGACTAGAGGATAAAATCCTTGATGCATTCTCTTAATAAAATAATCTTATTCATGAGTGCAATATGTATATATGCTATGAACATGTAACCTCATATAATTTGTACTTCATGAATTTCCCGTATCGGGTTACAATCAGCTTGACCCTAAATTTAGAATAAAAGGTGAGCGGGTGAGTCGAAAGTGGCTGTTGCGAACGATTTCTAGCTCTAATGCGAGCATTGGAGGTGGAGTTGGTTGTTCTTTTATTTAGGGTCTTAAAGTACGTTTTACATGTAGCTCCGAGGTTTTCCTAAGTGTTGGCATAAAAAATTTTTGCAGTTTTTGCTGTATCTACCCCCCCATGCCTAAGTTCTTACATGTCCTCATGCATGAATGTAAAAGAAAATAAATACTGTAGGGGGAGAGTGGGTAGAAATCACCTGTAATTGCTCCTGAAATTATATTCAGCCCCGGCCAATCTGTTAACATGCAATATACAAAAGGGGAATGTGGAGTGAATGGTATTTATACATGCTGAGTTTAACGCCTCTAGCTGGGCGAACACTCAATCACACATCCCCATTAAGAATAGTCTCGTCAGGTGGAGGAGGTTCCTAGGCCAAAAGTGGCTTGAGGCGCTGGCCATTTACCGTGAATATATGCCCAGATTTTAGGTCCTTGATCTGGACTGCCCCATTAGGATATGGTTGTATCACAACATACGGGTCAGTCCACTTGGACTTGAGCTTCCCCGTGAACAGTTTCAATCGTGAATCAAATAACCAGACTCGCTGGTTGGGCGTGAATACTTTCCTCCGGATGTGGTGGTCATGAAAGGCCTTGGTCTTGTCCTTGTATATTAATGCATTCTCATAGGCCTCCTGTCGGATTTCTTCTAATTCGCTGAGCTGGAGTTTCTGTTCTCGACCTCTTGCATCAAGGTCAAGGTTACATTTTCGCACCGCCCAAAAGGCGCGGTGTTCCAGCTCACAGGAAGGTGACAGGCCTTGCCATATACCATGCGATATGGTGACATTCCGAGTGGCGCCTTGTATGTGGTTCGATATGCCCAGAGTGCATCGATTAATTTGTCGGACCAGTCCTTCCTATCTGGTCTAACCATCTTCTGGAGAATCAGCTTGATTTGACAGTTAGATACTTCAGCCTACCCATTGGTCTGCAGGTGATATGGGGTGGTTATGCGGTGATGTACCCTGTATTTCTTTAATAATGACCTGAAATGGGCGTGGATGAAGTGGCTTCCCCCGTCGCTAATCAGAGCATGGGGTATTCCGAATCTTGCGAAAATATTTTGCCGTACAAAAGAAATGACGGTCATGTGGTCAGCCCATCTCGCCAGGATGGCCTCGACCCACTTTAAGACATAATCAACGCCTAGCAATATGTACTCAAAGCCATGCGAGTTCTGAAAAGGGCCCATAAAATCAATACCCCAGATGTCGAACACTTCTACGACCATGATGGGTTGGAGTGGCATCATGTCTCTCCTGGTCATAGAACCGATCGATTGACATTGTTTGCAGTGTTGGGTGTAATCGTGTGTATCTCTGAAGATGGTTGGCCAGAAAAATCCTGACTGCAAAATTTTTGTAGCAATTTTCCATCCTGAGAAATGGCCACCACACGCATCATTGTGGCAGAAAGATAACACACTGGGGATCTCAGAGTCTGGGATGCATCTGTGAATAATCTGATCCGCTCTAATACGGAAGAGCAGTGGGTCATCCCAGAGGTAGTATTTGGCCTCTGCAATGAATTTGAGTTTCTGGACCTTGGATAGGTTCGCGGGAATTTTGCCTGCAGCAAGGTCGTTTGTGAAATCTGCATACCAGGGGAACTCAATAGAATGAATTACGAAAAGTGATTCATCCAAAAATTGTTCATGGATAGGCAGGGAATAAGGAATGTGGTCTGGGTCCAATCTGGATAGGTGATCTGCCACAACATTTTATTTTCCATCTTTGTCGTGGATTTTGATATCAAATTCCTGCAATAGAAGGATCCATCTAATGAGCCGTGGTTTGGCATCCTTCTTTGCCAACAAATGCCGGAGGGCGGAGTGGTCAGTGAAGATGATGACCTTGGACCCTAATAAATATGATATGAATTTCTCCAACCCGAATACTACTACTAGCAGTTCTTTTTCGGTGACAGTGTAATTGCACTGAGCCTCATTCAGCGTCTTGCTAGCATAGTATATGACAAAGGGTTGTTTCTCCCGATGCTGGCCTAAAACAACACTGACGGCAAAATCAGAAGCGTCGCACATCATTTCGAAATCAAGCAACCAGTCGGGTGGTTGGAGAATCGAGGAGTCAAAAATAGTGCTTCATAAAGTCTCGAAGGCACTGAGACACGAGGTATCAAATTCAAATGGGACATCGGTAACCAGGAGATTCGTCAAAGGCCATACAATTTTTGAGAAATCGCAAATAAATCTCCGATAGAAGTTGACGTGACCCAAGAATGATTTGATTTGCTTAACTGAGCTAGGTGGCGGTAACTGGGAGATAATCCCTGATTTAGCCCGGTCGACCTCAAGTCCATTTTTGGAGATCTTATGCCTTAGTACTATGCCATTCCTCACCATGAAATGGCTTTTCTCCCAGGATAGTACTAGGTTTACCTCAATACACCATTTCAGGATCTTGGTGAGGTTATCAAGACAAGATGTGAAATCATCTTCAAAAATAGAGAAGTCATCCATGAATACCTCCACATAATCCCCAATCATGTTAGAGAAGATAGCCATCCTACAATGCTGAAATGTCACTGGTGCGTTGTAGAGGCCAAAGGGCATCCGCTTGAAGGCAAATGTTCTAAAGGGGCATGTGAATGTGGTCTTGTCCTGATCTTCTAGGCTAATCACTACCTGATTGTACCCGGAGTATCCATCTAGAAAGCAGAAGAAACTGTGTCCGTCTAACCGTTCCAAGATCTGGTCAATGAACGGCAAAGGAAAGTGATCCTTCTCGGTAGCCGTGTTCAGTTTCCTATAGTCAATGCAGACCCACCAAGATGTCGCAGTGCAGGTCGAGATGGATTCGCCCTTATCATTTTTCATGACGGTGAGTCCTACTTTCTTGGGCACTATCTGAATCGGACTCACCCACTGGCTGTCTGAGATTGGATATACAATGCCTGCATCCAGCCATTTGATGATCTCCTTCTTAACAACCTCTAGCATATTTGAGTTTAGCCATCTTTAAGGTTGTCTCAAAGGTTTCACCCCCTCATCTGTGTAAATGTGATGAGTGCAATACAAGGGGCGAATACCGTGGAGATCAGTAATACTCCACCCGATAGCAGCCCTATGGTCTTGAAGCATAGAAATCAATTGATGCTCCTGTTCTTGGGTTAAGTGGGCATTGTTAATGACTGGATATGTCTCACTTTCACCCAAGAACACATACTTGAGTGACTTAGGTAAGGGCTTCAATTCAATCACGGGTGGGTCGGAATCAGATATGAGAGTGGGAGGAGCAGAATAGAGGGTGGGAATCTGCTGATCCATGTGCACGTGAATTCTCGCTGAATCATTCCCTATAAAATCGATTGTGACTGAGTTAGCAAAAAGCCCGTTAGCTGTGGTCACATCTTTCTTCAATAACAGGGTCAATTCAGTAATATATGGATCAAGATAGCTGGATTCAGGGGTGCTGTGGTCAGAAGCACACCCTAAATAGTCAAATCAATGGGGAGATATGTGTAATGCAATGGTTTCAGTCCCGTGTGGATTAAGGTTCGAGAATCCTGATAGTGTAGACGAATGAGACATTGGGTCGTCACAAAGGAGCCCAATGTTACAACAGTAAGCCGAATCTTCATCTTCACCATCCTCCTCTATTCGATCACAGTCGAAGTTCTTTGCTGCCCTGAATATGTCTAGTCGAAGTCGCTCATTGCCTACGGCAATCTCCATACACTCGGATACACAATCGATGTTCGCTCGGGCTGTCGCCAAAAATGGGTGACCCAAAATAATTAGTGCATCTCGGAGATTAGGAGGAACTTCCATATCGAGAAAGAAAAAATCTGCGGGAAAGCAGAACCCACGGACTTTCACGATCACGTTCTCAACCACCCCCCTTGGTGTTTTGACTGATCTGTCAGCCAGCTGAATCGTCACCGAGGTGGGTTTCAACTCCCCAAATCGAAATCGATTAAATATGGCGGTGGGAGTTAAGTTGATGGACGAACCCAAATCTAGAAGGGCCTGATCAAATGGAGAATCCTACAAGAAGCAGGATATGAGTGGGGTACCAGGGTCTTTCTTCTACGACGATAGGTCAGCTAGAATCACGGCGCTAGCTTCTTTCGACAGTATCGCCTGACGTCCAATTCTCGGCTGTTGCTTCGGGGTACAATAGTCCTTGAAGAACCTAGCGACAGCGGGAATGTGATCAATAGCCTCGAGGAGGGGGACCTGAATATGTACTTCCTTAAACATCGATTTCAGGTCCTCGAAATTCCATGTGTCTTTTTTCCGTACTGCTTTTTGCGTCAGAGCCTCAGGAAAAGGGACGAGAATCTCAGGGTTAAATGGCCTCTTACCTTTATCTACCATAGGTGGCTTCCAAGATGATGAAGACGGAGTTGAACTCGCCTGCGGTGAAGGGTGGGAAAAATCAGGACCCACCTGCCTAGGTGGTGGGTCGAATGTCTTCCTTTCGCTTGACAAAAAAATTGCGTGTGCATCGGATTGCTATCCATGAGGTGGTGGGGGAGCGGAAGGGGCAGAATACGTGGGATTCTACAAAGGCAGCTGGCCTTGCGCATAACCGGGTGATGCAGGAGGCACCTGTAGTATGGCGTGTGCCTGTCCCTGCGGTGCCTGAAACCTAGGCGGGGTGCCTGGTTCCGCACATATCAAGGATTCGGGACAGGTTTGGAGGGCAAGGCTCCCTGAGTCCTATGCTCCTACAACAGCTAGTTCTGCGTGTTTTGTATGGTCTGAATCTGATCAACCATCGCCTTCATAATCTGCAAGCTATCTTGTGTAGACTTCCTCATCGATTCTTGCAGCTCCTCTTTCAATGCCTCTAATGGGTTAGCCCGCTTTGGTGGGTGGTTGGCAGCTTGGTGCAGCAGCTGGTATAATGAGCGGGATTGCTACTACTGAGGCGGGAATGGCTGTTGCCTAGGGTACGTGTTTTGCACATTCCCGTATTGCCTGGTCTGGTAGTGTGGATCTTGATGTGGTCTCTGTGAGTTACCAGACCAGGAGAAGTTCGGATGCTGGTGCCAACTAGGGTTATATGTCTCTAAATATGGGTTATTACACCCGTATCCTTGGATAGCACTGACGTCCTCATAGGCCGAAGATGTCTGAGACGTATATCCATCAAGGGGATACGCATTATAATCTACGGGTGGTGCGTAACCCTGGTCGTAGAGTGCCAGATCTAGATTATTCAGGAGATCCTGATATGCAGGATCTCATAAATACGGAGAAGATGCATCCCGAGTGAGTAGATTAACTCGAGCAGGTGGGGCTCGGGGTGCATAGGAGGGTCGTGAGGTAGCAGAGCTCAAGTCGGATTGACCCTGACTAATCTGGTCAATCTTCTTCTCAATTAAGTTTATTCTATCCAGCTGCTTGATGATGATATCCATGTCGGCACAAATAGACTCGGTGTGAACCTCGTGGACACCAACCCGCTGCTGAGTAGGCCGCAGGAACTGGTTCATAGATGCGGCATTCATCGAGTTCTCCGCTAATGATTCGAACATCTCAAATGCGCCATTCTCGACTTTTGCGAGAAAATTCCCGTCGCTAGATGCATCGGCCAAATACCGATGTGTGTCATCCAGCCCATGGTAAAAAATCTGAGCTAAGTGCCATCTAGGTATACCATGGAGGAGGCATTTTCGGAGAAGGTCATGAAATCTGTCCCATGCTTCGTGTAACTTCTCCCCAGCTCCTTGGGAGAAAGTCGTGATTGCACGTCTCATTGCGTTTGTTCGATTGATTGGGAAAAACTTTTGCAGGAATTCACATCGTAATTTCGGCCATGTTCCGATTGGCCTCCCAATAGTCTTGAACCAGTATGAAGCTTTGTCCCTCAAAGAGAACAGGAAAAGCTTCATCAGAACAATCCCGAGATCAACATTCCTAGGTTGAATCGTTTCAGCGAGTCGACTCAGGTCCTCAAGGTGCTAGAATGGATCTTCGCTTGAGTTCTCGTAGAAATGAGTGCTGATCAACCCAATTACATTGGGCTTGAGCTCAAATGAGTCTCCGCCTGCGAGAATTCTGACAAGAGGTGCGACGATTTGTGCGGCTGGGTTGTAGAAATCTCACAATTCTCCTCGCGGCAGGTGCTACATCCTGTCAAGTGCCGTCAGAATGCAATCCATGCTTCGCTAATGCTGCTCCTCAGATTCGGCGACCCAGGATTCCAGATGAGCCAACGGGTCCAGATTCTCGATGTCCTGACCCGGTCTAGTCCAGTTCCAGGATTTACCATGGTGGCTTTTGGAGTAGAAGAAATGGGGGGAGAAGATGGTCCGAGCAAGGTGACTCGCCTCCTTGGGAGTGGCTCCCAAGGTCCAACCAAGTGAGGTCGAAGTGACCTCCTTCCGTGCATACACCTCCCAACCCCTAGGTTGGTGTAGTCACACAAGACAAGGCTAAGGCCCTATCAATCAAGTGGTCTTTATAGATCAGGTGACCAGATTTTTCCTTAGAAATTTGAATTCCTGAAGAAAAGTTCGTCGTTCAACCGACTGAAAGTGATTCTTGCCTCTCAAGCTAACCCAGCCAGTATGGTTATGAGGGGACTAAGGGGAAGGTTCTTCCTTTGGATTATGCCTCCGATTCCGTTGACCCCCGAGCTGTGGTCATTTGACACTACCCCGCAAACTTAGTCACCAGGTTTGGCAAGAGAGATTGAAAACACCCAGTAGTATGACAACGAACTCAGGTTGATTTCGTGTTTTAAAATTAGTTTTAACCCATTTTCTTCAGTGGGGTTTGTGGTAAGTGGCCCACAAGGTGACCAAGCTCACCGGCTAACTAGACTTGATTAAGTCTAGGTTAGCCCAAAGTGTGGTCTCTAGTTGTATCCCTAAAGGTTCAACCTAAGTTGCATGCACTTCTAGGGTTTTTCTTTTTCTATTTCAACAGACCATAAAAGTAATGTTGGTTCTCTGGTAATAATTGGAATCCAATTAATTTGAAATTTTGTGAGTAGATTCCTTTTTCAATTAGCTTTTCAGAGAGTTTTTTTTGAATTTTTAATGTTTCAACCAAATTTTTAAGGAATTTTGAATATCAGGGGGTCAGATCTGGAACTCTGACCCCTGGTCATTTTTTGCTTTGAAACAGTATCAAATGTCCTTAAAAAATTTGGGAAAAATATGAAAAATAAATCCAATGAGATCAGCTTTCAAACCCTACCATTTGTACTCAAAATAGATTCGTGGATTGCTTGGAATCACTTTCTAAAATTTGAAAAATTTTGAATCTAGGTCAGTCTGACTCCGGTGCACTTCGTGAATTTTTTAAAATTGTAGACTTGAAATTTTTTCAAAATAACTATGGTGTTTTAAAGATGATTTAAAAATGAAGGTTTAGGTCAAATTTCAGAATTTTTCGCTTATAGTTTTTCAGTAATCGAATTTTTAAATCAAGATTGAAATCTGGCCGAAAATCAAAAGATGGTGGAAAAGCACTTTAAAGAGATTTAAAGTGAAATCTAAGCTTTCCACCAAAAAGATTTTTTTCAAAACTTTTAAACATTTTTTTTTTTCAAAGAATTTTTCAAAAGATTCAAAGAAAATATCTTTTCTTCTTTTGCTTTCTTTTTTTAAACTACCCTAAGATTCAAAAGGAAACCTAATTTAGATTTTTTTTGTCAAAGATTTTTTTTCGTGTTTTTTTTTTCGTAAATAAGATTTTTTTAAACCCAACAATTTTTTTAAAGGGAAATTGCAGAAAGTAAAACCTAATCTAAAAATAAGACGATGTACACCAGGATTTGTTTTCCTCACTTGTTGTGCGCGTAGATCCCGTTCTACTTTCGTTTTTCCTGCACATCAAAAACAAAGTAGAGAGAAATTTGTCAGTTATAGTTTGAAAGATCGAAATCATAGAAAATGACGTTGCCTCCCCAGCAACGGTGCCATTTGACCGAAACTATTTTCACGCATTTTGAAAGTCATCGGAATCGTAGTATAGTCGCACAAAAACGTTCGTCAAAAATAAGTTTGTAAAAATTATGAGACTTTGAGTCCCAATCGATCGTCTCTGGAAGGCATTTGTTTACTTCTGAAATCGATCTTCTATTACGCTACTTCATTTAAAGACGCACACCAGTTTCCAATCTCCTAACTAAAACTTCACCACTTTTGTTATTAACTCGGATCACATGCGCATGCGTCAAATAAATTACGAAGGTGAACGTGTGAGTTTCTGTGTGCACGATTCTAGTGAGGTGGTGACTATTTATGGAGAAAGCGTCTATTGTTATATTTTCAATATACTCGGGAAACGACATGCTGGTGCGTAATATGTAGACAGTTAAAGAGCAGGCACTTAAATCATGCAAATACGATAATTATTAAGCTCGTGGTGATTTCAAACACATAAAGATATATATATATATATATATATATATAAATGCATTTTCATTCATTCATTGGGGAGTTGTTTGCACAAGGAATCTAGAGGAAAGCTTGTACATAAATGCTTGAAAATTAAACCTAGCTACCAGACAATGATTGCATATAAGAATCGATGGGGGGGGATTTTGCATGCATCATTGGGGGAGAAGAAAGACTATGTTATTAAGTAGTAATCAAAGCAACAAAATTATGAAGAGCATGAATTAAATCTAGAAGAATAAAGGGCATTCAGGGGTGGTCCTCGATGGCCTTGGAGAGGTCGGGAGAAGAATGAGGGGCGGCCAATGCAGCTTAGGCTGACCCTTGGAAAGAGGTAGGGTTGATCCAACATCCCGACATGATGTCCTCCATGATGGTGGAGAGCTCGTGGAGGTGGAGTAGCTGACCTAAGTGAAGGTGGGCGTGTATGGAGCTAATGAGGTGAGTGGTGCCAATGGAAGCCAAGGGATGTGAATGGGTGCAAATGGCCACCCCATAGGTCTTTTTATAGACTTAAGGGAAGCTCTCTAGGGAATTATGGAATTCTCAAGAGAGGCCTTTGGTGGGAGCTCGTGGGAGAGAGAGAGAGGATGGATGGTGGTTTTTAGATCCACCAAATGTGGATCCAAAAATTGAATGGCTCTTGGTTGCTAATTCTGGCAACCAAGGCAACCACACATGGTAGAGAGTTCTAGAGAACTCTGGGCTAGGTATTTTCGTGTGGATGGTGTGTGTGGGTGTGTGTGGGTTGAAACTTAGGTGGCTAGGTTGATTAGGTTAGGTGCTAGTGGGTTTAGGTCAAGGTATGTCTCAAATTAGGGTTATAAATCCTAATTCACTAAGGTAAAGTGCAATTAAACTTAATACAAGTTTAATTGGGTGTGTGGAAACTTAATTGAGAGTAAAACAACTAAATTAATTTAGGTCTAGGTCAATTGGACTCTCAATGAGTCTAATTGGATAATGTGTGTTGAGATCAGGGCTCAATTGGACTCAATGAGTCCAATTGAATAGGCTAATGGAATTGACTAAGATCCAAGTCAATTTGGTTTAGTGAGGACCTAATTAGGTCCTTAGGGAGGTCTAGAGGTGATGTACTAGGGTTAGGGCACCTTAATTTAGGTTCCTATGGGGTTGGAATTTGGCTTAGGGACCTACAGATCCAAGATCAAGGCTTAAATCTCAAAACAGGAATTAGAGAGCAGTATCAGACATCTAATAATAGTGGTAGACATCTTATACTCAAAAATCAGAAGTCCAGACTTGTTGTTTGGACATCCAATTAGAGTCAGGAGGGATTTTGTGTTCTATTTTGGGTATTCTACAAAAATTGGATGTTTGGCAAAGTGTCTGGACATCCAATAACACTGCAGAAGTGGGTTTGAGGTGTGCGGGAGATGGCTAAGGGTCCTGGATGTCCTATAACTTATCTGGATGTCTAGATAAGGGTTGGAACTAGGGTTTTAAGGCTTCCTAGGGTGTTGTGACCTAATCTAAGGGTGGCTAAGGCTTGGGGAAGTCTCTAGGCTATCCTAGGGCTAGGATGGACCTAAGCTCTTCACATTTTACTGCTTTATTCCTACTTAATAGCATAGCAAACCTTTAACTCCCTTACATTATTATTCCTACATCTAATCTAAGCCTTCTGCTCCAGCTCTGCTGCAACTCCCGTTTTTCCTGATCCAACTTCAGATCCAGCTCGTGATCAGCTTATTCCCTGCAATCGACATAATGCACTTAATCAGCACATTATAGCATTTTTTTATGCATAGCTAAAGGAAAGTAGTAAAGATGCAGATAATGCGTATGCATGCATGAATAACCCTAACTTATGCTAAGTCCTATCTTAATCTAGGTCAATTAAGACCTATGATTGTTGCGCAATCAGATCTCATGTCATCATCTATACTGACCACTCAGTTTTGAGACATCTCTTAGCCAAAAGGATGCCAAACCTCGACTCATTTGATGGATTCTTTTACTTTAAGAATTCGATCTTGAAATTAAAGACAATCTGGGGCACAAAACGTAGTGGCAGATCATCTTTTGAGAATCTTAATTGATTCTCCTTATCTAGATATTCCGCTTTCTGACACCTTCTCGAATGAGACAATTCTTACTATTTCGAGTATCCAAACCCCTTAGTTGCTGACATGGTGAATTATTTGGTCATTGATCAAATCCCCCAGGATTGGACCAAGCAACAACGGGATAGACTTGTATCCGAGGCCAAATATTGCTTTTGGGATGAAGTCGAACTATACCACATTGGCTCTGACTAGCTTATTCATCGATGAGTCCTGAAGAATTAGTTCCAAAGCATAATTAGGTTCAGCGACGCATCTGTGTGTAGCGGGCATTTCTCCAAGAAAAAGACGACTGCGAAGATTCTACAATCTGGATTTTATTGGTCGTCTTTATTCAAGGATGCCCAAGAATTCTCGAGATCATGTTCCTAATGCTAGGCACTCGAGAGCATAGCTAAGAGGGACATGATTCCTCTAAACCCAATTCTTCCCCTCGAAATCTTTAACGTTTGGGGCATCGATTACATGGGACCCTTCCTCCCTTCATTTGGACATCAGTACATTCTCATAGCTATTGACTACGTGTCTAAGTGGATTGAGGCTATTCCGCCCAAACCAATGACCACAAGGTGGTCGTCGATTTTGTTAAGAATATTTTCAGTCTGTTCTGGATTAGTGATCGTGGTACCCATTTCACCATTGCCTAGTTTCTCAATTTATTGGAAAAATATGGGGTGAATCATAGAATTTCCACACCTTACCACCCCTAGATGAACGGACAGATCGAGGTCTCCAATTGGGAGATCAAGAACATCCTACAGAAAGTGGTCAGGCCTGATAGGAAAGATTGGACTCAAAAGCTTGATGATGCTCTTTAGGACACCGTATAGCACACAAGTTACCTATCGACATGTCACCGTTTCATCTGGTGTATGGTAAGGCATGTCATTTACCCATAGAAATTGAACATCGAGCATTATGGGCAATTAAGAAATGCAATTTCGATCTAGGCTTACCGAAAAGACTAGGAAACTCCAACTATCTGAGTTGGAGGAGCTTAGGAATGATGCATATGAGAATGCCAAGATCTATAAGGCTAGGACCAAAGCTCTTCACGACCAGTTGATATCATGTAAGAGCTTTGAGCTGAACTAGAATGTCTGGCTCTTTGGTTCTCCACTTAAGCTCTTTCTCGACAATCTTAGGTCAAAATGGAATGACTTGTTCATCATTGATCGGATATTCCCAAATAGGGCCATTGAGATTTTTGACCCAAATACGGGTAACTCTTTCAAGGTCAACGGATGTCTAAAACCTTATGTTGACCGTGTTATTCTAGAACCTATCTCAGACAAGGTTGCTTTAACCTTGATTTGACTTCTTGGCTGGACCCCGCCTAGTTGATGGCACTAAACATAGCATTTGTATAGTCTGACTCAGAGCTGACCAGAGCATCACAAAATATAGGTGATATTTTCTTCATTCTACCCTTTTCTCATGCCTTTTATTTCCAATGAGAACATTACATAAGCTAGGCATGGGGAGGTGGATTCATTTTTGAATCACACTGTCAACTCTTTGGATTTCTTGTAAATTTTCCTTATTTTTCTCTTTATTAAAAAAAATTGAATTAGGAAAAGAGAACTTGAGCATTAGAAATTTGCCAACTTTAGGGAATGATACAATAGGACCTGAACACCTAGACCCTTTAGGTCTTCGGGCTTAATCAGCCTAGGTGTCCACTAAAATATGGACTTATTTCTTGAGTCCTTGCCATTCTTAAATTCATTTCTATTGGTTAAATAAGTTGAGGTTATAAGTACATGACTTATCAACCCACCCTCTGATTTGGGGGGACTTTATGTTTAAAGCATCTACACATTATTTGCACTGACTTACTTTTCAGCGATTTTAATGAAAATTTGGTAGCTAATGAACCTTCTAGGGTGGTATGGTTGGCAAGTTATCGTGGGTTTGATGCCCCATTGGCTCGTTGTCCAGAACCTAGTGACATGACCATTCTCTTACTGTTGCCTTTAGGTAAATTTTAGATCAGGGAAGCCACCTACTTAGAAAAAAAGAAAAAAAAGTAGAAAAATACCAAAAAGAAAAATGATGAGAAATAAAAAAGAAAGAAAAAAATAAATAAGCCACACTTCACCGCACGAGTATGGCTGGCAAGTTGTCGTGGGTTTGACACCCCATTGGCCAGTTGTCCAGAACCCAACTGGCAAGAATGCATAAATAATTTCTAAACACTTAGGAAGAAGCAGGGAAGTAGAATAAGCTGAGGAGGTATACACTGGGTTCACGCTTGTGTTGACCCCATAAAAGTAGAAAGTAGGGAGAATGCTACTAGTCGAATAGATACACCTTTAGGTAGAATTTCTTTTCATTAGGGTCACCTAGGGTTTGTAGGAACCTAACGCCCATTCTAATTGCCGATCAGTGAATCTATCACATTTACACAAAAGGATGATTAGAGCTTAGAGTTCTTTTCGAATCTTGGGTGGGTTGGGTAGCTGTAGAAAGCTACCCCGAAACTCTAAACTTAAAAATTCAAACAAAATTAGAAAATAAGAAAAAGAAAGAAAAATAATGCATTTGCTTTTGAATAAGGTGAGGGCTTGGGCGGATTGCAGTTTGGTAGACACCTGAGCATTGTTGAGTTTTTGTAGTTCAAGTCTTTAGTAGAAACTTCTTATTGTTGAGAAATAATTATTACCCAAGTAATTTGATCCTAATTATGTTTAGAAACATATAGTTTTGTTAGGGACTATCAAAAGATAGGCATGGGGGTGTGATGGATACACATCTAATTGGCCTAAAATATCTATTTATGCATGTTCCTAGGTCCATAAGCATCATGCATTATAAATATTGCATAACCTGCATCATCATGCATTTAGGTTAATTTGTACAAATTGTATAGTAATTCACCCCTTATTATGGTCAGGGCACAAGGCAATATCTTTTCGGGGCCTCGGATGGGTTTGAATTGATGATTGTAGCCAAACGACAGGAAAATCGACCCAATTTGACATCCGTGGCACCATCTACAAGCATTGAAAAATGGATGGCTCAGATGGTTCCATGTGGCATCATCCAAGTAGCCCACATCCACTATTGTAGCCAAACGACAGGAAAATCAACCCAATTTGACATCCGTGGCACCATCTACAAGCATTGAAAAATGGATGGCTTAGATGGTGCCATGTGGCATCATCCAAGAAGCCCACATCCACTAGCCTCCTTCTTCGTCTACACTCACGTGATCTCCAACGGTCAAAAGTGCACGTGCTTAAATTCAGAAATGCGACACAAAGAGGAGGGTAGCACAGTGGTCAAGGGCTTTGTGTGGAACAAAGGGTGAGGGTTTGAATCTACGTGAGCGAATTAAAATCATTGAAGAGGTGGGCGCGATTAATTCACCCATCAGATAGGCATTGAGCGGCTGATGTAGCTGTGACGTAGAACGAACTTGTGCACTAGATGGCAAGCGCACTACACATGCGTGATCATGCAAATTTCCACGTGCGATCTAACTCATAGTGGATGAAGTGTGAGTTTAAGCCATTCGATCCATTGAACGAACTCTAATGGCGATCTACGTGGTGCGATCTCAAGCGTCTGATCTCCATTTGACTGTCCTTACAAAGCGACGCTTGCTTAATGCGGCTCAACGTCTGAAGGTGAGAAGGTGACGATGTGTCCGCATGAGAGCCGTTGGATCAGTGGCAACCAGTAGAGATTGATGGCGGGGCTTCACCGATGTTTAGCTATAGCGATGTGCGTGTGTCACTAGAGGCCCTACATTTAATTTTAAAGTTTTTAAAAGAACCTTTTTGCCCTTGCACCTCACCTATATAAAGGACTCTATGCCCCACATATTTCATCATCCCTTCCTTCATCTCTCAACCTCCCAAAGAGCTAAGAATAACGTTCTCAAGCTCACTCTAGTGCTCCCATGCTACGGGATGCTCCGCTAGAGTTAAAAATAAAAAATGCCCACTCCTCAGCCCCCTTCGCGGAGCCCTCACCAGTTGTCCTCTCACCCCCTTTCTGGAAGCTGATCCCATGATGTCGACACCCTACCTCATCCCCGGCTCTTCGAAATTCACCTTCCTTCCTTTGTCTTCGCTCTCCTTCCTCCAGGCATCGTCCGTCCAGCTCGTCCTTTAAGCATTCATCGAGGAGGATAATCTCTCATCCCCTATCCTTTTATCTCTTTCTAGAGTAGATTTTCAACTTTGTAGTTGTAGAAAATAGTTGTAATTGACATTATCTTAGATATAAAAGTTGTTCTCTCTCTCTCTCTTGGTTATATTACAAGTAGATTAGCTATTTATAGCCATTGTGAATGTTTCCTTTATAAAGAAAATATAAAAAAATTATAATTGTGGAAATAATCGACGTAGCCTCCTTTTGTTCGACCTGGGACTCACATGAGATTCAGTTATAAATATTATTTGGTAGTGGATTTTCTTGTGAACTTGCAATGACTCGGGTTTTCCAAACTCAAAACTTTTTGCAATGATTTTCTTGCTCATCACTTAGGTTAAGTTAGTGTTAATATGGCTAAGTGTTAGAGACTTGCGTGTGAGTTATATGTTTTAGTTTTAGCTGCGTATGTTGTGTGTGATATGTATCTATTTTATGTGTGTTAAGTGTAGAGTATAAATGCATAAGTATATATGTGTATATATGTAGTTTATTATATATATATAGTATAGTATAAAGTGAGTTATATACATTTGTTTTGCCTTCTTGTATATATGATTTTAAGGCACTTTCAGTGACGTTTAGATGTGTTAGTGTTTATAGTTATATATGTTAGTATAGTATATAGTATATGTTAGTATAAATAGTATTTTTGTGCATATATTAAGGCATTACTTAGTTATCAGTGTACATAACTAACCTAAATTAGTTTAGATTAATTTTTAATGCCTTTCTAACTATTTATATGTTTGAGGCATTGCTATTAACATCAATTAATTCATTATTGAACATAATTAACTTCGAGTAATTCATTATTTGATTCTTTCATTCATTATTCATTTATTTTTAAATAAACTTAATATTTTTGGATAATAGAAACTGATGTATACCAATGACTGTCTCAGTAAATGACTTGTAATAAAACCAGTAAAAATTATATATAAATAAAATGACATCCATCTGAATTACGACATCATACTGCAACACCTTAATTAACCATATTTAACAAGCAATCTAGATCATCGAACAGTAGCCTTTTTCAGTTTGAACTTTCCTACAAAAAATGGGAAATGTGGAAAACACTCCCTCTTTGGATTTCAAGGAGACCCATGAAAATTTTGAAAAATCACCTACAATTATAAGGCAATATTTGCATCCACTAAGGCTCATCCTTTGTTGGTCCAAACAAATCCAAGTGAAGAAATTCTAAGGGTCTAGATGTGGATATGTCTTCTTTGATTTTAGACCTAGATTTCATGATTTTTCCTAGTTTACACAAATCACAAACAATATCTTCTACAAATTTCCCTTTAGGAAGACCTCGAACTAGTTCATGTTTAGCTAGTTTGTGGACTAACCTCTTATGAACATGTCCTAGTCTCCTATGCTAAACATTTATTTAATTATTAGCATCAAGACATTCATAAGTTCCATTTTTATAAAATTCTATTTATACCTAGTTCCCTTAAGAAGGGTTTTATTGGTTGAGGCATGCATGATTTCAAACATTTTGGAAATAAAAACAACCTTATATCCGTTATCACAAATTTTACTAACACTCAACAAGCTATGTTTTAAGCCTTTAACTAGAGAGACATTTGAAATAGGAGATCAAGGCTTACCTATCTTACCAAGGCCAAGAATATGGCCCTTGTGGTTGTTACCAAATGTGACTGTTCCCCATTCGTAGGTTGGAGGTCCAAGAATAGGTGCTTGCCTTCCGTCATATGCTTTGAACATCTGGAATCCATCACCCATCGACCTCCTTGGTGGTGGTCTTTTCGTCATCCTCCTTGTAGGTCTTCTCACTACAGAATATGTTACCTAAACAGATGGGATTCCTATAATGACATTTAATATGTATCATTAAATGTCTATTTAAAGTATTGGTGATCGTAATTTCTACAGCAGCAGTGAAAACCTTGACCCATCCTCATGCCCACACCCACGCCACAACACCATGACCCTAACACGTCTCCGTAGCAAACACCGATACCCTGCACCAACACTCGCACCCACAATGCAGTAGACCCCCTTCCCGCTACCTCTCTTTCTCCTACCAATGCTGCCTTACACCTCGTCGATTCTCATTTGCTGACGGTCACTACTCTTCGATGGTCTCTCTGTTCCACAGGTTATATCTCCATCACTCTCCCTCTCTTCATTGCTTTTCTATGAAGTCTTTGGACATATCTTAGATCTCTCTGTCTACTACCAGATCTCTCACTCAAATCTCTCACCACCTCAATCTCTCTCCTTTCATCTGGTTACCTGCGATCTCTCTCCCTCAATCTCTCTCACTTGTTATGGCTCGATCTGAGCTTAACGAGGGTTAAGGTTGAGGTTTTTGTTGTCTTATTAACTGCAATAAAGAGGTTTAGGGTTAGGGTTATGTTGTTAAGGGTTAGTATAATGCCAATTGTTGCATCGAGTGGTGAAAGGAATGGCTAGGATATTGGTTCACTTAATGCCTACAAGGTGTTTGTCAAAATGCCTTGTGAATTTTCTCTTGAGAAATGTTTGTTGAAATGCTTCAGTGAATTTTCTCTTGAGAAATTTTTGCTAAAATGCTTTTGTGAGTTTTCTTTTGAGAAATGTTTGTGGAAATGCCTTCCTGGGGTTTTGCATGAAAGATGTTTGTGAAAATTCATGCAAGGGATTAAGTTTTTTTTGTATAATTGTAGGAGAAGGGATTCAAGGTTGTCTAAGAGGTGCTAGATGAATTTGTTGATATGAATAAAAATGAATCTCATATATCATGCTTACCACTTTATAAATTACATGGAATGCCTTCTTATTTGGTTACTTCTATCCACATCTAGAAAATGATATGGAATAAATATTGGAATAAGAGTTTTGCAGACATATGATATATGACCAAATTTTACTTTTTCCTTTTCTAGGCTAGATTGGGTGGCGTATGGTGTTTAGTGGCCTGAACATGTTAATTGGGTTAATTTTTGGCAGTCTTTTCAAAGGGATCCTCCATATCCCATCGAGACTTCTAAGGAACATAGGTGGGTGGATGGCTTTGATAGTTTCAAACTTGGTTGCTATTACCTTATTCATTGTTACAAATTCTTTTGAATTGGCATCTATGCTTTAATTTTGCCACAAATATATGTGGATGGATTATTTATAAATGAAGGGAAATTTTTGAAGGGGAAGAAGGGAAGTTTATGAAAGGCTACTCTTAAGGAGAAAAAGGTCAATTTTGAAAAATTGAAAGGCACATATCCATATCTAAAAGATAAGCTTCAAAACTTTACTTAAGGAGAGCTATAAATTGGTTATTCATCGAAGAATTTGTTTCTTTGAATTATTTGGCTTTCCCATTTATTTTTCATATTATTTCATATTGCTTGAAATGAATTTTGAGATTTCCAAAATTTTGAGATGCTTCAGTGGATGGAGTGAATGGTTTTTCACAAGAAATGGAGGTGATCATGAGTGGTGTTTCTTAGAGAAAGCATAATTTAGCCAGGTGGGATACTTGTTTAGAGTCACGAATTTATGGGCCCATGTGCATGATATCCCACCTGAATATGATCACTAAGAAGCTCTATAGAAAATTGTAATGGGAGAGGTAGACGATTTTGGACTAGAGTTAAGTTGGAGGAGAAACACTGCTGGAAAGACTAAAGTGAGATTTGATGTTAATCTTCTAATACAAAAGGTTACAGTATTTGATGGATTCAATGGTTCTACAATCTTCTTGAAGGTAAAGTATGAAGATTTACCGTGCTTTTTTCCTTTATGTGGCAAATTGGCCATATTCATACTTGGTGTAAAAGAGTTAGCCATATTCATACTTGGTGCAAAAGAGTAATGAGGAGTAAAGAAAGTGCAATCATAGAAGCTAAAGGTGAGCATCGAGGAAAAAAAAATCAAACCACAATAAACTGATGGCAACAAAGTTATGGGCCATGCTACTTGAGAAGATAAATTGGATGAGTCGATTATCAACATAACTCTTATAGGTCTAATTCTAAGCCTATCCCATTTTCTAAAACCCTTCCATTTATGGATAAATCCTCTAACATAAAAGCAAATATCTCCAACCAAAACAAACCTTTATCTTTCAAAAGTTCTGATATCTCTTTTTAGCCTTTATTTCCCAAATATCTGCAACCTAAACAAACCTATATCTTTTAGAAGTTCTGGTTTCTTTGTTGGACCTTTATTTCCCACAACAAACTTACCTTTTACTTCCTAAAAGGGGAAGTCATGTCTAACCAAAATGGAGGGAGATAGAGTTGGTGATTTGGTTGTACTCCTATAGATATTCAATTTTTAGTTGATAATGTACTTAGAGAAGACAAAACAATGATTATGGGTGTGTGATTGCTACCAGATGGTTAAATTTCAATAGCATGTGCTTGGCAAATACAAGTGAGATCAACCTTAAAAGCAGATTGCATGGTAATCTTAGAAGGCATCAAAGTAGCTAGGGTGATTGATTGATGCCAATTTAGGTGTTATCTGATTTCAAGAATGGGTTAACATGTTACTAGGTAGGCAGGAAAAAAATTAGATTTCTTGCTTCTTCTTAAAAAAAAAGGATTTCTAAGAGTCCTGAAATATATCCTTCAATGTTAGACAATGCATTTGAGAGTGGAGTGTTGGGAATAGTACAAAAGGGATATGGGTTAGGGGAGGGGAGATAAAGAAGGAAATTGGAAAGGGGACTTGCAGGCTGCACAAGTGGTTATTCCAATTAAGCTGGTTATCTACATCGATGAACATTCCTTAAAGGTTAGTTGAGTATTAATCTTGTGTTGCAAGAAATTTTTTTTAGCAGGATAATGTCTCAGTTATTTGCTATGTAAACATTGTAAAGTCATTTTTTAATGATTTCAATTTAATTTTGATGGCACTATCATACTTTTTCAAGTAGAACTAAATAAAGATTTGATACTATGATGGTGCATATGAGCCGGAATGCAATTTTCTTATAGCATTGCTAATGTTAATTCTTTTTTTGAAGAAACCTTGCCGATGTCAATAGATGCATCTTGGTCACTTTGTGTATTGTTTTTTTCCTTTTGAAATAGAAAGGAGAGCTATCATCCTACGATAGCAGTTCGGAGCAGTATATTATGTGCAAAGCAAGGGAAGTTACAAAAAGGATCCCCAAGAGTGTATGAGGACCAGCACTCTCTTACACTACTCTCACAACATACCGGCCTCTCCTAAAAAGGTCTCTCATTCCTTGCCTTCCATACACACCAAATAGTAGCAGCCATGTGGACACTTTGTGTATTGTTTTGATCTTTATTGTGTAACTATACACGTAGATTTTATAGTCATTGCATTGGTCATGCAGTTTTTGATTTGTTTCTTTTGTGATTTATGATTGT
The DNA here is from genome assembly GCA_037157565.1 of Thalassia testudinum. Lineage (NCBI taxonomy): Eukaryota > Viridiplantae > Streptophyta > Magnoliopsida > Alismatales > Hydrocharitaceae > Thalassia > Thalassia testudinum. The sequence goes on from JAZHRO010000003.1 coordinate 91,353,802, forward strand.
GTGTAGTGGCTTGTGATTGGAGATGAATCTCTCATGGGGACATTCAAGACCATCAAGATGATCTTGAGTGGTAAGCACTAGTTTTATATATTCAACCAGTCCTATCTTAGTAAACTTTCAATACAAAGATCTTGATAAATTTCCATCTACAATTGATGCACATACGACCGCTTGATGCTAGAGATAAAATCTCACATAGACTTCTTCCTCTTAGGTTTCATCATCGATAGGAAAAAGCTACATCTCCTCAAGGTCTCCTACATGTTCATTCCTTTCAACTATGAGGAGCTCAACCCTTATACTATTCAAATCCCAACCCAACATGCATGTGCATGCATGCATTCATTCATTCATGTGTACATTTAGTGCCATTATAACTGTATGCTATGTGAGTGCTTTCTTCTTCTTGTATAAACATCATGCACCATGTCTTTTGTTGATGTTTGATATATCTGATGTTTTCTTATGGGAGGTTTTGTCACTTGTTTCCAACTTCAAACTTCTATTTGTTGTTGTTGGTGTTGGTTGTTGGGTGGTAGTTGTTGCCTTTCTTTATGTTGAAATCAGAAATCCTTTGATAAATTAATAATAATGCCTAATTCTCATATTTTTTCTTCTGATTTTTTCTTGAACTATCTATGCTTTCCTTCTTTGCTTCAAGTGCTTTTTTATTATGTAAAATGACATCTTTTATTGATACTCCCCTTCCCCCTCCTAAAATGCTTCCTTATACAGAATGGCTTATTCATTTCATGTTGTAGGGCAGTGCACATTGCACCCTTTACTAGTCGATTGGCTTAAACTATTTTGGCAGGTATCCAAGGACTAAGATGCTTGGCAAATTTTGATCCATTGAGATTTTCTCAACCTATCTGAACACTTGCTGAAAAAACGGCGGAAAGGATGATGAGAAATAGTTCAACACATGGTGGGAAGTATATCTCTATGCACCTACGATTTGAGAAGGTGTTATTTTGCACTTGCTTTACCATTTCTAGTAGTTAATGGCAGCAATCTACATAACACCATAGTTCTATTACAGGATAGGATTGCTATTTCCTTATGTGTTTATGATGGTGGTGCTGATGAAAAACATGAAATGGACGAAGGTCAAGAGAGTGGTTGGAGGGGAAAGTTCAAAAGACCTCATCAAGTACTAAAGCCAATTAGCTTGAATGTAGAGGTCCCGCTTTGCCACTAACCATATCTCATTTTCACTTTCCATGTGCTTAGATATAGACTCTTTTCTCAACTTGTCTTTCAGGTATGGCCTTTTTTATATTTGAACATGGACACATTGTCAGTGTCATGGAAGTTAAATTTTGATGTTAAACCTGTATGGCTTTAATAACTTAGCATCAGGTGAGTAGAGAGGCTCTAAATTAATATTATAACCATAATTACTGAACCCCCATGGCTGATCTAGTTCCAGTTCCTTTCCTCCTATAATTGGCATCAACTATCATTATGATATCGAAGGCTAACATGGCCTCTATGTCACTTTATACTTTTACATAGGGTCATGAATTTCTATTGAAGTTATGCGACATTTTCTCCCTCCCTCTTTTCTTTCCTTTTCATTTCCTTAAAGGAATGATGTTTTGTGATGTTGGGAAGGCAACGTACTATTACCTTTTCAAGGTCATATCAATATTTTGGTATGACTTTCTTCTCTTTATTTTCATAAACCCATATTGTCCCCATAATTTTGGATAGTCTATTGTATTGACAGAATGAACATGGTTTCAAAAGAAGTAATTCTTTGTAGAACTGGCATCAAAAAAGCTCTTCAAGAAAGAATTGGCCTCCAAAGAAAACTTTTAAAAGTACTTATAGAGGTCTTTTCCTCTTGGATGGCCATAGAATATTCCAACCTAGAATCACGACATGGAAACAAGGTTTTAGATGTCAAACTATTGTAGCATGTGGCAGCTTTAGTTTAGCATTGTTGCTTGATTTTTGTTGATGCCATGTTTCATAACCCATGTGTATCTGATTTAGGAACCATGTATGAATGCTTGATTTTTTCTATGCCACTCTAAACATTAGTATCAAACTTTCTTGTGAAATAGGCTGATGAAATTACTAAGTGGGAAAATGAAAGAGTGGAGCTAGTTATCTCAAAGCCAAAAGCGATGCAAATCATTGGTCCAGGCATTTTAAGCTGAAGGTCATGTCTCTTTACTCTTGTTGGATTATCAACATGAAAATAGTAAAACTTAAGCAACCAGCATTAGATTTACAACTACATAAGTGCTTGCTCAGTACTTACTGTTGAACGTAAGAATTGCTACGCTAACGTGTTTGGTTTTAAAACCTTGTTGTTGTAGCTTGAAAGTGAAGAATCCATGTTCAACAAATAAAAATCATACCTAAATTGAAATTCCAGGTCGAACACAGGGAGGCTACGTCGATCTATATTCGCAATTATATTTTTTTTAGAATTTTTCTTGAAAAGTGAGGCGATGTAATTACAATGAAGCTATTAGACTAAAGGGAAGAGAGATAGAAAGAGAGAGAGAGAGAAAACATGCATTCAATATTTCAAAATGTTTATACAATCAAACCCAATAAGAATTATACTGGAAAGCGGGAAATCAGCTACACTAGAAAGCAGGAAAATTCTACACTAGAAAGCTGTAAAGAAGAATGGGAGAGAGAAGTTATCCTCCTCGACGATCGCTTGGAGGACAACCCAGACGGGATGATGCTTAGACGAAAGAGGACAGAGCAGGACGAAGGAGGACGAAGCAGAAAAATGGGAACGGAGCAGCACATCATAGTCGTCGCGGGATCCACTTCCGAACGGGGATGAAAATTTGGACTTTATCTCGCGAGGAGCATCCCAGGTGTGGGACAAGCTTCTCTTGAGCTTTGGAGAGGTAGAGAAGAGAAGGAAGGGATGAGAATTTCATTTCGAGGGGGTCTCCTTTTATAGTTGCAAGTAGTGGGGGCAAATTAGTCATTACATCTTTAAAACATTAAATAAGGGGTCTTTAGTGACGAATAAAATCGTCACTAAAGCCCCATCGTGGGCGTAGTGGGCGTTGGACGCTCGCGCTCGTTCGTCTACTCGGACCTAACGCTTGCCACACGTCCAGATGATTTCAGTTGTCCGATCGCGTCGGACGGCTTAAATCGCTCCTTCGCCCGCCTCGCTACGCGCCTGCCCGCGTTCGATGGCGCGTCCTCGCAACGTGTGAAATAGCATGTGGGCGCTATTGGAAGATCTGAGCCGCCCATAGCCGATTGGGCGGTCACCTTTAATCGTGCATGCCCACAGATCGCGAGTCGAACCCATGTCTTGTGAACACGCAATGCCTCGCGACCATTGCGCTACGCGAAGGAATGTGTCACGCGGACGATTTGAGGCCCATGCATTCACATCCCTTGGATCGAGATCCAACGGCGGAGAGGGACGGTTGTGGGGGCTTCAGCGGTTGCGTGCGGGCAATTGGGTGGTCGAGATGGCGCCACGTGGTGCCAACTTGGCCGTCCATCTTCTGGATGTTGTAGATGGTGCCACGGGTGTCGAATTGACTTGATTTTTACATCGTTAGGCTGTGATCGTCGATCTGAATTCATCCGTGCGGTCGGATTTGTCATTTGAAGTACGGATTTACACCATCTTGGCTCTTGATCTTCTAGGGTTCCCTGGTCACTATCTGAAGCTACAGATGCCTGATTAGGGCGATCTTTGAGTCGTTGATCTCCAATCGTCGCCCTGATCACATCTGTACGGTTGGATCTTCGATCTGAGGCCCTGATAAAAAGTTTGCTATGTCCAAGCACATAAAAGGAGACAATTAACCTCCATTATTCAAACTACTCTAAATGCAAGATGATGCATGTTTTGCAATATTTATATCATGCAATGCAATCCTGTGCTTAAGAACATGCATAAATAGATATCTTAAGTATTGTAAATGTGTTTACATCATAACCCCATGCCTATCTTTTGCTAGTCCCTAGTAAAAACTATATGCTATTTATAAAAGAATCAGGTTGGATTATTTGGGCATATGTTATTTTCAATCATTAAGAAATTGTCTACTTAAGATCTGAACTTTCAAAGACACAACAGTGCCTAAGTATCTGCCAAAATGCAAACCGCCTCAAGCCCTCGCCTTATTCAAAGAAAATTTTCTTTTTCTCTTTTTCCTCTTTTCTAATTTTTTTGGATTTTCAAGTTTTAGGGTTAGAGAGTGGCTTTCAACGGCCATTTAACTCACCCAAGATTTGATGAGAACTCTAAGTTCTAAGCATCTTATTGTGAATGTGATAGACTTTTTGACCGGCAATTAAAATGGACTTCGGATTTCTACGCCTCTAGGTGACCTAAAAAGAATTCTGCCTAAAGGTGTATCTTTACAACCGGTAGCTTTCTCCCTACTTTTTTTTCTTTTTTTTGCATACCCAGTGTATATCTCCTCGGTTTATTCTACTTCTCTACTTCTTCCTAAGTGTTTTGGGAATTTTTAGCACATTTACTGAGCTGGGTTCTGGACAACCGGTCGATGAGCTGTTACCAATGACAACTTGCCAGCCATACTCGTGCAGCGAAGTGTGGCTTAATTTTTTTTTTTCTTTTCTCCTTTTCTTTTTGATTTTTTTTTTCTTTTATGTAGGTTGCTTCCCTGGTCTAACATTTACCTAAAGGCAACAAAAAGAGAAAGGTCCAGTGACTGGGCTCTGGACAACCTACCTATGGGCTGTTACCCACGATAACTTGCCAGCCATATCACCCTAGAAGGTTCATTAGCTACCCAATTTCCGTTAGAATCGTCGAACAACGAGTCAGTGCAAAGAAAGTGTGTAGATGCTTAAAACTCAAAAATTCCCTCAAATCAGAGGGTGGGTTGATAAGTCGTGCACTTATCACCCAAACTTATTTATTCTAAATACAATAGAATTAAGATGGCGAGGACTCGAAAGACAAATCTACATTTTAGTGGATACACGGGCTAATTAAGTCCAAAGACCTGAAGGGTCTCTGTGTTCAGATCCTAATGTAAAATTTCGTAGGATTGAAAAGTCCCAATGTCCAAGTAATCCTTCCTAATTTTGATTTTTTTCTATGTATAAATAAGAAGAGAAAAACAATTTACATGAATTTCACAAAGCTGACCAAATGATTCAAAAATGAATCCACCCCCCCATGCCTAGCTGATGCAATGTCCTCATTGAAAAAGAGACATGAAAGAAAGGGTAGAATATGAAAGATGTCATCTAAATATGAAGCTTGTATCAACCTTGTGTCATATGTACAACTGTTGAGTTTAATGCCGTCAGCTAGGCGAAGTCCAGCCAAAGAAGTCACAAAATAGCTAGAGCAACTAAGTCTGAGACGGGTTCTGGAAGAATATGGTCAACAACAGTCTTCAGACGTTGATCGTTGACTTTAAATGTGTTACCCATCTTTGGGTCAGAAATCTGAATGGCTCCACATGGAAAAATTTGGTCAATTATGAATGGGCCATTCCATTTAGATCTATGTTTGCCAGGAAAGAGCTTAAGTTTAGAATCGAATAACCAGACCTTCTGGTTCAGCTCAAAGCTCTTGTAGGAAATCATTTGATCATGTAAAGCTTTGGTCCGAGGCTTGTAGATCTTGGCATTCTCATAAGCAGCATTTCTAAGCTCCTCCAACTGAAATAGTTGGAGTTTTTGGGTCTTCCCAGCTGAATTCAGATCTAAATTGCATTGTTTGATCGCCCAGAATGCCCTATGTTCAATCTCTACGGGTAGATGGCATGCCTTTCCATACACCAAATGGAATAGAGAATGCCAATGGGTGTTTTATACGTCGTACGGTAGGCCCAAAGAGCGTCCTCAAGCTTTTGAGCCCAAGCTTTGCGATCAGGCCTAACCGTTTTCTACATAATGTTCTTGATCTCTCGATTAGAGATCTCGGCTTGTGCATTCGTCTGGGGATGGTAAGGTGTGGAAATTTGGTGATTAACCTCGTATTTGGCCAATAAATTCTGGAATTGGGCATTAGTAAAATAAGTACCACCATCACTGATGATAGCCCTCAGAATCCCGAACCTACTGAAGATATTTTTCTTAACAAAATTGATGACCACCTTGTGGTCATTGGTTCGGGTGGGAATCGCCTCAATCCATTTGGACACATAATCAATAGCAACAAGAATGTACTGATGTGCAAATGAAGGGATAAAGGGTCCCATGAAATCGATGCCCCAAACATTGAAAATTTCGATGAGAAGAATAGGATTTAGGGGCATTATATCTCTCTTAGTTATGCTCCCGAGTGCCTGACATCGAGAACATGACCTTGAGAAATCCTAGGCATCCTTGAATAAAGACGGCCAATAGAAATCAGATTGTAAGATTTTTGCAGCTGTCTTTTTCCCGGAGAAATGTCCCCCACACCCAGATGCATGGCAAAACTCAAATATACTATTGAATTCATTCTCCGGTATACATCGGCGAATAATCTGATCAGAGCCGATGCGATACAGTTCAGGGTCCTTTCAGAAGTAGTATTTGGCCTTAGATTTAAGTCTATCCCATTGTTGCTTGGTCCAATCCTGGGGGATTTGACCAACAGCCAAATAATTAACAATGTCAGCAAACCATGGGGTGTGGACACCTAAAACTGTAAGAATAGTTTCATCCAAAAAGGTGTCAGCAATTGGAATGTCCGAACAAGAAGAATCACTTAGGAGTCCCAACAAATGATTCGCTACCACATTTTGTACCCCGATTTTATCCTTGATTTCAAGATCAAATTCTTGAAGCAAAAGAATCCAACGAATAAGGCAGGGTTTAGCATCCTTTTTGGCCAAGAGATGTCTCAAAGCCAAGTGGTCGATATAGATGATAACATGAGACCCTAAGAGATAAGCCCTAAATTTTTCCAAAGCGAACACTACAGCTAGTAATTCCTTTTCAGTAACAGTGTAATTCCTCTGGGCTTCATCTAGAGTTTTACTAGCGTAGTAGATGACAAAAGGCTTTCTATCAATTTTCTGACCCAGGATAGCCCCGACCGCGTAATCAGAAGCGTCTATCATGATCTCAAAAGGGGCTGTCCAAATTGGTGGTTGCAAAACTGGAGCACAGGTGACTGCCGTTTTCAGGAAATCAAATGCCTTTCGGCATGATTCGTCGAAAACAAACGGCATTTCTTTGGCAATAAGATTGCTCAAAGGATGAGCAACCTTCGAGAAATCCTTGATGAATCTTCGATAAAATCCCACATGGCCAAGAAATGATCTGATTTGTTTAATAGATGTGGGAGGCGGAAGTTTAGTGATAGCATCAACCTTAGCTTTATCCACTTCAATTCCCCATTCAGAGATTACATGACCCAAAATGATACCTTCTTGGGTCATGAAATGACTCTTTTCCCAGCTAAGGACCAATTGTGTTTTGATACATCGCTTAAGAATCATTTCCAAATTAGCCAAACAAGAGTGAAATGATTCTCCGAAAATAGAGAAATCATCCATGAAGACTTCCATAAACTCTCCCACCATGTCAGAAAATATGGCTTGCATACACCTTTGAAAAGTCGCAGGTGCATTGCATAACCCGAAAGGCATCCTACGAAAAGCAAAGGTTCCGTAGGGACAGGTGAAAGTAGTTTTTTCCTGATCCTCGGGATGGATAGGAACTTGACTGTATCCCGAGTAGCCATCAAGAAAATAGAAGTACTTCTGCCTGGCTAATTTTTCCAAGATTTGATCAATGAAGGGCAAGGGAAAATGATCCTTTTTAGTGGCTATGTTCAGCTTCCTATAATCAATACAAACCCTCCAAGAGGAAGCTGAACGAGTTATGACAGATTCTCCTCTCTCGGTAGTCACAACGGCAATCCAGCTTTCTTTGAAATAATCTGAACGGGACTTACCCAGGGACTATCAGAGATTGGATAAATAATTCCTGCATCGAGCCACTTGATAATTTCCTTTTTGACCACTTCTCGCATATTTGGATTCAATCTCCTTTGCATCTGGCGAGAAGGGCGGGATCCATCTTCCAAAAATATTCTATGATTACAGTAAGATGGCTCGATCCCCCTGAGGTCATGAATGGTCCAACCAATTGCCTCCTTATGTTCCTTCAGGACCTTGATCAATTTATTCTCTTGCTCCTTTGTCAATTTAGCACTGATAATCACAGGGAGCGTCTTCTGAGGTCCTAAAAATTGATATTTCAAATTCTCAGGCAATGATTTCAATTTAAGCTGGGGTAGGTTGATGATTGATGGTAGGGTAGATGCTGAAGATTCAATAAGAGGAAGAGGTTGTGAGTGAACAAAATCAATAACCTTTTCTGATGATGGCAGGTCAGCCATAGAGGGTTGCGGGTCAATTTCATCATCCAAAGAGGAACTTTCAATTGAAGAAACCATCAAACAAGTTTCAATGTTTTCATTATCCTCATCAAGTTCCTCAATAAATCCACAATCCTCAAATTTATTGATCACCTTAAAAATATCCAATTTCATTTGTTGATCCCCAAAGGCAATTTCCATGCTACTACTTTCACAATTAATGCTGGCCTTAGCGGTAGCTAAGAACGGACGCCCCAGAATGATGGCCGTGTTCCTCAGATTATCAGGTACATCCATATCAAGGACAAGGAAATCTACAGGAAAATAGAAATCCTTGACCTTAACTATAACATCTTCAATAACTCCTTGCGAGTTTGTGACCGAGCGGTCCGCTAATTGTAGCATTACTGAAGTTGGCCGAAGTTCACCTAACCCAAACATCTCGTAAAGAGAAGTCGGAATTAGGTTGATGGATGCACCCAGATCTAAAAGTGCTCTATCAAATGTGTAATCTCTGATAATGCAAGAAATCAATGGAGCACCAGGATCTCTCTTTTTTTGAGGGAGGTAGTGCAGGATAACAGAACTAGCCTGCTCGGAGAGTACCACCTTCCTCGAAACAGATTCTCTCGACTTACGCTTTTGTGTACATAATTCCTTTAAAAATCTTGCGTAAGCCAGTATATGCTTGATAGCATCAAGGAGTGGGATATTGATCTCAACATTCTTAAATAGATTCAGAAGCTCCTCATTTCTATCCACAGACTTCTTTGATTTGGTTAAGGCTTCAGGAAAAGGAACATGAGTTAGATGTTTGGAATCAGGTTCCTGAGCCTTGATTTCTCCTCTAGAATTCTCTTCTCTCTCCTCAAGTTCTTTAGGATTCAAAAGATCAGAATATTTTGGTTGTGGATCCTGAGTCTTCTTATCACTCCTCAAAGTGACAGAATTTGCAGATGCATAAGAATTTTTGTCTTGGGGAGGGTTAGGAAAGATTGGAGGAGCTTGATTAAACATGAATTGTTGATTTGTAGAAGAAGAAAAAGAGGACGAGGAACCCTGCTCAACCACCTGAGTATGTGCGTGTGGGTCCCTCTGATTTCCATACCCATGGGATTGGTTGCCCGAATTCATAATGTTTTGCGGGTTGGGTATGGGTTGGGATGGTAGAGATCTGGGTTGACGAGAGTTAGCAATGATCCTGGATTGCAAGTTATCCAACGAGTTTTTCATTTGCTGCATGAGCTGGAGCATGGATCCTTGCATCTCTACCATTTGACGGTTCAAATCAACCTGCCTTGCGGGTTGACGAGCATTCCAAGCTAGCTGATTGAGCTGATTCGGAGGCAATTGAGTATATACTTGACCCTGACCCATTGGTCATTGCGGAGCATAGTTTCCAGGTCAGAATTGGGTCTGTTGTCCCAGATTTTTCCAAGAGAAGTTAGGGTGGTTTCTCCAACCTGGATTATAGGCATTCGAGTAGGGGTCAGATCTAACATTCTCTTGTACAGCACAGACATCCTCATAGGGTGAGGATGGTGAGAAAGAAAGGGAAGGATCAGAGAAACTGGGATCAAAGGCCCCAGTTTGGAACCCGTGGGGTTCCGAAAAATGCTGACTCACAAGTTGAGCCGCATCGAGTTGATTCACGAACTCTCGTCCAGAAGGAGCTCGTGAGGAATGGAATCCCGAATTTTGGGATTGAGTGGATCGAGAGTTATTCATAGAATTGCCAGCCATCCACTCTTCCATTCTCTTAGCAACCAAGTCCACCTTATCAAGTTTGTTACAAATCAATTCCATATCAAATGACTTCATTGACATTTTATTTGGGCTGCTGGGACCAGTTAAAAGTATCCATGGAGGCATGATTAATTGAATTCTCACTCATTTCCTCAAATAAATCATGTGCACTATCTACATCTTTATTGAGGAAATTGCCTCCGCAAGAAGCATCCACATGATTTCTAAGTTTCTCAGTCAACCCATGATAGAAAATCTGCATGAGTTGCCATTTCGGCACCTCGTGGTGTGGACACCTCCGCAATAAGTCCTGGAATCGCTCCCAGGCCACATGAAATTGTCCCCCGGCTGCTGGGTAAAGGTAGTGATTGCCCGTCTCAAAGCATTGGTACGTTCGACTGGGAAGAATTCATTCAGAACGGTCGATTTCAACTCATTCCAAGTTGTAATTGGTCTTCCTATTGTCCTATACCAATGCGCAGCCTTATCCCTAAGAGAATGGGGGAAGAGCCTCGTGATCATTTGCTCCTTGTTTATGTTTCGAGTCTTGGTGGTCTGGACCAAAGTGGTTAAGTCCTCCAAGTGCTGAAACGGATATTCAGAGCCAAGCCCATGATAATGTTTAATCAGGCTTAACACTTGGGGCTTGATTTCTACGTCACCGGCTGGAATCTGGATGCCGGGACGTTCCCCGTAATTTGAAGGATCATAAAAATCCTTCAAGGGCTGAGCGCCCTGCATTCTCTGGAACCATTCCTGCATTCTCTGCATTTGTTCCAGCTGCCTTTGAAATTCTTCCTGTGGATTTCCAAGCAGAGGAGGCTATTGTTCGGCCATGGGATCAATTTGACCAAAATCCAACTTGCGCCTCCTAGAATGTTCTAATGGTCCTTCCAATCGGAGATTCAATGACCATCTACCCAGCATAAACTAGAAGGTCGGAAGGACTGGGGATAGGGACCCTGCAGCACAACAAAACAAGGCTATCCTTAAGTGGGGTAGCCTAAGGATCTACTGACTCCCAAAACCCGCCTTAAGACTGTAAATGATTTACTCTACTTGCATCTGTTTAATCCAACCAGTTCGAAGGAGGGACTGGGGGGAAGGTTCTTCCTTCGGCTTTCACCTCCGGTTCCTAGTGTAGCCCTCAGCCACGGTCGTTTGACGCTACTCCCCTAGCTAGACATCAGATTAATCAGTACAAGTAGGTTAATCAAAAACAATCTCAGACTAGGCCCTGAAGAGCGAATCAGACCTTAAGGCCAACGTCTACTCAATTTTATTAAGGCCTGGGATTGTGGTGCTTATGGAATGCGATGGGCCCTTAAAATGGGTTGTGCCCTTAATGATTGATTGAGATTTGTGTGTGTGCACAACCAAGGTTTTCAAGCAAGATTATTTGTGATGTGTGAATTTTAATGTTCAAATCTTGCTTAAGTAGCTTTTAGGGCTTCAAATTAGGTGGATTGCAATCAAGTTTCTAGGCAAACCAAGTTGTAAAACACGGGTGAAGATTGTTTTCCTTTAAAATCAGAAAGAAAGTGGAGTGCCTGGAATAGACCTAGATTGAAAACCCTAAGGAGGAGCTACTTGATGAGTTGGTTTTAAATAGAGTGGTGCGGCCCAAACAACTCAAACAATTGGCCACAAATGCACCACTAAGTTAGGCAATCAAAGATGGTTAACCTAGAATGATTTCTACTCTTTTATGTGTTGCTTTGTGTGTACCAGTTCCACAAATCAGACCCCGATTGAGTAGAAACAAATCAATTTGATTAAGTACCTTGAATGTGGGTGTATGTTGTGTGTTTGTTGAAAATTACCCCACAAGATTATCTTTTTGTTGTTTTTTTCTTTTATAAATGAGGGTGGAATGAATGTGAGTGAGAATCCAAACATCCAAACTATTCCTAGGATTTATGCAAACACCTAGGTTAATTGGAATTTGGATTTAATGTGGCGAATGAAATCTATGGAGGGGGGAAGAATGGGGAGCACTTACAGTTGTCTTCAACTGCACTTTACTCCAGTCTACCGCTTGATGATTCCCTGATGGAGGTATCTACAAAACAATAGACACAAGAGAAAGCAAGTTAAAGTGCAAGAAATGCGAAAAGAAGATCAGAAATCGTTGCCTCCCCAGCAACGGCGCCAAAATGTTGAACGTACGAATTGCTATGCTAACGTGTTTTGTTTTAAAACCTTGTCGTTGTAGCTTGAACTCGAAGAATTCATGTTCAACAAATAAAATTTATACCGAAATTGAAATTCCTGGTCGAACACAGGGAGGCTACATCGAAATATATTCGCAATTATATTTTTTGTAGAATTTTTCTTGAAAAGCGAGGCAATGTAATTACAATGAAGCTATCAGACTAAAGGGACGAGAGATAGAAAGAGAGAAAGAAAGAGAGAGAGAGAGAAAACATGCATTCAATATTTCAAAATGTTTATACAATCAATCCCAATAAGAATTATAGTAGAAAGCAGGAAAATTCTACACTAGAAAGTTGTAAAGAAGAATGGGAGAGAGAAGTTATCCTTCGTGACGATCGCTTGGAGGATGAGCTGGACGGGACGACGCTTGGACGAAGGAGGATGGAGTAGGACGAAGGAGGACGAAGCAGAAGAACGGGAACGGAGCAGCATGTCATTGTCGTCGTGGGATCCACTTCCGAACGGGGACGAAAATTTGGACTTTATCTCGCGAGGAGCATCCCGGGTGTGGGGCAAGCTTTTATTGAGCTTTGGAGAGGTAGAGAAGAGGAAGGGATGAGAATTTTGTGTGGAGGGGGTCTCCTTTTATAGTTGCAAGGAGTGGGGGCAAATTGGTCATTACATCTTTAAAACAATAAATAAGGACTCTTTAGTGATGGATAAAACCATCGCTAAAGCCCCATCGTGGGTGTAGTGGGCGTTGGACGTGTACGCCTGCTCGTCTGCTCGCGGCTAACGCTCACAGCATGTCCAGATGATTTCAGCCGTCCTATCACAAGATCGGACGGCTTAAATTGCGCCTTCGCCTGCCTCATTGCGCACCCGTTCACGTTCGATGGCACGTCCTCCCCTCTCATGAAATAGCACGTGGGCGCTATTGGAAGATCTGAGCAGCCCATAGCAGATCGGGCGATCACCTTTAATCGCACGTGCCCGTAGATTGCAAGTCGAACCCGCATCTTGTGAACGCGCAACGCCTCGCGACCGCTGCGCTACACAAAGGAATGTGTCACGCGGACGATTTGAGGCGCATGTGTTCACAGCCCTTGGATTGATATCCAACGGTGGAGAGGGGCGGATGTGGGGGCTTCAGCGATTGCGTGCGGGTGATTGGGCAGCCGAGATGGCTCCACGTGGTGCCATCTTGGCCGTCCATCTTTTGGATGTTGTAGATGGTGCCACGGGTGTCGGATTGACTCAATTTTTGCGTCGTTAGGCTGCGATCGTTGATCCGAATCCATCCGTGAAGTCGGATTTGTCATTTGAATTGCGGATTTACACCATCTTGGCTCTTGATCTTCTAGGGTTCCTCGGTCACTATCTGATGCTACAGATGCCTGATTAGGGCAATCTTGGAGTCGTTCATCTCTAATCGTCGCCCTGATCACATCTGTATGGTTGGATCTTCGATCTGAGGCCCTGATAAAAGGTTTGCTGACGTGCTGTTGTGCATGTGTGCTAAGAAGTGTCGTTATAGTCGCACTTGCAACGTCGGTTTTAAAATAATTAAACGGAGGTGAGTCCGAGTGTCGATCTCAGGGAGGTGTGAAAATCAGATTTTTTCTTATCACTTGTTGTCACGGAAAGTGCAGAGTTTTGTTTGCGAAAGATGCGATTTTGAAAAGCGAGAGAGAGATAGAGAGAGAGATTAGGGTTAGAATGTTCCTTGTTTGATCATGCAACTTAAACGGAAATTAAAGTGACAATTGAACGGAAAATAACTTCATTAATCATGCACTTATAGTTCATAGCTTACAACATTAAATACATGCTTCAAACAAAAGTAATGGAAAGCTTAAAAGAGAGAGAGAGAGACGGTGGAGAGCGACGAGGCGGCCACGGTGGTGGAGGAGGCTCCGTCGGCCGCTCGTCGTCTCCGGCGATTACAAGAGGGCTTAAAGCTAGCTAAGAGAAGGGTGGAGTAGTTGCAAGGGGAGTGAATGCCTTGAATGAGTGGTTGGAGGGGGTTTAAATAGGGTTAAGGGCTTTCTAAAAGAAGAAGGGGCTTTAGCAACGTCCAGAGCATCGCTAAAACCACTCCTAAAAGTGTCGGTGAAGCCCTCCAGCCGTCGGTCAGCTGCCTGGCTTATTTCTTCTTCTCGTGTGATCCGCGGCTATTGCGTGAGAGCCGTCTGATCGAAGATCGGACGATTGAGATCTCTCCTCGGCTGTGCTGGGATCATGCCTCGGGTGCGCATGTGCGCGGGCGTCATCGCCCGGTGTGCGCGCGTGCGTGGGTGGCCGTGAGCTGTGGTTGCGCTGCGTGGCGAAATCTCGGCCACCCATTGCTGATTGGGAGGCCCAATTTCGTCGTAAGCTACCTCCGTCTTTAATTTCAGGCTCCGCGCGGCTGGAACCCGCGTCACTTGCGTGCGGCCGTGCGCGCTAACCATTGCGCCACGCCTGCGCTTTGTCACGGGGACTGTGGGCAGGCACGCGAGTCTCGGCTGGATGAAGAGGCGACATGCAGTGGAGCGGGGGCTGACGTGGCGCAATATGGGCCGTGGATATCCAGATCAACGGTCAGAACTTCTTGGGCCCATTGTAGGAGCTCCGGATGTCGGATTTGGCCGATCTTGAGTCCGTTGGACTCCGTTCATCATTCTAAATCCATCCGTGCAGTCTGATTGCTCATCTGAGGCCTGCTTTGACAAATGCTTACACAAATGGCCATTAATACAGTTTTATAAGCAATCTTGGTACATGATGCATGCAATGCTCCCATTCTACTTATGTTGTGCCTTTTATTCTTAAGATGGGCCATAATCAACATAATTACCACCCCCTTATGCAGTGTTATCATACCCCCATACTTGCTCCTTGCTAGTCCCTAGCAAGCTTTATTCTAGCCTTTATTTCCTTTCAAAATTTAAGAAGTAATTTCTTAGACACTTCGTTACTTGTCAATAAGAGGAAATATATGAAGATCTTAATCTACAAAGACTAAGCAGCACCTGGGTGTCTGCCAAAATACAAATCTCCCGAATCCTTGCTTTAATGTATATAACTATACATATGTATATGTATATATATATATATTTAGAATTTTTTCAGAATTCAGTGTGGGTTGATAACTTTTTACGGCTACCCAACCCACCCAAAACTCGGTTAAAACCCTAAGTGCTAAGCATCTTGGTGTGAATGTTGTGATAGACTCACTTAATGGTAATTGAGACAGACTTCGGGTTTCTACGCTTCTAGGTGACCGGAAAAGGAAATAAATTTGCCTGAAGGTGTATTCATTCGATTGGTAGCTTTCTCCCTACGTTTGTTTTAATTGGGGTCAACATAAGAATTTTTCCAGTGTATATCTCCCTGGCTTGTACTACTTCCCTGCTTCTTCCTTAAGTGTTTTGGTCTTTTTTGTGCAATTATTGAGCTGGGCTCTGGACAACCGACGAATGGGTTGTTATCCACGATCACTTGCCAGCCATACTTGTGAGGTGAAGTGTGGTTTATTTTCTTTTCTTCTTCTTCTTCCTTTTATTTTTTTGTAGGTGGCTTCCCTGATCTCAAATGTACCTAGAGGCAATGAAGAAGAAATGGCCTGTGGCTGGGTTCTGGACAACCTGCCAATAGGCTGTTACCCACGACAACTTGCCAGCCATACCACCCTAGAGAGTTCATTAGCTACCCAATTTTTGTCAAAATCTCCGAGAAGTGAGTCTGTGCAAAAATGTGTGCAGATGCTTAGACTTAAAGTTTTTCTGAGTTAGAGGGTGAGTTGATAAGTCGTATACTTATTACCTTATTTAGTAGGTGGATTAGAATAGCCTAAGGTTGCAAGGATTCGCTGCTAAATCCATATTTTAACAGACACCAGGACTGATTAAGCCTGAAGGCCTGAAAAGTCTAAGTGTTTAAGTTCTTTTGGTATTATTTCCCACTATTGACAAGTTTCTAATGCCTAAGTTTTCTTCCTAAATTCATTTTTCTTTATTCATTCAGACTGATTAATTGAGCTCAGGATTATGCAATTTACCACCCCCCCATGCTTAAGTTGGACAATGTCCTCATTGGCAAGTACATGGATGCAAAAGGGTTCCAAAAGATAGTACCTGAGTGATGTAAACTACCGGATCAATCTGAATCCTCTGGGTTGCCTCCCAGGAAGCGCTGAGTTTAACGCCTCCAGCTGGGCGGTGCTTGGTGTCATCCATCAATGAGGGTGACACTTTCCTTTGGGGGAACTTGGGCCAAGAAATGCTTCAATCTTTGACCATTAACTATAAAAGTGTGCCCAGTGTTAAGATCAGCGATTTCAATCGCCCCATTAGAGTAGGGCTTAACCACCTGAAATGGTCTTGTCCATTTGGACCTGAGTTTCCCCGGGAAGAGTTTTAGGTGGGTGTCAAATAGCCAGATTTGTTGGTTAGGCTCAAAGGTTTTTCTATGAATGAGTCGATCGTGGACAACTTTCATTTTCTCCTTATACAGGCGACTATTATTAAAGGCGTCCCGATGAATTTCTTCGAGCTCAGATAATTGGAGCATCCTCTGCACACCGGCTAACTGGGGATCCATGTTACATTGCTTGATAGCCCAGTAAGCCTGGTGTTCCAATTCTATAGGAAGATGGCAAGCCTTGCCAAAGACCAAGCGATAAGGTGACATGCCTATCGGGGTCTTGAAAGCAGTCCTCTATGCCCACAGGGCATCATCAAGTCGTGTGGACCAGTCTTTCCTGTTAAGTCTCACAGTCTTCTGTAAAATGTTCTTGATTTGTCGATTTGAGACCTCAGTCTGCCCATTTGTTTGTGGTTGATACGGGGTAGCAATGCAGTGGTTCACCCCATATTTTCTAAGTAGGGCATGGAATTGGGAATGGATAAAATGGCTTCCACCATCACTGATCAAGGCTTTGGGTATTCCAAACTGAGAAAAGATGTTCTTCTTAACAAAGTCCATGACAGTCCTGTGATCGCATCATCGGGTGGCGATGGCTTCAATCCATTTGGAAACATAGTCTACCGAGACCAGGATGTACTCGAAGCCGTTGGATGGTGGAATGGGGCCCATAAAATCGATACCCCAAACGTAGAAGATTTCAACAATCAAAATGGGCTGGAGGGGCATCATATCTTTCTTGGTCATGATCCCCAGCATTTGGCAGCATGAGAAAGTCTTGGCAAAGATGTGTGAATCCTTAAATAGGGATGGCCAGTAAAATCCAGAATACAAAACTTTTGCACCTGTTTTCTTTCTAGAGAAGTGGCCACCACACGCTTGGTCATGACAAAAGGAAAGCACACTCTGAACTTCATCTTCGGGGATACACCTCCTGATGATCTGATCAGCACAGAGGCGAAACAGCATGGGATCATCCCAGAAATAGTGCTTGGCCTCAGCCAAGAACCTGTCCCATTGCTGTCTGGAGCAGCTGTGCGGGGTTTGGCCTACAACTAGGTAATTGAGGTAGTCAGCATACCATGGCATTTTCTTGTCTTGCACGGCTAGGATGTGTTCATCAGAGAAGGCATTAGATAGAGGTAGGGAGGGTCCAATGTGGTCTGGATGAAGTCTAGACAAGTGGTCAGTCGCCACATTCTTTGATCCGACCTTATCTTGGATTTCCAGGTCAAATTCCTGCAAAAGCAGGATCCATCTGATGAGCCTGGGCTTTGCATCCTTCTTGGCTAACAGGTACCGGATGGCTGAATGGTCAGTGTAAATAGTCACGCAGGATCCCAACAAGTATGATCGGAACTTTTCAAGTCCAAAGACTACAGTGAGCAACTCTTTCTCTGTGACAGTATAATTACGTTGGGCCTCATCCAACATTTTGCTCGCGTAGTAGATCACCACGGGCTTCTTGTCTTGCCCTTGTCCCAGGACAGCACCTATGGCAAAATTTGATGCATCACACATAATCTCAAAGTCCTGGGACCAGTCTGGGGGTTGAAGGACAGGTGAGGTGGAGACTAAGTCCCAGAGGGTGTGATAAGCCTGGATGCAATCAGGAGACATGTGGAATGTGGCGTCGTTGGTTAGAAGGTCGGTCAAAGGTTTGGAAAGCTTGGAAAAGTCTTTAATGAACCTTAGGTAGAAGCCAACATGTCCTAGGAAGGAGCGAATCTGTCGGACTAAACTAGGTGGAGGAAGTTTGGAAATTAAATCAACCTTAGCTCGATAGACCTCGATGCCCCTATGCGATACAATGTGACCGAGGACAATTCCTTCTTGAACCATAAAATGGCTCTTTTCCCAACTTAACACTAGGTTAACCTCGATACATCATTTCAGGATTTTCTCCAAGTTTCTCAAATAATGGTCGAATGAATTCCAGAATACAGAGAAATCATCCATAAAGACCTCCAGGTATTCACCCACCATTTCTGAAAAAATGGCTAGCATGCAATGCTGGACAGTCGCAGGTGCATTGCATAACCCGAACAGCATTCGTCGGAATGCAAACGTGCCATACAGGCAAGTGAATGTGGTCTTTTCCTGATCTTCTAGAGCAATTATGACTTGGTTATATCCTGAATATCCATACAGGAAGCAAAAATACTTCTGCCCTGCCAATCTTTCAAGGATTTGGTCAATGAATGGCAAGGGGAAATGATCCTTCTTAGTGGCTTCATTGAGCTTCCTATAATCAATGCACACCCGCCATGCGATGGTGGTGCGGGTGGGGATGGATTCGCCACGATCATTGGTGACAACGGTGAGCCCAGCTTTCTTTGGAACCACTTGAGTGGGGCTCACCCAAGGGCTATCGGAGATAGGGTAGATGATGTCGGCGTCAAGCCACTTGATAATTTCTTTTTTAACGACCTCCTGCATGTTTGGGTTTAAACGTCTCTGCATCTGGTGGGAAGGTCGGGCCCCGTCCTCCAGGTAAATCTTATGGGTGCAATAGGAGGGGCTAATTCCTTTTAAATCCGAAATGGTCCAACCAATGGCAGCTCGATGTTCTGAAAGGGTCGCAGTCAACCTGAGTTCCTGATCCTTGGTTAGATGAGAATTAATAATCACTAGGAAGGTTTGGTCAGGTCCCAAGAAGACGTACTTGAGATTCTCAGGCAATGGTTTAAGTTCAGGTGCGGGTGGAACCACAGTCGATGGGAAGGGAAAGGGCGGGAGTTGATCAACATCGATCTCCTCAAATGGTGTCGTGTGATGGTACTCAGCCTTACAGAGGTCCATGGGTAATGATGGTGATGGGTCAGAACAGTCACTACAGGTTTGGTGGTCTGATATAGAACTGAGGGTGAGGCATTCCTCGATTAGAGTTTCCACGGGATTATGTTCCTCAATGCAATCGCAATCAAAAGACTTTGTCACACGGAAGATATCCAAATGCATTTTCCTGTCCCCCAAGGCAATTTCCATACATCCCATGTCGCAATCAATGTTTGCTTTAGCGATAGCTAAGAAAGGTATGCCTAAGATTATGGATGCGTTTTGTAATTTTTTAGGGACTTCCATGTCGAGCACCAAAAAGTCGACCGGGAAATAGAAGTCCTTGACCCGTACAATCACGTCCTCGACAACCCCGTTCGGGGTGTTCACTGATCTATCAGCCAGCTCGATGGTGACAAGGGTTGGTGTCAGCTCCCCAAAACCAAATTGGTGGTACAGAGTTGTTGGAATCAGATTGATAGAAGCACCTAGGTCCAGGAGCGCTCTATCAAACGTCATGTCCCCGATATTGCAGGAAATCAGGGGTGCTCCTGGGTCAGTTCGCTTGAGTGGAAGGTTGCTTGATATCATGGAACTTTCTTGCTCAGAGAGTACAACCTTCCTAGGTGCTTGAGGTCTCATCTTACGCTTGGGTCTACAGGCATCCTTTAAGAATTTGGCATAAGCAGGGATGTGTTTGACGGCTTCAAGGAGCAGAATATTAATCTGTATTACTTAAAAATTTCCAACAGCTCCTCAGTTTCCACAATATTCTTCTTTTTCTTAATTGTTTCCAAGGCCTTAGGGTAGGGTGTCTGAATGTGGATTGGTTCCATGTCTGGGTCCTTGGTTGGTGCCTCTTCTGAGTCGGGTATTTCAACGGGTGAAGTCTCGGGGAGAGTCGGCCATTTGGGATCCTGGGTTTTGGTGCCGCTTCTCAAGGTCACCGCATTCGCAGAGGCATTGGGGCCATGGGTTGATCCTTGAGAAGACGAGGATGAAGAAGCACCAAACCCAGGAGGTGTTTGTGGGGCTGGCTGGACCATGTGATCCTGCCCGGGGTTGCTTTGGAACCCTTACGAATTGGGGCTTCTGTTAATTATGTTTCGTGGCTTTGGTTGTGGTTGGGAAGGTAGGGATCCTTGTTGTTTACAGTCCAAGAGTTGGCTTAACTATCCCTTTACTAAGGCCATTTCCTCTTGATGTTTCTGGTTCATGTCAGCCATCACTTTATTAGGGTATCCATTTGGTTTTGTGGGGGAGGGGCCGCCCTATTCTGATTATATTGGGGGCTAACTGGTGGTCCTTGCTGATAGGGGGGAAAGTGTGGCTGCTGGTTTGGCCTAGGCTAGTTTTGGAATTGCGGTGGTTTTTGGTTTGTCCAACCAAAGTTGGGGTGGTTACGCCAGCCAGTGTTGTAAGTGGTGGAGAAAGGGTCAGGTTTCGCATAACCTTGGACAGCTTGCACATCTTCTAGGATAGACGATGTTGATGAAGAGGGAAGGGGGTAATCAAGGGTCGAGGGAGCAAAGGTCCCTCCCTGGAACGTGGTTAAGGGTTGTTCCAGGTTCAGTTGGGTAAAGGGCTGGACCAGGTCAACATTATGTGCACCCATTGCTAGGGAGAAAGTCTGCAAGGGGTTCCTGGTCTGGTTCAGTAGCTCATCAATCTTTTTGTCCACCAATTCCACTAGATCCAACTTTTTGGCAATGATGTCCATGTCAACCATTCCAGAATTTGCTTGCACCTCATAAATCCCGCCACGAGGTTGACTGGGCGTATTAAACTGGTTCATGGAGGCATTGTTGAGCGAATTCTCGCTCATAGACTCAAAGAGCTCAAACGTGCTCTCCTCATCTTTGTTCAGGAAGTTTCCCCCGCATGAGGCATCGACGAAGTTCCGTAGGTTGCTGTCCAGACCATGGTAGAAGATCTGGGCCAATTGCCACCTTGGTACTTCGTGGTGTGGGCATTTCCTCAAAAGTTCATTAAATCTTTCCCACACCTCATGAAATTGTTCCCCACCTTGGAGTGTTAAGGTAGTGATAGATCTTCTGAGGGCATTAGTCTTTCCTATGGGGAAGAATTTCTTTAAAAATGCATGCCTTAGTTCTTCCCAGGTGGTGATGGGTCTACCTAGGGTTCTAAGCCAATGAGAAGCCTTCTCTCTTAATGAGAAGGGGAACATCTTGATTAGAACAATGTCAAGGCTAATGTTCCTAGGTTTCACAGTTCGTGCTATGCGGTCGAGATCCTCTAAGTGCTGAAAGGGGTCCTCATTTGAGCTTCCATGAAAGTGGCTCTGGATCAAACTTAAAACATTCGATTTTATCTCAAAATCATCTCCCCCCTCTGGGATCCTAAGGTGTGGCTCGACTCTAATAGTAGAAGGATTATAGAAATCGCGGAGGGGCCTCGGCTGATCCTGAAATGGCGGTAAATCAAGTGGTGGTTGCCTTGGTATGTCTTGGAAAGGTGGTGGTGGTTGTTCTTGTGGGTTCTGTAACCGTTGTATGGCTTGCATGATGGTATGGATTTGCTATTGCTGAAGCTAGTGGTTAGAATTGATTTGAGCTTGGATGATGGCCATAGCGTCTGGTGGGGGTTGATCCTCAGCCTCATCTACCCTAGGTTCAGCCATGTTAACAGAATTACGTCGCCTAGATTCCTGCCCTAAAACACACAACTCGAGATGCAGTGAGCGTCTCCCGTGCATACACTAGAGAAGAACAGGAGGGGATGCAGAGGGCGACAGATGCGAGAAATATGTTTCAATCAAGCACACAAGCCTAGTCCTTATGGTTTATTCCTTAGGAGACCTAGCAATCTCACAACGAGTGATTAAGTCTGTAAGCACTGGACTCCCCTTCCCAAGGCTAATCTACCCAGGTTGATTACGAGGGGATTGCAGGGAAGGTTCTTCCTTTGGCTTGCGCCTCCGGTTCCATAGACCCCACAACCGCGGTCGTTTGACACTGCCCCGCAGCCTAGTCACCAGATTCTACCAAGGGAATGAAAGCCAAGTGCCTAGCGAACAAAACCTCGCCTTTTGAGACTTAACTCAGTCCTGCCTAGGGCATGTCTACTCAATTTTAAAGGGCTAGGATAGTGCTTGTGCTTAGGGTTAAGTGATGAGGCGTTGATTGGGGTGGTGCCTCTTAATTTTCAACTTTCAAGGTGTGTGCTTCTAGCGAAACATGGTTTTCAAGCAAGGATTTGTTAAGATGTGGTGTCTTTTAGTGTTTCATCCTTACTTTAGTACTTTTTAGGGTTGACGTGTCTTAATGTTTTCAAATAAGTTTCAATGGGCACGTCAAGTTCTGCACACAACTTGGTGAAAGTAAATTTCCTTTTTATTCTATAGAAGCTCTAAAACCCTAATGTACTCATCCTAATGATCATGCAGCTTCTATTAGATGTGGTGTCTTTTAGTGTTTCATCCTTACTTTAGCACTTTTTAGGGTTGACGTGTCTTAATGTTTTCAAACAAGTTTCAGTGGGCACGTCAAGTTCTGCACACAACTTGGTGAAAGTAGATTTCCTTTTTATTCTGTAGAGGCTCTAAAACCCTAATGTACTCATCCTAATGATTATGCAGCTTCTATTAGATGAGTCGATTTTAGGGTTGAGTGGTGCGGCCCAGGTCAACTCATGGTGGCTTCGCAAACACCACTCAAGAAAAAGAAAAGAACACTCCAAGAATTTATTCAGAATGTTCGAGTGTACATTTTTTTGTGGGGTGATGTGTTAAGGATGTGGGTCAAGCAATCATACAACACGTCAATTTTTTTTAGTTTTTACAGTTTTTTTTAGTTTTTTTGACGCAAGCAAACAATGAGAGAAAGATTACTCACTATCGGTCCTCGTAGCGCCTACTCCCTTGCTACCGTCGTGGGATGCGTCGCTTCGCCGTCCACACGCCAAATTCCTGCAACCATCAAGTAAAAATGAAAATAGGGCATTAGACGATGTGAGGATGAATGTGGAATGGAGGTGATAAAACAAATCCATTGCCTCCCTGGCAACGGCGCCAAAAACTGACGTGCTATTGTGTGTGTGTGCTAAGAAGTGTCGTTATAGTCGCACTTGCAACGTTGGTTTTAAAATAAGTAAATGGAGGTGAGTCTGAGTGTCAGTCTCAGGGAGGCATGAAAATCGGATTTTTGCTTATCACTTGTTGTCATGGAAAGTGCGGAGTTTTGCTTGCGAAAGATGCGATTTTGAAAAGCGAGAGAGAGATAGAGAGAGAGATTAGGGTTAGAATGTTCCTTGTTTGATCATGCAACTTAAACGAAAATTAAAGTGACAATTGACCGGAAAATAACTTCATTAATCATGCACTTGTAGTTTATAGCTTACAACATTAAATACATGCTTCAAACAAAAGTAATGGAAAGCTTAAAAGAGAGAGAGAGAGAGGGTGGAGAGCGACGAGGCGGCCATGGTGCTGGAGGAGGCTCCGTCGGAAGCTCGTCGTCTCTGGTGATTACAAGAGGGCCTAAAGCTAGCTAAGAGAGGGGTGGAGTAGTTGCAAGGGGAGTGAATGCCTTGAATGAGTGGTTGGAGGGGGTTTAAATAGGGTTAAGGGCTTCCTAAAAGAAGAAGGGGCTTTAGCGACATCCAGAGCGTCGCTAAAACCACTTCTAAAAGCGTCGGTGAAACCCTCCAGCCGTCGGTCAGCTGCCCACCTTGTTTCTTCTTCTCGTACGATCCGCGGCTGTTGCGTGAGAGCTGTCCGATCTAAGATCGGATGGCTGAGATCTCTCCTCGGCTGCGTTGGGATCACGCCTCGAGCGCGCGTGTGCGTGGGCGCCCGTGAGCTACGGTTGCATCGCGTGACGAAATGTCCGCCACCCGCTGCTGATTGGGCAGCCCAATTTCGCTATGCGCTACCTCCGTCTTCAATTTTAGGCTCCGTGTGGCTCGAACCCGCGTTCCTTGCATGCGGGCGTGTGCGCTAACCGATGCGCCACACCCACGCTTTGTCGCGGCGACTGCGGGGGGTGCACGAGTCTCGGCCGTTCAATCGAAGATCGACGGCCAAGATCTAATCATGGCTAGATGAAGAGGCAGCGTGCGGTGGAGCGGGGACTGACGTGGCGCAATATGGGCCGTTGATTTCCAGATCAACGGTTAGAACTTCTTGGGCCCATTGTAGGAGCTCCGGATGTCGGATTTGGCCGATCTTGAGTCCGTTGGACTCCGTTCGTCATTCTAAATCCATCCGTGCAGTCTGATTGCTCATCTGAGGCCTGCTTTGACAAATGCTTACACAAATGGCCATTAATACAGTTTTATAAGCAATCTTGGTACATGATGCATGCGATGCTCCCATTCTACTTATGTTGTGCCTTTTATTCTTAAGATGGGCCATATTCAACATAATTACCACCCCCTTGTGCAGTGTTATCATTTGCCCTGTCCAAGCACATAAAAGGAGACAATTAACCTCCATTTTATTCAAACTACTCTAAATGCAAGATGATGCATGTTATGCAATATTTATATCATGCAATGCAATCCTATGCTTAAGAACATGCATAAATAGACATCTTAAGTATTGTAAATGTATTTACATCACTTACACAAGTATCATGTATAGATATGCTATCTATAATGTACTTGTATGCTTGTATCTTTAATGCTTAAGCTATTATTGCCTCGTAGTTTGAAGTACATGTGAAGTATTTAGTTCATTGCCATTTTATAATTGATTATATTTTTTGCCTTTTTTTCTTCTCTTTCTATTGGTTCATTAACACTCAAATTGGTATTAGGACAATAAAAAGGCAAAAGACAAGAAAAGCTCACTCCTTGTGGTTTTATTTGGATGCGGTAAATTGGGTTGTATTTCCCATGTGTGTGTTGTGTGTGTGCATGCGTGTGTTTTTTGTTTCTTTTCCGCAATAATCCCAGTTTAAAATTTGTTGATGTGCATTGTGATATAGATGTTGAAAGTGGTCGAAATTTCCTATATATTAGAACCTGTTGTACCCCTTCCTGGAACCAAAATGCCTTGGTGTTTCTCCGGTAGTCTCAGGATGGAGAAAATGACCCTGTTGACGTAGACGATTTAAGTAATAACAAATGAAATTTAGACAAGTTTTTAAGTCCTATATGGTGATCTAAATTCACAAGATGCGTGAAAGTATATGTAGAAAGATACCAGAAAAAGATTGGCGATTTCCTCTCTAGTGTTAGATTATACATTATAGTGGGGTAGCTAATGTGCACACATCTAATTGACCTAAAATATCAATTTATGCATGTTTCTAGTGTTATAGAAGCATTCATCATTATAAATATTACATACCATGCATCATCATGCATTTAGGTTAGATTGTATAAATTATAGGTTAATTTATTCTTTTTGTGGTCAGGAGATAGGGCGATATCATTTCAGGACCTCGACTTTGAGATCCAACTGTACGGATTTGATCAGAGCATTGATCGGAGTCCAACAACTCTGAGATCGCCCCGATAAGTCTTTTGTAGTATCAAATACAGTCTAAGAAAGATCAAAGGTCAACGGCGAAGGTAGTGTTAAATTCGTACCTCAGATGACAAATCCAATCGCATGAATGGGTTCGGATCGATGATCGCAACCCAACGACATGAAAATCGATCCAATCCAACATCTATGGAACCACCTACAAAGCAAAGAAGATGGATAGCTATGATGGTGCCACATGGTGCCATCACAATCGCCCAACACTAGTCGCAGCACTCCTCTTTGCCCGCACGATCAATCCTAGTTGTTGGATCATTTATCCAATAGCTGAGACATGCCTCACCTTTCACTGAATGGGCTCGATCTCCACCACTGTGGGATTGTAGTGATCTCACATCTAAGGACACGATAGTGAATTTATGCGTGCATGGAATATATCATTGAGGCACTGTAGAAGATTCTGGAAATTGAGTTCTTCTTCGTGATTTTCCATGGATGCAGGTGAAGGAGATCTAGGCTTGGAAGTAGATGAGTCAGAAGAGATATCAATCTGGTCAGGTGGTAGCACAAACAAGTGGGTCGAGGCTTGGCCTCGACGAGAATGGACTACTAATGGAGGCCTCAAGGGTGGTCTTAAGGACCTCCTCCACAACATGCACTATAGAACCAGATGAGGAACATAATGTGTGATGGACCCAATCGAGGCACCCAAAAAATCTTTGGATGACTAAGGAGGTTCAAGGTGGATGATACCTCTTGAGTAGAAAGTCACTCATCCGAGAAGTACTTGGGCAACCAGGAAGGGAGAGCCCCGCAAAGACCCCTACACGGTAGAGCGTCCCTACAGGTTATAGGGTTTCCTCCACTTCACCTTCCTTGTCACTGAGAATCCAAGTAGATTGGAATGAGAAACTTGGCCCCTTAAGCCTACCAATTTTATTCCCGAATTATAGTGCCTTGAATTTCACTTAAACTTTAGAGTTGATTGTGATTGTGACCTAATTTGAAGGTTGGTTAACACACAATGTGGGTCAACTTCACCTAACCTTCCCTAAAGTCTAGGATGAATTGGGTAAAGAACCTAAAATCACCCTGAGTGATTTGCAAGCAGGTTATTAAGTCTCAAATTTTAGGGATTCAAGTGAATGTTAAATCCTTCTTTTTAGGGTCTTCTTGATTAGATCAATTCAATCAAGGCTTGGGTGGCACAAAATGTGGGAAATCAATTTTATTTTAATATCAGGCAAGTGTGTTTTCTTGAAACCCTACAAATGAAAACCCTAATTTGGCTCTTTTCCATATCCAATTCTTTCCAAAATTGGCACCTAGGGCTCAATCAAGAAAGTGAATAGCCCTAGGCACCTTAAGTCCCTAATAGGTACAGATATCTGGATGGGGATTTCTAAATAAATCAAATCAGGCAACTGAAGTGACTAATTCTAAGAAAAAAATGCGAGTTGATCCTAATTGATTCTTCTTTTTAGTTCTTTCCATAAATAGGGGCTTAAGAAGAAGGAAATGAAGTTACCTGCTCCTGGAGTGGTTGTTGTGTGGCTGATCTTCTCCCGTGTACCTCGCATAATCACAACAGATTAGATAAAGCAAGTTAGAATTAGATCAGAATTATAATCAGTGAAATGAAACTGCACGTTGCTCGCTGGCAACAGCGCCATATTGTTTAAGTGAAATCGTCAACGTTTAGAGAAGCATGTTATAGTATAGGATGAAATGACACAAAACACTTAAATTTATAAACTCGAAATCAATTTGGAGTCCGAGGTCATTCGCAGGGAGCAAAATATGGCAATTTCAATCCATTAATCACAATATCAAAAATAATATGCAATTGAAACCAATGAAATGCTCAAAATAATATTCCAATAAAGAACAGAGAGTCAGTGCAATATGATTGGATTAAAATGCTTATTTGAATCACCAAATTAACCCTTAAGTTTAAGCTCACAAATCAACTTAAATAAACCAACAGTAATCTCAATCAATTATCAGACCAATGTACTCAATCATCCGTCGAACCCAAGGCACAGACGCCTTAACCAGAAGAGTCTCACAAGGCACAAGGCCTTGCCTTAAGTCTTACAAAAGAGGCACAACAGCCGCTCACCAGTAATGGCATAAGGGCCACTTCAATTTTTAGCTAAGTGTTGAGAGAGAGGGAGGGCAGGATTCCCAAGAAGAGCAAAACCCTCCCCCCTCTCTCTCTGGTTCTCTTCCCTTTCTCTCAGCTTAGACCCAGGTGAATAGTACCGGGTAATCAGGCGGGTAATCGGATCCAATGCCCAGACCCACCGGCATGCATGGTGGGCAAGGGCGTGTACGCGGCACGTGGAGAAGGACCTCACCCTATGCTATAAAGGCGATAAGCGAAGGAGAGCTTTTCCTTTTATATGGTGCTGAGGGTCCCAAAATCCCCGATGTGGGACTAAAGTGAGCAACCCCTTCCATGCGTGAGCTGTAGCTGATGTTGCTTTTGATTGGAGTTGAGGACACCTTCTACTGCAATTGGAGACCTAAAGTTGAGCCTGGAAGTGGTCTACAACGCCTAGAGGTAGCAACACAAACAAATTTGGTTAAGGAACTGCAAATGGAGCTGGAGAAGGTGGTGGCGGTGACGGAGCTCCAGCGTATACCTGAAATGTGAAATACGGCCTCTCAGCCTTGCCAGACAAGCTCAGGAGGATTTCCTGACTGTGGCGAGAGTTCTGGTGGTGGTTGTGGTGAGGAGGTGTGTATGTGCATGGTGAAGTCAGAGAAGGTGAGTGAAGGTGGTGGTGCTCGGTGGCGTGCTACAGAGATCAAAGCCCGAAATTTCTTTAGAACTTTTGATAGTGAGGCAAGGTGGAGCTTGTTGACTTAGTGGCAGGAGGAATGGTGAAGTTGAGCAGTTGTGTCAGCTCACTAGAGGTACACTGGTGCTAAGGAAGGTGGAGGTGGTACGGGTAGTGTGGTATGCAAACCTAAAGTCTAAGCAGAAAGGAGGAGTTAGGGAAGTGAGCGATGTCAATGGAGGGTGTTTTCGAACAAAGAGAGAGCCAGTATGGCGCCAGCTATGATTGGCTCGCACCAGAGACGAAGAAAGCTCTAAAGAGGGAGATGGCGATGTTTGAAGGGGGAGGAGGCTCCTAATAGTATGGCGAGGAGTAGACGACAGAGAGGATGAGTTTCCTCTGCCAATGGTATGTGGCAGAGGGTGAAGAAGCCATAGAAGGAGGGTCGCTGGAGCAAAGTGGAATAGGTCGGAGGTCAGAGGAGAAGGAAGGTTTTTGGCCTTAAAATTTGCTAAGGAGCACAGCCTTGCAAAGGGGATCCTTTTAAAGGCCTTAGGAAGAGCTCCAAGCTTAGGAGGAAGCTTGAAGAGGTCGAGATTTCATGGGGAGGATCCCTGAAATTTCTCTCATTTGCTTGATCTGTGAGGCTCGAATTAGGGTTTGAGTGGCGGCACAATCGATTAGGAACATTCCCTCCAAATTTGGAGGGATTCGATTGAGAAATCAAAGAGGAATCTCTGATTGAAGGTTGGATGCTTTGGGTTCCCAACAGCAATGGTGGTAAGGACCTCTTTGAAGAGAATGAAGATAATTTAGGGGCCTTTTTGCAAATATTTTTGAAAGCTAGGGGTTTAAGTAAAAGAAATAGAGATTTGAAGGACTGAGATGCAAACTAGGTCAAAATGGACTCTAATTGGGCCTAAATTTTGGTGAAAACCTAATTTAGACCCAAAGAATCTAATGGTGAAGTCTAACTCTAGTTTTGACCATGTTTGATTGGGAAATTTGCGTAGAAACCCAAACTAAGGTAGAATTCTGTCTACAACTCTATTCAAGGTAAAAATGGGGTTAGATGGTTAAACTAAGGGTGTCAAACCTCCTAGAATATTTTTATATAAATTTTAAGAGGTTTAGATGAATTTTATCCTAACTAAAACCTCTTCAATTTAAGCGGGTCTGAAATTAAGGTTTTATGTGCTGTTGCAATTCTCGAAATGTGTGAAACCCCATTTCTGTTTGTATGGACCCATTCATTGGACTTTAATGCTTATTTGACCTTTAATTAACTGCTAGAAAATCCTGTGGTTAATCTATATTTATAATATGTTGTTAAAATTGTAGAATTAACCTTGATTTCCTACTTCCCTATCAAAACATAATGAAATGGAATTACGACCCTTAGATGATTATGTAGGAGCATTTATCCATCAGATGTGACTAAAAGTGGCAAGTTAGGGCTTATGTTGGTGTTCCCATCACCTGTCTAGATCAGATGACCGACCTTTAGAGCAGACAAATAACCAAGCGTCTGACCTTAAATCCAGAAGTTTGATAACCCTGTAAGAATCATAAATGACCTTGATTTCATTGGGATTTTGGCTTGAACTCTTGTGATTTATTCCCAATGGCTATGGAAGCCTTCCAAGGTCTTCTAAACTCTTCTTAGGACCTCTAAAAATAGAGGACGACCCTTCCTTTATTCAACACACCTTGATAGAATACTTTCCACCATATTTGTGTCAATGAAGAGATACAAAAGAGTTCTTACTCTCTAAGCCCTGTTCAACAAATTTGAGAGCACTGTTACTCTGTAGAATTCATGCCGCATCAATTCCAGTTTAGGGAAGATCCTTTCGCCTATAGTAGCTAAGTTCATTTACCTATTTGGGCTCTATAGGCTTTTGTTTTTCTCTTTTGTTTTGTGCTTGGGTATTCACTTTGTGATTTCCCATCTTCTTTGCGAGACAAAACACTCTTCGTGGAGAAGTAGGATTTGAGGTACGCTACCCTCAGTTCAAAGTAGAATGGTTGTAAGAGATTGAGTCACCGTCGTTTAAGTGACTCAATTAGTGGATTTGATCTACTAAGAAGATAGAGAAATCCTACATCAAGAGGTTTAGGTGGTGGTTTTTATTCGAGTTTGGGTTTCCACCTAAAAATCATTGTATGCTTGTGAGATTGCATTTGTGTGATTGTTTATTTATATTCTGCATTATATTTGTATCACGCTCGATCTCACCCACCTCCGTCAAGAATTACATTTTATTCCTCCTTTCCGCATCGAAACTCATCCAATAAACTTGTGTCTTCGAGCCTCTCCTAATCCAGATTGTCAGGAAAACATTTTCAAAATAGAACACTTTTATGGAATTATTTTTTATTAAGCGCATTGAACCAGATCAGTGTGTGATTTTTATGTGCCTATGTTTCCAAGTCCCGCAAACGAAATGGCATAGAACGGGGTTGAATAATCCCTAAGCCTAAGACTTAATACATCAGCCTCGCAACTCCCTCAACCTCTTGAGGAATAGTCCAGATCTTAACAAATACATGAGTGTTTAAGCCTAAAATCAAGCCCAAGAGGCCTAAAGTCAATATATCTTTAGTTCCATTCAGCTCATCTTAGCTGAATAGTATCTCTAGCTAGTTCACCTCAGCTCCATTCAGCTCACCTCAGCTAGATAGTAGCTCAAATTAGCTCAAGACAGTTGATCCAAACTACATTCCAACTCCTCCAGCTTAGAATAGTTCACTGGAAGCTCTACCTAACTAGGACTAGCTACTTCCATCAACTAGCTAAGCCTAGTCAGCTAAAGAAGACCTCAACCAACTTAGGCCAGCTCAAGTCCAACTCCTGGAGACTCAACTTGGCTCAACTTGGTTGAGTTAAGGTACTTGAACTAAGCTAGCTACTCCAGCTAGTTAGATAATCTTCAGGAAGACCAAACTCAACTCACCTCAGCTTACATCAGCAGAAGCTAGCTCATCTTAGGTTGGCTTAGCAATTAGCAAAGAACTAGCTAACTAAGCCAACTAAGGTAGCTCCTTGTAGCTCTCTTCAGCAACCTTCATCTCTAGTACAACTCATATATAGCTCTTCCTCCAAAACCATAGCTTCATCTACCTCCTACTCCATTCATCTACTAGCTAAGCTGGCTTAGCTAGTTCACCTCCATGGCTACCAATCTTAACATGAAACGTCACCATAACTAGCTCCACTAGTAAGCCTAACTAGCTCCACCTAAGCTACCTCCACCTCTACTCCATTTTGGCTCCTGATGGGATCACCATCATAGGCCTAACTGTCCACTTTTATTCTGGAATGAAAGATAAATGCTCCTACATATCCATCTAAGGGTCATAACACCACTTTAAGTTGTTTTGAGAAGAAAACAGAGAACTAGGGTTAATTCTGTAATTTTAACAACATATCATGAACATAGAATAACTAAGGGGTTGAATAGGGGAGAATTAAAGGTCAAAAGAGCATTAAAGTCCAATAAGTGAGTTCATGCAGACAAAAATGAGTTTTCATGCATTTTGAGAATTAATAGTAACCTGAAACCCTAATTTCAGATCCACTTAAATAATTGAGGTTTTGGTCAAGATAAAATCTATCTAAACCTTCTAGAATTCATAGAAAAATATTCCATGAGCTTTGGTATCATTGATTTGACCATTGAAACCCATTTTGACCTTAAATAGAGTCTCAGACTGAAAGTTGCCTTAATTTGGGTTTCTATACAAATTTTCCAGCTAAACTTGGTCAAAACTGAAATACAACTTCACCACTAGATTATTTGGGTCCAAATTAGGTTTTACCAAAATTTGGGCCCAATCAGAGATCATTTTGACCTAGTTTGCATTTCGGTTCATTCAAACTCTTTATCTCTCACATACAACCCTAACTTTCGAAAATCCCTAGGAATAGTCCCCCAACTTTGTCATCTTCTTTGCAGTTGGGTCCCTACCACCATGACAGGTGTGAACCCACGTAGTTGAGCTCTCAATCAGGGATTCCTCCCTGATTGCTTGGCCAATCCCTTCCAAAATTGGAAGGGATGGTCTTGAGGAGATCCCTAATCGATTAAACCTAAATCCCAACTCCAAATCTCTCCATATTGATCGTGCAAATCCTTGGGATTCAAGAACCCTTCTTCTAAGAATCTGAGCTTCTCAAGCTTGTTTCCAAGCTTGGAAGCTCACTTAAGCTCTATAAAAAGGTCCCCCTCGCTAGACCGAACTCCTTTGCAAGTTTTTGGGCCACAAAACACTCTTCTCCCTACCTCTAGCCAGCTCCAACTCCACTCTGGCGAATCCCTTCCTCCAGTCTCCTCGCCTGCTACCACATACTATAGGTAGCAGGTTCATCCTCCCCAAGTTCCTCCTCACCTTGCCATACCTGCGAGGGCTCTCTACCCCTTCAGAGCATCGCCATTCTACCTCTAGGAGCACCTTCGTCTCCAGCACCAGCCAATCATAGTTGGTGCCACCTCCGCATCTCCGTCATCCGAAACCATCCTTAATCAACTCCACGACTCCCACTAGTTTATTTTACATCCTCGACACCCGCTTCAGACTGCCTTAATGCCTGCACCACCGTCATCCCTCTCGTCTCCGGCGTACCTCCAGCGACCTCGAAAATCCACTACACAACACCAAAACACACCCCACTAGTCCAGAAACCTCCACTGGACTTCACTGACCAAAACCCCTCAAGTATTTGAGGGGATTAGCCACTCATCGATTCCACCTGACTCACAACCTTCCGCACTGTCATCATAAGGTCGTCAGACCTCCTCATGCACACGTACGCCACACCGCACTCACCACTACACTCGCTGATTCACGGCAAAGCTTCTGAGCATGTTTGACTTGGCCGCAAGGCCGTGTTCATGCTTTCAGGTGATTCACCAAACCTCCACTGCTGCCTGCGAGTTCACTGACCCCATCTTCAGTCTCCAGCCATGACTCCTCTAGACATCACGCCCAGAAGAAACGGCTTCACTCCAGGTGACCTGCAGACACCTAATTGGATCTAGCAACCTCATCTTCAACCTAAATCGAAGACCTCATCCTCCATCCATGCGCAAAGGAAGACTGTAGGACATTTAGTCCCACATCATAAAGATTGGAGTGGATTGTGGTGGTCGGACCTGGTTAGGTTGTTAATATGGTGATTTTATCGTTGAAATGCGTATAGTGGTTAACCTAAATCAAGCCTAACCATCTCTTTACAAAATTTTTTTACCTTGCCTACTTGATTTTATCTTGGTCACTTTTAGGCCCAAGGTCGAACTTAAGGAAGTGGGATTAGAAGTAAATCAGTTTCTACACCTTTCCTACAATGAATCTCTTCCGTTCGTTTATTGTGTTTTTGGTGCTTCTCTATTTAAGATTTTTTTTTTATAATCTTTGTCCTTGAGGCACACCCTCAAAATTAGGTTCTTGGCTTTGAGCCAAAATAGGGTTCCAAAACGGGTCTTGCTATTCACAAGACGGAGTACTTGCAAGTCAAGGATTATCTTTTCTCTTTTATATATATATTTTTTTATCTTTTTACTAGCAGGAAAGCGAAACTGAAATAAAGTAAATATAGTATATATATATAGGTATATATTACAT
This sequence comes from Thalassia testudinum, assembly GCA_037157565.1. Taxonomy (NCBI): domain Eukaryota; kingdom Viridiplantae; phylum Streptophyta; class Magnoliopsida; order Alismatales; family Hydrocharitaceae; genus Thalassia; species Thalassia testudinum. The sequence continues at coordinate 91,388,057 of JAZHRO010000003.1, forward strand.
ATGTATAAAGGGGTGGGGGTGGAGGCGGAGATGGTGTAGCATGGTGTCGAGTCGGTCCTCGTCTAGAAAGACGCAACCAACAAGACGAAGTGCCATGTGTAAGGTGGATTGGTGGAAGATGAATGCGGACAAGCTTTTTGTACGGGTGTATCAGGGAATATCAGCAACTGGTGCAGATATTCCCGCAATACAACGTATGGTAAGTAATGTGAAAAAAAAAATATATATATATATGTATATATGTAAATATATCTATATGTATATATGGTTATAAATATATAGGTATATATGTAGTTATATATATATATGTATATGTATATATATGTATATGTATATATATATAGGTATGTAACTATATGTATAGATAAATATATGTATAGATATATATATATATATATGTATATATGTATATGTATGTATATATAACTATATAGATAATATATATGTATGTATATAGACTAATACATAGTTATATAAGTACTAATATATGTATAGATATAAGTATATATATATATATGTATATAAATATATATAGATATAAATATATATATGTATATATATATATATAAATATATAATAGTGTATAGGTGTGTGTGTGTGTGTATGAGAGTGTGAGTGTGTGTGTGTAAGTGTCGGTAAAGAGAGTGAGAGAGTGCCGTGAGAGAGAGAGAGAGCTGGAGTTGGCGTGAAGAAGTGCGGTTAAGTCGTCTGAGGCAGCCAGGCGTCGTCTGATGGCTTCACACGCACGCTCAGGCGCGTATGCATGTGAGGATGTGCGCGCTGGGAGGGAGTGAGCGTGGGGAGAGGAGAGGCCACAGCGCACTACGCTGCGTGAAGAGATAGGGCAGGCACACGCAGACGTATGCAGGCGAAGGGAGCGGGCGATGCGGGCGGGTGCTGGCAGAGGACCGCACTCAGACGTGTGGGCTGGCGCTGGAGCGGACTCGGGGCGGGACGCGTGCACGGGCTGCGGCTGGTTGCGGTGCGCCGGGTGACCGGATAAGTGAGAAACTTACTGGTCACCCCACTGTAGCCACAGTGTTACACAGAAATGCGTGAACAGTGGCTACAATGGCCAAGCGAGCCACGCAACCGGGAGCAGACGATGTTGTGAGTGCGAATGGCTCGGGGCTAGCGCGCGCGAGCTAGCGCGCACGTGGAAGGGGTGCATCGGTTGGTTGCGGGCGCGGAGAGGTTCGCGACAGAGCGTGCGGAGAGGGAGGCAATGGCGCCTGTAGGCACGCACGGTGGCCTGCACGCCTGCTGCCGCCTTGCTGCTGCTGCTGTGGAGCTTCAGACCTTGAAGCCTACGGCAATGGCGGAAGTGCTGGAAATGAAGAAGTCAGGGAAGAGAAGACCACCACGCCCACCGGCTCTTTGATCAGCTGGGCGGTGGTGGTCTCACGATGGTGGGTGTGCACCACAGTGATGGTCTCCTGCCCGCAGAGTGGCTCCTCAGAGAAGGAGGTCCTGCGTATGGAGGGAGAGGGGGAGGGGACGGTGGCCTGGAAGGAGAAGCTGCTGTTGGATTTTTTGTGTGGAGGACTAGGCTCCTTGCAAAGGAAGAAGCCACCCTGTTTTTATAGAAGAAGAAAGCATGCGCAGCCATGCCCTAGCTGTGCATGGCTCTGCATGGTCGGCAGGGAGATCATGTGCATGCGGCTGCAGGGCTGGCAGGGAGACGGGGAGCAGGACATGGCGTGAAGAAGAAGAGGTTGTTCCATGCAACCGCAGGAAGAGTTTGAAAGTCAAATAAAAATTAAAATAAAAAGATGGTGAATTTTGTAAAGCAGCACTTGAGGAAAAATGTAATTTCACAGCCAATGTATTTTTACAAATGCGACTATGGAAACCTAATATGCACCGGTAATGCTAGGAAATAGTACAAGATGGCACAATTGCAGGTGTATTTTTGCGGTGCAATCAGATTGCGCGAGATAAAAGGAATTCCTCACCCCCGTTCTTTGCCCAAGAACATGGGGTTTGGGTCCCCTTCACCCTCACGACCCACTTAACCCAATCGAGCACTGCTCTCCTACAACCATGCCTGCAGGCCTGCACACTATTCACGCCTGGTTACCTTCCCAATTATCTTGCTAAACCTGGGTTTCTAAGAGAAAGAAAGAGGAGGAAAGAGAGAGAGGGGGGGTTTTGCCCTTTGTTGCTTCTCTCTACACTTAGCATATTCTGCAAGGCCTTTGTCTGTTCAGGTTCTGTGCTTACCTTTCTCTGAGGCACAATGGAAGAAAGAAGAAGAAGAGGCCTTTGCCTCTATTCTGTTGAAGCTGATCCCCTAAAGCACTTAAGGCATTTGATGCCTTGTTCCTTCATCTGATAACTGTTGGTACCTTAGTTCTGTTGGGATATTCATCTAGCTGACGTGGAATGTTCGATTGACAATTACTATTGAGATATTTGAACTTAATTTCAAAGGGTTAATTGGTGATTCAAATCACCATTTTAACCCTTTTTTTTTGCAGTTTGCTACTGGATTTCATCTATATACCATTTTGAATTATTCTGAATAAAGTTTTGATCATAATTGCTTATATTTCTTGTGATTGGTGAGATTAAATTGCTATTAATTGCTCCCTGTGTTTGACCTTGAACTCACTAAATCTAAGTTACAAATTTAAACAATTTGAGCGCATTTGTCCTATACTATGACGCAATTTCTTAAACAACGACGAATTTGCTTAAATAGCGCCAACACACCTACACACCTTCACACCACCACCACCTCCAAGAGCCACCAAAAACCCATGCCAACCACCTCCTACAACTACCCATTTTTCGTGCCAAAACAAAAAGACACCACCACCATAAACCCTTCTACCTTGGCGCCAAAATGAGATTCAATCACCACCCTACACCTAACCATAGAACCTAATCCTAGCCTTCCCTTTTGGTGCCAACTTCTAAAACCCATAGTTGGTGCCAAAAGAATCCTAACCACACTTTAAGTCCACTTCCTACACCCATCCACATGGCGCCATTTAACCCCCACCATAGATCCACATAACCACCACCTTATAACTCCATCATAGCCTTACAACACTCCACATGAAACCTTAAGCCTAACACCACCTAAAAATGGTGCCAACCCTACCTAACTTAACCTTAACCACCACTCAACACATACCTACAAGTGGCACCAACCCATCCTAACCCTTGATCCCTAACTACCCATCTAGAGTCCATCCTAACCATCCATCATCCATGCCACCTAACCCCCTTTACCCTTCCTATGTAGACCCCATCTAACCACCGCTTAAAAGTACCTTTGGCTACATTATATCCTAGCTTACACCTATATTCCTACCTACTATAATCGGCTAAGAGAGAAAAAGAAGAAAAGAAGATTAAGGAGACAACCCTGTCTCCTTGGTGCCTTCCTCTTCTTCTCTTCTTTCTTGTGCCCAAGCCAAGGAGGACACTTCAAGGGGATGGCCAAGCCTAAGGGTGGTAGACGTCTACCATAAGGAGGAGACAAGGAACACCCACCAAGGCTTACTAGGAGGAGCATATCCAGAAGAAGGAGCTTCCTTTGACTTTGGGGCAACTAGAGTTGGAGCAAAAGTTTCAAACCAGCTGCATCTTCATTTCACTAAGCTTTCTTCAAGATCTTCTAGCTTATTTCTTTTTGTTTTAGTTTGTAGCATTTACCCGGAGATTACAAGTGTGGAACTCTTCCCATTTGTGAGCTCTCCGTGTTTTGTAAAACAATTTTCATTATTTTATAAAAGCATTCTTCTACAAAATTTTGGCTCGGTGTTTGGCTCTGTGTCCTGCCCTCTCATTACTCCAAGTTGCCTGTATTTGGATTGAGCTGGGAGAGTAGGGCACTTTGTTGCCTTTCTTTCATTTTTCTTGCTTTTCTCTTAGCAATTATAAATTGTGTTTTTGTCCATATCAAAAAGCCTAAAAATTACATATTCAAAAACCCAAAAGGAAAGTTGATTTCCGTGTCACAAGCAAGAGAGTATTAATTTGCATTTCTACTTCCCTTTGGATGACCCGAATACTTGATAAGTACTTGATTTTTATAAATCTCAAAAGCGATTGGATTTATGCATACAACAATAAAAACCTGATTTACAAATCGTGTGTTTTCTCACATCACTTTTTGGTGTCGTTGCCTGGGAGGCATTGCTTTGCATTACTTTATTTCTCTTGCTTGATATGCAGATGTCATCTCGTTGTCTTTCTTTTACTTTGTGTGTGTAGGTACTGTAGGAAGAAGGTGGGATTTTGGAGCAAAAGCTCAAAGTTCCTTTTCTTCCCGTGATTCTGTAAGGTGAGTCCCCATTATTCTTGTCACATGATTCCTAAAAAACTATCAAAAAAGTATTAAAACAAGCTTTTAGAATCAAAAACATAAAAATTTGGTAAAGTGGTGAATTTTAAAAGCAATTGTTTGCTTGTTTGAGTTAATTAACACCACTTTACTCAAGTGCTGGTGTTTTGATTTTCAGGTCCAGACTTTTGTTTGGATCTGAAAAATCAATTCTTGACACCACAGGCCTCCTAAATTCATGAAATTTCACCCAAAGGTTCCAAATTAAGTCAGGAACATCTATTCCAAATTTTAGGGCATTTGTACTTGTATAAAATCTTTAAAAGCTCACGGACCACAGAGGGGTCATTTCCTTTGATTTCATTATTTTGTTACTATTTGCGAATTTTAAGAATTTTTATGATTGTCAAATTTCTGTGAAATTTAGCTTTCTGGAATCCTTGGGAAACTCTACACAACATATAAAATCACAAAAATTTTTGGTGGCCGTGTTATTGAAAAGTCCAAAATTCCCACAAGTATCATCTCTGGACTTTGACACCAGCATAATCAAAAATACCAAAAAAATATCAAACAAATTTCTAAAATAACAGAAAAATATTTTTTGGAATTCCTGTTTGGTTTTCCTTTTAGTAGTGGTGTTACTTGCCTTGTTTGGACCACTACTTAACAAGAAATGCCTAAAAAAATTCTCTAATAGTTAAATTTCTGCCTAGGGATCAAATCACTTAGGGTTTTCTACTCATTTTGTAGTCCCACATTCTAAAGGAAATCTACCATCATCGATACAACTATTTTCCTTTTTGATTGTGGAATTCAAACTTCTTTGAAATCATAAAAAGGAAATCGTGAAAGACATTAAACAATATCAAACCCTAAAAGCAGGAAAATAATAAAAATTGTGTGACAAATCTCTTGTTTTGGCATTGGACTCACTTCATCCAATTCGCATACACCTTAAAAAAGAAATAACTAGGCATCAACCCAATCAATGCCCTTCACATTCCCGTGCACATTCAGGTACCCAAGCCTAATTAAAACAAGTAGTAATTTGACCACTTAAGGACTTCATCAAAATTAGGGTTGATATCCAGGATTTAAGAATCATTAATCACTCCTAATTCCCTTAGAAAACGCTGTGACAAGCTTAGAGGGAAGTCAAATGACGAGTAAGGGTTTACGCAAGCCCTTGCTGATTTTCCTAGGACATGCTTGGGCCTAAGCCACTTATTTAGTCTAGTGGGTGATCTTTGGGAAGTGGGTTCACTTATTAATTTCTTACTCACTTAGTTCTCAAGTCTTATGTTTCTTAAGACAGATATAGGCTTGTTTGCTTGATTTGCACACTTCTCCTCATCTATCTCTTCTCCTCCCCTCCCGTTCTTCCATTTAGGTGCATTCATGGCCGACAGCCCCAACATCCGCACTAGGAGGGACCAACTGATTTTTCGGCCTGCCACACTACTCGGACTCACTTGTTTTCTTCCTCTTGTGAAAATCAACAAAAAATGGAAAATCCCCAAAATCCTACAAAAAATACTAACAATCCATCCACATCTAACCATCAAAATGGGAACACCATGCATCAACCTGAAATTGAAGTTCCTGAACCTCAACCTGAAATGCTGCCTTTGCAAAACCCAATGGGAAATTTGAATTTTGACAATTCAAACCTGTTGTTCATGTTGGTAACCAACCCCAACAACTCCAAGAAAACCAACAACAATTGGCTAGGACCATTACGAACCTAGCTAATCATAGACCACCCAATGCTAAACCAACTATTCCTTTAAGGGATTTCTATGATCCCTCAAATTATGAAGAAAGACCTGTGGTGGTCATACTTGATGGAGAATTAGAAATTAAACCCATTGTCCTAAATCTTATTAAGCACTTTCATGGCCTTCCTCGGGAAAACCCGTTTAGCCATTTAGAGGAACTTACAGGCCTCGTACAAACCACTAAATCTTGCAATGTGTGGGAAGACCTATGGCTAATGTGGCTCTTTCCACTCTCCCTTAAAGACTAGGCCGTCTATTGGTTTAGGATAGTAGGAAAACCCATAAATACTTGGACCCAACTAAAAAGCACATTTCTAAAAGAATACTTTCCAATTGGTCGAACCAACGCTTTACTCTACGTAATAACCACTTTCCAACAAAAACCTGGCCAGCCTATGCATGAAGCATTGGAAAGATTTCAAGATTTATTATGAAGTTGCCCCCACCACAAGGTGCCACTTTGGCAACTCGAGCAAATATTCTACCATGGTCTTGATGACCAATTGAGGCGATTTGTTGATGGCTCATGGGAGGGAAATTTTTTAAACAAAGATGTCGAAAGTGCCTACGAACTTTTTGAAGAAATGAGTGAAAATTCTTTCAACCATTCGTTCATGGATACCTTTGGCAGAAATGCCAACCCTTGATTAGGTGTCCATGAAGTAAGCAAGCAACAACAATCTCTCCCTATCACACAAGATGATTTGCAACCTTTTGCACAAAGGCTCGACAAAATGCAAACTAATTAAAAGAAAATGGAGGAAAAGTTTAATGCATGACCACAAAATCCCACTTTGACCAATCCTAACCCTCACTTTTCTAATTCTGACCTTAACTGAACCATTTTCCACCATGAAAATTTGCAACAAATTGACATAAGCAAATTTCAAAACCCCAATCTTACACCTGAATTTACTAGGACTTTTGATAATTCTACTCAATTTGTCCCAGTCAATGAAAACATTTTCACTCTCCAAGATAATTTTAGAAATAATCCCTCCAACTTTTATAATCCCAATTGAAGGAATAACCCTAATTTTTCTTGGAAAATCACAAATCAAGTTCCACAATTTCAAAATCAAATTGGAAATTTTGGCCAAAACCAACCTTTGCAAGCAGATATTAATAACCAATTAATGAAAACACTGTATGGAATGAAACAACAAATGAACGACGTTATTTGATTGAGTTGGATTCGCACACGAAAAGGATTGAATTTGGAAAACCCATCATCGTAGTTCTATTCTCGAGAAAATCTGTTGATCAGATAATTATAACCAAAACTCTAAAAGTGAGTCTTGGGTTGAACATGGGAAGGCGAATGTTTGGTTTGGAAAATCCACATTTTGCTATTTATTTGTTTTGTCATTTTTATCTTTTCTAATTTTTTTGATATTTTTAGCAAGCAAGAGATCAGGTCGATGAACTTTAGCTAATCTACTTGCAAGAAAAAAAGAGTGAGAAAGAGACAGAGAGAGAAACAATCCTGTATTTTTATAATTAAATGTTTATTACAACTAGGAAAGTAGGAAAACTATACTATGAAAGTAGTAAAGATAGAGATAGGAGAGAGAAATCCCCCTCGACGGTCGCTTGGAGGATGACTCACTCTGACGTCACCTGGATGAAGGTGGTGAGGAGTGGGACAAAGGACAACGACTATGAAGGACGGAGGGTGAGAAGGGACATCGTTGCGGCGAGGATCTTCTTCCCGAAGGGAGGTGAGAAGATAGCCACGGGATGCTCCACGAAGGGGGATGAGAGGCTGGAACAAATGTTTGTTTTCTACTCTAAAGGAGCATCCTGGGCTTAGGACAAGATCTCTCTAAAGCCTTGGAGGTGGTGAGGAGTTGAAAGGAAGAGATGAAGAATGAGAGGGGTAGGGGTCCTTTTATAGTGGAGGAAAGAATCAAATTCGTATACAGGACATTTAGGGATGGTCATAAACGTTGCTGAAAATCCACCGCAAACGTCACTGAAGATCCCGCATCAACCCTCGTCCCCACTGGCACGAGCAACACGTGCCTCTATAGGCGCACTGCTGGCTCGCGCTCCACCCGCCCTTGTCGGGCGCACACACAACCCTACGCTCCTACGTGCCCTCAACCGTGAGCACTGCTGCTGCTGCTGCCACTGCCTTGTGCACTGCGCTACTGCTCCTACGTGCATGCATGCCTGCCTTCGCGCGAGCATGCACACCCACACTGCTGTGTACATGCGGTGGCACGTGCGTGCGCATGGGCGACCTGGGTTGCGCCACATGGCGTGACTTGGGTCGTCCATCATCTTTCCTTTGTAGGGGCTGCGACAAAGGTCGAATTGAGTCAATTTTCATGCCATTGGGCTCCGATCGTCGACTGATTGCACCGCAAAAATACACCTGCAATTGTGTCGTCTTGTGCTATTTCCTAGCATTATCAGTGCATATTAGGGTTCCATAGTCGCATTTGTAAAAATACATGCATACATGCATTTAATTGAGAGGGGAGGAGAGTAAATAAGTGGCCTTGCAATTCACGTTTTCTTCAAGTGCTGCTTCACAATATTTCCATCTCCATTTTTATTTCTTTTTTATTTTGAAATCTTTCTTCCTGCGGCTGCTATGCATGGCCTCACCTTCCTCCTCACGCCATGCTCTGCAACAGGCCCTTCCCTGCGGCAGCCTCTCCCTGCCATGAGCCGTGCATGAGCCATGCACAGCCAGGTCATGGCTGTGCATGGCTTTCTTCTTCTATAAATATAGGGCGTCTTCTTCTTCTTCAGACAGCCTAGTCCAACGCCAAAAAAACCAGCACTTCTCCTTCCATGCCACCGTCCTCCCCTCCCTCTCCCTCCACACGCCGGCCCTCCTCCTCCGAGGAGACACCCGGTGGATAGGAGCACCTCTCAGTGGTGTACAACCACCACCGTGAGTCCACCACCACCCAACTCACCATAGAGCCGGTGGGCGTGGTGGCTCTTCCCTGATTTCTCCACCTTCAACGCCACTTCAGCCATTGCCGCAGGCTTCAAGCTTGAAGCTCAAAGCTCCAGCAGCAGTAAGGCGGCATCAGCAGCACGCAGCAGCAGCCGCCCAGCCCTTTCCACGTAAGCCTGCAGGCCACCCTCGCCTTTCCGTGCATGCCTATAGGCACCATCGCCTCCCACTTCTCCGCCCTGTCATGCTCTCTTCCACCCGCAACCAGCCACTGCGTGCCTCTGCAACAGTCGCCCAAGCACCCCAGTGCACCCCAGCAGCACCTGCAGGCCTCCGCGTGCCCTGTCGCGCTCCTTCACTCGCGACCCAACCCCCCTCCGCGCGCTCTATCGTGAGGTCATGCCTGCAAGCCAGCAGCCGGAGCCACTCCACCGCACGCGCCGAGCCGTTCGCAGTCACAGAACCGCCCGCTCCTAGTCACGCAGCGCGGCCTTACACTGTAGCCACTGTTCACACCAGTCTGCAAAACATTGTGGCTACAGTGGGGTGACCGGTTAGTTTCTCACTTAACCAGTCACCCGGTGCACCGCTACCGCCCATCGCCCGTGCACGCGTGTAGTCCCGCACCCGCTCTAGCGCCGGCCCGCGCGTCTGCCTTCGCCCGCACCCGCCTACTTCAGCGTCTGTGAGCACCTGCTCCCAGCTCCCGTGTCTGCTTACCCGCACTAGACTCTTCACGCAGCGCTGTGCGCTGCGGTCTTCTCTCCGCACCCATCGCCCTCCAACGTGCACTTCTCTACGCACATGCACGCCTGCGCGCGAGCTTGAATCATCAGACGACGCACTGGGCTCGTGGACGACTTAACCTGCCTCTTCTTCACAGCAGCGCCCTCTCTCTCTCTCTCACACAGCACACTCTCCCTCTCTCTCTGCAAATACACATACGCACACACACTCACACTTTCATACACGCACACACACACCTATACACTATTATATACTTATATATATATATACATATATATATTTATATCTATATATATTTATGTACATATATACATATATATATATATAGCTATATATATATACTTATATCTATACATATAATAGTACATATATATATATTTACATATATGCATATACTTATATACATATACATATATATATATATACATATATCTATATACTTATATATATATATATATATATATACACACACACACACACACACACACAAATATACTTACCTATATACATATATTTATATACATATATATATATATACATATATCTATCTATACATATAGCTACATACATATATACATATACTTATATATATATATTTAAACATATATATATACATATATAACTACATATATATATCTATATATTTATAACCATATATATATATATATACATATAGATATATTTACATATATACATATATATATATTTTTTTTCACATTACTTACCATATGGGAATATCTACACCAGTTGCTGATATTCCCCGATACACGTGTACAAAAAGCATGTTCGCATTCATCTTCCACCATCCATCCTACACCTTACATGCGACACTTCATCCTGTTGGTTGTGTCTTTCTAGACGACGATCGACTCGACACCGTGCTACACTCCATCTCTGCCTCCACCCCCACCCCTTTATACCTATATAATAAATACCTATATATATACTATATTTACTTTATTTCTACTTCTCTTTCATGCCAATAGAAAGATAAAAAATATATATATATAAAAGAGAAAAGATAATCCTTGACTTGCAGGTACCCCGTCTTGCAAATAGCAAGACCCATTTTGAAACCCTGATTTGGCTCAAAGCTAAGAACCCAATTTTGAGGGTGTGCCTCAAGGACAAAGATTACCAGAAAAAATATAAATAAAAAAAAAACCAAAAACACAATAAACGAATGGAAGAGATTCGTTGTAGGAAAGGCGTAGAAACTTGACTTGTAACCCCACTTCCCTGAGTTCGACCCTGGGACTAAAAGTGACCAAGATAAAATCAAGTAGGCCAAGTTAAAAATTTTGTAAAGAGATGGTTAGGTCCGATTTAGGTTAACCACTATACACACTTCAATGATAAAATCATCATATTAACAACCTATTCGGGTCCGACACCATCGACCTGAATCCATCCGTGCAATCAAATTTATCATTTGATGCTCTAGATTGCATCACCTAGTCCCTTGGCTGTTGATCTTCCTCGGACTGCATATAGTGCTACGAGACTCTGTGCAAGGCGATTGCAAAGGCGTTGGACTCTGATCATCATCCTAATCAAATCTGTATGGTCAGAACGTCAATTCGAGGCTTCGAAATAAATTTCTTTCTCTCCTGACCACAAAAAGGATGCAATTAACCTAAAATAGACACAACTACTCTAAATGAAGAATGATGCATGCTATGCAATATTTATAATATGGAATGCAAATCTAAGCCTTGTAACATGCATAAATAGGATTTTAACCTAAATGGATGTGTCTACGTCATACCCATATGCCTATCTTTTGCTAGTCCCTAGCAAAATTAAACTACATGCTATGTATAAAAACAAAATTAGGACTCAATCACTTAGGCCTAAGTCATTTTTTAAAAATAGAAAATTTCACCTAAGGTCCTAAACTACGAAAACTCAACAGTACCGGGGTGTCTGCCAGAATGTAGACCACCCAAGTCCTTGCCTTATTTGAAAAGAGAAGGTACATTTTTTTCTTTTTCTTCTTTTCAAATTTTTTTGGACTTTTGGAGTTTGAGATTTTTGAGATAACTTTTTACGTCTACCAGACCCGTCCAAGACTTAAAAAGAACTCTAAGTGCTAAGCATCTTGTGAAAGGGTGATAGACTCACTAGGCACCATTAAAATAGACTTTAGGTTTCTACAACCCTAGGTGACCTTAAAGATTTCTACCTAGAGGTTTATCTTTTTGAACGATAGCTTTCTCCCTACTTTATTTTTTATGGGGTCAACACAAGGGCGAACCCAGTGTATATCTCCTTAGTTTATTCTACTTCCCCACTTCTTACCTAAGTGTTTTGGGAACTATTGTGCATTTTTGTGAGCTGGGCTCTAGATAGCCAGCGAATGGGCTGTTACCCACGGTAACTTGCCAGCCATACTCATGCAGTGCAGTGCAATTTTATTTTATTTTTTTTATTTTCTCCTTTTCCTTTCTTTTCCTTTTATTATAAGTATTTCTTTTTTTCTTTTTTTCTTCTAAGTAGGTAGCTTCCCTAATCTGAGATTTACCTAAAGGCATCAGGAAGAGAATGGTCATGTGGCTGGACTTTGGCCAACCTGTCGATGAGCTGTTACCACCGACAACTTACCAGCCATACCAACCTAGACGATTCATTAGCTACCCAATTTCCGAAGAAACCATCGAAAAGTGAGTCAGTGTAAACAGTGTGCAGATGCTTAGGCTTAAAGTCCCCTCAAATCAGAGGGCAAGTTGATAAGTCGTATACTTATCACCCCAATTTATTGACCAAATTAAAATAGAATTACATGGCGAGGACTCGAGACTAAGTTCACATTCTAGTGGACACCCAGGCTAATTAAGCTCGAAGACTAGAAGAGTCTAAGTGTTCAAGTCCTAAAGTATCATTTCCTAAAGTTAATAACCTCCAAAAGCCTAAGTTCTCTCCTAATTCTATTTTTTTCTTTTTTTTTGTCCTTTTGAATTTTCAAAATTTTTTTTTGAAGAAAATAAAAGAAATTCTACAAAGCTAACGAAATAATTTCAGGATTAAGTATCCACCCCCCATGCCTAAATGATGCAATGTCCTCATTGTAAAAACAAAGAAATGAAAAGGGTGGAATAACAGAGTATCACCTAAATTTCATGATGATCTGGTCAGTTCCGTAGAGAACATGGAATATACACATGTGTTAAATTTATTGCCTTCAACTAGGCATAAAATACAAACAAAGAAGAAATTAGGAATTCACAAGTATAGGTCAAAATCAAAATAAAAATATTGATCATAGGACCTACCAGTAGGTGTCCACAAATGTGGATCAGATTTTGGTGTAGACCCATGCCCTAGGGTCGAGTGGTTCTCAGGTTCTAGGTGAAATTCACCCAAAATCGAAGATTGTTGAGCTTGCAGGGCCAGGCCTACGATTTTGTAGTATGCAACCCAAGACCAAAGTGTCAGACATTGGGTAGAGATGGTTTATTAGGTTTGGATGTCCTTTTAGATTTGAACTAAAAAAGGTAATCAATGATTCGAATCTTGGGTTGCATCTCAAAGATATCATAAGGGTTCTGGTAAAAAGTTGGTGGTTTTAGGTCAATAGGAACCCTTACTTCCAAAATTGTGTTTCCCTCTGGGTTAGCCTTCCAAATTTTCATTGCCAAATTCCTATCCTCTAAAATCAATATTTCCGAGACCTCCAAATCATTGTACACCCCATCTATAGTGCCCAAGTCTAGCATTTGTGGTTGAATCAGGATTGTCTTGGGTATAATGATTTCCAAATCAAAATCAATCCCTTTAGGGTATGGTTAAGGAATGGGGCAACTAATTGAATCTTCTAGTAAATGAGGATTTGAATCCTCCAAGTTAGCCCCAACCGAATTCAAATCTTCAATAATTGGGCTATCAAATGGTTCATCATACTCCTCGAGCCCATTTGCCTCACTAAAATCATTTTCCTTAACTTCAAGTGAGACATCACTTAGAGATTCCTCACCCTCAGAATTAAAGAATTTTTTATCCTCATTTATATATGTCTCAAAATCATATGTTATTTCATGGTCCTCGGAGACATTTTTCATCGTTCCCTAGCTTGGGGATCTCGGATGAAGCAATCGGTTTATCTTGAGAATCATCCCAAGAATGGATTAGGGCAACTATAAATTTCATCCTCAACCTCGATAATTTCTCAAGTAGAAACTCACCCAGGCCTCTATCCCTAACATGTTGGAGCAAATCCAATAAAGAGCTATTCAGCTCATCAATCTTTTTTATCATAGGCTCCAATGCTTCAGTGCATGGTGTTGGCTAGGCATCTAAAGATTGTTTGGTGTTCCTCAAGTTAGCCAACACCCTGTCATGGACATGGTTCACCTGAATCGAATGGTTCGGTTCAGGCTTGGGTGGGTTTGGGTTAAATCTAGGGGAGTCAAGATATCGAGGTTCTCAGGTCCCTCCCTGATAGTAGGTCATCTCGGGTTATTCAAAGAATGGAGGTGACCTATATTTTCAGTGGAATACTGGGGAGGGTAGATGTTATAATCATCATATCCTTCCTGATTATAGATCGGGTTGGTTTAATCATCAAAGGATGGAGATCTATAATCATTGTAGCTCTAGGAAAGACAGTAATCATAGTCTTTTTGTCCAGGGTTAGGCCCTAGACACCGAGGTCCGATATCATATCCCCAATCAAAGTTATCTCGACTAGTGGATGGGTAATTATAAGTCAAGTTGGGATAGTAATCATCCTAGGTATAAGTGGTGGTAGGAGAGTAGGATAGGAAATGATTGTAGGATGTGCAAGGATACATGGTAGAATAAGTGGGGAAATCAGAAGAAAGAAAGGAGCCCTGCAATACAAGCAATCGACCCTGTCCTTAAGTGGGTTAGCCTAAAGACTTACAGACTCCCAGGACCTGTCTTGAGATTATAACCGATTTGGTCTACTTTTATATGGTCAATCCAACCAGTTAGAAGGAGGGGTTGGGGAGAAGGTTCTTCCTTTGGCTTGCACCTCCGGTTCCTATTGTACCCCCCAGCCATGGTTGTTTGACACTACTCCACTAGATAGACATCAGATGGACAAGTAGAAGTAGATTAATAAAAAAAAATCTCAGTCTGAGCCCTGAAGAGAGAATCAATCCTTAAGGCCAACGTCTACTCAGTTTTAATTAGGGTTGGGATGATTGTGCTCTTGGAATGTGATGGGCCCTTTAGATGGGTTGTGCCCTTAATGATCAATTCAAATGTGTGTGCGTGCAGAACCAGGGTTTGAAAACAACGTTATTTAATGATGTGACTTTTAGGGTTTAACCTTGTTTAGTAGCTTTTAGGGTTTAATCTTACGTGTATTTAATCAAGTTCAAGAGAACACTCCAAGTTTTGAAAGCACTGGTGATGATATATTCCTTTAGAAATCAAAAAATAATGTGGAGTTCCTGGTTCAGCCCTAAAGATTAACCCTAAGTGGCAAGCTACTGATGAATGACTTTTATCTTCAGTGGTGCGACCCAAACAGCTCAATTAATTGGACCGTTGCACCACTTAGTTAAGGCACACAGATGTTTAACTTATTCAGATTTCTACTCAATTATGTGTATTGAGTTGAAGTGTATCGGGTCCATAGGTCAGATCCTGGTTAAGTGGTAGAATCAAAGTGGAATGGTGCACCTTAAGTCGAGAGTTGTGGGTGTTAATGTGTGTCTGTTTCAGAAAATCCCATAAGAGAAGAGTATATATTTTTTTATTTTTTTTTTAATATATGCGGATGGGTGAGGTGAGGTGAAGTGACAATCAAACAATCAGATCTATCCTAGGGTTTATAAAAGCACCTAGGTTGATTTGAGTTTGAGTTATTAGTGTGGCGAAATGGAAACTAGGGTGGGGGTGGTGGGGGAAAACTTACAAATGTCTCTACCCACACATTACTCCAATCTACCACCTTCGACTCCTTGACCAGGTTCCTGCAAGATAATAAATCGAAGAAGATAGGTTAGAAAAATATGTAAGTAATGTGGGAAAACGTGAAAAGAACCAAAGAGCATTGCCTCCCCGGCAACGGTGCCAAAATGATTGCATCGGATTCGCACGCGAAAAGGATTGGATTTGGAAAACCCATCGTCATAGTTCAATTTGTGAGAAAATCCATCGATTAGATATTTATAACCAAAACTCGAAAAGTTAGTCCCGAGTTGAACACAGGGAGGCGAACGTTTGGTTTTAAAAATCCACGTTTCGCTTTTTATTTGTTTTTGTCATTTTTATCTTTTCTAATTTTTTTGGTATTTTTAGCAAGCAAGAGATCAGGTCGATGAATTGTAGCTAATCTACTTGCAAGAAAAAAAGAGAGAGAAAGAGACAAAGAGAGAAACAATCATGTATTTTTATAATCAAATGTTTATTAAAACTAGGAAAGCGGGAAAATTATACTATGAAAGTAGTAAAGATAGAGATAGGAGAGAGAAATCCCCATCGACTATCGCTTGGAGGATGACTCACTCTGACATTGCCCGGACGAAGGTGGTGAGGAGCGGGACGAAGGAGAATGACGGTGGAGGACGAAGGGTGGGATGGGATGTCATCACAGCGAGGATCTTCTTCTTGAATGGAGGTGAGAAGATGGCCACGGGATGCTCCACGAAGGGGGATGAGAGGCAGGAACAAATGTTTGTTTTCCACTCTAGAGGAGCATCCTGGCCTTGCGACAAGCTCTCTCTAGAGCCTTGGAGGTGGTCAAGAGAAGAAAGGAAGAGATGAAGAAGAATGGGAGGGGTAGGGGTCCTTTTATAATCAAGGAAAGAATCAAATTCTTATACATGACATTTAGCGACGATAATAAACGTCGCTGAAGATCCCGCGCCAACCCTCGCCCCCACTTGCACATGCATCATGGGCCTTTGCTGCCACACCGTTGGTGTGCGCTCCACACGCCCTTGTCGCATGCTACATGCCTATGCACCTTACACTTACGCACATTGCTACTGCTGCCGCTGCCACTACCTTGTGAACTGCCCTACTACACCAGCGTGCGTGCATGACTCCACGTGCATGCGTGCACCCGCACTATTGTGTGCATGCAATGGCTCGTGCGTGCCCATGGGCGGCCTGGGTTGCACCAGATGGGGTGGCCTAGGTTGCGCCACATGGCATGACCTGGGCTTTCCATCTTCTTTCCTTAGTAGGGGCTGCTACAAAGGTTGGATTGAGTCTATCTCACGCCATTGGGCTACGATCGTTGACCCAAATCCATCCATGCTGTCAAATTTATCATTTGAAGCTCCAGATTGCATCACCTAGTCCCTTGGCCGTTGATCTTCCTCGGACTGCATATAGTGCTACGGGACTCTAATTAAGGTGATTTCGGAGGCGTTCGACTTCGATCGTCGTCTTGATCAGATCAATATGGTCGGATTGTCAATCTGAGGCTCTGAAATAAATCTCCTTCTCTCTTGACCACAAAAAGGACATAATTAACCTAAAATATACACAACTACTTTAAATGCAAAATTATGCATGCTATGCAATATTTATAATGTGGAATGCAAATCTAAGCTTAGGAACATGCATAAATAGGCATTTTAATCGAAATGGATGTGTCTACATCATTACCTGTGCTGTCTCTAATTTACAAACCCAACTTATGGTAACGCTCGATCAAAGGCCAATGGGAAATTTACCTTCCCAACCTATCCCAACCCTCGAAATCAATGGAACGAATTTCCAAGCAGAAGTAATCAGGGTAAACAACCAATAAATCCTGCACCCCAGTTCCCACCTGATTTTCAAAACTCACAGTAATATCAACATTTTCCACCTCGAAATAATCACACTGCAATGCAGTTACATTAAGAAGTGGCAAAACAACACAAAAAGCAAGAACCTCACACGAGAATAAACTGAGTCAAGAGTAAATTTTTCCCACCCTCGGTCACTCTCAGGATATAGGAGAGAGCACAAACACAACACCTTTCTCACAAGCATTAAACTCCAACAGAAAACCAAAAAGACTGAGCCATCTGAAGAAGAATTGCATGAAATATTTGGCCAAGTGGAAATAAATATCCCTCTCCTAGATGCGATTAAATATGTTCTTGCCTATGCAAATTTTTTGAAAGAAATTTGTACACCAAAATGGTATCCTAAAATTCTAGGGAAGGTGGTCCTTTTTGAGACAGTTAGCTTTGTTGTCCAGAGCAAGCTGCCTCATAAAAGAAAGGACCCGGGTGCTCCACTAATATCAGTTGTCATTAATGACACTACCTTTGATCGTGCCCTCTTAGATCTAGGTGCATCTATAAACCTTATCCCTACCATACTTTTTGAGGAATTCCAATTTGGTGAACTTAAACTGGTGAAGGTAACCCTTCAACTTGTTGACCGATTTGTAATTCACCCAAAAGGGATAGTAGAGGATGTCATTGTTCGGGTACAAAATTGCCTCTTCGCTGTGGACTTTTTGGTCCTTGAATTGATGTACCTGAAGCACTCAAAAGTGCATCTATCATTCTTGGAAGACCCTTCCTTACCACTGTCAAAGCTAATATCAATTCTGACTCCAGTAAAATGGACATCACTTGCGGTGGTGAAACACTCACTTTAGATATTTTTAAGGCTTCCAAAAGATTCCATGAGCCAGATTTCTTCGATGACTTAGATTCTGAAACCTCTAATCATGTAGAGGAAATGCTTTCTATCTCTAATATGGAAACATGTTTTGAAATAGACTCTTCTCCTGAGCAGCAATAATCATCTAACCTACCCTCACCCACCACATTTAATTTCATGCTAACCACTAATCCCATTCCCGAACTCGGCCTGCAATTAGATCTAAAACCCTTGCCAAATTCTTTAAAATACGTGTTTTTGGGCGTCAATCATGCAATGCCCCTTATTATTAATGCACATCTTTCTTGGGTACAAGAGGAAAAATTACTTTAACTTTTAACCATGTATCTAAAAGCAATCGGTTGGACTTTAAATGATTTGAAATGCATTGACATGTCCTATTGCACACATCGTATTTTTCTCGAGGATGACTTTAGACCTTCCCACTAACCACAACATCGTTTAAACCCTAATATGTAGGTGGCCGTAAATCGGGAGATCATTAAATGGCTCAACATGGGAATTATTATCCAATCTCCGATAGCCAGTGGGTTAGTCCTACATAGGTTGTACCCAAGAAAGTTGGCCTCACTGTCATTGCAAATGATCAGGGTGAAAAAATCCCAACTCAGACTGCCTCTTCATGGGGGGTTTGTATTGATTATAGGAAATTAAATACCGCCACAAGAAAAGATCATTTTCCTCTTCCATTTGTTGATCAAATTTTGGAGCAATTTGCTAGACAAGAATATTACTACTTTTAGATGGATATTTTGGCTACAATCAAGTGGCAATCTACCCTGAGGACCAGGAAAAGACCACTTTCACCTGCCACTTTGGAACCTTTGCTTTTCGAAGAATGCTATTTGGATTGTGTAGTGCACTCACGACTTTTCAACGGTGTATGTTAGAAATCTTTTATGATTTGGTAGGTGATTGCTTGGAGGTCTTTATAGACGATTTTTCCATTTTGGAGATTCTTTTGATCATTGTCTTCGGAATTTAGAAAACTCTCCAAAATTGTATTGAGGTTAACCTAGTCCTTAGTTTGGAAAAGAGACATTTCATGGTTTAGGAAGGCATTGTCTTGGGCCATGTCATTTCTCGAAATGGAATCTTGGTAGACAAGGCAAAAGTGGATACAATCTCAAAACTTCCCCTTCCTAGTTCAATGAAACAAATATGATCTTTTTTAGGGCATGTGAGTTTCTACCAACGATTTATAAAGGATTTCTCCAAAATCTCCTGACCTTTGAGCCACCTTTTGACTAAAGACCAACCCTTTGATTTTAATGAAAAATGCTTGGAGAGTTTCAAGATTTTGAAATAGGTGATTATTGAGGCACCTATTTTGCAAGGACCCGATTGGACTCATCCTTTTGAGCTAATGACAAATGCCTCAGATTATGCAGTAGGAGTTGTTTTAGGGTAAAGAATCAACAGGAAATTCGTTGTGATTAATTACGCTAATAAAACTCTTGACAAAACACAACGAAATTACACTGTCACCGAAAAAGAACTTCTTACTATTATTTTTCCCTCGAAAAATTCTGTTCATATCTGTTAGGGTCACACATCACCATCTACACTGATCACTTGACCTTGAAATATTTACTAAACAAGAAAGATGCGAAACCTCGCTTAATTCAATGGATTCTATTATTGTAAGAATTTGATTTGGAGATCAAAGATAAAGCGGGATTGCCTATTTCAACTAGAGACTGGTGATGTGCTGACCCAAACAGACATTTTTCCAGACGAAATAGACCTTACTTTGAAATCCCTCCCTTGGTATGCTAATTATGCAAATTATTTTGCAACTGGACGATTCCCTTCTGACTGGCCTAAACAAAGGAGGGATAAGTTCTTTATCGAGATTAAATATTACTTTTGGGAGGACCTCAATTTGTTTCACATTTGTGCTGACCAAGTCATTAGACTATGTGTTCCCAATTCAGAAACACATGATATTCTGAACCACTATCATTCAATGGCTTGTGGTGGACATTTTTCGAGGAAGAAAACAATAGCCAAGGTTTTAAATGTTGGATTCTATTGGCCTAGCATACACAAAGATGCTCATGAGTTGTTGCAGTCCTGTGTGCGTTGCCAGAGCAATGGCAACATGAACCCTAAGGATATGATGCCCCACAACCCAATTTTAGAAGTTGAGATCTTTGATGTTTCGGGCATTGACTTCAAGGGACCGTTTGTTAGTTCTTTTGGGTACCAATTTATTTTAGTCATTGTCGAATACGTTTCAAAATGGATTGAAGCGGTACCCAAGCTCACTAATGACCATCGAGTTATCGTGGAGTTCATTAAGAAAAATACATTTTTGCATTTTGGTGTTCCAAAGGCGATAATTAGTGACAAAGGATCGCATTTTACGCATTCTCAATTCCGTCAACTTCTAGTGAAATATGGGGTGAACCACAAAATCTCTACACCATATCACACTCAAACAAATAGCCAAGCTAAAGTCACCAAGATTAAAATCATATTGCAAAAAATGGTAAAACCCAACTGAAAAGATTGGTCAATCAAACTTGAAGATGCATTATGGGCTTATCATAAGACTTTCAAAACTCCGATTGGCATGTCACCTTTCCGCCTAAGGTGACATGTTACATCCTTGGCATTGCTCTATATCTATATTTCATATCTTTTGATGGAGCATTAAGGTGCAATTTTGCAGCTCAAGTTTCTTGGATGGTGCTCTACCCATTGCATTGGAGCAAGAGCTTGAGTTCGCTTGGAGCACCCTATTGTCCGAAAATCTAAGCAAAAAGGATTGGATTTTGAAAAACCCGTCGTCATAGTATGATTTGCAAGGAAATCCGTCAACAGATAAATTTACCGAAATTCGTAAAAAAATTTCGGGTTGAACATAGGGACGCTACATCGATCTAAAATCCGCAATTATATTTTTTTGGTATTTTTGTTCTAAAAGTGAGATAATCATAATGAGTTTGATATTAACACTAAGAGAGAGAGAGAGAACAATCACTTTGTAACTAAATATTATTTTTACAACTAGAAAGCAGGAAATGGTTACAACTAGAAAGTGAGAAATTCTATTCTAGAAAGTAGTAAGGGAGAGAGATGCTATCCTCCTCGACGGTTGCTTAGAGGATGAGCTAGATGGGACGACACCTGGAAGATGGAGGACGAAGGCGGAAGATGAAGAACGAAGTAGGAAGAACCAGGGATGAGGCAAGGTGTCGTCGTTGTCATGGGATCCACTTCCGGAACGAGGAGAGGAAACTTTGATTTTGGCTCTAAAAGAGCATCCCGAGTTTGGGACAAGCATCTTAGAGCTTTGGAGAGGGAGAGAGGTGAAGGAAGGGATGATTGAAATGTGGGGGGCGTAGGCCTTTTTATAGGTGTAGAGGTTGGGGGTAAAAAGGTCATTTTATGTTAAGAACATTCATGCAAGGGCCTTTAGTGATGGATTAAAAACATCACTAAAGCCCATATCGAGGGCGAGCTATCGCACATGCTTGTCTCTTCCTGTCCACTGCTCTCAACACATGCGCACGTCCTCAGATTTTCGATTGTCTGATCGCAAGATCGGACGGCTTAGGATGCGCTGCACCTGATCTCCTTCAACGGCTATTAAGAGGCGATGTAGCCTCCCTCATCGCCGTTCGATCAGAGATTAATGGATTAAGATGCATGCTCGCCCACCTTCACAAGAGAGTGTCTGATGGTGCACTCATGCTCCTCGCATCTAGGTGTGCCATGTCGCCCGCATTCGTGCCGTTCGCTCGCCATCCAATGGATTGATTTAGCTGCTCCTGCACTTGATTTGAGGCACAGCGGGGATCTAACCCGTGCCTTGCACTCGCGAAAGGGCACTCGACCGCTGTGCTGCAGCTGCCGGTTTGTCACTCTAATGTTTTAAGCATGCACGCCCATGGCCATTGGATCAAGATCCAACGACCCAGATCTTGCCTTGCCAGCACCTTCAGAGGTTGAGAAGAGGTGCTGCAGCCGGTTTGGGCAGAGCTATGATGGGGCCACATGGTGCCATCATGGTTGCCCATCTTCTGTGAGTTGCAGATGGTGCCACAGATGTTGGATTGGATCGATTTTCATATCGTTGGGCTGCGATCATCTATCCGAACCCATCCGTGCGGTTGGATTTGTTATATGAAGTGTGAATCTACACCATCTTGGCCCTTGATCTATGACCTTCGTCAGATTATATCTGATGCTACAAAAGTTTGATCGGGGCGATCTTGGAGTCATTGAACTCCAATCATCATCCTGATCAGATCCATACGGTTGGATCTTTGATCAGAGGCCCCGATTAAAAGTCGCCCTATCCCTGGCCACCAAAAAGAAGAAATTACTATACAATTTGTATAATTTGACCTAAATGCATGATGATGCATGTTATGCAATATTTACAATGCGTGAAGCTAGTATGATACTAGGAACATGCATTAATAGACATTTTTGGCTATTTAGATGTATGCACATCACACCCCCATGCCTATCTTTTGCTAGTACCTAGCAAAAACTATATGCTATTTATAAAAGAATTAGGTCGGATTTCTTATGCAACAATTATTCTTCAACACTAGGAGATTTTTATCAAGAACCTGAACTACAAAGACACAACAATGCCTAGGTGTCTGCCAAAATGCAGACTGCCTCAAGCCCTTGCCTTATTCAAAGGAGGATCTTTTCTTCTTTTCTTCTTTTCCTTTTTTTTTTTGAATTTTTGAGTTTAGGGTTTCGGAGCAACTTTCTAAGGCCACTCAACCTACCCAAGACTCAAAGAGAACCCTAAGTTCTAAGCATCTTTGTGTGAAATGTGATAGACTCACTGATCGGCAATTACAACGAACTTCAGGTTTCTACGCCCCTAGGTGACCTTAAAAAGAAATTCTACCTAAAGGTGTATCTATTCGACCGATTGCTTTCTCCCTACTTTTATTTTTATGGGGTCAACACAAGGGCAAACCCAGTCTATATCTCGCCAGCTTATTCTACTTCTCTGCTTCTTCCTAAGTGCTTTGGAATTATACGTGAATTTCTTGAGCTAGGTTCTGAACAACCTACCAATGGGCTGTTACCCACGATAACTTGCCAGCCATACTCGTGCAGTGAAGTGTGGCTTATTTCTTTTTCTTTTCTTTTCTCCTTTTCTATTTTTTTCTTTTCTTGTTGGATTTTTTTTTTAAGTAGGTGGCTTTCCTGATCTAAGCTTTACCTAAAGGTAGCTGGAAAAGAATGGTCGTGTGACTGGGCTCTGGAAAACCTACCTATGGGCTGTTACCCACGATAACTTGCCAGCCATACCACCTTAGAAGGTTAATTAGCTACCTAATTTTCGTAAAAACCACTAAAAAGCGAGTCAGTGCAAATAGTGTGTAGATGCTTAGCTTAAAATCCCGTGGTGAGTATTCCTGCCTGTCACGTGGATGACCCGGGTTCGAATCTTGGCAACGGCGCCAAAATGTTGTAAGGAAAATCTACGCAAAAAGGATTGGATTTTGAAAAACCCATCATTGTAGTATGATTTGTGAGGAAATCCATCAACAAATAAATTTACCAAAATTCGTAAAGAAATTTCAGATCAAACACAGGGAGGTTACGTCAATCTAAAATATGTAATTATATTTTTTTGGTATTTTTGTTCTAAAAGTAAGATAATCACAATGAGTTCGATATTAACACTAAGAGAGAGAGAGAGAACAATCACTTTGTAACTAAATATTATTTTTACAACTAGAAAGCAGGAAATGGTTACAGCTAGAAAGCGGGAAATTCCATTCTAGAAAGCAGTAAAGAAGGGAGAGAGATGTTATCCTCCTCGACGGTTGCTTGGAGGACGAGCTGGATGGGGTGACGCCTAGAAGATAGAGAACGAAGATGGAAGACAAAGAGCGGAGCAGGAAGAACCCGGGGTGAGGCAGGGCATCATCATCGTCGCGGGATCCACTTTCGGAACAGGGAGAGAAAACTTTGATTTTGGCTCTAAAGGAGCATCCCAGGTTTGGGACAAGCTTCTTAGAGCTTTGGAGAGGGAGAGAGGTGAAGGAAGGGATGATTGAAATGTGGGGGGCATAGGCCTTTTAATAGGTGTAGAGGTTGGGGGCAAAAAGGTCATTTTATGTTAGGAACATTAATGTAAGGGCCTTTAGTGACAAATTAAAAACGTCACTAAAGCCTAGATCGTGGAAATAGCTGCCACACACGCCCACCTCTTCCTCTCCGCTGCTCTCAACGCATGCGCATGTCCTCAGATTTTCGACCGTCCGATTGCAAGATTGGACAGCTTAGGATGCGCTGCACCTTATCCCCTTCAACGCTTGTTATGAGGCGACACAACCTCCTTCATTGCCGTTGGATCAAAGATCAACGGCTCAAGACGTACGCCCACCCACCTTCACAAAAGAGTGTTTGATGGCACGTTCGCACTCCTCGCATCTGGGCGAGCCACATCGCCCGCATCCGCGCTGTCCGCTCGCCATCCAACGGCCTAATTTAGCTGCTCCGACGCCCACGCCTGATATGACGCGCAGCGGAGTTCAAACCCGCACCTTACGCTCATGAAAGGGCGCTTGACTACTACACTGCAGTTGCCACTTTGTTGCGCTTATGTTTTAAGCGCGTGAGCCCGTGGCCATTGGATCAAGATGCAATGGCTCAGATCTTGCCTCACCTGCACCTTTAGAGGTTGAGAAGAGGTGCTGCAGCCGATTTGGGCGGCTGTGATGGCGCCATGTGGCGCTATCATGGCCGTCCATCTTTTGTGAGTTGCAGATGGTGCCACGGATGTCGGATTTGATCGATTTTCACACCGTTGGGCTACGATTGTCGATCCAAACCCATCCGTGCGGTTGAATTTGTCATATGAAGTGTGGATCTACACTTTCTTGGCCATTGATCTCTAACCTTCCTTGGATTATATTTGATCCTACGGAAGTCCGATCGAGGCGATCTTGGAGTCATTGAACTCCAATCGTCAACCTGATTAGATCCGTACGGTTGGATCTTTGATCCAAGACCCCGATTAAAAGTCGCCCTATCCTTGGCCACCAAAAAGAAGAAATTACTACATAATTTGTAAATTTGACCTAAATGCATGATGATGCATGTTATGAAATATTTGCAATAAGTGATGCTAATATGATACTAAGAACATGCATTAATTGACATTTTTGGCTATTCAGATGTATGCACATCACACCCCTTTACACTGCATTGTGTTTTGGGGTTGTGAACTCCAAGACGGTGTCTTGGACAGTACTATCTTGAGGTGCTAGCACTAGAACCCCCATGAGAATTAGTAACGGAATGTTGATCCCGACACATCTGTTGTAGGATTAAGCTAAGCATAGGGGAGACAAAAAAAAGTTTTAAAAATATGACCTTATAAATGTTGGCATTCACAAGCACTAAGACAAGGTTTTAAAAGTTATGTGAGTTGTGAGTCGGATTCAAGAGCCAAGGAACTCCTAGCTTTAAAACGATTTCTAGTCATTTGAATTAACAAAGAGTTAACTTGAAATTTTTGAAGGATACATTGATCTCGATTTTTCTAACTTTTGGATCTAAGGATGAATCCTGATGTTTTATCCTTAACAAAACTCATACCTTCTATGTTTTTAATCAACCAATGTCCCGTAATATGCTTCTTCTCAAAAGTAAAAAAATTAGTCTTTCCCAAAAATCCGATTCGTGAAAATATTTTACTAAGAGACTAGCAAAAGGTAAGCATTGGGGTGTGATAAACGCTGGTTTATCATCATTCTTATGCCCTAAAACTGATCTAGCTCTTAGGGTTTTATCTCCATAAGTGGGTTTTTCGGGCTGCATTTAGGCATCATCTAGGATAGGAATGCATTGCAAACTTTTTTTTTTTGACACGTTTATTTGAGTATCGAGGATTGTTGAACGATTACGAACCTACGCTAACGTGTTTGGTTTTGGAAAACATGTCGTTGTAGTTCGAAAGCGAAGAATTCGTGTTCAACAAATAAAATTTATACCGAAATTAAAATTCCGGGTCGAACACAGGGAGGCGAACGTTTGATTTAAAAACTACGCATTTTTTTTTATTTTTTACAGAATAATTCAATTTAGTACTATCTAATTATTTACAATAAATAGAAGAGAGAGAGAGAGTAAGAGAGAAAAAGAATATTACACAGAGAAATCAAAATGAGATGTAGAATAAACAAGGAATTTTTGCATTGAAGTGATTGTTCATTACAACTAGAAAGCATAAAATAATTACTCTAGAAAGCGATAAATTTACTCTAGAAAGCATTAAAAGAATGGAGGGAGAAATGTCATCCTCGACGATTGCTTGGAGGACGAGTAGATTAATCTAGAAAGCAGTAAATCTATACTAGAAAGCGGTAAAAAGAATAGGGAGAGAGAAATCCTCCTCCACGGTTGCTCGGAGGACGAGCCGGACGGGACGACGCCTGGACGAAGGAGAACGAAGTGGGACGAAGGAGGACGAAGCAGAAGAACGGGAACGAAGCAGCACACCATCGTCGTCGCGGGATCAACTTCCGAAGGGGAACGAAATTGGACTTTATCTCACGAGAAGCATCCCGGGTGTGGGACAAGGTTCTCTTGAGCTTTGGAGGGGTAGAGAGGAGAAAGAAGGGATGAAAATTTCGTATGGAGGGGGTCTCCTTTTATAGCTACAAGGAGTGGGGGCAAAATAGACATTACATCTTCAAAATAATAAATAAGTGGTCTTTAGTGACGGATAAATCCGTCACTAAAGCCCCGACGTGGCCGTCGCCGCTGCGCCCACTCGGCTGCCCACGTGCGTAACGCCTACGCACGTCCGCGAAGTCTCAGCCATCCGATCGCGAGATCGGACGGCCTAAAATTGCGCCTTCACCGCTGCCGCCCGCCCGCCTATGCGTGCGATCGCACGTTCACGCGCGCGTCCAATCGTGCGTCGGCGCTATCTGGCGGGCGCGGCCATTGGATCGCGATCGTGCAGTCGATTGGAGGTGTGCCACCGCTTCAATTTCTGCGGGGCGCGGCTCGAATGCGCGTCCCTACTTCGCTTTAGAGAGCTTGACCGCTGCGCTGCGGTCACGTTTATGTCGAGCGCTTGACTTTAGTGCGGGCGCGTCGCAGGCATTGGATCGAGATCCAACGGCGGAGAGGAGACGGGTGCGCGGTCTTCACAAGATGCAAGCGGCCGTTTGGGCGGCTGAGATGGCGCCACGTGGCATCATCTTGGCCGTCCATCTTCTGGAAGTTGTAGATGGTGCCATGGATGTCGGATTGACTCGATTTTTGTGTCGTTGGGCTGCGATCGTCGATCCGAATTCATCCGTACGGTCGAATTTGTCATCTAAAGTGCGGATTTACACCATCCTGGCCCTTGATCTTCTAGGGTTCCCCGATCTCTATCTGATGCTACGGATGCCTGATTAGGGCGATCTTGGAGTCTTTGAACTCCAATCGTCGCCCTGATCACATCCATACGGTTAGATCTTTGATCCGAGACCCCGATAAAATGTTTGCCCTGTCCAAGCACATAAAAGGAGACAATTAACCTCCATTTTATTCAAACTACCCTAAATGCGAGATGATGCATGTTATGCAATATTTATATCATGAAATGCAATCCTATGCTTAAGAACATGCATAAATAGACATTTTAAGTCGTGTAAATGTGTTTACATCATACCCCCATGCCTATCTTTTGCTAGTCCCTAGCAAAAACTATATGCTATTTATAAAAGAATTAGGTTAGATTATTTGGACTGAGTTATTTTCAATCATTAAGAAATTGTCTACTTAGGAACTGAACTTTCAAAGACACAACAGTGCTCGGGTATCAGCCAAAATGGGGACCGCCTCAAGCCCTCACCTTATTCAAAGAAAAATTTCTTTTTCTCTTTCTATTTTTTTTTTTGGATTTTCACATTTTAAGGTTCAAGAGTGGCTTTCTACGACCATTCAACTCACCCAAGATTTGATGAGAACCCTAAATTTGAAGCATCTTATTGTGATTGTGATAGACTCGTTGACCGGTAATTAGAACAGACTTCGGATTTCTACGCCTCTAGGTGACCTCAAAAAGAATTCTGCCTAAAGGTGTATCTTTAGAACCGGTAGCTTTCTCCCTACTTTTATTTTTTAACGGGGTCAACACAAGGGTAAATCCAGTGTATATCTCCCCGATTTATTCTACTTCTCCGCTTCTTCCTAAGTGTTTTGGGAATTTTTAGTGCATTTTCTGAGCTGGGTTCTGGACAACCGGTCGATGAACTATTACCACCGACAACTTGCCAGCCATACTCGTGCGGCGAAGTGTGGCTTATTTCTTTTTGTTCTTTTCTCCTTTTTGATTTTTTTTTTTTAAGTAGGTGGCTTCCCTGATCTAAGATTTACCTAAAGGCAGCAAAAAGAGAAAGGTCCAGTGACTGGGCTCTGGACAACCTACCTATGGGCTGTTACCCACGATAACTTGCCAGCCATATCACCCTAGAAGGTTCATTAGCTACCCAATTTCCGTTAGAATCGTCGAATAATGAGTCAGTGCAAAGAACGTGTGTAGATGCTTAAAACTCAAAATTCCCTCAAATCAGAGGGCGGGTTAATAAGTCGTTACTTATCACCCAAACTTATTTATTCCAATTATAATAGAATTAAGATGGCGAGGACTCAAAGACAAATCCACATTTTAGTGGATACACAGGCTAATTAAGTCCAAAGACCTGACGGGTCTTTGTGTTCAGATCCTAATGTAGTATTTCATAAGATTGCAAATTTTCTTAAACCCAAATTCTCTTTCCTAATTTCGAATTTTTTTTTTATAAAAGAAAATAAACAAATCTATAGAGCTGACGAATGAATTCAGAGATAAATATCCACCCCCCATGCCTATCTAATGCAATATCCTCATTGTATTAAAAAGACATAAAACAGAGTGGAAAAGCGTAGAAAGCACCTGAATTGCGTGAATGTCATGTCTGCTTCGAGATGAAATCGAAAAAAGAACTGTATAAGTGTTGAGTTTAGTGCCTTCAGCTAGGCGCACTATACAAAGAAAAGAAATGAAGAATTCACAAGTGTAGGTCAGAATTAATATAAACAGAAGAATCCTCTGACCTATCAACAGCGGTCCACAGATGTGGACCAGATTGTGGTGCAGACCCATCCCCCATAATCGAGAATATCTTAGGTTCTGGATAAAAATTACCCAAAACCTAAAATCAGAATGCAAGCAGGGTCGGGCCTGTGATTTATGAGGATGCAACCCAACGCCAAAATGTCGGGTTATAGAGAATTGAAGCTCAAAAGGATAATCGTTGAATGTGTGCTTGAGTTGAACATCCTCGAAACAAATGTCGTAAGGGTTCTGATTTGATGGTTTCAGCTTAAAAGGAACCGTTCGACTCAATCTTCCATTTCCTCCAAAATTAACTTCCCAAATCAGAACTTCCCCGCTCCTATCCTCCTCATTCAGCATATCAAATTCCAGGACCTCTTGTACATTTATCACCCCGTCTGAAATCTCCAAGTCTAAATGATGTGGCAGAATCAAAATTGACTTGGGTCTAATTATCTCAGAATTAGAATCATCAATAAGCTCAACAGGGTGTAACTGATAATCAGGGCATTGAATTGATTCTTCTAGAAAATGCGATTCTGGATCCGTAATGTGTGCCCTAATAAGATCAGTTTCCTCAGTTATTGGGCTATTAAATGATCTATCAGATTCCTCAGGCCCAATTGTCTCACAGAAATCATGTTCAGAAAACTCGCATGAGACTTCACAACTTGAATCTTCACCATCAGGATCCGTATCAATGTATGTCCCAAAATCAGTTGTCACTTTCTGTTCCAAGGAGACATATGTTTCCTCGTAACCCGGCTCAGGGATCTCAGGTGAAGAAATCAAATCATCCTTAATTGGTTGCTTTAATTCAATCTGGTCAGCCTCATAACACTTGTCCCCCCAATAGGTGCCTGAGCGGGTTCTATCATTGGCTTTCCCGAAGAGAGTTCATCCTGCGAATTATTCCAAGATTGAATCAAAGCAACCCCGAATTTCATCCTCAATTTCGCTAATTTCCCAAGTAGAAACTCACCCGGGTTCTTATCCTTAACATCCTGGAGCCAATCCAACAAAGACTTGTTTAAATCATCAATCATTTCAATCAGGGGCTCCAATCTCTCAATGCAAGGTATTGGCTGAACTTCTAAAGATTGAATGATATTCCTCAAGTTAGCCAGAACCTTATCTTGAACCTGATTAACCTTAACCAAATGAGTTGGTTCAGGGTTGGACAGGTTTGACATCAATGTAGAGGAATTAACGAATTGAGATTCGTTATACCCTTCCTGATGATAGGTCAGTTCAGATTGTTGAAAAGATGGTGATGACCTAAAGGCAGTGAAATCAGAGGATGGGTAAGGATCAGTGTATCCTTCTTGATTGTAGATCGTATTAGGTTGTTCATGAAAGGAGGACAATCTATAATCGATGTAGCTCTGAGAAGGATAGAAATCAGAATCAAAGTGTTCAGGGTTAGACCCTAAACACGGGGGTCCAGAATTATATCCCCAATCCGAATTATCCCAACTAATTGATGGTCGATTACAATACGAGTTGGGATAATCATCATGTTGAGGATAATTTACAACAGGAGGGAAAGAGCGAGAATGCGTGAAATATGTGGAAAGATTCATGATACACGGGAGGAAGCAAGGTGCCCTGCAATACAAACAATTAAACCTGTCCTTAAATAGGTTAGCCTAAAGACCTACAGACTCTCAAAACCCGTCTTGAGATAAAGGAACGATTTGATCTACTTCCATCTGTTCAATCCAACTAGTTAGAAGGAGGGACTGGGGAGAAGGTTCTTCCTTCGGCTTGCGCCTTCGGTTCCTAGTGTACCCCCCAGCCGCGATCGTTTGACTCTGCTCCCCTAGCTAGACATCAGATTGAACAGTAGAAACAGACTAATCGAAAATAATCTCGTTCTGGGTTCTGAAGAGCGAGTCCAATCCTTAAGGCCAACGTCTACTTTGTTTTATTTAGGGCTAGGTTTGAATGTGCTTTGGAATGTGATGGACCCTTTAAATGGGTTGTTCCCTTAATGATTGATTGATTCGTGTGTGAGTGCACAACCAGTGGTTTTCAAGCAAAATTGTTTTTGATGTGGTGAATTTTAAGATTCAAATCTTGCTTAGTAGCTTTTAGGATTCAACTTTAGGTGTTTTCAATCAAGTCTCATTGGCACACCAAGTTTTGCAAGCACAGGTGAAGATGTTTTCCTTTAAAGTTTAAAAAGAATGTGGAGTGCCTGGTAAATCCCTAAGAGTTGAACCTAATTGGCAGCTACTTGATGAGTTGATTTTATTTGAAGTGGTGTGGCCCAATCAACTCAAACAATTGGCCTGTTGCACCACTTAATTAGGCACACAAATGATTACCTAATCTGATTTCTACTCAATTATGTGTTTGGATGTGTGTACCGGCTCCTAAGATTGGATTACCGGTTGAGTTTGAAAATCAGATGAGGTTGTGTACCTCTGTGAGATTTTTTTTTTCTTTTTGATGTGGGGGTTGGGGTGAGTATGGGTGTCAAACAACAAACAATCTAACCTTAGAGTTTATAAAAACACCTAGGTTGATTGATGTTTGAGTTATTATGTGATGAAATGAAATCTAATGGGTGGGAGGTGGGGGATAACTTACAAAACCTTCCACAGCACTTTACTCTGATCTACCGCTTTTGCCTGTCTCGAAAGAGTACCTGCAATTACAATAAGAAAGGAGAAAAGTGAGGTAAATGATTTATAAGTTACAAAATGCGAAGAGAAATCAAAGAGCGTTGCTTCCCCGGCAACGGCGCCAAAATGTTGAACGATTACGAACCTACGCTAACGTGTTTGGTTTTGGAAAACCTGTCGTTGTAGTTCGAAAGCGAAGAATTCGTGTTCAACAAATAAAATTTATACCAAAATTAAAATTCCGGGTCGAACACAGGGAGGTGAACGTTTGATTTAAAAACTACGCATTTTTTTTATTTGTTACAGAATAATTCAATTTAGTACTATCTAATTATTTACAATAAATAGAAGAGAGAGAGAGTAAGAGAGAAGAAGAATATTACACAGAGAAATCAAAATGAGATGTAGAATAAACAAGGAATTTTTGCATTGAAGTGATTGTTCATTACAACTAGAAAGCATAAAATAATTACTCTAGAAAGCGATAAATTTACTCTAGAAAGCATTAAAAGAATGGAGGGAGAAATGTCATCCCCGACGATTGCTTGGAGGACGAGTAGATTAATCTAGAAAACAGTAAATCTATACTAGAAAGCGATAAAAAGAATAGGGAGAGAGAAATCCACCTCGACGGTTGCTCGGAGGACGAGCTGGACGGGACGACGCCTGGACGAAGGAGAACGAAGCAGGACGAAGCAGAAGAATGGGAACGAAGCAGCACGCCGTCGTCGTTGTGGGATCCACTTCCGAAGGGGAACGAAAATTGGACTTTATCTCGCGAGAAGCATCCCGGGTGTGGGACAAGCTTCTCTTGAGCTTTGGAGGGGTAGAGAGGAGAAATAAGGGATGAAAATTTTGTATGGAGGGGGTCTCCTTTTATAGTTGCAAGGAGTGGGGGCAAAATAGACATTACATCTTCAAAATAATAAATAAGGGGTCTTTAGTGACGGATAAATCCGTCACTAAAGCCCCGACGTGGCCGTCGCCGCCGTGCCCACGCTTGCCCGCTCGGCTGCCTGCGTGCGTAACGCCTACGCACGTCTGCGAAGTCTCAGCCGCCCGATCGCGAGATCGGACGGCTTAAAATCGCGCCTTCACCGCTGCCGCCCGCCTGCCTGTGCGTGCGATCGCACGTTCACGCGCGCGTCCAATCGCGCGTCGGCTCTATCGGGCACGCGTGGCCGTTGGATGGCGATCGTGCGGTCGATTGGAGGTGCGCCACCGCTCCAATTTCTGCGGGGCGCGGCTCGAACGCGCGTCCCTGCTTCGCGTCAGAGTGCTCGACCGCTACGCTGCGGTCACGTTTGTGTCTAGCGCTTGACTTCAGCGCGGGCGCGTCGCAGCCGTTGGATCGAGATCCAACGGCGGAGAGGAGACGGGTGCGCGGTCTTCACAAGATGCAAGCGGCCGTTTGGGCGGCTGAGATGGTGCCACGTGGCGTCATCTTGGCCGTCCATCTTCTGGAAGTTGTAGATGGTGCCACGGATGTCGGATTGACTCGATTTTTGTGTTGTTGGGCTGCGATTGTTGATCCGAATTCATCCGTGCAGTCGGATTTGCCATCTGAAGTGTGGATTTACACCATCCTGGACCTTGATCTTCTAGGGTTCCCCGATCTCTATCTGATGCTACGGATGCCTGATTAGGGCGATCTTGGAGTCTTTGAACTCCAATCGTCGCCCTGATCACATCCATACGGTTAGATCTTTGATCCGAGGCCCCGAGAAAATGTTTGCCTTGTCCAAGCACATAAAAGGAGACAATTAACCTCCATTTTATTCAAACTACTCTAAATGCGAGATGATGCATGTTATGCAATATTTATATCATGAAATGCAATCCTATGCTTAAGAACATGCATAAATAGACATTTAAAGTAGTGTAAATGTGTTTACATCAAGGATGAATAGATAGTCAGATCCCGTAAACCCTAGCACTTTGGAAGGCAGAAGATGAAGAGGAAGCCCAAACCCAGCTCTTTGTAGCTGGATCAACTCATCCTTAGCTCCATTCAACTCATCTCAGCTGAATGGTAGCTCTAGCTAGATCACCTAAACTCCATTCAGCTCACCTCAGCTAGATGGCAGCTCAAATTAGCTCAAGACTGTTGATCCCAGGTCCTCCAGTCCAAAACAGTTCACTGAAAGCTCTACCTAACTAGGACTAACTACTGCCATCAACTAGCTAAGCCTAGTCAGCTGAAGAAGACCTCAACCAGCTTAGGCTAGCTCAAGTCTAGCTCTCAGAGTCTCAACTTAGGTCAACTTGGTTGAGCTGAGCTACTTTGCCTAAGCTAGCTAGGTAATCTACGGGAAGACCAGACCCAACTCACCACAGCTTCAATACGCAAAAGCTAGCTAATCTTAGCTTGACTTAGCGGCTATCAAAGAACTAGCTAGCTAAGCCAACTAAGGTAGCTCTTTGTAACTCTCTTCAGTAGCCTTCAGCTCTAGTACAGCTCAGATACATCTCCTCTTTAGCTCTTCATCCAAAACCCTAGGTCCCTCTACCTCCTACTCCATTCATCTACTAGATTAGCTAGTCCACCTCCATGGCTACCAATCTTGACCCTAAACCTCACCCTAACTAGCTCTACCAAGTAACCCTAACTAGCTCCACCTAAGATACCTCCATCTTTACTCCATTTTGGCGCCAGCACACCTACACCCCTTCACACCACCACCACTTCTAAGAGACACCAAAAACCCATGCCAACCACCTCCTACAACTACCCCTTTTTGGCGCCAACACAAAAAGACACCACCACCATACACCCTTCTACCTTGGTGCCAAAATGAGATTCAATCACCACCCTACACCTAACCCTAGAACCTAATCCGAGCCTTCCCCTTTGGGACCAACTTGTAGAACCCATAGCTGGCGCCAAAAGGGACCTAACCACACTTTAACTTCACTTCCTACACCATTCCACATGGCACTATTTAACCTCCACCATAGATCCACATAACCACCACCTTATAACTCCATCCTATCCTTACAACACTCCACGCCAAACCCCACCTAACCCCTAACCCCACTTAAAAATGGTGCCAACCCTACCTAACTTAACCTTAACCACTACTCAACACATCCCTACAAGTGGCGCCAACCCATCCTAACCCTTGATCCCTAACTACCCATATAGAATCCATCTTAGCATCGATCATCCATGCCACCTAACCCCCTTTACCCTTCCTACATATACCCCATGTAACCACCACTAAAAAGGTACCTTTGGCAACATTATACCTTAGCTTACACCTATATTCCTACCTACTATATTCGTCCAAGAGAGAAAAGAAGAAAGGAAGATTACGAAGACAACCCAGTCTCCTTGGTGCCTTGCTCTTCCTCTTTTCTTTCTTGTGCCCAAGCCAAGGAGGACACTTCAAGGGGACGACCAGGCAAAGGATGATCTAAGGATGGTAGACGTCCACCCTAAGGAGGAGATAAGGCATGCCCAACAAGGCTTGTTAGGAGGTGAATATCCAGAAGGAGGAGCTTCCTTTGACTCTGACACAACCAGAGTTAAAGTGGGAGTTTCAAAGCGGCTACATCTTCATTTCGCTATGCTTTCTTTTAGATCTTCTAGCTTATTTCTTTTTGTTGTAGTTAGTAGCATTTACCTAGAGATCACAAGTGTGGAACTCCTCCCACTTGTGAGCTCTCCATGTTTTGTAAAGCAATTTTCATAGTTTTATAAAAGCATTCTTCTACAAAATTTTGGCTTGGTGTTTAACTCCATGTCCTACCCTCTCATTAGTCCAAGTTGCCTGTATTTGGATTGAGCTAGGAGAGTATGGCACTTTGTTGCCTTTCTTTCATTTTTCCCTCTTTTCTCGTAGCAATTATCAATTATGTCTTTGCCCAAATCAAAAAGCCCTAAAAACTACATATTCAAAAGCCCAAAAAGAAAGTTGATTTCCATGTCACGAGCAAGAGAGCATTAATTTGCATTTCTACCTCCCTTGGGTTGACTCGAATACTTGCTAAGTACTAGGATTTTATAAATCTCAAAAGAAATCAAATTTACACGTACAACAGTAAAAAGCCTAATTTACAATTTGCATGTTTTCTCGTATCACCTACTATGTATATGCAAAATAGGGTTGGGTTGCCTCCCAACAAGTGCTAAGTTTAATGCCTTCAGCCAGACGTGCAACTCTCAGTAGTTTAAAAGTGCTATTTTCTTTGGGACAGGTCTAGGTTCAATGGTCTCAATGTAAGGTTTTAGTCTTTAACCATTAACACTGAAAGTTTAACCTATCTTTAGGTTTGTGATCTCAATGGCTCCACATGAAAAGATATGTGTGATAGTGTAAGGGTCGTTCCATCTCTACCTGAGCTTTCTTAGAAATAAACACAACTTGGCATCAAACAACCAAATCCTCTGATTAGGTTCGAAGCCTTTTCTAGATATATGTATGTCATAGAAAGCTTTGGTTTTCTCCTTATAAATCCAGGCATTCTCATAAGCATCATTACGAATCTCCTCGAGCTTAGTCAACTATAACTTCTTATGCTTTCCTACTTTATCCAAATCATAGTTGCATTCCTTAATTGCCCAATAAGCCTTGCAATCTATTTCTACGGGGAGGTGACAAGCCTTACCAAACACTAAATGGTACGGTGACATTCCAATGGAGGTTTTATAGGCTGTATGGTAGGCCCAAAGTGTATCATCGAGCTTAGTAGCACAATCCTTCCTATTGGGTCTAACAGTCTTCTACAATATATTCTTAATCTCCCTATTTGAAACCGCTACTTGGCTATTTGTTTGTGGATGGTAGGGTGTAGAAATCTTGTGTGTAACCTAGTATTAAGCAAGAAGGTTCCTAAACTGATTATGTGTGAAATGGGTCCCTTCGCCACTAATGATAGCTCTTGGCATCCCGAACCAACTAAAGATGTTCTTCTTAATAAACTCCATAACAACTTTATGATCATTTATTTTAGTTGGGATTGCCTCAATCCATTTAAACACATAATCCATAGCTACGAGGACATACTGATATCCAAAGGATGGAATGAAGGGTCCCATAAAGTCAATACCTCAAACATCAAAGATCTCAACCACTATTATTGGGTTCAAGGGCATTATGTTTCTTCTAGTCATGTTTCCTATAAATTGGCATTGGGGACATGACTTAGAGAACAAGTGGGCATCTTTGTGAACACTAGGCCAATAAAATCCACTTGGTAATACTTTGGCGGTTGTCTTCTTCCCTGAGAAGTGTCCTTCACAAGCAAAATTATGGCAAAATGTCAAAATACTATGGATTTCATTCTTGGGAACACATATACAGATAATCTGATCAACACAAAGTTTAAAGAATTCA
Organism: Thalassia testudinum; assembly: GCA_037157565.1. Lineage (NCBI taxonomy): Eukaryota > Viridiplantae > Streptophyta > Magnoliopsida > Alismatales > Hydrocharitaceae > Thalassia > Thalassia testudinum. Next base: position 91,425,464 of record JAZHRO010000003.1, read on the forward strand.
GGATCCTCCCATAAGTAGTACTTGACCTCAGAATAAAATTTATCCTTTCTCTGCTTGGACCAATCATCAGGTATTTGCCCAATAGCCAAGTAATTCACAATATACCAAGGGGTTTGGACCTCCGAAATGGCTAAGATACCCTCATCCAGGAAATGATCAACAATAGGTATGGTTGGATGTGGATCCTCAACTAGAATCTAGGATAAATGATTGGTGCTACATTCTACACTCTTGCTTTATCTCCAATCTCTAAGTCAAATTCCAAAAGCAGGAAGATCCACCTAATTAGCCTTCGTTTGGCATCTTTCTTAGCTAACAGGTGTCTCAGAGCGGAATGGTCAGTATAGATAATCACATGGGATCCTAGAAGGTAAGCTCTAAACTTTTCTAAAGCAAAGACAACCTCTAACAACTCCTTCTTAGTGGTGGTGTAATTCTTTTGTGTATCAACAAGAGTCTTGCTAGAGTAGAAAATTACAACAGGTTTCTTCTCTATTCTTTGACCCAAGATAGCACCAACAACATGATTAGAGCTATGGCACATGATCTCAAAAGGTGAATCCCAGTCATGTGGTTGTAAGATTGGTGTTTGAGTAACAGATTTCTTCAGTGAATCAAAGGACTCAAGACAAAGATCATCAAAGTGGAAGGCTTGGTCTTTACCTAAAAGGTTACTAAGAGGTCTAACAATCTTTAAGAAGTCATCAATGAACCTCCTATAAAAACCCACATGTCATAGAAAATTGGGTTCTTAAGTAGGTCAAGGTTAAGGTCTAATTTGGTTAGGGTGTAGGTAGGATAGTGGCTCAACCTCTCTATACTTTTGAGCTCATAATAATTTCCTCTCTATAAAGCTTCAATTAGATTTATACCTAGCACTTGCACACGTATAAACAATGATATCAAGGTACCAAATATCGCTAGAGAAATATATTGCATAAAAATCTATAAAAATGTGTTATTCACAAAATGATGCAGAATGACCAATCTAACCTAATCTCATGCATTTATAGCTAAATCACCCTCAAACTAACATAAGTTAGGCATGAATTATATAACAAAATATGAACTCATCAGAAGGATACATGGAGATGTGGGAGGGGAAAGAGAAAGGCACCCTATAGTACAAGCAATTCAAACCTATCTTTAAGTGGGTAGCCTAAAGACCTACTGACTCCCAGAACCCGTCTTAAGATTATAAATGATTTGATCTTCTTCTATCTGATCAATCAACTAGTTAGAGGGAGGAATTAGGGAGAAGGTTCTTCCTTTGGCTTACTCCTTGGGTTCATTTGATACCCCCCAACTGCTGCTGCTTGACGGTACTCCCCTAGCTTGACATCAAATGGACAGATAGAAGCAGATTAATCGAAAATAATCTCAGTCTGAGCCCTGAAGAGCGAGTCAATCCTTAAGGCAATTGCCTACTCGATTTTAATTAAGCTTAGGTTTGAATGTGCTTTAGAATGTGATTGGCCCTTAACTGGGTTGTGCCCTTCAAAATCAGTTAAGGGCCCGTCACATTCTAGAGCACATTCAAACCTAAGCCTAATTAAAATTGAGTAGGCATTGGTTGTGCCCTTAAAAATCAATTAAACAGTGTGTGCGTGCACAACCAGGGTTTTCAAACAAGGTTATTTTATGATTTGTCTTTTAAGGTTTAACCTTGTTTAGTAGCTGATATAGACACATCTATTTAGGTTAAAATGCCTAATCACGCATGTTCCTAGGCTTAGATTTGCATTTCATGTTATAAATATTTCATAGCATGCATCATTCTGCATTTAGAGTAGTTGTATATATTTTAGGTTAATCAGACCCTTTTTATGGTCAAGAGAGAAGAAGATTTATTTCAGGACCTCAGATGGACAATTGGACAGTACAGATCTGATCAGGATGACGATCGGAGTCTAACACCTCCGAATTCGTCTAAATCGAAGTCCTGTAGCATCATACGAAGTTCGAGGAAGATCAATAGCCAGGGGGCAATGAGACATCCAACAAGTTTCAGATGGAAAATCCGACCGTACGGATGGATCCAGAGCGATGATCGCAGTCCAGCAACATAGGAATCATCTCGATCTGAGCACTGTGGCACCCTCTGCAATAGGAAGAAGATGGACGGCCCAGATGGTGCCATCTAGGCCGCCCAACACTAGCCAACACCCACTCTTCATCATGGCATCACCCATTCTCAGCCGTTTGATCTTGATCCAATAGTTGAGGATTCATCTCCACCGCTCACCCTTAAAACATCTTCACAACAAACTATTGGTCGCGGCGCATTAGTTTTGAAGGCACCTCATAAACAGAGGGCGTGGGTTCGAAACCCGCTGCCTCCTTAATTGGATGCTTGAGGCGTGGTGTAGCAGCTAAGCACAAACACACATGTGCACGTGGGAATGCAGCTAAGCAGCAGCGTAGTGCCAACGCTTGAGAGTGTGCGCACGACAAGGAGAGCATGATGTGTGCACCAGTGGAGCATGAGCAGCAGGTGGATCTTCAGCGACAGCCTAGCGGACATTTAGTGACTTACAGCCATCGCTAATTTTTCATAGGTGCAAGGCTAGCTATGCGCACTAGTAAGCACGAGCTGGCTACAGCAACACTTACAATGATGTCCTGGAGGTTGCTAATGGTCCCATGCCTATTTTAACCTCCTCCTCCACTATAAAAGGACCTACACCCCCTCCCTTCCAAGCCATCTCTACCTACTCTACTCCCACGTACTCCCAAGCTCTAGCAAGCCTACCAATGCTCTGTTAGAGCTTCCTATCAAGCTCCCAAGGCGCCTATTTGTGTAACAAAACTCTGCCCCACCAAATGCTCCTCCATCTTCCCATTCCCATTTATAGGTCACCTTGGAGCCATCCTCCCACCTCCATTCTAGTAGCAGATCATCTCCGCCTTCTCACCTCCATTCCGGAGCTGTGCTAACGCTTTCCTCTACTCGACACCCTCTCGCATCTCACCTCCATTGTCCTACTTCCCAACTTTGTCCGAGCTTCCGCCAAGCGTCGTTGTCTTGCCGAATAGTCGCTTCAGGAGATTTCTTCTCACCTCCACCTCTTTTTATGTTTTCTAGATTATTGTAATTGACATTCATGCAATATATCATATTCAATTCCATCTCTCTCTTGTGATTGATTGCCATTTTATTTCAAAAACAAAAAAAAAAAAAACCACAACACACCAAAAAGAAACAAATCAAAGCACGGTTTTCATACAAAGTAAATGTCGCCTCCCTATGTTCGACTTGGGACTCCCTTAGAGTTTCGGTATAAATTATATTTGATCATGAGTTTTGCAACTATGACGACAGGTTACTTGTAACCTTGATTTCAAACACGCAAAACCCGTGCGATCATTTTGCCGCAATTGTCGGGGAGGCAACGGAATTTACTTTATTGTTTTCTATGCTTCTTTACATTTACATAGCACTAACCCCGCTTATCTTTCATCTATTGTCTTACACATACCCTAGCATGGAGATCCAAGTGCGGTAGACCGGAGTAAAGTGCAGGTAGAGTGCTTTGTAAGTGTCCCCCACTTCCCCACCCACTAGTTCATTTCACCACACTAATAACTCAAACCCAAATCAACTTAGGTGCTTTTTATAAACCCTTGGATAGATTTGGTTGTTTGTTTGCCACCTCCAGTCATCTCATCCTCGCATATATAAAAAAAATAAAGAAAAAATATACACTTCTCTTGTGGGATTTTTTGAAAGCTACACACTTAACACCCACAACTTCTCACCCTAAGGCACACAATCACATCGATTCTACCACTTAACTGGGATCTGACCTATGGACCCAGTACACTTAACTCAACATACAAATAAGTGAGTAGAAATCTGATTAGGTTAAGACTTTTTGTGTGCCTTAATCAAGTGGTGCAATATGCTCATTGCTTGAACTATTTGGGCCGCACCACTCAATCTAAAATCGATCCATCAAGTTACTTGCCACTTAAGGCTGATTCATAGGGCTGAACCAGGCACTCCACATTATTTTTTATTTTTAAAAGAACATATCATCACTCGTGCTTTCAAAACTTTGAGTGTTCTACTAAACCTTGATTGAACCAACCTAAGAATTAAACCCTAAAAGCTACCAAACAAGGTTAAACCCTAAAAGAAACATCATCAAATAACCTTGTTTGCAAACCCTGGTTGTGCACGCACACACATTTGAATCAATCATTAGGGGCACAACCCATCTAAAGTGCCCATCACATTCCAAGAGCATAATCATCCCAAGCCTAATTAAAACTGAGTAGACATTGTCCTAATGGATTGATTCACTCTTCGAGGCTCAAACTAAGACTTTTTTTCGATTAATCTACTTTTGCTGGTCCATCTGATGTCTAGCTAGGGTAGTTGTGTCAAACGACCATGGCTGGGGGGTACACTAGGAACTGGAGGCATAAGCCAAAGGAAGAACCTTCTCCTCAGTCCCTCCTAACTAGTTGGATTGACCGGATAAAAGTAGACCAAATCATTTATAATCTCAAGATGGGTCCTGGGAGTCTGTAGGTCTTTAGGCTACCCACATAAGGACAGGTTTGGTTGATTGTATTGCAGGGCACCATTTCTCTTCTCTATTTTCCCTCCTATTTTACCATGTATCCTTCCACATCCTACACTCATTTCACATCCTACCTTCCTACCACCACTTATCCCCAAGATGATTACTATCCTGACTTAACTTGTAATTACCCATCCACTAGCCGGGATAACTTTGATTAGGGATACGAATCTGGACCTCAGTGTCCAAGGCCTAACCCTGGACAGCAAGACTATGCTTACTATCCTTCCCAGAGCTACAATGATTATAGATCTCCACCCTTTGATGATCAACCTAATCAGATCTACAACCATGAAGGATATGTTGATTATAACACCTACCCTCCCAAGTATTCCATTGAAAATAGGTCATCACCATTCTTTGAACAACTTGAAATGACCCACTATCAGGGAAGGACCCAAGAACCTCGACATCTTAACTCCCCTAGATTTAACCCAAAACCACCTAAACTTGAACCGAACCAGTCGGTTTAGGTGAACCAGATCAAGGATAGGGTGTTGGCTAATTTGCAGAACACTATACAATCTTTAGAAGCTCAGCCAACACCATGCACTGAAGCACTAGAGCCTATGATCAAAATGATCGATGAACTTAATAGTTCTCTCTTGGATTTGCTCCAAAGTGTTAGGGATAGGGACTTGGGTGAGTTTCTTCTTGGAAAATTATTGAGGTTGAGGATGAAATTTGTGGTTGCCTTAGTCAAATCTTGGGATGATTCTCAAGATGAACCCCCTTCAGGAGAGCCAATGTCTGAACCCGCTCAGGTGCCTATCAGGGGGGATACATTTTCTGAGACCGGGGATGACCAGGTTGGGCTAAAGCAACTCAATGAGGATGAACCGATTGATTCACCTGAGATCCCAGAGCTAGGGAGCGAGGAAAAATATGTCTCTTTGAACCAGGAAATGACAATCGATTTTGAGACATATATAAATGAGGATCATGAATTCTTTCACTCTGAGGGTGAAGAATCTCTTAGTGAAGTCTCACTTGAGTGTAAGGGAGATGATTTTAGTGAGATAAACAAGGCTGAGGAATCCGATGAACCATTTGATAGCCCGATAATAGAGGAAATTGATCATGCTGGGGCTAACTTGGATGATATGAATCCTGATGATTCAATCAGTAGCCCCATTGCTCAACCACACCCTAAAAAGTTGAATTATGATATTTTTGAGATCACCAGACCCAAGTCAATCCTGATTGAGCCACAATTGTTGGACTTGGGCATTTTAGATGGGGTGTACAATAATTTGAAGGTCCTGGAAACATTGATTTTAGAGGATAGAAAGTTGGAAATGAAAATTTAGTCTAAGGGAAATATGATTTTGGATATAAGGGTTCATGTTGACCTGAAACCACCTACCTTCTATCAGGACCATTACGATATCTTTCACGTGCGACCCAAGCCTAGAATAACTGATTATTTTTCTGAGCTAAACTATAAGTGGATACCCAATTTTAATGAATTAGATCAACCCGTTGTTCGACACTTTGGTCTTGGGTTGCACACCACAAAATCGTAGGCCCGACCCCACAAACACAATAATCTTAGGTTCTGGGTGATTTTCATCTAAAACCTTAAGACCACTCGACCTTGGGGCATGGGTCTACACCAAAACTCGGTTCACATCTGTGGACATCTCCTGCTGACTGGTTTAAGGATCAATCTTTTAATTTTGATTCTGACTCGTACCTATGAATTCTTAACCTCTTCTTTGTTTCTATTTTATGCCTAGATAAAGGCATTAAATTTAGCACATGTTTATATTTCACGTTGTCTGCAGAGTTGACCAGATTTCTCATGATGTTCAAGTTATATTCTGTTTACTCCACCCTTTTCATGTCTTTGTTTTTACAATGAGGACATTGCATCATTTAGGCATGGGGGGTTGATAATCAATTCCTGAGATCATTTTGGTAACTCTGTAGAATTTCTTTTAGTTATAAAAAAAATTGAAAATTCAAAAAGATAAAAAAAAAAGAATTAGGAGAAGAGAACTTAGGCATTTGAAAGTTATTAACTTTAGTAAATGATACGATAGGACCTAGACACTTAGACTCTTCAGGTCTTCGGGCTTAATTAGCTCAGCTGTCCACTCGAATGTGGACTTAGTCTCGAGTCCTCTCTAAGTCAATTTTATTTTAATTTGGCTAATAATTGGGATGATAAGTATGCGACTTATCATCCCGTCCTCTGATTTGGGGGGATTTTAAGCCTAAGCATCTACACACTCTTTTTACACTGACTCACTTTTCGATAGTTTCTTTAGAAATTGGGTAGCTAATGAACTATCTAGGGTGGTATGCCTAGCAAGTTGTCAGTGGTAATAACTCATCGGCCGGTTGTCTAGAGCCCAATCACAAGATCATTTTCATTGTATTGCCTTTAGGTAAATCTTATATCAGGGAAGCCACATAATTAAAAAAAAGAGAAAAAGAAAGAAAAATAAAAAAATAGAAAAGGGAGAAAAAAATAAAAAAAATAATAAAAAACCACAGTTCACCACAGGAGTATGGCTGGTAAGTTGTTGTGGGAAATAGCCCATTGTCCAGTCGTCCAAAGCCCAGCTCACAAAAATGCATAATAATTTCCAAAACACTTAGGGAAGAAGTAGACAGTAGAATAAATTGGGGAGATATACACTAGGTTCGCCCTTGTGTTGACCTCATAAATAAAAGAAGTTACAGAGAAAGTTACCAATCGAAAAGATAAACCTTTAGGCAAGGTCACCTAGGGTTGTAGAAACCTGAAGTCCATTTTAATGGCTGCCTAATGAGTCTTTCACTCTTTTCAATAGATTCTTAGTACTTAGGGTCCTTTTCGAGTCTTGGGCAGGTCGGTTAGTCATAAAAAGTTATCCTAGAACCCACAAACTCCAAAAGTCCAAAAAAAAAATAGAAAAGAAGAAAAAAGCAAAAAAAAAGTATGTTCCCTTTTCAAATAAGGTAAGGACTTGAGTGGTCTGCATTCTGGTAGACACCCGGGTAGTGTTGAGTCTTCGTATTTTAGGACCATAGTTGAAATTTTCTATTATTATTAAACAACTTAGGCCTAAGCGATCTAATCCTAATTCTAATTTTATACATAGCATGTTGTTTAATTTTTCTAGGGACTAGCAAAAGATAGGCATGGGGGTATGATATAAACACATCTATTTAGGTTAAAATGCCTAATCATGCATGTTCCTAGGCTTAGATTTGCATTTCATGTTATAAATATTACATAGCATGCATCATTCTGCATTTAGGGTAGTTGTATATATTTTAGGTTAATTAGATCCTTTTTATGGTCATTAGAGAAGAAGATTTATTTCAGGGCCTCAGATGGACAATTGGACCGTACGGATCTAATCAGGATGACGATCAGAGTCCAGTAGTATCATACGAAGTCCGAGGAAGATCAATAGGAAGGGGGCAATGTGACATCCATACAGGTTTCGAATGGAAAATCCGACCATATGGATGGATCCGAAGCGACGAACGCAGTCCGGCAATGCGGGAATCATCTCGATCTGAGCACCGTGGCCCCTCTGCAACAAGAAGAAGATGGACGGCCTAAATGGCACCATATGGCGCCATCTAGTCTACCCAACACCGACCAACACCCACTATTCATCATGGCATCACCCATTCTCAGCTGTTAGATCTTGATCCAACGGCTGAGGATTCATCGCCACCGCGCGCCCTTAAAACATCTTAACAACAAACTCTTGGTCGTGGCGCATTGGTTGTGAAGGCACCTTACAAAGAGAGAGAGAGGGTTCAAAACCCACTGCCCCCCTTAATTGGACAGTTGAGGCGCGGTGCAGTAGCTAGACATGCACGCACGTGCGCGTGGGAGCACAGCTAAGTGCAGCGCAAGGCAGCACAGCTGCGCATAGTGCAGTGCTAGCACATGAGCATGCACGCGCAACAAGGAGAGCGTGATGCGCACGCCAGCGGAGCATGAGTAGTGGGTGGATCTTTAGCGACTACCTGGCGGACATTTAGTGATGCTTATAGCCTTCGTTAATTGGTCGTAGGTGCAAGGCTAGCTGCACACGCTAGCGAGCATGAGCTGGCTATAGCAACACTTATAGCGACGTCCTGGAGTTCACTAATGGTCCCATGCCTATTCTAGCCTTTTCTCCACTATAAAAGGACCAACATGCCCTCCCTTCCAAGCCATCTTTACCTACTCCACTCCCACCTACTCCTAAGCTCTAGTAAGCCTACCAATGCTCTGTTAGAGCTTCCTCTCAAGTTCCCAAGGTGCCTATTAGTGTAACGAAACTCTGCCCCACCAAATACTCCTCCATCTTCCCATCCCCATTCATAGGTTGCCTTGGAGCCATCCTCCCACCTCCATTCTAGTAGCAGATCACCTTGGCCTTCTTACCTCCATTCCGGAGCTGCGCTGAAGCTTTCCTCTACCTGACATCCTCCCGCATCTCACCTCTATTATCCTGCTTCCCAACTCCTTCGTCGAAGCTTTTGCTAGGCGCCGTCATCTAGCCGAACAGCTACTTCAGGAGATTTCTTCTCATCACCCCCTCTTTTTATGTTTTCTAGATTATTGTAATTAACATTCATGCAATATATCATATTCAATTCCATCTCTCTCTTGTGATTGATTGTCATTTTATCTCAAAAACAAAAAAAAGTAACAAAACCACAAAAACCAAAAAGAAACAAATCAAAATGCGATTTTCATACAAAGTAAACATCGCCTCCCTGTGTTTGACCCAAGACTCCCTTGAAGTTTGGGTATAATTATATTTCATCATGAGTTTTACAACTACGACGATGGGTTACTCGTAACCTTAATTTCAAACACGCGAAACCCATGCGATCAGTAGCTTTTAGGGTTCACTTGTTAGGTTTGTTCAATCAGGTTCAGTGGAACACTCAAAGTTTTGAAGGCACAGATGTATGTATATTCCTTTAAAATCAAAAAATAATGTGGAGTATCTAGTTCAACCCTAACAATTGAGTCCTAAGGGGTAGCTACTTGATGGATTAATTTTATATTAAGTGGTGTGGCCCAAACAACTCAGACAATTGGCCTTGTTGAACCACTGAGTTAAGGCACACAAAAATGTTTAACCTATTTAGATTTCTTCTCATTTATATGTGTATTGAGTTAATGTGCATCAGATCCACAGGTCAGATTCTAGTTAAGTGGTAGAATCAAAGTAGAGTGGTGCACCTTAGGTCGAGAGTTGTGGGTGTTAATGTGTGTATTTTTCAAGTAAATCCCACAATCAGAGAGAACATTTTTTTTTATTTTTTAATTAATGTGAGTGGTGAGATGAGTGTAGTGGCCAACAAACAACCAGTTTTAACCTAGGGTTTATGCAAACTTCTAGGTTGCTTTCACTTCACATTATTTTTGTGATGAAGTGAAATCTAAGGGGTGGGAGGTGGGGTAAAACTTACATAACCTTCAAATAGCACTTTTCTCCAATCTACCACTTTCGCCTACCCCAGATGAGTACCTACAATCATAATAAATTGAAGAAAAGTGAGATGAAAGCCAAGAAACTGCAGGCAAATGCAGAAAGAAAATCAAATTCCATTGCCTCCCTGCCAATGGTGCTAAAATGATGAGTTGGAAACTTCACAAGAAAAGTTAGAGTTTGAAAACCCGTCATCCTAGTTGTGAGAAATCCAGCTATCAAATAATTTTATCGAGACTAGATGAGTCCCAGGTTGAACATGGGGAGGCTAATGTTTGATTTAGAGAAATGTGCATTTGTTTTATTTATTTGTGGTATTTTGTGGTTTTCGAATTTTTTATTATTTTTTATAGCAAGAGATCAGATAGAAATGTTTATATCTAGCAATCTACTTGCAAAATAAAAGAGAGAGAAAGAGAGAGAGAGAAATATATATAGAAAAATTCTATATAAAATCTTAATAAATGTTTGATATAGAAATGTAATGCGAGAAATTAAAACTACATTATGAAAGTGAATAAAAAGGTGAAGAGAGAGAATCCCCCTCGATGTCTGCTTGGGGGACGACTCGTTTCGTTAGTGCCTAGAAAAAGGAGGTGAGAGGCTAGATGAAGGAGGACAAAGACGGAGGAAGAGGGATGGGGCAGGATGGCATCAAAGCGAGGATTTGCTTTCAAAATGTGGGTGAGAGGATGGCCATGGGTGCTCCATGGATAGGGATGAGAGAGAGGGAAAAATAATTATTTTCTATTGTAATGGAGCATCCTGGGCTTGGGACTAGCTCTAGAGTTGCTCTTAGATCTTGGGAGAGGTGATGCAAAAAATTAGCGTGATTTAAAATTAGGGCTTTAAATCATTGTAACACGTCAAATCGCAATCGCTTTTAAATTTAAAACCTAGATAGTGGTCGTATCTAGGGTCATCCAAGGAGACAACTTTTGCAAAAATAAATCTCTTATATGAAAATACATAAATCACCTTTCCTTTTGTAATTTTTGAATTTATAATTTTTATGTTTTTGAATAACAAGGCAATGCGATTTTGATGGCAGGAAAGACTAACAACTAATAGCTAATATCTAAGTGACAAAAATGATTTCTTTCTAAGCTCACTCTAGGCACGTAGAGGCCTAGGGCAATTAGAAAGAAAGAGTGAGAGTGCACTAGAGATAAAGCAACAATAATTGCGACGAAAACTAATTAAGAAAAAGGCAACTTTGATTGATGAAAAAGTGTTTTACAGAAACCCTATTAGAGGAATGCTTGTCCTACAAAAACTAAAGGTACAAAAATGAAAACACTAATTGTCCTAATGATGTTGGTGAAAAAGAGAGGCTCTTGCTCCAACTACAGCTGCTCCCATAGTTGAAAATAACTTGTCCTTCTCCTTGATTTCCTTCTCCAAGATGTGTCCTTCCTGGCAAGCCCTAGATGGGACATGCCCTCGCTCCTCCAAGGGTGGACGTCCACCCTAGAATCTCCTCCAATGCCTGGTCGTCCTCCTTGATAAGAACTTTCTCCTCTTGGCATGGCACAAGGAGAAGAATGGAGAGGAAGAAGGATAGGCTCCTTAATCTTCTTCTTTCTTCTTCTTGGTAGTGGGTTATAGGTGGGCTTAAGGTAGAATTAACAGTAAGGGAGGATGAGTTTTTGGTGTTGGTTAGGAGGGTTTTTATAAAGGTGGAGAAGGGTGGTTGGCATAGGGATTATGTGTAGGGCTAGGATGGGTTTTAGGAGGTGGTTAGTGGTGGTTAGGGGGATCCTAAAGTGTAGGATGGGTGGCGCCACCTTAGGGGATGTGATGGTGGTGGTTATGGTGGTGGAGAGACACCATAGGTTGGCACCAACCATGGAGAGGTGCCATGGTTTTGGCACCAACTATGGGGGCTTTTAGAAGGGAGTAGGTGGATGGTGTAGATGGCTTGGGAGGTTGGTTGTATGGTGGAGATGAAAGGGGAGGTTGGCGCCAACTTTAAGGGTAGTTAAGGGGGGTTTTGGCACCAACATGGTGGTGCCTCTTGGAGGTGGTGGTGGTGTGAATGGTTGTGGTTGAGTTGGAGCCAAGTAGGGTAGCTTAGGTGGAGCTTATGTGTAGGAAGTTAACTTGCTAGGTCGACTAGTTAGATGGTGAGGTGGAGTTAGGTTGTAGGTGATGGATGGCCATGGGAGCTGAGGTGTAGCTAAGCTAGCTTAGGTAGTAGTTGAGTAGGGTAGGGAGCAGAAGGAACTAGGGTTTTGAGAGGAGGAGCTGAAGGAGAGCTATCTGGAGCTGCATAGGAGCTGGTGGCTGTTGAAGAGAATAGCAAGGAGCTACTTTAGCTGGCTTAGCTTGCTTGTTCTTTGCTAGCTGCTAAGCCAAGATAAAGTAAGCTGGCTTCTACTAAAAGATGTTGAGGTAAGCTAGGTTTGATCTTTCCCAGGGAGGACCTAGCTAGCTGAAGTAGCTGAGGTAGGTTAGCTTAAGTAAGTCGAGCTAAGGGGAGTCCCCGGGAGTTGGACTTGAGTTGGCCTGAGCTAGGGTGAAGTCATCTTCAGCTGGCTTGAGTTGAGTAGAGCTAGAGGTAGCTAGACCTGAGCTAAGGTGGACTCCAGTCAACTTAACTGAGCTAGCTAGAGCTCCCAGTGAACTGATGGGAGCTGAGATGAGCTAGATTCAACTAAGTTGAGCTAGTGTGAACTAAGATGAGCTATCTTGAGCTACCATTTAGCTAAAATGAGCTAAATGAAGCTAAGATGAGCTAACCCTAGTTCAAGTGAGATGGTATCCAGTTATAATGAGCTGGATTAGGCTGAGTCCTAGCTGGTTTGAGCTTCTCCTTCACTAATTGCATTCCTGAGTGGTAGGGTTATGGGGATCTAATTGTTTATGTAACCCTAACACTCAAATAAACACATCAAAAAGATAACAAAATGTGTAATGCATGCCTAACCTAATTTATGCCTAATGCAGCCCAAAAACCCATTTGCAGAGTTAAATTCAAAAGAGCTAGATCAATTTTAAGGCATAAGAATGATGATAAACTGGCATTTACCACACCCCTATGTTTATTTTTTGTTAGTCTCTTAGGAAAACAAATTTTTACGAAACGAAATTTTTGGGGAAATCTAATTTTTTCAACTTTGAGGAGAAAGAGATTACAGGACCTTGTTTGATCAAAACACTGGAGGTATGGGATTTGTTAATGATAAACATCGGGATTTATTTTCGGATCTAAAAATTAGATGAATCGAGATCAATATATCCTTCAAAACATTCATAGATTAACCCTTTGTTAATTCAAATGACTCAAAATTTTTGTATTTAGGATTTTTCTGGCTCTTAAATCTAATTTGCAACTTGCAATAATCTTTAAAACCTTATGTCTGTGCTTGTGAAAAGCCAACATTTATAAGGGTGTGGTTTTGGTTTAAAACTTCTCTTCTTTTTTTTTTCTCCCATGCTTATTATTAGCTTAATCTTACAACAGATGTATTGGGATCATCATTCCCGTTACCAATCCTCAAGAAGGCTTTGGCACCAGTACTTTGAGATAGCATTGTCCATGACACCACCCAGGAGCTCACAACCCCAAAACACAATGCGATGTAAAGGGGTGCTCCAAGCAAACTCAAGCTCTTGCTCTGACACTACAGGTAAAGCACCATCCAAGACACTTGAGCTACAAAAATATGCTTTAATGCTCCATCTAAAGATATGAAATATAGATATAGAGCAGCGTTGAGGCGGTAACATGTTGACATCGCCTCAAAGGAGGCATTTTCGTCCTTCTTGGCGACGAGAACTCAAACCAATGGTCTGCTTCAGACTTTTACTAAGGCCAAACAAGGGGGTGTTTCTAAATTTTAATTGTTTTTAGGTGTTGTCTTGTGTGTGAATTTTGACACAAGAACTTTTGCATGAGATGCAAGTTTTTGAATTAGAAACTAAGCCAGATACTTTTCATATTACAAAAGAGGATCAAGTCACCTGAACTATCATCAGTTCAGGTGGAATTTTAGAGAAGGATATTTGATCAATTCTAAAGGTTGACCTTGAAATTCTAATGATCAGATCTGTATCCTTATCCCTAGTTTGTTAAAGATTAAATCCCATTATATCAAAAGTGAATGTTGTTCGTGGTGTAGATCACGTAAAAGATAAATACATCGTAGTATAGCACGAACTACGTCTCGACAAATAAAATTAACAGAACTGGGAGTCCCGGTCGATCACAGGGAGACAAAACACACTTTTGATTTCATGCGTTTATTTCAAATATAAAGGCTAAGTAAAAGGAACAATCAATCAAAATATTTATATCACAAAAAGAGATTGAACATAACTAGATACATGTATTGAATAAAGCATAAAACAAATTGCTATTGTAACAGAACAAGGGCACCATGGGTCATTCGTGGTGGCCTTTTGGAGAGATTGAGAGGAGCAGCGTCAATTCGACTGGGTGGCCCAACGGATTCTTCAGATGGAGGCAGAGAAGATGGGAAGAAGAAGAAGAGAGAGAGAGATGGAAGAAGGAAGAAGAAAAGAATGAAGAGAGTTGAGAGTTATGTTTCTTTTCCAAGGGAGGAGGGCCTTTGATCCTTTTATATCTCATGCAAATCTTTCTTCTTTCCTCGGTTCTATCTGATGCTGCCACGTGGTGCGCTGTATGCTCTTAGATCCTTCATCGCACGACTCCCGCTCACCTGCACCAGCACCTTCGCATTTTCACCTTCAAATCTTGCCTCATCATCTCAGCCGTCCGATTTCAAATCCTACGCACGCTTCTCGCACCTTTCTAATCTCGCAACAACACGCGTGATCATGCCATGTGGATGCATCTCAGCCCTCCAATCATGCATACGTGCCTGCCTACGACGCCGCATCAATTTTGTGCAGCACCGGGCTCGAACCTGCATCCCGTGCTTACATGCACAATCACGTGAGCCAATGCACTGTGCAAACCCTTTAGTATATATACTTTTTAGTTTCCATTTATACTCTTCCAATCTGGGCGGGCGACGTGGCGTGCTCGTGGCCATTCATCTTCTTTTCCTTATATTTGGTGATATAGGCCTCCGATTAAGTTGATTTCTACACCATTGGACTACGAACGTCGATTCGGATCCATCCATATGGTTGGATTTGTCATCTGAGGTTCGGATCTTCTTCAATTTACCCCTTGGCTCTTGCTCTTCTACGCACTCCCTAGGGTGCTTCAGGAGTTTGATTGATGCGATCTTAGATGCATTGGACTCCCGTCGTTATTCCGAACAGATACATAAGGTTGGATCAATCATCTACAACCTTGGATTACCTACAATCATTAATACCTCTTAAATAACATAGTTTAATACATAAAACACATATATCAACTACGATGTAGAATACGATGCGTATGCATGCAGAATGTTCATGTTAAGCTAAGTTCTAGCTTAATTTAGGCTAGTTAGGGCTTATGATTGCTATGCAATCATACCTCCATACCTAAAACTTTCCACACCCTAGCAAGTGCAAGACTAAATGCATTTTATCAAGAGTTAAACTAAAGATTTATTTCTTTTTGTTTCATCCAAAAATTCAAACTCCAGATAACCATGAATGTGTAATGTTGTAGCTCCTGCAACGGATCCAAGCGAAGAGTCGATATACATTTAAAGCTTATACTTGACCCTTAGTAAAATTCTGTTGGGATAGGTAGACCTCTTCTCTCAGGGTTATAAAATATTCTCTGATTTCAGCCCCGATGTTTGGCTTAGGTTTGAGATGTCTGAGTTAACTAGATTTGTATTAGGTGGCTTATTCTCTTCTGGTGCTACATAGAGACTAGTATCTCAGAATCTAGATTTCCAAATTATTAAATAAATCAACTTAAAGAGGGGCTGGAAAACTGTGCTCACTTTAATCTTTTGCACTCTTCTCTCTTTTTTTCTTTTTCTTCCTAAGCTCACATCGCACCAGATTTGCAAATGTATTTGGTGGTCTCACATGGCATGACACTTTAATTAGGTTCTAATAACCCTACGACTAAGTCAGAAGCCCACAGCCCATATTCAGGCGGTCAAAAATACATGAATAAGTAGGTTAAGGATGTATTTGGTGGTTCGTGAGTGTGGTAGGTGTTTTTGCCTCAAAACATTTAACTTGACTCACATTATGCAACTGTTTTACATAACACCTTTTTTTTTTTCGAGCAAACAACTCTTTTGTATGCAATTCTATAAGCATAATGCCACAACATGACATACTACTGTATTTATCAGCACAACATAACATGACATACATACTTTTATACATGAGGCATTCTTGGGGTTTTTTTGGGTTGACCAAGAGGATCTCGGGTGGCTTATTTGGTGGAAGTGCCTATTCTCGACAACGAGTAGGGAATGGATAGGATGACGCATTTCTAACCTTAACATCAGTACCCTCCTTTAGCCGAGGTTTCCATAGAGGATGGTCGTGACCATCCACCTCAATCCTAGTTTTATCAGAACCCACTCTCTGTGTTTCTACCTTATTTCGTAGCTCTCGTATGGAATTTCTCATAGATTTAGTACGCAAGAACTGAGAGCGAAAACTATGCCTAACTCCGAGTGTCATTATTCAATTATTAAAGATTCCTTAAACTGACATTAGAGCACCAGTAGACTCTCTACTCTCACCTCACATATATTTTGGTGGATCAACTAGAAGATGGTTCACCTGACTCCCTAATTGTTGTCCAAGGGTTCAGGAGAGGAAGCAACGCTTCTTCTCGACAAACTAAAGATGTATATTGGTTTTCTTAGAGGATCCATTGCAAAATCTACATGTAAGTATGAAATTATACTGGATTCTAAGTCTGGGAATCTACTAAAGAATAAATCTTTAATAAAACCTGTTGATAAAACAATCTAATCCCCCAATTGTTGGCAGAAAATTTTTAGTTTTTATGAACTACCCCCCCATGCCTAAGTGTTTGCATGTCCTCATGCATGAATAAAAGAAATAAGGCAGGGTGTATGTGGATAGAAATCACCTGGAACTGCTTCTGAGTTATCATTTAGCTCATGCCATCACTGCAATGCCATACACAATATGCAAAACAATATGCAAAACATTATGCAAAAATGAAATATGCTATGTATATATGGTATGTATATATGTATACGTGTTGAGTTTAACACCTCCAACTGGGCAACTCACTAGTCATATGTCCTCAAGAAGATGTATTGTTTCGTCAGTAGGAGGAGGTTCCTGGGAAAAGAATGGTTTGAGGCGTTGGCCATTAACCATAAAAACATGCCTAGATTTTAGGTCTCTAATTTGGACCACCCCGTTAGGATACGGGTGGACCACCAGAAATGGCCCAGTCCACTTGGACTTGAGCTTTCCTGCAAAGAATTTGAGTCGAGAGTCAAACAACCAAACCTGCTAGTTAGGTGCGAACTCCTTTCTCCAGATGTGTCGATGATGGAAAGCTTTTGTCATGTCCTTGTATATTTTTGCATTCTCATATGCTTCCCGCCTAATCTCCTCTAACTCACTGAGCTGGAACTTTCTTTCATAACCTCTGGCCTCGAGGTTAAAATTACACTTCTGCATGGCCCAAAAGGCATGGTGCTCCAGCTCAACAAGAATGTGACAGACCTTTCCATACACCATGTGGTATGGTGACATTCTGAGTTGGGCCTTTTACGTGGTCCGATATGCCCATAGTGCATCGATCAACCGATCGGACCAATCCTTCCTATCAGGTATAACCGTCTTTTGAAGGATAAGCTTGATTTGACAACTTGATACTTCATCCTGCCCATTGGTCTATGGGTGATACAGGGTAGCAATGCGATGCTTCACCTCGTATTTCTTCAATAATGACCTAAAATGGGCATGGATGAAGTGGCTTCCTCCATCACTTATCAAGGCACGGGGAACTCCGAATCTCACAAAAATAAACTCCCGGACAAAGGATATAACAGTCTTATGACCAGCTCATCTTGCCGGGATGGATTCTACCCACTTTGAGACAGTCTACTGTGAGGAGTATGTATTCAAAGCCATGCAAGTTCGGGAAGGGGCCCATAAAGTCGATGCCCCAGACATCAAACACTTCTACGACAAGAATGGATTAGAGAGGCATCATATCTCTCTAGGTAGAATCGACTGCCTGGCATCGCTTACAGCACTTGTATCTCTGAAAATGGTCAGCCATAAAAATCCCGACTGCAAAATTTTTGCAGTTGTTTTTCGGCCTGAAAAATCACCCATACAAGCATCGCTATGGCAGAAGGATAGCACACTAAAGATTTTTGAATCAGGGACGCATCTACGGATGATCTGATCAGCCCCAGTGAGAAAGAACAATGGGTCATCCCAAAAATAGAACTTAGCCTCTGATATAAATTTGATCTTTTGATCCTTGGATAATCCCTCAGGTAGCCTGCCTACGACAAGATAATTTACGATATCAGCATACCAAGGAGACTCAACAGAGTTTATAGATAGCAGAAACTCATCTGGAAATAGATCTAATATCGGTGAGGAGTACAGAATGTAGTATGGGTCTAGCCGAGACAAGTGGTCTACCACAACATTATGTGCTCTAGCTTTGTCACAGATTTCAATATCAAACTCCTACAACAGAAGGATCCATGTGATAAGGTGGGGTTTGGCATCCTTCTTTGCCAACAAATGCTGGAGGGCGGAATGGTCAGTGTAGATGATAACTTTGAACCTAAGTAAGTATCACCTAAATTTCTCCAACCTGAATACTACGGCCAGCAATTCTTTCTTAGTGACTGTATAGTTACGCTGAGCCTCATTCAGCATTTTTCTGGCATAGTATATTACAAATGGTTGGCCAAGAATGACTCTGACAGCGATGTCGAAGGCGTCACGCATCATCTTGAAGTCGAGGGACCAGTTAGGAGGTTGGAGAATAGGTGCACTTGAAATAGTGCTTCGTAAGGTCTCGAAAGTGCTGAGACACGAGGAGTCGAAATCAAAGGGAGTGTCGGTTACCAGAAGATTCATTAATGGACGTGCAATTTTTGAGAAATCTCGAATGAACCTTTGATAAAATCCAACATGCCCTAAGAATGATATGATTTGCCTGACTGAATTAGGAGGTAATTGTGAAATGATTTCAGACTTAGCTTGGTCAACCTTGAGTCCATTAAAGGAGATCTTGTGACCTAGTAGGATGCCATCCCTCACCATAAAATGGCTTTTCTCTCATGAAAGTACTAGGTTAACTTCTATACATCTCCTCAAGATCTTTGTGAGGTTATCAAGACAAGACAAAAATCATCTCCAAATATGGAGAAATCATCCATGAACACTTCTACGCAGTCCATGACCATGTCTGAAAAGATGGCCATCATGCATCGCTAAAAAGTAGTTGGTGCGTTGTAGAGGCCAAAAGGCATTCGCTTAAAAGCGAATGTTCCAAAGGAACATGTAAAAGTCATCTTGTCTTGATCTTCCGAGTTGATTGCAACTTGATTGTACCCGGAGTATCCATCCAAAAAGCAGAAGAAACTATGCCTAGCTAGCCA
The DNA here is from genome assembly GCA_037157565.1 of Thalassia testudinum. NCBI lineage: Eukaryota > Viridiplantae > Streptophyta > Magnoliopsida > Alismatales > Hydrocharitaceae > Thalassia > Thalassia testudinum. Next base: position 91,445,009 of record JAZHRO010000003.1, read on the forward strand.
TTCGAGAATCTGATCAATAAAGGGCAAAGGAAAATGATCCTTTTTGGTAGCCAAGTTTAGCTTCCTGTAGTCAATGCTGACCCGCCAAGAAGTCGTGGTGTGGGTCAGGATGGATTCACCCAATTCATTTCTGATTACGGTGAGTCCGACCTTTTTGGGCACTATTTGAATGGGACTCACCCACTGGCTGTTGAAAATTGGATAGAAAATGTCTGCATCCAGCCATTTAATGATCTCCTTCTTGACAACCTCCAACATATTTGGATTTAGACATCTCTGAGGTTGTCTCAACGGTCTCACCCCTTCATTAGTGTAATATGGTGAGTATAATATGAGGGGCAAATTCCGTGGAGATCAGTAATGCCCCACCTGATAGCAGCCATATGTGCTCACAAAATGGAGATCAACCGATGTTCCTGATCTGGAGTCAAGTGAGCATTGATAATCACTGGATATGTCTCACTTTCTCCCAGAAATATGTATTTGAGTGAATCAGGTAAGGGCTATAGCTCTAGTAGCGGAGGGTGGGAAGGAGGGTTATGTAGGGGAGGAGACGAAACAATAGCGAAAATTTGCTGATCCTGATTGATGAAGAATTCGCCTGCAGTGGTCATGTAATCCTGTCTTAGGATATCAGTGTTGGATAGGACAGAATTGTCAGGATCAAGGGTGTTAGGAGCAGATGAACACCCATGACAACCAGATCCATGGGATGAAATGTGTACATCAGCAGTCACAGTCCCGTGTGGATCGCGATCAAAGACCCATGATAGTGAGGATGAATGTGCCATTGGGTCACTGCAGAGGAGCCTAATGTTCCCACATAAAGCTGAATCTTCATCGTCACTATCCTCCTCAATCAAGTCACAATCAAAGTTCTTTGATGCCCTGAAAATGTCTAGTCTAAGCCTTTCGTTTCCAAGGGAAATCTCCATGCACCCTGATGCACAGTTGATGTTTGCATGGGCGGTTGCCAAAATTGGGCGACCTTGAATAATTGGTGCATCACGGAGATTAGGAGGAACCTCCATATCGAGAACAAAAAAGTCCGCTAGAAAGCAAAATCCTTGGTCTTTTACGATCACATTTTCAACCACCCCGGTAGGAGTTAGGTTGATGGGTGACCCCAAATCAAGAAGGGCCCTATTAAAAGGGGAATCCTACAAAAAGCAGGAAATTAGTGGTGTGCCTGGGTCCTTTTTGGGTAGTAAGTTAGCTAAAATGACTACGCTGGCTTCCTCAAATAATACCACCTGTCGTTCGATCCTCTGTTGTCGCTTTGGAGTATAGTAGTCCTTAAAGAACCTAGCAACAACTGGGATGTGATCTATCGCTTTGAGGAGAGGACCTGAACGTGAACTTCCTTGAACATAGATTTCAGGCCTCGAAATTCTGCGTGTCCTTTTTCCGTGCTGAATCTCGTGTTAGGGCCACAGGAAAAGGGACGGGAATTTCAGGGTCTAAAGGCCTCTTTCCATTATCTAATGAAGATGGCTTGTCAGAGGAAGAGGGTTGTGAGCCATCTCGTGGTATGGCACAGAAAAAATCGTTACCCGCTTGCCTAGGTAGCGAGTCCTGTGTAGTCTTTCTGCTCCTTAAGGTAACAGCTTTTGCATCGGCATGCTATCCATGCAAGGGTAGAAGAGTGGGTTAGTCTGGATACACAGGGTTTGGCAACAAAGGTGGCTGATCGAGCCCATAACCAGGAGGTACGGGAAGTGCTTGCATAACCACGTGTGCCTGCCCCTATGGTGCTTGGAATCTAGGCAGGGTGCTCTGATTCTGCACATATCTCGAGTTCGGGATAGGTTGGGAGGGTAAAGCTCCCTATAATCTATGCTCCTACATCATCTGGTTTTGTGTGTTCTGTATGCTCTGTATTTGGTCAACCATTGCCTTCATTATTTGGAGGTTGTCATGAGTAATTTTCGAATAGATGCCTACAGTTCCTCCTTCAGCGACTCCAAAGGGTCGACCCGCTTTGAAGGGTAGTTGGCAACTTGGTGCAACGACTGATAGATAGAGCGTGTCTATTTCTCCTGAGACGAAAATGGCTACTACCTAGGATACATGTTCTGCACATTCTCGTATTGTCTAGTCTGGTAGTGTGGAACTTGACTCGGTCTCTGTGGATTACCAGACTAGGCCAAATTGGGATGCTGGCGCCAACCAGGGTTATATGTTTCAGAATACAGGTTGTTACACCCGTATCCTTGAATGGCATCAACATCTTCGTAAGCTGAAGATGTCTCAGATGCAAATTCATCAAAATAATACGCACTTGCATCATCATGTGGTGCGAAACCCTGATTATAAGGTGCCAGATCCATATTGTTCATGGGTTCCTGGTATGTAGGATCCCGAGAAGATGGAGAGAAAACATCCCGAGTGATCGGATATATACCAGTAGAGGGGGCTCGGGATGCTTGAGAGGAGTGAGATGGAGCAGCGCTGCCAGAAGATTCGGATCTCGGCCGCATTAATTCATCGAGCTTCTTATTGAGCAAATCCACCTTATCTAGTTTTTTGGTGATAATGTCCATGTCGGCTCGGGTAGATTTGGCTTGAACTTCGCAGACATTAACTCGTTGCTATCCAGGTCGCTGGAACCGGTTCATTGAGGCGGCGTTCATCAAGTTCTCTGCTAAGGACTCGAACAGTTCAATTGCATTGTTCTCGTCCTTTGCGAGAAAATTCTCACCGCTAGATGCATCGGCTAGGTATTGATGTGTGTTATTCATCCCATGGTAAAATACTTCTGCAAGGTGCCATTTGGGTACACCATGGTGTGGGAACTTCCAGGGAAGATCGGTAAATCTGTCCTAGGCATCATGTAGCTTCTCTCTAGGGCCTTGAGCAAAAGTCATGATTGCACACCTCATGGCATTTGTTCGACCGATCGGGAAGAACTTTTGGAGGAATTCACAATGTAATTCCTCCCAGGTTCCAATTGGCCTCCCGATGGTCTTGAACCAATAAGCAGCTTTGTCCTTGAGAGAAAAAGGAAAAGGCTTCATGAGAACAATTCCAATATCAATATTCTTGGGTTAAACTGACTCTGCAATCCGACTCAGGTCTTCAAGGTGCTGGAAGGGATCTTGATAAATGCCAGTTTATCATCATTCTTATGCATTAAAACAAACCTAGCTCTTAGAATTTTACTCCGCAAATGGGTTTTTGGGCTGCATTTAGGCATTAATTAGGTTAGGCATGCATTGCATTTTTTATTATCTTTTTAATATGTTTTTGTGAGTGTTAGGGATGAACAAATATACAGATCCCTAAAACTCTAGCACTCAAGAAGGCAAATGGTGAAGGAGGAGCTCAGACTAGCTGGAACTCAACTTGATCCAACTCACCACAGTTGGAACCTAGCTCACTTGAACTAGGGTTAGCTCATCCCAGCTCCATTCAGCTAATCTCAGCTGAATGGCAACTCAAGAGAGTTCATCTTAGCTTACACTAGCTCAAGTCAGCTCAGATCTAGCTCAACCTAGTTGAGTCTAGCTCATTTTAGCTCCCATAAGTCCACAGGGAGCTCTAGATAGCTCAGCTGAGTTGACTGAACTTTACCCCAGCTCAGATCTAACTACATCCAGCTCTACTCAACTCCAGCCAGCTAAAGAAGAACTCATCCCCGCTCAGAAAGCTCAAGTCCAGCTCCTGGGGACTCAGCTTAGCTCAACTCAGTTGAGCTAAGCTACCTTAGCTGCCTCAACCAGCTTGATCCTCCCTGGGAGCACCAGACCTAGCTCACCTCAGCTCATTATGGTAGAAGCCAGCTCACTTTATCTTGCCTTAGTAGCTAGCAAAGAACTAGCAGGCTAAGCCAGCTAGAGTAGCTCCATGCCATCCTCTTCAGCAACAGCCAACTCTAGTTCCAGCTCCAGACTTCTCCTCCTCAACTCCTCTCTTCAAACCCTAGCTCCAATCCTCCTCCTCTACTCCATATCTAGCTAAGCTAGCTTAGCTTAGCTTAGCTTAGCTAGCACCCAGCTCCTTGGCCATCCACCACCTTCAACTCAACCCTAGCTAGCTCCACCAACTTAAGCCCTACCTAAGCTAGCTATCCTACTCCAAGTTGGCACCACCTCTTAGCCACCTCTTCACCCCATCATCACCACCAAAAGGCACCAATTTTGGTGCCAAAACCTAACCCTAACTACCCCCCTTTTTTGGTGCCAACATCCACCCTTACATCCACCATACACCTAACCCTACAACCCATCCTAGCCACCCACCTACCCCTCCTTCTAGAACCCTACTTGGCGCCACCTAAGCCCCCCTTCTAGAAGCCATTTTCGTGCCAACTTCAAGGGGTTCCACCACCCATAAACACCCCCTAAGTGTCCCTTTGGTTGGCGCAAATTGCCCTTAGCCATAGGATCCACAACCACCTCCATCTTCCCATCTTAGCCCTTCATTTCAAGAGTCACCTTAGCCCCCTTCCTACTCTATATAAACCCACCACCTACCACCATTTTAGAGGATCCTCCATTAGTGTATTTTTATACCTATACCCACCTACATCTACAGCCAAGAAGAAGGAGTAGAGAAGAAGATTAAAGGGGCACATCACCTGCCCCTTTGGTGCCTTCTTCTCCCCACTCTCTTCAACTTGGGCCACTCCAAGGAGGAGGACTTTTCTACTTCAAGGAGGACGGCCAGGCAAAGGAGAAGGACCTAGAGTGGACGTCCACCCTTGGAGAAAATCTTAGGGAATGCCCCCTTAGGGCTTGCTTTGGAGGACATCACCTTGGCGGAGCATAGCAAGGAAGGAGTTGGAGGACTCTTTTCAAGCTCGGGAGCTACCAAGCTTGGAGCAAGAAGCCCTCTTCTTCACCATCTATCTAGAGGATTTGTGTTTTATTTTAATTATTGCAATTCTCTAGTAGTAGAAGCATTCATCTACTAGGTTTTTCTGTAAAACACTTTCTCATTAATCTAGTTGCCTTCTTTGCAATTTCTTTTAGTTGCATTTTTATTTCTATGAATCTAGCACTCTTCACTCCCTCTCCCTAATTACTCTTGACCTCTGCGTGCCTAGAGTGAGCTTAGGAAGAGGAATTACTTTTTACTTAGGTGTTAGCTTAGTAGTCGTAGTTCTTATTTACCTTTTCGCCAATAACTCATGTTTTCTCTCATTATTTCAAAACCCTAAAAAATTGATATAGTTGAAAAGACCAAAAAGAAAGTTGAGGTCTATTCTGTAAGCAAGAGAATTAATTTTGCAAACATATTGCCTCCTTGGACGACCCTAGATACCCCACTATCTAGGTTTATAAATTTAAGAGTTGATCGATTTTGCGTGTTACAACGACGTATTTTACAAACTGCGTAAAATCCAGATTAGATCCTCATTCGAGTTTCCATGGAAATGAGTCTGAATTAGACTTATGATATTCGGCTTTAACTCGAATGCATCTCTGCCTGTGGGAATCCACACCTAAGGTGCTATGATTGTTGCCGTCGGATCATAGAAGTTCCGCAATTGTTCTTCGCGTGGTGGATGTTGCATCCTATCGAGTGTCGTGAGAATTCGATCAATGCTCTGCTCATATTTGTGTTTCGTTTCCTTAACCCTGGCTTCCAGATGACCTATTGGGTCCTGATTCTCAGGGTCCTGATGAATTCAAGGATTGGGATTAGCCATCTCGGCTAATCGGGTGGAAGAAGGTTGAGATGAGAGGTCGGGTGAAAATCGCCTCTACCACCTTGGGTTTGGCTCCCAAGGACTCACGAAGTTAGGTCTTAATGACCTTCTTCCTTGCATACACCAACTCAAAGGGTTGGTGTAGTCAAGCAGAACAAGGCTAAGGCCTTGTTAATTAGAGTGGTCCTTTAGATCAGATGACCTGATTTTTCGTTTAAGTTTGTGTTATTAAAAATTTGGCTAGAGACCAATTGTAAGGAGTTCCCGCCTTTCAGGCTAACCCGGCCAGTCTGGTTACTAGGGAACTATAGGGAAGGTTCTTCCTTCGACTTCCACCTCCGATTCTGTTACCCCGCAGCCACGATCGTTTAACACTACCCCATAGGCTTAGTCACCAGGTTTTGCAAGAGAGGTTGGAACTACCCAGTAGTCTTAAGCCAAATATAGGTTATTTGATGTATTTTCATAAATTCTTAACCTGTTTCTTTAATGTAGTAGATGGTGGGTGGTCCAGAAGGTGACTTGCCTCACCGACTAACTTTTGGACTCATCGGGGTCCAAGTTAGTCCAATGTGATCCTATTGGCTCATGTGCTTCTAAGTTATTTCAAATTAAAGATCACAAATCAAATATAAACTCTGGTAAATATGGAATTCAAATAATTTTAAACTTGGTAATAATATTCCTTTTTCAATAAGCTTTTTAGAGAGTATTTTTTCAAAATTTTCACTATTTCCAACAAATAGTTATGAATTTTTAACTAGCAAGGGGTCAAATCTGGCATTTTGACCCTGTGTTGGTTTTTCTATTGGAAATAGTATCAAATATGCTCCAAAAATTTTGTAAAAATACTATAATGAAAGCCAATTTGATTATCTTTCAAATCCCACTAGTTACGAATAAATCAGATTTGTATGTTGGTCAGAATTAATTTTCAAAATTCATAAAAGTTCTATTTTCAAGCAATCTGACACATATGTACTCCATGAATTTCTAAAAATTCCACAGGTAGAATTTATTTTTGGAAATGGTGGCGTTGGAAAGAAAATTTTAAAATTTAGTTCCAGTCCAAATTTCAGGATTTTTGGAGAATTAGAAACACGACTATTGAATTTTTAATATAACACTTACTTTCTGGTCGAATTTCTAATAGGAATTTGTGCACCTGATTTCTGCAGCACCTGCTTCAATTTGTTCGCCGCTTCTCTAGTTTAATCTACACACAAAAATAGTATGTTAGAGATGAAATAAAAAGTTGCCTTGCATCCCCAGCAATGGTGCCAATTTGTTCGTGGCGTAGATCGCGTAAAAGATAAATACGTCGTAGTATAGCACGAACTATGTCTCAACAAATAAAATTAATGGAACTGGGAGTCCTGGTCGATCACAGGGAGGCAGAAAGCACTTTTGATTTCATGCATTTATTCCAAATATAAAGGCTAAGTAGAAACAGCAATCAATCACAATCTTTATGTCACAAAAAGAGATTGAACATAACTAGATACGTGTATTGAATAGAACATAAAACAAACTACTGCTGTAACAAAACAAGGGCACCACAGGTGGTTTGTGGTGGCCTTTTGGAGAGATTGAGAGGAGCAGTGACAATCCGACAGGGTGGTGATGTAAACACATTTACACTACTTAAAATATCTATTTATGCATGTTCTTAAGCATAGGATTGCATTTCATGATATAAATATTGCATTACATGCATCATCGTGCATTTAGAGTAGTTTGAATAAAATGGAGGTTAATTGTCTCCTTTTATGTGCTTGGACAGGGCAAACATTTTATCGGGGCCTCGGATCAAAGATCCAACTGTATGGATGTGATCAGGACGACGATTGGAGTTCAACGACTCCAAGATCGCCCTAATCAGACATCCGTAGCATCAAATAGTGACCTGGGAATCCTAGAAGATCAAGGGCCAAGATGGTGTAAATCCGCACTTTAGATGATAAATCCGACCGCACGGATGAATTTGGATTGACGATCGCAGCCCAACGACACAAAAATCGAGTCAATCCGATATCCGTGGCACCATCTACAACTTCGAGAAGATGGACGGCCAAGATAGCGACACGTGGTGCCATCTCAGTCGCCCAAGCGGCCGCTTCATCTTGTGAAGGCCCCGCGACCGATCTCTCTCTACCGTTGGATCTTAATCCAACGGCTGTGGGCTCTCTCTTTTAAAAGCGTCCGCTGGACCATCCGCGCCCCATAGCGTAGTGGTCGAGCGCGCTATAGCGAGCGCCGGGCGCGGGTTCGAGCCGTGGCGAGGAGCGGTAGGCATGAGCAATTGGGCGCCGGTGGAGCGTTAGATGGATATCGGATGGCCACGCACGCCCGATAGCGTCGACGCGCGATTGGACGCGCAATCGGACGCGCAATCAGACGTGCAGGCGGGCGCGCGATGCAGCGGGAGAAGGTGCGACTTAAGCCGTTCGATCTCACGATCGGACGGCTGAGGATCGCTGGACGTGCATGGATGTTCATGAGCGAGCAGCCGAGGAGGCGTGCGTGGGCACGGAAGCTACGCCCACATTGGGGCTTTAGTGACGGATTTATCCGTCACTAAAGACCCTTATTTGTTGTTTTGAAGTTGTAATGTCCATTTTTCCCCCACTCCTTGCAACTATAAAAGGAGACCCCCTTCATACGAAATTCTCATCCCTTCTTTCTCCTCTCTACCCCTCCAAAGCTCAAGAGAAGCTTGTCCCACACCCGGGATGCTTCTTACGAGATAAAGTCCAATTTTCGTTCCCCTTCGGAAGTGGATCCCGCGACGACGACGGTGTGCTGCTCCATTCCCGTTCTTCTGCTTTGTCCTCCTTCGTCCTGCTTCGTTCTCCTTCGTCCAGGCGTCGTCCCGTCCAGCTTGTCCTCCAAGCAATCGTCGAGGAGGATAACTTCTCTCTCCCATTCTTATTTACAGCTTTTTTAGTATAGAATTTTCCTACTTTATAGTGTAATTGATTTTCTGCATTCTAGTGTAACTTTTGTAAACAATTGGAATATTGAATGCATGTTCTCTTTCTCTCTCTCTCACTCACTCTCTCTCTTTCTTTTAGTCTGATAGCTCCATTGTAATTATATCGCCTTGCTTATAAAAAAAATCCTAAAAAAAATATAATTACGAATATAGATCAATGTAGCCTCCCTGTCTTCAACCCGGAATTCTTTTCGGTATAAATTTTATTTGTTGAACATGAATTCTTTGCTTTCGAACTACAACGGCAGGTTTTCCAAAACAAAACACTTAAGCGTAGCATTCGAAAACCGTTCAACATTTTGGCGCCGTTGCTGGGGAGGCAACGCTCTTTGGTTTCTCTTCGCGTTTTTTCTAACTTACAAATCATTTACCTCACTTTTCTCCTTTCTTATTGTGATTGCAGGTACTCTTTCGAGACAGGCAAAAGCGGTAGATCGGAGTAAAATGCTGTAGAAGGTTTTGTGAGTTATCCCCCACCCCCCACCTATTAGATTTCATTCCACAACATAATAATTCAAACATCAATCAACCTAGGTGTTTTTATAAACTCTAAGGTTAGATTGTTTGTTGTTTGCCACCCATACTCACCCCAACCCCCATATTAAGAAAAAGAAAAAAAAATCTCAAAGAGGTACACAACCTCATCTGATTTTCAAACTCAACCGGTAAACCGACCTCAGGAATCGGTACACACATTCAAAGACATAATTGAGTAGAAATCAGATTAGGTAATCATTTGTGTGCATAATTAAGTGGTGCATTAGGCCAATTGTTTGAGTTGATTGGGTCGCACCACTTCAAATAAAATAAACTCATCAAGTAGCTGCCAATTAGGTTCAACTCTTAGGGATTTACCAGGCACTCCACATTTTTTTTTAAACTTTAAAGGAAAACATCTTCACCTGTGCTTGCAAAACCTGGTGTGCCAACGAAACCTGTTTGAAAACACCTAAAGTTGAATCCTAAAAGCTACTAAGCAAAGATTTAAACCTTAAAATTCACAACATCAAAAATAATCTTGCTTGAAAACCACTGGTTGTGCACGCACACACAAATTAATTAATTATTAAGGGCACAACCCATTTAAAGGGCCCATCACATTCCAAAGCACATTCAAACCTAGCCCTAAATAAAACAGAGTAGACATTGGCCTTAAGGATTGAACTCGCTCTTCAGAACTCAGAACGAGATTATTTTTGATTAGTCTGTTTCTAATGTTCAATCTGATGTCTAGCTAGGGGAGTAGAGTCAAACAATCGCGGCTGGGGGGTACACTAGGAACCGGAGGCGCAAGCCGAAGGAAGAACCTTCTCCCCAGTCCCTCCTTCTAACTGGTTGGATTGAACAGACAGAAGTAGATCAAATCGTTCCTTTATCTCAAGACAGGTTTTGGGAGTCTGTAGGTCTATAGGCTAACCCATTTAAGGACAGGTTTGATTGTTTGTATTGTAGGGAACCTTTCTTCCTCCCATGTCTCATGAATACTTCCACATATTTCACGCATTCCCGCTCTTTCTCTCCTGTTGTGAATTATCCTCAACATGACGGTTATCCCAACTCATATTGTAATCAACCATCAGTCAGTTGGGATAATTCGGATTGGGGATACAATTCTGGACCCCCGTGTTTAGGGTCTAACCCTGAACACTTTGATTCTGATTTCTATCCTTCTCGGAGCTACATCGATTATAGATCATCTTCCTTTCATGCACAACCTAATATGATCTTCAATCAAGATGGATACACCGATCCTTACCCATCCACTAATTTCACTGCCTTTAGGTCATCACCATCTTTTCAATAATCTGAAATGACCTACTATCAGGAAGGGTATAACGAATCTCAATTTGTTAATTCCCCTGCATTAATCCCAAACCCGCCCAACCCTGAACCAACTCATTTGGTTCAAGTTAACCAGGTTCAAGATAAGGTTCTGGCTAACTTGAGGAATATCATACAATCTTTAGAAGTTCAGCCAATACCTTGCATTGAGAGATTGGAGCCCCTGATTGAAATGATTGATGATTTAAACAACTCTTTGTTGGATTGGCTCCAGGATGTTAAGGATAAGAACTTGGGTGAGTTTCTACTTGGGAAATTAGCGAAATTGAGGATGAGATTCGTGGTTGCTTTGATTCAATCTTGGAATAATTCCCAGGATGAACCCTCTTCAGGAAAGCCAATGACAGAACCTGCTCAGGCACCTATTGGGGGGGACAAGTGTTACGAGGCTGACCAGATTGAATTAAAGCAATCAATTAAGGATGATCTGATTTCTTCACCTGAGATCCCTGAGTCGGGTTACGAGGAAACGTATGTCTCTGGGGAAAACAAAGTGACTACTGATTTTGGGACATACATTGATACGGATCCTGATGGTGAAGATTCAAGTTGCGAAGTCTCACGTGAGTTTTCTGAAAATGATTTCTGTGAGACGATTGGGACTAAGGAATCTGATAGATCATTTGATAGCCCAATAATTGAGGAAACTGATCTTATTAGGGCACACATTACGGATCCAGAATCGCATTTTCTGGAGGAATCAATTCAATGCCCTGATTATCATTTACACCCTGTTGAGCTTATTGATGATTCTAATTCTGAGATAATTAAACCCAAGTCAATTTTGATTCTGCCACATCATTTAGACTTGGAGATTTCAGACGGGGTGATGAATATACAAGAGGTCCTGGAATTTGATATGCTGAATGAGGAGAATAGGAGCTGGGAAGTTCTGATTTGGGAAGTTAATTTTGGAGGAAATAGAAGATTGAGTTGAAAGGTTCCTTTTAAGCTGAAACCATCAAATCAGAACCCTTACGACATTTGTTTCGAGGATGTTCAACTCAAGCACACATTCAACGATTATCCTTTTGAGCTTCAATTCTCTGTAACCCGACTTTTTAGTCTTGGGTTGCATCCTCATAAATCGCAGGCCCGACCCTGCTTGCATTCTGATTTTAGGTTTTGGGTAATTTTTATCCAGAACCTAAGATATTCTCGATTATGGGGTGTGGGTTTGCACCACAATCTGGTCCACATCTGTGGACCTCTGCTGACAGGTCAGAGAATTCTTCTATTTTTTCTAATTCTGACCTGCACTTGTGAATTCTTCATTTCTTTTCCTTGTATAGTGTGCCTAGCTGAAGGCACTAAACTCAGCACATATACAGTTCTTTTTAATTTTTCATCTCGGAGCGGACCTGACATTCACGCAATTCAGGTGCTTTCTTCGCTTTTCCATTATGTTTTATGTCTTTTTAATACAATGAGGACATTGCATTAGATAGGCATGGGGGGGTGGATATTTATCTCTGAATTCATTCGTCAGCTCCGTAGATTTGTTTTATTTTGATTAAAAAAAATTGAAATTAGGAAAGAGAATTTGGGTTTAAGAAAATTTTCAATCTTAGGAAAAACTACATTAAGATCCGAACACAAAGACCCTTCAGGTCTTTGAACTTAATCAACCCATGTATCCACTAAAATGTGGATTTGTTTTTCGAGTTCTCACCAACTTGAATTTTATTTTAATTAGAGTAAATAAAGTTTGGGTGATAAGTACACGACTTATCAACCCGCCCTCTGATTTGAGGGAATTTTGAGTCTTAAGCAACTACACACTTTCTTTGCACTGACTCATTGTTCGACGATTTTAACGGAAATTGGGTAGCTAATGAACCTTCTAGGGTGATATGGCTAGCAAGTTATAGTGGGTAACAGCCCATAGGTAGGTTGTCCAGAGCTCAGTCACTGGACCTTTCTCTTTTTCCTGCCCTTAGGTAAATCTTAGACCAGGGAAGCCACCTATTTTAAAAAAAAAAAATAAAAAAGAAAAGGAGAAAGTAACAAAAAGAAATAAGCCACACTTCCCGCACGAGTATGGCTGGCAAGTTGTCGGTGATAACAGCTCATCGACCGGTTGTCCAGAACCCAGCTCAGAAAATGCACTAAAAATTTCCAAAATACTTAGGAAGAAGTGGAGAAGTAGAATAAACCGGGGAGATAAACACTGGATTCCCCCTTGTGTTGACCCCGTAAAAAAATAAAAGTAGGGAGAAAGCTACCGGTTGTAAAGATACACCTTTAGGTAGAAGTCTTTTTGAGATCACCTAGAGGCGTAGAAATCCAAAGTCCGTTTTAATTGCCGGTCAGCGAGTCTATCACAATCACAATAAGATGCTTAAAACTTAGGGTTCTCGTCAAATCTTGGGTGAGTTGAATGGCCGTAGAAAGCCACTCTTAAACCCTAAAATTTGAAAATCCAAAAAAATTAGAAAAGAGTAAAAAGAGAAAAAGAAATTTTTCTTTGAATAAGGCGAGGGCTTGAGGCGGTCTGCATTTTGGCTGATACCCGGGCACTATTATGTCTTTGAAAGTTCAGTTCCTAAGTAGACAATTTCTTAATAATTGAAAATAACTCAAGTCCAAATAATCTAACCTAATTCTTTTATAAATAGCATATAGTTTTTGCTAGGGACTAGCAAAAGATAGGCATGGGGGTATGATGTAAACACATTTACACTACTTAAAATGTCTATTTCTACATGTTCTTAAGCATAGGATTGCATTTCATGATATAAATATTGCATTACATGCATCATCTTGCATTTAGAGTAGTTTGAATAAAATGGAGGTTAATTGTCTCCTTTTATGTGCTTGGATAGGGAAAACATTTTATCGGGGCCTCAGATCAAAGATCCAACCGTATGGATGTGATCAGGGCGACGATTGGAGTTCAATGACTCCAAGATCGCCCTAATCAGGCATCCATAGCATCAGATAGTGACCCGGGAACCCTAGAAGATCAAGGGCCAGGATGGTGTAAATCCGCACTTCAGATGATAAATCCGACTGCACAGATGAATTCGGATCGACGATCGCAGCCCAACGACACAAAAATTGAGTTAATCCGACATCCGTGGCACCATCTACAACTTCTAGAAGATGGACGGCCAAGATAGCGCCATGTGGTGCCATCTCAGCTGCCCAAGCGGCCGCTTCATCTTGTGAAGGCCCTGCGCCCAATCGCTCTCCACCGTTGGATCTTAATCCAACGGCAGTGGGCGCTCGCTTTTAAAAGCGTCCGCTCGACCATCCGCGCCCCATAGCGCAATGGTCGAGCGCGCTATAGCGAGCGTTGGGCGCGGGTTCGAGCCGTGGCGAGGAGCGGCAGGCGCGGGCGATTGGGCACGGGTGGAGCGTTAGATGGAGATCGGACGGCCGCGAGTGCCCGATAGCGTCGACGCGTGATTGGACGCGCAATCTGACGCGCGGGCGGGCGCGCGATGCAGCAGGAGAAGGCGCGACTTAAGCCATCTGATCTCGCGATCGGACAGCTGAGGATTGCTGGACGAGCGTGGACGTTGATGAGCGGGCAGCCGAGGAGGCGCGCGTGGGCGTGGAAGCTACTCCCACGCTGGGGTTTTAGTGACGGATTTATCCGTCACTAAAGACCCCTTATTTATTGTTTTGAAGTTGTAATGTCCATTTTGCCCCCACTCCTTGCAACTATAAAAGGAGACCCCCTCCATACGAAATTCTCATCCCTTCTTTCTCCTCTCTACCCCTCCAAAGCTCAAGAGAAGCTTGTCCCACACCTGGGATGCTTCTTGCGAGAAAAAGTCCAATTTTTGTTCCCCTTCGGAAGTGGATCCCGCGACGACGACGGCGTGCTGCTCCGTTCCCGTTCTTTTGCTTCATCCTCCTTCGTCCTGCTTCGTTCTCCTTCGTCCAGGCATCGTCCCATCCGGCTCGTCCTACAAGCAATCGTCGAGGAGGGTAACTTCTCTCTCCCATTCTTGTTTACAGCTTTTCTAGTGTAGAATTTTCCTGCTTTATAGTGTAATTGATTTTCCGCATTCTAGTGTAGCTTTTATAAACAATTGGAATATTGAATGCATGTTCTCTTTCTCTCTCTCTCTCTTTCTTTTAGTCTGATAGCTCCATTGTAATTATATCACCTTACTTATAAAAAAAAATCCTAAAAGAAATATAATTGCGAATATAGATCAGCGTAGCCTCCCTGTGTTCGACCCGGAATTCTTTTCGGTATAAATTTTATTTGTTGAACACGAATTCTTCGCTTTCGAACTACAACGACAGGTTTTCCAAAATCAAACACGTAAGCGTAGCATTCAAAAACCGTTCAACAGGTGGCCCAATGGATTCTTCAGACAGAGGTAGAGAAGATGGGAAGAGGAAGAAGAGAGCGAGAGGTAGAAGAAGGAAGAAGAAGAAAAGAATGAAGAGATTTGAGAGTTATGTTTTTTTTCCAAGGGAGGGGGGCCTTTGGTCCTTTTATATCTCGTGCAAATCCTTCTTCTTTCCTTGGCTCAGTTTGATGTTGCCACGTGGCGCGTTGTGCGCTCTCAGATCCTTTATCGCACAGCTCCTGCTTGCTTGTGCCTTCGCATTTTCGCCTTCAAATCCTGCCTCATCATCTCAGCCGTCCAATTTCAAATCCTACGCACGCTTATGCACCTTTTTGATCTTGCAACAACCCATGCGATTGTGCCATGTGGACACATCTCAGCCCTCCAATCGCACATATGTGCCTGCATGCACCCGCTTGCAACGCCACATCAATTTTACACAGTGTAGGGCCCGAACCCGCGTCTCGTGCTTACATGTGCGCGCACACAAGCCAATTGTGATATGTAAACCCTTTAGTATATATACTTGTTAGTTTCCATTTATACTCATCCAATCTGGGTAGGCGACATGGCGCGCTCATGGCCATTCATTTTCTTTTCCTTGTATCTGATGATGTAGGCCTCCGATTAAGTTGATTTCTGCACCGTTAGACTACGAACATCGATCTAGATCCATCTGTATGGTTGGATTTGTCATCTGAGGTTCAGATATTCTTCAATTTGCCCCTTGGATCTTTCTCTTCTGCGGACTCCCTAAGGTGCTACGGGAGTTTGATTGATGCGATCTTGGATGCGTTGGACTCCCGTCGTTATTCCGAATAGATCCATAAGGTTGGATTGGTCATCTGTAGCCCTGAATTACTTACAATCATTAATACCTCTCAATACATGTTCATACGCTTTTGTGCGGGTTTTAAAGAGAATATTACATTGTAGTATAACCGACAAAACGTTCAAACAAATATACAGAATTTTATTACTCGAAAAACTAGAATCTCCAAGGTCAAACACAGGAAGCAATCTCAGTACTTTCAAAACCAAAGAATACAACTTTTAAATGAAAGTAATTGATTAAAAGAGAGAGAGTTATATAAAAAGAATTTCTAAAAGAAAACAGAATTGGACGTCTGATTTCTATATCAGACGTCTTAAATGTAATCTTCTTTCTCTCTTCTGCCTTCTTCTTCTTTGTCTTCTCTGCTTCATTTCTTGCGAAGGCTTCTTCTTCCTGCCTTTGTTCCTCTCCTGTCTTCCTTTCTTTTTGGCTTTTCTGCAGTCCTTCCTTCTCTTAGATCTCTACGCTGCACAGCTTCCTTTCTTCAGAGTTCCTTCTTCTTCTGCTCCTGTTCCTTCTTTGTGCTTTCCTTTGAAGTTTTCTCCTTCCTTGCCTTCTCTGCAAGGGCTTCTCCTTCTTTCTCTGCTACACTCAGCCTCTTCTTCCTTCTTTTCTTCCCTTGCTGCAGCGGCCAAGTGTTCGCTTCCTCCTCTACTCCTTCTTTCCTGTGCAAATCACAGCCAATGCAAAACCTACCCCCGTCCCTCTACCCAAACGTCTCTCTCTTTCTCTGCAATTCACTCAAGGACGCTCTCCCAGAGCCACACGGGTAATCAGGTCGGATTCGCACCCGGGACCAGGCGCACCTGCAGGTGGGTGATGCGCGAGGAGTGCGTAGGTTAGGGTCGGGTCGGATCCCGCCAGATCTGCGAGGTGAAACAGCGGACGAGGCAGGCGTGGGTCAGTTGAGGGACCTCACCCCTGTGCTTTCGGAGGCGGTAAGCATAAAACACAAAAACAATTTAAACCATACCTGCGCGTTGCATTTCGCAAATGTGGGACTATCTGGCCCGCCCCAATTTCGCGCGCGCCAGTAGAGGAGTCCTCGTGCAATTGCCAAGGCTGGGAGCTTCGCAGCGCGCCTTGCAGGCCCTGATCGCTTCGCAACACTCGCGCGAGCCTGATGCGCCTGGAGCCTGGAGCTGCTGCACCTGGAGCTGCTTCGACTATCAATGGCAGCAGGAGCTGAAACCTGTCAAACACGAGCACGGCCTATTGGCCTAATCAGACTAGCTGGGAACCTTCGCCGTGGCACGACGAAGATGGTGCACAGTGCTACAGGCCATAGGATGGCCTAGGCGTGCGTGCCTAGGTCAACCTGTGGCCGAAAGTGTGGGGTTGTTCGAGGGACTGTGGTGGAGGTGTAGAAGGATGATGGATGGGCGAAAGTTGCTCCTGGTGGTGAGGCGGAGCTTATAAGAGGGTTGGCGAGCTGTGTGGAGGGGCGGAGTGGTGGGAGCGGCTCGCCGGAGGTCGGTCGGAGGCGAGGAAGGTAGAGGTGGTCAGGTACTGTCGGGGGGGCAATTAACTAAAATAACAGGGGGAAAAGAGAGAGGGGAAGATGGAGAAGGTATCTGGAGTGGTTTGGAAGGAAGGTAGGCAGCAGAGTGGACGGCGCGTAACTGTCGTCGTCGGGGAAGAAGCACCCTGAGGGAGGGAGTGGCGACGAAGACAAGGTCAGGGGCACACGTGCCTGGTACTGCGCGACGCGGGAGGAAGAGGCGGAGTTGACTCTGCTGCAGGTATGGCAGCAGAGCGATGAGAAGGAGGGGAGGAGGTCACCGGAGCTTGCGGGTCACTTGGCCAGAGATGGGAGAGAGGGAAAGTTGGGGGAATCTCCGTCAAAATCAAGCTTAGGATCTACGGCCGAGTCAAGGGACCCTTTTATAAGTGTTGGCTGAACCTTCTAGCACGTGGAGATCGCGCAATCAACTCTGCCGGCTCGCCGAAGATGGAAAGAGGGTGGATACCCAAATATCTCGTGCATTCGCACGAGAGATTGTAATTGGCTTTAGAAGGGAATTCCTCAGAGAATCTCCCTTCCATTTCTGGGAGGGAATCTCTGAGGGATTAGAGAGGAATCCCTCTCTAAACCTCGTCGGAGATCGATTCTGCCCTAACAATGGTGGTAGGACCAGATTGCAAAGGTAGCGAGGAACTTAGGGGGCTCTCTGCAAAGATATTCAAAAGATAGGGACCAAATTATGATTTGGGTGTACTAAATTGTAAAGTAGGTCAAGATGACCTCCCCTCAGGTCTAAATTTTGGTATAAACCTAATTTAGACATAAGGAATCCAATGGTGAAGTTGGATTTTAGGTTTGACCACGTTTCACTGGATATTTTGCGTAAAAACCCAAATTAGGTCAATTAATTTGCTCGGACCCTAATCTAGGTCAAACTGGGTTCCAAAGGCCAAATTGAGTGTTATAAACCCTAAAGGATATTTTTCCATGATTTTTAGAGGGTTTACTTGATTTTTATCCTGATCGAAACCTTGTTAATTTAAGTGGGTCAGTTTTAGGGTTACCAAATGTCATTTAATTCCTAGATCGCACATAAACCCATTTCTGATTGACTCAACCCACTTTTTATCTCATTTAGATCATTTGACCTATGTTTTGCCTCTGAGAAATCTTATTTATGTACTGCAATGGTAAAATTACAGTTTTACCCTTTAATTCATGTTTTCTTCTCAGAGCACTTATTCCTTTATTTAAGCCCTCTTCTAGGTTATGTAGGAGCTTTTATCTTCTTTGTTGGGTCAAAATGAGCTAGTTATGGCTCATGATGAGGTTCTCATCATACCCCCATGCCTAGCTTTTGCTAGTCCCTTAGCAAAATTTCAAAGTTTTAACTTCCATTCTAGACCCTGAGTGTCTGTCAACCATCATGATAAGTGCTTCTCCTTTTCTTTTGTGATTAGGTAGGAATGCCGACAAGAGGCCTAGAGGTACTCAAGTACCAACCAAAAGCCGGACCTGTTCCGCTTTAGCCTCAGTCCTCCGCAAAGGTTTCTACGGCCCACAGAAAATAACCTAGGGTTTGTTGGACCCCGCGGTTAAAGCACCTGTGCTTGAGACAATTTTAGGCTAGGTTTAGTTTTGCAGTGCATTTTTTTTGTAAGAGAGATAGAAGAATTTGTTTGGAGAGCTTTTTCTCTCCCTTTTCTTTTTATTTCTAGCTTCAGATTAGCTTCTCAACACGGTCTGTATCGGATTCCTCGTTCCCATCATCAATCCTCAAGGGTCCCTGGCTTTCGAGATTTCGGGATAATCCCGCCCATGGCAACCCCTAGAACCCTGGCTTTCGAGATTTTGAGATAATCCCGCCCATGGTGTTCCGTGGTCGAATTCAGACCCTGGCGATCGACATTTCGGGATAATGCCAGCCATGGTATCTGAACCAGCAGAGTGCTTACATGCCCCCAGTAGGATATTTAAATATCCTAAGAGACAAGCACTGAGGAGACGATATGTTGTTACGCATCTTCGAGGGGAATTTCCTGCCTCTCCACACTAGGAACTCGTCCAAATCAACTTGTGTTGATTGGCCGCTCCTAATCTAGGTGACTTTTTCATAACATTAAACGCTATTCACGTGATTTGGATGTTTATGCGCACTGAACCAGACTGTGTGTGAATGTGGGGTGCTTAGGTTACCGAATCTCGCAAATCAGAAGTCAGTTAACGAGGCCGAATACTTCCTAAGCCTTAGACCTAATACTTAAGCGTTGCATTTTCCTCAACCTCTTGAGGATTATCCAGAATTTAATGGATACGTGAATTTTTAAGCTAAAGATTCTAGCCCAAAAGGCCTAAGACCAGCATTCCCACTAATCTCTTGTTGTATCTTCGTAGCACTTTTCGTTCCTTTTTCTTTATTCGGTCTAGAACTTCAGTTAACCCTTTAATCTTTTACGAATGACTATTTCTTTTTATTTTCATTTTGTGCTCCTTTGTGTCATTTTTCTCCTCTCATTTGTATGACCCTGAATTGTTCCTCTCCTCTATCAAGTCTCTTTTTTTTTTTTTTAATGAAACCCTTTCTTGATATGAATTTCCTGACATTTTGAACTTTCATACCCCCCCATGCCTAAGATTTGCAATGTCCCCATTGTAAATTAGGTGGGTTTGATTTCAGCTTAGTTCATGCATTAGGACAGGTGTGTGGTGAGTGAATGGGTCGAAGTGACTTGTTGCGAATGATTTCTAATCTCGGGTAGGGATACCTAAGGTGAAGTCGGCTGTTCTAATGGATGAACCCTAAAGTGCAATATGAATTCCGCATAGAGATGTCAGAAAAGGTTTCGGGTTTTTCAAAGAATGACGGGTTGCCTCCCGTTAAGCGCTGAGTTTTACGCCATGGGTTGGGTGCAATGAGCTCAAGAGGAATGGAGGGTAAAGGATGACTCAGCCAAATCTATGTTGGTCATGTCAATGAATGGCTTGAGTCTCTGACCGTTCACGACAAAGGGTTTAGAATCGTGGTTGAGTGGGCTGATTTCAATGGCTCCATTTCTGAAGATTTGTCTGACTAGGTAGGGTCCAACCCACTTGGATCTTAGCTTCCCTGGGAATAATTTGAGTCGGGCATCAAAGAGTAAAACCTTTTGACCAGGATGAAAGACCTTTCTAGAAATGTGTTTGTCGTGAAAAGCTTTAACCCGTTCTTTGTAAATTCGCGAGTTCTCATACGTGTCGTGGCGTAATTCATCGATCTCGCTCATTTGAAGTCTTCTGTGCGTTCCAGCCTTAGAAAGGTCAAGATTACAGGTCCGTACTACCCAATAGGCTTTATGCTCCAACTCGACGGGAGGTGACATGCCTTCCCGTACACTAGTCTGAAGGGAGACATTCCTAGTTGGGTCTTGTGGGAGGTCTTATAGGCCCACAATGCTTCCGGAAGTTGAGAAGACCAATCCTTTCTATCAGGTTGAACAGTAACCTGAAGGATCTTCTTAATCTCTCGGTTAGATATCCCAGCTAAACCATTAGTTTGGGGGTGGTAAGGAGTAGAGATTCGGTGTGACACCCCGTATTTGGTCATCAGTGACCTGAACTGAGCATTTGTAAAATGGGTCCCTCTGTCGGAAATTATAGCACGTGGAATCCCGAACCTTGAGAAAATGCTTTGATGAAGGAATTTTATAACGACTTTATGATTGTTGGTTCGGGTCGGAATGGCTTCTATCCACCTGGAAACATAGTCAACTGCGAGTAAGATGTATTCAAAGCCATCCGAGATTGGGAAGGGTCCCATGAAATCAATCCCCCAAATATAAAAAATTTCGCATACCAAGATCGACTGTAGAGGCATCATGTCTCGATGGCTCATGTTGCCCAGAGTCCGGCAACGGGAACATGCCTTACAGTGATCGTATGCATCCTTGAAAATTGTGGGCCAGTAAAAGCCGCACTAGAGGACTTTCGATGTGGTTTTATGTCCTGAAAAATGTCCACCACATGCCTGGTCATGGCAGAATGAGAGTATGTCTTTGATTTCCACTTCCGCGACGCACCGTCGAATTATCTGATCAGCACCAATGCAGAATAGATACGGGTCTTCCCATAGGTAATACTTGGCATCGGAATGCAATTTTTCCTTTTTGGCCTTCGACCAATCGGGCGGAATCTGATTTGATGCCAGGTAATTAACTATATCATCGAACCATGGAAGACTTGTACTGATAGTCAGGAGGTGCTCATCAGGAAAATGTTCTGTAATAGGTCCGGAAGGGCTGATTATTTCAGAAGGAAGGTGGGACAAGTGATCAGCTACCACATTCTGCTTTCCCGCCTTGTCGCGAATCTCGAGGTCAAATTCTTGCAACAGCAAGATCCATCGGATTAATCGAGGTTTTACGTCCTTCTTTGCAAGGAGATGCCTCACAGCTGTGTGATCCGAGTATATGATAACACGGGAACCTAGAAGGTATGATCTGAATTTTTCCAGGGCAAATACTACGACCAGCAGCTCTTTCTCAGTAACCGTATAGTTACACTGAGCCTCATCCAGTGTTTTGCTGGTGTAGTAAATGACCACAGGTTTCCCATCAATTTTCTGCCCCAGAACCGCTCCTACAGCGAAGTCAGATGCATCGCACATGATCTCAAAGGGTTGAGACCAATCAGGGGACTGTAGGATCAGGGCTTGGGTGACTCGGTCACGTAGGATCTCAAATGCTTGAGTGCATTCCTTGGAAATTTCGAAAGGCACATCCTTGGAGAGAAGATTTGTCAGGGGCCGCGCGATTTTGGAGAAATCAGGGATAAATCGACGGTAAAAATCGACATGCCCCAAAAAAGATCGGATGTCCTTAATCGAGCTAGGCATAGGGAGCTTGGAAATCAGGTTAACCTTAGCTCGATCCACTTGGATGCCTTTCTCCGAGATTAAATGTCCCAGGACAATTCCCTCAGGCACCATGAAATGGCTCTTTTCCCAGGAAAGAACCAAATTCACCTCAATGCACCGCCTGAGTATTTGGACCAAGTGTTGGAGGCAATTGTCAAATGATTCTCAAAAATTGAAAAGTCATCCATGAAGACTTAAAGATAATCACCTACCATATCTAAGAATATGGCAAGCATGCACCGCTGAAAAGTTGCAGGTGCATTGCAGAGATCGAATGGCATCCTTCGAAATGCGTACGTCCCGAAGGGGCAGGTGAATGTTGTCTTTTCATTGTCCTCTGGATGGATTGCCACCTGATTATAACCGGAGTACCCGTCAAGAAAGCAGAAGAACCTATTTCCCGCTAGTTTTTCGAGGATCTGATCAATAAACGGTAGTGGGAAATGATCCTTCTTCGTGGAGGAATTGAGTCTTCTGTAATCAATGCAGACTCTCCATGAGTTAGCTATTTGGGTTGGAATGACTTCTCCGGTTTCAGTCGTGGTAATGGTAAGTCCTGCCTTTTTAGGCACCACTTGTATTGGACTCACCCAACGACTGTCGGAGATCGGGTAGATGATCCCTGCATCTAACCACTTTATGATCTCCTTTTTCACGACCTCTTGTAGATTAGGGTTTAGGCATCTTTGCATTTCTCTTGAAGGTCATGCACCTTCTTCTGTGTAGATTCGATGTGTGCAGCATGAAGGGCTTATACCAGTCAAATCATCGAGAGTCCATCTAATGGCTCTACGATGTTGCTAGAGAACAGAAATCAAATGGAGTTCCTGGTCAGGTGTGAGTCGAGAGTTGATAATCACAGGAAACGTCTGATTTGAATCCAAAAAGACATACTTCAGATGTTCGGGAAGGGGCTTGAGTTCCATGACAGGATTTTCAGCAGCAGCGGGCGATTCGGGGTTTGTATCAGGAGCAATGGTAGGAGTCATAGGTGTGTCTAGATCACGTTTGCACTTCTCTGTTAGCGGGTTTTGATTCTCAAGTGGTTGATCAGGGATAATCAGGTTGTCTTCTATATGCAATTCAACAACCACGGCTCTGACATCACATATTTCCTCTATAACCCCACAACTAATCCCTTGTTGGGCCTTAAAAATGTCAATCTTCAGGTTTTGGTTCCCAAATTTTAATTCTATCTAGCCCTCTTCGCAGTTTATGTTGGCCCTAGCAGTGGCCAAAAAGGGTCTCCCTAATATGATTGGTGTGTCCCTTGGGTTCTTAGGTGCATCCATGTCTAGTACTATGAAGTCCACCGGGAAATAGAAATCTCTTACCTTAACAATGACATCCTCGAGTATTCCTCTAGGTGACTTGATGGATCGATCGGCTAACTGCAATGTCACCTCAGTGGGTTTAAGTTCAGATTCTTCAAGGTGGTCAAGGAGGGATGTAGGTATTAAATTTATAGAGGCACCTAGGTCTAGTACGGCTCTATCAAATTGGGTTTCACCAATTTTACAGGAAATCAAGGGAGTTCCTGGGTCTTTATCCTTGGGTGGGAGTTTGCTCAAGATGACAGAGCTGGCTTGCTCTAACAGTACGATTGGATTCCCATCCTTGGTTCACGGCTTACATTTAGGGGTACATATGTCTTTCAAGAATCTTGCGTAAGTCGGTATGTGGCAAATTGCAGCCATCAATGGGATGTTTATCTGGACCTGCTCAAAGAGCTTGATCAGATCCTCCTCGGGAGCCACAGGTTTGGTTATTCTTTTTCCTTTGGTCAAGGCCTCAGGAAATGGGATCCTAGTTGGTTCCTCTAGGATAGGTCCAGGTTCTTGATCTGGGACAGTGGTATCTTGGATAACTATCCTAGGGTCTTGGCTATTATCAGGCTTGGAGTGGTTTGGATAATGTGGGTCTTGGGTTGTTTTACCACTACGTGTTGTTACAGAGTTCAATCCGGCCTGATTTGGGTTAGGTAGGAGGGGTGGCTGCTGCTGAAATCCCGCATACGCTGTTGAAGCTTCCATCCCGTCTGGCGATGGAGCAGTAGGGGCCTGATAAATCACATGTGTTTGGCCTGAATTTGGATTCATAACGCGCTTCTGGGTTAGCACGTTATTTGGGTTGGGAAGAGGTTGCAAGGGAAGGGTACCAGGTTGGCGGGAATTTGCCATCTGGGCCAGTTGGTTGCGAACCTCTGTGATCTCGTCCTTGTGCTATTTTTGCATTTCCGCATTCGTCTTTTGAATGTCAGCCAGTGCTTGAAGGATAAGAGTCATTTGATCCTGGTTTTGCCTGGATTGGTAGGTGGGATTGGGCCGAGGCTGAGGCGGTTGATATGGACGAGAGGCTTGTGGATGGGGTTGATATGGTGATCTTTGAGAATTTCCTGCCCACTGAAAGTTAGGATGATTTCGCCATCCAGGGTTGTAGGTATTGGAGAATGGGTCATTCTGAATGGCGTTGAGGTCCTCGCAGCTCTGAGGAACCTCGGGAAAGTCAGAATACGAGGGTTCAAAGGTCCCCCAACTTGACTAGAATGGATCGAAGGTTACTCCGATCTGAGAGGTAGACGGGGGTGGATACGAGTCCATCCCCTTAGCAGATTGGTGATAGATGTTTTGCACAGTTTCCCTTGCCAGAGGAGGTCGTGCAAAAGAGTTTTGCGCAGAGGTGGCTTGCTGCAAATGCCGAGTTAGCTCGTGCACCTTCTTTTCTATGATAGAAACCTTGTCCAACCGACTAGCCATCAGTTCCAAGTCGACAGAATTGGATAGGTCCTGCATCTCATGTGTCCCTCTCAGATTCGTCGATGCGCGGGCATTCGTCCTGTCGAATAAGCCCATGGAGTCATTATTTATGGAGTTCTCGCACATGTTTTCGAGAATCTCCCACACCGTGTCCTCGTGTTGACCCATGATGTTTCCTCCGCATGTTGCATTGACGAATAAACGAATGTCTTCACGGAGTCCCTGGTAAAAAGACTGGACTTGTTCCCACTTAGGAACTCCGTGATGGGGGAACTTTCGCATGAGTTCTAGGAATCGATCCCAAGCTTCGTGAAGAGGTTCTCCTGGTTGTTGAGTGAAATGAGTCATCTGGTGGCGCAAGGCATTCGTCCGGCCAACGGGGAAGAATTTTTTCAAAAATTTGAACTGCAGTTCCTCCCATGTGTTGATCGGACGGGTCTGAGTCTGATACCAGTGTGCGGCCTTGTCCATGAGGGAGAACGAAAACATTTTCATGAGTAGGATATCCCGGTTTTGTACATCTGACCCGAAGGTCTGGGCCAGATGCTTGAGTTGTTTAATGTGTTGGAATGGATCCTCAGAGTTAAGCCCATGGAACTTTGGTATGGCATGAATCATATTGGGCTTCAGCTCAGAATCAGGTCCTCCAATCGAGATTCGTACTCGAGGTTCGATCGCCACCGCAGCGGGATTATAGTGATCTTGCATCATAGGTCGCTGCGGTGGGTTTACAAAGTTCTGAAAGAGATCATTAAGGCATTGAAGTTGGTGTTCAAGGTTGTTCTCCTCTTCAATGGGTTGTGCCATGATGGAAGAAGAAGGAGAACTAGGGTCTGAATCAGATGAAAGATTTATATAGTGGGGTTGCTACACAAACAAGGGCGTCGAGGCTTAGCCTCGACGAGAATGAATTTCTAAAGGAGGTCTTAAGGGTGGCCTTAAGGACCTCCTACCGAACATGCACTGAAGGATGTGATGAGATTCAGAAGGTGCTGGACCCAATCAAGACACCCAAAAATGGTTGGGTGACTATAGAGTTGTGGGGCGGATGGACCCCTTAGTCAGAAAGGTCGTCCACTTAAGAAATACCTGGGCAGCCAGAGAGGGAGAGTCCCGCAAAGACCCCTACATGGTAGAGCATTCCCACGAGTTACAGGGTTTCCCCCACCCGACCTCTCTTGTCACTACGGTTCCAGGTAGACCAGAATGGGGACCTTGACCTCTTAAGTCTACTTTTTTTACTTTAAGATCAAGGTGCTTAATGTTCCACTTGAACTTTTAGGTATTTTCAGTGAAAAAGTGACCTAATTTTAAGGTTGGTTGACCCAAGGGATCAACTTCACCTCTTGTTCCTTTGAGAGTTTTTAGGTCCTTTTCTTTTATGGTTCAAATGGATTAAAAACCTGATTTGCTTAGGGTTCTTCTTGTGTAGATCTTTTCAAACACGGTTTAGGCACACCTCTTTTTGGACAATTTGTTTCCTTGTTTAAGAGAAGATGTGTCTCTAAAGACCCTAGCTTTGTAATCCTTAAATTGGCTCTAGTGGGTCCAATTTAGTTGCCTCAGAAATTAGCACCTAGGGCTCAATCAAGAAAGTTTTAGCCCTAGTTGCCTTAGTTGGATGAACAGACAAAAAATGTGTTGAAATGAAAATCAGGCAACTTGATGAGTTACTAAATATGAAACAGGTAGCCCTAAGTTGATTTTTCTTTTTTTCCTTTTTAGATTCTGAGAGGGTTAAGAGAGAGGGTTTATGGAAATTACCTGTTCTTTGGAGTGTCTGTTGTGCAGCAGCTCTTCTTTCCTTTTTTCTTTGCTTTCCTTGCTTTGAACACAACAAAAGAGAGGAGTTAGGGCAAATATTGGATCAAAAAGTTGTAATCAAAAGCTTTAAAAGTGCCCGTTGCTCCCCGGCAACGGCGCCAAAATGTTCGTATGCTTTTGTGCGGGTTTAAAGATAATATCATGTTGTAGTATAACCGACAAAACGTTCAAACAAATATAGAGAATTTTATTACTCGAAAAACTAGAGTCTCCGAGGTCGAACACAGGGAGCAATCTCAGTACTTACAAACCAAAGAATACAACTTTTAAATGAAAGTAATTGATTAAAAGAGAGAGAGTTATATAAAAAGAATTTCTAAAAGAAAACAGAATTGGACGTCTGATTTCTATATCAGATGTCTTAAATGTAATCTTCTTTCTCTCTTCTGCCTTCTTCTTCTTTGTCTTCCCTATTTCATTTCTTGCGAAGGCTTCTACTTCTTGCCTTTGTTCCTCTCCTGTCCTCCTTTTCTTTTTGGCTTTTCTGCAGTCCTTCCTTCTCTCAGATCTCTGCCTTGCTCAGCTTCCTTTCTTCAGAGTTCCTTCTTCTTCTGCTCTTGTTCCTTCTTTGTGCTTTCCTTTGAAGTTTTCTCCTTCCTTGTCTTCTCTGCAAGGGCTTCTCCTTCTTTCTATGCTACACTCAGCCTCTTCTTCCTTCTTTTCTTCCCTTGCTGCAGCGGCCAAGTGTTCGCTTCTTCCTCTGCTCCTTCTTTCTTGTGCAAATCATAACCAATGCAAAACCTACCCCCGTCCCTCTACCCAAACGTCTCTCTCTTTCTCTGCAATTCGCTCAAGGACGCTCTCCCAGAGCCACACGGGTAATCGGGTAGGATTCGCACCCGAGACCAGGCGCACCTGCAGGTGGGTGATGCGCGAGAGTGCGTAGGTTAGGGTCGGGTCGGATCCCGCCAGATTCTGTAGGTGAAACCGCGGACGAGGCAGGCATGGGTCAGGTGAGGGACCTCACCCCTGTGCTTTCGGAGGCGGTAAGTATAAAACACAAAAACAATTTAAACCATACCTGCGCATTGCGTTTCGCCGATGTGGGACTATCTGGCCTGCCCCAATTTCGCGCGTGCCAGCAGAGGAGTCCTCGTGCAATTGCCAAGGATGGGAGTTTCGCAGCGCGCCTTGCAGGCCCTGATCGCTTCGCAACACCCGCGCGAGCCTTCTGAGCCTGGAGCCTGGAGCTGCTGCGCCTGGAGCTGCTGCACCTGGAGCTGCTTCGACCGTCAATGGCTGCAGGAGCTGAAGCCTGTCAAACACGAGCATGGCCTATTGGCCTAATCAGACTAGCTGGGCACCTTCGCCGTGGCATGGCGAAGATGGTGCACGGTGCTGCAGGCCGCAGGATGGCCTAGGCGTGCGTGCCTAGGTCAACCTGTGGCAGGAAGTGTGGGGTTGTTCGGGGGACTGTGGTGGAGGTGTAGAAGGATGATGGATGGGTGGAAGTTGCTCCTGGTGGTGAGGCGGAGCATACGAGAGGGTTGGTGAGCTGTGTGGAGGGGCGGAGTGGTGGGAGTAGCTCGCCGGAGGTCGGTCGGAGGCTAGGAAGGTGGTGGTGGTTAGGTACTATCGGGGGGGAAATTAACTAAAATAATAGGGGGAAAAGAGAGAGGGGAAGATGGAGAAGGTATCTGGAGTGGTTTGGAAGGAAGGGAGGCAGCGGAGTGGACGACGCGTAACTGCCGTCGTCGGGGAAGAAGCACCCTGAGGGAGGGAGCAGTGACGAAGATGAGGTCAGGGGCACGCGCACCTGGTACTGGGCGACGCGGGAGGAAGAGGCAGAGTTGACTCTACTGCAGGTATGGCAGCAGAGCGACGAGGAGGGGAGGAGGTCGCCGGAGCTTGCAGGTCTCTTGGCCGGAGATGGGAGAGAGGGAAAGTTGAGGGAATCTCCGTCAAAATCAAGCTTAGGATCTGCGGCCGGGTCAGGGGACCCTTTTATAAGTGTTGGCTGAACCTTCTAGCACGTGGAGATCACATAATCAACTCTTTCGGCTAGCCGGAGATGGAAAGAGGGTGGATAGCCAAATGTCTCGTGCGTTCACACGAGAGATTGGGTTCACACCAGAGATTGTAATTAGCTTTAGAAGGGAATTCCTCAGAGAATCTTCCTTCCATTTCTGAGAGAGAATCTCTGAGGGATTAGAGAGGAATCCCTCTCTAAACCTCGTTGGAGATCGGTTCTACCCTAACAATGGCGGCAGGACCTCATTGCAAAGGTGGCGAGGAACTTAGGGGCTCTCTGCAAAGATATTCAAAAGATAGGGACCAAATTATGATTTGGGTGTACTAAATTGCAAAGTAGGTCAAGATGACCTCCCCTTAGGTCCAAATTTTGGTATAAACCTAATTTGGACATAAGGAATCCAATGGTGAAGTTTGATTTTAGGTTTGACCACGTTTGACTGGATATTTTGCGTAAAAACCCAAATTAGGTCAATTAATGTGCTCGGACCCTAATCTAGGTCAAACTGGGTTCCAAAGTCCAAATTGAGTGTTCTAAACCCTAGAGGATATTTTTCCATGATTTTTAGAGGGTTTACTTGATTTTTATCTTGATCGGAACCTTGTTAATTTAAGTGGGTCTGTTTTAGGGTTACCAAATGTCATTTAATTCCTAGATCACACATAAACCCATTTCTGATTGACTCAACCCACTTTTTATCTCATTTAGACCATTTGACCTATGTTTTGCCTCTGAGAAATCCCGTTTATGTAATGCAATGGTAAAATTGCAGTTTTACCCTTTAATTCATGTTTTCTTCTCAGAGCACTTATTCCTTTATTTAGGCCCTCTTCTAGGTTATGTAGGAGCTTTTATCTTCTTTATTGGGTCAAAATGAGCTAGTTATGGCTCATGATGAGGTTCTCATCAATACATAAATCACATATATCAACTACGATGCAGAATACGATGCGTATGCATGCAGAATGTTCATGTTAAGCTAAGTTCTAGCTTAATTCAGGCAAGTTAGGGCCTATGATTGTTGTGCAATCAAATGCTCAATCTTAATCCTAATTTCAAAATTTCCTCAAAATGTTTTCAACATATTTATTTTTTTGGGTATGCATGTAGGAAAATGACAAAAGAAAAATGCATATTTTTAGGTTTTGAAACTCCTAAATCAATTATCAAAATTTAAAAGCACCCCCCATGCTTATGATATGCAATGTCCTCATGCATTAGGAGGGAAAAGGGATCGCCTTAGTGAAAGGCAGTCGGGTTGAAGATAGTCAAAACCTAGTAAAAGAAATTGAAAAAGAAAGCAGGAAAATGATGAGTTACCTCCCATCCAGTGCTATCTTTTATGCCATTTAGCCGAATGTGAAGGTATGCATGGAAGACGAATGATCATGTAAGTAGTTGGACACTTGGATGCCTGCATAAAAAGGGTCTTCTTCTTGATCCCTAGAAAGTTGAGTGGTAAAAATATGGGGATCAAAATTTGATGGAAAATGGTAGGTGTGACCTGAGTCTAGCCATGGTTTTAATTCAGGATGAATGCCATGTGAGTCTGGTGGTAGGTCCAGTTGAAAGGGGGTGGGAGAGGAGTGATGAAGGGTAGGTGTGGTTAGTGTGTAAGTGTGAGTTGAGATAAAAGTGGGTGGGTCAGGGGAATAATTAGGGGGATCATCAGGAATAGATTTTTGTGGAAGACAAGTCTTCTAGTCATAGATTTCATCGACCAATGATTTTGAGTCAGATTCCTCAAAAAAATTGTTGTCGGGAAGTGTATCTACCAACATTGTCTCCTCCACCAAATTTGATATTTAGTATCTGAGTCCACGAAAATGTTATCACCATGGAATCTTTTGGAGGATTTAAAAATATCAAGGGTGATAGTTTCGCCTGCGTAGGTGATATCCATTTTGCTTGTATGGAAATTTATATTTGCCTTTGCAGTGGCCAAAATGGGTCGTCCAAGAATTACTAGGGCATTCATTAAAGATTCAGGTACCTTAATGTCAAGGACCAGAAAGTTTGTGGGGAAGACACAATTTTGGACATTGACCAAGACATCCTTGATAATCCCACAAGGTTTGATTGTAGATCAGTCAGCTAATTGAAGGGTAACCGTAATAGGTTTTAATTCTCCGATATGAAATTCTTCAAATAAAATCGTGGGAATGATATTAACTGAGGCACCAAGATCAATAAGGGCACGATTGAAAGTAGTGCCATCAATAATCAATTAAATTAAAGGTGCACCCAGATCTTTCATCTTAGGAGGCAGCTTGCTCTGTATGACAGAGCTTATTGTCTCCGAAAGATGCACCTATCTTAGATTTTTAGCCTACCTTTTTGGAGTACAGATCTCCTTCAAAAATTTGGCATAGACAGGTATATATTTGATTGCATCTAGGATAGGGATATTGATTTGAATTTGCCTAAATAAATCCATGAGTTCTTCAGTTGTGGGCTCAGATTTCTTTTTTTGATTAGTGGTGAGGTGTAGAGCTTGTGGAAAATGATAGGAGTCATGTCCTGAGATTTTTGTGTTTCTTTTTCTTCCCGATGGGGGAGTTGGGAGTCAATTTGCATAGGAATTGGGGTTTCACCAGGTTATTGTGAAGGCCCGGGGTTAGTGGTGGTTTTCCCACTCCTCAAACTAACCGCATGTGCAGTCGGATTATTATTTGGAAGAGGTGGGGGGGCCTATTTTTGTGAAAACCTGGGAGGTTTCTGAGGTGATGGATTAGTAGGAGGCTAATTATGGTAATTTTGATTTCTACCTGGATACTGGTTCCTTTGATGATTAGGATTGGGTATGGGTTGGGAGGGCAAATGTCCTGCAGGTCTTGGAGTAACCCCAATCTAATTATTCAGATTTGTGACAGCATGGGTGGTCAGACTCATTTCGTGTGTTAGAAATCAGGGTTACAAGTAACCCATCATCATAGTTGCAAAACACGTCGATCAGATAAAATTTATACGAAAACTCCAAGGGAGTCCCAAGTCGAACACAGGGAGGCGACGTTTACTTTAAGTAAAAACCATGCTTCATTTTGTTTCTTTTGGTATTTTAGGGTTTTGTTATTTTCTTATATTTTTGTAAGAAGAAAACAAGCAAGCGCATCACAAGATAGAGATGTGGAACAAAACTGATATATATTACTTCCAATGTCAATTGCAATAAACTATGAAAGCATAAAAAGAGAGGGGGTGAGTGGAAATCTCCTGAATTGGATATTCGGTGAGATGATGGTGCTTGGCAGAAGCTCGGATGAAGGAGGTGAAGAGCGAGATGACGGAGGTGAGATGCAGGAGGACGTCAGGTTGAGGAAAGCTTCGGTGTGGCTCCGAAATTGAGGTGAGAAGATGGAGATGATCTGCTACCGGAATGGAGGTGGAAGGATGGCTCCAAGGAGACCTATGAAGGGGGAAGGGAAGTTGGAGGAGTATTTGGTGGGGCAAAGGTTCGCTACACTAATAGGTGCCTTGGGAGCTTGAGAACAAGCTCTAATGGAGCGTTGGTAGGCTTGTTAGAGCTTGGGAGTAGGTGGGAGTAGAGTAGGTAAAGATGGCTTGGAAGGGAAGGGGTGTAAGACTTTTATAGTGGAGGAGAAGAGGCAAAAGGTAGGTACGAGACCATTAGTGACATCCAGACCGTCGTTGGAAATGTCGCTGTAAACAACTCATGCCTGCTGGCACCCACAGCTGGCTTTGCTAGCATGCGATGAATTAGCGGCAGCTGTAAGTGTTGTTGTAAGTCCAGCTCATGCGTCACTGTAGGTCCAGCCCATGCATAGCTAGCACTACTCTCCCTCGCCTTTATTGTGCGCACACGCACCCACGCGCTGGCGCTACGCTGTGCACATGCATGCCTACGCATGTGCGGTGGCACGTGCGTACGGTAGGCGACCTAGGCTATGCCACGTGGCATAGTCTGGGCCATCCATCTTCTTCTTGTAGGGGCTGCTACAGAGGTCGGATTGAGTTCATTTTCATGCCATTAGGCTGCGATTGTCGACCTGAATCCATCCACGTGGTTAGATTTGTCATTTAAAGCTCTGTATTATGTCTCCTAGTCCCTTGGCCGTTGATCTTCCTTGGACTGCATATGGTGCTACGAGACTCCGATCGAGGCAATTTCAGAGACGTTGGACTTCGATCGTCATCTTGATCAGATCCATATGGTCTGATCGTCAATCCGAGGCTTCAAAATAAATATCCTTCTCTCCTAACCACAAAAAGGATGGAATTAACCTAAATTATATACAACTGCTTTAAATGCAGAATGATGCATGCTATGCAATATTTATAACATGAAATGCAAATCTAAGCTTTGGAACATGCATGAATAGGCATTTTACACTCAATAAATGTGTTTACATCAACGGGTTGCTTCCATCACCTTACTCTACATTTCTTGCAGGGTTTTCATCATCTGGGCATTGATGTCCTGTTGAGATGGCCCAGGATGAAAAGTCAGATTCGACCCATACCCGCTAAATTGATTTGAGGTTTGGGGAGGAACCGGGTTATTCCAGGAGTGGTTCGGGTAATTCTTCCAGTTGGAAGAATTTCTAAATTGCTCCTAGAGAGTAAAAATATTTTCAGTGGGGTTAGGGTTTGGATAATTGTAATTCCCTAATGAATCATAGAAATCCTCGGGATATTGATGATAATTAGCAGGGGTGGTGTTTAGATTCTGCAAATTTTCTCTTTGTGGAATGTTAGGTTGGGTTAAATGTGGAATTTGTGGAGCTTGGATTGGTATAGCAAGTTTTTCCTCAATTTTTTTCTAGTTTATTTGCATCTGGTTGAGTTTTTGGGCGATCATTTGAAGGTTGTCTTGGGCGACAGAAATAGATTGACTGCCTATTTCATGAACACCAAACTACGGGTTTGAAGTTCTACCAAAGGTGTTCATGGAAGCTTGATTAAATGAGTTTTCACTCATCTCTTCAAAAAGGTCAGAGACACTTTCAGCAACCTTATTTAAGAAGTTGCTGCCACACGAGGCGTTGACAAAACATTAAATTTGATCTTCTAATCCATGATAGAAGATCTGCACGAGCTACCATAAGGGAATCTTGTGGTGCGGGCAACTTCTTAGGTGATCTTGAAATCTATCCTAAGAATCATGAAAAGTCTCTCCAGATTTTTGTTGAAAGGTCAAAATAGATCTTCGCATGGAATTAGTAGGACCTATGGGAAAAAATTTATTAAGGAAGGAACTTTTGAGCTGAGGCCATGTGGTGATAGGTCGGCCAATGGTTCTGAACCAATAAGCGGCCTTATCTCTAAGAGATAATGGGAATAGCTGCATCAGCTAAAGGTCTTCCTGCACATTGCGAGAATGAGTTGTTTGTGCAAGAAGAGTCAATTCTTCAAGATAGCTGAATGGGCCATCCCTAGGAAGGCCATGGAAATGCTTATAAGATTGAGAATAGCCAGTTTGATCTCGAAGTCCCCTTCAGGTATGACCACCCCCGGCCTTTCCTCATAATAGGAAGGATCATAAAAATACTTTAGAGGAACGACAAGTTGCTGACGGGGTGTGGGTTTGGCCTTTGGTTGGCTAGGTTTGTGATATTCCTAGTCAACAGTTGTTGATTGGCTTGAAGTTGAGCAATCTACTCAGCCATCAAGGAGAAGAGATTTGGCAGGGGGCTTATTGTTGAGATTGAGTCACATCATCATTAGGAAGCTCCAAGTGTAGGAAGTCAAAGGTAGGGGCGTTGTTTTGGGTGGAAGGGTCTGAATTGGGATTAAAGGTGAGATTATAGGTGGAAGCGGATGGGTTAGTGGACCTATTTTATTGATTTTCCATTTTTTCTAGAAGAAGAAGATGAAAAAAGTGGTCTTTTGGCGTGGGGGGCAAAATCAAATGGTCTCTCCAAGTGCAGAGTTTGGGACCATCGCCCATGCATAAAATGGAAGAACGGGAGGAGAGGAGAAGAGAGAGAGATGAGAGAAAGTGTGCAATTCAAACAAACAAGCCTAGTCTTGTCTTAAGGTTGACTCCTTAAAACCTAAGACTTGGGAACACAAAAAGTAAGAAATCAACAAGTGAACCCAATTCTAGAAAGAGATCTCGGTTAGACTAAAGAGGTGGCTTGGGCCCAAGCATTTCTTGGAAAAATTACCAGGGGCTTGTACAAACCCGCACCCATTATTTGACTTCCCTCTAAGTCTGTCATCAAGTTGTCTAAAGGAAGTACGAGCGCTTAGTGATCTTTAAATATTGGATATCAAGCCTAATTGAATGAAGTCTTTAAGTGGTCAAATGACTATTTGTTTTAAGTTAGTCTTCCGTGTTTAAATGTGCACAGGAATGTGGAGGGCTTTAATTGGGGTAATGCCCTGTTATTTCAATTTTTTTTAGTATGTGCACGATTGGAAAAGTGATTCCAATAGCAATCAAGTTGACACACAATACTTGAATGTATTTCTGCTTTTAGGATTTGCTTTAAATTAGTGAATTTTAGGATTTTCTTTTTAAGTTTTCAAACGAGTTTGATATTCACAACAAAAAAGAAATCAGGTTGTATTGGTGAGAATAGATTTCTTTTTTAAAAGTGGGTCTCTAGAAATGGAAAGAAAACCCTAATTGAATTAGTCCTTAGGCAGAAATTTACTACCAATGAATCTCTTTTTGGCTTTTTTTTTTAAGTAGTGGTCCAAACAAGGCAAACAAGACCACTACTATATGGAAAATCAAACAAAGATTCTAAA
Organism: Thalassia testudinum; assembly: GCA_037157565.1. Classification (NCBI taxonomy): domain Eukaryota; kingdom Viridiplantae; phylum Streptophyta; class Magnoliopsida; order Alismatales; family Hydrocharitaceae; genus Thalassia; species Thalassia testudinum. The sequence goes on from JAZHRO010000003.1 coordinate 91,480,272, forward strand.
AAAATTTTTTTTGTGATTTTAGAAATTTGTTTGATATTTTTAGAAAAAATTTCTTTATGTTGGTGTCAAAGTCCAGAAATGATACTCATGGGTATTTTAAACTACTCATTATCACCACTAGCCATAGAAAATTTTTGTGATTTTATGTGATGTGCAGAATTTTTTAAAGATTCTAAAAAACTAAATTTCATAAAAATTGGATGAGTATAAAAATTCCTAAAATTCGTGGATTGTAGTAAAATAGGGAGATTAGGGGAGATGACCCCTCTGTAGTCCACAAATTTTTAAAAATTGTATACAAATCCAATTTCTATAAAATTTAGCAAAAATGTTTCTCACTTGATTTGGAATCATTGGGTGAAATTTCTAGATTTTAAAAGGCCAGAGCTGTTGGAAATTGATTTTTGAAGTCCGAACAAAAGTTTGGACCCGAAAATCAGAACACCAACACTTGAAGTAGAGTGGTGTTAAATGATGCAAACAAACAATAAATGGGTTTTAATTGTTACCACTCTGCTTAGTTAAGATGTTTAGGATCTTGAAAGCCAAGCTTAATATTTTTTTTGGTAGTTTTTTTTTATAAGTGTGACAAGTTTAGAATTACTAACCTGGAATTTCGTGGGAAGATAAGGCTCTTCAAGCTCTCAAAATCCCACTTCTTTCCTGTTACACCTGCACACAAGAGAGAAAAAGAGACAAGGGGATGAGATCCACTTAACAAGAAAGAGAAATAATCAAAGCAAAGTCGTGCCTCCCCAACAACGGCTCCAAAGAGTGATGCAAAAAATTGGAGTGATTTGAAATTAGGGTTTTAAAATGTTGTAAGACGTCAAATCGCAATCGCTTTTAAATTTATAACCTAGATAGTGGCAGTATCTAGGGTTGTCCATGGAGGAAACTTTTGCAAAAATAAATCTCTCACTTGAAAATGTGGAAATCACCTTTCTTTTCATAACTTTTGAATTTATAATTTTTACGTTTTTGAATAACAGGGCAATGCGATTTTGATGGCGGGAAAGACTAACACCTAATAGCTAATATCTAAGTGACAAAAATGATTTCTTTCTAAGCTCACACTAGGCACGTGGAGGTCTAGGGTAATTAGAAAGAAATAGTGCGAGTGAACTAGAGATAAAGCAACAATAATTGCGACAAAAGGTAATTAAGAAAAAGGCAACTTTGATTGATGAAAAAGTGTTTTACAAAAACCCTAGTAGAGGAATGCTTTTCCTACAAAAACTAAAGGTACAAAAATGAAAACACTACTTGTCCTGATGATGTTGGTGAAGAAGAGAGGCTCTTTCTCCAACTACGGCTGCTCTTGTTGTTGAAAAGAACTTCTCCTTCTCCTTCTCCTTCTCCTTGATTTGCTTCTTCAAGATGTACCCTTCCTAGCAAGCCCTAGATGGGGCGTGCCCTTGCTCCTCCAAGGGTGGACGTCCACCCTAGAATCTCCTCCAATGCCTAGCCATCCTCCTTGATAAGAACTTGCTCCTCCTCTTGGCGTGGCACAAGGAGAAGAATGGAGGGGAAGAAGGCACCAAGGAGGCAAGGGACAACCTCCTTAATCTTCTTCCTTCCTTCTTCTTCTTGGCTGTGGGTTATAGGTGGGCTTAAGGTAGAATTAACACTAAGGGAGGATGAGTTTTTGGTGTTGGTTAGGAGGGTTTTTATAGAGGTGGAGAAGGGTGGTTGGCATAAGGATTATGTGTAGGGCTAGGATGGGTTTTAGGAGGAAGTTAGTGGTGGTTAGGGGGATCCTAAAGTGTAGGATGGGTGGCATCACCTTAGGGGATGTGATGGCGGTGGTTATGGTGGTGGAGAGGCACCATAGGTTGGTGCCAACCATGGAGAGGTGCCATGGTCTTGGCACCAACTATGGGGGTTTCTAGAAGGGAGAAGGTGGATGGTGGAGATGGCTTGGGAGGTTGGTTGTATGGTGGAGATGAAAGGGGAGGTTGGTGCCAACTTTAATGGTAGTTAAGGTTGGTTTTAGCACCAACATGGTGGTGTCTCTTGGAGGTGGTGGTTGTGTTAAGGGTTGTGTTTGAGTTGGTGGCAAGTAGGGTAGCTTAGGTGGACCTTAGGTGTAGGAAGTTAACTTGCGAAGTGGACTAGTTAGATGGTGAGGTGGAGTTAGGTTGTAGGTGATGGATGGCCATGGGAGCTGAGGTGTAGCTAAGCTAAGCTAGCTAAGGTAGCTTAGCTAGTAGATGAGTAGGGTAGGGAGCAGAAGGAGCCAGGGTTTTGAGTGGAGGAGCTAAAGGAGAGCTGTCTGGAGTTGCATAGGAGCTGGTGGCTGCTGAAGAGAATAGCTAGGAGTTACTTTAGCTGGCTTAGCTTGCTAATTCTTTGCTAGCTACTAAGCCAAGCTAAAGTAAGCTGGCTTCTACTGAAAGATGCTGAGGTAAGCTGGGTCTGATCTTTCCCGAGGAGGACCTAGCTAGTTGAAGTAGCTAAGGTTGCTTAGCTCAACTAGGTTGAGCTAAAGGGAGTCCTCGGGAGCTAGACTTGAGCTGGCTTAAGCAAGGGTGAAGTCATCTTCAGCTGGCTTGAGTAGAGCTGGAGGTAGCTGGACGTAAGCTGAGTTGGATCTAGTCAACTTAGCTGAACTAGCTAGAGCGCCCAGTGAACTGATGGGAGTTGAGATGAGCTAGACTCAATTATGTTGAGCTGGATCTGAGTTGACTTAAGCTAGGGTGAGCTAAGATGTGCTATCTTGAGCTACCATTCAGCTGAAATGAGCTGAATGGAGCTAGGATGAGATTACCTTAGTTCAAGTAAGCTGGTGTCCAATTATGTTGAGCTAGATTAGGCTGAGTCCCAGATAGTTTGAGCTTCTCCTTCACCAGTTGCCTTCTTGAGTGCTAGGGTTCTAGGGATCTGATTATCTGTTCAACCTTAACACTCAAATAAACACATCAAAAAGACAACAAAATGTGTAATGCATGCCTAACCTAATTTATGCCTAATGTAGCCCAGAAACTCATTTGCGGAGTTAAAATCCTAAGAACTAGATATGTTTTAAGGGATAAGAATGATGATAAACTGGCATTTATCAAGAGGGTAAGGAGCGAATAGGAAGGGATGAAGAGGAAGGGAGGGGGTGCATGGCCTATTTATAGGTGAAGAGCTATGTCAAATGATTTGGCACACATCAAAGGCATTCATGTGTTTGCGTGGGACAACGGCAGAGTGCAGCGCACCCACGCCTAGTGCCTACGTAGTGCAGCGCACTCGTAAGCACCACACACAAGTGGCAAACTCTAGGAGAGATGGTAGCTGTTTGATGCTCATCGTACGCTACATATCGCATCCCTCCACGCCCTCAGATCACGCGAAGGCACTCGGGCAAATCTGCAGTGCCACATGGCTTCGTCTCCATCGCGTGATGGAGATCGCATGACCTTGATTGCATGCCTCACATACGCTATGAGTGTGAAGCGGTGCACTAGCACTGGCGTGGCTCCCATCAACGTCGTACGTTCGAGATCGTACAATTGAAATTGATCCCAATCGCATTGAGAGAGGGTTGTGAATGGAGACTTGAACACGCATGCCCTCTTTGAGAATTGTGTGCATAATCACTACATTGTGGGAGCTATTGTGTTGTTGGATGATGATCTCAAGGCCGCAAGCGCTCAAGATCTCAACCGTTGGATGCGAATCCAATGGTCATGATAGCTTAAGCCAAGCCCCTTTAGAAAATAAAGGCACGGATGGAGCTCCTCTCATCTATTGGATCTTCATCCAATAGTTGAGAATCAATGGCATGGATGAGGAGGGAGGTAGCAATGACCCTTAGGCTTCTTTGGGCAACCAGAATGGCACCTCGTGGCACCATTTGGGCCATCCATCTTCTTTCCTTCATAGGTGGCACTACAGATGTTGAATCAAGTCGATTTTCATTTCATTGGGCTGCAATCGACGACTTGAATTCATCCGTATGGTTGGATTCTTCATTTAAGGTCAAGATTTGCATCACCTTGCCTCCTGGTTGTTGATCTTCTTCGGATTGCATATGATACTACAGAGGTTTAATCCAAGCAATTTTGAAGGCATTAGACTCTAATCGCTGCCCTGATTAGATCCGTACAATTGGATCTCCAATTCGAGGCCTAGAAAATGTATCCCATTCTCCCCTAGCCAGAAAAATAAGATAATTAATATATAATTTACAGAATCTAGTCGAAATGTGATATGACGCATATTATGCAATATTTATAATGCTGGATTCTATTGTGAGCCTAGGAACACATGTAAATAAGAAATTTAAGCTAGTTGAATGTGTCTACATCAACTATTTTACCTAGCATCATTGGAGGGTCACAGTAACTCTAAACTGTGCGCAATGGCCCTAGGAACAGTCTCCACGCCTGCCTCATATCCTGCACGTGCATTGGGGGAAAATCCTGGATTCCACACACCAAGAATAGGGTTACAATCACTTAGGTATGTTTCTAATTTTTTACTAAGAAAATAGTGCTCAAAAACTAAATTTAGAAGTGCCAATGTGAAGTACATGTCGAGATGATTCCAATGGTACCTTATTTGTCAAAATTCGATATCAGGAAGGCTTCGAACCAATTGAAAATCTGTGAGGGGGTCTTGAATCAAACTAGACCAGCCGATTCAAGCAGGCCAACCATGCGCCGCTCCACACTCAACACTTGTCAGGCGCTCATTCGCTCCTGTGCCTACCAGCGGATCACCAGAACCCCATGCACCACCGTAGATCTGCAGCACATGTCACGATCCCATCACCCTATAGCATTATGCTTTGTGTGACAGCACGCGCGTGCCTGTCTCAAACACCACACGTTGCAATCGTGTTACTTGCCACTGCCACATCACCTTCTTGACACATGCTGCCATCGCTACCATGACTTTTGCAGTAGGAAGCTTGGAGATTTCAGAATCACAACTAAGTCCCTTAGAATCCTAATTAAGATTTCTAAAGGAAATCCTAAACCCTTTCTTCTCTTTTTCTATTAGGTTTTGAAGGCCCTAGGAACTAATGACGACCCTAAGTCCAAAGAGGCCCTATTTATAGACCCAAATTAGATTTAGGTTTAGGATTATTTGGGCAAATTACCTAATTTACCCTTTAGGTTAGGTTCACCTTACATTTGGATCATTTTTTACCAGTTTTGGTCATAAATTGAGCTACACACCTCAAATTTGTGTGAAACAAGCATCTTTAGATAGCGTACGAGAAGGGGAACCCAACGGTATCATACATGATACCATTTTGATGAGGTTTGATTAGGGTTTGATAGGAAATACGTGTTTTTGAATGTTTTAAGAGGTATTTGTACTTCTACTTAACCCGATGCGTGTCTTTGGGTTTGAAGTGACCCGAATCTCTCTGAGATGACTTGGAATCTAGATCTTAGGATTTTACAAATATAACAACCATAAAAGGAGCTTATCCCTGAAATTGGAGCAAAGGTGTAGGTAGAGAGAAACTGTATCAAGTGCATAACGACCTGAAATAGGAATAACAACCTTAAAGAGAAAAAACCTAAGGAGCTAAGGAGTCACCAGTGGAAAGCTCCGAGTACTTCATTTCTACCTCTGGTTCTCAGGTTTCCTCCTTGTACCTCTAACTCCTCCACAAGGCCTTCACTAGAGTGGTCTTATTCTGCAACCTTTGGATGGTACGATCCAAGATCTGTACCAGTTGCTGCCTCGCAAAACCGCTAAGCGATAAAAATACATTCGTTGTAGTGTGATTTTTCGAGACAGAGATAAAAATAACTTGGACCTTAGTGAGTCCTAAATCGAACAAGGGGAGGCGTAGAATCGTTCTAACCTAAATGCATGAAAACACAAAACGAAATACTAACTATCTTGTTTTATTTTTTTATGAATAAAAAGACGGAGAGAAATCGAAAACCAATTGCAATATATAATGAGAATGGAGGTGAGGAGCTGGAGATGCAAATAAAATAATTTGAAATAAACTTTAAGTTAGAGTTCAAACATTACAATTACTAAAAGGAACTACAATAAAATAGAGAAGAGGGGTGAGTTGGAGCATGGTCTGATCGTGATGGAAATGGGAACGAAGTAAAGGTAGAGATGTAGCCGAGTCAAGTTGATGCGGAGATGCCAACGAAAGTCCAAGAGTCGAGAGGCGAGAGTCGGACATGAGAGGGGAATATGGAGGTGAGGGAATAAAATAAAGTTCCGAGATCATGCATGGTTTTACAGAGAGGGGAGTGGTGGATTGGATAGGTAGAAGGGGGGTTTGTTTTATGAAGGGTTTTGTTGCATCGGATAAGAGAGAATGATGGACGTGGGAGAATATGTGTTCGGTGCCGGAGTTGGGGTGAGATTTAACGTCAGGGGATTATTGGATATGTGCCTTTGGTAAATAACGTGAGGTGTTGTTACGTGGGTGGCTGACATGGGTTTGGTTGGGAATTTGTTGGGTGTTGCGTTTAGGAGATAAATGAGTCCGGTGGGGGGTTTTGTTTTCATGGAAAAGTCCGGTGTTCGGTGCTGAGGGGCCATGGGGATTTGTTTTTACGTGGGGGACTATGGGAGTTGCGTATGATATTTGGGATAAAATGTTGTTACGTGGGTGAGGGGATAAAGTTTGTTGAATGGGTTACACGAGGCTGAGATGTGCGTGCATGGGAGTCAAGGAGATAAGGATGTGTAAGTTGAATAGGATTGCAGGGTACGTGGGTGAGTGCTTTTAGATTGGAGAGGTGGAGAATTTGGTGCATGACTGGTGGTGGGAGGACGTGAGATAGGTTAACATAGGAGGGTATGTTTGCATGGATAGACCTGGAAAATGCATAAGAATTGAGGGGAATTAACGTGGAAAAATGGGATTTGGGTTATGTGTTGGTACGTGGTGGTTTAGAAATTTAGGAAAGTGGGTGTGAGATTTTTGGTTTGTTATGGGAAATATTAGGTGTGGTGGACGTGGATGGGTTACGGTGCAAGCGATTGGGATTTGGAGGGATCCGTAAGTGGGTTTCTCTTTTGTGTGGGGTTTGAGTATTGGGTGGAAATGCATGGGAATTTATTTGGTAGCTTTGATAAATGTAGGTGGATATGGGAATTGGTTTTCTAAATAGGCTAAGGTCTAATGGGGTCTAGGTTTAGAAAATAATTCAACCTCTTTGTAATTTAGCTCAATCCCATTTTTCCTTCATGTTATGCTTCAATCATATTTATACTTAGCACCTGCACACGTATAAACAATAACATCAAGGTACTAGATATAGGTAGTAATAAATTACAACTAAACACTTAAAAATGTAATATTTATAAAATGATGCCAAGTGGCTATTCTAACATAATATGATGTAATGTGAACTAATTTACCTTTAAACTAACAATAGTTAGGCATAAAGTATGCAAATAAATATGGATATATTAGAATTTTTTTCTTTTTTTCTATTTTTCTCTCTCTTTTTTTTATATCTATTAACACAACACAAACTTTTATTTACAAGCCATTAGTGGGGAATGATGATGTTCAAGAGAATATTCTGTGATTTATTTGGTGGATGTGCCTACTCTTAGCATCGGAAAGAGATGGAAAGGACAAGCGTACTTTTGACTTTTGGCACTAGTACCCTCCTTTAGACAAGGATTCTATGAAGGATGGTTTTGATTAATTAGAATTCAATCTTTGCGCATCTGCCTTATTTGGTGGCTCTTAGGAATTCACACATAATGTTTGCACACAGGAACTGAGGGCGAAATTATGCCTAACTCTGAGATATCATCATCCAATTATCCAGAGATTAAGAATCCTCAACTAGACTTAAAGCACTAGTAGACATTCTATACTCTCACCTCACAATTGTTTGGTGGATCAAATGAAAGATAGTTTGCCTGACTCCCTACTAACTATCCAAGGGCTCAGGAAAAAAAGTAAATGCTACTCCTCGACAAACTAAAAATGTCTATTGGTTTTTATAAAGGATCCATTACAAAGTCTATTTGCAAGTGAAATAAATATACTAGATTCTAAACTAAGAGATAATCCAAGAAGAAAATCTTTAATAAAACCTCTTTGATAAATGTACTTTATGCATGAATGCAATATATATAAATGCTATGTATAAATGGCTTTTTTTTTAAATGCTATTTATAAGTTCTTACAAGATTGGCTGACACAAAATAAGACATGTAATGTCCACCCCCCATGCTTATTTATTATAGTGTCCTCACTGAAATGTATGTAAGATATTCAAAATGTAATAAGCAAGAAGGGATACGATTGAACAATAATCATATGACCTAATTTACTTGAATTAAATTAGATTTTAGCTTAACTTAGGAGCGATGCATAAATGAGCATCATAATTTGCATCATAGTTAATTTGTTAGCTTTATAGATAATAATGCTATTTTATGCTCTAAAAGAGAGTCGATATTAATTGCAGATGATTCATAGTCACAAATGATAGATCAGACCGTACGGATCTGATCAAGATGATGATGGGAGTCCAACACTTCTGGAATCGTCTTGCTCAGACGTCCATAGCATCACATATAGCCTATAGAAGATCAGAGGACAAGGAGTAAGATAGCACAAATCCAAGCCTCAAATGTCAAATCCGAGCACACGGATGGATCCAAGTCAATGCTCACAATCCAACGGCATAAATATCAACCCGATTAAAGCCCTGTAGCATCAACTACAAAGGCAGGAAGATGAGCAACCAGGATGGTGCCACGTGGCACCATCCTAATGGCTCACCGTCGTACTCCAACTTCTGAAGGAGAAATGTGGGCCATTGGATTGTCATCCAATGGCCACAACAGCTCCACGTCGCCCTCTCCACATGCCCTTCATCAACTGAGATTAGCATCTCAGCCATTGGATCTTCATCTAACGACTAAGAGTAGTTGCACGCTAAAATCAAAACCGTGACTCAAAAGGTGGTGTAGTGTAGTGGAGAACATGCTCGCACGAGAGTGTGAGGCGCGCGTTCGAATTGAGCTCAGCGCGAATTCAAGGAGATGGTGGCACTAGAGCAAAATCAGGCTGTTCGATCAAATCGAAGGGCGTGGATTCTGCCATGTGGCGCAACAAAGAATGACCGATGCAGCAGTGCGGATACAGGTGCAGCTGGTCGCACAACCCGACGCCCTGATACACGCAGGGACAGAAGCAGTGATGTGTAGATCGTAAGCTGTATGATCGTGAGATTGAAAAGCATGCGTGTGCGTGAGGAAGGGTGTGAGTTGGTGGATCCAGTGGCTGAGCGCGTGCCACGTGGCACCATCTGGTGAATTCCATGCATTTGAGGCACGTGGAAGGTTATTGTATAGCATGATTTGGTTCGTTAATCTCTCGATCAACGGATATAATGGCTCCAGGGTTGTTGTACAAGTTTGGGGGCCTAAATACCTACTTTGTCCCTCCTTTTAGCTATAAAGAGAGCCTCAAGGTCCCCAATTGAGAGGCAACTCCCACCAGACATATCTCCAGTCTCTCTCTCTGCAACTTCTCTCTGGTCTTCCTCTCGACACTCTGGATCTGAAGTGCTACCATACTTTGCACAAGCATAACACAAGCACACCGTCCTTCATCTATTTTCTCTCTCTATTCTTTAGCATAGTTGTTTTAATTCTTAGTTTGAGAATTATTTGCCATTAGCAATAAAAATCTGATTTTTTGAATATTTGGTCTCTATTTTTATGTTGCATTAGGATAGATTAGTTAGTACGAAAAGCTTTGAAAATCATGTTTTGCCTCCCTGCGAACAACTCCGGACTCACCGATTCTGATTTATAACTTTATTTGTTTTGACATGATTTGCACTACAATGATAAAAGTAATATTTTATGCATTTCGCAAGGAACATGATATCACCTGACTAAGTTTGTTAATCCAGGTAAGCTTGATCAGACAAAAATGAAAGATACCTGTACAAAATACTGGGTTACCTCCCAGCCAACGCTAAGTTTAACGTCATTTGCCGGACCTAAACCTAAAATAAATATGCACTTCAATAGTGCAGGTCAATAGGAGTAATAATTGTTGTTGAGTGATTCAGGATTAATATGAAGATATGATCATGCGGTCCAAGAATCAGTGATCCACAAATGCGGACCAACTAATGATGTAGCCCCACTCCAAAGGGTTTTTTTGATCTGAGATACAAACTGGAGAGAGAAAGATGGAGATGAAAAAAATAAGGTTCATGGTGTTGGCTCTACTCATTGAACCAATTCCAAAGTTCAAGAAAAGGTGGTGGACGATTTGGATTGAAGTCATTATTAAAATTTAAATCTGGTTCAGAATTAAAATCATAAGGATCCTCGTAATGGTGATTGATGTCAAAAATCATGAGTTCTCTAGGCTCTAGGTCATATGAAGATAAAGGTAGAGTTGTGTTGAATTCCTTAAAATCCTCATAAGAAATTACCTCTTTCTCATTAGAAATCATTTCTTCCTCAAAATCAGGCCATCCATTTGAACTAGTTGCATTATAATTTCTTCCCCAATCTATCTAGATTTGAACTCCTTTTTCTGAGGTTGTATCTTCCTTTTCCTCGTATATTGAATCATGGTTCATGTCCTTTGGTTGTCCAATTTCTCGAGCCTCCTCAAAATCCAACAATTCTTCAATTTAAAGGTGGATATAGTGAGGATTCTTTATATCATCAGTTAATTCATCATAAGATACTCCCAATAGTTCCTCGATCTCACAAATGTCTTTTTCATAGGAGGATATCTCAATTTGACTATCTATGGGAGGTGGCAAATTAGAATCATCCTCATGTAATTTATTCTCCACATCACATCCTTGCCTCTCATATTGATCTTAAGAGTTCACAGAATTCAAATTGTCCTTTGTGTGAATTGCCAAAACCTCCTCAATTATTCTCGCAACCTCAGTAGAACCACAATTCAATTTATTCTTTTGGGGAACCTTAAGGATATTAAGTTGATAAGTTTTCCTTCTAGAAGTGATTTGCCTATTCCTTATCTCACTGTTGATTAGAGCCTTGGCTGTGGCCAAGAAAGGTCTTCCTAAGATTATCAGGGTGTGGTTCAAGTTTTTTGATGTCTCCATTATAGGATTTATAAATCACAAGCACACTAGAAGGGGGGATGAATAGTGTGGTAAAAAAAAAATTGCAAGACAAATCAAACCACCAAATGCACAAGATATATAGTGGTTCCCCTCACTTGGGTACTCCACTACCTAAGTCTCCCGACTTAGGATTTTTAACCCGATTCCCTCAACCCAGAGGGAATCAATTTACCAAAACCTGAGGCAATTAACAGGTTACCTCAACCCAATTACAAGATATTGAAAAGAAATAAAGATACAGGTGTAAGCAAAATACAAATAAAAGCTTACGGCTAATCCCTAAGTCTCCAACAATTATATTGCTTAATTTGAGTATATAAATTAATCTGACGAGAAAATTAAGGCGCAAAACAAATGGATTTTTCAGAGAAGAACACGATCGCCTTGAAGACTTGTTGCAAGTGGAGAATGGCCTTGAGAGAATTGCAACAAGACAAGTTCTTTTGCAGCTAGTAATTTGAGAAATGAAGCTGTAGGCAAAGATAGAATTTTAGCTTCTTGGTTTTGTGCAAAAGGCACTCGAGTGCTTATATAACCCACTAAGCACCTTCCCTACGTTTGCTAGCCGCTAGGGGTAATTTGGGAAGATTAAGGATAGGTTTAATTGCAAAATAGCCATTTAGATTTGTCACAACAGTTAGTTGGTACTGGTACTAAACTTTTGGTACCGATACTGACTACTTACAGTTGACCCAACTAAGTCACCAGGTAGCAGTACTCATGATGAGTACCAATACTTGTGACTCACAAATTTGGGTCCAGTGACCTACATGTACCAATACTAGTGATTAGTACCGGTACTTGTAAGGTCTAAGCAAAAACCAAGTGCACATACTGTGACCACTTGGTATCGGTACTCATGATGAGTACCGGTACTTGTTGTTCACAGTTTTGGACTTAGGCCCAAACCTGTGTCTAGCATGTATCGGTACTTATGACCAGTACCGATACTTGTTATAAGTACCACATTTTGTAAGTTTAAGTCAATTTTTTGAGATATCCAACTTACTCTAAACAACTTTATTTTGAAAAAATCAATTTTGAGTTTTGAAACGAGTGAATGAATGATTTTCTGAACCCTAATTATCTCTACTTTGTTTTCAACTTCTAGATTCTATTTTACCTTTTAAGAGACGTACAATGATTCTAAAAAATAATTAATACACCAAAAACTAGTCTTCTAATCTTCTTCCTTCATATGCAATATTGTTGCTTGCATCCATAGGTTCTTTTGACCTGTAATACTTCATAAACACATTAGATTTAAAAATGATTTTATTAACACCAAAACACAGAAGAGAGATGGAACTAAGTTCCAACAATCTCCCCCTTTTTGGTGTTGACAAAACGAACAAGATAATACTCATATTTAAAAATAAACAGTGATTTAATAAGAGAAGAATAAAAAACTCCACAAGGAGTGAAAAAGCTCCCCCTCAAACTAAGCTTCCGTATTTTAAATATGAAGTACAATCTTTTCTCCCCCTTTTTGTCAAGTAAGCGAAAGGATGAACAAATAGTAGAAATGAAACATAACATGATACATGAATACACAACAATTTCACATAAATAAGAAAAACATGAATCATAACATGATAAAGTTAATTAAGATAAGACTTGAAACATTCTTAACACATAATAGTCTAAAAAGTCATACAAATTTAACAATCATCAAAATGAAAATTAAGCTAATTTCTAGGATATTTTCTAATTAGCCTTTGCACATGTCCACCACCACCACCACCACCATCATCATCATCATCATCATCATCGTTGTCGCCATCATCATTGTCTTCATCATCATCGTTGTCATCATCATCTTCATCTTCATCATCACTTTCTTCATAAGAAACTTCATCTTCCATGTCTTCTTCTTCTTCTTCATCATGAAGAACAGGTTTTTCTTCCACCATTGATACATGTGATGAATCTTGAAAATGCTTCTACCTTCTTTCACTATACTCTTGAGGTGCTTTTGGTTGTTGAGTGGAAGAAGCGACATGGGAGGACTTAATAAAAATAGAAAGATCATGGAATTTGAGTTCCATGTGACGGAAGATAAAATTCAGATTGGTTAAATTTTGACCAATGTAGTTGAAGGTATTTATTAAATTGGGATCAGTTGCAGACACATTAGATAGATTTACCCAAGGTGTTTCCGCTTCTGGATATGGGTAGGTTATAGGAATGAAAGTGGAGGATGATTCAGGAGGTGGATAAGAAGAAATTTTAGCATTTGGATCAACTTCTTTCTTATCATTGGAGGATTCCTCTCTAGCAGGTTTTACTCTCATTTTTCAGAGAGTGGATCATTTAAAATAGACCACTTTTCTGAGAGGAGTAAAATTAGAGAGGTCAATTTTATTTTTATGAAGAATGTGTGACACCAAAATATCCAATGGTAAAGCTGATGCACGGTAACGGGATCTAAGAAAGTGAATGAAAATTGTGTTCCAATTGACTGAAAAACTCATAATGATAGCATAAATCAAGGGTAAAATATCAACAGGTATTTTGTAAAACCCTGAATTTTTAGCCCTTAAATTCCATGCTAAGATACGAAAAAGGACGCAAGCAAAAAGGGTCATTTTGGGGCAACTAATGCTTTGCTCTGGTAGTTAGGGAGCAAAAGAATTTCATGGATTTTATGAGTAGGAAATTGCTTCTTAAGTGAGCTAAATGCATGACCTTCATTAGGACATTCAGTAATGGTTGACAAGAATTTAGGTGTGATGGTGATTTTCTGAACAAAAACATTTGTTGTTAAGACAAGGTAACCTCGATTTTCTTATTCTTAGAGATTAGCAAAGAATAGACAATTAACATCAGGGTATACTCTAGAAACATCAGCAAAGAATGATTCATCAAAGAAATGCATAAGTTTTTATTCTAAAAGGTGAGTGGTAAAACTAAAGAGTTGAAGAGAGAAATTTTTCCACTCAACTGGCCTACAATGATGGAGTTTTAATCCTTTATAACAATCAAATTTTGACTTAGCATCCTCATTAATGCAGAACTTGTGAAAAGCATCTTGAGGTGCTTTTCCCTTACTTTTTGATTTATGTCCCATCTGTAATATGGAATAGGAAAATGATTAGAAATATAGATAATTTCCTTTCATGTGTTTGTACCAAAAAAAAGCACATTTAAGCCTGCATGTACGAGTACTGCTGATTGGTACTGGTACTGGTTGGTTTATGTTCCAACCAGAAATTTGAGCTAGTACTGGTACTCCTCTTTAGTATCGGTACTTGCTCACTAAAGCAAGCACTACTGTACCAAGCTAGTACCAGTACCAGTGATGAGTACCGATACCACCTGGTACCTGACATGAATGGAGTGCAGCAGTAGAAAAGGTTTTGAGAGAAGGAACAACAAGATGCAAGATGACTCAAAGAAGCACGAAATGATAAGAAAAAAGTGTACCTAGAGTTGAGGCTTGGAGATGATCTATCTCTTCTTGGCCAGCGATTGGAGAGGCTCTTTTGAAGAGGGCTAGGGTTTGCAAGTGACAAAATGAGGCAAGTGTTTGCACTTGACCTCTTTTATATGGGATGGGTCATGTGCTAGTCATATGACCACTTAAGTGGTTGAAAGAAATGAAATTGATAACTTAGGTGTTAAAAAAATAATGTAGTCAACAACCTAAGTTAAGTAACCATATTGCAAACAACACCCTGATTTTTCTAGACATTTGAAAATATTACAATTTACCCATTTTTCCTTTTAAAAAAATGTGGGTAAATTACAGTGAGACCCTCAAAGATTTTTATAAATACAAACAAGTTCCATAACAATCAATTTATTAATTTTGAATCGCTTTTATTGTACAAAGCCCTAATTTTCTTCTTATAAAGTAGAATCTTTCTACTGCAAGAGGTTTTGTAAAGATGTCTATCAATTGATTTTGTGTGTCAATAAATTCTAATTAAATTGATCCTTGAAGCACATTATCTCTAAGAAAATGATGTTTAACATCTATGCGCTTGGTACGTGAATGATGAACTAGATTTTTGGATAAATTTATTACGCTTGTATTATCACATAAAATTTTGATTGCACAAAAATCAATCCAAAGTCGGACAAAGTCTGTCTCATCCAAATGACCTATGAGCAAGCAAGTGAAGCAACAATATATTCTGCTTCAGCCATAGAAAGTGAAACACAAGTCTGTTTCTTAGAAAACAATGAGACTAAAAATTCTCCAACAAAATGACATGTGCCGCTAGTGCTCTTTTGATCTGTCCAACTACCTGCATAGTCAACATCACTATAGGATAATAGATATAAGGATTGTGCTTTAGGATAGAAAAGACCAAGGTCTTTTGTGCTGTTTAGGTATCTAAATATTCTTTTTACTGCATTAAAATGAGATTCCTTGAGTTTGGATTGAAATCTTGCACATAAGTATGTAGCAAAAATAATATCAGGTTTAGAAGCTGTAAGATACAGTAGTGAACCTATCATGCCTAGGTATTTCTTTTCATCTACTCTCTTGTCGAATAAATCTTCACCAAGAAAAGTAGATAGAGCAATCAGAGTCTCTTTGCCATTTACATTTTCAAAGTCAAATTTCTTGAGAATTTCAAGAACATATTTTGTTTGACTAATGTAAATTCCTATGTCTAATTGTTGAATTTGGAGTCCTAAAAAGAATCTGAGTTCACCCATCATACTCATTTCGAACTCAGTCTTCTTAATCTCACAGAAATGTTGACACAAGGACTCCTTAGTTGATTGAAATATAATATCGTCAACATATATTTGAACTAGTAGGATGTCATCTCCTTCTTCTTTTACAAAAAGAGTTGAATCAACAACTCCAATCCTATATCCGTGCTGAAGAAGAAAGGTCCTAAGCCTATCATACCAGGCCCTGGAAGCTTGTTTAAGTCCATATAAAACCTTATTAAGCTTGTATCCATGCTCTAGGTGTGTTGGGTCCTCGAACCCAGGATGCTGATGAACATAAACTTCTTCCTTAATATAACCATTAAGAAAGGCACTCTTGACATCCATTTGATATAGCTTGAAGTCCATTGCACTTGCAAAGGCAAGTAGCATCTGTATGGACTCCAAGCGAGCAACAGGAGCATAAGTCTCATCAAAGTCAATACCCTCCTATTGGTTATAGCCTTGAGCTACAAGTCTGGCTTTATTCCTGATTACTGAACCAGATTCATCCAATTTATTTCAGAATACCCACTTGGTTCTAAGGATGGAATTACCCTCAGGGGTAGGTACCAAGTTCCATACATTATTCCTAATAAATTGGAGTTGCTCCTCTTGCATAGCTACAATCCATGATTCATCCTTTAATGCCTCATCAACTTTCTTAGGTTCAAGTTGTGAAACAAAGGCATTAAGGACAAAATCAGCTCTAAAGTGAGATCGGGTTTTTACACCTTGTTCAATATCACCTATGATTTGTTCTTGAGGGTGATTTTTATGGTGTACCCATTCTTTTGGAAGATCTTGTACATTTCGTGTATCTTCCATTTTTGATACATCGATGAAGGGGGTACCTTCATCATCAGAATCTAAATGATTTAGTTCAGGTTCACCTAAGTTTGTTTTGTCAAATGAAACATGTAAGGATTCTTCTATAACAAAAGTTCGTTTATTAAAGACTCGATAAGCTTTGCTTCTTATTGAATAGCCAATAAAAATGCCTTCATCACCTTTAGCATCAAACTTATCAAGCTGATCACGGGTGTTTAATAAATAACATCGACTTCCAAACACCCTAAAATATGAAATCCTAGGAGATTTCTCATAATAAAGCTCATATGGAGTTTTCTTAATAATAGGCCTTAAGAGAGTTCTATTAAGAACATAACATGTCGTATTAATGGCCTCTGCCCAGAAATATTTTTGAATCCTAGACTCCAAGAGCAAGGTTCGGGCGCATTCTTCTAAAGTGCGATTCTTACACTCTAAACACCATTTTGAGATGGTGCCCGAGGAAATGAAAATTCATAGATTATGCCAGAATTGACACAAAAACTTGAAAATTTTTCATTTTCAAATTCACCCCCATGATCAGTCCTAAGTCTAAGAATAGAGGATGATTTTTCCTTTTGAAGTCTTCGAGCAAGACTTAGGAAGGAATCAAATGAGTCATCCTTATGTTTCAAGAAGATGACCCAAGTGAACCTAGAGAAGTCATCAACAATAACTAGGCAAAATTTTGATCCATTTAGACTCTCAAATCATGTTGGTCCAAATAAATCAAGATATAACAATTCTAAAGGTCGTGTTGTTGAAACTAAGTCTTTAGGTTTAAAAGAAGCTTTGTGCATTTTTCCGAGTTCACAAGATTTGCACAAAACATCCTTTTTATAAGTTAGTTTGGGTAGGCCCCTTATTAACTCATTTTTGGCTAACCTATTAAGATGTTTGTGATTAATGTGACCAAGCCTATGATGCCAAAGATCTACTTCAACATGGGAGGCAAGCAAACATTTTACAAATTTCTCTTGTGAAAAATGAAGAGCATATATATTTTCATATCTAAAGCCTTCAATTAAAACCGTATTTGTTCCTTCTTTTAATATTTTAAATCCAATTTTAGTAAACAAAACATCACATCCATTATCACATATTTAACTAACAATAAGAAGGTTATGTTTTAAATTTTCTATTAATAGAACATTACATACCTACTTAGAAGAATTACCTATTGTACCTTCACCAATAATGCGACAACGTTTGTTGTCGCCCAACTTGACGTGTCCTCCATCTTCGGTTATGGTCCACTTGATAAAGAGGTCAGAGTGTCCCGCCATGTGCTTGGAACACCCACTGTCTAGGATCCATTTGTCCTTCTTGACCTGCAAAATAGCTTATTAAATCTATTTTAGGTACCATTTTCTTTTGGGTCCTTGATGGTTAGTACCCTTCAAATCCTTAGGTTTATAGATCACTTTACTGTTAGATCTATAATTCTTAGGATTCTTGACCTTTTGATAAATCCATGCATGTGTAGGTGCATGTGATTTATTTTGTGTGTTCTTTTAATTATTGAACTTGGCTTTTAAATTATTACAAAATTCTATATTCAACCTAGTTGTTATTTTTATATTATTCAAAGTGTCCTCAAAATGTTCGTAAATATCTTCTAATTCTACTATTTTAGCATGCACTTGATTATTAGTTTCTTTTGACATTTCTAGCTCTATTTCTGAACAAGATTTCTCTATTTCTAAGATTTTATAACTATCATGAAAGACCTTATTTACCTTTTTAATTAGCCTAGCTTTATGATACAAATCTTCATATGCTTGTAATAACTTATTAAAAGTGACTTTAGATTCTACCTCATTTTCTGAACTATCGTTGTTTGCCATTAAATAGAGATGTGCACCTTCTGTTTCTTTAGATTCCTTAGAAGATGATTCTGTGTTGAAATCACTATCATCCTAAGTCGCCTTGTATGCCTTTCATGAAATCTTCTTCTTCTTCCGATCGAGTTCTTTGTCTTTCTTCTTTTCTTCTTTCTTCTTTTTGATCATTGGACAATCCTTTCGTACATGCCCCTTCTTCTTGCACTCAAAACAAATAATGTCATTTGTAAATTTATTTACTTTCTTACCTTATTTTTGGATGAATCTTCAGAATCTTCTCATTAAAAGAGCAAGCTCCTCTTCTTCATCGGAGTTGGAATCATCGAGGTCCGACTTCTCCTTCAGAGCTTTAAAAGAAAGCTCCTTCTTTTTGCTTATTTATTTTTCTTCAATCTTCTTCATATTTTCCAATTGGACTTCATATGCCATGAGACTACTAATCAAGTCATCCAAGGAGAGAGTAGAAAGGTCTTTCGCCTCTTGGATAGCTGTGGTCTTTGGAAACCAATCACTTGTAAGGGATCTTAAGATCTTCCTTACAAGTTGTTCCTCCTTCAGCTTGACTCCAAGGTTCTTCATTGGATTTATAATTTCTCCAAATCTTGTGTACACTCCTTTGATTGTTTCACCTTTCTGCATCCTGAAACACTCATAGTTTTCTGTTAGAATAGAAATATGTGTTTCTTTTACCTTACTCGTACCTTCATAGGTGACTTGCAATGTGTTCCATATCTCATATGTAGACTCACATCCGAAGATACGATTAAATTCTTCCCTTGATAATGCACAATAGAGTGCGTTCATCGCTTTTGCATTTCCCACGATCATTCTCTTTTGTTCTGTAGTACAGACAACACCTTGTGGCTCCGGATCCATGTACTTCTCTTGGATAAGAGTCCATGAGTCCTCATCCATGGCGTTGAGGAAGATTTCCATCCTCCTCTTCCAGTATCCATAGTCCGTCCCATCAAAGTAGGGAGGATGTATGGATGACTGTCCTTTGATGTGCTTGACTGGAGATGCCATTGCAAAAAAGAATGGTTACTTCTATTTGCAACCCGCTCTGATGCCACCTGTAGGATCTGTAAATCAAAAGCACACTATAAGGGGGATGAATAGTGTGGTAAAAAAAAAATTGCAAGACAAATCAAATCACCAAATGCACAAGATATATAGTGGCTCCCCTTACTTGGGTACTCCACTACCTAAGTCTCCTGACTTAGGATTTTTAACCCGATTCCCTCAACCCGGAGGGAATTAATTTACCAAAACCTGAGGTAATTAACGGGTTACCTCAACCCAATTACAAGATATTGAAAAGAAATAAAGATAAAGGTGTAAGCAAAATACAAATAAAAGCTTACAACTAATCCCTAAGTCTCCAACAATTATATTACTTAATTTGAGTATATAAATTAATCTAACGAAAAAATTAAGGTGTAAAACAAATGAATTTTTTAGAGAACATGATTGCCTTGAAGACTTCTTGCAAGTGGAGAATGGCCTTGAGAGAATTGCAACAAGACAAGCTCTTTTGTAGCTAGTAATTTGAGAAATGGTGTAGGCAAAGATAGAATTTTGGCTTCTTGGTTTGTGCAAAAGAGACTCAAGGAGTGCTTATATAACCCACTAAGTACCTTCCCTACGTTTACTAGCCGTTAGGGGTAATTTGGGAAGATTAAGGATAGGTTTAATTGCAAAATAGCCATTCAGATTGGTCACAACGATTAGTTGGTACCGGTACTAAAATTTTGGTACCGGTACTAACTGCTTACAGTTAGCCCAACTAAGTCACCATGTACCGATATTTATGATGAGTGCCGGTAGTTGTGACTCACAGATTTGGGTCCAGTGACCTACATGTACCGGTACTAGTGATTAATACCGGTACTTGTAAGATCTAGGCAAGAACCAAGTGCACAAACTGTGACAACTTGGTATTGATACTCATGATGAGTACCGGTACTTGTTGTTCACAGTTTGGGACTCAGGCCCAAACCTATGCCTAGCATGTACTGCTACTTATGACCAATACTGGTTTTTGAGATATCCAACTTACTCTAAACGACTTTATTTTGAAAAAAATGATTTTGAGTTTTGAAATGAGTGAATGAACAATTTTCTGAACCCTAATTATCTCTACTTTGTTTTTAACTTCTAGATTCTGTTTTACTTGTTAGGAGACATATAAAGATTCCAAAAAATAATTAATACACCAAAAAATAGTCTTCTAATCTTCTTCATTCATATGCAATCTTGTTGCTTGCATCCATAGGTTCTTTTGACCTGTAATACTTCATAAACACATTAGATTTAAAAATGGTTTTGTTAACACCAAAACACAGAAGAGAGATGGAACTAGGTTCCAACATCCATATCTAAGACTAAAAAGTCCACAGGGTACTCAAAATCCCACATT
The DNA here is from genome assembly GCA_037157565.1 of Thalassia testudinum. Classification (NCBI taxonomy): domain Eukaryota; kingdom Viridiplantae; phylum Streptophyta; class Magnoliopsida; order Alismatales; family Hydrocharitaceae; genus Thalassia; species Thalassia testudinum. The sequence continues at coordinate 91,501,115 of JAZHRO010000003.1, forward strand.
TTTATAATCACATTTTGTAAGAGTCCCTTTGGAATCTCGGTGACCTATCAGCAAGCTGAAGGTTAACATCAGTGTGTTACAAGGGACCTAAATACAACTCTTCATAGAAGTAACATCAGTGTGTTACAAGGGACCTAAATCCAACTCTTCATAGAATCCGTGGGGATTAAATTGATGGAGGCACCAAGGTCTGTAAGACTCTCTCCAAGATAAAACCATCTATCTAACATGAAATTAAGGGGGTCCCTAGATCATTCTTTTTAGGAGGGAGCTTATTTAAGATTACAGCACTAGCTAGCTCAGAAATCACGACCGTCCTACCATCTTTAGCCTGGTGCTTAGGGGCAGCATATGCTGGGATCTTCTTATTCCTAAGTTTACTCAAGGCTTCAGGAAAAGGAACTTCAGTTAAACCAAGGATAATCAAGTCCTGAGACTTATTTCTATTGTTACCTAGGTCATCTCAATCCCCTTGTTTAGAATCAAACTCCTTACAAGGTTGGTGGGAATCAAATATAGAAGGTTTAGGATTATGAGTTTTCTTCCCACTCCTTAAAAAAATATTATTGGCAATGACAGTATAGTTAGGGAATGATCCTCGAGGTGGACTCTAGAAGATAGGTGGGGATTGGTTAACCAAAGTGGGAATTTGAGGGAATCCAAGGGGAGTAGGGGGAGCAAGGCTAATCATATGAGTTTGATGTTGTAGCTCCCTAATCTGGTTTGGGTTCCTAGGATAGTTCCTAGGGTTAGGGACTGGTTGAGATGGAAGCATCCCATGTTGTTTAAAATCTACCAATTGGTCCATTTGTCCTATCAATTCGATCCTCAACTAATTCATCTCCTCTTTATGTCTTAGATTCATTTCCCTCATTTCTTTGAGGACCAAACTCAAATCAGATGGGTAGGCTTCCTAGGTAGGTTGAGCTTGGTAAGTGTGTGGTTGTGTGTACCTACTGGGTTGCCCATAATCATTCTGCCTAGCTATGTTAGAATCCTGGGTAGGTTTCTGACTCAACCAAGCAAAATTAAGATGGTTGTGCCACCCAGGGTTCTAGGTGTTCGAGTACGGGTCATTCCTATTGTAACTCTGAATAGCATTAGCATCTTCAGAATAATTAGGCATCGGGATGCCTAATTCAGAATTTGAGGGCATCAAGGTCCCTCCTTGGTACCCAGAAAAAGAAGGGTCCAAGTACAGCTGGCGCATATATAGGTGGTGCCATTGCCAGGTTGTTTATGTTTTGCACTAATTCTTAACCTAGGGGGTGGGGATTTGGGTGCGACTTAACACTGTCTTTCCTTGGCTAAGCATCAAATTAACAATAGATTGTGTACCTATGGAATTCCCACCCTTCAGAATATGATCCAATTTCTTTTCAAGATTATCCACACTTTTTCCAACAAGTTCCACCTTATCTAATTGTTGTGCAATCAGTTCTAAGTCAACCGAATTTGAATTATCCTTAATCTCATAGACTCTACTCTTTGGTTGATTTGATCTGTTGAAGGCGGACATCGACGCATTATTGAGGGAATTTTCACTCATATTCTAAAATAATTCAAAGGCTCCCTTTAGCATCTTTGCTTAGGAAATTTCCCCCACATGTTACATCAACAAAATTCTTCAAGTTGTCACTTAACCCATAATAGAAAATATGGGCCAAGTGTATCTTGGGAATCCCATGATGAGGGCATTTCCTATCTAAGTTGTTAAATCTCTCCCAAGCCTCATGCAATTGTTCCCCAGGGTTCTGCTTGAAGGTTATAACGGCACATCCAAGGGCATTTGTTTTTCCTATGGGAAAGAATTTCTTTAGAAAATTGCTTCTCAAATCTTCCTAAGTTAGGATTGGTCTACTAATTATTCTCAACCACTGAGTAGCTTTATCTTTTAAGGAAAATGAGAAATTTTTCATCATCAAGGTATCCTCATTCATATTCCTAGGGCCAAAGGTCCTTCCTATGTGATGTAGCGAAAATTCGTTGCGAAAATATTTAAGTTTAGAAAATCCGTCGTTGTAGTGTGGTTCACAAGAAAATCTGTCAATCAAACAATTTTTTACCAAAACTTAGAATGAGTCCCGGGTCGAACACGGGGAGGCTACATCTATTTGAAATCCATAGTTATATTTTTTTATAATTTTTGTTTATAAATGTGACATTCACAATAATCACTATTCTACTTGCAATATAAACACTAAAACTACAAAGGGAGAGAGAGAAAGAGAAAGAGAGAGAAAAATAACTTTTACACTAAGAATAATGTCCTTACAACTACAACTAGAAAGCCAAAAATTTAATCTAGAAAGCGATAAAGAGAAGGGGGAGAGAAGTTGTCCTCCTCGACGACTGCTTGGAGGACGAGCTGGACGAACGTCGCCTGGAAGAAGGAGAGCGAAGATGGAGGATGGAGGATGGATCGGGAAGAATCGGGGGTGAGGCAGAGCATCGGCGTCACAAGATCCACTTCCAGAATGGGGGCGAGAAGAAGGCTGGTGAGAGGTCTGTAAAGGGGATGAGAGGTGGAAAATTTTGTATTTTTACTCTAGCGGAGCTTCCCGTACCTTGGGAGCACTAGAGTGAGCTTTAGAACTTGAGTTATTAGCTCTTAGAGAGGGAGAGAGATGATGGAAGGGATCAACAAAATGTGGAGGGTGTAGGGGCTTTTTATAAGTGAGGTTTAAGGGCAAAAAGGACATTTTAAGCTTTAAAATCATTAACTCAGGGCCTTTAGTGATGGATATAAATGTCACTAAAGACCCCACTTCACTAAAGCACACATGCACCCCCACCTCTCTACCTTCAGCTACTGAACGCTTCTTAATCGCGCACACGATCTCAGCCATTCATTCGAGAGATCAGACGACTAAGAGGCGCATAAGCCTCTTCATCTTACCGCACTCTCAGCGCCCACGTCAGATCACGCATGAGAAGTCTTATTAGATCGCTCCTGTACATCCATGCTCATCCGTGCCGCCACGTAGCCTCCTTCTCCACCCCCCAATCTCCATCCAATGAGCAAATTTCTCTTGCTCAATCCTCGTGCTTTGATTTAAGGCAGGTGGGATTTGAACGTGTGACCTCGACATTGAGATAAGGCGCTCGACCACCACGTTGCGAGCGTGGATGGTCAAGCTCTTACTTTTATCCACAGATGATCTCCACTATTGGATGACGATCCAACGGTGGAGATTGAGCTGATGTTGATGAAGAAGGAGGCTACGATGACCATGGGCAGCTTGGACGACGCTACTCGGTGCCATAATGACCGTCCATCTTCTATTGCTTGTTGGAGATGCAACAGTTGTCAAATTGGATCGATTTTTGTGCCATTGGGCAGCGATCAATGATCTGAACCCATCCATGCAATTGAATTTGTCACCTGAAGTCTAGATTTTACACCACCTCACCTCTTAACCTCTGATCTTCCTCAGACTATATTTGATGCTACGGAAATCCGATCGGGGAGATCTCAAAGTTGTTGAACTCCGATTATCGCCCTGATCAGATCCGTACGGTTGGATCTTCAATCTGAGATCCTAATAAATATTACCCTATCCCTGGCCACAAAAAGAGGCGAATTACTATACAATTTATACAAATTAACCTAAATGCATGATGAAGCATGTTATGCAATATTTACAAAGCATGATGCTTCTATGACACTAAAAACATGCATAAATAGACATTTTAGTCTACTTTGATGTATGCTCATCACACCTCGATGACTATCTTTTGTTAGTCCCTAGCAAAATGATATGCTATTTATAAACAGAATTAGGATTAAATTACTTGGGCAAAACTTATTTTTCAACACTAGGAAATTTCTACTAAGACCTGAACTACAAAGACACAACAACACTCGAGTGTCTGCCAAAATGCAGACCGCCCAAGCCCTCGCCTTATTCAAAAGCAAAAGGATCTTTTTCTTTTTCTTCTTTTCTAATTTTTTTAGATTTTTCGAATTTAAAGTTTCAAGGTAGCTTTCTATGGCTACCCAACCCACTTAAGAATCGAAAAGAACTCAAAGTACTAAGAATGTTTTTATGTGCATGTGATAGACTTATTGATCGGCGATTAGAATAGACTTCGAGTTTCTAAGCCCCTAGGTGACCTTGAAAAGGAATTCTATCTAAAGGTGTATCTATATGACTGATAGCTTTCTCCCTAATTTTAATTTTATTTGGTCAACACAAGGGCGAATCCAGTGTATATCTCCCCAAATTATTCTACTTCCCTACTTTATCCTAAGTGTTTAGGAATTATACATGCATTTCATGAGCTGGGTTCCAGACAACCGACCAATGAGCTGTTACCATCGGCAACTTGCCAACCATACTTGTGCAGTGAAGTGTGGATTTTTTCTTTTCTTTTCTATTTCTTTTTCCTTTCTTTTTGGATATTTTTTTATTTCTTTTTTTTTTAAGTAGGTGGCTTCTTTGATCTAAGATTTACTTAAAGGTAGCAGGAAGAAAATGGTCGTGTGGCTGGGCTGTAAACAATCGGCAGATGAGCTGTTACCACCGACAACCTGCCAGCCATACCACCCTAAAAGGTTCATTAGCTACCCAATTTCCGTTAAAATCACCTAAAAGCGAATCGGTGTAAATAGTGTGTAGATGCTTAGACTTAAAGTCCCCTCAAATTAGAGGGCAGGATGATAAGTGGTGTACTTATCACCCCAACTTATTTAACCAATTTGAAATGAATTTTCAAATGGCAAGAACTCGAGAAACAAGTCCACATTTTAGTGGACACCCGGGCTGATTAAGCCCAAAGACCTGAAGGGTCTAAGTGTTCAGGTCCTACTGTATTATTTCCTAAGGTTGAAAATTTCTAAAGCCCAAGTTTTCTTTTCCTAATTCAATTTTGTTTAAATAAAAAGGAAAAATAAGGAAAATTTACAAGGAATCCATAGAGCTGACAATATGATTAAAAAATGAATCCACCCCTCCATGCCTAGCTTATGCAATGTTCTCATTGAAAATAAAAGGCATGAGAAAAGGGTAGATGGAAAAATATCACCTGTATTCGATGATGCTTTGGTCAGCTTTGAGTCAAATGGTATAAGTGTTGAGTTTAATGCCATCAACTAGGCAGGGTCCAGCCAAAGAAGTCAGATTAAGGTTAAAGCAACCTTGTCTAAGACAGGTTATGGAATAAGGTGATCAACATAAGGTTTCAGACGTTGTCCATTGACCTTGAAAGAATTACCAATCTTTGGGTTAGAAATCTCAACGGCTTCGTTTGGGAATATCCAATCAATAATGAACAGGTCGTTCCACTTTGACCAAAGCTTGCTGAGAAAGAGCTTAAGTTGAGAATCAAAGAGCCAAACCTTCTGGTTCGGCTCAAAGCTTTTGTGGGAAATCAACTGGTCATTAAGAACTTTGGTCCTTGCCTTATAGATCTTGGCATTCTCATATGCATCATTTCTAAGCTCGTTCAACTAAGATAGTTGGAGTTTCCTGGTCTTTCTGGCTAAACTTAAATCAAAGTTGCATTTCTTAATTGCCCAGAATGCCCGATGTTCAATCTCTACGGGAAAATGGTACGCCTTTCCGTACACCAGATGAAATAGTGACATGCAGATAGGCATTTTGTACGCTGTTTGGTAGGCCCAAAGAGCATCATCAAGCTTTTGAGTCTAGTCTTTTCTATCAAGCCTAACCATCTTTTGTAGGATGTTCTTAATCTCCCAATTGGAGATCTCGGCCTGCCCATTCATCTGAGGGTGGTAAGATGTGAAAATTCTATAATTCACCCTGTATTTTGCCAATAAATTGTGAGACTAGGCATTGGTGAGGTGAGTACCACCATTGCTTATGGTGGCCCATGGAATCCCGAACCGACTAAAGATATTTTCTTTGACAAAATCGATGACCACCTTGTGGTCATTAGTTTGGGTGGGAATAGCCTCAATCCACTTGGGCACGTAGTCAACAGCGACAAGAATATACTGGTGTCCAAATGAAGGGAGAAAAAGTCCCATGAAATTGATGCCCCAAACATCAAAGATTTTGATAAGAAGAATCGAGTTTAGAAGCATCATGTCTCTCTTAGACATGCTCCTGAGTGCCTGGCATGGGGAACATGACTTTGAGAATTCCTAGGCATCCTTGAATAATGACAGCCAATAAAATCCAGATTGCAAAATTTTTGCAGCCGTCTTTTTCCCGGAGAAATGTCCACCGCATGCAGATGCATGGCAGAATTCAAGTGTACTTTGGAACTCATTCTCCAAAACACATCGGCGAATAATCTAATGAGATTCGATGTGGTACAGTTCAAGGTCATCCCAAAAGTAATATTTGGCCTCAGATATATGACTATCCTGTTGTTACTTGGTCCAATCCTGGGAGATTTGACCAATAGCCAAATAATTTACCATGTTTGCAAACCAAGGGGTTTGGACACCTGAAACTGCAGGAATAGTCTCGTCCAGAAAAGTATCAGTGATTAGAATATCTGGATGAGAAGAATCAATTAGGAGTCTTGAAAGATGATCCGCCACCACATTTTGTGCCCTGGATTTGTCTTTAATTTCAATATCAAAATCTTGAAGCAAAAGAATCCAACGGATGAGTCGAGGTTTGGCATCCTTTTTGGCTAAGAGATGTCTCAAGGCCGAGTGGTTAGTATAGATTATAACATGAGATCCTAAGAGATAAGCCTTGAATTTTTCCAATGCAAATACTACAACTAGCAATTCCTTTTCGGTAAAGTGTAGTTTCTCTTGGCCTCATCTAGAGTTTTGCTAGTGTAGTAAATGACAGAGGGCTTCTTGTCTATTTTTTAACCCAAAACAGCCTCGACTGCATAATCAGAATCGTCAGTCATGATCTCAAATGGGGCTGTCCAGACCTGTGGTTACAGCACCAGAGCACAAGTAACTGCCGTTTTAAGAAAATCAAATGCCTTGTGGCATGATTCATCAAAATCAAACGACGTATCTTTGGCCAAAAGATTTCTCAAAGGTTGAGAAACCTTCGAAAAGTCCTTGATGAATCTCCTATAAAATTTCACATGACCAAGAAATGCTTGAATTTGTTTAGCAGATGTAGGAGGAGGAAGTTTGGAGGTAGCATCCACCTTAGCTTTATCAACTTCAATTCCCCTCTTAGAGACTACATGACCCAAGACGATGCCTTCTTGTGTCATGAAGTGACTCTTTTCCCAGGTAAGGACCAATCATGTTTTAATGCATCTCTTAAGGATCAATTCTAGGTTAGCTAGGCAAGAATCAAACGAATCTCCAAAAATGGAGAAATCGTCCATGAAAACTTCCATAAACTCTCCCACCATGTCTGAGAAGATGCCTAGCATGCACCTTTGAAAAGTTGTAGGTGCATTGCATAGCTCAAATGGCATTCTACGAAATGCAAAGGTTCCATAGGGACACGTGAAAGTCGTCTTTTCTTGATCCTCGAGTTGGATAGGAACTTGGTTGTATCCCAAGTAACCATCCAGGAAACAAAAATACTTTTGCCTGGCTAACCTTTCAAGGATTTGATCGATGAAAGGTAGATGGAAATGATCCTTTTTTGTGGTTGTGTTTAGCTTCTTGTAATCAAAACAGACTCGCCAAGAGGAAGCTGAATGAGTTGTGCCAGATTCTCCTTTCTCGTTAGTCACAACGGTAATCCCAGCTTTCTTGGGAACAATTTGCACAGGACTAACCCAAGGACTATCCAAGATTGGATAAATGATTCCTACGTTGGGCCACTTAATGATTTCCTTCTTGACCACTTCTCGCATAGGGTTTGGGAGGGGCGATGGTGACGGCAGAGGGGTTGACGAAGGATGGCGGACATGGAGATCTAGGAGATGGCACCGAAAGGAATATGAAAGGAAAACGTTCTTTGCATCTTCCAATAGGGCGTAGGTAGAGGGAAGTAAAGAGAGGAGGCAAAAGAATGGAGATGTTGTTTGCTATAGGGGTAGAAGGCAGGGGCATATGGGGTCATCTGTAGGGCTCTACTCTTGTCTTGCATGTGGTGGCTTGGGATACAAGAGGGATTCATGCCAAAAAGGGAAGACAGCGAAATCCGATGGATTTGTGAGAGCCCGCTAATGTAAACATGTTTATATTACATAAAATGTCTATTTGTGTGTGTTCTTTAGCATAGAATTGCATTACGTACTATAAATATTGCATAGCATGTATCATCTTGCATTTAGATTAGATCGAATAAAAGGGAGGTTAATTATCTCTTTTTATGTGCAGGGAAAGGGCAAATTTTATCGGAGCCTAATATCGAAGATCCAACCGTACAGATTTGATTAGGGTGATGATTGGAGTTCAACTACTCAAAGATCGCCCTAATCAAACATCTATAGCATCAGATAGAGATTGAGGAACCCAATAAGATCAAGGGCCAAGATGGTGTGAATCCGCATTTCAGATGATAAATCCAACCACACAAATGGATTCAGATCGACGATTGTAGCCTAACGACGCAAAAATCGACTCAATCAGATACCCGTGGCACCATCTACATCATCCAGAAGATGGACGGCCAAGATGGCACCACGTGGTTCCATCTCAACTGCCCAATCGGCCACCCTCAACTTCTGAAGCCACTAGCACCCACGCATCTCCTCCGTTGGATCAAGACCCAATGGCTGAGAGTGCATCCCAACCGATGCGCCCATTCTCTGAAGCATCAACTGAAGAGCTACCTCGACTGTTGGATCTCAATCCAGTCTTGATCGCATTCTCATAAGTCAGCCTGCCCGCCCATCCAAATGCGTAGAGTAGTGGATAGAGCGCTCGCTTGTGATCGGGCGTGCGTTCGAGTCGCAAGGAGCAGGCGCTGAGGCACGGAGGTGCGAACGCAATTGACTACCCGATGGTGATCCAGCGGCCATGAGCGCTCAGTCCAGATCACGTGCCAACGCACGCCCGCGCATAATGCAGGATCACACGCGCTAGGCACACGTTGAGGCGTTGCGGTTACCAAATCTTAGCTGCTCGATCGTGAGATTTGATGAATGTGGACGGCGCGGAAGGTGAGCAAGCGGCAAGCGTGGCACATGTCGCCCACAATTGGGGCTTTAGTGACGCTTAAATCCGTCACCAAAGACCCTTTATTTAATATTTTGAAATTGTAAAGACTAAATTGCCCTCACTCCTTGCAACTATAAAAGTAGACCCCCTCCATATGAAATTTTCATCCTTTCCTTCTCTTCTCTCCCTCTCCAAAGCTCAAGAGAACTTGTCCCACACTCGAGATGCTCCTCGAGAGAAAAAGTCAAATTTTCACCCTCATTTCGGAAGCAGATCCTGCGACGATGACAATGTGCTACCTCATTCTCGTTCCTCCTGCCTCGACCTCCTTCTTCCCGCTCTGTCCTCCATCTTCTAGGCAGCATCTCATCCGACCTCCTTCTTCCCGCTCCATCCTCCGTCTTCTAGGCGACGTCTCGTCCAGCTCATCCTCCAAGCGATCGTCGAGGAGGATAACTTCTCTTTCCCATTCATCTTTTCAGCTTTCTAGAGTTCTAGTATAGTTGATTTCCCGCTTTCTAGTGTAATTCTTCTCTGGTTTTATTGTATAAACATTTTAGAATATTTAGTACATGTTTTCTCTCTCTCTCTCATTTATTCTGATTGTTAATATTACTTCATTGTAATTACCTCGCTTCGCTTTTCAACAAAAACTCTAAAAAAATATAATTGAGAATATAGATCAACGTAGCCTCCCTGAGTTCAACTCGGGATTTCTATTCTAGTATAAATTTTATTTGTTGAACACGAGTTCTTCACTTTCAACCTACGATGACAGGTTTTTTAAAACCAAATACGTTAGCGTAGTAACTCGTAGCTTCAACATTTTGGCGCCGTTGCTGGGAAGGCAACGATTTTCGATCTTCTTTTCACATTTCACGCACTTTATTGTTTTCTAACTTGTTTTCTCTTGTGTCTATTGTTTTGTAGAGACCTCCATCAGGGAATCATCAAGCGGTAGATCAGACTAAAGTGCAGTTAAAGACAACTATAAGTACTCATTCTTCCCCCCTCCATAGATTTTATTTGTCACATTAAATCCAAATTCTAATTAACCTAGGTATTTGCATAAATCCTAGGAATAGTTTGGTTGTTTGGATTCTCACTCACATTCATTCCACCCTCGTTTATAAAAAGAAAATAAAAAGATAATCTTGTGGGGTAATTTTCAACAAATACACAACGTACACCCACATTCAAGGCACTTAACCTAATTGATTTGTTTCTACTCAACCAGGTTCTGATCTGTGGAACCGATATACACAAAGAAACACATAAAAGAGTAGAAATCATTCTAGGTTAACCATCTCTGTGTGCCTAACTTAGTGGTGTATTTGTGGCCAGTTGTTTGAGTTGTTTGGGTCGCACCACTCTAGTTAAAATCAACTCATCAAGTGGCTCCTCCTTAGGGTTTTCAATCTAGGTCTATTCCAGGCACTCCACATTATTTCTGGTTTTAAAGGAAAGCAACCTTTACCTGTGTTTGACAACTTGGTTTGCCTCAAAACTTGATTGCAATCAAACTAATTTTAAATCCTAAAAGCTACTTAAGTAAGATTTGAACATTAAAATCCACATATCACAAAAAATCTTTCTTGAAAACCCTGGTTGTGCACACACTTACACAATTCTCAATCAATCATTAAGGGCACAACCAATTTTAAGGGCCCATCACATTCCATAGGCACCACACTCCCAGGCCTTAATAAAATTGAGTAGACGTTGGCCTTAAGAACTGATTCGCTCTTTAGGGCCTAGTCTGAGATTGTCTTTGATTAACCTACTTGTACTAATTAATCTGATGTCTAGTTAGGGGAGTAGCGTCAAACGACCGCGACTAGGGGGTACAATAGAAACCAGAGGCGAAAGCCAAAGGAAGAACCTTCTCCCCAGTCCCTCCTTCTAACTGGTTGGATTGAGCAGACGCAAGTAGAGTAAATCATTTACAATCTTAAGGCGGGTTTTGGGAGTCTATAGATCCTTAGGCTACCCCACTTAAGGATAGCCTTATTTTGTTGTGCTGCAAGGTTCCTCTCCCCAGTCCTTCCAACCTTCTCCTAGTTTATGCTGGGAAGACGGCCATTGAATCCCCAATTGGAAGGACCACTAGAGTATTCTAGGAGGCGCAAATTGGATTTTGGTCAAATTGATCCCATGGCCGACCAACAGCCTCCTCTGCCTGGAGATCCACAGGAGGAATTTCGAAGGCAACTGGAACAAATGCAGAGAATGCAGGAATGGTTCTAGAGAATGCAGGGCACTCAGCCCTTGAAGGATTTTTATGATCCTTCAAATTATGGGGAATGTCCCAGCATCCACATTCCAGCCGACGACGTAGAAATCAATCCCTAGGTGTTATGCTTGATCAAATATTATCACGGGCTTGGCTCTGAAGATTCATTTCAACACTTGGAGGACTTTACCACTTTGGTCCAGACCACCAAGGCACGAAATGTGAATGAGGAGCAAATGATCATGAGGCTCTTCCCCCACTCTCTTAGGGATAAGACGTGCATTGGTACAGGACAATAGGAAGACCAATTACAACTTGGAATGAGTTGAAATCATCCTTTCTGAAGAAATTCTTCCCAGTTGGACGTACCAATGCCTTGAGATGGGCAATTACTACCTTTACCCATCGGTCGGGGGAGTAGTTTCATGTGGCCTGGGTGCGATTCCAGGACCTATTGTAGAGGTGTCCACACCACGAGGTGCCGAAATGGCAACTTGTGCAGATCTTCTATCATGGGTTGACTGAGCAACTCAAAAATCATGTGGATGCTTCTTGCGGAGGCAAGTTCCTCAACAAAGACGCAGATAGTGCACACGATTTGTTTGAGGAAACGAGCAAGAATTCAATCAATCATGCGTCCATGCATACCTTTAACCGGTCCCAGCAACCCAGATCAAATGTCAATAAAGTCCATGACTCTCATTCATTTGATATGGAATTGATTTGTAACAAACTTGACAAGGTGGACTTGGTTGCTAAGAGAATGGAAGAGTGGATGGCTAGAAATTCTTTGAACAACTCTCGATCCACTCAATCCCAAAATTCAGGATTCCATTCTTCGTGAGCTCCTTCTGGATGGGAGTTCGTGAAAGAACTTGTTGCGGCTCAACCTATGAGTTAGCATTTTTTGGAACTTCACGGGTTCCAAACTGGGGCCTTTGATCTCAATTTTTTTTGATCCTTCCCTTTCTTTCTCTCCATCCTCACCCTATGATGATGTCTGTGCTGTATAAGAGAATGTTAGATCCAACCCCTACTCTAATGCTTATAATCCGGGTTGGAGAAATCGCCCTAACTTCTCTTGAAAAAACCTAGGGCAACATACCCAATTCCAACCCAGCAACTATGCTCCGCAACAACCAATGAGTCAGGGTCATGTATATACTCAGTTGCCCCTAAATTAGGTCAATTAGCCAGCTTGGAATGTCCGTCAACCCGTAGGGTAGGCTAATTTGAACCGATAAATGGTAGAGATGCAAGGATCCATGCTCCAGCTCATGTAGCAAATGAAAACCTCACTGGACAACCTGCAGACCAGGCTCATTGCTAACTCTTGTCAACCCGAATCTTTACCATCCTAGCTCATACCCATCCCGGGAAATATTCTGAATCCGGGTAACCAAGCCCATGGGTATGGAAATCAGAGGGACCCACATGCACATGCTCAGGTGGTTGAGCAGGGTCCTCCCTCTTCTTCTTCTTCTACAAATCAACAATTCCGGGCTAACCAAGACCCTCCAAGCTTTCCTAACCCTCCCCAAGACCCAAACTCTTATGCATCTGCAAATTCTGTCACCTTGAGGAGTGGTAAGCAGACTCAGGATCCACAACCACACTGTTCTGATCTACTAAATCCTGAAGAACCTGAGGAGAGAGAGGAGAATTCTAGAAAAGAAATCAAGTCTCAGGAACCTGATTCCAAAGATCTGACTCATGTTTCTTTTCCTGAAGACTTGATCAAATCAAAGAAGAAGAAATCTGTTGATAGCAATGAGGAGCTTCTGAATATATTTAAGAATGTTGAGATCAATATCCCGCTCCTTGATGTTATTAAGCATATACCAGCTTACGCAAGATTTTTAAAGCATTTATGTACACAAAAGCGTAAGTCGAGAGAATCTGTTCCGAGGAAGGTGGTACTCTTCGAGCAGGCTAGTTCTGTTATCCTACATCACCTCCCTCAGAAAAAGAGAGATCCAGGTGCTCCGTTGATTTCTTGTGTCATCGAAGATTACACATTTGATAGAGCACTTTTGGATCTGGGTGCACCCATCAACCTAATTCCGACTTCTCTTTAAGAGAAGTTTGGATTAGGTGAACTTCAGCCAACTTCAGTAATGCTACAGTTAGCGGACCGTTCGGTCACAAATCCGCGGGGCGTTATTGAAGATGTTATAGTTAAGGTCAAGGATTTTTATTTTCCTGTAGATTTCCTTGTCCTTGACATGGATGTACCTGAAAATCTGAGGAACACCCATCATTCTTGGGCGTCCGTTCCTAGCTACCGCTAAGGCCAACATTAATTGTGAATGCGGTAGCATGGAAATCACCTTTGGGGATCAATGAATGAAATTGGATATTTTTAAGGCGATTAATAAATTTGAGGATTGTGGATTTATTGAGGAACTTGAGGAGGATAATAAAAAAAAATTAAAACTTGTTTGATGATTTCTTTAATTGAAAGTTCCTCTTTTGATGGCGGATTGGACCTGCAACCCTCTATGGCAGACCTGCCATCTTCTGATGAGGTTATTGATTTTGTTCACTCACAACCTCTTCCTCTTGTTGAGTCTTCAGCATCTTCCTTACCATCAATCATCAACCTGCCCTAGCTTGAACTGAAACCATTGCCTAAGAATTTGAAATATCAATTTTTAGGACCTCAGAAGACGCTCCCTGTGATTATCAGTACTAAATTAACAAAGGAGCAAGAGAATAAATTGATCAAGGTCCTGAAGAAACACGAGGCAATTTGTTGGACCATTCATGACCTTAGGGGGATCGAGCCATCGTACTGCAATCATAGAATATTCTTGGAAGATGGATTCCGCCCTTCTTGCCAGATGCAGAGGAGATTAAATCCAAATATGCGAGAAGTGGTCAAAAAGTAAATCATTAAGTGGCTCGATGCAGGAATTATTTATCTAATCTCTGATAGTCCCTAGGCAAGTCTCATGCAGATTGTTCTGAAGAAAGCGGGGATTACCATTGTGACTAACAAGAGAGAAGAATCTGTCACAACTCGTTCATCTTCCTCTTGGAGGGTTTGTATTGATTACAGGAAGCTGAACACAGCCACTAAGAAGGATCATTTTCCCTTGTCTTTCATTGATCAAATCTTGGAAAGACTAGTCGGGCAGAAGTACTTCTATTTTCTTGATGGCTACTTAGGATACAACCAAGTTCCTATCCATCCCGAGGATCAGGAAAAAACTACTTTCACCTATCCCTATGAAAGCTTTGCTTTCCGTAGGATGCCTTTCAGTTTATGCAATGTACCTGCAGCTTTTCAAAGGTGTATGTTAGCCATATTCTCTGACATGGTGGGAGAGTTTATGGAAGTCTTCATGGATGATTTCTCTATTTTCGTAGAGTCATTTGACTCTTGCTTGGCTAATCTAGAAATGATTCTTAAGCGATGTATCAAAGCATAATTGGTCCTTAGCTGGGAAAAGATTCATTTCATGACCCAAAAAGGCATCATCTTGGGTCATGTAATCTCTGAACGAGGAATCGAAGTGGATAAAGCTAAGGTTGATGCTATTGCTAAACTTCCTCCTCCCACATCTGTTAAACAAATCTGATCATTTCTTGGTCATGTGGAATTCTATAGAAGATTCATTAAGGATTTCTTGAAGGTTGCTCATCCCTTGAGCAATCTTCTCACCAAAGAAATGCCATTTGTTTTCGACGAATCATGCCGTAAGGCATTTGATTTTCTGAAAATGGCAGTCACCTGTGCTCCAGTGTTGCAACTACCAATTTGGACATCCCCTTTTGAGATCATGACCGACGCTTCTGGTTACGCGGTCGGGGCTGTCTTGGGTCAAAAAATTGATAGAAAGCCTTCTGTCATCTACTACACTAGTAAAACTCTGGATGAAGCCTAGAGGAATTACACTGTTACTGAAAATGAATTACTAGCGGTAGTGTTCGCTTTGGAAAAATTCAAGGCTTATCTCTTCGGGCCTCATGTTATCATCTATACCGACCACTAAACCTTGATACATCTCTTGGCCAAAAAGGATGCCAAACCCCGGCTTATTCGTTGGATTCTGCTACTTCAAGAATTTGATCTTGAAATCAAGGATAAAACTGGGGTACAAAATGTGGTGGCAGATCATTTGTCGGGACTCCTAAGTGATTCTTCTCGTCTGGACATCCCGATTGCTGACACTTTTCTGGACGAAGCTATCCTTACAATTTCTGGTGTCCAAGCCCCGTGGTTTGCTGACATTGTTAACTATTTGGCCATTGGTCAAATCCGTCAGGATTGGGCCAAGCAACAATGGGATAGACTCAAATCTGAGGCCAAATACTACTTCTCGGAGGATCCTAAACTGTACCGCATCAGCTCTGATCAGATTATTCGTCGATGCGTACCAGAGAATGAATTCAGCAGTATACTCAAGTTCTGCCATGCATCTGCGTGTGGTGGACATTTCTCTAGGAAAAAGATGGCTGCAAAAATCTTGCAATCTAGCTTCTATTGGCCGTCTTTATTTAAGGATGCCCAGGATTTCTCAAGGTCATGATCTCGATGTCAGGCACTCGGGAGCATAACTAAGCGAGATATGATGCCCCTAAACCAAATTCTTCCTGTCAAAATTTTCGATGTTTGGGACATCGATTTCATGGGACCCTTTCTCCCTTCATTTGGACATCAGTACATTCTTGTTGCTGTTAATTATGTGTCCAAATGGATTGAGGTGATCCCCACCCGAACCAATGGCCACAAGGTGGTCATCGATTTTATCAAGAAAAATATCTTCAGTAGATTCAAGATTTTGAGGGCCATCATTAATGACGATGGCAGTCATTTTACTAATGCCCAATTCTAGAATTTGTTGGCCAAATATGGGGTTAATCACCGAATTTCCACACCTTACCACCTCCAGACGAATGGACAAGCCAAGATCTCCAATTGGGAGATCAAGAACATTTTGTAGAAAATGGCTAGGCTTGATCGTAAGGATTAGACTCAAAAGCTTGAGGATGCTCTTTGGGCCTACCGTACAGTGTATAAAACACCCATCGGCATGTCTCCGTTTCATTTGGTGTATGGAAAGGCGTGCCATCTACCCATAGAGATTGAACACATGGCATTCTGGGTGATCAAAAAATGCAATTTAGATATGAATTTAGCTGGGAAGACTAGGAAACTCCAATTATTTGAGTTGGAAGAGCTTAGAAATGATGCATACTAGAATGCCAAGATCTACAAGGCTCGGACCAATGCTCTACATGATCAATTGATTTCTTGCAAGAGCTTTGAGCTGAACCAGAAGGTATGGTTATTCGATTCTATACTTAAGCTCTTTCTTAGCAAACTTAAATCTAAATGGAATGGCTCATTCATTATTGACCAGATTTTTCCAAATGGAGCCATTCAGATTTCTAACCCAAAGATGGGTAACACATTTAAAGTCAACGGTCAACTTCTGAAGCCTATTATTGACCGTACTCTTCCAGAACCCATCTCAAACACGGCTGCTCTAGCTATTTTGTGACTTCTTTGGCTGGACTCCACCTAGCTGATGGCATTAAACTCAGCAGTTGTACATATGACACAAAGCTGACACGAGCTTCATATACAGGTGACATCTTTCTTACTCTACCCTTTCTTTCATGTCTCTTTCTCAATGTGGACAATGCATTAGCTAGGCATGGGGGGGTGGATTCATTTTTGCATCATTTGTCAGCTTTGTGAAATTCATGTAAATTATTTTCCTCTTCTTATTTATACATAAAAAATTGAATTAGGAAGGAATAGTTGGACATTAGGACTTTTCAATCTTAGGAAATTTTACATTAGCATCTGAACATAAAGACCCTTCAGGTCTTTGGACTTAATCGACCCGTGTATCCACTAAAATGTGGATTTGTTTTTCGAGTCCTCGCTATCTTAATTCTATTGTAATTTGAGTAAATACGTTTGGGTGATAAGTACACGACTTATCAATCCACCCTCTGATTTGAGGGAACTTTGACTTTTAAGCATTTACACACTTTCTTTTCATTGACTTATTGTTCGGTGATTTTAACGAAAATTGGGTAACTAATGAACCTTCTAGGGTAATATGGCTGACAAGTTATCGTGGGTAACAACCCATAGGTAGGTTGTCCAGAAGCCAGTCACTGGACCATTCTCTTCTTGTTGCCTTTAGGTAAATCTTAGACCAGGGAAGCCACCTACTTAAGAAAAAAAGAGAGAAAAAGAAAGTCAAAAAGAAAAGAAAAAAAAAAGAAAAGGAGAAAAGAAAGAAAGAAAACAAAAGAAATAAGCCACACTTCACCGCATGAGTATGGCTGGCAAGTTGTCGGTGGTAATAGCTCATCGACTGGTTGTCCAGAACCCAGCTCAATAAATGCACTAAAAATTCCCAAAACACTTAGGAAGAAGTGAAGTAAAATAAACTGGGGAGATATACACTAGATTCACCATTGTGTTAACCCCATAAAAATAACAGTAGGGAGAAAGCTACCGGTTGTAAAGATACACCTTTAGGTAGAATACTCTTTTTATGGTCACCTAGAGGCATAGAAATCCGAAGTCCATTTTAACTGCCGATCAACGAGTCTATCACATTCACAATAAGATGCTTAGAACTTAGGATTCTCACCAAATTTTGGGTGAGTGAATGGCCATAGAAAGCCACTCTTAAAGCCTAAAACTCGAAAATCCAAAAAAATTAAAAAAGAATAAAAAGAGAAAAAAGAAATTTTTCTTTGAATAAGAGGGCTTGAGGCGGTCTGCATTTTGGCAGATACCCGAGCACTGTTGTATCTTTGAAAGTTCAGATCCTAAGTAAACATTTTCTTAATGATTGAAAATAACTTGTGCTCAAATAATCCAACCTAATTCTTTTATAAATAGCATATAGTTTTTGCTAGGGACTAGCAAAAGATAGGCATAGGGGTGTGATGTAAACATGTTTATATTACATAAAATGTCTATTTATGCATGTTCTTAAGTATAGAATTGCATTACATACTATAAATATTGCATAGTATGCATCATCTTGCATTTAGATTAGTTCGAATAAAAGGGAGGTTAATTGTCTCTTTTCATGTGTAGGGACAGGAAAATTTTATCGGGGCCTCGGATCAAAGATCCAACCGTACAGATTTAATCAGGGTGACAATTGGAGTTCAACGACTCCAAGATCGTCCTAATCAGACATCTGTAGCATCAGATAGAGATCGAGGAACCCTAGAAGATCAAGGACCAAGATGGTGTGAATTCGCACTTCTGATGATAAATCCAACTACACAGATGAATTCAGATTGACGATCGTAGCCTAACGGTGTGAAAATCAACTCAATCAGATACCCGTGGCACCATCTACATCATCCAGAAGATGGACGGCCAAGATGGCACCACGTGGTGCCATCTCGGCCGCCCAATTGGCCACCTCAACTTCTGAAGCTGCTAGCACCCATGCATCTTCGCCGTTGGATCAAGATCCAACGGTTGAGAGTGCATCCCAACAGGCATGCCCATTCTCTGAAGCACCAACTGAAGAGTTACCTTGACCGTTGGTTCCTAATCCAATGGTCCTGATCGCACGCTCATAAGTCAGCCAACCCGCTCATCCACGCGCATAGCGTAGTGGATAGAGCACTCGCTCACGATCGGGTACGCATTCGAGTCGCAAGGAGCAAGCACTAAGGCACGGAGGTGCGAGCGTGATTAACTGCCTGATGGTGTTCCAGCGGCCATGAGCGCTCAATCCAAGTCACGTGCCCATGCACGCCCGCACGTAACGCGGGATCGCACGTGCTAGGCACGCTTTGAGGCGCTGCGGTTACCAAATCTTAGTCGTTCGATCTCGCGATTGAATGGCTGAGATTTGATGAACGTGGGCAGTGTGGGAGGTGAGCGGGCAACAAGCGCGGTGCACGTTCCCCACTACTAGGGCTTTAGTGATGCTTAAATCCATCACTAAAGACCCTTTATTTAATATTTTGAAATTGTAAAGACCAAATTGCTCTCACTCCTTGCAACTATAAAAGGAGACCCCCTCCATACGAAATTTTCATCCCTTCCTTCTCTTCTCTCTCTCCAAAGCTCAAGAGAAGCTTGTCCCACACCCGGGATGCTCCTCGAGAGATAAAGTCAAATTTTCGCCCTCATTTCGGAAGTGGATCTCGTGACGACGACAACGTGCTGCCCCATTCTCGTTCCTCCTACCTTGACCTCCTTCTTCCCGCTCTGTCCACCTTCTTCTAGGAGGCGTCTCGTCTGGCTCGTCCTCCAAGCGATCGTCGAGGAGGATAACTTCTCTCTCCCATTCATCTTTTCAACTTTCTTGAGTAGAATTTTCCTACTTTCTAATGTAGTTGATTTCCCATTTTCTAGTGTAATTCTTCTTTGATTTTATTGTATAAACATTTTTGAATATTGAGTGCATGTTTTCTCACTCTCTCTCTCATTTATTCTAATTGTTAATATTGCTTCATTGTAATTACGTCTCTTCGCTTTTCAACAAAAACTCTAAAAAAACATAATTGCGAATATAGATCGATGTAGCCTCCCTGAGTTCAACCTGAGATTTCTATTCTGGTACAAATTTTATTTGTTGAACACGAGTTCACTTTCAAACTATGACGATAGGTTTTTAAAACCAAATACGTTAGCGTAGTAACTCGTAGCTTCAACACCGGCCCACCTCCCCCTCCAGAGGTTTTCGACCAAGTGATGGATGAGGAGGTACTGATTGCTGATGATGTTGTGGCTGTAAACATGGTGCTACGAGGTGCCCTAATTGGTGAGATCATGTTAGGAATAGCCAGTTTTGATGAAATATGTAGATTGGTGAGTACTTTGTCTCTCTCCTCTCCTAGATGGAGGATATCAATGTTGGGTAGTGGTCGGGCCCGGATAGGTTGTGTTAATATGGTGATTTAATCGTTGAAATGAGTATAGTGGTTAACCTAAATCGAGCCTAACCATCTCTTTACAAAATTTTATTTTTACCTGGCCTACTTGATTTTATCTTGGTCACTTTTAGGCCCAGGGTCGAACTCAGCGAAGTGGGATTAGAGGTGAAGAAGTTTCTACGCCTTTTCTACAATGAATCTCTTCCGTTCGTTTATTATGTTTTTGATGTTTTTCTATTTAATATTTTTTTCTGATAATTTTCTATCCTTGAGGTACACCCTCGAAATCAGGTTCTTGGCTTTGAGCCAAATTACGGTTCAAAACTGGTCTTGCTATTCGCAAGACTGAGTACCTGCAAGTCAAGGATTATCTTTTCTCTTTTGTATATTTTTTTTATCTTTTTAATAGCATGAAAAAGAAATAGAAATAAGGTAAATATAGTATATATATATATGTATATATTATATATGTATAAAGGGGTGGGGGTGGAGGTGGAAATGGCATGTAGCACAGTGTTGAGTTGATCGTCGTCTAGGAAGATGCAACCAATAGGACGAAGTGCTGCATGGAGTGTAGGATGGATGGGTGGAAGATGTGTGCAAAAATGCTTTCTGTGCACGTGTATCGGGGAATATCAGCAACGGGTGCAGATATTCCCACGATACAACGTGTGGGATTTGATATGAAAAAATATATAAATATATGCATAGATAAATGTATGTATATATATATATATATTTATAATTACATATATATGTATGTATATAGAACTATAGAGATGTAGATGTATATATGTATATATATATATAGTAATATAAGTATATAGTTATATATATGTATGTATATAGATATATGTAGATATATATATATATGTATCTATATATATATATATATATACATACATATATCTATACATATATGTATATATATATATATATAATTATATATAGGTATATATATATAAGTGTGTATACAGGGGTGTATAAGTGAGTGGTGTGTGTACGAGAGTGTGTGTGTGTGTGTGTATGTGCTTGTAGGAAGGAGTGAGAGAGAGAGAGAGGGCGTCTGCTGAAGATGGCACAGGCGAGTTAAGTCGTCTGGACACAACGGCCGTCAACTGGTGCCAACGCACAGGCACAGGCTTGTAGGTGCACGAAGGCGCACGCGCACGCAGGAGGGAGGAGTGCAAGGGAGGGACCACAGCACACAGCGCTACGTGCTGAGGTGGGTGCGGGCGAAGAAGCGGGTGGGTGCAGATGGGTGCGGGCACTGGCGTACACGGGAGTGGGCGCCCAGACGGGCTGGCGATGGTTGCGGCGCGGAGAGAGAGCGCATGGTGACAGGATATGTGAGAAACTTTCCGGTCACCACACTATAGCCACAGTGTCGCACTCTCTAGCGTGAACAGTGGCTCGCGTGACCGGTTGCTAGTGGTTCAGCGTGCGCGGGTGCATTGGAGCGGGTTGGCACGCACGGGGAAGAAGCTGCACTGAGTGCTGGCGTGCGCGGTGGCCTACGTGTGGGTGAGTGGTGGCCACCGCCTTGCTGCAGCTGCGGTTAAGCTTCAAAGATCAGCTTTGTGGCAATGGCAGAAATGGCTTGGAATGACAAAATAGAGAAGAGAACCACCATGCCCACCGGCTCTTTGATGAGCTGGGCGGTGGTGGGACTCACAGTGGTCGTTTTGCACCACTGTGAGCTGCTCCTGCCCGCAGCGTGGCTCCTCAAGAAGAAGAGAGGCTATGTATGGAGGGGAGAGGGGAGGAGATGGCTTAGAAGGGAGGCTGCTGTGCGTGTGTTGGGTTCTTTTGTGTGACCAGACTCAACCGCAAAGAAGATGGCTGGGCTCTTTTTAAAGAGGAAGGAGGCAAGCACAGCCATGCCCTGGCTGTGCATGCAGCTGCAGGGCAAGCTGTTGCAGGGAATGATGAGAGGAAGAAACTACCATGCCTTGTAGCCGCGGAGAAGAAAGTGAAATAAAAATAAAAATAAAAATAAAGATGGTGAATTTGCAAGGCAGCACTTGAGGAATACGTTAATTTCAAGGCCATTTTATTCACTCTCCCCTCTCAAATAAATGCATGCATGCGTTTATTTTTACAAATGCGACGATGACTACCTAATATACACAAGTAATGCTTGGAAAGAGCACAAGATGGCACAATTGTTGGTGTATTTTTGCTGTGCAGTCATACCCCCTTGCTTATCTTTTGCTAGTCCCTAGGAAAACATTTTTGTATTGTATTTAGAAATGATCTTAAGCTGAAGATTCTCTTCTGAGGCGACATTGGTGTATTTATTGTTGGATATTGTGAGAACCAATTGTAGAGAAGACTACCAGTACTTTAAGTCTTATGTGACATAGATCATCTCTCGACTAACCAGGACTCTTGATATTTAAACCTTAAGTATGATTTCCAGGACCCAGGAGGTTTTTTGCTGTACTCGAGAGCTCAAGAGATTAAGGCTTGTGCTTAGTGAAGGATCAAGACTGACCAGATGACCATTAAGACTCAAGCCCAGGGTTTCACAAATTTTTAAGTGTAGGTTGGTCCCAGTTTCAGCTCATGTCTTCGGATTGACCCTTAAAAAGATGACGGAAAAATCAACTCCCATTTTATTACATTTGTGGCTCAAAGAAAACAGGGTGTTTATAACTTGCCCTGAAGAACTTTTGTAGGGTGAAGACTTTACAGACATTTGTGAGATATACTGACTTATTTTGCATCTCTTTTTTTTTTTTTGAAACACGCGTTAGTATATCTCTTACAACATTATTTGGAGGAGCACACTTTTCTTTTGGTGGGAGAGTTCCTTTTTGGTGGAAAGAGTCTTTCCTAAACACAAGACTAAAGCCTAGGATAAAAAGTCTACCTGTGCACACAAGTAAGGACTCCACCTTCCCTAATGAACACTAGGGTTGGATCTTATGTTCACCTGGTCTTTCTTGATATGTGTAGTGTGAACCAAGATTACTTAGGCTCTCGAGTAGAAGCAAACAAAATAGATCCTGTACTGGTGTCTCAGGTATAGGAATATGTCCTTAGTTAGGAGAGATTCCAATATATCTTGTCAATGCTTAAGTGAATTAAGCCGAGCTTGGGCGAATCAAGCTTCTGTGGCCTGGAAAGTCTTCAAAACAGTGGTTGAATATCCATAAACACTTATTGTATTTTTGTTTCAGCCTTCAGATCATTACTAAACACCATTTTTTTTTATATAGATAGATGGAGACTGCATGATACCATAAAATACCCAAATCCTATGGATGCCTATCCACCTCCCCATGCTAAACGATGCTATGTCCTCATATGCATGCAGGGTAGGGTAGAGAAAGGACGAAAGATCGGGTAACGAGAGGTGAGGTGCAGGGTATACAGCAGGGTGGTAGGGTGGGTGGATGGTGGGTGGTGAAGTGAAAAGTGAACTGAGCGTGACAGTGGCAGAGTGTTGTTGGGGTGCCTCCCAACGAGCGCTGAATTTAACATCCCCAGCTGGACTCAGAATGAGGCACAACATTAGTTACCCTCCAGCAGGGCAACAGATTCTCCCACGGGGGTAAGTTCATGAGTAAGATAGGATTTCAAACACTGCCCATTGACCGTAAATTTATGCCCAAATTTGGGATCTTCAATCTCAATGGCCCCGTTGGGAAATGGTCTCGAGACCAGGAAAGGACCAGTCCATTTGGACTTCAATTTCCCAGGAAAGAATTTGAGTCGGGCATTGTAGAGCCAAACTTACTGAGATGGCTCAAATTCCTTCTATCGAATACGACTGTCGTGAAAAGCCTTAGTGTGTTGCTTGAAAGTTAAGGTAGAATCATAGGCTTCACGACGGAGGTCTTCCAGCTCCTGGAGTTGGAGTTTCCTTTCTCGACCACACAGGTCTAGGTCGAGGTTACATTGGTGAACCGCTCAATAAGTGTGGTGCTCCAACTCCACGGGCAAATGACAAGGCTTCCCGTAAACGATTCTATAAGGAGACATACCAAGGGGAACCTTGAAGGCGGTCTGATACGCCCAAAGCGCGTTAATCAGCTTGTCGGACCAATCCTTACGGTCAGGTCGAACTATTTTCTGGAGAATTTGTTTGATTTGCCGGTTCAACATCTCTGCCTGACCGTTCGTCTGAGGATGATACGGGGATGTGATTCGATGGTGGACTTCGTAGTTCCTCAGAAGTGCCCGAAAAGATGCATGGGTAAAGTGGCTTCCTCCATCCGAGATAATGGCTCGAGGGATTGATGTCGAGCCCGGATAGGTTGTTAATATGATGATTTTATCGTTGAAATGTGCATAGTGGTTAACCTAAATCAGACCTAACCATCTCATTACAAAATTTTTAACCTGCCCTACTTGATTTTATCTTGTCACTTTTAGGCCCAAGGTCGAACTTAGGGAAGTGGGGTTACAAGTCGAGTTTCTACGCCTTTCCTACAACGAGTCTCTTCCATTCGTTTTTTGTGTTTTTGGTGTTTTTCTTATTTAGATTTTTTCTGGCAATCTTTGTCCTTGAGGCATACCCTCAAAATTGGGTTCTTGGCTTTGAGCCAAAACAGGGTTCCAAAACTGGTCTTGCTATTTGCAAGATGGGGTACCTGCAAGTCAAGGATTATCTTTTCTCTTTTATATATATATTTTTTATCTTTCTACTAACAGGAAAGCAAAATAGAAATAAAGTAAATACAGTATATATATATGTATATATTATGTATATAAAGGGGTGGGGGTGGAGGCGGAGATGGAGTGTAGCACAGTGTCGAGTCGGTCGTCGTCTAGAGAGATGAAACCAACAGGACTAGGTGCCGCGTGTAAGGTGTATGATGGATGGTGGAAGATGAATGCGAACACACTTTTTTTGTACGCGTGTATCGGGGAATATCAGCAACTGGTGCAGATATTCTCACGATACAGCGTATGGTAAATAATGTGAAAATATATATATGTATATATGTAAATATATCAATATGTATATATATATAGTTATAAATATATAGGTATATATATATGTAGATATATATGTATATATATAAGTGTGTATATATATATATAACTATATAGAGGTATATATATGTATGTATAAGCATATAGTAAGATATGTATATATAGATATATGTAGCTAAGTATATATATATATGTATGTATATATAGTTATTGATATATATATGTATAGTTGTATATATATATATATATATGTATGTATGTATATAATACTATATAGAAGTATATATATATGTATATAGGTATATGTATCTAGATATGTATATATATGTATATATATGTATCTATACTTATAATAGTATATATATAGATATAAGTATATCTATATATATATATGTGTGTATAAATATATGTATTTATATCAATATATATATGTGTGTATATATATATATATATAAGTACATAGATATATATATATATATGTATATGTATAGACTAATACATAGTTATATAAGTACTAATATATGTATAAATATATATATATATATGTATGTATACTAATACATAAGTATACAGGTACTACTATACGTATAAATATAAGTATATATATGTATATATGTATATATATATATGTATATAAATATATGTATATATATATCAATATATATAAGTCTACGTATATATATGTATGTTTATAATAGTGTATATG
This sequence comes from Thalassia testudinum, assembly GCA_037157565.1. Taxonomy (NCBI): domain Eukaryota; kingdom Viridiplantae; phylum Streptophyta; class Magnoliopsida; order Alismatales; family Hydrocharitaceae; genus Thalassia; species Thalassia testudinum. Next base: position 91,526,897 of record JAZHRO010000003.1, read on the forward strand.
TGTGTGTGGAAGTGTTAGTGTAGGTGTGTGTGTGCGTCGGTGTAAAGAGAGAGTGGGAGAGAGAGAGAGAGAGAGCGGGAGAGAAAGCAAGCTACCGCACTGCTGAGGGGAGGAGTTAAGGCGTCTGAGCTGCAGGGTCAATGTCTGAAGGCTTCCGCGCGCACACGTGCAAGCGCGTATGCGCGCAGAGAAGAGTGCGCTGGAGGGAGTGTTGGCACGGAGATGACCCAACGCCCAGCATTGCGTGGAGTGGCAGACGGGCGCTCGCAGGCTCAGGCGAAGGGAGTGCGCTACGCAGATGGGTGCGGGCGAGGGGAGTGGACGAAGCAGACACGTGGGCTGGTGCGTGCGACGCAGGCGGAGACGTGCGGGTGGGCTCGCGCACGGGCGAACGGCGTTCGCGGTGCATCGGGTGACCGGGAAAGTGAGAAGCCTTCTGGTCACCCCACTGTAGCCATAGTGTCGCGAAGACTCGCGTGAACAATGGCTACAGTGGTTGTCCGCGCTGCGCAACCAGCAGTGGGCGGTGCTGTGAGTGAGGCCGGCTCACGGCTGGCGCACGAGGGAGAAGGCTTGCGCCAGCCGGTTACGAGTGCGGAGGAGCTCGCGACAGAGTGGAGAAGCAGGAGGCAAGGTGTCTGCAGGCACGCGCGGAAGCTTGTAGGTGCTGGCAGGGGGCGGGAAGCGCTTGGCCGGCCGCTGCAGAGGCATGCAGCAGCCGGTTGCGGGCGGAAGAGGGCATGACAGGGTGACGAAGCCGAAGGTGGAGAGGGCCTGCAGGCACGTGCGGAGGGGTTGGGGCACCTGCAGGGTTGCGCGGAAGGGGTTGCTGCTGCTGCTTCAAGCTTCAGACCTTGAAGCGTGCGGCCATGGCGTAAGGTGCTGGAAGCTAAAAAATACTAGAAAAGAGCCACCACGCCCACCGGCTGTTTGAAAAGCTGGGCGGTGGTGGTCTTACTGTGGTGGTGTGCACCACAGTGAGGGCTCTTGCCTGTCAGGTGTCTCTTCGGAGGAGGAGGATCGGCGTATGGAGGGGAATGGAGGAGAAGGTGGTGGCCCGGAAGAAGTACTGGAGGTTTCTTTGGCTGGGACCAGGCCTATGGAGGGAAAGGGAGTCGTGGTCTTTTTATAGGAGAAGAAGGCATGGCCGTGCATGGCTCATGCATGGCCACAGCAGGGAATGGCAGCCGCAGGGAGGGGCTAGCAGGGAGAGGTAGCCGCAGGGAAGCATGGCGCAAGGAGAAGAAAGGTGCAGCCGCGGGAAGAGATTTCCAAATCAAGTGGAAAAATAAAAAGATAGTGGATTTTGCAAAGAGGCACTTGAGGAAAAAAGTAAAATGCAAGGCCACTTATTTCATTCTCCTCTCCTTTCAATTAGATGCATGCATGCATGTATTTTTTACAAATGCAATTATGGAACCCTAATATGCATAGGTAATGCTAGGAAATAGCACAAGAAGGCACTATTGCAGGAGTATTTTTGTGGTGCAATCAAGGATCCCAAAGCACGCAAAGATGTGGTCTTTGACAAATTGAGTGGATATAACATGGTTAGCACGTCGTGTGGGAATAGCCTCGATCCATTTTGAAACATAATCAACAGCCACGAGAATGAATTCGAAGCCGTTGGAAGGAGGAAAGGGACCCATGAAATCAATTTCCCAAATGTCAAAGATTTTGGCAGCAAGGATGGGTTGTAAGGGCATCATGTCATGACGTGACATTGACCCTAACGACTGGCACCTACTGCAATGCTTGTCATAATTGTGTGCATCCTAGTGAAGGGAGGGCCAAAACAAACCGCACTACAACACCTTGGCTGCAGTTTTCCTCCCAGAGAAATGGCCTCCGTAGGCCTGATCGTGGCAGAAGGATAGCACACTGGGGAATTCGCTGTCAGGAACATAGCGAGGGATGATTTGATCAGCACCTATTCGAAAAAGAAGTGGATTATCCCAGAAATAATACTTTGCTTCTGCCATGAGACGCTCGCGCTGGTTTTTAGGCCAGCCACGTGGAAGTGATCCAGAAGCAAGGTAATTGGCAATGTCGGCATACCAAGGTCCACTTGCCACATTAATTGCCAATAGGTGCTCATCAGGAAAAATCTCATTAATTGGTAGAGTAAGTACAATATGGTCAGGGTCCAATCTGGGAAGATGATCAGCCACAACATTCAAGGCTCCGGCCTTATCGCGAATCTCCATGTCAAATTCTTGGAGAAGAAGGATCCAACGAATCAGTCTAGGCTTGGCATCCTTCTTGTGCATGAGATGGCGAATGGTCGCATGATCAGTGAAAACAATAACATATGAACCCAGAAGGTAAGAGCGGAATTTCTCCAGCCCAAACATGACCGCCAGTAGTTCTTTTTCAGTGGTAATATAATTACACTGGGCCTCGTCCAACATTTTACTGGCGTGGTACACCACGAAGGGGTGTCTATCGTGTCTTTGTCCCAGGATGGCTCCGACTGCAAGGTCGGAAGTGTCACACATGAGTTCAAAGTCGAGGGACCAATCAGGTGGCTGGAGAATAGGAGCCTTGGTGACAGCATTACGCAGTTGTGTGAATGCTCGTATGCAGTCGAGGCCCATATCGAAGGGTACGTCGGTTGATAGGAGATGAGGTAAAGGTCGAGAAATCTTGGAGAAATCTTTGATAAATCTCCTATAGAAATCGACGTGTCCCAGGAAGGAGCGGATTTGTTTGACAGAGCCAGGCACAGGTAAATCAGCAATTACATCAAGCTTAGCTCTGTCAACCTCGATACCCCTATCGGAGATGATATGTCCGAGAACAATTCCCTTGTGTACCATAAAATGACATTTTTGCCAAGAAAGCACGAGGTTTACATTAATACATCTCCTGAGGATACGGGTCAGGTTGGCACGACAGTCATCGAAAGATGGTCCAAAGATCGAAAATTCATCCATGAAGACCTCGAGAAAGTCACCCACCATGTCATGAAATATCGCCAGCATACATCTCTAGAAAGTTGCTGGCGCATTACAAAGTCCGAACGGCATCCTTCTAAAAGCAAAGGTGCTGAAGGGGCAGGTAAAGGTGGTTTTCTCTTGGTCCTGGGGGTCAATTGCCACCTGGTTATATCCTGAGAATCCATCCAGGAAACAAAAAATTTATTTCCGGCTAACCACTCCATGATTTGGTCAATGAAAGGTAGTGGAAAGTGATCTTTCTTAGTTGCAGCATTGAGTTTCCTATAATCTACACACACTCTCCAGGATGTAGGAGTGCGTGTAGGGATGGATTTGCCCCTGTCATTGACACAGATGGTGAGTCCTGCCTTTTTGGGTGCGACGTGAATCAGACTCACCCAGAGGCTATCGCTGATCAGGTAGATTATACCCGCATCTAGCCACTTAATGATTTCCTTCTTAACAACCTCCCACATGTTAGGGTTGAGACGTCGCTGCATCTCGCGGGAAGGTCGAGCCTCCTCCTCCATATATATACAGTGAGTGCAGTAGGAGGGGCTAATGCCAGATAAGTCTGATAAAGACCAACCAATGGCTGCCTTGTGTTCCATAAGGACCTCAGTTAGTTTGCACTTTTGCTCCTTGGTCAATTTTGAACTAATGATTACGGGGAGCGTTTCATTTGGTCCCAGGAAAATATACTTAAGTGTACTAGGCAGCACTTTCAGCGCGGGAGTGGATGGTGAAAGATTTGGCATTTCTTGGGACAAGAGTGTCCCAGGCGGATCGAAGAACAAATTAGGAGGAAGAAGTTGGCCCTCAGATTGGCCAAGAAGAGGGGCTTCTTGGATAGATGGATCCAAAAAGGAATAGCCCCAGTGGGAAGTATATGGGCTCAAGGTCCCAGTGTGGAGATGCAAATCTGCCTGATTTGGTGGGAAAGAAAGGGTAATCCAGTCTTCAAGAGTGTGGACCGGCGGTGAGTAGCCCGAATATGACTCAGACCATGAGGTATGGGAAGTGGGGAAAACCTCGTCAGAAGTCTGGTCAGGAGAAGGTATGGGACAAGGGAGGGATGGGGGAACGTCACAATATGTGTTTATCAGGTAATCATCAATGTTTAAAGGCAGTCTGCAGCAGTCAGAATAGGTCCTGATTAGTCCGATACAAGCACTGGCAGCCATGTCCTCGTCAAACGTGTCATCCTCGATGCAACCACAATCAAAGTTCCTGGCTGCCTTGAAGATGTTAAGCTTGAGCTTCTCATATCCAACGACAATCTCAATACAGCTCCACTCGCAGTCAATATGGGCGCAAGCTGTGGCCAAGAAAGGTCGACCAAGGATGATCGGACAATCAGAAAGTGAGCTAGGAATTTCCATATCTAAAACAAGAAAGTCAATAGGAAAACAGAGACTGTTGACCCTAACCACCACGTCTTCCACCACACCCTTTGGAATTTTGACAGAACGATCTGCCAACTGTAACGTGACAGGGGTGGGTTTCAGATTTCCCAAAGAAAATTTTTCGAGCATGATGGTTGGTATAAGATTGATGGAAGATCCTAGATCAAGTAGGGCATAGTTAAAATTGCAGCCTTGGATGCTACAGGAAATAAGCGGTGTGCTTGGATCTTTCTGCTTCGGTGGTAGATTTGATAGTATAGCACAACTCGCATGAGGTGAGAGAACCACCGGATTCTTAGTTCTCTTTGACTATCGCCTGGGTGTTGTGTAGTCTTTGAAAAATCGAGCGACAGTAGGTATGTGGTCGATAGCCTCGAGCAGAGGTACCTTGATTTCAACATCCCTGAACAAATTACGCAGGTTATCAAAGGCCTGCATATCTTTCTTCTTGCCTTTTGGCTACCTTAGTAGAGCCTCAGGGAATGGGACTGATTCTGGCATCAATTTGGGTGTATCGTCCTCTTGCGAATGCGGAGCACATCCAGAATGAGAGGGCGATGAAGAAGACGGGCCAGGATCAGGTCGAGACGGATCGACGGTCTGCTTACCGCTCCTCGTAGTGATAGCATTGGACGATGCAGGTCCAGTGGGATCATACGGCGGAGGAGGGTTCGCAATAGGGACATAAGAGTGAGGTGCTGCAGCGGGATTAGCCTGAAATCCCGGTGGAATGCTCAGAGCCTACAGAATTTGGTGAACCTACCCCTGAGAAGGTTGTACCTATGGTTGAGGACCACGGGGTACGAAATTTCACGGGTTTGGAACAGGTTGGGCTGAAAGAGTGCCCTGAGATCGAGTCACCATGCGTAGTTGACTGATAAACGCCAATTTATCATCATTCTTATGCATTAAAACAAACCTAGCTCTTAGGATTTTACATCGCAAACGGGTTTTTGGGCTGCATTTAGGCATAAATTAGGTTAGGCATACATTGCATTTTTTATTGTCTTCTTGATATGTTTTTGTGAGTGTTAGGGATGAACAGATATACAGATCCCTAAAACCCTAGCACTCAAGAAGGCAAATGGTGAAGGAGAAGCTCAGACTAGCTGGAACTCAGCTTGATCCAGCTCACCACAGCTGGAACCTAGCTCACTTGAAGTAGGGTTAGCTCATCCCAGCTCCATTCAGCTAATCTTCGCTGAATGGCAGCTCAAGAGAGTTCATCTTAGCTCACCCTATCTCAAGTCAGCTCAGATCCAGCTCAACTTAGCTGAGTCTAGCTCATCTCAGCTCCCACTAGTCCACAGGGAGCTCTAGCTAGCTCAGTTGAGTTGATGGGAGTTCACCCCAGCTCAGACCCAGCTACATCCTGCTCCACTCAACTCCAGCCAACTGAAGAAGAACTCATCTCAGCTCAGGAAGCTCAAGTCCAGCTCTCGGGGATTCAGCTTAGCTCAACTGAGTTGAGCTAAGCTACCTTAACTACCTCAACCAGGTTGATGCTCCCCGGGTTCACCAAACCTAGCTCACCTCAACTCATTATGGTAGAAGCCAGTTCACTTTAGCTTGGCATTAGCAGCTAGCAAAGAACTAGCAAGCTAAGCCTGATAGAGTAGCTCCATGCCAGCCTCCTCAGCAGCTGCCAACTCCAGTTCCAGCTCCAGACTTCTCCTCCTCAGCTCCTCTCTTCAAACCCTAGCTCCAATACCTCCTTCTCTACTCCATAGCTAGCTAAGCTAGCAACCAGCTCCTTGGCCATCCACCACCTTCAATTCAACCCTAGCTAGCTCCACCAACTTAAGCCCTACCTAAGCTAGCTATCCTACTCAAGTTGGCGCCACCTCCTAGCCACCTCTTCACCCCATCATCACCACCAAAAGACATCAATTTTGGCACCAAAACCTAACCTTAACTACCCCTCTTTTTGGCACCAACATCCACCCCCACATCCACCATACACCTAACCCTAAAACCCAACCTAGCCACCCACCTACCCCTCCTAGAACCCTTCTTGGCGCCACTTAAGACCCCCTTCTAGAAGCCATTTTGGCTCCAACATCAAGGGATGCCACCACCCATAACCACCCCCTAGGTGTCTGATAAATGCCAGTTTATCATCATTCTTATGCATTAAAACAAACCTAGCTCCTAGGATTTTACTCCGCAAATGGGTTTTTGGGCAGCATTTAGGCATAAATTAGGTTAGGCATGCATTGCATTGTTTATTGTCTTTTCGATATGTTTTTGTGAGTGTTAAGGATGAACAGATATGTAGATCCCTAAAACCCTAGCACTCAAGAAGGCAAATGGTGAAGGAGAAGCTCAGACTAGCTGGAACTCAGCTTGATCTAGCTCACCATAGTTGGAACCTAGCTCACTTGAAGTAGGGTTAGCTCATCCCAACTCCATTCAGCTAATCTCAGCTGAATGGCAGCTCAAGAGAGTTCTTCTTAGCTCACCCTAGCACAAGTCAGCTCAGATCTAGCTCAACTTAGCTGAGTCTAGCTCATCTCAGCTCCCACTAGTCCATAGGGAGCTCTAGCTAGCTCAACTGAGTTGATAGGAGTTCACCCCAGCTCAGACCCAGCTACATCTAGCTCCACTCAACTCCAGCCAGCTGAAGAAGAACTCATCCCAGCTCAGGAAGCTCAAGTCCAACTCCCAGGGACTCAGCTTAGCTTAACTCAGTTGAGCTAAGCTACCTTAGCTGCCTCAACCAGCTTGATCCTCCCTCGGAGCACTAGACCCAGCTCACCTCAACTCATTATGGTAGAAGCCAGCTCACTTTAACTTGGCTTAGCAGCTAGCAAAGAACTAGCAAGCTAAGCCAACTAGAGTAGATCCATTTCAGCCTCTTCAACAACTGCCAGCTCCAGTTCCAGCTCCAGACTTCTCCTTAGCTCCTCTCTTCAAACCTTAGCTCACATTACCTACTCCTCTACTTCATAGCTAGCTAAGCTAGCTTATCTTAGCTTAGCTTGGCTAGCAACCAACTCCTTGGCCATCCACCACCTTCAACTCAACCCTAGCTAGCTCCATCAACTAAGCTCACCTAAGCTAGCTATCCTACTCCAAGTTGGTGCCACCACCATCACACCCCTTCACCCCATCACAACTACCAAAAGCCACCTATTTTCCCTCCAAAATAACCTTCTAGAACCCTTCCCTTTTGGCACCAACTTTCCCTCCAAAATTCCCTTCATCTCCACCATACACCTCTCCTTAAATCCATCTCCACCATCCACCTAACCCCCCTTCTAGAAGACCCTAGGTTGGTGCCAAAATGGTGGTGTCTCTCCACCACCAAAAGCCACCAACACCACCATAACCACCCCCTTTAACACCTCTTGGGTTGGTGCCAAATACCCTTGGCCATAGGATCACCAACCACCTCCATCCTTCCATCCTAGCCCTCCATTTCAAGGGGCACCTTAACCCCCCATCCTACCCTATAAAAAGACCACTACCCACCACCATTCAAGGCATCCTCGGCTAGCAAATTCACTCTCATATTCCACCTAGAAGCCCACGTCCAAGAGAGAAGAAGAAGAAGAAGATTAAGGGGATATTTTGTCCCCTTGGTGCCTTCCCCTCTTCCCTTTTCTCTTGAGTCACGCCAGCCAAAGGAGAAGCCAGGCAAGGAAGATCTTTGGAGGAGATCTTGAAGGTGGTCCACGCCACCTTGGAGGAGCTTTTGAGGGTGGTGCACGCCCACCCCTTGGAGAGAGCATTGAAGGTGGTAGCTTCCACCTTGGAGGAGCTCTCAAGGAAGGAGAAGAAGGAGGCCCTCTTTTCAAGCCAAGGAGCAGCTAGGCTTGGAGCAAGAAGACTCCCTTCTTCACCAAATTTTGGAAGAGGATTAGTGTTTCTTTATTTGCTTTTAAATTTGTTTAGTTCTAGTAGAAGCATTCCTCTACTTGTCATTGATAAGAACACTAAGTCTAGTTAATTAAATTGCCTTCTTTTAGCTTTTTATTGCAATTGTTACTTTTGGTTCTAGCACTTGTTTCACCTCTTCTTCCTAATTACTCTAGGCCTCCACTTGCCTAGAGTGAGCTTAGGAAGAAGATATTTCTATCTTTTAAGTTTTAGTTAAGCAATTGTAGGTGTTAGTACTTTCCGTTACAATTCGCATTTTGCCCTCGTCTTTTCAAAACAAAAAAATTACATATTTAAAATACCAAAAAGAAAGTTGAGATCTATTTGTAAGCAAGAGGATTAATTTTGCAAACAATTGGCTTCCTTGGATGACCCTAGATACTCCCCTATCTAGGATATAAATTTAAAAGCGAAAGCGGATTCGCGTGTTACAATGACGTTAAAAACTCACTTTTACAAATCACGCGTATTTCGCTATCACTTTTTGGCGCCCTTGCCGGGGAGGCACAGCTTTGCTATTCTTGATTAAGTGGAGTGGTGTATTTTAAAATCCATTGTTTGCTTGACTGCTTCTTTAGCACCACTCCATTACAAGTATTGGTGTTCTATTTTTCGGGCCCAGATTTCTGTCCGGAGTTGAAAAATCGATTCCTAACACCACATGCCTCCTAAAATCATAAAATTTCATATAGTGATTCCCAATTAAGTTAGGAACATCTTTGCCAAATTTCAGAACAATTGGATTTTTATTTAATTTTTAAAAATTGGCAGATTGTAGAGGGGTCACACCTCTAATCTTCCTATTTTGCTACAGTCCATGAATTTTTAAAATTTTTATACTCATCCAATTTTTGTGAAATTTTACACATCACATAAAATCATAAAAATTTTCTGAGGTTAGTGGTAATACTGAAAAGTCCACAATACCCACGGGTATCATTTCTGGACTTTTACACCAGTATAATTAAAAATTCAAAACAATTATCAAACAAATTCCTAAAATCTTACAAAAATCTTTTCTGGAATCCTTGTTTGATTTCACTCAAGGTAGTTGTGTTGGTTGCATTGTTTGGACCACTATTTATTCAGAAAGCTTAAAAATAACTCATTGGTTGTTAAATTTCTTAGGGACAATTGGCTTAGGGTTTCCTTCTTTCTTTTTAGAGACTCAATTTAAAGGAAATATACAATCACCCATACAACTTATTTTTCCTTTGATTGTGAAATTTCAAACTTGTTTGAAAATTTAACAAAAGAAACCCTAAAACACATTCAATTAAATTGAATCCTAAAAGACAAATACAAAAAAAAAATTTGTGTGACAACTTGATTTTCATTGGAGCCACTCTCCAATTCCTACACACACACACAAAAAATTGAAATAACAGGGCAACAACCCAATTAACGCCCTCCACATTCCGTGTGCACTGTAGTATCCTAGACCTAATTAAAACTTGTAGCAACTTGACCTCTAAGGCTTCATCAACTTAGGCTTGCTATCTAGGTCTTAAGTTTTCTTTAGTTAGTACCAATTCTGTCATCTATATCTGGTGTTCAGGCTGAGAGGCCATGTCAAGCGACCAGGTGCGGGTTTGTACAAGCACCTAGGGTTTTCCCTAGGAAACGTTTGGGCCCAAACCTCCCCTTAAGCAACTTGGCTAGATTTGTTGACAAAACAGGTATTCACTATTGACTACTTATTTCCTACATAGACCAAGTCTTAGGTTTATTATTAAGGAGTCAGGAGTCGCATTTAAGTTAGGTCTAGTTTTGCTTGTTTGAATTGCACACTTTCTCTCATCTGATTCTCTTCTCCTCCCCTCCCATTCTTCCATTTTATGCACGGGCGACGATCTCAAAATCCGCACTTGGAAGTACCAATTGATTTCGCCCCCTGTGCAAGAAGACCACTTTTTCTGTCTTCTTCCTCTTCTTTTAAAAATGGAAAATAGAAATTGGTCCTCTAACCCGCATGCTAATTTTTCTTTCCCCTATTTTTCCACCCAGGAGCTACTTAATCAGGCCCCTCCACCTAATCTCTACTCTATCATGGCTTAGCTACAAGTTAAGCAACAACAGTTGCATAAGGATTTAACAAACCTGGCCAACCAAGGGAATCCTGCCACACCTACCCAAGCTCCACACATTCCACATCTCACCCCTTTTAACACCCGCAAGGGAGAAAATATGCACAAATCCCATGCTGAGTATAATTATTATTCTGAGGCTTTCTATGGTTCAACAGGAAATTATGTTTATCCCAATCATCACCCTACCCAAAATATCCCTACTTTCCAGGAGAAATTGAAAAATTCCTCTAATGGGGGGAATTATCCAGCTCACTCCTGGACCAATCCGGTTCCACACCAACAGCAGAACCCGTTTGGAGGGTATGGTTCAAATCTGACTTATCAATCTGAGCAATCTTAAGGAGACATTAATGCCCAGATGATGAAAACCCTGCAAGAGTTACAAAGAAAAACAAAGGAAACAACCCGCCTTATTAACAATCTCAATGATCAAATTGGGGATATTTCGACTCAAAGACCTGCAGGACACCCACCATCCCAACCCACACCAAACTTTATTAATCACAGGAACCAACACCCAGGTGGCTACCAACATCAGAACCACATGGTCCAGCCTCCTATTAACCCAATATCACAGCACCAACCCAGTTTCTATCAAAATCAGCCCCCCCCACCTCCTCCCAATGATCACCAAGCTACGTATGCAGAGACTTTGAGGAGTGAGGAAACCACTATGGATTTAAGGCCTTCACAATCAAATGATGAAACTGATTCTCAACCAATGCAGATTGACCCCCCTAACCTCAATAAGGAAGAAGAAAAGGAAACCCCAAAAACACTTGATTCAAACCCTATTTCCCATTCTCAAAAACTGCAATCCAACAATCCAAAATCAAAGCCCTCTGACCATAATCCATTGGACTTATTTGAGCAAGTCTAGAGGAATATTCCCTTCCTAGATTCCCCCCATGCCTCTAAAAAATTTACTGCAAAAGGGCATGATTAGAATCTAGAAAGGTTGGTCCTTTCAAAGATAGCCAGCTCAGTTTTTCAGAGCAAGCTACCTTTCACAAAAAAGGACCAGGGCACATCACTCATCTCAATTGTCATAACTGACACCATTTTTTTTCGTGCCCCTCTCGACTTAGGTACCTCTAGTAATTTCATCCCCCCTGTCTTATTTGAGGAATTTTGATTCAGTGATTTAAAACCTACCAAGGTTCAATTTCAATTGGAAGATCAATCTACCATTCAACTGCGGGGAGTTGTTGAGGATAGTATTATCAATGTCTGGAATTGTCTATTTTCGACAAATTTTCTGGTGCTTGACATAGAGGTACACAAGGCTCTCATTAATGCCATCCTTGGAAGACCTTTTCTGATTATGGCAGCAGCTAATATCAATTCTCATTCTGGGAAAATGGATATAAGATGCAGTAATCAGACCATCTCATTAGATTTATTCCAAGAGGTCCATTGATCACAAAATTTTTGAGGACACTAATAATAAAATGGAAGCAGTATTTGAGATGTCTATGTTGATCCAATATCATTCATCTTTGACCACTATTGATCTAGATTTTATTGATTCTTATTCTAAGGATAATATGTGGTCCAAGACTTTCCAGGTCAACTAGGGTTTGACTTTCCCCCTTTTCATCTTCCTGATTTTTCACCAAAAATATCCACACTAACTTCACCCACCCTACATCTCATTGACTCCATTCCCCATCCCTTTCCATTGGACCTATCACCCGACCAACCAGAATCTGGTAATTTACAAGCACTTAAACCATGGCCAGATTCGGGTCATTTTTCCATTTCTTTATTTTATTTTGATCCCTTTATCTTTACCACTCATCTTTTTATGGATCTTGAGGAAGACACTTCTATTGTGGGCATCCAAGTGTCCAACTATTTACATGATTTTCCATCTTCTGTGCATACCTTCATGCCCAGTTGAATGGCGTAAAAGATAGCACTAGATGGGAGGTAACCCATCATTTTTTTTCTCTTGCTTTCCTTTTTTCTTCTTTTTCTAGGTTTTGATCATCCTAAACCCAATCGTTATTCACTAAGATGATCCCTTTTCCCTCCTAATGCATGAGGACATGGCATATCTTAAGCATGGGGGGTGTTTTCAAATTTTCACGATCGATTTAGGATTTTCAAAACCTAAAAACATGCATTTTTATTTAATTTATTTCTTGCTTGCATACCCAAAAAAAATAAATAAATAAAAATAAAAATGTCGAAAACTTTTTGAGGAAAAATTTTGAAATCGGGACTAAGGTTGAAAAACTCACTTTTGGTATAATGGGATTTAATCTTTAACAAACTAGGGATGAGGATGCGGATCTGATCATTAGAATTTCGCGGTCTATTTTAGACTAGATCAGATATCCTTCTCCAAAATTCCACCTGAACTCATGATAGTTCAGGTGACTTGATCCTATTTTGTAATCTGGAAAGTATTTGACTTAGTTTCTAATTCAAAAACTTGCATGTCTTAAGAAACTTCTTGTGTCACTCTTCACACACAAGCCAACACTTAAAAATAACTGAAAATTTGAAAAACTCCCGTGTTTGGACTTAGTAAAAGTCTGAAGCAGATCATTGGTTTGAGCTCCCACCGCCGAGAAGGAGGAAAATGCCTCCTTTGAGGACGCGATGTCAACATGTCACCGCCTTGGCGCTGCTCCATATCTATATTTCATATCTTTAGACGGAGCATTAAAGCGCATTTTAGCAGCTCAAGTGTCTTGGACGGTGCTCTACCTATAGTGTCAGAGCAAGAGCTTGAGTTTGCTTGGAGCGCCTCTTTACACCGCATCGTGTTTTGGGTTTGTGAGCTCCTGGGTGGTGTCATGGACAGTGCTATCTCGAAGTACTGGTGCTAGGGCCCCCTTGAGGAATGGTAACGGGAATGATGATCCCGACACATCTGTTGTAGGACTAAGCTAAAAATAAGCATGGGGGAGAAAAAAAAGTAATAATAACACGCCCTTATAAATGTTGGCTTTTCACAAGCACAGACACAAGGTTTTAAAGGATTTTGCAAGTTGCGAATCAGATTCATGAGCCAGAAAATTCCTAAAAACAAACATTTCAGGTCATCTGAATTAACAAGGGGTTAATTTGTAAATTTTCTGGAGGATATATTGATCCCGTTCTGTCTAATGGTTGGATCCAAAAATAAATCCTGATGTTTATCTTTAACAAATCCCGTACCTCCTATGTTTTAATCTACCAAGGTCCCTTAATCTCTTTTTCTCCTCAAAAGTTGAAAAAAATTAGATTTCCCAAAAATTTCAGTTTCCAAAAAATTGAAGTTTTGCTAAGAGGCTAGCAAAAGATAAGCATAGGGGTGTGATAAACACCCGTTTATCATCATTCTTATGCATTAAAACAAACCTAGCTCTTAGGATTTTACTCCGCAAATGGGTTTTTGTGCTCCATTTAGGCATAAATTAGGTTAGGCAAGCATTGCATTTTTTATTGTCTTTACGATATGTTTTTGTGAGTGTTAGGGATGAATAGATATGCAGATCCCTAAAACCCTAGCACTCAAGAAGGCAAATGGTGAAGGAGAAGCTCAGACTAGTTGGAACTCAGCTTAATCAAGCTCACCACAGCTGGAACCTAGCTCACTTGAACTATGGTTAGCTCATCCCAGCTCCATTCAGCTAATCTCAGCTGAATGGCAGCTCAAGAGAGTTCATCTTATCTCACCCTAGCTCAAGTCAGCTCAGATCCAGATCAACTTAGCTAAGTCTAGCTCATCTCAGCTCCCACTAGTCCACCAGGAGCTCTAGCTAGCTCAGCTGAGTTGACAGGAGTTCAGCCCAGCTCAGACCCAGCTACATCCAGCTCCACTCAACTCCAGCCAACTGAAGAAGAACTCATCCCATCTCAGGAAGCTCAAGTCCAGCTCCTGGGGACTCAGCTTAACTCAACTCAGTTGAGCAAAGCTACCTTAGCTGCCTCAACCATCTTGATCCTCCCCGGGAGCACTAGACCCAGCTCACCTCAGCTCATTATGGTAGAAGCCAGCTCACTTTAACTTGGCTTAGCAGCTAGCAAAAAACTAGCAAGCTAAGCCAGCTAGAGTAGCTCCATTTCAACCTCTTCAGCAGCTGCCAGCTCCAGTTCCAGCTCTAGACTTCTCCTCAGCTCCTCTCTTCAAACCTTAGCTCACATTACCTACTCGTCTACTTCATAGCTAGCTAAGCTAGCTTAGCTTAGCTTAGCTTAGCTAGCATCCAACTCCTTGGCCATCCACCACCTTCAACTCAACCCAAGCTAGCTCCATCAACTAAGCTCACCTAAGCTAGCTATCCTACTCCAAGTTGGTGCCACCACCATCACACCCCTTCACCCCATCACCACTACCAAAAGCTGCCTATTTTCCCTCCAAAATAACCTTCTAGAACCCTTCCCTTTTGGTGCCAACTTTCCCTCCAAAATTCCCTTCATCTCCACCATACACCTCTCCTTAAATCCATCTCCACCATCCACCTAACCCCCCTTCTAGAAGACCCTAGGTTGGCGCCAAAATGGTGGTGTCTCTCCACCACCAAAAGCCACCAACACCACCATAACCACACCCTTTAACACCTCTTGGGTTGGCGCCAAATACCCTTGGCCATAGGATCACCAACCGCCACCATCCTTCCATCCTAGCCCTCCATTTCAAGGGGCACCTTAACCCCCCATCCTACCCTATAAAAAGACCACTACCCACCACCATTCAAGGCATCCTTGGCTAGCAAATTCACTCTCATATTCCACCTAGAAGCCCACGTCCAAGAGAGAAGAAGAAGAAGAAGATTAAGGGGATATTCTATCCCCTTGGTGCCTTCCCCTCTTCCCTTCTCTCTTAAGTCACGCCAGCCAAAGGAGAAGCTAGGCAATGAAGATCTTTGGAGGAGATCTTGAAGGTGGTC
Source organism: Thalassia testudinum (assembly GCA_037157565.1). Taxonomy (NCBI): domain Eukaryota; kingdom Viridiplantae; phylum Streptophyta; class Magnoliopsida; order Alismatales; family Hydrocharitaceae; genus Thalassia; species Thalassia testudinum. Next base: position 91,542,100 of record JAZHRO010000003.1, read on the forward strand.
CACGCCACCTTGGAGGAGCTTTTGAGGGTGATGTATGCTCACCCCTTGGAGAGAGCATTGAAGGTGGTAGCTTTCACCTTGGAGGAGCTCTCAAGGAAGGAGAAGAAGGAGGCCCTCTTTTCAAGCCAAGGAGCAGCTAGGCTTGGAGCAAGAAGATTCCCTTCTTCACGAAATTTTGCAAGAGGATTAGTGCTTCTTTATTTGCTTTTATATTTGTTTAGTTCTAGTAGAAGCATTCCTCTACTTGTCCTTGAAAAGAACACTAATTCTAGTTAATTAAATTGCCTTCTTTTAGCTTTTTATTGCAATTGTTACTTTTGGTTCTAGCACTTATTTCACCTCTTCTTCATAATTACTCTAGGCCTCCACTTGCCTAGAGTGAGCTTAGGAAGAAGATATTTCTATCTTTTAAGTTTTAGTTAAGCGATTGTAGGTGTTAGTACTTTTCGTTACAATTCGCATTTTTGCCCTCATCTTTTCAAGACAAAAAAATTACATATTTAAAATACCAAAAAGAAAGTTGAGATCTATTTGTAAGCAAGAGGATTAATTTTGCAAACAATTGGCCTCCTTGGATGACCCTAGATACTCCCCTATCTAGGATATAAATTTAAAAGTGAAAGCGGATTCGCGTGTTACAACAACGTTAAAAACCTGCTTTTACAAATCATGCATATTTCGCTATCAGTGTCCCTTGGGTTGGTGCCAATTGTCTTTAGCCATAGAATCCCCAACCACCTCCATCTCTCTATCTTAGCCCTCCATTCCAAGAGTCACCTTAGCCCCCTTCCTATTCTATAAAAGCCCACCACCTACCTCCATTTGAGGGCATCCTCCATTAGTGTATTTTGCAACCTATACCACCTACACCTACGGCCAAGAAGAAGGAGTAGAGAAGAAGATTAAAGGGCCACATCACCAGCCCTTTTGGTGCCTTCTTCTCCCCACTCTCTTCAACTTAGGCCATGCCAAGGAGGAGGACTTTTCTACTTCAAGGAGGATGGCCAGGCAAAGGAGAAGAACCTAGGGTGGACGTCCACCCTTGGAGAGAAGCTTAGGGCACGCCCCTTTAGGGCTTGCCTTGGAGGACATCACCTTGGCGGAGCATAGCAAGGAAGGAGTTGGAGGACTCTTTTCAAGCTTGGGAGCTACGAAGCTTAGAGCAAGAAGCCCTCTTCTTCACCATCTATCTAGAGGATTTGTGTTTGCTTTTATTTATTAAAATTTTTCTAGTAGTAGAAGCATTCCTCTACTAGGCTTTTTTGTAAAATACTTTTTCATTGATCTAGTTGCCTTCTTTGCAATTTCTTTATTTGCATTTCTAATTGCTTTGTTTTTAGCATTCTTCACTCCCTCTCCCTAATTATTCTAGGCCTCCACTTGCCGAGAGTGAGCTTAGGGAGAGGCTCTACTTGCCACTTTAGAAGTAGTATATTGAGTTGAAGTGTAGGTCACTTTCCCACCACAATTTCGCATGTTGCCTTAATATCAAAAACATAAAAATGATATATTGAAAAAGACCAAAAAGAAAGTTGAGATCTATTTTGTAAGCAAGAGAATCAATTTTGCAAGCATTTGGCCTCCTTGGACGACCCTAGATACCCCACTATCTAGAATATAAATTTAAAAGTGAAAGCGGATTTATGCGTTGCAACGACACTAAATTACCTAATTAATAAACCGCGTATTTTCGCTATCATTGACTGATCTCAGCATTCTGCTGCGCCAATTGGTGTTGAAGATAGGTCATGTTCTCTTCATGGCTCTTTGACATCATCATTCGCATTAATTTATCAAGAGGACTTGATGCGTGTTCTGTTTGCGGTACGCAAGGACCCGATGGTGAATTCACCATAGGATTAGACTGGGCCCTTGGGATGATGGGTGCGGACAGTCGCATTGGTCCACCTGTACGGTTTTGGCGCTGCGGGTTGTTGGACCATGCGAAGTTCGGATGATTTCGCCACCTTGGGTTATAACTGGCAGAGAATGGGTTGTTCCCCAGGGCGCAAGCGTCTTCTATGCCAGAAGACGCGTCCGCATGTAAATACGCATCCGAGCACACGAAACCTTGGTCCTCCGTGTCAAAATACTAGCTCGCAGAAGCCAGATCCACATGACTTACCGAATCGCTCGGTGCGACACTCGGTAAGGAAGGTCTTACGGGGTTTCTTGGGATAAGCCTGGTGTTGGAAGAATTGGGATTATGACGAAGTGGTGAGATGGGTGTGTTTGCCATAGAACAGGTGGGGTTGGCCAGAAGCTTGTCCAGCTTCTTGTGCACGATGGAGACTTCATCCAATTTCTGTGAGATAAGGCTGAGATCAGTGGATGAGTGGGAGGGTCCCATGTCAACTTCGTGGACATTACGAGGCAGGCTGGTACGATTAAAGGCGACAATGGAGGCATTGTTCATTGAGTTTTCGCTCATATTTTCAAATAATTCGAATGCTCCATTCTCGTCTTTATTCATGAAATTCCCTCTACAGGAAGTGTCTGCAATATGCTTCAAAGTCTCATTTAGCCCATAGTAGAAAATCTGGGCTATATGCCACTTAGGCAGACTGTGGTGCAGACACTTCCTGAGGAGGTCATTATATTTCTCCCATGCCTCATAAAACTGTTCGCTGTTTTGTTGCGTAAATGAAGTGATAGCATGGCGAAGCACATTAGTTCGTCCGATTGGGAAGAACTTCTTGAGAAATGCTATTCACATCTCTTCCCAAGAGTGGATGGTTCTCCCAAGGGTGCGTAACAACTGCAACGCTTTGTCCCGCAATGAAAATCAGAAGAGTTTCATGAGGACTATAGGAAATATGATATTTCTCGATTTAACTGTTTCAGCTAATCGGGTTAGGTCTTCCAAGTGGAGAAAAGGATCTTCACTTACAAGACCATGAAAGTGAAAATTTATCAAGCCAATTATGTTAGGTTTTAGTTCAAAGTTGTCCTCGCCCATGGGGACCCGAATTTGTCCTATTGTCTCTGTAGTAGCGGGATTCTGATAGGAGCTAAGAAACCTAGGCTCCTCCCATTTGGGAGTGTTCTGCATTTCCTCCAATGTTTCCCTAATGGCTTCAATTTGTTCATTATACATTTCCATTTGGGCTTGGAGGCAGGTTATGGGATCCAAGGCTCCACCACCTGGTGGGTTTTGAGGGCGATTTCCTCCCTCAGGATTTGGGGGTGGGCGTGCAGCCATGTTTGTGGAGGCGGAGGACGATTTGGCTTCTTTTCTAAAATTATCAAGCAATTCACACAGTTCAGGGTTTTGTGACCTCCCAAACATGCACTACCGCTAGAAGAATTGGGGGATACGAAGGGAAAAGGAGATGAGAGAAATGACGTCATAAAGGTACACTTGATGATAAATCAATACAATCAAATTCCTAACCTCTACAGTGTGCCCTTAGACCTAAAGATCTAAGTTACCTACTATCACGACCTACGGAACCAAATGCGAGCACCACGGAACCACAGGGCCAGATTGAAAGGCCGTTTGCCCCAGTCTTAGACACCCGATAGCACGCGGGAACCCTCACCAGCACGTAGGCGCTACACGCAGGTAGTTAGACCTCTAATCCTTAATAAGGGTCAAGTTGCTACCAATTTTAGTTAGAGGCTTAGGATCAAGTGCTTCTGGAATGTGAAGGGTGTTATTTATGGGTAATGCCCAAGTGATTGATTTTACAAAGTGTGTAAACCAAGCATGCAACGGGGAAATCTCCCTAAATTTAAGTTTTAATTGGTGAATGGTTTTTAGAGTTTCAGCCTCAAGTAGTATGGATTTTAGGATTTTGCTGAATTACCAATTCAAACAATCTTCGGGTTTTGAGAGAATACAAGTTTTCTTCTAAGCCCAACAAACCCTTCTTCAATGTCAGTTGGTTAATGCATGCTAAAATGCAATGGGCTTCCCTAGATGGAGATTTCTATGTGTGGATGCACGAATCAATTTTAGATTAGTGTGAAAGGGAGCCAAAGCACTTCAATTCAAGTGCTCCCAATCACCAAAATGATTTCCACACACAAGGCTCAACCATAAGATAAAGAAAATCAATTTGTTGAGGTTGAAGTATTCGGGATCCAATCTTAGGCACGTGAAAGGTCGGGTGGGGTTGGAATCAACTCAATTCCAAGTCTCCCCTCCAAAAAGGTGATCCCGAATTGCAGATAAATAAGGCAAAGAGGGATGGCAATCAATCTTTTTATTTTTGCCTCAAAGAATACTTCACATGGCGAAAGATTCAAGAATCAAGATTCTAGGATCTTCGCTATGCAAAGTTTGGCGGGAAATCCCAGGGCGGTGGGAGTGATTACAAACAATCAAACAAGTGATTTTTAATCCACTTGCCCTAAGAGATCCAAAGAAGTGTTTTTAGTTTTTTTTTTATTAAGGTGACAAGTTGACCTAAGTTGCTAAGAAAGAAAGACCTACTTGTTCAGCAATGTGTGCAAACCTCCAGTGCGGTGTCGACATCCTCACGCTCTCGTTCCCACCTTGGATCTGCCCACGTCTCCGACTTCGTCTGCCTGCCTTCTCCTTGCAATTGGTTCACCTACACACCAACAAACAGAAACACCCATGAAGAGAAGGGTGTGAGAAGAGAAAAATTAAAGGAACGGAGTAGAAACTTACTTGAATGCGCACTTCCCCGGCAACAGTGCCAGAAAAAGGTGTGGTCGGGCCCGAATAGGTTTTGTTAATATGGTGATTTAATCGTTGAAATGAGTATAGTGGTTAACCTAAATCGAGCCTAACCATCTCTTTATAAAATTTTCTTTTTACCTGGCCTACTTGATTTTATCTTGGTTACTTTTAGGCCCAGGATCGAACTCAGGGAAGTGGGATTAGAGGTGAAGAAGTTTCTATGCCTTTCCTACAACGAATCTCTTTCGTTAGTTTATTATGTTTTTGGTGTTTTTCTATTTAATATTTTTTTTCTGATAACTTTTTGTCCTTGAGGTACACCCTCAAAATCAGGTTCTTTGCTTTGAGCCAAATTAGGGTTCAAAACTGGACTTTCTATTTGCAAGATTGAGTACCTGCAACTCAAGGATTATCTTTTCTCTTTTGTATATTTTTTTTATCTTTTTAATGGCAAGAAAAAGAAATAGAAATAAGGTAAATATACCATATATATATGTATATAGGGGTGGGGGTGGAGGTGGAAATGGCATGTAGCACGATGTCGAGTTGATCGTTGTCTAGGAAGATGCAACTAATAGGACGAAGTGCTGCATGGAGTGTAGGATGGATGTGTGGAAGATGTGTACGAAAATGCTTTCTGTATGCATGTATCGGGGAATATCAGCAACGGGTGCAGATATTTCCTCGATACAACGTGTGGGATTTGATATGAAAAAATATATATATATATGTATATATGTAAATATATATCTATATGTATATGATAGATATGGTTATAATTATATAAGTGTATATGTAGCTATATATGTGTATATATATATATATGTATATATATATATATAGATATGTAAATATTTGTATAGATGGATGTATGTATACGTATGTATATATATATGTATATTTATAATTATATATATATGTATGTATATATAACTATAGAGATGTAGATGTATATATGTATATATATATATAGTAATATATGTATATAGTTATATATATGTATGTATATAGATATATTAGTATAAGTATCTATGTATATAGATATATGTAGATAGATATATATATATATATATGTATATGTATTTATAGCTATAGATATATATGTATATATGTATGTAGATTTGTATATATATATAAATATATGTGTATATATATGTATCTATATATATATATATATATAAGTATATAGATATATATATGTATGTATGTATGTATGTATATGCACTTATATATAATTGTATAGGTACTAATATATATATATATATATGTATATATATGTATATATATATATAATTATATATAGGTATATTTATATAAGTGTGTATACAGGGGTGTATAAGTGAGTGGTGTGTGTATGAGTGTGTGTGTATGTATATGTGCTTGCAGGAAGGAGTGAGAGAGAGAGAGAGAGCATCTGTTGAAGATGGCGTGGGCGAGTTAAGTCATCTGAACGCAGCGGCCTTCGTCTAGTGCCAACATAGGTGCAGGCGTGTAGGCGCACGAAGGCGCGCGCGCATGCAGAAGGGAGTGAGCGCGAGGGAGGGACCGCAGCGCACAGCATTACGTGCTAAGGTGGGTGCAGGCGAAGAAGCGGGAGAAGAAGTCGGTGCTGAAGCGGGCGGGTGCAGACAGGTGCGGGCGCTGGCGTACGTGGGAGCGGGAACAGGGATGGGCTGGTGACGGTTGTGGTGCAAAGAGAGAGCACGCGGTGACTGGATAAGTGAGAAACTTTCCAGTCACCGCACTGTAGCCATAGTGTCATGCTCTCTAGCATGAACAATGGCTACAGTGCGTGCTCGGCTCGCGTGACCGGCTGCTAGCAGTTCAGCACACGCGGGCGCTCTGGAGCGGGCTAGCATGCGTGCGGAAGAAGCTATGCAGAGTGCTGGCATGCGCGGTGGCCTGCGTGCGGGCGAGCGATGGCCAGTGCCTTACTGCAGCTGCGATTGAGCTTCAAAGCTCAGCTCTGTGGCAATGGTAGAAATGGCTTGGAACAACGAAACAGAGAAGAGAACCACCATGCCCACTGGCTCTTTGATGAGCTGGGCGGTGGTGGGACTCACAGTGGCGGTTGTGCACCACTGTGAGTTGCTCCTGCCCGTAGCGTGGCACCTCAAGAAGAGAGGCTGCATATGGATGGGAGAGGGGAGGAGAAGGCCTGGAAGGGAAGCTGCTATGTGTGTGTTGGGTTCTTTTGTGTGACCAGGCTCAGCCGCAAAGAAGATGGCTGGGCTCCTTTTAAAGAGGAAGGAGGCAAGCACAGCCATGCCCTGGCTGTGCATGCGGCTACAGGGCAAGCTGTTGCAGGGAATGGCACGAGGAAGAAGCTGCCATGCCTTGCAGTCGCGGAGAAGAAAGTCAAATAAAAATAAAAATAAAAATAAAAATAAAGATGGTGAATTTGTGAGGCAGCACTTGAGGAATACGTTAATTTCAAGGCCATTTTATTCACTCTCCTCCCCTCTCAAATAAATGCATGCATGCGTTTATTTTTACAAATGCGACGATGGCTACCTAATATACATAGGTAATGCTTGGAAATAGCACAAGATGGCATAATTGTTGGTGTATTTTTGCTATGCAATTAGGTAGATCGAGATTTGTGATATTTAGGCTGAGAATGATGGATGTGGAAAAGCTTCGTTTCTCCACTAGTTGTTTTGATAGTTTGACGATCATATGGCGGTTGGTTTAACCTTTTGATGGTACTTCACAAGAGAGACCCCCTCAATAGGTAGAGATTAGAATGGGGAGACTAGAGATCTAGGTCCTACCATTACAATTAAGGACGCATGGTGTTGTGGAGAAGGTAATTGCAGGGTTTATGACACTTCAAGAGGGTATTGAGGTGGGGCTGCAAGAAGGGGATGGAAGGTCATTAGCTGTGGATGTTCGAATGAATAGAAGGGGGCCAGTGCCGAAGAAGATCATTCTCTGATATAGGGGGAGTTTATGGATGCTGCGACTAAAAATCCTTTTTGGCAAAATAAAGGTTACTAAACAGGGGGATGGAAGATCCTTTGCAGAGGTTGTCAGTGGAAGGAGTAGGCCTAAATGTGATAACTATCCAGGTAGATCACCGAGAACCTAAGAAGAGGAAGGGGCACCATGAGTATGAGGTCATGGAGGAGACAGAAGTTGTGGACCAACCTATCAAGGTGGTGGTTGATAGTAATGATATGAGAGGGGATCAAGAAGCTAGCAGTACAAGCTAGAGGGAATTCAAGGGAGGAATCAGGAGGATAGGCAAGATGGGAAGGCAGTGGTGGTGCTATCATGTAGTACAGTGGGGAATTTAAAATTTGGAGTAGGATCTTCATCCAAAGAGATAGTCATCAGGTCTCCTTATAAACTAAGGGGATGCACGGTGGGAGGTGGAAAGGTGACTAATGAGAAGGCCATTGCAGCCATTCTGAAGGTGGAGCATTTTGTAAAAGGAAAGATGGGTGATAATCAAGTGATGGGATGAAGATCCTCACTTGGAATGTGCCTGGGTTATGCGATGGTATTCGAAAGGCATCTTTGGTGCGTTATTTGCAGGAGTGGAAAGTGGATTGTGCACTCCTATAGGAGACACATCTTGATGAAGGGGATGCCTCTGTGTGGTCTTCATTGCTGTAGGCAGGTCAAGCAGATGTGCGATCCATTGTTGCGGTGGGCAGATCTGATGGCTTGGCTATCTGGTGGAAGTGCTCTCGCTTACAGCTAGTGGATTCATGGAGGGAGGCATACCAATTGACCTGCAGTTTCAGAATGGTTTGTGGTGAGCATGAATTTTTGTTACATGTATCTACGGCCCATGTGCAGCTAATCAGAGAGTTGGGTTGTGGGAAGAATTTGCTCATGTGGCAGCAAGAACATGTGGGAAACCGTGGCTGGTGGGGGGAGATTTCAACTGCATGTTGTCTGAGGGAGATAGGGCGAGCAGGAGGGTGGACCAAGCATTGACTGGGTTTCATTTGGCCATGTCAAAGCTGGGTCTAAATGAGTATCCATTGACCAAAGCTTAATATACATGGAGAAATGGTAATGGGCAATTGTCCAAGATATATCGCTTTTTTGGAAACATAGAATTACTGGAGAGGTTTCAATTATCATCGGTGATGGGTCTGGATCGACCATTTTCAGACCACACCCTGCTCATGTGGAACTGTGGTGAAGGAGCATTGTGTGGTACCTATTTTAAATTTAGGAAGTCTTGGTTGAAGGAGGAGGGTTGCGAGGTTATGATCTCTTAATGGTGGAACTCAAAGCATGTGGTTGGTTCTGCAACATTCAGATTAACCAATAAATTAAGGGAATCGAGAACTCTGTTGAGGGAGTTTAGATGCACCTCTGAGATTTTAAGAGATCAACGATGAACGGAGGCTTTAGAGATGCTGAAGAGTCTGGATACTAGAGAAAATTTGAGCCTATTGTCTGATGTGGAAAGGGGCCAGCGTGTCCAATGGCAAGTGAAGGAGGATTTGAAGAGAGAGATTGACTGGAGGGAGAAGTCTACCAATTATGGCTAAAAGAAGGGGACGTGAATACTAAGTTCTTCCACTTAGCATCCAGTTCTAGGAAGCATCATAATTTCATAGCCACGTTGAGAGTTAGAGATCAAGTATCAACTTTTATGGATGATGTCAAAAGGGAAGCGATCAAAATTTTCAAAGACTCCACTAGATCCGTGGGAAGGGAGCAATGGAGGATGACATCTTCAAATATGCCAAGAGTTGGGAATGTGGAGGGGGAACAGTTGGTAGCACCTATTTTTTAGCAGGAGGTGGTAGAGGCCATGCAGGCTTTAAATGCCGAAGGGTTTCTAGGTCTAGATGGGTTTCAAGTTTTCTTCTACAAGGAGTTTTGTCCAACTGTAAATTATGATGTTTTGGATGTCATAAGAGAGTTTCAAGATGGGAACTCAAGCTTTGAGAGAATTAATAGATCGTATCTCTTCTTGTTACCAAAGAAACTGGGGGCAGAGAGTTTATCAGAGTTTAGACCGATTACGTCATCCAACTCTATCTATCTAATTATTGGGAAAATTTTGGCCAACAGATTGAAGGGGATATTGATGGACTTGATCAGCCTAGTGCAATTTGCCTTTCTTGCTGATAGATCTCTACAAGAATCTTTCATTGTTGCATAGGAAATTGTGGTGGGTTGGCATAGAAGAAGGTGTAAGGCCTATATGTGGAAGGTAGACTTCAGAAGAGCTTATGATTCAGTCTCCTGGCCTTATTTATGGGAAATTTTTAAACGAAGTGGATTCCCATCTGTTTGGATCCAATGGATGAAGAGATGCATAACAATAGCATCCTTCTCTCCATTGATTAATGGGAAACCAAGTGGAAATTGGATTCAGCCACAATGCGGAGTCCTACAGGGATGCCCATGGGCTCCTTTGTTTTTTAACTTGGCTATGGACACTCTTGATAGGTTTGCTTGCAAGCTATCAAGTGCGGGCATGGTGAGAGGTTATTCGATGTCGAACTCCCGAGCCATGGCACCAGTTCTCCAATACACTGACCACACGATCCTTTTTGTGGAGGGAGGCACAAAGGAAGCAAAGATACTGTTGAGTATGGTTTCTATTTTCAGGGAAATTTCAGGCTTGAAACTCAATGGTGATAAATCTTCTCTGATCTATTTTGGCATGGAGGGACAGGAGAGTGCTATGATATCTGCAATTCTGCACACGCCAATCACAACCTTGCCTGTGAAATATTTGGGGCTACCATTGAGTGATTCAACACTGAAAAAATGTGACTGGAACATCCTATTTGATAAAATCATTGCGAAGCTTGAGAATTGGAGTAGTCTCTTCCTATCGAAGTGTGGGAGATTGATCCTCCTTAACACTGTTATCACTTCCATTATGGTGTTTTATTTCTCTATGTTCAAATCACCAAAATCTGTGTGGAAAAGATTGGATGTGATGCGTAGATGATCTTTTGGAAAGGGGTCAAATCTAAAGGTAAATACCTCCAAATGGTGAAGTGGCAAGGGCTATGTAGGCCAAAGAAAGAGAGTGGTATGGGGATAGTCTCATTGAAAGAATTCAATGATTCTTTACTACTAAAATGGGCTATCAGGCTTTTCGATGGAGGCAGCAGGCTATCGACTGAACTAATCAGGGATTCCCTATGGATCTTTGCACGTGGAACAAGCAAGACTAAACCCACACAAACCTTCACCGTTTTAGAAATCTGTGGCCAAGGCATTGCAAGAAAACTAGCAGCACTTCCACCTGGTGCTTCGGGACGGTGTAGAATTTGCTTTCTAGATAGACCATTGATCTCAGTTGGGGTTGCTAAAGGAGAAGTATCTGCATGCCTTTGATACTACAGCAGACAAGGTAGTTTCAGTGGCTGGTTGTTAGGATGCAAACTGCAAGTAGTGGACACCTGCTGGGCGCATTCTGCGTAAGGGAGGCAAATCACATGAAGATATGGACAGGTTGCTTCATGACTTAGAAATTTTTGAGCTAAAGGGTGGAGTGGATAAGTTCAAATGGTCCCATGGGAAGTTTACCTCTACTGAAGAATACAAAGTATTGTTGCATGCTAGTGATCAAGCCAATATGGAAGAAATTGATAGACAAAGTGCATGTCTATGGAAGCTACGCATACCCCTCAAAGTGCAAGTTTTTCTTTGGCTATGTAAAAGAGGACTTGTCATAGGGGAGCTGCAACATAGAAGGATGGGAATCCAACTACAATAGTGTCCTCTCTATGACTTCCCCACCGATAGCGCGAGGCACCTTTTCACATCTTGCTTGGTGACTGACCAAGTATGGAGGTTCGTGTGTGGATACCCCTTGCCCACATGAGATGACCTATGGAGGGATTTTCAAATGTGTGGGAAACCACATGTAGCTATGACAGCCTTGTTATGGTGTGTGTTAAAAGTGAGAAATGAAAAGGTGTTTAGGGGGTTGTTAGTTTGTGTGGGGAAAATTGTATGGAGTTGTGAATGTCTTGTTAAAGAGTGGAGTGATTCTTTTTAAATACCTATAGTTGATGTTTTAATAAATTAATTCCCGATTTGCCATCGATCTCGGTAGCATTACTTTCTTCCTGAAAAAAAAAAAAGATGGCTAAATCCCCCTAAAGTCAAGGATGGTCCAACCAATTTCCTCCTTATGTGCTTTTAGGACCTTGATCAGTTTCATCTCCTGCTCCTTAGTCAGTTTTGAATTTATAATCACAAGGAGCATTTTCTTAGGTCCTAAAAATTCAAATTTCAAACTGTCAAGCAATCGTTTTAGTTCAAGCTGGGGCAGGTTTAGGATGGAGGGTAAGGAGGATGCTGATGAAGATTCATCAAGACTATCTAAAGGAAGAGGTTGGAAGTGAACAAAATTAGCAACCTCTTTAGAATGTGGCGGGTCTGCCACAGAGGGTTGTGCATTGGGTTTATCGGTGTAGGAGGAATTCTCAAGGACAATAAAGGCCATACAACTCTCAAGATTTAAATTATCATCCTTGCACTCCTCAATATATCCACAATCCTCAAATTTGTTAATCGCCTTGAAAATGTTGAGTTTCATTTTTCTATCCCCAAAGGTGATTTCCATACTACCTTTTTCACAGTTGATATTTTCCTTAGCGATAGTCAGGAACGGACACCCCAGAATGATGGGCGTGCTCCTTAAATCTTCAAGTACATCCATGTCAAGGACAAGGAAATCTATAGAAAAATAGAAATCCTTAGCCTTGACGATAACATCCTTAATAACACCTTTCGAGTTTGTGACTGAATGGTCTACTAACTACAGCGTTACTAACATCGACCTAAGTTCACCTAATCCGAACTTTTTGTAAAGAGAAGTCGGAATTAGGTTAATGGATGAACCTAGATCTAAAAGTGCCCTATCAAAAGTGTAATCCCCAATAACACATGAAATTAAAGGGACACCTGGATCTCTCTTTTTCTATGGAAGGTGATGCAGGTGATGCAGGATAATAGAATTAGCGTGCTCGGAGAGTATCACCTTCCTCAAGGCAGATTCCCTCGGCTTATGCTTCTGAGTGCATAAATCTGTTAAAAGTTTAGCATAAGCCGGAATGTGCTTAATAGCATCGATGAGTAGGACATTGATTAACTTTCTTGAATATATTCAAGAGCTCCTCATCGTTATCAACAGACTTCTTCCTCTTGGGTTTAAGCAAGGCTTTAGGGAATAGAACATGAGTTAGATCTTTGGAATCAGGTTCCTGAGCCTTGATTTCTTCTTCAGTATTCTCCTTTCCTAAATCAGTCTCACCAGGGTGTGATTGACTAGAAGAAAGTAATTTTGGGTCCTGGGTTTGCCGTCCAATCCTCAAGGTAACAAAATTTACAGAAGCATACCGATTTGGGTCTTGGGGAGGGTTAGGAAAGATCAAAGGGGCTTGATTAGCCAGATATCCTGAATTGGATGAAGAAGTAGAAGGACACTGCTCAACCATTTGAGCATTGGCGTGTGGGTCCCTTTGATTCTCATACCCTTAGGCTTGATTGCCCTGATTCTATATGTTGCGAGGGTTAGGTACGGGTTGAGATGGTAGAGATCCAGGCTGACGAGAATTAGCAATGAGCTCACATTGCAAGTTTTCCATTGAGGTTTTCATTTGTTGCATGAGCTAGGGCATAGATCCTTGCATCTCTACCATTTGTCAGTTCAAATCAGCCTGCCCTACACGTTGACGGGCATTCCAGGTTGGCTGATTGACCTAATTAGGAGGTAGCTGAGTATATAAATGATCCTGACCCATTGGTCTTTGCAGTGCATAGTTGTTGGGTAGAATTTGGATCTTCTACCCTAAATTTTTCCAAGAGAAGTTAGGGTGGTTCCTCCAACCCTGGTTATAAGAGTTAGAATATAGGTTGGACCTAGCGTTCTCCTATACAGCATACACATCCTCATAGGGGAGGATGGTGGGAAAGAAGGAGAGGGATCAGAGAAACTGGGATCAAAGGCCCTAGTTTAGAACCCGTGGGGTTCCGAGTAATGCTGGCTCACAGGTTGAGCCACTTTCAATTGATTCATGAACTCCCGTCCAATAGGAGCTCGTGAAGAATGGAATCTCGAGTTCTAGGATTGAGTGGATCAAGAAGTTTTTGCAGAGTTTCCAGCCATCCATTCCTCCATTCTTTTTGTAACCAGGTCTACTTTATCAAGTTTATTGCAAATCAGTTCCATATCGAATGAATGAGAGTCATGGACCTCATTAACATTCGATCTGGGTTGTTGGGACTGATTAAAAGTATCCATGGAGGCATGATTGATGGAATTTTCACTCATTTCCTCAAACTATTTATGCGCACTATCTGCATCCTTGTTGAGGAAATTATCACTGTAAGAAGCATCCAGGTGGTTACGGTGTTGCTTAGTCAACTTGTGATAAAAGATCTGCACGAGTTACCATTTCGACACCCCGTGGTGTGGACACTTCCACAACAGATCTTGGAATAGCTGCTAGGCACCATGAAGTGGTTCCCTCGATCGCTGGACAAAAGTGGTAATCGCCCATCTCAAAGCATTGGAATGCCTGACTAGGAAGAATTTCTTTAGGAAAGTCGATTTAAGATCATTCCAAGTTGCTATCGGCATTCCAATAGTCAGGTACCATTGTGCAACCTTATCCTTAAGAGAGTGGAGGAAAAGACTCATGATCATTTGCTCCTTGTCCACATTTCGCACTTTGGTGGTCTCGACCAAAGTGGTCAAGTCCTCTAAATGCTGAAACGAGTCTTTGAGCCAAGTCTGTGGAAGTGTTTGATCAGGCTTAACACATGGGGCTTGATTTTTGTGTCACTGACTGGAATCTGGACATCAGGACATTACTCGTAACTAGAAGGATCATAAAAATCCTTCAAGGGCTGAGCTCCCTGACCATGCATTCGCTGAAACCATTCTTGCATTTGTTGCATTTGTTTCAGCTGCCTTTGCAGCATCTCTTGCGGATTCTGAGGCAAAGGAGGTGGTTGATCAACCATGGGATCAATTGGATTAAAATTCAACCTATGCCTCCTTGAATGGTCCAATGGTCCTTCCAAGCAGAGATTCAATGACCTCCTTCCAAGCATAACTAGAAAGGGGTCGGAAGGACAGGGGATAAGAACCTTGCAACACAACAATACAAGCCTATCCTTAAGTTGGGTAGCCTAAGGACCTATGCTCCAAAATAAACTCAAACCACAACACAAATTTCATGTTGTCCTTAATCCAAAAGCTAGTTAAGTTGGGATGGCGAGACAGGGGGAGCATGTCCTGAAGGTCTCTAATTATGCCAAACCCCAGCTTGCTTAAGTCGTTTGACAATCAGGTCACCCAACTTAGTACCTTCTGGAGAAAGCATGTTGTAGCAGAAAATCCGACACAAAAAGGTTTGAGTTTTGAAAACCCGTCGTCGTAGCATAATTTGTGAGAAAAATCCATCAACAGATAATTTTAACCGAAACTCAAAAGGAATTCCAAGTCGAACACAGGGAGGCAGATGTTTGATTAAAAATCGCGCTTGTTTTGTTGTCACGAAGCAGATTAGCTGATCGAATTAAATCTAAACTAGTTATCTACTTAAAGAATAATTAATAGAAGAGAGAGAGAGAATAATACAAATAAAGACAAAATAGAGATAGAATAAACATGGATTTACCAACCACAGAGTAATGTTCATTACAACTAATTACTAAACTAGAAAGCTGGAAATATTACAACTAGAAAGTGGCAAATCTACTCTAGAAAGCAGTCAAGAGAAGGGAGGTGAGAAATTATTCTCCTCGACGGCTGCTTGGAGGATGAGCTACATTGATGAAGCGCTCGGAACAACGTGGTGAGATGCTGGACGAAGGAGAATGACGACGGACGATAGAGAATGGGGCAAGGTGACGTCGCAGTGGGATCTACTTCTCGAACAGCGGTGAGAAGACACTCGTGGAATGCTCCACAAAGGAGGTGAGAAGATGGAAAATTATTTTTGTAACTCTAATGGAGCATCTCGGATTTGAAACCAGCTCGTAGAGCCTTTGAGGGGGTGAGAGAAGAAAGGAAGGGATGAAGGATATGTGGGGGTCGTAGGGCTATTTATAAGTGAGGTTTGAATGGGAAAATAGGTCATTTTACTTTTAAAACATTAAATGAGAGGCCTTTAGTGATGGATAAAACTGTCACTAAAGCCCCTCACATCATTGAATATGCGCCTTCACCTCTTCCTCTTCTTCTTCCATGCACGCAATGCATATGCACGTTCAAAGGATCTCAGCTGTCTGATCAAGAAATCAAATAGCTTAGATCGCTTAGTGCCTCAACGTAACCCCACGAGTGCGATTGGGTGTTCACATGCACATTTGATTATGCGTGTGTGATCCATGCGCTTTGGTGAAGCCATGTGGCCACTCCATCAACCATCCACATCGCATCCAACGGTCGAATTTGGCTGCACCCACGCCTCGCGCTTGATTTGAGGCTCGCGAGGGCTCGACCCTGCACCTCTTCTTCGTAACACCCTTCACCAACGCACCAAGCCACTGCTTTGTTGTGCAGGTGCTTTCACTCTCAAGGGATCTTGGCCATTGGATCTTCATCCAATGGCCAAGATCTCTCATCGCCAGAGCCTTTAGGTGTCGAGCGGAGGGGTGCAGGCGGGTGCGGATGGTTGGGATGGTGCCACGAGTGCGGATGGTTGGGATGGTGCCATGTGGCACCATCCTAATCATCCATCTTCATTTGCTCGTAGGTGGTGCCACAGATGTCGGATTAGATCGATTTTTGCACCATTGGGCTGCAATTGTCGATTCGAACCCATCCATGTAGTTGGATTTGTCATTTGAAGTACAGATTTACACCACTTGGCCCCTTGACCTCAGATCTTTCTCAGACTGTATTTGATGCTACGGAAGTCCGATCGGGGTGATCTGAGAGTTGTTGAACTCCGATCGTCCTCCTGATCAGATCTGTATGGTTGGATCTTCAATCCAAGGCCTCAATTAAAATATTACCCTATTTCCTGACCATAATAAAAAAGAAATTAACCTAAAATTTATAAACCTAATCGAAATGCATAATGATGCATGTTATGCAATATTTATAATGTATGATGCAACTATATGCCTAAGAACGTGCAAAAATAGACAGTTTATGTGATATGAATGTGTTTACATCAAAGTAGACATCACAAATTTGCACCACACTATGAGAAATATCTTGAAACAGACTGATGAGTCCTAGGGCCAACGCCTACTTTATTTTAGATTAGGCTTAGGATAGTAGTGCTTTTGGAATATGATGGGCTCTTAAAATGGTTTGTGCCTTCAATGATTAATTGACTAAGTATGAGTGAGTGCACAACTAAAGTTTTCAAGCAAGATTATTTGGATGATTTACTTTTAGAGTTTAAATCGTGCTTAAGTAGCTTTTAGGGTTTGAATTAGGGTGATTTCAATCAAATTCAGGAGGCACACCAAGATTTGCAAACACGAGTGATGATGTTTTCTTTTGAAATCAAAATAAAGTGGAGTGCCTAGTATTGACCTTAATTGTTAACCTTAATGAGCAAGCTACTTGATGAGTTGTTTTTATATGAAGTGGTGTAGCCCAAACAACTAAAAAAGTTGGCCTTAATACACCACTAAGTTAGTCACACAAGTGGTTACCTAATATGATTTCTACTTAATTATGTGTGTGGTTATGTGTACTAGTTCCAAAGATCGAGATACCGATTGAGTATAAAGAATCAGAAAAGGTTGCGCACCTCTGTGGTTTCTTTTAGGTTTTTTTTATATGTATGGAGGGTGAGGTAGGTGGAGGTGGAAATCAAAGCAAACAAACTAATCCTAGGGTTTATGAGAACACCTTGGTTAATTAGGGTTTGAATTAGGGTGATGGAATGAAGTCTACGGAACGGGAAAGAATGGGAGAACACTTACAGTTATTTTCAACTGCACTTTACTCCTTTCTACCAATTGAAGATTCCTGGTCAGGGCACGTGCAAGACAATAGATAAGAAATAAAAGAGAGTTAGATAGCAATTATGTGCACGGAATGCGAAAAAGGAATTGAGATCTTTTGCCTCCTTGGCAACGGTGCCAAAATGATGTAGCGGAAATTCATTGCAAAAAGAATCGAGTTTAGAAAACTTGTCATAGTAGTGCAATTCGCAAGAAAATTCATCAATCAAATAATTTTCTACCAAAACTCAGAATGAGTCTCGGGTTGAACACGGGGAGGCTACATCAATTTGAAATCCGTAGTTATATTTTTTTGTAATTTTTCTTTATAAATGAGGCATTCACAATGGTCGCTATTCTACTTGCAGTATAAACACTAAAACTATAAAGAGAGAGAAAAAAATAACTTTTATACTAAGAATAATGTCATTACAACTACAACTAGAAAGTGGGAAATTTAATCTAGAAAGCGATAAAGAAAAGGGGGAGAGAAGTTATCCTCCTCAACGACTGCTTGGGGGACGAGTCGGACTGACATCGCCTGGAACAAGGAGAGCGAAGACATAAGATGAAGGACGAATCGGTAAGAATTGAGGGTAAGCCAGGGTGTCGGCGTTATGAGATCCACTTCTAGAATAGGGGTGTGAAGACAGCTAGCGAGAGCTCTGCAAAGGCGATGAGAGGTGGAAAATTTTATATTTTTACTCTAGCGGAGCTTCCTGTAGCTTGGAAGCACTAGACTGAGCTTTAGAACTTGAGTTCTTAACTCTTAGAGAGGGAGAGAGATGATGGAAGGGATCAGGAAAATGTGGAGGGTGTAGGGGGCTTTTTATAAGTGATGTTTGAGGGCAAAAAAGACATTTTAAGCTTCAAAATCATTAACTCAAGGCCTTTAGTGACGGATATAAATGTCACTAAAATCCTACGTCCCTGAAGCATGCATGCGACCCCATCTCTCTGCCTTTAACCACTGAATGCTTCTTCATCGCACACACGATCTCAGTCATTTGATTGAGAGATCGGACTACTGAGAAGCGCTCAAGACTCTTCATCTTATTGCTCCTTCAGAGCCCATGTTAGATCGCGTGTGAGAAGCCGTGTCAGATCGCGCGTGCACATCTGCGCTCATCCATGCTACCACGTAGCCTCCTTCTCCACCACCCGATTGCCATCCAACGGGCGAATTTTGCCCGCTCAATCCTCGTGCTTTGATTTGAGGCATGCGGGATTCGAATGCATGACCTCGACATTGAGATAAGTCACTCAACCACCGCGCTGCAAGCGCGAATGGTCGAGTTTTTGCTTTTATCCACAGACGATCTCCACCATTGGATGATGATTCGACGGTGGAGATTGAGCTGATGCTGATGATGGAGGAGGCTGCGGTGACCATGGGCACGTGGTGCCATCCTGGCCATCCATCTTCTATTGCTTGTTGGAGGTGCCACGGTTGTCGGATTAGACTAATTTTTGCATCATTAAGCTGTGATCGTCAATCTGAACTCATCCATGTGATTAGATTTGTCATTTGAAGTTCGAATTTTACACCACCTCGCCCCTTGACCTCAAATCTTCCTCAAACTGTATCTGATGCTACAGATATCTAATCGAGAAGATCTCAGAGTCTTTCAACTCCAATTGTCACCTTGATCAAATTTGTATTATTGGATCTTCAATTCGAGGCCCCAATAAATATTGCCCTATCCTTACCTACAAAAAGAGGCGAATTACTATACAATTTATACAAATTAACCTAAATGCATGATGATGCATGTTATGCAATATTTACAATGTGTGATGCTTCTATGACACTAAGAACATGCATAAATAGACATTTTAGGCTACTTAGATGTATGCACATCACTATGTGTTGAAGTTCTTCAAGGTGGTGGAAGGGGTTGTCAAAATTGTGGCCATGGAAGTGGGGAATCAGAGTAATGATTCGTGGTTTAAGCTGAAAATCATCCCCATCTCGAGGTACCCTAACAAAAGGTTCAGGTTGGGTATCAGGAGGATTGTAAAAGTTTCTGAGGGGGCAGTCTACTCTCCCAGTTTGTAGTCGGGCAATGGCCTGTACTATAATCTACATCTATTTGTCATGGTGCTGGCCTTGTCTATCAATCAATCTCTATAAAAGAGCCATTGGATCCAAATTTTCTTCCTCCCCTTCAACATCATCTCCCTCATGGTGACTAACCATTGAAGAAGATTGAGATTCAAATCTTGGAAAATCAAATCTTTTCCTAGGATTTCTTTCTAAATGTGGTAGCAAATAAATTTTTAGAAATCGCCTCCCTTGCATAAACCAGAAGAAAGTCTATAGATGAGAGAGAGAAGACAGATGAGAGAATACCCATCCTCACAATGCAAGTAATTAAGCTAATCCTTATAGTGTAAACTCTAATTAGACCTAGTACTGTCTCCGCAAAATATGATTAGGCTAAATCAACCCTCTAATTACTTGGCTGGTCAGAAGGGTGGGACCCCCTAGGACACCCCGAATGACGAGACACCACTAAGGATTAAGGCGGTTACTGCACCAACCTTTCTTGTGACCAGTGTGTCCAAGTAGACAAGGCTTTGACCTTAACTCAATCTAACTTCAAGTTACCAAGAAGACTAGTCCTACCTAGGGCACGTCTACTCAATTTTAGGCATAAGCTTCAAGTTATTTTGCAATTGACAAGCATTCGGGGGGTGTTGCCCTTAAAATTGATTTCAAAAGTGAAGTGCACAATTAAGTGGTTCACAATACAAGCTTAGCTGATGGGGTTGCTTTTAAGGTTCAAGCGCTTGTATTAGTGAATTTTAGGATTCACTTGGTTAAATATATTCAAACAATGGTCATGATAAGGCACTTAAGAGGTTTTACAAGTCTCAATTATTTGATAAATTTCCTTTAAGTATGGAAATGCAAGTGTGCTTTACCTTAATGTAAAACCCTAAGAGCAGATAGTGTTATATGATGCGTTTTAGTCCAAAGAATAAAAAATGGTGCGACCCAATCAGAGAAATCAATGGTCCTATTGTACCACCAACTAAGGAACTCAGAATTTCTTTTATAGATTTTTTAATGCACATTATGTAATTTTTCCATATTTAAAATGTACTGGGGGTTCTCTAGTATGTTTTGACCCCTAGTTAGTGATTAAGTATTCCTTGTAATCAAACATACACCAAATATTTTTTTTAGATTTCTTTAGAATTCTATATTATCACAAGAATTCAACGCAACAAATTTCAAATAAATAGAACTTATATAAAATTTTCGTAATTTTTGGAAGTCCAAAAAATGAGGAACAACACCAAACTTGATGGCAGTTCAGTTTACTAATTTTTAAAACTTTTGTATAAATCAGAATTATACAAAATTTGAATATGTTGTTCCTAACGTCAATACCCACGTCCAAGAAAATTTTAAAGATTTTTGGACAGTTAAATTTTTGAAAATTAAATTTTGCAAATTAAAGTTTCTTTCAACACGAAAATGTAGAAGGTGATTTTGTTGATTTTCAAAAGATAATATCCACCAACAAGACTTTTTTTTTTTACAAACAACTTAAACAAATAACTAACCTAAGGCTCAAAATAAACACCTAATCTAGATGGACAAATGAAACTTTTTTTTATGCAGAGACTTTAATGCAACATAGAATTTAGAAATAAACCTAAACTAAGATACAAGGACTACCTCGATCTCTACCCGCACTTTGCTTTATTTGTACCACTTGTCACGAGATCTCGTGTCGCCGTGAAATCCTACGTACATTAAGAACATAGAAAAATGAGTTAGTGACACGAATGCAAAAATGAAAGCAAATATGAAAATTAGCTCCGTTGCCTCCATGGCAGCATTGCCAAAATCTGGTCTCCCAAAAGAGTGATAAAAACCCGTTCGTTGTGTGATTTTTTAAAATAGAGAAAAATAACCAAGACTTTGGTGAGTTCCAAATCAAACATGAAGAGCGTAGGATCGTTCTAACCTAAATATAAGAAAACACAAAATGAAATACTAACTAATTTTTTTTTATTTTTTTACGAATAAAAAGATGAAGATGAGAAAATGAAAATCAATTAAAATATATAATGAGAACGGAGGTGAGAAGCAGGAGATGTAAATAAAATAATTTGATATAAACTTTATGATAGAGCTCAGATATTACAATTACTAAAAAGAACTACAATAAAAATAGAGAAGTGAGTGGTGAGTTGGAGTGTGATCCGATCGTGATGGAAATGGAAACAAAGTTAAGGTAGAGATGTAGCCGAGTCAAAGTTGATGCGGGCGAGAGCCGGAGATGAGAGGGGAATATGAAGGTGAGGGAATAAAATAAAGTTCCGAGATCATGCATGGTTTTACAGAGGGGAGTGGTGGATTGGTTAGGTAGAGGGGGGGGTTTGTTTGATGATGGGATTTGTTGCATTGGATAAGAGAGAACGATGGACGTGGGAGAATATGTGTTCGGTGCGTGGAGTTGGGGTGAGATTTAACTTGAGGGGACTATTGGATGCGTGACTTTGGTAAATAACGTGAGGTGTTGTTACGTGGGTGGTTGACATGATTGGTTGGGAATTTGTCGGGTGTTGCGTTGAGGAGATAAATGAGTCCGGTGGGGGGTTTTGTTTTCATGGAAAAGTCCGGTGTTCGGTGCTGAGGGGCCATGGGGATTTGTTTTTACGTGGGGGGCCATGGGAGTTGCGTATGATATTTGGGATAAAATGTTGTTACGTGGGTGAGGGGATAAAGTTTGTTTAATGGGTTACATGAGGCTGAGATGTGCGTGCATGGGAGTCAAGGAGATAAGGACGAGTAAGTTGAATAGGATTGAAGGGTACGTCGGTGAGTGCTTTTATATTGTAGAGGTGGAGAATTTGGTGCATGACTGGTGGTGTAAGGACATGAGATAGGTTAACATAGGAGGGTATGTTTGCATGGATAGACCTGGAAAATGCATGAGAATTGAGGGGAATTAACGTGGAAAAATGGGATTTGGGTTATGTGTTGGTACGTGGTGGTTTAGAAATTTAGGAAAGTGGGTGTGAGATTTTTGGTTTGGTGTGGGAAATATTAGGTGTGGTGGACGTGGATGGGTTATGGTGCAAGCGATTGGGATATCGAGGGACACATAAGTGGGTTTCTTTTGTGCGTGGGGTCTGAGTATTGGGTGGAAATGCATGAGAATTTATTTGGTAGTTTGGATAAACGTGGGTGGGTATGGGAATTGATTTTCTAAATTGGTTAAGGTCTAATCGGGTTTAGGTTTGAAAAATAATTCAACCTCTCTATATAATGTAGCTCAATCCTATTTTTCCTCCATGTTATGCTTCAATCATATTTATACTTGGCACCTGCACACGTATAAACAATAACATCAAGGTATCAGATATAAGTAGCAATAAAATTACAACCAAATCCTTAAAAATGTAATATTTATAAAATGATGTCAAGTGACTATTCTAACATAATATGATGCAATGTGAACTAATTTACCCTTAAAATAACGATAGTTAGGCATAAATTATGTAAATAAATATGGATATATCAGTTGCTCCTGGTAGGTGATATTTTCATATTTATTTATGTTAATTAATGCCTGACTAATGTTGGTCGGAGGTAATTTGGGTTAGATTACATTTAGTTAGTTTAGATTAGCCATTTTAGTTCTTTTTGTAAATAACACATACTTTTGGGCTTTTGTATAATATTTCCTGCAATTGTATCTAGTACCTTTATGTATTTATTTTTATATGTGCATATATAAAATTTCAGGTTGATCAGAGTAAGGCTGAATAAACTTTCTAATCTGAGCTCACTTGGACGAGGACTAAGCCTAATTAGTGGGCCTATTTGGAGACCCAATTCACTTAGACCCTAACCCAAATTAGGAACCTAATTACCTAGCTTAGAAGCCCCTTAGGACCAACCAAAACCTTGTCCTAAAACCCATAGTAGTCAACTACCTAGGATACCTAATCCTATCCACCCAAAAATCCCAACAAAACCTAAGAAAACTTAGAACATATCATAAACAAACAAACCTTATTTGGTCATCCCCTTTTATCCTCCAATAAATACTATAAGTCCTTGCGGATGTAATACACTATACTAGAAGGGAGGGGTGAATAGTATAGATGGAAATTTAAAATAACTTTAAATCGAAATGATCACAAACCACAAAATATCATACACGAGTGTACCTGTATATATAATGGAAACTGATGTTGATTTTACGCAGTTTGTAAAATGTAGGTTTTAGATATCGCTGCAACACGTAAAATCGATCAATTCTTAAATTTATATTCCTAGATAGTGGAGTATCTAGGGTCACCCAAGGAGGTCAATTTGTTAATCACAAAGTTGGTTTTCTCTCTCGTCTCTCAAATCCACACTTTCTTTCTGTGATTTTGATTTTTGTTGTTTTTATAATTTTAAAAATAATTAGGCAACGGAGTATGAGATGATGATTATACTACACCTATCAACCAACCCTAAGTGACAATAATGAAACCTTCTCCCCTAAGCTCACCCTAGGCAAGTGCACCTAGGGTAATTAGGAGAGAAGGGGTGTGGTGCACTAAGCTACTCAAAAGCAAGAAAAACACACTAAAATTGAAACATGAACTTGGAAGGAAAATATGAAGTTGTATTGCTAGAAAGTGAAGTACATGTATAGGAATGCTTCTTGCAAAAATAACAAACTACTACCTAATACAAACGATAAAATGGAAGATACTCCAGTAGAAGCTTCAAGAAACCCTTGCTCCAATTGCGGCTGCTCCCACAGTTGAAAAGAACTTCTCTTTGGCTTCTTCCTTCAAATGGTCCTCCTCCAAGCCTCCTCCAAGGGTGGACGTCCACCACCCTTGTTCCTCCTCTTGCCTGGCCATCTCCCCTTTGTGAAGAAGATCTCCTCCTTGGCATGGCTAATGGAGAAGAGAGAGAAGAAGGCACCAAGGGGGCGGGTAGGTTGCCCCCTTGATCTTCTTCTCTCCTTCTTCCTTGGCGTGGATGAAGGTGGTATGGGTGGAACCTAACTAATGGAAGAGATGATTTCTAGGTGGTAGTTAGGGGGGAAATATATAGAGTAGGTAGGGGGGGTTGGCATGGAGTAGGTGGATGGCTAGGAATATATTTTAAGGTGGTTATGGGGATCCTACGATTAAGACTAGTTGGCACCAAGTGAAGAGGTGGTAGGGGTGGTGGTTATGGCCATGGAAGGACACCTAAAGGTGGCGCCAACCATGAGGAGCTGCCTTGGTTTGGTGCCACCATGGAGGCTTCCAGAAAGTGGGTTAGGTGGAGGGTAGAGATAGGTTATTGGTGATGTGTAGGGCTAGGATTGCCCCCTTGTTTTGGAGCTAAAACAAGGGGTAGTTATGGTGGGTTGGTGCCACTTTTAGTGGTGGCTTTTGGTGGTGGTTGAGGGGTGGAAGGGTGCCTATAGTTGGCGCCAAAATTGGATAGGACTAGGTAGCTTAGGTGGACTATAGGTAGGTTTAGTTGGTGGAGCTAGTTAGGTGAGGTTTAGGGTTAGGTTTTGGTGCCAAAGAGATGAACTATCTAAGCTAAGCTAGCTTAGCTAGTAGAGAGTTGGGGAGAGAGGTAGAGAGAGCTAGGGATAATTCTGTAATTTTAACAACACATCATGAATGAAGAGTAACCATAGGGTTTGTAAAGAGTTAATTGAAGTTCAATTAAGCATTAAAGTACAATGAGTGGGTTTCACAGACAGACATAGAGTTTACACATTTCGAGAACCGCAATAGCACACACAACCCTAATTTCAGACCTACTTAAATTAAAGAGGTCATGGTTAGGGTAAAATACATCGAAACCTCCTAAAATTCATATAAAAATATTATGAGAGGATTGGTACCCTTAGTTTGACCATCTGAACCTATTTCGACCTTAAATAGAGTTGTAGACGGAATTCTACCTTGATTTGGGTCTCTGTGCAAATTGCCTTGTTAAACGTGATGAAAATAGAAATCTGACTTCATCATTATATTCCTTGAGTCCAAATTAGGCTTGTACCAAAATTTGGATCCAATCAGAGTCTAGCTTGACATAATTTGCATTTCAGTCCATTAAATCTCTATTTTTCTCAATCAAAACCCTAAGTTTTGAAATTCCTTGCATTCAGGTCCCTAACTTCTCATCTTTCTTGTAGAAAGGCCCCTACCACCATTTTTGTTGTGAAAGCCCTACAACCGACCTTCAAATAAGAAAATCTCCTTGATTCTTCAACCAAATCCTTCCAAAATTGGAAGGAACAATCTTTAGGAGATCCTCTTTTGATTGAATCACCTCGTGATCTCTGGTTTGCACCGTAGAACTCGTGCGAACTCCACAAAATCAAGGATTCTTCTCCCTAATTTCTCAACCCAATCGAGCTCTTTTCCTCATCTAGAGCTTGATTTGAAGCTCTATGAAAGCTTCCCTACGCACGACTGTCCTTTCTAGCTCGGTAATAGGCCAGAATACATCTTCCTCTCCTTCCTCAGGCCTCCTTTGACCACAATTGCGGTGGACCTCCTTGATCTCCCTCTAACGGCCGCCCAACAGCCAAATTGGGTGGCCCAGTATCTTCACCACACTCTTTTGCTCCTCACCATACCCAGCAAGGGCCCCTACCTCCTTTATCATTGCCATTCTCCCTCACCAAAGGTCTCATCTTCCCATGACTGGTGAGGCAAGACACCGTGGTTCACTCCCTCTTTTGTCCAATAGTGTAGACCTTCTACCATCCCTCCTCCTTTAGTTTAGAAACAACTCTCTCCCTGCTTGTTTCGACTGATGGATCAATGCCTTTCCCTTCATCTTCTCTGCCTTTGGCAAGGGCTCCAGTGAGCCCGTGCCAATGCTACACCATACGAAAATGCATGCCATGACCACCTACACTTTCACCATTCTTTACTGACCAAAAGCCCCAACTTAGTTGGGCTTATTGGTCCCTTTCTCCCTCTATCAAACACAACCCCTGCCGCACTCCCTCTCCGACCTCGACGGAGGTCCACCGGCTTCCAACCACCATGAAACCACCACAAGCACCTTTGCTAAGTTTCCACGAAGCTTTTGGACGTGTTTAATTGGGCCGTAAGGTCGTATTTTGGATTTCAGGGCTTTGCCGAACATCTGTCGCTGCAACCATCTTCTCTGGCCTTGGTAGGATCACTCTAGGCATCATCCACCCAAGTGTTGACCTTGCTGAATGTGGAATCATCCATTGCGGCTGCCCAGGTCTTCAGTTGAGTGAAGGAGCATCAGCCACGACCTCAATTCGGCAAGGAATCAGCTATGACTCACACTCTGTAGCTGTGAAGAATAGAAGTAGGATTAGTCCCACCTCAAAATAGTGTAGACATTCAGCAGCATACAAAAGGAATTGGTGCATATGGCTCGTTGCCTCAACACGCAGCGAGGGTGAGGTCCCCACTCACGTATGCGCCTATCCACACCCTCGCCTGCACTCATGCCTCGCGGGTCTAGGCATTGGGTCTGATTACCTAGATCTGATCAGTTCTGAAGGAGAAGAATCTGAAGAGAGAGAAAAGGGGAGGGTTTTGCTATACCTTGGGATTTGTGCCCTCTCCATCTCTCAACACTTAGCCTCTAACGACTTTATGCAAGGCCCTTGTGCCTCTATCTACTATGTCTTGGCTCCTTGGGGTTTAAGGCATCTGAGACCTTATATTGACGCTTGATACTGGTTATTGTGGAGATATTTAACTGAGATAACTGATTGAGATTATTGTTCGTTTATTTGATATATTTGTGAGCTTAAACTTTAGGGTTAATTTGGTGATTCAAATCACCATTTTAACCCAATCTTTTTGCACTCCCATCCTTGGTTTTATTGACATATTATTCTGATTTATATTGGGAAATGTTTTGATTATAATTGCATATATTTCTTGATAAATTATGATTAGTGTTTGAAATTGCCAATTTGCTCCCTGCAAATGACTTCAGACTCCAAATTGATTTCGAGATTTCCAAATTTAAGTGTTTCATGCGATTTTTGACTTATACTATAATGCATACATATCTTAACATTGAAGACTTCGCGTAAATAATTTTTGGCTTGCAAGAAATAGATATGCTAAAGCAGGTAACTAAGATAAATCATGCTGATAACTGATAAAGCAAGTCCATAAATATAGAGTTTTACATAACATAGATAGTGTAAAAGGAAACTAGTAATCAAACAGGAAAGGTCCATAATCTATCCAAGTGAAGGAAAGAAAGCATCCACGGTGTCCTAGAGATCAGCATCCTACTCAAGATCCATAGGATCTAATGGTGCCAAGGAAGAGGACGATCGGCCAACACAAAGGCTTCTCTAGGTAGATGATAGGTGTGATTTCGTATGTGAAAAGATTGAGTTCGAAAACCCATCATCGCAGTGCATAGAAATTCGTTAACCAGATAAAATTTATAATCGAAGCTCAAGGTGAGCCCCTGTTGAATATGGGGAGGCTAAGGTTTGGTTTAGAGAAATCCGCGTTTTGATTTTATCTGCTTTTGTTATTTTTATCTTTTGAGATTTTTTTGGGTACTTTTATAGGACATCATATCAAGCAAAATAACATCTAATCTATTCCACTCTAGTAGAATGAGAGAGAGAGAGAGAGAGAGAGAAATATCAATATATATATATATCTAAAAGAGTTTGCTACAGATAGAAAAATGGAAATCTACACTACAAAAGTGATAAAAGATAGACAGAGGTGAGAAGAATCCCCTCGACAGCTGCTTGGAGGATGACTCACTCTGACCGCGCCTAGATGAAGGTGGTGAGGAGTTGGAGGAAGGAGAACTGCGACAAAGGAAGGAGAACAACGGCGGAAGGAGGACGAGGTAGGATGGCGTCGCGGTGAGGATTTACTTCTTGAATGTGGTGAGAGGAAGGCTGCGAGATGCTCCATGAAGGGGGTGAGAAGCAGAAAAAAATATTTCTTTTCTACTCTAAAGGAGCATCCCAAGCATGGGGCAACCTGCCTCTAGAGCCTTGGAGGTGGTGAGGGAGAGAAAGGAAGAGATGATGAGAAATGGGAGGGGTAGGGGTCCTTTTATAGTGAAGGGGCTAAATCAGGTAGGGGTCATCAGCGACAGTAAAGACGTCACTAAAGGTCCAGCTCAAATGTCCCTGTAGCCTTTAACTCATGCTCGTGCACACATGCTCGCACTTGTCATTGCTAGGATGAATCTCCACCATCAGATTTCCATCGAACGACCATGATTGTGCGTTGATCGCGTTTGAGTTCACACGTTAGCCCCACGGATGATCGCACGTCGACCGGCATGTTGGATCTTGCATCTTCATCATGCGATGCTTGTCACGCCACGTCACCACTCTCTTCACCATCGGATCTCCATTGCACAGTCCAGTTTCAATCGTGCGTTGTGGGTACTAGATTCGTCCCCTCACCATGGCTCAAACTCACGCTCACAGTTTAAGAACGTCGCCCGCGACCGCTACACTGTGGGCGTGGTTGTCGCGTGGACACACGTGTGAAGGCAGGTTCTCGGCCATTGGATCTTGATCCAACAGTTGAGATCTCTTCACGAGAATGCTCTTTAAGGGTGAGCGGAGGCTGTGGCTGGTCTTGGGCGGCTATGATGGCACCGCATGGCACCACCATGGTTGTCTATTTTGTTTGCTTTGTAGGTAGCACCACTAACGTCGGATTGGGTCAATTTTCATGTCATTGGGTTGCGATGATCAATCTGGATCCATCCGTGCTACTAGATTTATCGTTTGAAGCTATGAATTGCATCACCTAGTGATGAGTTGCTACTCATCATGGCTAAAAGGCCGAAATTAAGCTAGACACTAAGCAAAACAATATCAAATTAACACATAAAAAGGGTTAAGTGTGGGAATTAAAGAAAAGACCTAAAACTTTTAATGTGTGTTAAAACCTCCTAATTAGGTCACAAAAATGAGATATTCTGAAAACTAAAGAACAAATGATGATCCATGCATCAATTGAACACATAAACAAGTTTGAAAAGATAAATCAGAAGTAAAATCAATGTCTTAAATGTTCAATTAAGCACATGTAAAAATTTGAAAGCAATTGGACATCATTTAGGCTTAGAAATAAATAGATTACAATTAGGTCCTTCATGCATTACATTTCTACCCTTCAAAACTCCTTCTTGGACCTTTTTGCAAGCCGTAGGGACCCTTCTGTATGACTGCAAGGCCCTTCCAGTTATAGTTCTTTTCACTTTTGGACCTGCACGCTATTCTTCTACCCCTTCGTTCAAGGGTCTTCCTGCAAGTTTTCCCTCATTTCAGAGAGAAGCCTGTGTTCTTCACGCGCACTGTAGCACGCGAAGAACACAGCCATTCTCGACCGTCCATCGCACTTTTGATCTCGATCTGCGGCTGGATTCTATTGGAACCTTCGCGCGATTCGGTGCGTGCGTTCACCTCTCATCCCAGATCACATCTGACGGTCAGATTTCCCTCTCGACTCGCCGCGCGCTCTACTCATCTCATCCTCACCGCCGGCCTAATTTTGATTAACCTCACCCTTGCGGTGATTCCAGTCACTGAGCTGCTATTTAAGCACCTCAGTGGTGTCGCGCGCAAGGGATCGCTCCCTCCTACATCTCTTAGCGATCAGTTCATCCACTCCAGTCTCTCCTCCTCACCTAGACCCTGATTTCACAGCCACCGGCTGTGGAATCATCGCCTGCTCTCGACCCTCCTCGTCGCTAAGGACCTCGTAGCACCTGAGGACGACCCTGGAGTCTCACTAGCAGACTCTTCCCTCCGCTGGAGTCACCCTCCTCCTTTCTTCCTCCTTAGCCGCCGGCTAAGGACCCATAGGTCCCATTCTTCCTTTTAGTTTAGGTTTTTAATTCTGCACAAGTAGTGTTAGATTTAGTTTGCAGTAGTTTAGAATAGATTTAGTTTTAATTGTTAGTGTTTAATGTTAGCTGTAGTTAGATTAGTCTTAGGAGTAGAATTAGTATTAGATCCCCTCCCTCACCTCCTCTGATCAGTCCAGATCAGAGGGGAAGAATCATCTATTCATTGTTCAATTTATCTCCCTCTTCATGTTTTGTTTTTCCATCATCCAAATTCTGATTCTTGTTTTTTCCTTTTTAACGACGAATTTTTCATCAATCACCCACACATCCTGACCCAATTTCAGATCTGATGGCGCACTGCCTCAGATCTGAAAGTGGCGTCACAAGCACCATTTGGGGCTTCTCACTCACTCCATTTGTTTCACAAAAGCCCCTCTGTTTTAAATGGATTGCCTCAGTTTGTCAGAGCACTTTTGATTTGGATTTTAAAGGATTTTTACTCTCTGAAATGTTTTGACAGATCTGACAAATTGAAGGGATTTTTGGTTTTCATTGTAGGCAAGGATTCTGAGAAGTTCTCTGGTGACAGAGAACCAATCAGAAGAGCCTTTCATGATTCTGTTTATACTTTGTTTTGAATGCATTCGCCAGCTTCCATTAAATTTCCTTAATGCATTCTTAGTTTCTTTTTGCTATTTCAGAACTGCCATGCACTATTTGTGTTAATGATCATTTCTGTATGGTGATTCTCTAACCTAAGGAGTTTTCCATACTCCTTAAGGTTGCAAGAAACTGGGATTGTGTTTCTTTGGTTTTAATTGATCGAGCTAAGTCTTCCTTCATGCTGTCTATAGCATTAGGAAGACTAACTCAATGCCATTTGAATGTTGATCTGAAAGGATGCTTCTGATAAGGTTTTTCCTAATGAGTATTTGAGCTGAATTTACATGAGATTTTCGTGAGATTTAAACCCCTTTCAGATTTGGATTTCATCTCTTCAATGTTTAGTTTGTTTTGAATTTAATCTTGTTCCCAGTTATACAGCAACATGCTGCAACTTGCAGCTACATTTCCCTCCATCTCCAAATTCTCTTCTCCTCCAAATTCCCCTTTCATCTGTGATTTTTTTGTTCCCCTTTCTCCAAGTGGACTAACTGCAGCAGCAGTTAGCCATTTGACAGTGGCTTAAGCCACTGCTGCTGCTACAAAAACTCACCCTGAACAGCAACTAAAACCAACACTAAAACAGCACATTCTTCTCTTCTCCATCTCCTCTGACAGTAGCTGCGGCTGCTGTCTAAACTCAAATAAAAACTCAATCAACTCTAATTCCCTAACTTTATACAAAAGCCTAATGGCATAGACTTATTTTAAAACTGTAAATATACCTATTCATAGTATTATAACTATAGCATATCAGTTAGATTCATAGTTATACTGTAAATATGTATAAAACCTGTACAGAAATTCATATACATATGTAATCTATGTAAAAATATGTATATATACTAATCTAGTATGTATGTATTTACTGATTTATGTGTATATATAGATACAGATTTATATTTACTTATTTAGTAGCTAAGTTAATAAGTTAGAGCAATAATCAAGTAAATAAATCTATAAACTTGGGAATATATATATATATTAAGTAATTTAAGTTAGTCAAAGTATAATTATACCTAGTATAACTTACTGTAACTTAGTTTTAATTATAAACTACACAGAATTAATATTTTAGCCTAAATAAAACATAAATAAATTCGTAAAAATACAATAAAAATATGTATTAAATACTTAAGTATGTAAGTTAAAACTGTTTAAGGTCAATTAGACCATTTACTAATTATTTTATAAGTAATTAACCATTTAATCACCTAAATCAACCTGTATAAGCAGCCTAGTTTAGCGAATTTATTTGTATAGTAAATATATTTAAAATTTAAAATTAATTAATCAATTATGTAGTATTACGTAAATATTTTATTTACCATATTTTATTTTATTTTTTTTAATAATTTATGGCCCCCAAATCGAGGGCCAAAAACGCGCACAGACGCAGCTGCGTCTGATTTCCAACGCACGATGTGGCGCTGGAATAGCGCCACATCGTGTGCTGCAAACCAAACGCAGCCATATAAATATAATTTATGTTATACCTTAAGCAGTCGTCATGGTGCAGGGCGCCCGAAACACCGCCTGTTATGTCTGGTCCGATTACCCGATGTGTGCTGAACTTCGATATGACTGTAGGGCTGGGAGCCCGAGCGTGCGGGTATGTCTGGCGTTGGGCTGAGGCCCTGCGCTGATACGAAAACGTAATTAAGGCACCTAATCTGAGATTAGGGCGCTCTTAGTAGAGGTCTGGTCCCACCCGTAGGGTGCTGTGTATCCCTCGAAAAGCGCACCCGCTAATTAAGCACATTTTACACTAAGGACTCTCCACCGCAGCCTCTGAAATACCACACAGAAGAAAATGAAAGGACAGACGACTTAAAAAAAAAAAGAGAGAACACAAGAGATAGCAAGAACAGAAAGACTTACTGTACATACAGCAGTAGAATAAGAAATATACACATACGTATAAGTAAACTCATATAATTACTAACAGAATAAAACGACACTATAAATGTCGCTAAAGACCTCAGTTTGCTTTTTTAGGTTGTATATAGTGTTTTCTGAGATTTAGCGACGTTTATATCTGTCACTAAAACTGATATATATGTCACTATAAATAAATGACTAGTAAGTTAAGTTTTTACACTATGGTATCCTAATGTAGTATGAACTAACATATTAGTGTTAATAGTATAACTTGTAAATACATAGTTTAGAGTATAATAATAGATTGTTTGATGCTTGTTCATAGTTAGTATTTTTTTGCAAGCACTTCTTAGTAACTAGGTAAATAAAACATTCATTCATTCTTTAAATGTAAAGTTTCTTTTTGAATAAGAAGACAATTTTGGAGATAATCAAAGAGTGACCGAATTAAATTCAATAAATTGCCTCCCAGAGAACGACCTGGAACAAAACCAGTAAAAATTAGATAAATAAGCAAATGATAATAATGGTTGTAATGACTGGTACTCACCCATACTCACCACTATACGACATCCTTAATGTTATATTATACACCCTATACTACAACGACATGATCATAACAATAATTATTCACCATCATCAACCAACCATCATCACCACCTAGCCCCTTAGCCTTTGATCTTCCTCGAACTGCATAATGTGCTACAAGATTCCTTTCAAGATGATTTCTGAGGCGTTGGAATCCTATCGTCGTCTTGCTTAGATCCGTACGGTCGAATCGTCAATCCAAGGCCCTGAAATAAATCTCCTTCTCTCCTGGCCACAAAAGGATGCATATTAACTTAAAATTTATACAAACTATTCTAAATGTAAAATGATGCATGCTATGCAATATTTATAATATTGAACACATCTCTAAGTTTAGGAACATGCATAAATAGGTAATTTAACCTAAATGGATGTGTATACATTGATAAGTCAATTTTCTCTTTCGAATAATGTGATTAAGATAATTTGTCATTTTAGGATTAAAGTGGTGGAAAACTGCTTAACAAAATAATTAAAATTAAACTACTCACAGGAAAGCAGGTTGTGTCCACAAGGAGGCAATGACTTATTTAAACTCGCAATTAGGTAGAAATCAAGTTCGCTGAAATATTCGTCAAATCAAACAATGCCTATGTAGCTATGAATGTAAACCTTAAATTTATGGAGAAGTCAAGGGGTGTTAATGTAATTTTTGCGTAAGACAATTATCCATGTGCAAGGGTATGCCATGTACTTTTCACTTGCATGAATACTAAAATGTAATTCAAAATTACATACAATGCACATAGAGATGAATAATAAGGCTTAACAATTCTCTAGAAGCAAAAGCATGAAGGCATATATTCACCATAATTTAATTAACCAAGTAAATCAAGAAAATGAATGTGGCAATGGCAATTTCTGTAAATAGAAATACAAGTAAAAATAGAGGATTATACCTCTCTCCTTCTCGCACACTGGAGAGAGGCTCATTCGAGGAGCTACTCCTACAAGAGGTCGGCAGAAGTGAGGCCCTCGCGGCGGTGTCAGCAGCGCATCGTGAGATGGCTTGGGCCAATTGATGGAGGAGAGAAGCAACGATAGCTGTGGTGGTTGCTGCTACTCTTGCGCATGCTACGGCTGGAGGTGCAGGTGGCTGGTGCTGCAGGCAGCGGTGCGGTGAGGTGCGGGTGCATGCAAGGAGGTGCATGCGGGTTGGAACTGGGCGCATTGCCTGCAGGTGTGCGGTAGGGCTGAGGGTGCACTAGCTGGAGGTGCGGGCGGCGGCTGAGGCGTGGGGGGGAGAAGGTGCGCTACAGCTGGAAGTGGGTCCGTGCGCCTGCTGCGGTGGAGGTGCAGCACGTGCGGGTGCGCGCTGTAGGAAGGCTGCAGGCAGAGGTGCAGCATGCTTTGCGTGCGCAGCTAGAAGGCGAGGGGGCTGAGCTGCGGGTGCGTGGTGCGTGCTGCAGGAGGTGTGTGGCACGTGCGGGGTGGTTGTGGAGGACTGCTGCGGGTGTTATGGATTCACAGCATGGGGCATGCACTGTCCTGCTGCTGCGGGAATGACGTGGCTTTTGGGTTTGTTTTTGTGGAGCAGAGGAAAAACAGAGGATGGGGAAGAAGATGAAGGTGGTGATGGTGCCTGTGGGCAAAGGTAACAAGTCGTGCATTAGTAAATGCACTCATGTTAGGCGAGCTTCAAGGAGCTTGTGCACGGTGGTGGTCAAGTCCATCCTCTTGGTGCGGTGGTTTGTTGCCCCGCCGGCCCAAGGTATGACGGAGCTTGGCTGTGGAGGCCCACGGTGGTGGAATGCTGCACGGTGGTGGAATGGGTGGTGGCCTCCCTCTAAACGGCAGCCACTCCTCCTTTGTAGGCACAGCTACCAAGATTTGAAATTCAAAAGGCCACCATCGAGTCAATGCCGGACAAGTGAATGCACAAGAGGAGGAGGTGGAGACGAAGTAGTTTCCTGCAAAAAGGAGAAGAAAAAGAATAATAAAATAATTAGGATTATTTATACATAACTCCTTAACTTCTATGTTAATTAAAACAATGTATGTAATGCACTTAATTAATTAACTAATCAAATGTATGCAATACTAGGTTAATTCTAAATGCATTTAGATATGGATGCCACACATAAATTATGCACTTAAGCTAAAAATATGAATTAATTTAATTAAATCCTAATGTAGGCTATCTAAATGTTAAAATTAACTTAATGTTGAGGCACTTAAATACTTGAATAGCCCACAAATACAGGCTAATCAAATACCCCCATAACTAGTTTTTGCTAGTCCCTAGCAAATCCAAGCAATAACCTAGCACTCCAAGTAGACTAGCCAACCAAATTAGTCTTCCTTTAGAAACATGTTAAGTTCAGACTTTAGACATAAGGTTCCCATGTAGTTGCTAAGTTACGGACTAATTCAGCTAAAGATGAGTTGCAGGCACAGGTTTCCCTGATTTCTAACTCTACCCTAGGGTTTATTGATCCCCGAGAAAAAAGCATCCGTGCCTGTACATTGGTCTGAGTTATTTGAGGTTGGTATGATTACCAAACTAGAGAGGAAAAAGAAATTTTTTTTTTCAATATATATATTTTTTTGTTTGATTCCTTTAAGTCTAACCTTGGATTAGCTATCAACACGGTCTGTGTCGGATTCATTGTCCCCATCACCCTACCTCGAAGGGTGCCTAGCTTTCGATGCTTCGAGATAGCACCACCCATAGCGACCCCAAGAACTCTTGGCAATCGACACTTCAAGATAGTATTGCCCATGGATTTCTTAAGCAAATGTAAGCCTGTGGCAATCGACACTTCAAGATAGGGCCGCCCATGGTACCTGAACTGCACAATAAGCTTACATGCCCCCAGTAGGATGGATATCTTAAGAGACAAGCACCGAGGAGGTGACATGTTATCATCGCATCATCAAGGTGAGTATGCACTCCACCTCTCCTATGGCAGGAACTCTTCCAATCAAATTGTGCATTTAAGCTTCTCCTAAGTCAAAACTAAGAGAACCAAATTTTCTTTAAGAAATGAATTAGGATGATCACTATTTACACAAGACCAAGTGTGTGTGAAATGTGTATGCTTAGGTTACGAGGACCCGTAAACCAAAGGTAAAACAAGACTCCAGGTACTACCCAGCCTTTATCTTAATCTCTAGCTGAATGGCCTACAACTTAACTCTTACTTAAGTTTTTAAGTCCACAAAAGACACTAAGGGTCTAAAGCTAGTAGCTCAACTTAGCTTCTAAAGTTTGACACCTAGAATCAACTTAGTCTAACTTAAAGTTTTGGTTTGCTTAAGAATGTAGGGCCCAGCCAGTTAAGCTCAATAATTACAAAATATTTTTCTCTTTGTTCTCTCTCTCTCTTTTTTTTTTTAAGGCAAATTTATGCAATGCGAAATGCTTTAACTAAATTCATGAATGCACTATGTATAAATGCTATGTATATCCTTAAGTACACCCCCCATGCCTAAAATATGCAATGTCCCCATTGCATAGAAGGATATTACCTAGGTCAGAGATGAGCTGCCATTAATTTGCTAGCAACCGAGTAGCCAAAGAACCTGCAAATCAGGTTCAAGGATCGTAGAAATAGGCCCTAAAAATGAGCAAAGTAATGCTGGCCTAGAAAACAGGTAACCTAGGATGTTGGCGAGTTGATGATGAATCCCAATAGCAAATGCTAGCCCAACTAAGATGGGAATGAAATCTTCCCAAGTCACTAGAGGAGGTTCTAAAGGATAAACTGGCATAATGACCTCCAAAGGGGTAGGGGGAGGATGACAAGGATCCTAACAAAGGAATGGGGAAGAAATGGTGCAGAAATAAACTCCTAGGGTAATGGACCGACCATTGGAATCATCAATCCATACCTGATATCCCATTATAAGAGATATTGGTTTGTTAAGCCGCCTGGTTAGAACAAAAGTGAGCATATCTCTAAGCCAAGGATCGTCCAGGGTGTCCAAGTTTCGAGGTCGTGGGATGGCCATAAGATCTAGGTTGGGTTTAATCAGCTCGGTGTCCATCCCTAACAATCTTTCCAATTACTCAATTGCATCCTTAGCATTCCTTGCACTATCACAAGTATCTTCCGGCACTTCAGGAGTCAAAATTTCGCCTTCAGACATAAGCGAATAGGAGGGTGAATTCGAATCAAATGAAGGCAGGTTGGAAGCAACAGATCTAGGGATTATCCTACCAATGTCATCCTCGGGTTCTTGTTCTTTACTCAAATCTTCCCCGGAGTCTATATGTGAATCCACATAAATCTTAGAAATTGCATCCAAATTTTCCATTATTTCATCATGAGAAATATCATCGATAAGTGTATTAAGGAAACCTAATTTGGTCAAATTTGTGACATCCTCAGGGGCTAACTCTTCAAATAAGACATAATCACCCTTAGTGTCACTCCAAATCTTGAATGTAGGTTCCTCATATAATTTACCATTCTCCTCATCATACAATTCATCATATACCTGAGGTCTAGAATCATCTAAAATCTCAGCAGATCCCCTAGGGTACTCTATTTAAGGTAAATGGTTTACACTAGCAACATCAGACTCCTCAGATAGGTGAATTTCTTTAGGGTTAGGTTCCCTAAGGGTGGGCTTGAGTTCCATCTCGTGATCAGAAGGGAGGGTAGGATTAACAACTTGACTTCAGCCCACTTCATCAAATGTCATGAAAATGCTATCATCTAGGTGGAGGTCTTCGAATGGTACCATCATTCCCTTCTTTTGACTCCAATATAATTTAGGTGGATACTCAACCTTATCATCATCTTCCTCGGGTTGCCACCTTTCTTCATCCAATGCATAGCTACTTTCACATGTATCTTCCTCCCACTTAAGGCGTGGACTTCTCAAGGAAGTGTCATCTAATGGGGAGGTTTCAAAATCGATCCTTTAAAAGTAGCTATTCTCCCTTACATAATCCCCAAAATTTCCCTCCAACTTAAAGTGTAGCACTCCCACGAGAGATGCATCTAGCGTAGAGGGGTGCACGTCATCCTCAATGGGTTAGATTGGGTGGCTAATTTCATCTCTTTCTTGTTGACCTACTCTCGAAGATTCTCCTAACAATTCAATCATTTCATCTTGCATTTTCTGTATTTCCATCTTCAAGGAGGAGAAGTCATCATTTCTATTAGGAGAGAAGTCAAACTCAGGCTTATAGTACCCAGGAGTGTCTGTCCAACTATTATAATTATTCAGGGAGGGTGGGTTGGGTATTTCTATGGTGTGTAGGATATTGGGCAAAGCAAATCCTGCTTCTAGGTTCTGCTCATTGATTTGGGGCTTAACCAGACCAATACTCCTATAATAGGAGTAAAACGGATCCCAATGATTATCATTATGTCCATCAAAGGATGGACCATCTCGGCATATGGGATCGAAGAGTGCAGAGTGGGGGTAAGGGTGTGGGTAAGATGTGAAAGGATGAAAGTCAACGTGGTCCATTCTAACTCACACCACAATCAAATTCCCTAAGCAAACACAAATCAAAAAGGACTTTTTAGGTCTTTCCCAATTTAGGCTTTTGATTTTAAGTCAGATTGTAGGTGACAATACAACTTGTTCAATCAATTTATGCGCTTATTCTTGACCAACGAATTGCCTAAGAAGACCTAACTGGGACTTAGGTGATCCTCCCTAAAGCCCAAAAAGTTTAGTCACCACCAAACACGGCAAAGAAGGATTCAAGTAGGGTTAAACCCTTCCTTTGAAGCGTAGATTTCGCGATGCTTCTTAACTATCCTCAATCCGCAAGGTTTGGTGGCAACTTCACCTCTGAACTAAAGTTTGGGTTACTTTAGACCTCAGTAATAGGAGGCTCTAGTCCTAGCTGTTCCAAACCTGAAGAGTGCCTAAAAATGTGCCTTGATGCAAGAGATATAAGTGTTCATACACCGCAAAAGATTTTGAATTTTGAATCGCACACCAAGTTTGAAAATCAAGTCCTTGATTTTTAAATGTCCCCCCTTTAATTAGTCCTTTTTCAAAAATTAAATGTGACCACTTTATTAGATCACTTCAAGAGAGATTATGTGGTCTAAAAATTAATCCCAATGCATTTGCATGACAGGTAGAAATGCAAAGTTAGAAGTGCATACTTGATTCCAACATTGTTCATGCAATATGCAAGACAGGAATTAAATCTAAATGTTCTCATTCAATCCTAAATGATTCGACCTAAGGGCAGGCAGTTTCTAGTAGGTAACTCATGTTTCTTTTTTTTCTTTCTAACTACTTATGCACAAACAAATTAAGGATAAAAAACCACAAAATAAAATAAAAACCTAGATCTAAAGAAAAGGGAATAGGCTCTCAAAAATTATCCACCCAACATGGGCCTAAAACAAAATCGGGGAACAAACCCCTAAAAATGTACCCCAGAACAAGGGTCTCAAACCAAATGTGCAATGAAAAATTAAGTCTAAAGTCTTAATCCTACTCTAATCAAATCAGTGACTAAATGTGTAGAGATGATCATCACGTCCTCTTCCTTCCCCTCCTAGCAATCTGGTTCCCTGCAAGATGGCTCAAACAATTTATCCTCTGGCGATGTCAAGGGTCACCTCTTACAATGGCTGCTGTGATTGCGAGTCATAGAATGTGTGTCGCAGATCATTGCACTCGCATCAGAAAAAAAATCCAGAGTTAAATATGATTCAAAATTTAAATCAATGTGAACGAATGAATGAATGAATGCGATTTAATTAAGCCCGTTGCCTCCCTGGCAACGGCGCCATTTGATAAGTCGATTTTCGCTTTCGAATAATGTGATTAAGATAATTTGTCGTTTTAGGATTAAAGTGGTGGAAAATCTCTTAACAAAATAATTAAAATTAAAATTAAACCACTCACAGGAGAGCGGGTCGTGTCCATAGGGAGGCAATGACTTATTTAAACTCACAATTAGGTAGAAATCACGTTCGCTGAAATATTTGTCAAATCAAACAATGCCTATGTAGCTCTGAATGTAAACTTTAAATTTATAGAGAAGTCAAGGGTTGTTAATGTAATTTTTACATAATAAAATTATCCATGTGCAAGGGTATGCCATGTACTTTTCATTTGCATGCATACTAAAATGTAATTCAAAATTACATACAATGCACATAGAGATGAATAATAAGGCTTAACAATTCTCTAAAAGCATAACCATGAAGGCATAAATTCACCACAATTTAATTAACCAAGTAAATCAAGAAAATGAATGTGGCAATGGCAAGTTCTGTAAATAGAAATGCAAGTAAAAATAGAGGATTATACCTCTCTCCTCCTCGCACACGGGAGAGAGGCTCATTTGAGGAGCTACTCCTACAAGAGGTCGGCCGAAGCGAGGCCTTCGCATTGGTGGTAGCGGCGCATCGTGAGATGGCTTGGGCCAACTGGATGGAGGAGAGAAGCGACGGTGGCGGTGGTGGGTGCTGCTGCTCTTGCGCACGCTGCTGTTGTAGGTGCGGGCAGCTGGTGCTGCAGGTAACGACGCAGCGAGGTGCGGGAGCACGCAAGGGGGTGTGTGTGGGGTGGAACTGGATGCATGTGCCTGCGAGTGTGCAGCAAGGCTGAGGGTGCACTATCTGGAGGTGCGGGCGGCAACTGAGGCTTAAGGGGGAAGAAGGTGCGCTGCGGCTGGAAATGGGTGCGTGCGCCTACTGCGGTGGAGGAGCAGCACATGCAAGTGCGTGCTGCAGGAAGGTGCACGGGCAGAGGTGCAGTGCGCTCTGTGCGCGTGGCTGGAAGGCAAAGGGGCTGAGCTGCGGGCGTGTGGTGCGTGCTGCAGGAGGTGTGTGGCACGCGCGGGGTGGTTGTGGAGGGCTGCTGCGGGTGTTCTGGATTTGTAGCAAGGGGCGCACACGATCCTGCTGCTACGGGAATGTCGTGGCTTTTGGGTTTGTTTTTGTGGAGTAGAGGAAAAATGGAGGATGGGGAAGAAGATGAAGGTGGTGATGGTGCCTGTGGATAGGGGTAACAAGTCGTGCATCAGTAGATGCACTCACGGTAGGTGAGCTTCAAGGAGCTTGTGCACAATGGTGGTCAAGTCCATCCTCTTGGCGTGGCGGTCTGTCACCCCGCCAGCCCACGGTATGACGGAGCTTGGCCGTGGAGGCCTACGGTGGTGGAATGCTACATGATGGTGGAATGGGTGGTGGCCTCCCTCTGAACGGTAGCCATTCCTCCTTTGTAGCCACAGCTACCAAGATTTGAAATTCAAAAGGCCACCGTCGAGTCAATGCGGGATGAGTGAATGCGTAGGAGGAGGCGGAGTAGGAGCAGCTACCTGCAAAAAGGAGAAGAAAAAGAATAATAAAATAATTAGGATTATTTATACATAACTCCTTAACTTCTATGTTAATTAAAATAATGTATGTAATGCACTTAATTAATTAACTAATCAAATGTATGCAATCCTAGCTTAATTCTAAAAGCATTTAAATATGGATGCCATATATGAATTAATTTAATTACATCCTAATGTAAGCTATCTAAATGTTAAAATTAACTTAATGTCGAGGCACTTAAATACTTAAATAGCCCACAAATATGGGCTAATCATACATCATATCCCCATGCCTATTTCTTGCTAGTCCCTAGCAAAATCAAACTAAATGCTATGTATAAGAATAGAATTAGGATTCAATTACTTAGGCCTAAGTTGTTCATTAACATAGAAAATTTCAACTAAGGTCCTAAACTACGAAGACTCAACAATGTTTGGGTGCCTGCCAAAATGCAGATTGCTCAATTCCTTGCCTTATTTTGAAAAGGGAAGATACATTTTTTTCTATTATTTCTTCTTTTTTATTTTTTTTTATTTTTGAGTTTAGAGTTTCGAGGTAGCTTTCTACAGCTACCCAACTCACCCAAGACTTGAAAAGAACTACAAGTTTTAAGCATCTCATTAAAAGTGATAGACTCACTAACTAGCAGTTAAGATGGACTTCAGGTTTCTATGGCCCTAGGTGACTTAAAAGTTTCTTCTTAAAGGTTTATCTTTCTGACCAGTAGCTTTCTCCTTACTTTCAAATTTTTAATGGGGTCAACACAAGAATGAACTTAGTGTATATCTCCCCAATTTATTCTACTTGCTCGCTTCTTCCCTAAGTGTTTTAAGAATTATTTATGCATTGTTTTGTAAGCTGGGCTCTGGACAAACAGCCAATGGGTTGTTACCTATGACAACTTGCCAGCCATACTCATGCGGTAAGGTGTGGCTTTATTTATTTTTCTCCTTTTTCTATTTTTTCTTTTTTTTGAGTATATATATATATATTTTTCTAAGTAGGTGGCTTTCCTGATCTAAGATTTACTTAAAAGTAATAGAAAGAGTATGATCATGTAGCTGGGCTCTAGCTAATCGGCTAGTGGGTTGTTACCTACGACAACTTGTTAGCCATGCTACCCTAGAATGGTCATTAGCTACCTAATTTTCGTAAAAACTACTATAAAATGAGTCAGTGCAAATAGCGTGTAAATGCTTTTGACTCGAAGCCCCCTCAAATTAGAGGACGAGTTGACAAGTTGTGTACTTATCACCCCAATTTATTAGCCAAATTAAAATAAAATTAACGTGGCGAGGACTCGAGACCAAGTTCACATTTTAGTGGACACTCGGGCTAATTAAGTCCAAAGACTTGAAAAGTCTAAATATTCAGGTCCTAAAGTATCGTTTCCTAAAGTTAACAACTCCTAATGTCTAAGTTCTCTTCTCCTAATTACAATTTTTTTTGTCCTTTTGAAAATTAAAAAAAAAAATCCTTAAAGAAAATAAACGAAATTCCACAGAGGTAACAAAACAATCTCAGGATTAAGTATTCACCCCCCCATGCCTAAATGATGCAATGTCCTCATTGTAAAAATAAATACATGAAAAGGGTGCAATAAATAGAATATCACCTGAATTTCGTGATAGATCCGATCAACTTCATATAGAGGAAGGAGTATACACATGTACTAAGTCTATTGCCTTTAGTTAGGCATAATACACAAACAAAGAAGAAATTAAGAATTCACAAGTGTAGGTCAAGATCAAAATCAAAAGATCAATCCTCAAGCTCGCCAATAGAAGATGTCCATAGATGTGGACCAAGTTGTGGTGCAAACCCATGCCCTAGGGTTGGGTAGTTAAAAGGTTTTGGATGAAAATCACCCAGAACCGGAGATTATTGTGCTTGTAGGGCCAAGCCTGCGGTTTTGTGGTGTGCAACCCAAGTCTAAAGTGTCAAACAATGGGTAGATCTAGTTCAATAGGTTTAGATGTCCTCTTAAAGTTTAACTTAAAAAGATAGTCAATTGTTCTATACTTGGGTTGCACATTAAAGATATCGTAAGGGTCCTGATAAAAGGTTGCTGATTTTAGGTCAATAAGAACCCTTAGATCCAAAGTTGTACATCCCTCAAAATTAGCCTCCCAGACTTTCATTTCCAAATTTCTATCCCTTAAAATTAGGGTTTCTAAGACCTCCAAATCGTTGTACACCCCATCTAAAATATCCAAGTTAAATAATTAGGGCTCAATCAGGATTGACTTGGGTACAATAATTTCAAAAATATAATCATTTAGCTTTTTGGGGTATGGTTGAGGAATGGTACTATTGATTGAATCTTCTAGTAAATCAGGATTCAGATCCTCCAAGTTAGCCTCAACTAGATCACAATCTTCAATTATTAGGCTATTAAATGATTCATCATGTTCCTCGAGCCCATTTGTCTCACTAAAATCATTTTCTATAACTTCAAGTGAGACTTCACTAAGAGATTCATAACCCTCAGAATTAAAGAATTCTTGATCATTTATATATGTCTCAAAATCATCTATCATTTCCTGATCCATGGAGACATACTTTTCTTCGCTCCTTGGATCAGGGATCTTAGGTGAGAAGATGGTTCATCCTCAATGGGTTGTTCTAGACCAACCAGGTCATCCCCAGTCTCATAAAAATTATCCCCCTTGATAGGTGCCTAAGCGGGTTCTGACATTGGCTCTCCTGAAGGGGGTTCATCTTGAGAATAATCCTAAGATTAGATAAGGGCAACCACGAATTTCATCCTCAATCTCAAGAATTTCCCGAGTAAAAACTCACATGGGCCCT
The DNA here is from genome assembly GCA_037157565.1 of Thalassia testudinum. Classification (NCBI taxonomy): domain Eukaryota; kingdom Viridiplantae; phylum Streptophyta; class Magnoliopsida; order Alismatales; family Hydrocharitaceae; genus Thalassia; species Thalassia testudinum. The sequence goes on from JAZHRO010000003.1 coordinate 91,586,696, forward strand.
TATCCTCAATATCTTGGAGCTAATCAAATAACGAACTATTCAAATCGTCAATCATTTCAATCAGGGGCTCCAATTCTGCATTGCAGGGTGTTGGCTGGGTTTCTAAAGATCGTATGGTGTTCCTCAAATTGGCCAACACCCTATCTTGGGCCTGGTTCATCTGAACCAAATGGTTCGGTTTAGGGTTGGGTAGGTTTGGGTTAAATCTAGGGGAGTCAAAGAAATTGAGGTTCTTGGGTTCCTCCCTGATAGTAGGTCATTTCAGGTTGTTTAAATAGAGGTGGTGACCTATGTTCAGCATAATCCAGGGGAGGGTAGGTGTAACGACCCGATTCTCGAGTCCCTACGAGACACGAGAACCGGACCGACTCGACTAATCCCAAGACCCAGTCGTCCAACGAGGAAGTAACCAAAAGACAGTAAAATAAACCACATTCAGCATGAATATAACTAACAGTAAGAAAGTACAGCAGTAAGGAAAGAAACTACTACAGTAGGCACCACCACAACAGTAAAACAACATTTATCATATAACAAAAACTGCAGGTAAAGAAGGTACAGCGGAAACAGAAACTACTCACTAGAACAGAAACAAAAAGGGGTACAAAGCTGGGGTAACTCTACTGGACCCTACTCGGCCCAGCGTCCTCTGCAGCCGTCGACCCTGGCTGCTCAACACCTGGTCCTGAAAAAGGTAACGAGTGTAACACGTCAGTAAAACGCTGAGTAGAGTGGCAAACTAACTAAAGGCAACAGTAGAGTGTACAGTAGCTGTTATGTTCTATTACTTCCTTTATTTACATCTTTCAATTTTTCTCACTATTTCATTTACTTCTCAGATCCTTTACTTGATCTCGGATGTCCTCGTGGGACGATCTTGATTGCAGTCTTTTCCAAAAGTAGAAGTAGCACGTGGTGCTCTCCTGCCCGGGAGAGTCCCCCGTGGTGATCCTACCCTTAGTCAACCACCCCAAGGTCACTGACAGACGTAACGGTGACTACGGCACGCGCGATAAACGCACAGGTAGCTAGCCCGCACTGGCACGCGGTCAGTCGTTTCCGTTAACGGGTGCGCCCAAAGCACAGCACGGAACCAGGGCAGAGCCCTCTCAGTAACAGGGGTCCAACCCCTCCACAGTAACCAGACCGGGGCCTTGCCCCTCCACAGTCCGCGCACCCTCGCCTGACTACCCTGGTTTGCCCTAGTGGGCCTAACAGTCGGTGAAGGAGGCTAGCAGAACCCCGGGGCCCGTGGGGTAGCTAGTACTCTCCTAACACTACTAGCTCTCCTCGGTACTACGTACGCGAGGGCCAACAAGTCGGTACAGAGCGGCCAAGCCTAATCCCGGGTCCCTGGGGCGGCTGGCCCCACTCTGGACTAAACAGGTACAGGTACTTCCCTTGGTACTGCGTACCCAAGAGACAATACAACTACATCTCAGTTCCATTCCCTTTTCCTTTCCAGGAGTTCCACTCCTAATTCCCCGTAGGGTTCCAGCTCTTTATCTCAGAACATCATATGTTTCACTTTCCAGATTCACGTTCTCAAATTCCATGATCTCAAACATGTTTCTTTGTTCATAACAGGCAGCTGTTAATTAATTTCACAGGCAGCTTATATATTCCTTTCCATTTTTCCAAGACTGCAGTAATATACATTCCACTAGTTTTTCCATCCTAGGATTCATGCCATATCCTAGGATCTATCATACAATCTAGTTTCCGGCCCTAGGATTCATGCAACACCTAGGAGCTATCATTCCATATATTTCTCATTCCTAGGATTCATGCAATGCCCTAGGTTCTAGTTATGGTTCCATACTTTAACAGATTTTATTAATACTTAAAACCACTCTACCAGGTACAACGGGAGTAGTGGGGGCGTGATCGGGAATCCCGCGCGCCTCCGCGACTCTCAAGACTGCAACCGAACGAGGTCCTATCACAAGGATCAAACACAAGGAGTGTCTCAAAACAGTGTATAGCTACTGTAGGTGGGTAGAGGAATTAATTCTGAAACGAACGCAACTCGAATCACGGAAAACGGAGCCCAAACGGGCCCTAAACGAGTCGAGAAAGATGATACTGTGCAAAATCAGACGTCTGGAACTCCTTCCAGACGTCTTAAACGGTGGATCAGAGAATTACCTGTTCGGCTTGGTTCCCCGGACGTCCAGAAGTCTGCAGGGACGTCTTTCCTAGATCCCAGACGTCCGATGGTCACTCCGGACGTCTGGAGGTCACTCCCGCCGTCTGGTACAACTTCCAGACGTCTGATTCGCAAAGATGACGAATCAGAGGACCTGCGCACAGCCAACCCCCCTCCCTTAGTACGGTCAGTCGACAGAAAGAAGAAGAAAGCAGAAACTCACCTTTCAGACGTCGACCTTGCCGTCTGGATATCAATCCAGACGTCTGATTCTGGAAATTTTTCTAGAATCAGAACCTTGCTCGGCCTCCGCTCGCGACGCCGCCCGCGTCGCACCTCGCGCGTCCGCTGCCCCGCTCGCAGCAGGTCCCTCTCCGCGACGCTCTGCGCCCCCTGCGCCCTCCGCTGGCCGGCCAAGCCGCTCCCGGCGAGCTCGCCCTCACGGCAGAGCCCCGCCCTCGCACGCCGCAGCTCCTCCGCGCCTACTGCGGCTGCCGCTGCCGCTGCGCCCTCGCGTCCGCTCGCTCTCGCGCACAGGCAGGAGAAGAAGGAGGAAGATGGTGGAGACGGGAGGGGAGGCGCGCCCCCTTTTAACGCCGCGCGGAGAGGAGAGAGAAGGCGGTCGCAGTCGCCTGCCGCCGCAGAGAAAGAGGCAGGATCGCAGGTCTGCGCGCACAGGCACGCAGACGAATATCCCGTGCGAGCATAACTGTTCGCCAGACGTCTGTAAACTATCCCGGACGTCTGGTCAGACGTCTGGATGTGATCCCAGACGTCTTTACAGACGTCTGGGCCACCTCCCAGACGTCTTAAAAGACGTCTGGGGCACGCGCTCGTTACAGTAGGTGTTATAATCATTATATCCTTCTTAATTATAGATCGGGTTAGGTTGATCATCAAAGGGTGGAGATCTATAATCAACATAGGTGTGAGAAGGATAATAATCATAGTCTTGTTGTCCAGGGTTAGGTGGTAGACATTGAGGTCCAGAATCATATCCCCAATTAAAGTTATCCCGACTAGTGGATGGGTAGTCATAAGTCGGGTTGGGATAATAATCATCTTGGGAATAAGTGGTGATAGGAGGGTAGGATTGGAAATGTGTGTAGGATGTGGAAGGATACATAGCGAAGCAAGAGGGCAAAGAGAAAGAAAAGGAGCCTTGCAATACAAACAATCAAACTTGTCCTTAGGTGGGTTAGCCTAAAGATCTATAGACTCTCATAACCTGTCTTAAGATTATAAATAATTTAGTCTACTTTTATCCAGTCAATCCAACCAATTAGAGGGAAGGATGGGGAGAAGGTACTTCCCTTAGCTTTTGCCTTAGGTCCTTTGATACCCCTCAATTGTGGTCATTTGACACTACTCCCCTAGGTAGACTTCAGATGGACTGGTATAAGCAGATTAATCGAAAATAATCTCAATCTGGGTCCCGAAAAGTGAATCAATCCTTAAAGTCAACGTCTACTCAGTTTTAATTAGGCTTGGGATGATTGTGCTCAAGGAATGTGATGGGCCCTTTAGTTGGGTTGTGCCCTTAAAGATCGATTAATATGTGTGTGCATGCACAACCAATGGTTTTCAAACAAGATTTTGATGATGTGTCTTTTAGGGTTTGTGCTTGTTTAGTAGCTTTTAGGGTTCAACTTTAGTTGTATTCAATCAAGTTCAGTAGAACACTCCAAGTTTTGCAAGCAGCAGTGATGATATATTCCTATAAAACTCAAAAAGAATGTGGAGTGCCTGGTTAGTTCCTAAAAATTGAACCCTTAGTGGCAAGCTACTTGATGAATCAATTTTAAATTGAGTGGTGCGGCCCAAACAAATCAATCAATTAGCCAATTCGCACCACAGATTAAGGCACACAATGTCTTAATCTAATCAGATTTCTACTCACTTATGTGTATTAAGTTGAAGTGTATCGGGTTCACAGGTTAGATCCTGATTAAGTGGTAGAATCAAAGTGATTGTGCACCTTAGAATGAGAATTTATGTGTGTTTAAGGTGTCACTTGTAGCTTAATCCCACAAGAAGAGAAGAGCAAATTTTTTTGTATTTTTAATTTATGCGAGTGGATGAGGTGAGTAGAGTGACAATCAAACAACCAAGATCTAACCTAAGGTTTATGCAAGCACCTAAGTTGATTTGAATTTGAGTTATTAGGTGATGAAATGGAAATCTAATGGGTGGGTGGTGGGGGAAGACTTATAGAACCTTCATCAGCACATTTCTCCAATCTAACCACTCTGGCTCGCCTCGGAAGATTACCTGCAATCATAGTAAGATCAGAGAAAAAGTGAGATAAAAAGTTAAGGTGGAAGAATACGAGAGAAACTAAAGAGCATTGCCTCCTTGACAACAGCACCAAAATGATAAGCTTTATTTCGTATGCGAAAGATTAAGTTCGAAAACCCATTGTCACAGTGCTTAGAAATCCTCTAACCAGATAAAATTTATAACCAAAGCTCGAGGTGAGCCCTGGGTCAAACATGGGGAGGCAAACATTTGGTTTAGAGAAATACGCCTTTTGACTATTTGTTTTTGTTATTTTTATGTTTTGAGATTTTTTTTGTATTTTTATAAGACATAATATCAAGCAAAATAATAGCTAATTTATTCTACTCTAGAAGAATGGGATAGAGAGAATGAAAATATCAATATATATTTAAAAGAGTTTGCTATAGATAGAAAAGCGGAAAACTACACTACAAAAGCGATAAAAGATAGAGAGAGGTGAGAAGAATCCCCCTCGATGGCTACTTGGAGGATGACTTACTCTGACGGAGCTTGGATGAAGGTGGTGAGGAGTTGGAGGAACGAGAATGGCAGCAGAGGAAGGAGGATGGGGCAGGACGGTGTTGCGGCGAGGATTTACTTCCTGAATGTGGTGAGAGGACGACCATGGGATTTTCCACGAAAGGGGTGAGAAGCGAGAAAAAATATTTCTTTTCTACTTTAGAAGAGCATCCTAGGCTTGGGACAAACTCTCTAGACCCTTGAACATGGTGAGGGAGAGAAAGGAAGAGATGATGAGAAATGGGAGGAGTAGGGGTCCTTTTATAGGAGAAGAGGCTAAATCGAGCATGGGTCGACAGCAATAGTAAAGATGTAGCTAAAGCTCTAGCTCAAATGTCACTATAGCCCCCAGCTTACGCTTGCACATGCACGCTTAGCATGCTCGCAACTGTCATCGCAAGGATGAGTCTTCATCGTTAGATTTCCATCGAACGACCACGATTGCACGCTGATCGTGCTTGAGTTCGTGCGCTGGCCTCATGTATGATCGTGCATTGACCGGCACATTGAATCTCGCATCTGCATCATGCGGTGCTCGTCGCGCCACGTCGCCACTCCCTTCACCATCGGACCTCCATAGCATGGTCCAATTTCAATCACACACCATGGCTGCTGGATTCGTCCACTTACTGTAGCTCGAACTCGTGCTTGCAGTTTGAGAACACCATCCGCGACCACTGCACTGTGGATGGGATTTGTTGCATGGTTGCGTGTGTGGAGGTGGCTTATCGGTCATTGGATCTTGATCCAATGGTCGAGATCTCTTCACGAGGATGCTCTTTAGGGGTGAGCGGAGGCTGCGGCCAGTCATGGGTGGCTATGATGGCGATAGGTGGCACCATCATGATCGTCCATTTTGTTTTCTTTGTTGGTGTCACCATGGGCATCGGATTGGGTCAATTTTCATGTTGTTGGGTTGCGATCATCAATCTGGATTCATCCGTGTGGTCGAATTTGTCATTTGAAGCTTTGAATTGGGTCACTTAGCCCTTTGGCCTTTGACCTTCCTCAGACTAAATAATGTGTTACAGGACTCCGATCAAGATGATTTCGGAGGTGTTAGAATCCGATCATCGTATTGATCAGATTATTATGTCGAATCGTCAATCCGAGGTCCTGAAATAAATCTCCTTTCCTAGCCACAAAAGGACGCACATTAACCTAAAATTTATACAAATTATTCTAAATGCAGAATGATGCATGTTATGCAATATTTATAATATGGAATATATCTCTAAACTTAGGAACATGCATAAAGAGGCATTTTAACGTAAATGGATGTGTATAGATTAGCAAATGAAGTCAGTGCTGGTTGCCTAGTTGTCTAATGAGGGGGAGTAATATGCTTCTCTGACACTACTGAAGGAGGAACTGCTATAGAGCGGCAAAGATGAGGAGGTTGGTGTAGCTATTGCTGCAGGCTGTGAATAGACTCTCCAAGTCTATCTAAAAACTATCCCTAAGCATTCAAGTATTGGGATACCTAATGCCCGTGATGTAGCAAAACGGAATCTGTCTCTTACTGTCTATGCATCATCAAAGAGATACTGTCAGTAACGCCCTGAATACTGATGTAGTCCCTGTCGGTGAGTTGCTTGTCGAGAAGACCCCATTCTTGGTCGTAGAAAGGAGTAGGATGAATTGGAGGACAAGTGGCAGTGAAGTGCTTGTACGATGGGCAAGCTGGAGGTACAGCAAAGGAGGAAGCACCCTGAGTAGAAGGACTGGCTGACTCTTGAGGCTGCTGCTAGGGATCGACTTGCTCTCCACGAGTTCCCTATGCTTCTCCATTTTAGTGTGTGTGAGCTTATAAAAAATGGAGACTCGAGTAATGCATTGTTTGTGGTTGATATCCATTGGGGCATTAAAATGTAGAAAGATATGAGATAAGAGAGTCCTAAACTAGAAGGAGCTGGTGGGTTTCTTGTACATAGAGTAAAGAATTAAGTGGTTCAAGTTGAATCACTTATTCTTTATAAAGTCATGAAGGATGATGAGCTTGATCCCAGGGCAGTTCTCAAAAGAGGTCAACTTGGACATGAAATTTCACAAAAAAATTCGATTAAGAAATCGAAGAAGACAACGAAAATAAGGGTATTTGGCGGGGCGACTGATGAAACTATATTCGCATGTGATAATTAGATAATTTTAATGTAATTTCATAACTTAATATAAGTAATGAACATAATAATAGGGCTAATGCTTAATTAACATTTCCACATGCAATGAATCTAAGTAGCATTAAATTCGTATGTTTACATATTTTTACATATTTATTTTACATATACAGATAATACAGGTTTAAAAGAATCATATTATTATATTAGCGTGCTGAGGAGGAGACTACTTTTTATTCCTACCTACTTTAATTTCAATTTGATTTTAGTTAAAGTAATTAATTAAAGTCTAATCAAATCCTTTAAATTGGTTCCATATTAATTAATTAAGTTTGCCACATTTTAGGTAAATTAACCAATTCTCATTTTAACTCCATTCTAAATTCATTTTTATATTTTTAATTCAACACCTCATCCCACCTAATTTTAATTCACATAGCCCTTTTATCCATTTTTCATATATTTCAAATTACCTGATTAAACATCCCACAATTCCCCCTCAGGCCATGCACACACCTACATCTACGTAACCGCCCCTCCCATTTTCTCCCGTAACCGTCTTTCTTCCTCTCTTCTTCTTCGTCTCATTCTCCCACCGAGAAAGGCAGGCGGCACACCCTCTCTCTCCCACTCGTCGTCTCCTTCCTCACTTCTCTCATTCTCAATCTCCTCCGCACCAGCAGCCTCATGCCACTGGGCTGTGCCATCTCCACCAGCTCCTCTATCTTTCTCACGGTCTCTCCATCTCCCTTTTAATCTCTCCCTCCTCCTCTCATTTTTCCTTCTCTCTCTTCCCTCACAGCAACCCACCACCACCAACCCGAGAAACAACCCATTCCCACTCCCTCCGTAATTCCTCTCTCTCTCAAACTCCTCTTTCCTCCTCAGCTTTTTCCTCTCATTTTTCCTCTCTTCTCCTTCACCCTGCGTGGATCACAGCATCACCAACGTCACCCACCAACATCACCCACCACCATCACCACCGACTCCATCGCCACCAGGCCACGCCACCAAGCTGCGCCAACATCACCTCCATCTTCATCCCCCTTCCTCCTTCAACCTCCATTAACGACCACCTTGAACCCAACACCTTCGGCCACCAAATACGACCAACCCTCACCACCATCGAACCCGAAACCACCTCACAATCCTTCCTCTCTACCTCCTATACACCCTCGTCAACTCGATCTGCATTATCGCGATCCATACTCCTCCGATTTAGGCCTTGCTTCCTCCTTCCACACTCCTCTTCCATTCCCTTGTTCTTCCCTGTTTTTCTTCTTTTTCTTCTATCACTGGCTACACCCACTACTACCCAGCTTCACAACCACTGCCGGCCACACCTAACACCCAGCGTCCCCCCCTGCATGCACCACCAGCCGCAGCCACGTCTACCATCTCCGGCCAGCAGCACCTCCTTCCCTCGTTCCTCTCCATGCCCATCATAACAACCATCGGCAACACCCATCAACAGCCAAGCAGTTTCTTAGCGACAACGACGACCACCAGGAGTCACTGTGCCATCGCACCAACCGCCATCTCCTTCATCTCCTCCTCCGCAAAGCCGTTCCCCAACCGTTCTCTCTTATTCGACCCTACATAAGCTTATTCTTTTCCTCTCTCTCTTTTACGTCTAATGTTTTCTTAATTTTTACTTTTTCAATGTAAATGTACCATTTGTGCAACGTATCAGATACCTTATTTCCTTATTAAATAACTTAAATTTATTTAAAAAAATTAGCTGTGAATGTTCTATTTTCAACTTTCAATGTGGTTTTATTTTTAAGATTTCTATGTTTTTGAACCTTGCATAGTTCGTCTTTTAACTTGTTTATAAATTGTAAAATAGATGTATACTTAATTATTGTTTTTGTTTAATAGGAACCTAGATTCACGTTTCACCTAATTGTGTAATTTAATCTATATGGGATTTATTAATAGTTTAAGTTATGTTTTGGTTAAGTAGGATGGTAGTAATTAAGTTTTCTCTCTCCAAATTATATTTTGAATGGGTGCTAAGTTATAAGTTAATTTTTACTTTTTTTTCTAATTGTACAAATTGTCCTAATCAAGCTAATTAGGAATTACTTCAGTGCCTCCTAGCGAAACGACTCAAAGTTACTAAATTATTAATAGTTCGATATAAATTTTAAACATGACGTTCTTATCGTGTTACAACGACGTAATTTTAACTATAGTGATTCGAACCAGTTAGCAATCTAAGTCAAAGTAAGAGGGAGTGAGAAGAGTCACCCTAATGGTGTCAGTTTGGGTTTGCTAGTGGAGCTCAAGAAAGGTATGACCAACACTAGGGCATCCAAGAATCTCGGTGAGAATATAGGCATTAACTAAGACCTCCATCCCATAAACATTAGAAGTAAGCTTTATGTTGAAACCTTCACCTATATTTTTCAAATTGGCATAGAAAAGGTTACAGGCCATGGGATTAATACCGGGAATGCGGCTATTCTTGGAGCCCACATAAAAGTTGCGATAAAAAAGATGTAGAATTTGGTGGTACGTGAATTTGTCCTATAAACCGGGAAATATAGACTCAATGTATGCAAAGTCTATGGGTCTACCAACATGAGGAGATATATTGGCTAGAATAGAAAAGCTCTCGTGTGTGGCCTCAGTAATAAAATATTGATGAATGTATCATCGTGAGAGTCGAAAGAAGAACCATGTTCGCATTTGGGGGCCATTTGGTCAATCAAAAATGATGTTGATTGATCAAAAGGAGGATAAGTGGTCGATCAAAAATTGCGTCTAGTTGAACAAATGTCAGTAGATAGAGTTTTGGAAAATGCAATTTTGGTCTATCAACCATGGAAATTGATCGATCAAATGATATTTTGTGCGAAGAATTAGAATGCTCCACACATCATTTAAGCTCACATATACTAAAACAAATCATAAGCAAACCACCAATAATCTACAGAGAGTTCATATGAAAATCACACAAATAAGACCAAGAAGAAAGAGGGAAAAAGAGAACTAGAAATTATACCAAGATCGTTCTAGGTGATTAATCAAAGGAAGTTCTAGTGGTCGCCGTTAGAATAGGGTGAACGGTCGAAGATTGGCACAAGAGAGGAGTGCACCGGGAGGAAGGCGGAGAGGTGTGTTGCCAATGGTCAGAGGAGGAGGCGATGTGAGGAGAGGGGGCTGTAGAAGGTAGGCAGTGGTGGCTTTTGGTTGAGGGATAAGGTGGTCTGGTTATTGGTGGTTGGGATTTGGTCGGTGGTGGTGGCTATTTGGTCGAAGGAGATGGAGGCTTTGATTTGGCTGGTGGGGAAGGAGGGGGTGGTGTCGTTAGTCCTTGGTGGGGAGGTGTGGTTGGTGGTGGTGGGGATTGTGGGGTAGGGTAAAGTTTTTGTGGGGTAGGTTGTGTGGATGTGAAAAAAGCAGGTAAAATGGTGGGGCTTTTATATTTTTTGAGTGGTCATGTATGGTAAAATCAAATAAGGTAGGTAATGGTTCTAATGGGCATGGATTAGGTAGGCTAAATCAAGATTAGAGGTAATTAGGATCAATCAAATGAAAAAGGAAGTCCATGTAGATTTGATTGATCAAAACGTAGTTTTGGTCAATCAGAAAGAAAATTGATCGATCAAGGCAAAGAGTTGGTCATTCAAGGTTCAAAGTTTTGGAGGGAAATTTCTTGCCCAAATAGAATGGTCGATCAAACATTAATTTTGGTTGACCAGTCTTCAAATTTTTGAAGGGAAATTCCTACTAAAGAAGTGGTCGATCAAAGTAAGGATTTTGATCGATCAAACTTAGTTGATTGATCAAAAGAAAATTTTTATCGATCAAACTGAGAAAACACAACAATTCAAGATTTTTCAAATAGTTCTTGTAGTCTTGATAGACCTAAAGCACCGCCTTTAAGGTTGAACCTATCTTGGGGTAAAGATTTGATGAATATATCAACTAACTAGTCATCTGTTTTCACAAACTCTAAATTTATTTCACCTTTTAGCACATAATCTCTTAGAAAATGATGTCTAACATTTATGTGCTTGGTTCTAGAGTGTTCTAGAGGGTTTTTAGATAAGTTAATGGCACTAGTATTGTCACAAAGTATTTTATTATTTTTATAAGCTAGTCCAAAATCTTCTAAGGTTTGTATCATCTATAAGAGTTGTGAGTAGGCTAAGGAAGCAATTATGTATTCAACTTTTGTTGTGGGTAGGGAAACAATATTTTATTTTCTAGAGAACCAGGAGACTAGTAAATTTTCAAGAAATTAATACATTCTACTACTACTCTTACGATCCATGAAACTACCCACATAATCAGCATCACAATATGAGTAAAGATCAATTGTGGCTTGTTCGTCGTGAAACACATAAAAAGATTTTTATATTATCGTTGTAATTGCAAATCACGTCGAAACAAATAATTTATAAATAAGAATTGGTGAGTCCTTAGTTGTTCACATGGAGGCAAAACGAGAATCTCAAAGTGTTTGTTACTAACTAATCTAACCTGATGAAAGCATAAAAGAGACACGATATTATAGTATCATATTTTTATTGCTACTTCCAAAGAGTTCTGATTGCACAGCAAAAATATACCAGTAATTATGCCATCTTATGTTATTTCCTAGCACTTCCATTGCATCTTATGTAGCTATAGTTGCATTTGTAAATAAACACATGCATGCATTTATTGAGAGGGGAGGATAATCCGAATAATTGGCCATCTAATTAACATCTTCATCAAAGGCTGCATTGCAAATTCACCATTCTCACTTTTTATTTTGACTTTGAAATCTTCTCCCTTGCATGGCTCAGGGCATGGGGCATGCACGTCTTCGCGCCATTCCTCTGCCAGTAGCATGGCGGTGGCATGCGTCTTCTTCTTTAAAAGGCCTTGGCCTCTCCCTTGCGCCGGGGAGCCTGAACACACACCACCTTCAGACACTTTCCTCCATTGTCAGGTGATTGCACAGCAAAAATACACCAGCAATTGTACCATCTTGTGCTATTTCCTAGCATTGCCTGTGCATATTATGTAGCCATAGTCACATTTGTAAAAATACACACATGCATGCATTTATTTGAGAGGGGAGGAGAGTGAATAAAATGGCCTTGTAATTAACAAATTTTTCAAGTGCTGCCTCACAAAATTTCCATCTTTATTTTTTATTTCTATTTGGCTTTGAATTTCTCCGTGCGGCTGCAAAGCATGGCCTCTTCTTCCTCACGCTATGCTCTGCACAGCAGCTTGCCCTGCAGCTGCATGCACAGCCATGCATAGCCAGGGCATGGCTGTGCATGCCTTCTTCCTCATTAAAAAGGGCACGGCTTTCTTCTTTGAGAGGAGCGTGGTCCACACACCTACAGCAGCCTTCTTCCCTTGCAAGCCGTCTCCTTCCCTCTCCCTCCATACGTAGCCTCTCCTCCTCTGAGGAGCCACTCTGTGGGCAGAAGCACGTCAGAGTGGTGCACAACCACCACTGTGAGTCCCACCATTGCCCAACTCATCAAAGAGCCGGTGGGCGTGGTAGTTCTCTTCCCTGTTTCATCGTTCCAAGCCAACCCCGCCATTGCCACAGGAGCTTCAAGCTTTGAAGCTCAACCGGCCACCGCTCGCCCCTCACGCAAGCTCCGTAGGAGCAGCAGCAAGGCACCGGCCACCGCACACCCTGTCGCGAAGCTCCACCGCACATGCCAATAGGCCGCCCACGCCCCTCTCCGTGCACCCTGTCACGAAGTTCCGCCCGTAGTCCAGCCGGTGCCGACCTTCCACACGCGCACCAGCTCGCGCAGCGGCTCCCGCACACACGGAACCAGGCACAGGCAGTCGCGGGAGCCGACCGTGCACTGTAGCCATTGTTCACGCGTTTCAGCGGAACACTGTGGCTACAGTGCGGTGACCGGTAAGTTACTCACTTATCTGGTCACCCGATGCGCCGCTACTGGCCCCAGCCCGCACCCGCGTCTCTCCCCGCACCTGCTCTAGCACCTGTGCCCGCGTCTTTCTCCGCTCTCGCACCCGTCTGCATGCGCCTGCGTCTTCGCCCGCTTCTTCGCGCCCGCACCTACCTCTTTGCGCAGCATGATGCGCTGCGGTTCCTCCCACGCCCGCTCCCTCCTGCATGCGTGCGCATCTTCGCGAGCCTATGCGCCTGCGTGTGGCATCAGACGACGGCCTACTACTCCAGTCGACTTAACGCGCCATCTTCAGCAGATGCTCTCTTTCTCTCTCTCTCTCTGTCACAGACACTCACCTCACACATACACACACACACTCTCGTACACACATTATCACTTGTACAACCCTAAATACACACTCATATATATATCTATATATAAAATATATATATATATATATATATTAGTACCTATACAATTATATATATGTATATATACGTACATACATACATACATATATATATATATATATGTATGTATATACTTATATATATATATATATATATACACATATATATTTACATATATATATATATACATATATCTATGTATATATTATTACTTATATAACTAAGTATAAGTATAGATACATATATATATATATACATATATATACACATATACTTATACACATATATATATATACAAATATACATACATATATACATATATATCTATCTAGATATATCTATATACATATATTACTATATATATATACATCTATATATATATATATATATATATTTACATATCTATATATATATACATATATATACATATATATATACACATATAACTACATATATACCTATATATTTATAACCATATATATATTTACATATAGATATATATTTACAGATATATATATATATTTTCATATCACCTACCAAAAGTTGTATCGCGGGAATATCTGCACCAGTTGCGGATATTCTCCAATACACGCGTGCAGAAAGCATGTTCGCACTCATCCTCCACCAATCCACCTTACACTCCACGAAGCACTTCGTCCTATTGGTTGCATCTTCCTAGACGACGACCGACTCGACACCGTGCTACACGCCATCTCCACCCCACCCCTTTATACATATATTATATATACATATATATATACTATATTTAATTTATTTCTGCTTCTCTTTCCTGCCAATAAAAAGATAAAAAAAAATATACAAAAGAGAAAAGATAATCCTTGACTTGCAGGTACTCAGTCTTGCGAATAGCAAGACCAGTTTTGAAACCCTAATTTGGCTTAAAGCCAAGATCTTGATTTTGAGGGTGTACCTTAAGGACAAAAATTATCAGGAAAAAAATATTAAATAGAAAAACACCAAAAACATAATAAACAAAAGGAAGAGATTCATTGTAGGAAAGGCGTAGAAACTCATTCACTTTTAATCCCACTTCCCTGAGTTCGACCCTGGGCCTAAAAGTGGCCAAGATAAAATCAAGTAGGCCAAGTAAAAAACTTTGTAAAGAGATGGTTAGGCTCGATTTAGGTTAATCACTATACTCATTACAACGATAAAATCACCATATTAACACAACCTATCCAGGCTCGACCACCACTCTTTTTCATGGCGCCGTTGTTGGGGAAGTGCACATTCAAGTAAGTTTCTATTCCATTCCTTTAATTTTTCCCTTCTCATGCCCTTCTCTTCACGGGTGTTTTTGTTTATTGCTGTGCAGGTGAACTTGTTACAAGGAGAAGACAGGCAGACGAAGTCAGAGACGTGGGCAGATCCAAGGCGGGAATGAAAGTGTGAAGGTGCCGACACCACATTGGAGCTTTGCACACGTTGCTGAACAAGTAGGTCTTTCTTTCTTAGAAACTTAGGTTAATTTGTCACCTTAATAAAAAAAAAATAACTAAAAAAACTAAAAAACACTTGGGATCTCTTGGGGCAAGTGGATTAAAAATCACTTGTTTCCTTGTTTGTCATCACTCCCACTGCCCCGGGATTTCCCGCTAAACTTCACATAGCGAAGATCCAAGAATCTTGATTCTTGAATCTTTCACCGTGTGAAGTATTCTTTGAGGCAAAAAATAAAAAGATTGATTGCCATCCCTCTTTGCCTCACTTATCTGCAATTCGGGATCACCTTTTTGGTGGGGAGACTTGGAATTGAGTTGATTCCAACCCCACCACGACCTTTCACGTGCCTAAGATTCGATCCCGAATACATCAACCTCAACAATTTGATTTTCTTTATCTTCTGATTGAGCCTTGTGTGTGGAAATCATTCTGGTGATTGGGAGCACTTGAATTGAAGTGCTTTGGCTCCCTTTCACACTAATCTAAAATTGATTCTTGCATCCACACATAGAATTCTCCATCTAAGGAAGCCCATTGCATTTTAGCATGCATTAACCAACTGACATTGATGAAGGGTTTGTTGGGCTTAGAAGAAAACTTGTATTCTCGCAAAACCAGAAAATTGGTTGAATTCGTAATTCAGAGAAATCCTAAAATCCATACTACTTAAGGCTGAATTCTAAAAACCATTCACAAATTAAAACTTCAATTCGGGGAGATTTCCCCGTTGCATGCTTGGTTTACACACTTTGTAAAATCAATCACTTGGGCATTACCCGTAAAAAATGGCCTTCATGTTCCATAAGCACTTGATCCTAAGCCTCTAGCTAAAACTGGTAGCAACTTGACCCTATTAAGGATTGGAGGTCTAACTACCTGCGTGTAGCGCCTACGTGCTGGTGAGGGTTCCCGCATGCTATCAGGTGTCTAAGACTGGGGCAAACGGCCTTTCAATCTGGCCCGGTAGTTCCGTGGTGCCCGCATTCGGTTCCGTAGTTCGTGATAATAGGTAACTTAGATCTTTAGGTCTAAGGGCACACTGTAGAGGTTAGGAATTTGACTGTATTGATTTGTCATCAAGTGTACCTTTGCGACATCATTTCTCTCATCTCTTTTCCCTTCTTATCTCCCTAATTCTTCCTACGGTAGTGCATGTTTGGGAGGAGGTCACAAAACCCTGAACTGTGTGAATTGCCTGATAATTTTAGAAAAGAAACCGCATCATCCTCCTCCTCCACAAAGATGGCTGCACGCCCATCCCAAAATCCCGAGGGAGGAAACCACCCTCAAAACCCACCAGGTAGTGGAGCCTTGGATTCCATAACCCGCCTCTAAGCCCAAATGGAAATGTATAACGAACAAATTGAGGCCATTAGGGAAACATTGGAGGAAATGCAGAATACTCCTGAACGGGAGGAGCCTAGGTCTCTTAGCTCCTATCAGAATCTCGCTGCTACAGAGACCATAGGACAAATTCGGATCCCCATGGGCGGGGACGACTTTGAATTGAAACCTAACATAATTGGCCAAATAAATTTTCACTTCCATGGTCTTGCAAGTGAAGATCCTTTTCTCCACTTGGAAGACCTAACCCGATTGGCTGAAATAGTTAAACCAAGAAATATCGGGTTACCTATAGTCCTCATGAAATGTTCTCGTTTTCATTGTGGGATAAAGCATCGCAGTGGTTACACACCCTTAGGAGAACCATCCACTCTTGGGAAGAGATGCGAACAGTGTTTCTCAAGAAGTTCTTCCCAATCGGGCGAACCAATGCGCTTCGCCGTGCTATCACTTCATTTACGCAACAAAACGGCAAACAATTTCATGAGGCATGGGAGAGATATAATGACCTCCTCAGGAAGTGTCCGCACCATGGTTTGCCTAAGTGGCATATAGCCTAGATTTTCTTCTATGGGCTAAATGAGACTTTGAAGTAAATTGCAGACGCTTCCTGCGGAGGGAATTTTATGAATAAAGACGAGAATGGAGCATTCGAATTATTTGAAAATATGAGTGAAAACTCAATGAACAATGCCTCCATTGCCGTCTTTAATCGTACCAGCTTGCCCCGTAATGTCCACGAAGTTGACACGGGACCCTCCCATTCATCCACAGATCTCAACCTTATCGCATAGAAATTGGATGAAGTCTTTGTCGTGCACAAGAAGCTGGACAAGCTTCTGGCCAACCCTGCCCGTTCTATGGCAAACACCCCCACCTCACCACTGTGTCACAATCCCAATTCTTACAACACCAGGCTTATCCTGAGAAACCCCATAAGACCTTCCTTACCGAGTGTCGCGCCGAGCGATTTAGTAAGTCATGTGGATCTGGCTTCTGCGAGCCAGTATTTTGACACGGAGGACCAAGCCACCATGTGCTCGGAAGCGTATTTACATGTGGACACGTCTTCTGGCATAGAAGATGCTTGCGCCCTGGGGAACAACCCGTTCTCTGCCACTTATAACCCAGGGTGGCAAAATCATCCAAATTTCGCATGGTCCAACAACCCGCAGCGCCAAAACCCTGCGGGTGGACCAATGCGACCGTCCGCACCCATCATCCCAAGGGCCCAGTCTAATCCTATGGCGAATCCGCCATCGGGTCCTTGCGCTCTGTAAACAGAACACGCATCAAGTCCTCTTGACAAATTGATGCGAATGATGACGGAAATGTCAAAGCTCCATGAAGAGAACATGACCTCTCTTCAGCACCAATTGGCGCAGCAGATTGCCAAGATCAGTCAACTACGCATGGCGACTCGATCTCAGGGCACTCTTCTCGCCCAACCTGTTCCCAACCTGCGAAATTTCGTACCCCGTGGTCCCCAACCACAGGTACGACCTTCTCAGGGGTAGGTTCATCAAATTCTGCAGGCTCCAAGCATTCCACTGGGATTTCAGGCCAATCCCGCTGCAGCACCTCACTCTTATGTCCCTATTGCGAACCCTCCTCCGCCGTATGATCTCACTGGACCTGCATCGTCCAATGCTATCACTACGAGGAGCGGTAAGCAAACCGTCAATCCGCCTCAACCTGATCCTGGCCCGTCTTCTTCATCTCCCTCTTATTCGGGATGCGCAACACATTCGCGAGGGGATGATACACCCAAATTGGTGCCAGAATTAGTCCTATTCCCTGAGGCTCTACTAAGGGAGCCAAAAGGAAAAAAGAAAAATACGCAGGCCTTTGATAACCTGCGTAATTTGTTCAGGGATGTTGAAATTAAGGTACCCCTACTCGAGGCTATCGACCACATACCTACTGTCGCCCGATTTTTCAAAGACTACACAACACCCAGGCGACAGTCAAAGAAAACTAAGAATCTGGTGGTTCTCTTGCCTCATGCAAGTTGTGCTATATTGTCAAATCTACCACTGAAGCAGAATGATTCGGGCACACCGCTTATTTCCTGCAGCATCCAAGGATGCAATTTTAACCATGCCCTGCTTGATCTAGGATCTTCCATCAATCTTTTACCAACCATCATGCTCGAAAAATTTTCTTTAGGAAATCTGAAACCCACCCCTGTCACGTTACAGTTGGTAGATCGTTCTGTCAAAATTTCGAAGGGTGTGGTGGAAGACGTGGTGGTTAGGGTCAACAGTCTCTGTTTTCCTGTTGACTTTCTTGTTTTAGATATGGAAGTTCCTAGCTCACTTTCTGATTGTCCGATCATCCTTGGTCGACCTTTCTTGGCCACAGCCCACTCCCATATCGACTACGAGTCGAGCTGTATTGAGATTGCCGTTGGATCTGAAAAGCTCAAGCTTAACATCTTCAAGGTAGCCAAGAACTT
The DNA here is from genome assembly GCA_037157565.1 of Thalassia testudinum. Classification (NCBI taxonomy): domain Eukaryota; kingdom Viridiplantae; phylum Streptophyta; class Magnoliopsida; order Alismatales; family Hydrocharitaceae; genus Thalassia; species Thalassia testudinum. Next base: position 91,605,322 of record JAZHRO010000003.1, read on the forward strand.
TGATTGCGATTGCATCGAGGATGACACATCTGACGAGGACATCCGTCAACTCATGTATCAGACTAATTGGGACCTATTCCGACTGCTGCGGACTGCCTTTAAACACTGAAGATTGCCTGACCGACACATATTGTGGCATTCCCCCATCCCTCCCTATTCCCGTACCTTCTCCTGACCAGACTTCTGACGAGGTTTTCTCCACTTCCCATAACTCATGGTCTGAGTCATATCCGGGCTACTCACCGCCGGTCCACACTCTTGAAGATCGGATTGCCCTTTCTTTCCCGCCAAATCAGGCAGATTTGCAATTCCACACTGTGACCTTGAGCCCATATACTTCTCACTGGGGCTATTCCTTTTTGGATCCATCTATCCAAGAAGCCCTTATTATTGGCCAATCTGAGGGCCAGCTTCTTCCTCCTGACTTGTTTTCTAATCCACCTAGGACACTCTCGTCCCAAGAAATGCCAGATCTTTCACCATCCACACCCGAGCTGAAGGAGCTTCCTAGTACACTTAAGTATGTTTTCTTGGGACCAAATGAAACGCTCCCTGTAATCATCAGTTCAAAATTGACCAGGGAGCAAGAGTGCAAGCTAACGAAGGTCCTTAAGGAACACAAGGCAGCCATTGGATGGTCTTTATCAGACTTATCTGGCATTAGCCCCTCCTACTGCACTCACCGTATATATACGGAGGAGGAGGCTCGACCTTCCCGCGAGATGCAACGACGTCTCAACCCTAACATGTGGGAGGTCGTTAGGAAAGAAATCATTAAGTGGCTGGATGCGGGTATAATCTACTCAATCAGCGATAGCCCTTGGGTGAGTCCGATTCATGTTGTGCCCAAAAAGGCAGGACACACCATCCATGTCAATGACAGGGGTGAATCCATCCCTACACGCACTCCTACATCTTGGAGAGTGTGTGTAGATTATAGGAAACTCAATGCTGCAACTAAGAAAGATCACTTTCCGCTACCTTTCATTAACCAAATCTTGGAGCAGTTAGTGGGAAATAAATTTTTCTGTTTCCTGGATGGATTCTCAGGATATAACCAGGTGACAATTGACCCCCGGGAACAAGAGAAAATCACTTTTACCTGCCCCTTCGGCACCTTTGCATTTAGAAGGATGCCGTTTGGACTTTGTAATGCGCCAGCAACTTTCCAGAGATGTATGCTGGCGATATTCCATGACATGGTGGGTGACTTTCTCGAGGCCTTCATGGATGACTTTTCGGTCTTTGGACCATCTTTCGATGACTGCCTTGCCAACCTGACCCATATCCTTAGGAGATGTATTGATGTAAACCTCATGCTTTCTTGGGAAAAAAATCATTTTGTGGTGCACGAGGGAATTGTTCTCGGGCATATCATCTCTGATAGGGGTATCGAGGTTGACAGAGCTAAGCTTGATGTAATTGCTGATTTACCTGTGCCTAGCTCTGTCAAACAACTCCGCTCCTTCCTGGGGCATGTCAGTTTCTATAGGAGATTCATCAAAGATTTCTGTAAGATTTCTCGACCTTTAACTCATCTCCTATCCACCGACGTACCCTTTGATATGGGCCCCGACTGCATACAAGCATTCACGCAGCTGCGTAATGCTGTCACCAAGGCCCCTGTTCTCCAGCCACATGATTGGTCCCTCGACTTTGAACTCATGTGTGACGCTTCCGACCTTGCAGTCGGAGCCATCCTGGGACAAAGACGTGATAGACACCCCTTCGTGGTGTACAACGCCAGTAAGACGTTGGACGAGGCCCAGCGAAATTACACTACCACTGAGAAAGAACTACTGGCGGTCATCTTTGGGCTGGAGAAATTCCACTCTTACCTTCTGGGCTCACATGTTATTGGTTTTACTGATCACGCTGCCATTCGCCATCTCATGCACGAGAAGGATGCTAAGCCTAGACTGATTCGTTGGATCCTTCTGCTCCAGGAATTTGACATTGAGATCCGCGATAAGGTTGGAGCCCAGAATGTTGTGGCTGATTATCTTTCCAGACTGGACCCTGACCTTATTGAACTTACTCTGCCGATCAATGAGATTTTTCCCGATGAGCACCTATTGGCAATTAATGTGGCAAGTGGACTGTGGTATGCCGACATTGCCAATTACCTTGCTTTTGGATCCCTTCCACATGGCTGGCCTAAAAACCAGCGTGAGCGTCTCATGGCAGAAGCAAAGTATTATTTCTAGGATAATCCACTTCTCTTTCGAATAGGTGCTGATCAAATCATCCGTCGCTGTATTCCTAATAGCGAATTCCCCAGTGTGTTATCCTTCTGCCACTATCAGGCCTGCGGAGGCCATTTCTCTGGAAGGAAAAATGCAGCCAAGGTGTTGCAGTGTGGTTTCTTTTGGCCCTCCCTTCACCAGGATGCACACAATTATGCCAAACATTGTACTAGGTGCCAGTCATTAGGGTCAATGTCACGTCGTGACATGATGCCCTTACAACCCATCCTAGCTGTGAAAATCTTCTACATTTGGGGAATCAATTTCATGGGTCCCTTTCCTCCTTCCAACGGCTTCGAATTTATCCTTGTGACTGTTGATTATGTTTCGAAATGGATCGAGGCTATTCCCACGCGCCGTGCTGACCATGTTATATCCACTCGATTTGTCAAAGATCACATCTTTGCACGCTTTGGGATCCCTCGAGCCATTATCTCAGATGGAGGAAGCCACTTTACCCATGCTTCTTTTCAGGCACTTTTGAGGAAATACGAAGTCCACCATCGTATCGCATCCCTGTATCATCCTCAGACGAACGGCTAGGCAAAGGTGCCGAACCAACAAATCAAGCAAATTCTCCAGAAAACGGTTTGGCCTGACCATAAGGACTGGTCCGACAAGGTGATTGACGCACTTTGGGCGTATCAGACCGCCTTCAAGGCTCCCCTTGGTATGTCTCCTTATAGAATTGTTTACGGGAAGCCTTATCATTTGCCCGTAGAGTTGGAACACCGTGCTTATTGGGCTATTCGCCAATGTAACCTCGACCCAGACCTGTGTGGTTGAGAAAGGAAACTCCAACTCCAGGAGCTGGAAGAGCTCCGTCGTGAAGCCTATGATTCTTCCTTAACTTTCAAGCAATGCACTAAGGCTTTTCACGAAAACCATATTCGGTGGAAGGAATTTGAGCCATCTCAGCAAGTTTGGCTCTACATTGCCCAACTCAAATTCTTTCCTTGAAAACTGAAGTCCAAATGAACTGGTCCTTTCCTAGTCTCTAGACCATTTCGCAACGGGGCCATTGAGATTGAAGATCCCAAATCTGGGCATAAATTTACGGTCAATGGGTAGCGTTTGAAACCCTATCTTACTCATGAACCTACCCCCGTTGGAGAAACTGTTGCCCTGCTGGAGGGTAACTGATTTTGTGCCTCATTTTGAGTCCAGCTGGGGACGTTAAATGCAGCTCTCGTTGGGAGGAACCCCAACAACACTCACTATCCAACATCACTTTTCACTTCACTGTCACGCTCACTTCACTTTTTCTTCACCACCCACCACCCACCATCCACCCACCCTACCACCCTGTTGTATACCCTACACCTCAGCTCTCGTTACCCGATCTTTCGTCCTTCCTCTACCCTTCCCTGCATGCATATGAGGACATAGCATCGTTTGGCATGGGGGGGTGGATAGGCATCCATAGGATCTAGGTATTTTATGGTATCATACAGTTTCTATCTATCTATATATATAAAAAAGGGTGTTTAGTAATGATCTGAAGGCTGAAACAAAAATACAATAAGTGTTTATGGATATTCAACCACTGTTTTGAAGACTTTCCAGGCCACAGAAGCTTGATTCGCTCAGGCTCGGCTTAATTCACTTGAGCATTGGCAAGATAGATCGGAATCTCTCATAACTAAGGGCGTATTCTTGTACCTGAGACACTAGTATAGGATCTGTTGGTTTACTTCTACTCGAGAGCCTAAGTAATCTTGGTTCACACTGCACATATCAATAAAGACCAGGTGAACATAAGATCCAACCCTAGTGTTCATTAGGGAAGGTGGAGTCCTTACCTGTGCACGCAGGTAGACTTTTTATCCCAGGCTTTAGTCTTGTGTTTAGGAGAGACTCTTTCCACCAAAAAGGAACTCTCCCACCAAAATGAAAAGTGTGCTCCTCCAAATAATGTTGTAAGAGATATATTGACATGTGCTTCAAAAAAAAAAAAAAAAAAAGCGATGCAAATAAGTCAGTATATCTCGCAAATATCTGTAAAGTCTTCCCCCTGCAAAAATTCTTCAGGGCAAGTTAGAAATACCCTGTTTTATTTGAGCCACAAATGTTATAAAATGGGAGTTGAGTTTTCTGTCGTCTTTTTAAGGGTCAATCCAAAGACACGAGCTGACACTGGGACCAACCTGTACTTAAAAATTCGTGAAACCCTGAGCTTGAGTCTTAATGTTCATCTGGTCAGTCTTGATCCTTCACTAAGCACAAGCCATAATCTCTTGAGCTCTCGAGTACAGCACAAACCTCCTGGGTCCTGGAAATCATACTTGAGATTTAAATATCAAGAGTCCAGGTTAGTTGAGAGATGGTCTATGTCATGTGAGACTTAAAGTACTGGTAGTCTTCTCTACAATTGGTTCTCACAATATCCAACAATAAACACACCTATGTCGCCTCAGAAGAAAATCTTCAGCTTAAGATAATTTCTAAATACAATAAAAAATAATGTTTTGCTAGGGACAAGCAAAAGATAGGTATGGGGGTATGATTGCACAGCAAAAATACACCAGCAATTGTGCCATCTTGTGCTATTTCCTAGCATTGCCAGTGCATATTCGGTAGCCATAGTCGCATTTGTAAAAATACACGCATGAATGCATTTATTTGAGAGGGGAGGAGAGTGAATAAAATGGCCTTGTAATTAACAAATTCTTCAAGTGCTGCCTCGCAAAATTTTCATCTTTATTTTTTATTTCTATTTGGCTTTGAATTTCTCCGTGCGGCTGCAAAGCATGGCTTCTTCCTCACACCATGCTCTGCACAGCAGCTTGCCCTGCAGCCGCATGCACAGCCATGCATAGCTAGGGCATGGCTGTGCATGCCTTCTTCCTCTTTAAACAGGGCACGGCTTTCTTCTTTGAGAGGAGCCTGGTCCACACACCTTTAGTAGCCTTCTTCCCTTCCAGGCTGTCTCCTCCCCTCTCCCTCCATACGCAGCCTCTCTTCCTCTGAGGAGCCACTCTGCGGGTAGGAGCACCTCACAGTGGTGCATAACCACCACTGTGAGTCCCACCACCGCCCAGCTCATCAAAGAGCCGGTGGGCATGGTGGTTCTCTTCCCTGTTTCATCATTCCAAGCCAACCCCGCCATTGCCACAAGAGCTTCAAGCTTTGAAGCTTAACTGGCCACCGCTCGCCCGCACGTAAGCTCCGCAGCAACAGCAGCAAGGCGCCAGCCACCGTGCGCCCTGTCGCGAAGCTCCACCGTGCACGCCAGCAGGCCACCCGCACCCCACTCCGTGCACCCTGTCGCGAAGTTCCACCGGCAGTCCAATCGGCACAGACCTTTCGCGTGCGTGCCAGCTCGCGTAGCGGCTCCCGCACTCACGGAACCGGGCACAGGAGGTCGCGCTAGCCGACCGCGCACTGTAGCCATTGTTCACGCATTTCAGCGAAACACTGTGGCTACAGTGCGGTGACTGGTAAGTTTCTAACTTATCCGGTCACCTGACGCGCCGCTACCGGCCCTAGCCCGCGCCCGCGTCTCTCCTCGCGCCCGCTCCAGCGCCTACGCCCGCGTCTCCCTCCACTCCCGCTCCCGTCTGCACGTGCCCGCGTCTTTGCCCGCTTCTTCGCGCCCGCACCCGCCTCTTCGCATAGCGCGGTGCGCTGCGGTTCCTCCCACGCCCGCTCCCACCTGAGTGCGCGCATGCCTACGCGCCTACGCATGCACATGGCATCAGACGACGACCCACTACTCTAGACAACTTAATGCTCCATCTTCAGCAGACGCTCTCTCTCTCTCTCACAGACACTCACCTCACACATACACACACACACACACTCTCGTACACACACATTATCACTTGTACACCCCTAAATACACACTTATATATATATACCTATATATAATATATATATATACATATATACATATATTTATATATATATATATTAGTACCTATACAATTATATATAAGTATATATACATACATACATACATATATATATATATATTTACATATATACATATATTTATATACATATACATATATATATATATACATATATCTATATGTATATTATTACTTATATAACTAAGTATAAGTATAGATACATATATATATATATATACATATATATACACACACATATATATATATACAAATATACATACATATATACATATATATCTATAACTATATATACGTATATATATATACATCTATATAGTTATATATACATACATATACATACATATACATATATATACACACACACACACACACACATATATATATATTTACATACAGATATATATTTACATATATATATATATATATATATTTTTTTTTTTTCATATCACCTACCATAAGTTGTATCGCGAGAATATCTACACCAGTTGCTGATATTCCCTGATACATGCGTACAGAAAGCGTGTTCGCACTCATCTTCCACCAATCCACCTTACACTCCATGCAGCACTTCGTCCTGTTGGTTGCGTCTTCCTAGACGACGACCGACTCGACATCGTGCTACATGCCATCTCCACCTCCACCCCTACCCTTTATACATATATTATATATACATATATATATATACTATATTTACTTTATTTCTGCTTCTCTTTCCTGCCAGTAAAAAGATTAAAAAAAATACACAAAAGAGAAAAGGTAATCCTTGACTTGCAGGTACTCAGTCTTGCGAATAGCAAGACCAGTTTTGAAACCCTAATTTGGCTTAAAGCCAAGAACCTGATTTTGAGGGTGTACCTCAAGGACAAAAATTATTAGGAAAAAAATATTAAATAGAAAAACACCAAAAGCATAATAAGTGAACAGAAGAGATTCGTTGTAGGAAAGACATAGAAACTCATTCACTTCTAATCCCACTTCCCTGAGTTTGACCCTGGGCCTAAAAGTGACCAAGATAAAATCAAGTAGGCCAGGTAAAAAATTTTGTAAAGAGATGGTTTGGCTCGATTTAGGTTAATCACTATACCCGTTACAACGATAAAATCACCATATTAACACAACCTATCCGGGCTCGACCACCACTCCTTTTCATCAGGCCAACCTCCTTCCCTCTCCCTCTCCATACGCAGTATCTCTTCTCACTAAAGAGACACACTGTGGGTAGGAGAAAGCTCACAGTGATCCCACGACCACCACTGTGAGTTCCACCACCGCCCAACTCCTTCAAGAGTAGGTGGGCGTGGTGGTTTCACCTTCTGTTTTCATCGCTGGAAGCTCTCACCGCCATTGCCAGAGCTTCAAGGTCGGAAGCTCCAGTAGCAGCAATGGCTGCCTGAAGCAGCGCAGGCCACCGCACGCATGCCAGCAGACCTCCACGAGCTCTCCCCGCTCGCGCAGGAGCTTCCCAGTGCACCCGCGCACATAGAATCGGCTGCTACCGATCACCTGCTCCCGTGCGGCATTGTAGCCATTGTTCACGCCTCAGTGCGACACTGTAGCCACTAGCTTGTTTCTCACTTAGCCGGTGGCACAACGCTCTCTCTCCTCGCCCGCAACCCGCTCCAGCCGATCGCCTGCATCTGCGCTCGCGCCCGCAACGCTGTGCGCTACGCTGCACTCCTGCGCGTGAAGACAGCACGCGCGTTCCCTCCAGTACCCACGTGAAGCCCTTGCGCGCCTGCGCTCCTATGAGATCAAACGACAGATGCTCCCGCCAGATGACCTAACTCTTCCCTCTCTCTCACACTCCCCCGCTAGCGAACACACCCATACTCATACACACACACTCGTACACAAGCACAGTTGTACACTCACACACTTACTTGTACACACCTACACATACATACATACATACATACATATATATATATATAAATATATATATATATACATATATACATATTCATACCTATACAACTATATATAAGTATATATACATACATATATATACATATATATATACACATATACATATACATACATTACTATATATATATATATTTATATAGTTATAAATATAAATATAAATATATATATATATATATTCATAAATATATATATACACGTACATATATATATCTATATATATACATATATATATATATCTTTACATACACATCACCTACCTGTATCCATACGCCCTTGCACTACTCACTCCACCGCACATTATATCGCAAGAATATCTACACCAGTTGTTGATATTCCTCGATACTCGCGTAAAGCAAGCGCCTTTGCACACACTCCCACACATCCATCCAACACTCTACGCGGCACTTCGTCTTGTTGGTTGTGTCTTACTAGATGTGGACCAACTCGACACTGTCCTACACTCCATTTCCACTTCCACCTCCACCCCTATATATATAATATAGACATATCTACGTATAGAGAGATTGTATTTATTGTATTAAGCTAAGTATTCCTTTCTCTGCAAGTAACCTACCTTGTTTTTATTTCTCTTTTGTTTCCTGCTATTAAAAAGATAAAAAAAAGAGAGTAAAAGAGAAAAGATAATTCTTGTCTTGCAGGTGCTCGGCCTTGCGAATAGTAGGACTAGTTTTTTGGAAACCCTAAGTTGGCTCAAAGCTAAGAACTTGATTTTGAGGGTGTGCCTCAAGGACAATATTATCAACGCAAAAAACTCTTAAATAAAAAAAAATCAAAAACATAATAAACGCACAGAAGAGATACATTTTAGGAAAGGCGTAGAAACTTCTTCACCTTTAATTCCTGCCTCTCTGAGATCGACCCTGGGCCTAAAAGTGACCAAGATAAAATTAAGTAGGCCAGGTTAAAAAATTGTGAAAGATGGTTAGACTCAATTTAGGTTTAACACTATATTAACTTCAACGATAATTTCACCATATTAACACAACCTATTCAAGTTCTACCACTCTTTTTCTGGCACCATTGCCGGGGAGGTGCGCATTGAGGTAAGTTTCTACTCCATTCCTTTGATTTTCTCTTCTCACACCCTTCTCTTCACGGGTGTTTTTGTTTGCTGGTGTGCAGGTAAACTAGTTGCAAGGAGGCAAGCAGAGGAAGTCGGAGACGTGGGCAGATCCAAGGTGGGAACGAGAGCGTGAAGTTGCCGGCGCCGCACTAGAGCTTCACCCACGTTGATGAAAAGGTAGGTCTCTCCCTCTATTAGCAACTTAGGTTAACTTGTCTCCTAGATAAAAAAAAAACCTAAAAACACTTCTTGGGAACTTCTTGGGGCAAGTGGATTAAAAATCACTTGCTTGATTGTTTTCCATCACCCCCACCGCCCTTGGATTTCCCGCCAAACTTTGCATAACAAAGATCCAAGAATCTTGATTCTTAAATCTTTCGTTGTGTGAAGTGTTCATTGAGGCAAGATTAAATAGATTGACTGCCATCCCTCCTTACCTCATTTTATCCGCAATTCGGGATCACATTTTTGGTGGGGAGACTTGGAATTGAGTTGATTCCAACCCCACCACGACCTTTCATGTGCCTTAGATTTGATCCCGAATATTTCAACCCCAACACTTTGATTTTCTCTGCATTAACTAGTGGTTGAGCATTGTGTGTGGGATGTCATTTTTGGTGATTGGGAGCACTTGAATTGAAGTGCTTTGGCTCCCTTTCACACTAACTTAAAATTGACTTGTGCATCCACACATAGAAATTTCCACCTAGGGAAGCCCAGTGCATTTTTAGCATGCATTAACCAACTCACATTGAAGAAGGGTTTGTTGGGCATAGAAGAACTTGTATCTTCTCAAAACCTGGAAATTGGTTGAATTGGTAACTCAGTGAAATCTTAAAATTCATACTACTTAAGGCTGAAATTCTAAAAATCATTCACCAACTAAAACTTCAATTCAGGGAGATTTCCCAGTTGCATGCTTGGTTTACACACTTTCTAAAATCAACGCACTTGGGCATTACCTGTATACAACGCCCTTCACATTCCTGAAGCACTTGATCCTAAGCCTCTAATTAAAATCGGTAGCAACTTGACCCTTATTAAGGATTGGAGGTCTAACTACCTACGTGTAACACCTACGTGCTGGTGCAGGTTCCCGCGTGCTATCGGGTGTCTAAGACTGGGGCAAACGGCCTTTCAATCTGGCCGGTGGTTCTGCGGTGCTCGCATTTGGTTTCGTAGGTTGTGATAGTAAGTAACTTAGATCTTTATGTCTAAGGGCACATTATAGAGGTTAGGACTTTGATTGCCTTGATTTGTCATCAAGTGTACCTTTGAAGCGTCATTTCTCTCATCCCCTTTTCCCTTCTTATCTCCCCAATTCTTCCTATGGTAGTGCATGTTTGGGAGGAGGTCACAAAACCTTGAATTGTTTGAATTTTCTGGTAATTCTAGAAGGAAAGAAACCGAATCGTCATCCTCCTCCACAAACATGGCTGCACGCCCATCCCCAAATCCCGAGGGAGGAAACCGCCCCCCTCAAATCCCACTAGGTGGTGGAGCCATGGACCCCATAACCCACATCCAAGCCCAAATGGAAATGTATAATGAATAGATTGATGCCATTAGGGAAACCTTGGAGGAAATGCAGAACCCTCCCGAACGGGAGGAACCTAGGTCTCTTAGCTCTTATCAAAATCCTGCTGCTACAGAGACCATAGGACAAATCTAGGTCCCCATGGGCGGGGACGATTTTGAATTAAAACCAAATATAATTGGCCTGATTAACTTTCACTTCCATGGTCTTGCAAGTGAAGATCCTTTTCTCCATTTGAAGACCTAACCCGATTGGCTGAAACAGTTAAACCAAGAAACATCGAGTTACCAATTGTCCTCATGAAAATGTTCCCATTTTCGTTGTGGGATAAAGCGTTGCAATGGTTATGTACCCTTGGAAGAACCACGCCATTCTTGGGAAGAGATGCAAACAACATTTCTCACGAAATTCTTCCCAATTGGGCAAACCAACGCGCTTCGCAGTGCTATAACTTCCTTTATACAACAAAATGGCGAGTAGTTTCATGAGGCTTGGGAGAGGTATATTGACCTCTTCCAGAAGTGTCCGCACCACGATCTGCCTAAGTGGCATATAGCCCAAATTTTCTATTATGGGCTAAATGAGACTTTGAAGCAGATTGCTGATGCTTCCTGCGGAGGGAATTTCATGAATAAAGATGAGAATAGAGCATTCGAATTATTTGAAAACATGAGTGAAAATTCAATGAACAATGCCTCCATTGTCGCCTTTAATCGGACCAGCCTGCCCTGTAATGTTCACAAAGTTGACACGGGACCCTCCAATTCATCCACAGATCTTAGCCTTATTACTCAAAAATTGGATGAAGTCTCCGTCTTGCACAAGAAGTTGGACGAGCTTCTAGCCAATCCCACCCATTCTTTGGCAAACACCCCCACCTCACCACTTCGTCACAATCCTAATCCTTCCAATGCCAGGCTTATCCCCAAAAACCCCGTGAGATCTTCGTTACTGAGCGTCGCGCCGAGCGATTCGGTAAGTCATGTGGATTTGGCTTCTACAAGCCAGTATTTCGACAAGAAGGACCAAGCCTCTGTGTGCTCGGATGCATACATACATGCGAACTCATCTTTTGGCTTAAAAGACGCTTGTGCCTTGGGGAACAACCCGTTCTCTACCACTTATAACCCAGGGTGGTGAAATCATTCGAACTTTGCTTGGTCCAGCAACCCATAGTGCCAAAACCCCGTGGGTGGGCCAATGCGATCGTCTGCACTTGTCATCCCAAGGGCCCAGTCTAATCTTGTGGTGAATTTGCCATCGGGTCCTTGCATACCGCAAACAGAACATGCATCAAGTCCTCTTGATAAACTGATGCGAATGATGACAGAAATGTCTAAGCACCATGAAGAGAACATGACCTCTCTGTAGCACCAATTGGCATAGTAGAATGCTGAGATCAGTCAACTACGTATGGAGACTCGATCTCAGGGCACTCTTCCAGCCCAACCTGTTCCCAACCCGCGAAATTTCATACCCCATGGTCCTCAACCATAGGTACGACCTTCTCAGGGGCAGGTTCATCAGATTCTGCAGGCTCCGAGAATTCCACCGGGATTTCAGGCTAATCCCGCAGCAACTACACCGCACCCTTACGTCCCTATTGTGAACCCTCCTCCACCTTATGATCCCACTGGACCCGCGACGTCCAATGTGATTACTACTAGGAGCGGTAAGCAAACTGTCGATTCGCCTCGACCTGATCCTGGCCCATCTTTTTCATCACCCTCTCATTCGAGATGCACACCGCATTCTCGTGAGGATGATACACCTAAACTAGTGCCAGAATCAATCCCATTCCCTGAGGCTCTACTGAGGGAGCCAAAAGGCAAGAAAAAGGATATGCAGGCCTTTGATAACCTGCATAATTTATTCATGGATGTTGAAATCAAGGTACCCCTGTTAGAGGCTATCAACCACATACCTACTGTCGCTCGATTTTTCAAAGACTACACTACACCCAGGCAATAGTCAAAGAAAACAAAGAATCTAGTGGTTCTCTCACCTCATGCGAGTTGTGCTATACTATCAAATCTACCACCGAAGCAGAAAGATCCGGGCACACCACTTATTTCTTGTATCATCCAAGGCTGCAATTTTAACCGTGCTCTGCTTGATCTAGGATCTTCCATCAATCTTATACCAACCATCATGCTCAAGAAATTTGCCTTAGGAAATTTGAAACCCACCCCTGTCACGTTACAGTTGGCAGATCGTTCTGTCAAAATACTAAAGGGTGTGGTGGAAGATGTGGTGGTTAGGGTAAACAGTCTCTGTTTTCCTGTTGACTTTCTTGTTTTGGATATGGAAGTTACTAGCTCACTTTCTGATTGTCCGATCATTCTTGGTCGACCTTTCTTGGCCACAGCCCACGCCCATATCGACTGCGATTTAGGCTGTATTGAGATTACTGTTGGATCTGAGAAGCTCAAGCTTAACATCTTCAAGCCAACCAAGAACTTTGATTGCGATTGCATTGAGGATGACACGTTTGACGATGACATGGCGTCAACGTGTGTATCGGACTAATAGGGACCTATTCTAACTACTGTGGATTGCCTTTAAACACAGATTATTGCCTAACCGACACATATTGTAATGTTCCCCAATCCCTCCCTTTTCCCGTACCTTCTCCTGACCAGACTTCTGACGAGGTTTTCTCTACTTCCCATACCTCGTGGTCTGAGTCATATTCGGGCTACTCACCGCCGGTCCACACTCTTGAAGATCGGATTGCCCTTTCTTTCCCGCCAAATCAGGCGGAATTGCAACTCCACACTGGGACCTTGAGCCCACATACTGCTCACTGAGGCTATCCCTTTTTGGATCCATCAATCCAAGATGCCCCTCTTCTTGCCAATCTGAGGGCCAACTTCTTCCTCCTGCCATGTTTTCTTCTAATCTGCTTGGGATACTCTCGTCTCAAGAAATGCCAGATCTTTCACCATCCACTCCCGAGCTGAAAGAGTTGCCTGATACGCTTAAGTATGTTTTCTTAGGACCAAATGAAATGCTCCCCGTAATCATTAGTTCAAATTTGACCAGGGAGCAAGAGTGCAAACTAACAAAGGTCCTTATGGAACACAAGGCAGCCATTTGATGGTCCTTATCAGACTTAACTAGCATTGGCCCCTCCTACTGCACTCACCGTATATATACAAAGGAGGAGGCTCGACCTTCCCGCGAGATACAGCGACGTCTCAACCCTAACATGCGGGAGGTCGTTAAAAAGGAAATTATTAAGTGGCTGGATGCGGGTATAATCTACCCGATCAGCGATAGCCCCTGGGTGAGTCTGATTCACGCCGTGCCCAAAAAGGAGTGACTCACCATCCGTGTCAATGACAGGGGCGAATCCATCCCTACACGCACTCCTACATCTTGGAGAGTATGTGAAGACTATAGGAAACTTAATGCTGCAACTAAGAAAGATCACTTTCCGCTACCTTTTATTGACCAAATCCTAGAGCGGTTAGCGGGAAAAGAATTTTTCTATTTCCTGGATGGATTCTCTGGATATAACCAGGTGGCAATTGACCCCCGGGACCAAGAGAAAACCACCTTTACCTGCCCCTTCAGCACCTTTGCATTTAGAAGGATGCTGTTCGGACTTTGTAACACGCCAACAACTTTCCAAAGATGTATGCTGGCGATATTCCATGACATGGTGGGTGACTTTCTTGAGGTTTTCATGGATGACTTTTCGGTCTTTGGACCCTCTTTTCATGACTGTCTTGCCAACCTGACCCGTATCCTTCGGAGATGTATTGATGTGAACCTCGTGCTTTCCTAGGAGAAAAGTCATTTTATGGTACACGAGGAAATTGATCTCGGGCATATCATCTCCGATAGGGGTATCAAGGTTGACAGAGCTAAGTTTGATGTAATTGCTGATTTACCTGTGCCTGGCTCTGTCAAACAAATCCTCTCCTTCTTGGGACACGTCGGTTTCTATAGGAGATTCATCAAAGACTTCTCCAAGATTTCTAGACCTTTAACTCATCTCCTATCGACCAATGTACCCTTTGATATGGGTCCTGACTACATACGAGCATTCACGTAGCTGCGTGATACTGTCACCAAGGCCCCTGTTCTCCAGCCACCTAATTGGTCCCTTGACTTTGAACTCATGTGTGACGCTTCCGACCTTGCAGTCGGAGCCATCCTGGGACAAAGACGTGATAGACACCCCTTCGTGGTGTACTACGCCAGTAAGACGTTGGACGAGGCCTAGCGAAATTACACTACCACTGAGAAAGAACTACTGGCGGTCGTCTTTGGGCTGGAGAAATTCCGCTCTTACCTTCTGGGCTCACATGTTATTGTTTTCACTGATCATGCGGCCATTCCCCATCTCATGCACAAGAAGGATGCCAAGCCTAGACTGATTTGTTGGATCCTTCTGCTCTAGGAATTTGACATTGAGATCCGCGATAAGGTCGGAGCCCAGAATGTTGTGGCTGATCATCTTTCCAGACTGGACCCTGACCTTATTGGACTTACTCTGCCGATCAATGAGATTTTTCCTGATGAGCACCTATTGGCAATTAATGTGGCAAGTGGACCGTGGTATGCCGACATTGCCAATTACCTTGCTTCTGGATCCCTTCCACATGGCTAGCCTAAAAACAAGTGTGAGCATCTCATGGCAGAAGCAAAGTATTATTTCTGGGATAATCCACTTATCTTTCGAATAGGTGCTGATCAAATCATCCGTTGCTGTATTCCTAACAGCGAATTCCCCAGTGTGCTATCCTTCTGCCACGATCTGGCCTACGGAGGCCATTTCTCTGGGAGGAAAACTGCAGCCAAGGTGTTGTAGTGCGGTTTCTTTTGGCCCTCCCTTCACCAGGATGCACACAATTATGCCAAACATTGCACTAGGTGCCAGTCGTTAGGGTCAATGTCACGTCGTGACATGATGCCCTTGCAACCCATCCTAGCTGCTGAAATCTTCAACATTTGGGGAATCGATTTCATGGGTCCCTTTCCTCCTTTCAACGGCTTCGAATACATCCTCGTTGTTGTTGATTATGTTTCGAAATGGATTGAGGCTATTCCCCGCGTCATGCTGACCATGTCATATCCACTCGATTTGTCAAAGACCACATTTTTGCATGCTTTGGGATCCCTCGAGCCATTATCTCGGATGGAGGAAGCCATTTTACCCCTACTTCTTTTCGGGCACTTGTGAGAAAATATGGAGTCCACCATCATATTGCATCTCCGTATCATCCTTAGATGAACGGCCAGGCTGAGGTGTCTAACCGACAAATCAAGCAAATTCTCCAGAAAACGGTTCGCCCTGACCGTAAGGATTGGTTCGACAAGCTGATTGACGCACTTTGGGCATATCGGACCGCCTTCAAGGCTCCCTTAGGTATTGCTCCTTATAGAATCGTTACGGGAAGCCTTGCCATTTGCCTGTGGAGCTGGAGCATCACGCTTATTGGGCGGTTCGCCAATGTAACCTCGACCCATACCTATGTGGTCGAGAAAGGAAACTCCAACTCCAAGAGCTGGAAGAGCTCCATCGTGAAGCATATGATTCTGCCTTAACTTTCAAGCAACACACTAAGGCTTTTCACGATAGCCAAATTCGGTGAAAGAAATGTGAGCCATCTCAGCAAGTTTGGCTTTACAATGCTTGGCTCAAATTCTTTCCAGGGAAATTGAAGTCCAAATGGATTGGTCCCTTCTTGGTCTCGAGACCATTTCCCAATGAGGTCGTTGAAATTGAAGATCCCAAATCTGGGCATAAATTTACTGTCAATGGGCAGCGTTTAAAACCTTATCTTACTCATGAACCTGATTCCATTGGAGAAACTATTGCCCTGCTGGAGGGTAACTAATTTCGTGCCTCATTCTGAGTCCAGCTGGGGACGTTAAATTCAGCGCTCGTTGGGAGGCACCCCAGCAACACTCCTCCACTGTCACGTACACCTCACTTCACACCTTTTCACTTCACCACCCACCATCCACCCACCCTACCACCCTGCTATATACCTTGCACCTCAGCTCTCGTTCCCCGATCTTTGGACCTTCCTCTACCCTGCATGCATATGAGGACATAGCATCGTTTGGCATGGGGGGGTGGATAGGCATCTATAGGATCTGGGTATTATATGGTATCATGCAGCTTCCATCCATCTATAAATTTGTACATAAAAAAAGGGTGTTTAGTAATGATCTATGGCTGAAACAAAAATACAATAAGTGCTTATGGATATTCAACCACTGTTTTGAAGACTTTCCAGGCCACAGAAGCTTGATTCACTCAGGCTCGACTTAATTCACTTGAGCATTGACAAGGTAGATCCGAATCTCTCCTAACTAAGGACGTATTCTTGTACCTAAGACATCAGTACAGGATCCATTGGTTTGCTTCTACTCGAGAGCCTAAGTAATCTTGGTTCACACTGCACATATCAAGAAAGACCAGGTGAACATAAGATCTAACCCTAGTGTTCATTAGGGAAGGTGGAGTCCTTACCTGTGTGCGTAGGTAGACTTTTTATCCCAGGCTTTAGTCTTGTGTCTAGGAGAAACTCTTTCTACCAAAAAGGAACTCTCCCACCAAAAAAAAGTGTGCTCCTCCAAATAAAGTTGTAAGAGATATACTAACACTTGTTTCAGAGAAAAAAAATCTGTGCAAGTAACTCAGTATATCTCACAAATGTTTGTAAATTCTTCTCCCTAAAAAGTTTTTCAGGGCAAGTTACAAATACCCTGTTTATACCATATATTCTTTGAGCCACAAATGTAATAAAATGGGAGTTGAGTTTTCTGTCATCCTTTTTAAGGGTCAATCCGAAGACACAAGCTGAAACTAGGACCAACCTGTACTTAAAGATTCATGAAACCCTGGGTTTGAGTCTTAATGTTCATTTGGTCAGTCTTGATCCTTCACTATGCACAAAGCATAATCTCTTGAGCTCTCGAGTATGGAAAAAACCTTCTAAGTCCTGAAAATTGTACTTAAGGTTTAAATACCAAGAGTCCAGGTTAGTCGAGAGATGGTCTATGTCATATAAGACTTAAAGTACTGATGGTCTTCTCTGCAATTGGTTCCCACAATATCCAGCAAGTAACCACACCCATGAAGAAAATCTTTAGCTTAAGATCATTTCTAAATACAAAACAAAATATTTTGCTAGGGACTAGCAAAAGATAGGCATGGGGGCATGATTGCACAGCAAAAATACACTAGTAATTATGCCATCTTGTGTTATTTCCTAGCACTGCCATTGCATCTTATGTAGCTATAGTAGCATTTGTAAATAAACACATGCATGCATTTATTGAGAGGGGAGGATAAAGCGAATAATTGGCCATCTAATTAACATCTTCATCAAGGGCTTCATTGCAAATTCACCATTCTCATTTTTTATTTTGACTTTGAAATCTTCTTCCTCGCACGGCTCAGGGCATGGGGCATGCACCATTTCGCGCCATTCCTCTACCAACAGCATGGTTGGACATGCAATGCCAACAGCATGGCGGTGGCATGCGTCTTCTTCTTTAAAAGGCCTTGCCCTCTCCCTTGCACCGGGGAGCCTGAACACACACCACCTTCAGACACTTTCCTCCACTGTCAGGCCAACCTCCTCCCCTCTCCCTCTCCATATGCAGTATCTCTTCTCAATGAAGAGACACACTGTGGGCAAGAGAAAGCTCATAGTGATCCCACGACCACCACTGTGAGTTCCACCACTGCCCAGCTCCTTCAAGAGTAGGTGGGCGTGGTGGTTTCACCTTCTGTTTTCATCGCTGGAAGCTCTCACCGCCATTGCCAAAGCTTCAAGGTCGGAAGCTCCAGCAGCAGCAATGGCTGCCTGAAGTAGTGCAGGCCAGCGCATGCATGCCAGCAGACCTCCGCGAGCTCTCCTCGCGCATGCAAGTGCTTCCCAGTGTGCCCACGCATGCAGAACCGGCCGCTACCGGTTGCCTGCTCCCACGCGGCATTATAGCCACTGTTCACGCCTCTCAACATGACATTGTAGCCACTGACTTGTTTCTCACTTAGCTGGTGGCACAACGCTCTCTCAACTCGCTCGCAACCTGCTCCAGCCGGTTGCCCACGTCTGCGCCCTCTCCTGCCTGCTATGCTGTGCGCTGCGCTACGCAGTGTGCTGTGCTGCACTCCCGCACCCGCCTACGTGTGAAGACAGCGCACGTGTTCCCTCCAGCACCCACGTGAAGCCCTTGCGCGCCTGCGCTCCTGCGAGATCAGATGGGGAAACGCTCCCGCCAGACGATTTAACTCTGCCCTCTCTCTCACACTCCCCCGCCAGCGAACACACCCATACTCATACACACACACACTCGTACACATACACACTCGTACACTCACACACTCACTTGTACACACCTACACATACATACATACATGCATACATATATATATATGAATATATATATATTATATACCTATATATATATATATTTATACATAAATACATATATACATACATATATACATATATATCTATATATATATACATATATATATATACACATATACATATACATATACATATATTACTATATATATATATCTATATAGTTATAAATATATATATATATATTCATAGATAAATATATACATGTACATACATATATCTATATATATATATACAACTACATATATACCTATATAGTTATAACCCTATCTATATATATACATATATATATATATCTTTACATACACATCACTTACCTGTATCCATATGCCCTTGCACTAGTCACTCCACCGCACATTATATCGTGGGAATATCTGCACTAGTTGTTGATATTCTCGGATACTCGCGTAAAGCAAGTTCCTTCGCACACACTCCCACACATCCATCCTACACTCTACGTGGCACTTCGTCTTGTTGGTTACGTCTTACTAGATGTGAACCAACTCGACACTATGCTATACTCCATTTCCACTTCCACCTCCACCCCTATATATATAATATATACATATCAATATATAGAGAGATTGTATTTATTGTATTAAACTAAGTATTCCTTTCTCTACAAGCAACCTACCTTATTTTTATTTCTCTTTTGTTTCCTGCTATTAAAAAGATAAAAAAAAAGAGAGTAAAAGAGAAAAGATAATTCTTGTCTTGCTAGTGCTCGGCCTTGTGAATAGCAGGACTAGTTTTTTGGAAACCCTAAGTTGGCTCAAAGCGAAGAACTTGATGTTGAGGGTGTGCCTCAAGGACAATATTATCAACACAAAAAAATCTTAAATCGAAAAAAACCAAAAACATAATAAACGCACGAAAGAGATACATTTTAGAAAAGGCGTAGAAACTTCTTCAACTTTAATTCCTGCCTCCCTGAGATCGACCCAGGGCCTAAAAGTGACCAAGATAAAATTAAGTAGGCCAGGTTAAAAAATTTTGTGAAAGATGGTTAGACTCGATTTACGTTAACCACTATATTAACTTCAACGATAGTTTCACCATATTAACATAACCTATTCGAGTTCTACCAAGTTCTAAATAAGAAATCAAAACAGATAAACTAAATAGTAGAGAGAGAGAAAAATAGATGAAGGACAGAGTCGCTTGAGGGATGCTTGTGAAGTATGGAAGCACTTTAGATCTAGGGCACTGGGAAGAAGACCAGAGAGATGCTGCAGAGAGAGAGAGAGTGGCTAGAGATGTGTCTGGTGGAAGTTGCCTCTCAAATGTGGGCTCTAGGGCTCTTTCTATAGCTAAAATGAGGGGTAAAGTAGACATTAGGTCCTCAAAATCATGCAACAACCTTGGAGCCATCGAATCCGTTGATCAGGAGATCAACGGACCAAATTGTGTCTCAAAATAACCTCTATCGCGCCTTAAATGTGTGATTTTCACTGGATGCTGACACGTAGCGGCCTTTGGGCAAGCTGATCTCGATCGCTCACCTTTGATAACATTTTTAACGTGCAACGGGGCATCCATTCGGCCATTAGATTGTGCGTGCATCGTATCATTGCATCGGTCGAGCCTCATTGCACCACGTGGCCGCATCTGCACTACTCAATCTCCGTCGCACGACCCAATTTCATGTAAGCACTATTGCCTCTCCAATTGAGCATTGAGCGTGAACTGACCGCGTGCCACATGCTCTCATGTGAAGGGATTGACCGCTGCGCTACGGTTGCTCGTGTCGTGGTTTTGGTTTTGTGAGTGGCCGCCCTTAGCCGTTGGATGATAATCCAACAGCTGAGGTGAACTCCTCTCTAATGAAGGGGTGTTGGGAAGGTGACGTGGCTTCATTGTGGTCGTTGGATGACGATCCAATGGCCCACGCTTTGTGCTTCAGCAGTTAAAGGTGCGAAGGTGGGCCGTTGGGATAGTGCCATGTGGCACTAACCTGACTGTCCATCTTTCCACCTTTGTAGTTGGTGCTACAGGGCTTTGATTGAGTTGGTTTTTACGTTGTTGGACTGCGATCGTTGATCTGGATCCATCTATGCAGTCGGATTTGACATTTGAGGTTTGGATTTGTGCTATCTTTCTCCTTGGCCTTTGATCTTCTACAAGCTAAATGCAATGCTATAGAAGTCTGATAAAGACGATTCAGAAAGCATTGGACTCCCGTCATCGTTCTGATCAAATCCGTACGGTTTGATCTATCATCTGTAGCCTCGAATCATCTGCAAGTAACATCACCTCTCTCTTGGAGCATAAAATACCATTATTATCTATAAAGCTAATAAATCAACTATGATGCAAGTTATGATGCTCGTGCATGCATTATTCCTAAGTTAAGCTAAAATCTAACTTAATTTAGGTCGATTGGGTCCTATGATTACTGTGCAATCACACCGCTATGCCTGAATCTTGCTAGTCCTTAGCAAATGCAAGACTAAATATAGAGTGGTCCTAAATGACTAATTTCTATCAAGAGTTCGACTAGAGATTTATTTCTTTTATTTTCATCCAAAATTTTAGAAATCCAAGTAGTCGTGAAAGTGTAGTATTGTAGCCTATACAACGAATCCAAGTGAAAAGTCAATCCACATCTAAAGCTCATACTTGACCCTTAGTAAAATTTTATTGGGATAGACAAACTTCTTTCCTCGGGGTTATAAAATAATATGTAATTTCATCCCCAGCTTTTGGCTTAGGTAGAAGATGTCTGAGTCAAGTGGGCCTTTTATTTGGTGGCTTACACTCTTTTGATACTACATATAGACTAGTACTACAGAACCTATATTTCCAATCTATCAAATAAATCAACTCAAAGGGAGGTAGAGAAAATGTGATCTCTTTAGTTCATTTGTACTTATTCTCTCTCTTTCTTTTTCTTTCTCTCTTTTTCTTCTCTGTTATTTTCTTTTTTATTTTCGAGCTCACAATCTCACCAGATTTGTAAATATATTTAGTGGCCTCTTATTGCATTAACACCTTGATTATGTTCTGATAACCCTATAACTAAGTCAGAATCCTCAGCCTGAATTCAGGCTATCAGAAATACAGAAAAGTAGATCAAGACTGTATTTGATGGATTGTAAAGGGAATGGGTGTTGTTGCCTCAATATGCTTGACATGAAATAAACATAAAGCAATTAACACACTCTTTTTTTCTTTTTCTTCTACTTTTCTCTTTCTCTTTCTCATTTTTTTTTCATATAAATTTATTTCTACCAGCATAAAGTAATGTAGCACCCATGCACATTTTTATTCATGAGGCATTATTTGGGATTGGGGGTGTTTAAGAGGATATCGAGTGGCTTATCTAGTAGAAATGCCTATTCTCGGCATCGGGAAAGGAATGGATGGGACAATGTATTTCTAACCTTGATATTAATACCCTCATTCAGCTGAGGATTCTATAAAGGATATCGTAACCATCCACCTTAATCCTAGTTTTATTAGAACTTACTCTCTGTGTATTTGCCTTATTTGGTGGCTCTCCAAAACTTCTCATAAAGAATTTATACGCAAGAATCAAGAGTGAAAACTATGCATAACTCCGAGTATCATTATTCAATTACACAGAAACTAGGATTCCTTATACTAGACTTAGAGTACTAGTAGACTTTCTACCCTCACCTTGCAATTATTTGGTGGATCTACTAGAAGATGATTTGCTTGACTCCTTAATTACTGTACCTAAGGGTTTAGGAAAAGAAGCAGTGCTTCTTCTTGACAAACTAGAGATGTTTATCGATCTTCACAGTGGATCCATTACAAATTCTACGTGCAAGTGTGAAATTACACTGGATTCTAAATTCAAGAATCAATTCAAGAATAAATCTCTAATAAAACCTTCTTGATAAAAATTCTTTATGCATGTATGCAAAAAAAAAATTTTCTGACATAAGACATGCAATGTCCACCCCCCCATGTTTATTCCCCATGTTTATTCATTACAACATCCTCATTGAAATGTATGTAGAGAAATAAAAAATGTAATAAGAGAGGAAGGGATATCACTTGCCTAAACTTGTTAATCTAGGTTAGCTTGGATAGAAGAAAAATGCCTGTAAAGAATATTAGGTTGCCTCTCAGCCAACACTAAGTTTAACGTCATCTGCCAGACTTAAACCCAAAAATATAAGTGAATGATCAAATTAATGGGTTGAGTCTAGATTAATGTGAAGATATGGTCACGCGACCCAAGAATTAGTGATCCATATACGTGGATCAGCTGATGGTGAATACCAAGCCCAAAAGGTCAAAAAAATAAAATAAGCACGCATGGAATTATTTGCAGCCAGGTGCTACAAAAGACAAAAATAAGTGTGGGTGCCAAAGTGGAAAGTAGATAGTGGCAACCCTAAGTAAGGCAGATGAGGTGGATAAAGAGTGGTTAGTGGGGAATAAATCATACGGGTCCTAAAAGTTATGGGAAATGAAATGATGAACCCGAGTGGTGTAGTCTAAAATGGTATAAGGAACACTTCGTAACTCAAGACAGGTGTGGATGGATGTAGAGTAGGTGAGTCAAATAAAATACAATGGTCCATCTCAATAGTTCCAGATTCACCCAAATCATGTTGGATATCCAAATCAGAATCCTCAAGCTCATCCCTAGGGTGATCAAAACTCTCATAGGAGTCACCCAAATCTTATCTTAATTCATGATGAAAATCTTCAAATGCAATGGGTGAAAATTCATTATTCCTCAGGATCATTTCCGTGGAGGGTGTAAGATCAAAATCTAGATTAACCAAAGCCTCAAATTCTTTCATTTTTAGTTTTATGGCTTTTGTGAATATTTGAGTGTCAGAATCGAGCCATCCATTATGATTAGTAGGATTATAAATTTGACCCCAATTGGTTCTTTCTTGAATTACATCTTCTAAGGAAATATCTTCCTGTTTCTCATCAATCAAATCAATTTCCTTGAAATTCCATGATTCAGATAAATTCTTTGCTTCCTCAACTAAATCATCATAAGCCATCCCCAATAATTCTACAATCTCTTGAACATCTTTTTCATAGGGGGATTGTTTGTTTTGTTCAATCTCGAGATGCTGGGGATCAGAGTTAGGGCTTTCCTCAGAACTCTGGCAGATGGGAAGAGAAGGGTGAGAATTAACTAATATAGAATATCTCAGAATGATCAGTATCATTGAATACAGATATCGTAATTAACCAAATCATCTAAACACGTCTAATCATGGTAATCCTAAGCCAAAATCATATCAGAACCATCCAACTGTGCCTAACTAGGAGTGTCACTATGCTCAATCCTTATATCTTCTTGATGGGGCTCTTCATGATCTTGTTACAAATTTGAATCATCCGCATGGTCCAATTGTGCATCTTTTAGCATAAAGGATTGTAATTCAAGTTTTGAATCAAGATTTAGATCCTTGAGTAAGTCTTCCTCCTTACAGTTAGTCTTTGGGATATCAGAATTATCTATTAGTTCAGATGTAGGCCTGGGTAGGATTTGTTCTGGACAATCGTAGGGTTGGTGGGTGGGCTCGATGTAAGTAGAGGTTGGGATTGAATAAGATGTCATACCTAAGACCATCCAACTGTGCCTAACTAGGAGTGTCACTATGCTCAATCCTTATATCTTCTTGATGGGGCTCTTCATGATCTTGTTACAAATTTGAATCATCCGCATGGTCCAATTGTGCATCTTTTAGCATAAAGGATTGTAATTCAAGTTTTGAATCAAGATTTAGATCCTTGAGTAAGTCTTCCTCCTTAGAGTTAGTCTTTGGGATATCAGAATTATCTATTAGTTCAGATGTAGGCCTGGGTAGGATTTGTTCTGGACAATCGTAGGGTTGGTGGGTGGGCTTGATGTAAGTAGAGGTTGGGATTGAATAAGATGTCATACCTAAGGTCGGATCGTCAATCCTAAGTGGTTCACCAACAACTTGTGCCACACTCGGACCAGGTCTATGACGATTGTGTTTCTTGAATTTTTTTGAGCTCTTTTGTCAGGTTATCCATATTTCGTTTATTAGGTTTTCTCATCTCCTGGGCTACTTGGAGTAATTGGGTAATCTCAGGATCATCGCCATGGTCAGGAGATTGAGTGGGCTGAGGATAATAATTTCCAAGATTTCTAACCTCAGTCAAATTATAATATCTATCATTGTCAGGATTTAAATACCTAGGGTAAGAGTCATATCCTTGGTTGGGTGGTGTAGGGTTATCCCAATAAGGTGGAGTGGGTTGGGTGGAATTGGGATAATTTGCAAAGTAATTTCGAGGATAGGATTGATATCCTAGGTATTGTGACTCTAAGGCATATCCCCAACCAGGGGAGGGATGAGTCTGGTTGAGCCGATCAAGATGGTTGGTCATGCCGATCAGGTGCTGGTCTTATATGGAGAGTGTCTCTTAAGATTGTAAAGATCCTTGATATCCAGAGATTTGTGTGGGATTCTGTAGGGACAAGGTAGTCCTAGTTATACCTGAGGAATATGAGGTGTAGGCAAGGAAATCAAGTCCCGGGTGCTATGGAAGGTTCTCCCATCCTGAAGGACTTGGAGTAAGGGAGTGATTGGGATCGGGAGGAAAAAAGGATAGTTGGGAGCAAAAAAGTATGGCTCCAAGTTCTCCTCAATCAATTCTTCCTCATGATGATTACCCATAGAAAAGAATTCAGAAAAAGAAAAATTAGGTCCTCTTTAGATTACTCTCTGAAGGTGGTACAAAATCAGGGTTTGGAGACCTTCTAGTGTCCATGTACCAGAAGAAAATTAATAAATGAGAAAGAGAAGACAGATGAGAGATTACCCACCCTCATAGTACAACAATCAAGCTAATCCTTAGAGTGTGAAGCCTAATTAGACCTAATCCTGGCTCCGTAAAATACGACTAGGTTAGATCAACCCATGAATTACTTGGCTGGACAGAAGGGTGGGATCCCCTAGGACACCTTGCACGGTGGGACACCATTAAGGGTTAATGCAGTTACCCCACCGACCTTTCTTGTCACCTGTGGGTCCAAGTAGACAAGAGCTTGACCTTAACCCAATCTAATTTCAAGTTACCAAGCAGATTAGTCCTATCTAGGGCATGTCTACTCAATTTTAGGCTTAGGCTTGAAGTGATTTTGGAATATGATGGGTGTTAGGGGGCATTTCCCTTAAAATTGATTTCAAAAGTATGAAGTGTACAGGCAAGGGGTTTACAAGCAATTTTTATGATGAAGTGAATTTTACGATTCAATTGCATGTATAATTGTGTTTTAGGATTTCATAGTTAGATAAATTCAAGCAAGGTTTTGATGAGCATACAAGAGTTTCTTTGCAAGTCCTAATCTTTGAGATAGATTTCCTTTATAAGTATGCAATGCAAAGGGTGCTATACCTTAAGGTTTGGAAACCCTAGAAATAAGTACCTGCTAAGGTGATCCTTTTAAGGCCTAAACCAGTAATGTGGTGCGACCCAAACAATGCAATTAATTGGTCTTGTTGCACCATTAAGTAGGCACGGAGAAAATATTTTTCAAGAATTTTAATGAACGCTTTCTATTTTTGTCAGATTTAATGTGTGCTAGGGGTTCTGTAGTTTATTTTTACCTTTAGTTAGTGATTAAATATTTTGTGTAATCAAATGTACACCAAATATTTTTTTCAGAATTTTTAGAGATTCTATATTATCACAAGCATCCAATGCAACAAATATTAGATAAATTTTAGTTTTATAAAAATTCCTGTGATTTTTTATAGTTAAAAAAATTGGAAGCAATAATATATTTGATATCAGTTCAGTTCTTGAATTTTAAAATTTTTATATAATATAGAATGGCATAAAATTTGGATATGTTGTTCTTAACTTCAAAATCCACATCCAGTAAAAATTTTAGAATTTTTGAACATGTAAATTTTCAAAAATTGAATTTTTGAGATCAGAGTTTGCTGTACCTTAAAATTTGAGAGGTGGTTTTGTTATTTTTAAAAGATAATTCCACCAAAGGAGATTTCTTTTTTTTTTCAAAAAGAAAGCAAATGCTAACCTAAGGATCAAGCAAAGCTTATAATTTTTTTTTACCAAATCTAAGATATGAGTACTTACCTGAGATTAGAAACCTGCAATTTTTTTGTTGCATTTCTTCTCGGATTTCTGTACTTCCTACACATATGAATCAATGAAAATAAAGGTGAGAAATCTCAAATAATCACTAGGAAGAAAAGCTTCAAGAATAACTCCATTGCCTCCCCGACAGCGGCACCAACTTATTCATCATGAAATGCGTAAAAAGATTTTTATATTATCATTGTAGTTGCGAATCATGTAAAAATAAATAAATTTATAAATAAGAATTGGTGAATTCATGAGTCATTCGTAGGGAGGCAAAATGAGAATCTTAAAGCATTTCGTACTAACTAATCTAACTTGATGAAAGCATAAAAGAGACAAGATATTCATAGAATTAAATTTTTATTGCTACTTGCAAAGAGTTCTAAACTAGAAATCAAAACAAATAAACTAAAGAGTACAGAGAAAGAAAAATAGATGAAAGATAGAGTCGCTTGAGGGATGCTTGTGTGGAGTGTAGCAGTACTTCAAATCCAGGGTGCTGGAAAGAAGACCAGAGAGATGCTGCAGAGAGAGAGAGGCTAAAAATGTGTCTGGTGGAAGTTGCCTCTCAAATGGGGGCTCTAGGGCTCTTTTAATAGGTAAAATAAGGGGCAAAGTAGGTATTTAGGCCCCAAAAATCATGCAACAACCTTGGAGCCATCAAATTCGTCGATCAGGAGATCAACGGACCAAATCTCACCTCAAAATAACCTCTACAGCACCTTAAACGTGTGGATTTCACCAGATGTTGACACATGGTAGCCTCAGGCCCTTTGATCTTGACTACGCACCCTTCCTCCCCCGCGCACGTGCTTTCGTTTTTAGTCATTCAATATCACGATTGGACGGCTTAAAAAGAGCGTGCAACCTCCTCTTGATTCTGCATGCAACGAGGCATCTGTTCAGGCTTTAGATTGCACGTGCATCGTACCACTGCATCGGTCAAGCCTCACTGCACCACACAGCCGCATTCTTACTGCTCGATCTCCATCGCATGGCCCAATTTCACACAAGCGCTACGCCTCTCCAATTGAGCACTGAGCGTGATTCGATCGCGTGCTACCCATAGTGACCACTACGTTGTAGTCGCTATTGTGTCGTGGTTTTAGTTTTGTGTGCGGCCACCCTCAGCCATTGGATGACGATCCAACGGTTGAGGTGAACTCCTCTTTGATGAAGGGGCACGAGGAAGGTGACATGGCTTCATCATGGTCATTGGATGACGATCCAATGGCCCACATTTTCTACTTCAGCGGTTAAAGGCACAGAGGTAGGCCATTGTGGCACCATCTTAACCGTCCATCTTCTCTCCTTTGTAGTTGGTGCTACAGGGCTTCGATTGAGTTGATTTTTACGTCGTTGGACTACAATCGTTGATCCAGATCCATCTATATGGTCGGATTTGACATCTGAGGTTTGGATTTGTGCTATCTTTCTCCTTGGTCTCTCTCCTTCTATGAGTTGAATGCGAAGCTACGAAAGTCTGATCAAGACGATTTTGGAAGCGTTGGACTCCCGTTGTCATCTTGATCAGATCTGTATGCTTTGATCTATCATCCACAGCCTCGAATCATCTACAAGTAACATAAGCTCTCTCTTAGAGCATAAAATAGCATTATTATCTATAAAGTTAATAAATCAACTATGATGCAAGTTATGATGCTCATGCATGCATTTTTCCTAAGTTAAGCTAAAATCTAACTTAATTCAGGTCAATTAGGTCCTACGATTACCATACAATCATGGCTAACTTGGGATTGAACAACCTTAAGTCTGCTGTGATGTTAAGGTATCTAAAGATTCTTTTAATAACATTTAGGTGTGTTTCTTTAGGATTTACTTGAAAACGTGCACACAAGTAAGTGCTAAATAGAATGTCAGGTTTACTAGCAGTGTGATACAACAAAGATCCTATCATGCTTCTAAATAATTTTTGATCTACTGACTTACTTGTTCCATTATTTTTGAGTTGCGTTGAAGCTACCATAGGTGTTTCTTTTCCTTTCACCTTGTCCATGAAGAACTTCTTTAGGATCTCGAACGTGTAATTAATTTTGGATATGAATATCCCAATGGTCAATTGGTCTATTTGAAGACCAAGAAAGAATCAAAGTTCGGCCATCATACTCATTTTAAATTGTTCCTGCATAACATTAGCGAACTCTTGGCATAAATGATCATTAGTAGCTCCAAAATGATATCATCAACATAAATTTGAATTAACAAGAGGTCATTTTATTTTCATTTTATAAATAGAGTTGGATCTATTTTCCCTATTTTAAAGCCATTTTCAATTAGGTAATTTTTTAGTCTGTCATACCAAGCTCTTGGAGCTTGTTTAGGCCATATAAAGCTTCGTGCAATTTGTAGACATATTTTGGATGGTCAACACTTTCAAAACCCAGAGGTTCCTTGATAAATTCATTTAGAAATGTACTTTTAACATCCATTTGAAAGAGTTTGAATTCCATATGGGAAGTAAACGCTAACAGCATCTGAATGGTTTCAGTTGAGCTACAGGTGTATAACTCTCATCAAAATCAATACCTTCTTGATTATACCCTTAGGCCACAACTCTAACTTTATTTTTAACTACTTCTCTTGATTCATTGAGTTTATTTCTAAAGACCCATTTGGTTCCTATAATGGTTTGAGAATATAGTTTTGGAACAAGTTCCCACTTGGTTTCTCTCGAATTGATTCAATTCCTCTTGCATTGCTATAATCCAATATTCATTAGTCAAAGCATCCTTAACATTCCTGGGTTCTAATTGAGGGACAAAAGCTGTAAGTGCTAAGGTATTGACTGATGATCTTGTTTGAACTCCTTTGGATAGGTCTTTGGGTGATCCTTGTGATACGATATATCTTTTCGTAGATCTTCTGTGATATTTTCTTCAGGTAAGTTTGAAGGATCTCCTAGGTGTTCATTATCATCATAAAGATACATGTAAAGTTTCCTCAACAACACGATTATTCTTGTTGTAAACTCTATAGGCTTTACTTCTCGTGGAGTAACCTAAAAAGATTCATTTTGAACTTTAACATCAAATTTATCAAGGTTACCCTTTGTATTCAGTATAAAGCATTTGCATCCAAACACCTTGAAATAGGAAATCTTAGGTGTTCTTCCATGGTAAAGTTCGAAGGGTGTTTTGTTTAGTATAGGTCTGATCAGGGATCTATTTTGGATGTAGTAAGTAGTGTTTATCGCCTCAACCCAAAAATACTGAGGAAGCTTTGACACACACAACATTGTACGGGTACACTCTTGTAGGGTCCTATTCTTTCTTTCAAAAACTCCATTATGAGGAGTAGCTCTAGGAAATGCAAAGTCATGTTTTATCCCAAATTGATCACAAAAGTCAGAAAAAATTGATTTCCAAATTCTCCACCATGATCACTTCTTATCTTAATGACTTCTAATCCTTTCTCATTTTGTAATCCTTTTACAAGTTTACTAAAGATATCAAGGGTCAAGTCCTTACTTCTTAGAAAAGATACCCAGGTAAACCTAGAGAAGTCATCAATAATGACCAAACAATAGCGACACCCACTTAGGCTTTCGGATTTGGTTGGTCCGAGCAAGTCTAAGTGAATTACCTCCAGCAGTTTAGAGGTGTTGACCATCCTTTTTGATTTAAAGGAAGTTTTGGTTTGTTTACCAATTTCACAAGAGTTACAAATTTTGATTTTCTTGAAATTGATCTTTAGCAATCCCTTGAGTACCTTATGTTTCACAAGCTTACTTATGTTTTTCATGTGAACATATCCTAGTCATTTGTGCCAGAGTATTGCCTCATCATTAGATGCGACTAGACATTCAAGGCTGTCACATTTGTTGAAGTCGACAATATAAATATCTTTGTATCTGTGTTCTTTAAGCAAGGTTTGTTTAGTTTGTTTCTCTTTCATTTTAAATCTATTTGAGGTGAAACTAATTTTATAACCTTTGTCATAGATTTGGCTTACACTAAGCAAGTTGTGTTTTAATCCTTTAACTAAATGCACATTAGCAAAAGAGGCAGAGGAGTTACAAATTTGGCTAGTACTAATAGTACGACACTTGTGGTTGTTCCCAAATGTAACTGTACCACCTTCTTTGCAGTTGAGCTCTAGGAATAGGTCTTCTTCTATCATGTGTTTTGAACATTTGTTGTCTGTGATCCATCTTCTTTTTCCTTAGTCCTGTCATTTGTGCACCCTTGTGAGGACTAGCATTATGAGATCTATAGATGGGCTTAAGAATTTCGTTTGACTCATGGTATGTCCATTCTTTGTAATCTACTTTTTCTTTATGACCTACAAAATAAGGTTTCAAGGTTTGTTTTGGTACACATTTTCTTTTGGGTCCAAATTTGTTAGTTTTGCTTGTGTTGTATGGCAAGCTACTATTCTCAACCTTTCAGCTTGATTTTGAACTAGAAGCTTCGTGGTCATTTTTTGGCATATATCCTAACCCAAACTTGGTGGTGGTCTGAGTTTGTGTTCCTAGTAGATTGTAAAGATTACGACTGCCTTTGGAAAATTTAGCTAGATCATTTATAAGTGTGGTAGATTTTTCTTTAAGCTTATCAATATCTATTTTCAGAGTGTCTATATGTGCTTTAAGTGTGGTAACTTCAATAGATAGCGCAATATTTATGATGCTGTTGAGATCATAAAACATGGATTTGATTAGGAAAACATCATAGTATAGTGCAAAATATGATGCAAACAAAACATTTATAATGAGACGGTGAATGTCCCGGTTGATCTCAGGGAGGCATTAGATGGCGAAATTGATTTTGATTTTATTCTCTCTACTTGCTTAGAATTAAATGTTGGTTTCAAGTTTGCGAGTGTAAGATTTGCTGGTCGAGTTATTAACCCTTAAACCATGTGCGTGCATCAAATAAATGATGAAGGTGAATGTGTGAGTGCTCATTTGCATGGTCCTTACTTTGCGATGGATATTAACGGATAATGCATCAATCGCTAAATCATTTATATCTTCTGGAATCGACATCTTTTTATTACAACAAAATGGAAATGTGAAGTAGGCAACTTTATTCTTATTTCCTCAAAAATCTTGATGTCATTTCAATGGCTATAGAGGAATGCTTGTACATTGAAATTGAAATCTACTAAGCTATCAGAAAAGAAATGCACGCATGGATCTCAGAAAGATTATGCGTGCATTCTAGTAGAAAGATATTACTATACTACTAGCAGGAAAATAATGCAATAAATTTAACTATGAAGAACTTTAGCTAAGGGTGAAATCGGGCATTGGAGGTGGTCTCCAATGGTCGTGTGGCTTGAGGTGATAGGAGGGAAGAGAGAGACGGCCAAGGTGATGTGACCGACCTCTTGATGAAGGTAGCGGAGGAGTGCACTTGCTCTTGGACGTGGAGATGGTGGTTGTGGAGTTGGTGATGGAGCTCGTGGATGGAAGAGTGAATGGAGTCCAAGATCAAGTGCTAGATGGGGGTGCATGTAACGAGCGCGTGCCCCAGACGCCTTTTAAGACGTCTGGGAGGTGGCCCAGACGTCTGGGATCACATCCAGACGTCTGATCAGACGTCCGGGAGAGTTTACGGACGTCTGGAGAACAGTTATGTTCGCACGGGAGATTCGTCTGCGCGCCTGTGCGCGCAGACCTGCGATTCTGCCCTCTTTCTCTACGGCTGCAGGTGGCTGCGACCGCCTTCTCTCTCCTCTCCGTGTGACGTTAAAAGGGGGCGTGCCTCCCCTCCCGTCTCCACCATCTTCTTCCTTCTTCTCCTGCCTGTGCGCGAGAGCGAGCGGACGCGAGGGCGCAGCGGCAGCGGCAGCCGCAGTGAGCGCGGAGGAGGTGCGGCGTGCGAGGGCGGGGCTCTTCCGTGAGGGCGAGCTCGCCGGAGCGGCTTGGCCGGCCGGCGGAGGGCGCAGGGGGCGCGGAGCGTCGCGGAGAGGGACCTGCTGCGGGCGGAGCAGCGGACGCGCGAGGTGCGACGCGGGCGGCGCCGCGAGCGGAGGCCGAGCAAGGTTCTGATTCTGGAAAAATTTCCAGAATCAGACGTCTGGGTTGATATCCAGACGGCAAGGTCGACGTCTGTAAGATCATATAGATGTCTGAAGGGTGAGTTTCCGCTTCTTCTTCCTTCTTGTCGACTGACCGTACTGAGGGAGGGGGGTTGGCTGTGCGCAGGGTCGCTGATTCGTCATCCTTTGCGAATCAGACGTCTGGAAGTTGTACCAGACGGCGGGAGTGACCTCCAGACGTCCTGAGGGACCATCGGACGTCTGGGATCTAGGGCAGACGTCCCCGCAGACTTCTGGACGTCTGGGGAACCAAGCTAAACAGGTAATTCTCTGATCCACCGTTTAAGACGTCTGGAAGGAGTTCCAGACGTCTGATTTTGCACAGTATCGTCTTTCTCGACCCGTTTAGGGCCCGTTTGGGCTCTGTTTTCCGCGATTCGAGTTGCGTTCGTTTCAGAATTAATTCCTCTACCCGCCTACAGTAGCTATACACTGTTTTGAGACACTCCTTGTGTTTGATCCTTGTGATAGGACCTCGTTCGGTTGCAGTCTTGAGAGTCGCGGAGGCACGCGGGATCCCCGATCACGCCCCCATTACTCCCGTTGTACCTGGTAGAGTGGCTTTAAGTATTAATAAAATCTGTTAAAGTATGGAACCATAACTAGAACCTAGGGCATTGCATGAATCCTAGGAATGAGAAATATATGGAATGATAGCTCCTAGGTGTTGCATGAATCCTAGGCCCGGAAAACTAGATTGTATGATAGATCCTAGGATATGGCATGAATCCTAGGATGGAAAAACTAGTGGAATGTATATTACTGCAGTCTTGGAAAAATGGAAAGGAATATATAAAGCTGCCTGTAAATCTAATTAACAGCTGCCTGTTGTGAATAAAGAAACATGTTTGAGATCATGGAATTTGAGAACGTGAATCTGGAAAGTGAAACATATGATGTTCTGAGATAAAGAGCTGGAACCCTACGGGGAATTAGGAGTGGAACTCCTGGAAAGTAAAAGGAATGGAACTGAGATGTAGTTTGTACTGTCTCTTGGGTACGCAGTACCAAGGGAAGTACCTATACCTGTTTAGTGCAGAGTGGGGCCAGCCGCCCCAGGGACCCGGGGTTAGGATTGGCCGCTCTGTACCGACTTGTTGGCCCTCGTGTACGTAGTACCGAGGAGAGCTAGTAGTGTTAGGAGAGTACTAGCTACCCCACGGGCCCCGGGGTTCTGCTAGCCTCCTTCACCGACTTGTTAGGCCCACTAGGGCAAACCAGGGTAGTCAGGCGAGGGTGCGTGGACTGTGGAGGGGCAAGGCCCCGGTTTGGTTACTGTGGAGGGGTTGGACCCCTGTTACTGAGAGGGCTCTGCCCTGGTTCCGTGCTGTGCTTTGGGCGCACCCGTTAACGGAAACGACTGACCGCGTGCCAGTGCGGGCTAGCTACCTGTGCGTTTATCGCGCGTGCCGTAGTCACCGTTACGTCTGTCAGTGACCTTGGGGTGGTTGACTGAGGGTAGGATCACCACGGGGGACTCTCCCGGCCAGGAGAGCACCACGTGCTACTTCTACTTTTGGAAAAGACTGCAATCAAGATCGTCCCACGAGGACATTCAAGATCAAGTAAAGGATCTGAGAAATAAATGAAATGGTGAGAAAAATTGAAAGATGTGAATAAAGGAAGTAATAGAACATAACAGCTACTGTACACTCTACTGTTGCCTTTAGTTAGTTTGCCACTCTACTCAGTGTTTTGCTGACGTGTTACACTCGTTACCTTTTTCAGGACCAGGTGTTGAGCAGCCAGGGTCGGCGGCTGCAGAGGACGCTGGGCCGAGTAGGGTCCAGTAGAGTTACCACAGCTTTGTACCCCTTTTGTTTCAGTTCTAGTGAGTAGTTTTTGTTTCCGCTGTACCTTCTTTACCTGCAGTTTTTGTTATATGATAAATGTTGTTTTACTATTGTGGTGGTACCTACTGTAGTAGTTTCTTTCCTTACTGCTGTACTTTCTTACTGTTAGTTATATTCATGCTGAATGTGGTTTATTTTACTGTCTTTTGGTTACTTCCTCGTTGGACGACTGGGTCTTGGGATTAGTCGAGTCGGTCCGGTTCTCGTGTCTCGTAGAGACTCGGGAACCAGGTCGTTACAGTGCATGACCATCCAAGTGAGCTTTTTTATAGACTTGGAGGTGGGTCATCTAGAGAATTATAGAATTCTCTAGATGACCTCCAAGGTTGGTCATCCACTTCATGGAGAGTGGGTCTTCTTAGATTCACTTTCCAAGGGAATGGTTGTGGACTTCCTAAAAGACTATTTTTAATCTCTATGGTGGTGCCAGTTAGAGGACCACTCTAGAATACTCTAGAGTGCATGGCCAAGTGGTGTATGTGTGTGTGTGTGAGTGTGTGGTGGTCAAGTGGACCACTTGGTCCACTTTTAATTAGGTCCTAGGTTTGTCTACATGGTAGGTCTAGTTTGGTTTCTAAAAATAGGTTTATGCAACTTATGGATAAATTGATTGATCCAATTAAACTTAACCAAGTTTAACTAGGTCAATGTGTGTGTAATTGGGAGAAAGAGTTCCCAATTAGATTGAGCTTGAGTCAATTGGACTTTCACTGAATCCAATTAGACTTGTGTTGGCTGAGATTTGAGCTCAATTGGACTCTGAGTCCAATTAACTACATAGAGTATAATTGACTTGATCCAAGTCAATTGGGCTTAGTGAGAATCTAATTAGGTTGTTAGGAGGGTCTTAGGGTGGTGTACTAAGCTTAGGGTACCCTAAATTAGGTTTTCTAGGGTGTAGGATTGGGTTTATTGGTCTTAGGAATCAAGATTTAGGCTTAACTCTCAAAACAACAATAGAGGGGTACCAGACGTCTAATCTTAAGATCAGACGACTTCTACTTCAAAATCAGAAATCTAAGTCTTATACTGGACATCCAATACTAAATTAATATGGATGTTAGGTTTTGTGTTGGGTTTCTGCAAAAATTGGATGTCTGGACTTAATGTCTGGACATCGAGAACTATGCTGGAAAGTGGTTTCAGGGTGTTCTAGGCCAATTTGACCTAATGGAAGAGTGCCTAAGGTGTGGGAAGGTGTCTAAGGCTACCCTAAGGATAGGGATATGAGTAGGGATGTCCTATGTTCTTCATAATTTAATCTAAGCATTAAAATTCTATAAGTAATGTAGTATACATCTTCCCTACATTATGTCTTCAACTTGTGTGTAACTTGATTCCATGGCTTCTGCTTCAACTCTGCTTCAAATTCAACTTCAGGCCATTTCTTAAGCTCTTATTACCTGTAAACCAAGTAATACCCTAATCAATACATTATTTTGGCATTATTTCAAAAATATTTATGTAAAGTAGTAAGAATATAAAGTATGCAGTTGATGCATGAACTAAGCTACAATTATGCTAAGTTTTAACTTAATTCATGCCATTTAAGTCCTATGATTACTACGCAATCAGATGCAAACCTATGTTTAAGAGCAATTTCATGATCTAAGGTTTTTGCTACCTTCTTATTTTTAGCTTTACATGTTTTAGCGAGATCATGCATTTCATAGAAAGCTTCTAATAATTCATCGGGTGTTAAAGAGGATACCCCTTCTTCTAAAGCCATAAGTCCTAGAAGCGCTTCTTCACTAGAGGTTTCTTCTTCTTAGCTTGAATCAGATTCATCCTAGGTTGCTTGAAGTGCCTTCTTCTTCCCATCTCTCTTGAAAGGTTTCTTGGTTTTCTTTCTTTTTGACTCCTTTATGAGAAGGGTAAAATCCTTTCGAATATGTCCCTTCCTTTTATAGTCGTAGCAGATGACAGCATCTTCCTTTGATTCTTCCTTCTTCTTTCTCCAGTTCCTCTTGTTCTTTAGGAACCTTTTGAATTTCCTTGAGAGAAGGGCAATGCCATCTTCAACCTCGCTACTTGATTCATCTGAGCAATCATTTGCTTCAAGTGCTATGCCTTTCTTCTTCATTCCTTCATTTTCATTCTCCATCATGTGCTGAAGTTGAACTTCATAAGCCATGAGGCTACCGAATAGGTCATCCACTTATAGTGTTGTTAGATCGTTTGATTCTTGGATGGCTGGGGTTTTTGTTTCCCATTTGCAGGTGATAAATCGAAGAATTTTTCTCACCAAGGCTTCATTCTTGATGTTTTGATCCAAATTCCTTAGGTAGTTTACAATGTCGGTAAACCTAGTTTACATCTCCTTAATTGACTCCCCCTTCTTCATCTTAAGCAGCTCATACTTCTGGGTTAGAAAATTTACACGGGTTTCCTTTACCTTCAAGATTCCTTCATGCATTACAAGAAATCAAACTTTTAGTGATGAATATTTACCGACGGCTATATGAAATTGATGGTAATTCAAATATTTTGCGGTGGTTATATCACAACTGTCGACATAATTGAATTACCTCTATTGCTGACAGTTTAAAACCACTGCCACAGGTGAAGTGTGTTTCCACACACAAAAAAGATGCTCCACTTGCTCAATGCCCTAAACCTCCTTCCACTCCAAAGTGGCAACCCTCGATAAACCCTCATCTCCAAAACACTCCTCCCTCAGTCGTCCTCAACCCTCCTCCCACAACGCCATCTTCCTCCTCACTACAACCACGACAGTGCTTCCTCCTTAACCTCATCATCCTCCTTTCTTCAGCATCCTCCGTCCTCCTTCATCCATTGCTGTCCATCATCGTTGATTGCTTCTATCGCCTTTGACCATCATCGTCCCCTTACCTCAACCCCCCTAATGGTAACCCTCCTTCATCGTCACTCAATCCCTTTTCTTTATCAAAATAGAAGTCTCTGTGTAACTGCTATCCCTGACATATCTCGACAGTCATTGCCTCTAGCATTTCCCAAAGATGTGAGTTTGAAGTTTCTTGTGGTTGTGCCCCCTTGAGATGCCCCAAGATTGTGTACCTCTTCATCGCGTGCAACTAAATCTTAGCTGGGATGCCTTCTTCGAGGTCGATTCCCATTCTCCCTTTCTAGATCGTTATTTGTTTTGAAGGTTGAGGTGCTGGTCATATTTATTTATTCATCCTTTTGGGTGAAACTTGTAGGGAGATGAGGAGGGGAGGTTCTCGATGTACATGCCTTGGAGGTCAGGTTTGTGCTCGATGAGGCAACGTCTCCATTATTCTATGATGAGGGATCCCTCATTGTTGTCACACATTATAGATGAGCAAATCAACGATGATTTCCCTCATTACTGTGAGTTGCCTATTGAGTATTCTTGTTCCTAGCTATTCATTTTTCTTATGAGTATGAACTTAAATGTTTATTAATTATTGCATTTTCCATGATAAAAATTCTGCACTTATTGCACAACTTAAAACAACTATCACTACAAAAAAAGTGATGTATAGTGACGGGAGTACAATAACATCTTAAATATGTCGCTATTAGTCTACAATGAAACGTCACTAATTTACTTTGTTTTGCATTTTTCTTTTTCTTTTTTTTTGTCCCCTCCTCTGACTCTTGAGTTTCATTTACCTCCTAAACCTAAAACCCACATACCATCCCTCCTCTGCAACCCCATGTCGCCGCTTGACACACCTAACACATGAGGACCTCTGGCACACATCAACCCCCACCTCTCCCCAACCAAACACACACACATTGACTTCGCCAACCCTACTAATCGATCTCTTTCCTCCCCAACCTCTTTCATCACCACTCCTCCTTGACATTGGAGAAGTTGACTTCGTCTTCGCTTGAGCATACATCGATGCCCCCCCAACTCCTACTCCAACATAATAATACATCGACTTCTCCCTTGATCGAGTTGACTCATTCTGATCGATGCCTTAACAATCTTTGCCTCAGAGTTGCCACCCTTGATTGGGCATCGCATTCTCATCTAGTTAGGTCAGTTAAAGCTATCTCTTTCTCTATTCATGCTCTCGTCGATGATGATTGAAGGTGGTGAGATCTATTTTGGGGTTTTGAATCGACCTTGCACTCAAATCTGATCTCTTATGTAGAGTTACCATTTTAAGGTTTTTGAAATCGGCACTCAGATCGATCCTTCTCTTTCGTGACTATTTTATTGATCTCTCCAACTTCATCGATCGCTTAAATCGACTTAGGTTTCTGATCTCTCACTGTTCTATCGATCAGATTCAACTCGATCAAATCTCTCCCACTCAACTCGATCTCTCTCACTTGATTTCTCTCTAGCAATCTCTCTCATTATTCCTTCGCTCAAGTGTATGGTTGATCAGATCTTTCATTTCTGCCATGTGACTCTTGATGTTTGGATTTAAGATTTCCATTTAAGCATTTTGAAATTCAATAACCACGAGGGCCTCTGATGGGAACACCATCATGAGCCCTAACTAGCTCATTTTGACCCATAAAAGAAAATAAAAGCTCCTATATAACCAACTGGAGGTCCTAACTCAATGAATAACCATTCTGAGAGAAAAGCAAGAAATAAGGGGTAAAATTGTAATTTTACCATTGTAGTACAACAATGGGATTTCTAATGGGATAACCATAGGTCAAATGATCTTAACTAGATAAAAAGTGGGTTGGCTCAAATAGAAAAAGGATCATGTGAATTCTACGAATTAAATGACTTCTTGTAACCCTAAAACAGACCTACTTTATTTAACAAGGTTTTGGTTAGGATAAAATTCACCTAAACCCTCTAAAAATCATGAAAATATATCCTCAAGGGTTTAGAACCTTCAAATTAGCCCTTGGAACCTATTTTAACCTTAATTGGGGTCTTAGTCAAATATTTTCCCTAAATTGGGTTTTTGCACAAATTTCCCAGTAAAATGTAGTCAAACCAAAAATTCAACTTCACCATTAGATTCCTTAGGTTCAAATTAGGTTTGTAACAAAATTTAGACCTAAGGGGAATTCATCTTGACCTACTTTGCAAATAGGTCCAGCCCAATTACATTTCTACCCCGATCTTTTGAAAACCTCTGTAGAAACCCCCCTATCTTTGCCTTCAT
Organism: Thalassia testudinum; assembly: GCA_037157565.1. Lineage (NCBI taxonomy): Eukaryota > Viridiplantae > Streptophyta > Magnoliopsida > Alismatales > Hydrocharitaceae > Thalassia > Thalassia testudinum. The sequence continues at coordinate 91,645,489 of JAZHRO010000003.1, forward strand.
TCCTTGAAATTAGGTCCCTCCACCATTATAGTGGAGGGAATCCTACTCCGGCGAGAATTCGAGGGCAAGATCTCTCTGATTTCTCAGAGAATCCCCTTCAAAATTGAAAGGGAGATTATTTGAGAAGTCCCCTCCAGTGTGGACACAATTTGGGGCTCGATTTGGTACCCAATCTCTCATGGAAATGCATGAGAGATTTGGGTATCCTTCTAATTTCCATCTCCGGTGAGCTTGCCGTGCTTGGAAGCTTGGCTTCCAAGAGCAAATCCTTCCTCTAGGGCCTATAAAAGCATACCCAAATCACCCCGCATCCTCCACTCTTGAAATTGGCCAGAGAATCCCTCTATTTCGTCTCTTCCCCCTCCGGCTAGTGGCTCAGCAAGCTTTGGCGACCTCCCACTCTTTCCCTCGTCGCCCAACCACAATACCAGTGGCGGGGTTCTCTTCCTCCTATCCATCTGCATCACGCTACACCTGCCGACGCCTCTACAACCCCTTCGTCGTCACCATCCTTCCCCTACTAAGTGCTTCATCTCCGGCGACGGCAATACGAGTCGGCCACCATCTCTGCCTCCCCCTTCATCTCTCTACATCCAGCTAAGTACTCTCTCCTGTCTAATTCTTTTTCCTCTCTTTATTTCCTTAAAATGCCCCTCGACGCATGCAACCACCATCACCTTCTTCAACTCCAGCCAAACCTCCGATGAGGCATCCCCATCGCTCCACACCTCCATCCGCCTCGCCAACTACCCCATAAGCAAGTCAACACTCCATTGATCATAAACCCTCACTTCACTCACCGCGCCCCACTCCCAAAACACCGTCCGAACACACCCACTCTCACGCACACAGGGTGCCCTAGGCAAACCCAAAGAGCATTGCCTCCTCGGCAGCGGTGCCAAAATGATTGCATCGGATTCGCATGCGAAAAGGATTGGATTTGGAAAACCCATCGTCGTAGTTCTATTTGCGAGAAAATCAGTCGATTAGATAATTATAACTGAAACTCGAAAAGTGAGTCCCGAGTTGAACACAGGGAGGTGAATGTTTGGTTTTGAAAATCCACATTTCGCTTTTTGTTTGTTTTTGTCATTTTTATCTTTCCTAATTTTTTTGGTATTTTTAGCAAGCAAGAGATCAGTTCGATGAATTGTAGCTAATCTACTTGCAAGAAAAAAAGAGAAAGAAAGACATAGAGAGAGAAACAATCATGTATTTTTATAATCAAATGTTTATTACAACTAGGAAAGAGGGAAAACTATACTACGAAAGCAGTAAAGATAGAGATAGGTGAGAGAAATCCCCCTCGATGGTCACTTGGAGGAGACTCGCTCTGACATCGCCCAGATGGAGGTGGTGAAGAGCAGGACGAAGGAGAACGACGGCGGAGGACAGAGGGTGGGACGGGACATTGTTGCAGCAAGGATCTTCTTCCCGAATGGAAGTGAGAAGACGACAACGGGATGCTCCACGAAGGGGGATGAGAGGTAGGAACAAATGTTTGTTTTCCACTCTAGAGGAGCATCCTAGCCTTGGGACAAGCTCTCTCTAGAGCCTTGGAGGAGGTTATGAGAAGAAAGGAAGAGATGAAGAAGAATGAGAGGGGTAGGGGTCCTTTTATAATCAAGGAAAGAATCAAGTTCCTATACAGGACATTTAGTGAAGATAATAAACATTGCTGAAGATCCCACGCCAACCCTTGCCCTCGCTGGCATGCACATCATGGTCCTTTGCTGCCACACCGTTGGCGTGCACTCCACACCCCCTTGTCGTGTGCTACGTGCCTATGCGCCTCACGCCTGTGCACGTTGCTGCTGCTGCCACTGCCACTACCTTGCCAGTTGCGCTGCTACACCTGCGTGCGTGCATGACTCCGCGTGTGTGCATGCACCCTCACTACTGTGTGCATGTGGTGGCTCGTGAGTGCCCATGGGCGGCCTGGGTTACGCCACATGGGGCGGCCTAGGTTGCGCCACATGGCACGACCTAGGCTTTCCATCTTCTTTCTTTAGTAGGGGCTGCTACAGAGGTTGGATTGAGTCAATTTTTGCACCATTGGGCTGTGATCGTTGACCCGAATCCATCCATGCTGTCAAATTTATCATTTGAAGCTCCAGATTGCATCTCGTAGTCTCTTGGCCGTTGATCTTCCTCAGATTGCATATAGTGCTACAGGACTCCGATCAAGGTGATTTTGGAGGCGTTCGACTCCGATCGTCGTTCTGATCAGATCTGTATGGTCGGATTGTCAATCTGAGGATATGAAATAAATCTCCTCTCTTGACCACAAAAAAGACACAATTAACCTAAAATATACACTACTTTAACTGCATAATGATGCATGCTATGGAATATTTATAATATGGAATGCAAATCTAAGGCTAGGAACATGCATAAATAGGCGTTTTAACCTAAATGGATGTGTCTACATCATTACCCGTGCTGTCTCTAATTTACAAAGCCAAATTACAGTTACGCCCGATCAAAGGCCAATGGGAAATTTACCTTCACAACCTATCCCAACCCTCGAAATCAATGGAATCAATTTCCAAGCGGGAGTAATCAGGGTTAACAACCAATAAATCCTGCACCCTAGTTCCCACCTAATTTTCTAAACTCACAGCAAAATCAACGTTTTCCACCTCGAAATAATCACAGTGCAATGCAGTTACATTAAGAAGTGGCAAACTACACAAAATACAAGAACCTCACATGAGAATAAACTGAGTCAAGAGCAAATTTTTCCCACCCCCATTCACTCTCAGGATACAGGAGAGAGCACAAACACAACACCTTTCCCACAAGCATTAAACTCCAACAAAAAGAAAACCAGAAAGACTGAGCCATCTGAAGAAGAATTGCATGAAATATTCGGCCAAGTGGAAATAAATATCCCTCTCCTAGATGCAATTAAATATGTTCCTGCCTGTACAAATTTTTTGAAAGAAATTTGTACACCAAAATGGTAGCCTAAAAATCTAGGAAACGTGGTCCTTTCTGAGATAGTTAGCTTTGTTGTCCAGAGCAGGTTGCCTCAAAAAAGAAAGGACCCGGGTGCTCCACTAATATCAGTTGTCATTAATGACACTACCTTTGATTGTGCCCTCTTAGATCTAGGTGCATCTATAAACCTTATCCCTACCATACTTTTTGAGGAATTCCAATTTGGTGAACTTAAACCGGTGAAGGTAACCCTTGAACTTGTTGACCGATCTGTAATTCACCCAAAAGGGATAGTAGAGGATGTCATTGTTTGGGTACAAAATTGCCTCTTCGCTGTGGACTTTTTGGTCCTTGACATTGATGTACCCGAAGCACTTAAAAGTGCATCTATCATTCTTGGAAGGCCCTTCCTTACCACAGCCAAAGCTAATATCAATTCTGACTCCAATAAAATGGACATCACTTGCGGTGGCGAAACACTCACTTTAGATATTTTTAAGGCTTCCAAAAGATTCCACGAGCTAGATTTCTTTGACGACTCAGATTCTGAAACCTCTAATCATGTAGAGGAAATGCTTTCTATCTCTAATATGGAAACATGTTTTGAAATCGACTCTTCTCCTGAGCATCAATAATCGTCTAACCTACCCTCACCCACCACATTTAATTTATGCTAACCACTAATCCCATTCCCAAACCCAGCCTGCAATTAGATCTAAAACCCTTGCCAAATTCTTTAAAATATGTGTTTTTGGGCCCCAATCATACAATGCCCCTTATTATTAATGCACATCTTTCTTGGGTACAAGAGGAAAAATTACTCCAAGTTTTAACCATGTATCTAAAAGCAATTGGTTGGGCTTTAAATGATTTGAAATGCTTTGACACATCCTATTGCAAACATCATATTTTTCTCGAGGATGACTCTAGACCTTCCCATTAACCACAGCGTCGTTTAAACCCTAATATGTAGGTGGTCGTAAAATGGGAGATCATTAAATGGCTCAACGTGGGAATTATTTATCCTATCTCTGATAGCTAGTGCATTAGTCCTACACAGGTCGTACCCAAGAAAGCTAGCCTCACTGTCATTGCAAATGATCAGGGTGAAGAAACCCCAACTCGAATTGCCTCTTCATGGGGGGTTTGTATTGATTATCGAAAATTAAATACCGCCACAAGAAAATATCATTTTCCTCTCCCATTTGTTGATCAAATTTTGGAGTGATTAGCCAGGCAAGAATATTACTGCTTTTAGATGGATATTTTGGCTACAATCAAGTGGCAGTCCACCCTGAGGACCAAGAAAAGACCACTTTCACCTGCCACTTTGGAACCTCTACTTTCCGAAGAATGCTATTTGGATTGTGTAGTGCACTCACGACTTTTCAACGGTGTATGTTAGAAATCTTTTATGATTTGGTAGGTGATTGCTTGGAGGTCTTTATAGACGATTTTTCCATTTTGGAGATTCTTTTGATCATTGTCTTTGGAATTTAGAAAGAACTGTCCAAAACTGTATTGAGTTAACCTAGTCCTTAGTTTGGAAAAGAGTCATTTCATGGTTCAGGAAGGCATTGTCCTGGGCCATGTCATTTCTCGAAATGGAATCTTGGTAGACAAAGCAAAAGTGGATACAATCTCAAAACTTTTCCTACCTAGTTCAATGAAACAAATATGATCTCTTTTAGGGCATGTGAGATTCTACCAACGATTCATAAAGGATTTCTCCAAAATCTCCTGACCTTTGAGCCACCTTTTGACTAAAGACCAACCCTTTGATTTTAATGAAAAATGCTTGGAGAGTTTCAAGATTTTGAAATAGGCGATTATTGAGGCACCTATTTTGCAAGGACCTGATTGGACTCATCCTTTTGAGCTAATGACAGATGCCTCAGATTATGCAGTAGGAGTCATTTTAGGGTAAAGAATCGACAGGAAATTCGTTGTGATTTATTATGCTAGTAAAACTCTTGACAAAACACAATGAAATTACACTGTCACCAAAAAAGAACTTCTTGCAATTGTTTTTTCCCTCAAAAAATTCTATTCATAACTGTTAGGGTCACACATCACCATCTACACTAATCACTTGACCTAGAAATATTTGCTAAACAAGAAAGATGCAAAACCTTGCTTAATTCAATGGATTCTATTATTGCAAGAATTTTATTTGGAGATCAAAGATAAAGCAGGTTAGCCTATTTCAACTAGAGACTGGTGATGTACTGACCGAAAAAAAATGTTTTTTCAGATGAAACAGACCTTACTTTGAAATCCCTCCCTTGGTATGCTAATTATGCAAATTATTTTGCAACTGGACGATTCCCTTCTAACTGGCCTAAACAAAAAAGGGATAAGTTCTTTGCAGAGATTAAATATTACTTTTGGGAGGACCTCAATTTGTTTCACATTTGTGCTGACCAAGTCATTAGACAATGTGTTTCTGATTCAGAAACACATGATATTCTAAACCACTATCATTCAATGGCTTGTGGTGGACATTTTTCAAGGAAGAAAACAACAGCCAAGGTTTTAAATGTCGGATTCTATTGGCCTAGCATACATAAAGATGCTCATGAATTGTTGCAGTCCTGTGTGCATTGCTGGAGCATTGGCAACATGAACCCTAAGGATATGATGCCACTCAACCCAATTTTAGAAGTTGAGATCTTTGATGTTTCAGGCATCGACTTCATGGGACCGTTTGTTAGTTCTTTTTGGGTACCAATTTATTTTAGTCATTGTCGAATACATTTCAAAATGGATTGAAGCGGTACCCAAGCTCACTAATGACCATCGGGCCATCGTGGAGTTCATTAAGAAAAATATTTTTCTGTGTTTTGGTGTTCCAAAGGACATAATTAGTGACGAAGGATCGCATTTTATGCATTCTCAATTCCATCAACTTCTAGCGAAATATGGGGAGAACCACAAAATCTCTACACCATATCACACTCAAACAAATAGCCAAGCTGAAGTCACCAACGGGGAGATTAAAAACATATTGCAAAAAATGGTAAAACCCAACTGAAAAGATTGATCAATCAAACTTGAAGATGCATTATGGGCTTATTGTAAGACTTTTAAAACTCCGATTGGCATGTCACCTTTTCACCTAAGGTGACATGTTACATCCTTGGCGTTGCTTTATATCTATATTTCATATGTTTTGATGGAGCATTAAGGTGCAATTTTGTAGCTCAAGTTTCTTAGATGGTGCTCTATCCATTGCATCGAAGCAAGAGCCTGAGTTCACTTGGAGTACCCTGTTGTACGAAAAATCTATGCAAAAAGGATTGGATTTTGAAAAACCTGTCATCGTAGTATGATTTGTGAGGAAATCAGTCAACAGATAAATTTACCGAAATTCATAAAGAAATTCTGAGTCGAACATAGTGAGGCTACGTCGATCTAAAATCCGCAATTATATTTTTTTGGTATTTTTATTCTAAAAGCAAGATAATCACAATGAGTTTGATATTAACACTAAGAGATAGAGAGAGAGAATAATAAATTTGTAACTGAATATTATTTTTACAACTAGAAAGCAGGAAATGGTTACAGCTAGAAAGCGGGAAATTCTATTCTAGAAAGCAGGAAGGGAGAGAGATGTTATCCTCCTTGACAGTTGCTTGGAGGATGAGCCAGATGGGGTGACACCTAGAAGATGGAGGACGAAGATGGAAGATGAAGAATGGAGTAGGAAGAATCGAGGATGAGGCAGGGCATCGTCATCGTCATGGGATCCACTTTCGAAATGGGGAGAGAAAACTTTGATTTTGGCTCTAAAGGAGCATCCCGGGTTTGGGACATGCATCTTAGAGCTTTGGAGAGGGAGAGAGGTGAAGGAAGGGATGATTGAAATGTGGGGGGCGTAGGCCTTTTATAGGTGTAGAGGTTGGGGGCAAAAAGGTCATTTTATGTTACGAACATCAATGCAAGGGCCTTTAGTGACGGATTAAAAATGTCACTGTTGAACGTCGACTTGCTACGCTAATGTGTTTGGTTTTGAAAACCTTGTCGTTGTAGTTTGAAAGCGAAGAACTCGTGTTCAACAAATAAAATTTATACCGAAATGGAAATTCCAGGTCGAACATAAGGAGGCGGACATTTGATTTAAAAATAACGTGTTTGTTTTATTTGTCACGAAATAATTCAATTGATTAAAACTATCTAACTACTTATAATAAATAGAAAAGAGAGAGAGAGAATAAGAGAGAGAAAGAATATTACAAACAAAAATCAAAATGAGATGTAGAATAAACATAGAATTTCATCATTAGAATGATTGTTCATTACACTAGAAAGCGATAAAATGATTATACTAGAAAGCAGTAAATCTACTCTAGAAAGCATTAAAAGAATGGAGAGAGAAATATCCTCCTCGACGGTCGCTTGGAGGACGAGCCGGATGGGACGATGCCTGGACGAAGGAGGACAAAGCAGGATGAAGGAGGATGAAGCAGAAGAACGGGAACAGGGCAGCACGTCGTCAACGTCGCGGGATCCACTTCCGAAGGGGGATGAAAAATTGACTTTATCTCACGAGAAGCATCCCGGGTGTGGGACAAGGTTCTCTTGAGCTTTTGATAGGGAGAGAAGAGAAGGAAGGGATGAGAATTTCGTGTGGAGGGGGTCTCCTTTTATAGTTGCAAGGAGTGGGGGCAATTTGGTCATTACAACTTTAAAAACATTAATTCAGGACCTTTAGTGACGGATAAAACCATCACTAAAGGTCTGAACGTGGGCGTAGTGGGAGGCACGCGCATGCCCACTCGCTTGCCCGCACACTCAACACACGTACACATTCAGCCATCCTCACGATTGGACGGCTCAGATCACGCTACACCCGCCTCCTCAGCGTGTGCCCGATCACGTGCGATGTCACCTTATCGCCGCACGTGCAATAGCACGTGGGCGCTATCGGGCACGTGCGACCGTTCGATCACGATCCGACGCTCGCCTGCGCTTGCTCGCCCGTGCCCCTCGCCTAGTTGCTGCGATTCGATCCCGTGCCAATGCCTCGCGATAAGGCACTGAACCACTGTGCTACGCCGTCCAAATAGTCGTGCGGATGAAATCAAGAACGCGTATCCACAACCGTTGGATCAAGATCCCAATGGCCCAGATCGCACGCTAGATCTTCTTTGGATAGGCAGCGGTGGTCTTGATGGCCGGTTGGACGGCTAAGATGGTGCCACATGGTGCCATCTTGGCTGTCCATCTTCTGATGATGTAGATGGTGCCATAGTTGTCAGATTGAGTTGATTTTCACACCGTTAGGCTGCGATCATCGATCTGAATCCATTCGTGCGATTGGATTTGTCGTTTGAAGTGCAGATTCACACCATCTTGGCCCTTGATCTTCTAGGGTTCCCCGGTCTCTATCTGATGCTATAGATGTCTGATTAGGGCGATCTTGGAGTCATTGAACTCCAATCGTTGCCCTGATCACATCTGTACGGTTGGATCTTCGATCCGAGGCTCCGATAAAACGTTTGCCCTGTCCATGAACATAAAAGGAGACAATTAACCTCCATTTTATTCAAACTACTCTAAATGCAAGATGATGCATGTTATTCAATATTTATAGCATGCAATGCAATCCTATGCTTAAGAACATGCATAAATAGACATCTTAAATAGTGTAAATGTGTTTACATCATACCCCCATGCCTATCTTTTGCTAGTCCCTAGCAAAAATTATATGCTATTTATAAAAGAATCAGGTTGGATTATTTGGGCATGAGTTATTTTCAATCATTAAGAAAATGTCTACTTAGGATATGAACTTTCAAAGACACAATAGTGCCCGAGTATCTGCCAAAACATAGACCACCTCAAGCCCTCGCCTTATTCAAAGAAAATTTTCTTTTTCTCTTTTTCCTCTTTTCTAATTTTTTTTTTCAAGTTTTAGGGTTTAAGAGTGGCTTTCTACGGCCATTCAACTCACCCAAGATTTGATGAGAACCCTAAGTTCTTAGCATCTTATTCTGAATATGATAGACTCGTTGACTGGCAGTTAAAATGGACTTCGGATTTCTACACCTCTAGGTGACCTAAAAAAAAGAATTCTGCCTAAAGGTGTATCTTTACAACCGATAGCTTTCTCCCTACTTTTATTTTTATGGGGTCAACACAAGGGTGAATCCAGTGTATATCTCCTCGATTTATTCTACTTCTCCACTTCTTCCTAAGTGTTTTGGGATTTTTCAGTGCATTTATTGAGCTGGGTTCTGGACAACCGGTCGATGAGCTATTACCATCGACAACTTGCCAGCCATGCTCGTGCGGCGAAGTGTGGTTTATGTCTTTTTTTTCTTTTCTCCTTTTCTTTTTAATTTTTTTTTTTTAAAGTAGGTGGCTTCCCTGGTCTAAGATTTACCTAAAGGCAGCAAAAAGAGAAAGGTCCAGTGACTGGGCTCTGGACAACCTACCTATGGGTTGTTACCCACGATAACTTGCTAGCCATATCACCGTAGAAGGTTCATTAGCTACCCAATTTCTGTTAAAATCACCGAACAACGAGTTAGTGCAAAAAAAGTGTGTAGATGCTAGAAACTCAAAGTTCCCTTAAATCAGAGGGTGGGTTGATAAGTCGTGTACTTATCACCCAAACTTATTTCTCTAATTACGATAGAATTAAGATAGTAAGGACTCGAAAACAAATCCACATTTTAATGGATACACAGGCTGATTAAGTCTGAAGACCTAAAGGGTCTTTGTGTTCAAATCATAATGTAGTATTTCCTAAGATTGAAAATTTTCTTAAGCCCAAGTTCTCTTTCCTAATTCCAAACTTTTTTTTTATAATAAAAGAAAATAAAATAAATCTACGGAGCTGACGAATAAATTCAGAGATGAATATCCACCCCCCATGCCTATCTAATGCAATTCCTCATTATATTAAAAAGATAAAATAGAGTGGAATAGCGTAGAAAGTACCTGAATTGCATGAATGTCAGGTCCGCTCTAAGGTGAAAACTAAAAAGAAGTGTATATGTGCTGAATTTAGTGCCTTTAGCTAGGCACACTATACAAAGAAGAGAAATAACGAATTCATAGGTGCAGGTCAGAATTAGAATAAACATAAGAAACTTCTGACATGTCAGTAAATGTCCACAGATGTGGACCAGATTGTAGTGCAAACCCATATCCCATAATCGAGAATATCTTAGGTTCTGGATAAAAATTACCTAAAACCTAAAATCTGTATGCAAGCGGGGTCGGGCCTGCGATTTATGAGGATGCAACCCAAGACCAAAAAGTCAGGTTATAGAGAATTCAAGCTCAAAAGGATAATCATTGAATGTATGCTTGGGTTGGACATCCTCAGAACAGATGTCGTAAGGGTTTTGGTTTGATGGTTTCAGATGAATTGGAACCCTTAGACTTAATCTTCCATTTCCTCCAAAGTTAGCTTCCCAAATCAGAACTTCCCAACTCCTATCCTCCTCAATCAGAATGTTAAATTCTGGAACCTCTTGCATGTTAATCACCTCGTCTAAAATTTCCAAGTCTAAATGATGTGGCTGAATCAAAATTGACTTGGGTCTAATTATCTCAGAAATAGAATCATCGATAAGCTCAATAGGGTGTAACTGACAATCAGGGCATTGAATTGAATCCTCCAGAAAATGCGATTCTAGATCCATAATGTATGCCCTAATAAGATCAGTTTCCTTAGTTCTTGGGCTATCAAATGATCTATCAGATTCCTCAGGCCCAATCGTCTCACAGAAATTGTGTCCTATAAACTCGCGTGAGACTTCACAAATCGAATCTTCACCATCAGAATCAAAGAAATTAAGATCCGTATTAATGTATGTCCCAACATCATCTGTCACTTTCTATTCCAAGGAGGCATACGTTTCCTCGTACCCTGGCTCAGGGATCTCAGGTGAAGAAATCAGATCATCCTTAATTGGTTGCTTTAATTCAATCTGGTCAGCCTCGTAACACGTGTCCCCCAACAGGTGCCTGAACGGGTTCTGAAATTGGCTCTCCTGAAGAGGGTTCATCCTGGGAATCATCCCATGATTGAATCAAAGCCACCACAAATCTCATCCTCAATTTTGCTAATTTCCCAAGTAGAAACTCACCCAAGTTCTTATCCTTAACATCCTGGAGCCAATCCAACAAAGACTTGTTCAAATAATCAATCATTTCAATCAGGGGCTCCAATCTCTCAATGCAAGGTATTGGCTGAACTTCTAAAGTTTGTATGATATTCCTCAAGTTAGCCAGAACCTTATCTTGAACCTGGTTACCCTGAACCAAATGAGTTGGTTCAGGGTTGGGCGGGTTTGGGATCAGTGCAGGGGAATTAACAAATTGAGGTTTGTTATACCCTTCCTGATAATAGGTCATTTCGGATTATTCAAAAGGTGGTGATGACCTAAAGGCAGTGTAATCAGAGGATGGGTAAGGATCAGTGTATCCTTCTTGATTGTAGATCGTATTAGGTTGTTTATGAAAGGTTGACGATCTATAATTGATGTGGCTCTGAGAAGGATAGAAATCACAATCAAAGTGTTCAGGGTTAGACCCTAAACACGGAGGCCCGGAACTGTATCCCCAATCTGAGTTATCCCAACTAACTGATGATTGATTACAGTGTGAGCCAGGATAATCGTCATGTTGAGGATAATTCAAAATAGGAGGGAAAGAGCGAGAATGAGTGTAATATGTGGAAGGATTCATGAGAGACGGGAGGAAGAAGGGTGCCCTGCAATACAAACAATCAAACTTGTCCTTAAGTGGGCAAGCCTAAAGACCTACAGACTCCCAAAACCCATCTTGAGATAAAGAAATGATTTGATCTACTTCTGTCTGTTCAATCCAACCAGTTAGAAGGAGGGACTAGGGAGAAGGTTCTTCCTTCGGCTTGCACCTCCGGTTCCTAATGTACCCCCCAGCAGCGATCGTTTGATTTTGCTCCCCCAGCTAGACATCAGATTGAACAGTAGAAACATACTAATAAAAAATAATCTCGTTCTGGGCTCTGAAGAGCGAGTCAAATCCTTAAGGCCAACGTCTACTCTATTTTATTTAGGGCTAGGTTTGAATGTGCTTTGGAATGTGATGGGCCCTTTAAAATGGTTGTGCCCTTAATGATTGATTGATTTGTGTGTGCATGCACAACCAGTGGTTTTCAAGCAAGATTATTTTTGATGTAGTGAATTTTAGGATTCAAATCTTGCTTAGTAGCTTTTAGGATTCAACTTTAGGTGTTTTCAAACAAGTTTTGTTGGCACACCAGGTTTTGAAAGCATAGGTGAATATGTTTTCCTTTGAAACTTAAAAGAATGTGGAGTGCCTGGTAAATCCCTAATAGTTGAACCTAAGTGGCAGCTACTTAATGAGTTGATTTTAATTGAAGTGGTGCGGCCCAATCAGCTCAAACAATTGGCCTGTTGTACCACTTTATTAGGCACACAAGTGATTACCTAATCTGATTTCTACCAAATTATGTGTTTGGATGTGTGTACCAGCTCCAAAGATCGGTTTACCGATTGAGTTTGAAAATCAGATGAGGTTGTGTACCTCTGTGAGATTTTTTTTAATTTTTCTTTTTTTTTAATGTGGGGGTTGGGGCGGGTGTGGGTGTCAAACAACAAAAAATCTAACCTTAGAGTTTATAAGAATACCTAGGTTGATTGATGTTTGTGTTATTATGTTGTGGAATGAAATCTAATGGGTGGGATGTGGGGGATAACTTACAAAACCTTCCACAGCACTTTACTCCAATCTACCGCTTTTGCCTGTCTTGAAAGAGTACCTACAATCACAATAAGAAAGGAGAGAAGTGAGGTAAATGATTTGTAAGTTAGAAAATGCGAAGAAAAATCAAAGAGCGTCACCTCCCCAGCAACGGCGCCAAAATGTTGAACGTTGAGTTGCTACGCTAACATGTTTGGTTTTGAAAACCTTGCCATTGTAGTTTGAAAGCGAAGAGCTCGTGTTCAATAAAAAAAATTTATACCGAAATGGAAATTCCGGGTCTAACACAGGGAGGCGGACGTTTGATTTAAAAACAACGCGTTTGTTTTTATGTCACGAAATAATTCAATTAATTAGAACTATCTAACTACTTACAATAAATAGAAAAGAGAGAGAGAATAAGAGAGAGAAAGAATATTACAAACAAAAACCAAAATGTGATGTAGAATAAATATAGAATTTCATCATTAGAACGATTATTCATTACACTAGAAAGCGGGGAAATGATTACACTAGAAAGTAGTAAATTTACTCTAGAAAGCATTAAAAGAATGGAGAGAGAAATATCCTCCTTGACGGTCGCTTGGAGGTTGAGCCGGATGGGACGACGCCTGGACGAAGGAGGACGAAGCAGAAGAACAGGAACAGGGCAGCACGTCGTCGTCGTCGTGGGATCCACTTCCGAAGGGGGACAAAAAATTGACTTTATCTCGCGAGAAGCATCTCGGGTGTGGGACAAGCTTCTCTTGAGCTTTGGAGAGGGAGAGAAGAGAAGGGATGAGAATTTCGTGTGGAGGGGGTCTCCTTTTATAGTTGCAAGGAGTGGGGCCAATTTGGTCATTACAACTCTAAAACCATTAATTCAGGACCTTTAGTGATGGATAAAACCATCGCTAAAGGTCTGAACGTGGGCGTAGTGGGCGGCATGCGCGCGCCTGCTTGCTTGCCCACGCGCTCAACGCACGCGCACGTTCAGCCATCCTTAGCCGTCCGATCGCTAGATTAGACAGCTCAGATCACGCTACGCCCGTGTGCAATAGCGCATAGGCGCTATCGGGCGTGCGCGACCATTCGATCGTGATCCGACGCTCACCCGCGCCCCTCGCATGCTTGCTGTGACTCGATCCCGTGCCAGTGCCTCGCAATAAGGCGCTGAACCGCTGCGCTACGCCATCCAAATAGTCGCGTAGATAAAATCAAGCGCACGCATCCACAGCCATTGGATCAAGATCCAACGGCCCAGATAGCACGCTGGATCTTATTTGGAGAGGCAACAGCGGTCTTGAGGGTCGGTTGGATGGCTGAGATGGCACCACGTGGCTCCATCTTGGCCGTCCATCTTCTGGATGATGTAGATGGTGACTCAGTTGTCAGATTGAGTCGATTTTCTCGCCGTTAGGCTACGATCGTCGATCCGAATCCATTCGTGTGGTCAGATTTGTCGTTTGAGGTGCGGATTCACACCATATTTGCCCTTGATCTTCTAGGGTTCCTCGATCTCTAGTTGATGCTACAGATGTCTGATTAGGGTGATCTTAGAGTTGTTGAACTCCAATCATCGCCCTGATCACATCTGTATAATTGGATCTTCGATTCGAGGCCCCGATAAAAGTTTGCCCTATCCATGAACATAAAAGGAGACAATTAACATCCATTTTATTCAAACTACTCTAAATGCAAGATGATGCATGTTATGCAATATTTATAGCATGCAATGCAATCCTATTCTTAAGAACATGCATAAATAGACATCTTAAGTAGTGTAAACATGTTTACATCAGTCACTAAAGCCCAGATCGAGGGTGTAGCTGCCGCGCATGCTTGCCTCTTCCTCTCCGCTACTCTCAACGCATGCGCACATCCTCAGATTTTCAGTCGTCCGATCGTAAGATCGGACGGCTTAGGATGTGTTGCACTTGATCTCCTTCAACGCCTATTAAGAGGTGACGCAACCTCCCTCATCGCCGTTGGATCAAAGATTAATGACTCAGGACGCACACTCGCCCACCTTCACAAGAGAGCATCTGATGGCGCATTCACGCTCCTCGCATCTGGGCGTGCCACGTCGCCGCATTCGCGCCATCCGCTCGCCATCCAACGGCCTGATTTAGCTGCTCCTACGCCTGATTTGAGGCGTAGCGGGGATCTAACCCGTGCCTTGTGCTTGCGAAAGGGCGCTCGACCGTTGTGCTGTGGCTGCCGGTTTGTCGCGCTTATGTTTTAAGCGCGCGTGCCCGTGGCCGTTGGATCAAGATCCAACGGCCCAGATCTTGCTTCGCCAGCGCCTTCAGAGGTTGAGAAGAGGTGCTGCAGCTGGTTTGGGCAGCTATGATGGGGCCACATGGTGCCATCATGGTCGTCCATCTTCTGTGAGTTGCAGATGGTGCCACGGATGTCGGATTGGATCAATTTTCATGTCGTTGGGCTACGATCATCTATCTGAACGCATCCGTGCAATTGGATTTGTCATTTTAAGTGCAGATCTACACCATCTTGGCCCTTGATCTCTAACCTTCCTTAGATTATATATGATGCTACGGAAGTTCGATCGGGGCTATCTTGGAGTCATTGAACTCCAATCGTCATCCTGATCAGATCCATACAGTTAGATCTTTGATCTAAGGACCCAATTAAAAGTTGCCCTGTCCCTGGCTACCAAAAGGAAGAAAGTACTATACAATTTATACAATTTGACCTAAATGCATGATGATGCATGCTATGCAATATTTACAGTGCGTGATGCTAGTATGATACTAAGAACATGCATTAATAGACATTTTTGGCTATTCAGATGTATGCACATCACACCCCCATGCCTATCTTTTGCTAGTACCTAGCAAAATCTATATGCTATTTATAAAAGAATTAGGTCAGATTTCTTAGGAAAAAGTTATTCTTCAACACTAGGAGATTTTTACTAAGAACCTGAACTACAAAGACACAACAGTGCCCAGGTGTCTGCCAAAATGCAGACGGCCTCAAGCCCTCGCCTTATTCAAAGGAGGATCTTGTCTTCTTTTCTTCTTTTCTTTTTTTTTTTTGAATTTTTGTGTTTAGGGTTTCGGGGCAACTTTCTAAGGCCACTCAACCCACCCAAGACTCGAAGAGAACTCTAAGTCCTAAGCATCTTTGTGTGAAATTTGATAGACTCACTGATCGGTAATTAGAACGAACTTCGGGTTTCTGCACCCCTAGGTGACCTTAAAAGGAAATTCTGCCTAAAGGTATATCTATTCGACCTGTAGCTTTCTCCCTACTTTTATTTTGATGGGATCAGCTCAAGGGCGAACCCAGTGTATATCTCCTCGGCTTATTCTACTTCTTCGTTTCTTCCTAAGTGTTTTGGAATTATACATGCATTTCTTGAGCTGGATTCTGAACAACCTACCAATGAGCTGTTACCCACGATAACTTGCCAGCCATACTCATGTGATGAAGTGTGGCTTATTTCTTTTTCTTTTCTTTTCTCCTTTTCTATTTTTTTCTTTTCTTTGTGGATTTTTTTTTAAGTAGGTGGCTTTCCTGATCTAAGATTTACCTAAAGGCAACTGGAAAAGAATGGTCGTCTGATTGGACTCTGGATAACCTACCTATGGGCTATTACCCACAATAACTTGCCAACCATACCACCTTAGAAGGTTAATTAGCTACCCAATTTCCGTGAAAACCTATTGAAAAGCGAGTCAGTACAAATAGTGTGTAGATGCTTAGACTTAAAATCCCATGGTGAGTATTTCCACCTGTCATGCGGACGACCCAGGTTTGATCCTTGGCAATGGCGCCAAAATGTTGTAAGGAAAATCTACACAAAAATGATTGGATTTTGAGAAACCCATCATCGTAGTATGATTTGCGAGGAAATCCATCAATAGATAAATTTACTGAAATTCGTAAAGAAATTCCGGATCGAACACATGGAGGCTATGTCAATCTAAAATCTGCAATTATATTTTTTTGGTAATTTTGTTCTAAAAGTGAGATAATCACAATGAGTTTGATATTAACAATAAAAGAGAGAGAGAGAGAACAATCACTTTGCAACTGAATATTATTTTTACAACTAGAAAGCAAGAAATGGTTACAGCTAGAAAATGGGAAATTCTATTATAGAAAGCAGTAAAGAAGGGAGAGAGATGTTATCCTCCTCGATGGTTGCTTGGAGGACAAGCCAAACAGGGTGACGCCTGGAAGACAGAGGATGAAGATGGAAGATGAAGAACGGAGCAAGAAGAACCCGAGGTGAGGGAGGGCATCGTCGTCATCATTGTCGCGGGTTCCACTTTCAGAATAGGGAGAAAACTTTGATTCTGGCTCTAAAGGAGCATCCTAGGTTTGGGACAAGCTTCTTAGAGCTTTGGAGAGGGAGAGAGGTGAAGGAAGGGATGATTGAAATGTGGTGGGCGTAGGCCTTTTAATAGGTGTAGAGGCTGGGGTAAAAAGGTCATTTTATGTTAGGAACATTAATGTAAGGGCCTTTAGTGACGGATTAAAAATGTCACTAAAGCCCAGATCGTAGGCATAGCTACCACACACGCCCGCCTCTTCCTCTCTGCTGCTCTCAACGCATGTGCATGTCCTCAGATTTTCGGCTGTCCGATCGCAAGATTGGATGGCTTAGGATGCACCACGCCTTATCTCCTTCAATGCCTGTTAAGAGGCGACACAAACTCCATCGCCGTTGGATCGAAGATCAATGGCTTATGACGTACGCTCGCCAACCTTCACAAGAGAGCGTCTGATGGCACGTTTGCTCTCCTCGCATCTGGGTGCGCCACGTCACCTGCATCCGTGCCGTCCGCTCGCCATCCAATAACTTGATTTAGCCGCTCCCGCACCCACGCTTGATTTGAGGTGCAGCGAGGATCAAACCCGCGCCTTGCGCTCATGAAAGGGCTCTTGACTGCTGCATTGCGGCTGCCACTTCGTCGCACTTATGTTTTAAGCATGCGAGCCCGTGGCCATTGGATCAAGATCCAACAGCTCAAATCTTGCCTCGCCCACACCTTCAGAGGTTGAGAAGAGGTGCCGCAGTCGGTTTAGGCAACTATGATGGTGCCACATGGCGCCATCATGGCCGTCCATCTTCTAGGACTTGCAGATGGAGCCACGGATGTCGGATTTGACCGATTTTCATGTCGTTGGGCTGCGATCGTCGATCCAAACCCATCCGTGTGGTTGGATTTGTCATCTGAAGTGTGGATCTACACTATCTTTTCCCTTGATCTCTGACCTTCCTTGGATTATATATGATGCTACGGAAGTCTAATCGGGGTGATCTTGGAGTCGTTGAACTCCAATCGTCACCCTGATCAGATCTATACGGTTGCATCTTTGATCCAAGGCCCCAATTAAAAGTCGCCTTGTCCCTAGCCACCAAAAAGAAGAAATTACTATACAATTTCTACAATTTGACCTAAGTGCATGATGATGCATGTTATGAAATATTTGCAATGCATGATGCTAATATGATACTAAGAATATGCAATAATAGACATTTTTGGCTATTCAGATATATGCACATCACACTCCTTTACACTGCATTGTGTTTTGGGGTTGTGAGCTCCTAGGCGGCGTCTTGGATAGTACTATCTTGAAGTGCTGGCGCTAGAGCCCCCTTGAGGATTGGTAACGGGAATGTTGATCCCAACACATTTGTTGTAGGATTAAGCTAGGAATAAGCATGGGGGAGACAAAAAAAAATTTTAAAAAATATAACCTTATAAATGTTGGCATTCAGAAGCATTGAGACAAGGTTTTAAAAGTTATGCGAGTTGTGAGTCGGATTCAAGAGCCAAGGAACTCCTAGCTTTAAAACCATTTCGAGTCATTTAAATTAACAAAGAGCTAACTTGAAATTTTTGAAGGATACATTGATCTCGATTTTTCTAACTTTTGGATCCAATGATGAATCCCGATGTTTTATCCTTAACAAATCTCATACCTTCTATGTTTTTAATCAACCAAGATCTCGTAATCTGCTTCTTCTCAAAAGTAAAAGAATTAGTCTTTCCCAAAAATCTGATTCATGAAAATATTTTGCTGAGAGACTAGCAAAAGATAAGCATTGGGGTGTGATAAACGCTGGTTTATCATCATTCTTATGCCCTAAAATTGATCTAGCTCTTATGGTTTTATCTCGCAAGTGGGTTTTTCAGGCTGCATTTAGGCATCATCTAGGATAGGCATGCATTGCGTACTTTTTTTATTTTTGACACGTTTATTTGAGTGTCAAGGATGAACAGATAATCAGATCTCGTAAACCCTAGCACTTTGGAAGGTAGAAGATGAAGAGGAAGCCCAAACCCAACTCTTTGTAGCTGGATCAACTCATCCTTAGCTCCATTCAGCTCATCTCAGCTAAATGGTAGCTCTAGCTAGATCACCTAAACTCCATTCAACTCACCTTAGCTAGATGGCAGCTCAAATTAGCTCAAGACTATTGATCTCAGCTCCTCTAGTCCAAAACAGTTCACTGGAAGCTCTACCTGACTAGGACTAACTACTGCCATCAACTAGCTAAGCCTAGTCAGCTGAAGAAGACCTCAACCAACATAGGCTAGCTCAAGTCTAGCTCTTGGAGACTCAACTTAGGTCAACTTGGTTGAGCTGAGCTACTTTGCCTAAGCTAGCTATTTTAGCTAGCTAGGTAATCTCCGGGAAGACCAGACCCAGCTCACCACAGCTTCAATAAGCAAAAGCTAGCTCATCTTAGCTTGACTTAGCAGCTATCAAAGAACTAGCTAGCTAAGCCAGCTAAGGTAGTTCCTTGCAGCTCTCTTCAGTAGCCTTCAGCTCTAGTATAGCTCAGATACATCTCCTCTTTAGTTCTTCATCTAAAACCCTAGGTCCCTCTGCCTCCTACTGCATTCATCTACTAGATTAGCTAGTCCACCTCCATGGCTACCAATCTTGACCCTAAACATCACGCTAACTAGCTCAACCAAGTAACCCTAACTAGCTCCACTTAAGCTACCTCCACCTTTACTCCATTGTGGTGCCAACACACCTACACCCCATCACACCACCACCACTTCCAAGAGACACCAAAAACCCACGCCAACCACCTCCAACAACTACCCCATTTTGGTGTCAACACAAAAAGACACCACCACCATACACCCTTCTACCTTGGTGCCAAAATGAGATTCAATCACCACCCTACACCTAATCCTAGCCTTCCCCTTTGGGATCAACTTCTAGAACCCATAGTTGGTGCCAAAAGGGACCTAACCACACTTTAACTTCACTTCCTACACCATTCCACATGGCACTATTTAACCTCCACCATAGATCCACATAACCACCACCTTATAACTCCATCCTAGCCTTACAACACTCCATGCCAAACCCCACCTAACCCCTAACCCCACTTAAAAATGGTGCCAACCCTACCTAACTTAACCTTAACCACCACTCAACACATCCCTACAAGTGGCGCCAACCCATCCTAACCCTATATCCCTAACTACCCATATAGAATCCATCTTAGCATCCATCATCCACGCCACCTAACCCCCTTTACCCCTCCTACATATACCCCATCTAACCACCACTAAAAAGGTACCTTTGGAAACATTATACCCTAGCTTACACCTATATTCCTACCTACTATATTCGTCAAAGAGAGAAAAGAAGAAAGGAAGATTACGAAGACAACCTTGTCTCCTTGTTGCCTTCCTCTTCTTCTCTTCTTTCTTGTGCCCAAGCCAAGGAGGACACTTCAAGGGGATGGCCAGTGTAAAGATCCATTTTGATTTGAGCCTTTTAAGACGTCTGGATTGTCAGTCAGACGTCTGGATCCCTTCTTAGATGTCTGGAAATTCAAAAAACTATATGCGCATTTGCTTTCTGCACGTAGACAACACGTAGTTCGTTTCTCTCTCCTCTCTTCTTCTTTTTCTCCCCCACACTGAACCCTAACCCCTTGCCTATATAAGAAGCCCCCTCCCTCTCCTCTCCACTCCACCACCACCACCTTCCATCCCCCTCCACTACCGTGAGTGAGATGCATGAGAGAGAGGGAGCAAGAGCGAGGAGGAGGAGAGGGAGTGAAGAGAAGGAGGAGGTCGAGCTCGCAAGCTTCGTGGGAGCTCGTCGGAGGGTTGCACGGCCACCGCAATGCGTGTGGGGGGAGGAGAGCATTGGGGTGTCATCCTCGACTTCCTACAGTGGTCAGAGTTGCAGCCGAGCAGGAGGAGCCATGGCAGAGCACGGCGAGAGAAGTGGGAGCACGGTCTGATGCAGGAGTTTTTCCAGTATCAGACGTCCATAGTACTGTCCGGACGATGGGCTGGACGTCTAGTGACTACACCGGACGTCTGACAACAAGTATTCGTGTAGGTACATCTTCCTTACAGTTACGGCCATGTAGGCCGCACCGCAGAGGCAATCTGTTTCACTAAAACTGCTGCGCTGCTCTATCCTGTGCAAGAGAAGCTTTGGGAAGGCACGTGGCATGCCCTCCCACACTTTTCGGACGTCTAGACAGCTTACCAGATGACTGAAGGCATTCCCAGACAACCAGAGGATAGGTGGGATGTCTAGAATTGGGTCTAGACGGTCGTGGAGGAGTCCTAGACGTCCAAGGTTGTCACAAAAACCTGAGGTGAGACTCTGTTGACATTTAAGACATCTAGACTTTATCCCAGACGTCTGATTTGGGTCTGCAAACTTGTTTCTGACCCGTTTAGGGTCCGATCAGGATCTGTTTTATGCAAATGAAATATCTGTGGTTTCCTTGTGAGTTCCTCTACATATTAAAAACCTTTATATACTGTTCTGAACATTCCATTGTGATATGTTCCTTGGTATAGGACTTCGACCTGTTGCATGTCTGGGGCTTGCAGAGGCACATGGGCTTGCAGTTTGAGCCCCCAGTACTCCCGGATTGTCTGGTAGAGTGGTTTCTATTTATAAAACATGAATGCAGCCATGAAAATTAGATAACTAGAAACCTAAGATGTGGCATGAATCCTAGGACAAGAAATAGTTGCACTGTTTGTATGTGTGATGTGATTGTAGTCATAAATGAATGAACTGAATTGTTAACGAATGACTGTAAATAAATAGGAGCTGCCTGTTAAATTATGAAGTGCCTGAGATAGCTAAACAGTTACCTCTGATATCGCTTGTGCATGTGTTAAATTGTGGAAATACGAGCTGCATGTGTAGAATACGAATGGAATTATGAATGATGAAACCTGGTATGGAATAATGTGGTGAATATGAGCATGAACCCTACGGGAAATTAGGAGTGGAGCTCCTGTGGATGAATGGAAAGGCATGGAAATATGTACGGGAAGTGTGCTGGCCTTTGAGTATGTGGTACCAAGGAGAGCGACTTTCCCTTTTTTAGTGTAGAGCGGAGCTAGCTGCCCTTGGGTTGGGACCCGGGGTTAGGATTGGGCACTCTACACCGACTTCTTTTGGCCCTCGCGTACACGGTACTGAGGAGAGCTACTAGTGTAGGGGGGGAACTAGCCACCCCACGGGGCCCTGGGTTTAGTCAGCCACCCTACACCAACTTGTTAGGCCCACTGGCCAAACTAGGGTAGTTTGACGAGGGTGCGCGGACTATGGAGGGGCGAGACCCCTGTTTGGTTCTGAGGGGCTAGACCCTTATTTCTGAGAGGGCTAGGCCCTATATTATTTCGTGCTGTACTTTGGGCGTACCTGCTAGCGGAAACAACTGACCACATACCAGTGCGAGGTAGCTACCCGTGCACTTATCGCATGTGCCGTAGTCACCGCTACGTCTGTCTGTGACCTCGGAGTGGTTGACTGGCTGTAGGACTATCACGGGGGACTCTCCCGGCAAGGAGAGCACTACGTGTACATTCTACTCTTCGGAAAAGACTACAATCAAGATCGTTCCCACAAGGGACATGCGAGATCAAGAAAGAAATCTAAAAGTAAATCAATGGGGTGGAAAG
This sequence comes from Thalassia testudinum, assembly GCA_037157565.1. Classification (NCBI taxonomy): domain Eukaryota; kingdom Viridiplantae; phylum Streptophyta; class Magnoliopsida; order Alismatales; family Hydrocharitaceae; genus Thalassia; species Thalassia testudinum. Next base: position 91,668,090 of record JAZHRO010000003.1, read on the forward strand.
GAATTACTTGTAAAATAAAATAATTGGAAGACATAAGTTTACCTGATAGCTTTTACTGCTGTAGATAGTCTAGTTACCACTCTACTTAGCATTCGCTGACTCCATTTTCTCATAACCCTTTACAGGTCCAAGAGTTGAGCAGCCCGAGTTACCGGCTGTAGGGGGTGCTGGGCCCAGTCGAGCTCAGCAGTAGTTTTCTTACTATTGTTGCACTATTTTCTGCTAGTGAGTTTCAGACTTTGTTTACTGTTCCTATTACTGTACTTTTGTTCTACTTTCCTGTTCTTGTGGTGGTATGTACTGACTAGTAGCTTTTACTTCCCTTATTGCTTGTACACTTTTACTGTTAGTTACATTGCATAGTGAATGTGGTTTATTTTCCTGCTTTCCAGTTATTTTTTGTTGGACGACTAGGTCTTGGGATTAGTCGAGTCGAGCCGGTCTCGGGTCCTGTAGGGATTCGGGAACCGAGTCAAAACAAGATGGATACTGATGGAGGATTTTAGCGTGATTCTGGGGATGGATTGGCTATCTGCTTACCATGCCTTGGTGGACTGTTTCAAGAGGGAGATCATCTTCTCCATACCGGAGATACCTTCTTTTGAGTTTCACGGATAGCCGGTTGACGGAGGTTTCATGTGCATATCTGTGCTTTGGGCAGCGAGACTTTTGAGCCAGGGGTGTGAGGGTTTTCTAGCCTGTGTGGTGGTGGAGCCCAGCCCCGTGGTGGACTTTCAGAGCATTCCGGTGGTTAAAGAGTACCCCAACGTTTTTCCAGAGGAGCTGCCAGGACTACCGCCTGAGCATGAGATCGAGTTTGAGATCTCACTGGTACCGGGGACCAGGCTCATTTCTACTGTACTGTATCGGATGGCACCACTTGAGCTGCGAGAGCTCAAAGTCACAACTATAGGACCTATTGGAGAAGGGCTTTTTGAGGCCTAGTGCGTCCCCGTGAGGTGCCCCTGTGTTATTTGTGAAGAAGAAGGATGGTACCCTGCGACTTTGCATTGACTATGGCCAGTTGAATAGGATCACCATCAAGAACAAGTATTCGCTGCCAAGGATTGATGATCTTTTTGATTAGTTGTAAGGTGCCGCGGTATTCTCTAAGATAGATCTAAGATCAGGCTACCACCAGTTGAGGATCAGGGAGACCGACGTCTCCAAGACTGCTTTCTGCACCTGGTACGGACACTACGAGTTTTTGGTTATGCCGTTTGGGCTGAACATTGCCCCCGCTGCCTTTATGGATTTGATGAACCAGGTTTTTAGACCGTATCTGGATTAGTTTGTGGTGGTATTTATCGATGATGTGCTCGTTTACTCACGGGATCAGGCATAGCACGGATAGCACCTATGAATGATTCTGGACACTCTGAGATGATGCAAGCTGTATGCCAAATACAGCAAGTGCGAGTTTTGGTTGAGGCAGGTGACTTTCTTGGGCCACGTGATCTCAGGGGATGGTTTGGCTATGGATCCAACCAAGGTTGAGGCCGTACTCAGGTGGGAGTGGCCACATACAGTGACAGAGCTACATAACTTCTTGGGACTGGCAGGTTACTACCAGCGATTTATCAGGAGATTCTCGTAGATTGTGCGTCCTATGACTCAGTTGACCCAGAAGGACGTGCCCTTTGCTTGGATACATGCTTGTGAGGTGTGTTTTCAGGAGTTGAAGGAGAGACTGACTTCAGCTCCTATGCTTACCATCTCAGATAGCAGTGGCAGTTTTGTGGTCTACATAGATGCTTCGTTGCAGGGGTTAGGGGGTGTGCTCGTGCAGTGGGGTCACGTTGTCACTTACGCTTTGTGGCAACTGAAGCCCCATTAGCATAGCTACCCTACCCATGACTTAGAGCTAGCAGCTGTTGTCTTCGCGCTTAAGACATGGAGGCACTACCTTTACGGTAAGAATTTTCACGGATCATAAGAGCCTCAGGTACTTGTTCGATCAGAAGGGGCTTAACATGAGACAGAGACGTTGGTTAAAGCTCCTGAAGGACTGTGACTGCAGCATCTCCTACCATTCGAGGAAGGCCAATGTGGTGGCTGACGCCTTGATCCGGAAGGTGCCCGCCCACTTGGCCAGTTTATAGGCACAAAGTTGGAGACTTATGGAGGAGTTGGGCGGTTGGCGACCCTAAGTGTCAGAGGGTATTGTGGGGCAGTAATGGTTACATGATAGACGAGATTAGAGATGATAGATCGCATCATCATAGGATAGATGGCAGATCCGTACCTACAGTCGTTGTGAGATAGAGTGCTGTCAGGAGACCTAGGAGACTTCTCTTTTACAGATGAGGTGCTGCATATGAGGGGACGCTTGTGCGTTCCCAGTGACGAGTTGTTGAGAGAGCTCCTAACGGAGGTGCACGGGTCCAGGTTCACCACACATCCTGGGAACACAAAGATGCATCATGATCTAAGATGAAACTTTTGCTGGAGAGGGATGAAGCATGATGTGGGTGAGTTCATGCAGTAGTGTTTGGTGTGCCAGCAGGTGAAGGCCAAGCATCAAAGGCCTGCAAGGCCATTGCAGCCACTTCCTATGCTAGAGTGGAAGTGGGAGAGCATCACCATGGACTTGGTGGTGGTTTTACCCGTTACCCAGCGAGGACACGATGCATTCTGGGTGATAGTGGATAGGTTGACGAAGACGGCATGTTTCCTACAATCCGAGTCACTTTGGGACCAGTACAATTGGCAGAGAGGTACATTCATGATGTGGTACGCCTGCATGAAGTTTCACGTGAGATTGTATATGACCGGGATACCCATTTTACTTCCCAGTTTTGGGCTGAGTTTCAATAGGCTTTGGGGACACGGTTGAGGTTCAGTACTGCGTACCACCCCCAAACGGATGGAGAGTTAGAGCACACTATACAGACACTCGAGGACCTTTTGCTCGCCTGTGTACTAGACTGGAGGGGCTCTTGGGAGGAGCAGGTACCCTTGGCAGAGTTTGCATATAATAGTAGCTAGCACTTGAGCATCGGCATGGCACCTTACGAGGCTTTGTATGGACAGAGGTGTACTGCACCCTTGAGTTGGGTTGAGGTGGGGACCAAGTGGGAGGTTGGCCCCAGGCTGATCCGGTAGAGTCAGGAGGTGATAGAGCAGATCCACAGACAACTCTGCACTGTCAGGAGTAGGTAGAAGAGTTATGCTGACCGGAAATGCAAAGAGGCGCAGTTTGAGGTTGGGGATCACGTCTTCCTTCGTGTTTCGCCCATGAAGGGCCTGCAGCGTTTTGGGGTGAAGGGGAAGCTTGCATCGAGGTTTGTGGGGCCCTTTGAGGTTCTAGAGTGGGTAGGACCCGTTACTTACCGACTTGCCCTTCCTCAGCTTTCTGGTGTGCTCGAGGTGTTCCATGTGTCCAACCTCTGAAAGTACGTCATCGATCCCAGTCACGTTCTGAGCCACGAGAGTGTCGAGGTGGGTGACGACCTGACCTACCCTGAGAGACTAGTGCAGATACTAGACAGAGCTGTCCGAAGTTTGAGGTGGAAGCAGGTACCCCTGGTGAAGGACTTATGGAGGAGCCAGCAATATGAGGAGGCTACTGATTGCACCGCAAAAATACACCTACAATTGTGCCATCTTGTGCTATTTCCTAGCATTACCAATGCATATTAGGTATCCATAGTCACATTTGTAAAAATACACGCATGCATGCATTTAATTGAGAGGGGAGGAGAGTGGAATAATGGCCTTGCAATTAACATTTTTCCTTAAGTGCTACTTTGCAAAATTCACCATCTTTGTATTTTTAATTTTACTTGACTTTGAATTCTTCCCGCAGCTGCATGGCATGGCTGAACCTTCCTCCTCGCGCCATGCTCTACAACAGCTCTCCCTGCCAGCCGCATGCAAGCCTCTCCCTGTCAGCCATGCAAAGCCATGCACAGCTAGGGCATGGCTGTGCATGCTTTCTTCTTCTTTAAAAAGAGCACGGCTCTCTTCTTTGAGCCGAGCCTGGTCCCCATGAAAAAAACACACTGCAGCTCTTCTTCTCCAAGCCATCTCCTTCCCATTCTCCCTCCATACGTAGGCCCTCCTCCTCTAAGGAGACACTCTGTGGGCAGGAGTACCTCACGGTGGTGCACAACCACCACCGTGAGTCCACCACCGCCCAGCTCATCAAAGAGCCGGTGGGCGTGGTGGTTCTTTCCCTGTTTCTTCGATTGAAGCCCTTCCACCATTGCCACTGAAGCTTCAATCTTTGAAGCTCAACTAGTCACCGCACGCCCCTGTAGCAGCCGGCCAAGCCCCACGACGCACAGCAGCAGGCCACCCGCACCCCTCATCGTGCACACAAGCCACCGCACGCTTGCAGGCAGCCATCTCCTCCTGCTTCTTCGCATACGCCCACCTCTCAATGCAAGCCACCAGTTGGCGCACCCCTTCCACGCGTATGCCAGCTCACGCTTCGGCTCCCTACACTCACAGCACCATCCACACCCAGTCACACAGCTCGCCCGGGCACTGTAGACACTATTCACGCGTTTCAGAGGAACACTGTGGCTACAGTGCGGTGACCGGTAAGTTTCTCACTTAACCAGTCACCCAGCATGCTCAACCGCTGCTAGCCTGTGCGTGCATCCCTCCCTGCATCCCACTCCAACGCTCGCTCGCACGTCTGCCAGTGCCCGCACCCGCTCGCGTATCCGCCCGCCTCAGCATCTGAGTCCGCGTCTCCCTTAGCCCGCTCCAGCCCCTTCGCGCAGCATGCTGCGCTGTGGCCTCTCTCCCTATGCTCACTCCCTTCCCGCACATGCCTCTCTGCGTGAATATGCGCCTACGAGCACACGTGAAGCCTCAGACGACGCCCCCTGCTGCAGACGCCTTAACTCTCCCAGCCTTCACTCCAGCAGTCTCTCTCTCGCTCTCTCTCTCTCTCTCGCACAGAACTCTCTCACTCTCTCTCTGCACACACACACACACACACTCACACTCTCGTACACACACCTATACACTAATATATACTTATATATATATACGTACATATATATATTTATATATATATATATATTTGTATACATATATTGATATATATATACTTATATCTATATATATAGTAGTACCTATATAACTAAGTATTATTATACATATATACATATATATATATATACATCTTTATATATACCTATATAACTAACCATAAGTATAGATACATATATATATATATATAAATATACATACATATATACATACATATCTATATAACTATATATACATATATATATATACATATCTATCTACATGTATCTATATATATATATATACATCTATACATATATCTATCTATACATATATTTCCATATGTATAGATATACATATATATATATATATACACATATAACTATATATATACCTATATATTTATAAACATATATATATATATATATATTTTTTTTTTTTACATTACTTACCATACGTTGTATCGTGGGAATATCTGCACCAGTTGCTGATATTCCCCGATACATGCGTACAGAAAGTGTGTTCGCACACATCTTCCACCATCCATCTTACACTCCACGCGGCACTTCGTCCTGTTGGTTGCGTCTTTCTAGACGATGAGCAACCCGACATCGTGCTACACACCATCTTCGCCTCCACCCCCACCCCTTTATACATATATAATATATACATATACATATATACTATATTTCTATTTCTCTTTCCTGCCATTAAAAAGATTAAAAAATGCATAAAAGAGAAAAGATAATCCTTGACTTGCAGGTACTCAGTCTTGCGAATAGCAAGACCAATTTTGGAACCCTAATTTGGCTCAAAGCCAAGAACCTGATTTTGAGGGTGTGCCTTAAGGACAAGAATCATCAGAAAAAATCTAAATAGAAAAAACACCAAAAACATAATAAACGAATGGAAGAGATTCGTTGTATGAAAGGCGTAGAAACTTGACTTCTAATCCCACTTCCCTAAGTTCGACCCTGGACCTAAAAGTGACCAAGATAAAATCAAGTAGGCTAGGTAAAAGATCTTGTAAAGAGATGGTTAGGCTTGATTTAGGTTAACCACTATACACATTTCAACGATAAAATCACCATATTAACACACCTATCCAGGTCTAACCAGCTACCTGGGAGCCTGAGGCGACAATGCAAGAGCAGTACCCAGAGCTTTTTAAGGGTACACCTTTTCGGACTGACTTCGATTTTCTTTAAGTTTGTTATGCGTTTTATATTCCTTTTTCCATACCCTAGCTAGTTCAAGTTTCAGGGATGAAACTTCCTTTAAGTTCATTATGATGTAAAGACCCGCTCTGATTTGAGCCTTTTAAGACGTCTGGATTGTCAGTCAGACGTTTGGCCAGACGTTTGGACCCCTTCCCAGAGCTTAGAAATTGAAAAACCTGTACGCGCATTCGCTTTCTGTGCGCATATAGCGCGTAGTTCATTTCTCTCTCCTCTCTTCTTTTTCACCCCCTCTCCGAACCCTAACCCCTTGCCTATGTAAGAAGCCCCCTCCCTCTCCTCTCCACTCCGCCACCACCACTTTCCTTCCCCCTCCACTACCGTGAGTGAGTCACGTGAGAGAGAGGCAGCAAGAGTGAGGAGGAGGAGAGGGAGTGAAGAAAAGGAGGAGGTCGAGCTCACAGGCTTCGTGGGAGCTTATCGGAGGCTTGCTCGGCCGCCACGACACATGGGGGAGGAGGAGAGTGTCAGGACATCATCCCCGACTTCCTACAGCGGTCGGAGCTACAGCCAAGTAGAAGGAGCTGCAGCGGAGCGTGACGAGAGAAGTAGGAACACGGTCTGATACTGGAGTTTTTCTAGTATTAGACATCCAAAGTGTCGTCCGGACGACGAGCTGGACGTCTGGTGATGACACCGGACATTTGAAAGCAGGCATTCATGTAAGTACGTCTTCCTCGCAGTTACGGCCATGCAGGCCGCACCGCAGAGGAGATCTATTTTGCTCAAAATGGTGCATTACTATGTTATGTGCAGGAGCAGCTTTGGGAAGGCGTGAGGCACGCCTTCCCACGCTTTTTGGACGTCTGGATATCTTACCAGACAACTGGAGGCATTCCCAGACAACTGGAGGATAGGTCGGACATCTAGAACTAGGTCCAGATGGTCGCGGAGGAGTCCTGGATGTTTGAGGTCATCACAGGAACCTGAGGTGAGACTCTATTGACATTTAAGATGTCTGAACTTTATCCCAGACGTCTTATTTGGGTCTGCAGACTTGTTTTTGACCCGTTTAAGGTTCGATCGGGATCCGTTTTATGCAAACGAAATATCTGTGGTTTCCTTGTGAGTTCCTCTACATATTAGAAACCTTTATATACTATTATGAACATTCTGTTTTGATATGTTCCTTGGAATAGGATTTCGACCTGTTGCATTCCTGGGGCTTGCAGGGGCACGTGGGCCTGCAGTTCGAGCCCCCAGTACTCTCGGATTGTCTGGTAGAGTGGTTTCCCCCTGTTCTATTTATAAAACATAAATGCAGTCATGAAAATTAGATAACTAGTAACCTAGGATGTGGCATGAATCTTAGGACGAGAAATAGTTGCATTGTTTGTGTACGTGATTGAGATTGTAGTCATAAATGAATGAGTTGAAATGTTAACAACTGCCTGTAAATAAATATGAGCTTCCTGTTAAATTATGAAGTGCCTAAGATAGCTAAACAGTTACCTGTGATATCACTTGTGCATGTGTTAAATTGTGGAAATACGAGCTACATGTGTAGAATACGAATGGAATTTTGAATGATGAAACCTGGTATGGAATAATGTGGTGAATATGAGCATGAACCCTACGGGGAATTAGGAGTAGAGCTCCTGTGGATGAGTGGAAAGGCGTGGAAATGTGGACGGGAAGTGTGCTGGCCCTTGAGTATGTGGTACCAAGGAGAGCGACTGTCCCCTTTTTAGTGTAGAGCAGAGCTAGCCACCCTTGGGTTGGGACACGGGGTTAGGATTGGCCACTCTACACCGACTTTTGTTGGCCCTCGCATACACGGTACCAAGGAGAGCTACTAGTGTAGGGAGGGAACTAGCCACCCCATGGGGCCCCGGGTTTAGCCAGCCACCCTACACTGACTTGTTAGGCCCACTGGGCAAACTGAGGTAGTCTGAAGAGGGTGCAAGGACTGTGGAGGGGCGAGACCCCTATTTGGTTCTGAGGGTCTAGACCCCTATTTCCGAGAGGGCTAGACCCTATACTATTCCGTGTTGTGCTTTGGGCGTACCCGCTAGTGGAAACGACTGACCACGTGCCAGTGTGGGGTAGCTACCCGTGCGCTTATCACGCATGCCGTAGTCATCACTACGTCTTCCTGTAACCTCGGGGTGGTTGACTGGGTGTAGACTACCATGGGGGACTCTCCCAGCCAGGAGAGCACCACTTGTACCTTCTACTCTTCGTAAAAGACTACAATCAAGATCATTCCCACGAGGAACATGCGAGATTAAGAAAGAAATCTAAAAGTAAATCAATGGGGTGAAAAGGAATTACTTGTAAAATAAAATAATTGGAAAAGATAAGTTTACCTACTAACTTTTACTACTTTAGATAGTCTGGTTACCACTCTACTCGGTGTTCGCTGACTCCGTTTTCTCATAACCCTTTATAGGTCCAGGAGTTGAGCAGCCCGAGTTACCGGCTATAGAGGGTGCTAAACCCAGTCGAGCCCAGCAGTAGTTTTCTTACTGTTGTTGCACTCTTTTCTTCTAGTGAGTTTCAGACTTTGTTTACTATTCCTGTTACTGTACTTTTGTTCTACTTTTCTGTTGTTGTGGTGGTATGTACTGACTAGCAGCTTTTACTTCCCTTACTACTTGTATGCTTTTACTGTTAGTTACATTGCATAGTGAATGTGATTTATTTTCCCGCTTTTCGGTTATTTCTTGTTGAATAGCTGGGTCTTGGGATTAGTCGAGTCGAGCTGGTCTCAGGTCCTGTAGGGATTCGAGAATCGGGTCGTAACAGCCAGGCAAAGGACGATCTAAGGATGGTAGACATCCACCCTGAGGAGGAGACAAGGTACGCCCACCAAGGCTTGTCAGGAGGTGAATATCCAGAAGGAGCTTCCTTTGACTCTGGGGTAGCCAGAGTTAAAGTGGGAGTTTCGAAGTGGCTGCATCTTCATTTCGCTGTGCTTTCTTTTAGATCTTCTAGCTTATTTCTTTTTGCTGTAGTTAGTAGCATTTACCTAGAGATTACAAGCGTGGAACTCCTCCCACTTGTGAGCTCCCCGTGTTTTGTAAAGCAATTTTCATAGTTTTATAAAAGCATTCTTCTACAAAATTTTGGCTTGGTGTTTAACTCCATGTCTTACCCTCTCATTAGTCCAAGTTGCCTATATTGGATTGAGCTAGGAGAGTAGGGCACTTCGTTGCCTTTCTTTCATTTTTCCCTCTTTTCTCATAGCAATTATCAATTGTGTTTTTGCCCAAATCAAAAAGCCCTAAAAACTACATATTCAAAAACCCAAAAGGAAAGTTGATTTCCATGTCACGAGCAAGAGAGTATTAATTTGCATTTCTGCCTCCCTTAGGTTGACTCGAAAACTTGCTAAGTACTAGGATTTTATAAATCTCAAAAGAAATCAAATTTACACGTACAACGATAAAAAGCCTAATTTAAAATTTGCATGTTTTCTCGTATCACCTACTATGTATATGCAAAATAGGGTTGGGTTGCCTCCCAACAAGCGCTAAGTTTAATGCCTTCAGCCGGACATGGAACTCTCAGTAGTTTAAAAGTTCTACCCTCTTTGGGACAGGTCTAGGTTCAATGGTCTCAATGTAAGGTTTCAGTCTTTAACCATTAACACTGAAAGTTTAACCTATCTTTAGATCTGTGATCTCAACGCCTCCACGTGAAAAGATATGTGTGATAGTGTAAGGGTCATTCCATCTCTACCTGACCTTTCTTAGAAATAAACACAACTTAGCATCAAACAACCAAACCCTCTGATTAGGTTCAAAGCCTTTTCTAGATATATGCATGTCATGGAAAGCTTTGGTTTTCTCCTTAGAAATCCGGACATTCTCATAAGCATGATTATGAATCTCCTCAAGTTTAGTCAACTATAACTTCTTATGCTTTCCTACTTTATCTAAATCATAGTTGCATTCCTTAATTGCCCAATAAGCCCTGCGATCTATTTTTACAGGGAGGTGACAAGCCTTACCAAACACTAAATGGTACGGTGACATTCTAGTGGAGGTTTTATAGGTTGTATGGTAGGGCCAAAGTATATCATCGAGCTTAGTAGCACAATCCTTCCTATTGGGTCTAACCGTCCTCTACAATATATTCTTGATCTCCCTATTTGAAACTACTACTTGGCTATTTGTCTGTGGATGGTAGGGTGTAGAAATCTTGTGTGTAACCTCGTATTTAGCAAGAAAGTTCCTAAACTGATTATGTGTGAAATGGGTCCCTTCATCACTAATGATAGCTCTTGGCATCCCGAACCGACTAAAGATATTCTTCTTAATAAACTCCATAACAACCTTATGATCATTTGTTTTAGTTGGGATTGCCTCAATCCATTTAAACACATAATCCATAGCTACGAGGACATACTGATATCCAAAGGATGGTATGAAGGGTCCTATAAAGTCAATACCTCAAACATCAAAGATCTCAACCACTATTATGGGGTTCAAGGGCATTATATTTCTTCTAGTCATGTTTCCTATAAATTGGCATTGGGGACATGACTTAGAGAACATGTGGGCAACTTTGTGAACACTAGGCCAATAAAATCCACTCGGTAACACTTTGGCGGTCATCTTCTTCCTTGAGAAGTGTCCTTCACAAGAAGAATTATGGCAAAATGTCAAAATACTATGGATTTCATTCTTGGAAACATATATACAGATAATCTGATCAGTGTTAAGTTTAAAGAATTCAGGATCCTCCCATAAGTAGTACTTGACCTCAGAATAAAATTTATCTTTTCTCTGTTTGGACCAATCATCAGGTATTTGCCCAATAGCCAAGTAATTCACAATATTAGCATACCAAGGGGTTTGGACCTCTGAAATGGCTAAGATACCCTCATCTAGGAAATGATCAACAATAGGTATGGTTGGATGTGGATCCTCAATTAAAATATGGGGTAAATGATTGGTGCTACATTCTACACTCTTGCTTTATCTCCAATCTCTAAGTCAAATTTCAAAAGTAGGAAGATCCACCTAATTAGCCTTGGTTTGGCATCTTTCTTAGCTAACAGGTGTCTCAAAGCAGAATGGTCAATATACATAATCACATGGGATCCTAGAAGGTAAGCTCTAAACTTTTCTGAAGCAAAGACAACCTCTAACAACTCCTCAGTGGTGGTTTAATTCTTTTGAGTATCAACAAGAGTCTTACTAGAGTAGAAAATTACAATAGGTTTCTTCTCTATTCTTTGACCCAAGACAGTACCAACAACATGATTAAAGGTATCGCACATGATCTCAAAAGGTGAATCCCAGTCATGTGGTTGTAAGATTGGTGTTTGAGTAACAGATTTCTTCAGTGAATCAAAGGCCTTAGGACAAAGATCATCAAAGTGGAAGGCTTGGTCTTTACCTAAAAGGTTACTTAGAGGTCTAATAATATTTAAGAAGTCATCAATGAACCTCCTATAGAAACCCACATGTCCTAGAAAATTGGGTTAGGGTGTAGGTAGGATAATGGCTCAACCTCTCTATACTTTTGAGCTCAAAATAATTTCCCCTCTGTAAAGCTTCAATTAGATTTATACCTAGCACTTGCACACGTATAAACAATGATATCAAGGCACCAGATATCACTAGAGGAAATATATTGCATAAAAATCTATAAAAATGTGTTATTTACGAAACGATGCAGAATGACCAATCTAACCTAATCTCATGCCTTTATACCTAAATCACCCTCAAACTAACATAAGTTAGGCATGAATTATATAACAAAATATGAACTCATCAGAAGGATACATGGAGATGTGGGAGGGGAAAGAGAAGGCACCCTGTAGTACAAGCAATTCAAACATATCCTTAAGCAGGTAGCCTACAAGCAATTCAAACATATCCTTAAGCAGGTAGCCTAAAGACATACTGACTCCCAAAACCCGTCTTAAGATTATAAACGATTTGATCTTCTTCTATCTGGTCAATCAACTAGTTAGAGGGAGGAATTGGGGAGAAGGTTCTTCCTTTGGCTTACTCCTTAGGTTCCTTTGATACCCCCCAACTTCTCTTGTTTGATGGTACTCCCCTAGCTTGACATCAAATGGACAGATAGAAGCAGATTAATAGAAAATAATCTCAGGTTGAGCCCTTGAAAGATGTATGGTCGAGACTCGATTAGGTTTGTTAACATGGTGATTTTATCGTTGAAATGCGTATAGTGGTTAACCTAATTCAAGCCCCACCATTTCTTTACAAAATTTTTTACCTGGCCTACTTGATTTTATCTTGGTCACTTTTAGGCCCAGGGTCGAACTTAGGGAAGTGGGGTTAGAAGTCAAGTTTCTATGCCTTTCCTACAACGAATCTCTTCCATTTGTTTATTGTGTTTTTGGTGTTTTTCTAATTAGATTTTTTTCTAATAATTCTTGTCCTTGAGGCACACCCTCAAAATTAGGTTCTTGGCTTTGAGCCAAATCAGGGTTCCAAAATGGGTCTTGCTATTCGCAAGACGGAGTACCTGCAAGTCAAGGATTATCTTTTCTCTTTTATATATATTTTTTATCTTTTTACTAGCAGGAAAGTGAAACAGAAATAAAGTAAATATAATATATATATAGGTATATATTATATATGTATAAAGGGGTGGGGGTGGAGGCGAAGATGTAGTGTAGCATGGTGTCGAGTCAGTCATTGTCTAGAAAGACGCAACCAACAGGACAAGGTGCTGCGTGGAGTGTAAGGTGGATGGCGGAAGATGTGTGTGACCACACTTTTTGTATGCGTGTATCGGGGAATATCAGCAACTGGTGCAGATATTCCCGCAATACCACGTATGGTAAGTAATGTGAAAATATATATATATATATGGTTATAAATATCTAGGTATATATATAGTTATATGTGTATATATATGTATATATGTATATATATATATAAGTATATTTATATGTATGTGTGTAACTATATGTATAGATATATATATATATGTATATATAGTTATATAGATATAGATGTATATAGTATGTATATTTGTATATATATATATATGTGTATAAGTGTATGTATATATATATATATGTATCTATACTTATACTTAGTTATATAGGTAATAATATATATATATAGATATATGTATATATATGTATATATATATATGTAAGTATATATGTGTATATATATATATATAAGTATATAGATATATATATATATATGTATGTATGTATATTGACTAATACATAGTTATATAAGTACTAATATATGTATAGATATATGTATATATATATATGTATATAAGTATATATATATATATAAATATATATATGTACGTATATATATATATATATATGTATAAAGTAGAGTATAGGTGTGTGTGTGTGTGTGTGTATGAGAGTGTGAGTGTGTGTGTGTATGTGTCGGTAGAGAGAGAGGGAGAGAGTGCTGTGAGAGAGAGAGAGAGAGGCGCATAGGCGCGCGCTGGAGGGAAGTGGGTGCGGAGAGGACCGCAGCGCACAACGCTATGCAGAGAGCTGGAGCGGGTGCACACAAACGTACGCGGGCGAAGGGAGCAGGCGAAGACGCGAAGGGAGCAGACACGCAGACGTATGTTGGCGGAACCTAGGGTAGATGAGGCTGAGGATCAACCCCCACCAGACGCTATGGCCATCATCCAAGCCCAAATTAATGCTAACCACCGGCTTCAACAATAACAAATCCATACCATCATGCAAGCCATACAACGGTTACAGAACCCACAAGAACAACCACCACCACCTTTCCAAGATATACCAGGGCAACCACCACTTGATATACCACCATTTCAAGATCAGCGGAGGCCCCTTCGCGATTTCTCTAATCCCTCTGCTATTAAAGTCGAGCCGCACCTTAGGATCCCCGAAGGGGGAGATGATTTTGAGCTAAAATTGAATGTCTTAAGTCTGATCTAGAACCACTTTCATGGAAGCTCAAATGAGGACCCCTTCCAGCATCTAGAGGATCTCGACCGCATAGCACGAACTGTGAAACCTAGGAACATTAGCCTTGACATTGTTCTAATCAAGATGTTTCCCTTCTCATTAAGAGACAAGGCTTCCCATTGGCTCAGAACCCTAGGTAGACCCATCACCACTGGGAAGAACTGAGGCATGCATTTTTAAAGAAATTCTTCCCCATAGGAAAGACCAATGCCCTCAGAAGAGCTATCACTACCTTTACACTCCAGGGTGGGGAACAATTTCATGAGGCGTGGGAAAGATTTAATGAACTCTTGAGGAAATGCCCACACCACGAAGTACCAAGGTGGCAATTGGCCTAGATTTTCTACCACGGTCTGGACAGCAACCTACGAAACTTCGTCGATGCCTCATACGGGGGGAATTTCCTGAACAAAGACGACGAGAGCGCGTTTGAGCTCTTTGAGTCTATGAGTGAGAATTCGCTCAACAATGCCTCTATGACCCAGTTCAACAGGTCCAGTCAACCCCGTGGTGGGATTTATGAGGTACAAGCAAATTCTTGAATGGTTGACATGACATCATTGTCAAGAAATTGGATCGAGTGGAATTGGTGGACAAAAAAATTGATGAGCTACTGAACCAGACCAGGAACCCCTTAGAGACTTTCTCCCTAGCAATGGGAGTGCATAATATTGACCTGGTCCATCCATTAACCCAACTGAACCTAGAACAACCCCTGACCACGTTCAAAGGAGGGACCTTTGCTCCCTCAACCCTTGATTACTCCCTTCCCTCTCCATCGACATCGGCTATCCTTGAAGATGTGCAAGTTGTCCAAGGTTATGCAAAATCGAACCCTTTTTCCAACACTTACAACACTGGCTGGCGTAACCACCCCAACTTTGATTGGACAAACTAGAAACCACTACAATTCCAGAACCAGCCCAGGCCAAACAAGCAGCCACACTTGCCCCCTTATTAGCAAGGACCACCAGTTAGACCCCAATATAATCAGAATAGGGCGGCCCCTCCCCTACAAAACCTAATGGATACCCTAATAAAGATGATGGCTGACATGAACCAGAAACATCAGGAGGAAATGGCCTTAGTAAAGGGACAATTAAGCCAACTCTTGGACTATAAACAACAAGGATCCCTACCTTCCCAACCACAAACGAACCTGCGAAACATAATTAACAGGGTCCCCAATTCGCAAGGGTTCCAAGGCAACCCCGGGCAGGCTCACATGGTCCAGCCAGCCCCGCAAACACCCCATGGGTTTGGTGCTTCTTCACCCTCGTCTTCTCAAGGATCAACCCATGGCCCTAATGCCTCTACGAATGTGGTGACCTTGAGAAGCGGCACCAGAACCCAGGACCCCAAATGGCCGACTCTCCCTGAGACTTCACCTGCTGAAATACCCAACTCAGAAGAGGCACCAATGAAGGACCTAGAAATAGACCCGATCCACATTCAGACACCCTACCCTGAGGCCTTGGAAACAATCAAGAAAAAGAAGAATGTTGCGGAAACTGAGGAGCTGTTGGAAATCTTTAAGCAAGTACGGATTAATATTCCGGTCCTTGAAGCTGTCAAACACATCCCTGCTTACGCCAAGTTTTTAAAGGATGCTTATACACCCAAGCGTAAGCCGAGACCTCAATCACCTAGGAAGGTTGTGTTCTTTGAACAAGCAAGTTCCGTAATATCAAGCAACCTTCCACTCAAGCGAACTGACCCAGGAGCGCCCCTGATTTCCTACAATATCGAGGACATGACATTTGATAGAGCGCTCCTAGACTTAGGTGCTTCTATCAATCTGATTCCAACAACCCTGTACCACCAATTTGATTTTGGAGAGTTAACACCAACCCCTGTCACCATCCAGCTGGCTGATAGATAAGTGAAAACCCCAAAGGGAGTTGTCGAGGATGTGATTGTACAGGTCAAGGACCTCTTTTTCCCGGTCGACTTTTTGGTGCTCGACATGGAAGTCCCTGAAAAATTGCAGAATGCACCCATAATCTTAGGTAGACCTTTCTTAGCTATGGCTAAGGCAAACATTGATTGTGACATGGGATGTATGGAAATCGCCTTCGGGGATAGGAAAATGCAATTGGATATCTTCAGGGAGACAAAGTCGTTTGATTGCGATTGCGTTGAGGAACATGATCCTGTGGAAACTCTAATCGAGGAATGCCTCACACTCAATTCTGTATCAGACCACCAAACCCGTAATGACTGTTCTGACCCGTCTCCATCAATACCCGTGGACCTCTGTAAGGCTGAGTACCATCACACGACACCATTTGAGGAAATCGATGTTGATCAACTCCCACCCTTTCCCTTCCCATCGACCGTGGTTCCACCTGCACCTGAACTTAAGCCATTGCCCGAGAATCTCAAGTATGTATTCTTGGGACCGGACGAGACCTTCACAGTGATTATTAATTCTCGTCTAACCAAGGATCAGGAACTCCGATTGATTGTAACCCTTTCAGAACATCGGGCCACCATTGGTTAGACCATTTTTGACTTAAGAGGAATTAGCCCCACCTATTGCACCCACAAGATCTACCTGGAAGACGGGGCACGACCTTCCCACTAGATGCAGAGATGTTTAAACCCAAACATGCGGGAGGTCGTTAAGAAAGAAATTATCAAGTGGCTTGACGCCGACATCATCTACCCTATCTCCGATAGCCTCTGGGTGAGCCCCACTCAAGTGGTTCCCAAGAAAGCTGGGCTCACCGTTGTACCAATGATCATGGCGAATCCATCCCCACCCGCACCACCACCGTATGGCGGGTGTGTATTGATTATAGGAAGCTCAATGAAGCCACTAAGAAGGATCATTTCCCCTTGCCATTCATTGACCAAATCCTTGAAAGATTGGCAGGGCAGAAGTATTTTTGCTTCCTGGATGGATATTCAAAATATAACCAAGTCGCAATTGCTCCAGAGGATCAAGAAAAGACCACATTCAATTGCCCATACGGCATGTTTGCATTCTATCGAATGCCGTTCAGGTTATGCAACGCACCTGCAACCTTCCAGCGTTGCATGCTAGCCATTTTTTCAGAAATGGTGGGTGAATATTTAGAGGTCCTTATGGATGATTTCTCTATATTCAGGAATTCATTCTACCATTATCTGAGCAACTTGGAGAAAATCCTGAAACGATGTATCGAGGTTAATCTGGTGTTAAGTTGGGAAAAGAGCCATTTTATGGTTCAAGAAGGAATTATCCTCGGTCACATCGTATCGCATAGGGGCATCGAGGTCGATCGAGCTAAGGTTGATTTGATTTCCAAACTCCCTCCACCTAGTTCGGTCCGACAGATTCGCTCATTCCTAGGACATGTTGGCTTCTACCGAAGGTTCATTAAAGACTTTTCCAAGCTTTCCAATCCCTTGACCGACCTTCTAGCCAATGATGCCATATTCCACATGTCTTCTGAATGCATCCAGGCTTATCACACCCTCCGGGACTTAGTCTCCACAACACCTGTACTTCAACCCCCAGACTGGTCCCAAGACTTTGAGATTATGTGTGATGCATCAGATTTTGCCATAGGCGCTATCCTGGTACAAAGGCAAGATAAGAAGCCCGTGGTGATCTACTACGCGAGCAAAATGTTGGATGAGGCCCAACGAAATTATACGGTCACAGAGAAAGAGCTGCTCACTGTAGTCTTCGGACTTGAAAAGTTCTGATTGTACTTGCTGGGATCCCACGTGACGATTTACACTGACCATTTAGCCATCTGGCACCTGTTGGCCAAGAAGGACGCAAAGCCCAGGCTCATCAGATGGATCCTGCTTTGGCAGGAATTTGACCTGGAAATCCGAGACAAGGCCAGATCAAAGAATGTGGTAGCTGACCACTTGTCTAGACTTCATCCAGACCACATTGGACCCTCCCTACCTATATATGATGCCTTCCCTGATGAACACATCTTGGCTGTGCAAGACAAGAAAATGCCATGGTATGCTGAATACGTCAACTACCTGGTTGTAGGACAAACCCCGCACAGCTGGTCCAGACAGCAATGGGACAGGTTCTTGGCTGAGGCCAAGAACTATTTCTACGATGATCCCATGCTGTTTCGCCTCTGTGCTGACCAGATCATCAGGAGGTGCATCCCCGAAGATAAAGTTCAGAGTGTGCTTTCCTTTTGTCATGACCAGGCTTGTGGTGGCCACTTCTCTGGAAAGAAAATGGCTGCAAAGGTTCTGCAGTCCGGATTTTACTGGCCATCCCTATTTAAGGATGCACACAACTTTGCCAAGACTAGCTCACGCTACCAAACGCTGGGGACCATGACCAAGAAAGATATGATGCCCCTCCAGCCCATTTTGATTGTCGAAATCTTTGACATTTGGGGTATCGATTTTATGGGCCCCTTTCCACCATCCAATGGCTTCGAGGACATCCTGGTCTCGGTAGACTATGTTTCCAAATGGATTGAAGCCGTCGCCATCCGCGATGCGATCACAGGACTGTCATGGACTTTGTTAAGAAGAACATCTTTTCCCGATTTGGAATACCCAAGGCCATGATCAGTGATGGTGGAAGCCATTTTATTCATTCCCAATTCCGTACACTACTTAGAAAATATGGGGTGAACCACCGCATTGCTACCTCGTATCATCCGCAAACAAACGGGCAGACCGAGGTCTCAAATAGACAAATCAAGAACATTTTACACAAGACTGTGATACCTGACAGGAAAGATTGGTCCACACGACTTGATGATGCCCTGTGGGCATACAGGACCGCTTTCAAGACCCCGATAGGCATGTCGCCTTATCGCCTGGTCTTTGGCAAAGCCTGCCATCTTCTTATCAAATTGGAACACCAGGCTTACTGGGCAGTCAAGCAATGTACCATGGATCCCCAGTTAGCCGGTGCGCAGAGGATGCTCCAATTATTTGAGCTCGAAGAAATTCGCCGGGACGCCTTTGATAATAGTCGACTGTATATGGAGAAAATGAAAGCCGTCCATGACCAACTCATTCATAGAAAAACCTTTGAGCCTAACCAGCAAGTCTGGCTATTTGATGCCCGCCTAAAACTCTTCCCAGGGAAACTCAGGTCCAAATGGACAGGACCATTTTTGGTGGTTAAGCCCTACTCTAATGGGGCGATTGAAATCGCTGATCCTAACACTGGGCACACTTTTATAGTTAATGGTCAAAGATTGAAGCATTTCCTAGCCCAGGTTCCCCCAAAGGAGAGTGTCACCCTCGTTGAGGGATGACACGGAGCACCGCCCAGCTGGAGGAGTTAAACTCAGCGCTTCCTGGGAGGCAACCCAGAGGATTCAGAATGATCCAGTATTTTACGTCACTCAGGTACTATCTTTTTGAACCCTTATCCATCCATGTACTTGCTAATGAGGATATTGTCCAACTTAAGCATGGGCAGGGTGATAAATTGCATAATCCTGAGCTCATTTAATTAGTCTGAATCAAATTAAAAAAAAATTGAATTTAGGAAGAAAACTTAGGCATTAGAAACTTGTCAATAGTGGGAAATAATACAAAAAGAACTTAAACACTTAGACTTTTCAGGCCTTCAGGCTTAATCAGCCCTGGTGTCCGTTAAAATATGGATTTAGCCTCGAATCCTTGCAACCTTAAGCCATTCTAATCCACCTACTAAATAAGGTGATAACTATACGACTTATCAACTCACCCTCTAACGTAGAAAAACTTTGAGTCTAAGCATCTGCACACATTTTTGCACAGACTCACTCCTCGGAGATTTTGACAGAAATTGGGTAGCTAATGAACTCTCTAGGGTGGTATGGCTGGCAAGTTGTCGTGGGTAACAGCCTATTGGCAGGTTGTCCAGAACCCAGCCACAGACCATTTCTTCTTCATTGTCTATAGGTACATTTGAGATCAAGGAAGCCACCTATGAAAAAAAGAAAGAGGAGAAGAAAAGAAAATAAACCACACTTCACCGCACAAGTATGGTTGGCAAGTGATCGTGGGTAACAGCGCATTGGTCGGTTGTCCAGAGCTCAGCTCAACAACTGCACTGAAAGAACCAAAAACACTTAAGGAAGAAGCGGGGAAGTAGTACAAGCCGGGGAGATATACATCGGAAAAATCCTTGTGTTGACCGCAATTAAAATAAACGTAGGGAGAAAGCTACCAATCGAACAAATACACCTTCAGGCAAATATATTTCCTCTTCCGGTAACCTAGCGGCGTAGAAACCCGAAGTCTGTCTGAATTACCGTTAAGTGAGTCTATCACAATCGTCACACCAAGATGCTTAGCACTTAGGGTTTTGACCGAGTTTTGGGTGGGTTGGGTAGCCATAGAAAGTTACCAACCCACACTAAATTCCAAAAAAAATTCTAAATATATATATATATACATATACATATGTATGGTTATATACATTAAAGCAAGGATTCAGGCGATTCGTATTTTGGCAAACACCCGGGCGTTGCTTAGTCTTTGTAGATTAAGATCTTCGTATATTTCCTCCTATTAACAAGTGACGAAGTGTCTAAGCAATTACTTCTTAAATTCTGAAAGAAAATAAAGGCTAGAATAAACCTTGCTATGGACAAGCGAGGAGCAAGCATGGGGGTATGATAACACTGCACAAGGGAGTGATAATTATGTTAAATAGGGCCCATCTTAAGAATAAAAGGCACAACATAAGTAGAATGGGAGCATTGCATGCATCATATACCAAGATTGCTTATAAAATTGTATTAATGGCATTTGTGTAAGCACTTGTCAAAGCAGACCTCAGATGAGCAATCGGACCACACGGATGGATTCAGAATGATGAACGAAGTCCAACGGACTCAAGATCGGCCAAATTCGACATCCAGAGCAACTACAATGGGCCCAAGAAGTTCTGATCGTTGATCTGGTGATCAACGGCCCTCGTTGCGCCATGTCACCCCCGCTCCACCGCATGCCACCTCTTCCTTCAGCCGAGATCAGATCTCAGCCATCCGATCTTCTATCGGACGGCCGAGAACCGCACACCCACCTGCAGTCGCCGCAACAAAGTGCGACCGTGGGCAACGGTTAGCGCACACGCCCACACGCATGCGACGCGGGTTCGAGCCACACGATGCATAAATTGAAGACGAAGGAAGCGCGTGGTGAAATTGGGCTACCCGATCAGCAGCGGGCGGCTGAGATCGCGCCACGTGGCGCGACCATGGATCGCGAGCGCCCACGCATGCGTGCACGCCCGGCGATGATGCCCACGCACACGCATGCCTATGGCGCGATCCGAGCGCATCCAAGGGGAGATCTCAGCCGTCCGATCTTCGATTGGATGACTCTCACGCAGCGACCGCGGATCAAGCGCGAAGAAGAACAGCGCGAGCGGTTGACCGGTGGGCTGAAGGGCTTCACTGACGCTTTTGGAGTGGTTTTAGCAACGTCCCGGACGTCGCTAAAGCCCCTTCTTCTTTTAGAAAGCCCTTAACCCTATTTAAACCCCCTCCAACCACTTATTCAAGGCATTCACTTCCCTTGCAACTACTCTACCCCTCTCTTAGCTAGATTTAGGCCCTCTTGTAATCGTCGGAGATGACGAGCCGCCAACAGAGCCTCCTCCACCGTTGTGGCTGCCTCATCGCTCTCCCTCCTCTCTCTCTCCCTCCCTCTCTTTTAAGATTTCCATTACTTTTGTTTGAGCATGTATTTAATGTTGTAAGCTATGAACTAAAAGTGCATGATTAATGAAGTTATTTTCTATTCAGTTGTTTGCTTTAATTTCTGTTTAAGTTGTATGATCAAGAAAGAAACACTTTAACCCTAATCTCTCTCTCGATTTTCAAACCGCACCACCGCAAGCAAAACTCCGCACTTTCCATGACAGCAAGTGATAAGAAAAATCCAATTTTCATGCCTCCCTGGGACCGACACTCGGACTCACCACCATTTATTTAGTTTAAAATCAGCGTTGCAAGTGCGACTATAAAGACACTTCTTAACACACATGCACAAGCGCACGTCAGCGGGTGCGGGCGACGCAGACGCATGCAGACGTGTGGCAGGCATTGGAGTGGGCACGAGGCTGGATGCGGGTGTAGGTAGTGGCTGGTAGTGCTGCGCTGGGTGACCGGATAAGTGCGAAACTTACCGGTCACCCCATTGTAGCCACAGTGTTCCGCTGAAATGCGTGAATAGTGGCTATAGTGCCCGGGAGAGCCGCACGACCGGGTGCTGTAGGTGTTGTGAGTGCAGGCGGCTTGCAGCTGGCGCGTGCAGGCTGGCGAGTGCGTGGAATGGGTTGCGCAAGCTGGTTGTAGGTGCGAAGAAGCGGGCGTATGCGAAGAATCGGAAGGCAAAGGTAGCCTGCATGCGCGCACGGTGGCCTGCGTGTGCTGCTGCTGCTGCTGTGGAGCTTGGCCAGCTGCTGCAGGGGCATGCGGTGGCCGGTTGAGCTTCAAAGCTTGAAGCTTTGTGGTAATGGCGGAAATGGCTTGGAAAGTTGAAACATGGAAGAGAAGACCACCATGCCCACCGGCTCTTGGATGAGCTGGACAGTGGTGGTCTCACAGTGGTGGGTGTGCACCACAGTGATGTACTCCTACCCGCAGAGTGGCTCCTCAGAGGAGGAGGGCCTGCGTATGGAGGGAGAGGAGAGGGGACAACCTGGAGAAGAAGCTGCTGTGGTGTTTTCTTGGCGTGGACCAGGCTCCCTTTGCAAAGAAGGAGCCGTGCACTTTTTAAAGAAGAAGAAAGCATGCACAGCCATGCCCTGGCTGTGCATGGCTCATGGCTGACAGCGAGAGGCTTGCATGCGGATGAGGAATAGGGGCATACGGCGGAGGAGGGTTCGCAATATGCTCATAAGAGTGAGGTGCTGCAGTGAGATTTGCCTGAAATCTCGGTGGAATGCTCGGAGCATGCAGAATCTGATTAACCTGCCCCTAAGTAGGTCGTACCTATGTTGAGGACCACGGGGTACGAAATTTCATGGGTTTGGAACAGGTTGGGCGGGAAGAGTGCCCTGAGATCGAGTCGCCATGCGTAGTTGACTGATCTCAGCATTCTGCTGTGTAATTGGTGCTGAAGAGAGGTCATGTTCTCTTCATGGCGCTTTGACATTTCCGTCATCATTCGCATCAATTTGTCAAGAGGACTTGATGCGGGTTCGGTTTGCAGTATGCAAGGGCCTGATGGCGGATTCACCATAGGATTAGACCGGGCCCTTCGGATGACGAGTGCGAACGGTCGCATTGGTCCACCCACGGGGTTTTGGCGCTGCGGGTTGCTGGACCATGCAAAGTTTGGATGATTTCACCACCCTGGGTTATAAGTGGCAGAGAACGGGTTGTTCCCCAGGGCGCAAGCGTCTTCTATGCTAGAAGACGTGTCTGCATGTAAATACGCGTCCGAGCACATAGAGGCTTGGTCCTCCTTGTCAAAATACTGGCTCGCAGGGGCCAGATCCACATGACTTACCGAGTCGCTCGGCGCGACACTTGGTAAGGAAGGTCTTACAGGGTTTCTTGGGATAAGCCTGGTATTGGAAGAATTAGGATTGTGACGAAGTGGTGAGGTGGGGGTGTTTGCCATAGAAGGGGCGGGGTTGGCCAGAAGCTCGTCCAGCTTCTTGTGCTCGATGGAGACTTCATCCAATTTCTGTGCGATAAGGTTGAGATCAGTGGATGAATGGGAGGGTCCCGTGTCAACTTCGTGGACATTTCGGGGCTGGCTGGTACGATTAAAGGCGACAATGGAAGCATTGTTCATTGAGTTTTCACTCATATTTTCAAACAATTCAAATGCTCCATTCTTAGCTTTATTCATGAAATTCCCTCCATAGGAAGCGTCTATAATCTGCTTCAAAGTCTCATTTAGCCCATAGTAGAAAATCTGGACTATATGCCACTTAGGCAAACCGTGGTGCGGACACTTCCTGAGGAGGTCATTATACCTCTCCCTTGCCTCATGAAATTGTTCATCGTTTTGTTGCGTAAAGGAGGTGATAGCACGGCGAAGCACATTGGTTCACCCGATTGGGAAGAACTTCTTGAGAAATGCTGTTCGCATCTCTTCCCAAGAGTGGATGGTTCTCCCAAGGGTGCGTAACCATTGAGACGCTTTATCTCGCAATGAAAAAGGAAACATTTTCATGAGGACTATAGGTAACCCGATATTTCTATGTTTAACAGTTTCATCCAATTGGGTTAGGTCTTCCAAGTGGAGAAAAGGATCTTCACTTGCAAGACCATGGAAGTGAAAATTTATTAGGCCAATTATGTTAGGCTTCAGTTCAAAGTTGTCCCCGCCCATGGGGACCCGAATTTGTCCTATGGTCTCTGTAGCAGCGGGATTCTGATAGGAGCTAAGTGACCTAGGTTTCTCCCATTCGGGAGGGTTCTACATTTCCTCTAATGTTTCCCTAATGGCTTCAATTTGCTCATTATACATTTCCATTTGGGCTTGGAGGAGGGTTATGGGATCCAAGGCTCCACCACCTGGTGGGTTTTGAGGGTGGTTTCCTCCCTCGGGATTTAGGGGTGGGCGTGCAGCCATGTTTGTGGAGGAGGATGATGTGGCTTCTTTTCTAAAATTATCAAGTAATTCACACAGTTCAGGGTTTTGTGACCTCCTCCCAAACATGCACTACCGCAGGAAGAATTGGGGAGAAAAGAAAGGAAAAGAGATGAGAGAAATGACTCTGCAAAGGTACACTTGATGACAAATCAATACAATCAAATTCCTAACCTCTACAGTGTGCCCTTAGACCTAAAGATCTAAGTTACCTACTATCACGAACTACGGAACCGAATGCGAGCACCACGAACCACCGGGCCAGATTGAAGGGCTGTTTGGCCCAGTCTTAGACACCCGATAGCACGCGGGAACCCTCACCAGCATGTAGGTGCTACACGCAGGTAGTTAGACCTCCAATCCTTAATAAGGGTCAAGTTGCTACCAATTTTAGTTAGAGGCTTAGGATCAAGTGCTTTTGGAATGTGAAGGGCATTTTTTACAGGTAAAGCCCAAGTGATTGATTTTTAGAGAGTGTGTAAAACAAGCATGCAACGGGAAAATCTCCTCGAATTGACGTTTTAATTGGTGAATGGTTTTTAGAGTTTTAGCCTTAAGTAGTATGGATTTTAGGATTTCGCAGAATTACCAATTCAACCAATCTTCGGGTTTTGCAAGAATACAAGTTTTCTTCTAAGCCCAACACACCCTTCTTCAATATCAGTTGGTTAATGCATGCTAAAATGCACTGGGCTTCCCTAACTGGAGATTTTTATGTGTGAAAGGGAGCCAAAGCACTTTAATTCAAGTGCTCCCAATCACCAAAATGATTTCCACACACAAGGCTCAACCAAAAGATAAAGAAAATCAAATTGTTGTGGTTGAAGTATTCGGGATCGAATCTTAGGCACGTGAAAGGTCGTGGTGGGGTTGGAATCAACTCATTTCCAAGTCTCCCCACCAAAAAGGTGATCCCGAATTGTAGATAAGTGAGGCAAAGAGGGATGGCAATCAATCTTTTTATTTTCCTCAAAGATTACTTCACATGGCGAAAGATTCAAGAATCAAGATTCTTGAATTTTCGCTATGCGAAGTTTGGTGGGAAATCCCGGGGCGGTGGGAGTGATGACAAACAAGCAAACAAGTGATTTTTAATCCACTTGCCCCAAGAGATCCCAAGAAGATTTTCTAGTTTTTTAGTTTTTTTTTTTAATTTTTATTAAGGTTACAAGTTAACCTAGGTTGCTGAGAGAGAAAGACCTACTTGTGCAGCAACGTGTGTGAAGCTCCAGTGTAGTGTTGGCATCTTAACGATCTCGTTCTCGCCTTGGATCTGCTCACGTTTCCGACTTCGTCTGCCTGTCTTCTCCTTGCAATAGGTTTACCTGCATAGCAACAAACAAAAACACTCGTGAAAAGAGAAGAGAAAAAAATGAAAGGAATGGAATAGAAATTTACTTGAATACGCACTTCCCCGACAACGGCGCCATGAAAGATTTACGGTCGGGACCTCGTTAGGTTTGTTAATATAGTGATTTTATCGTTGAAATGCATATAGTGGTTAACCTAATTTGAGCCTAACCATTTCTTTACAAAATTTTTTTACCTGGACTACTTGATTTTATCTTGGTCACTTTTAGGCCCAGGGTCGAACTCAGGGAAGTGGGGTTAGAAGACAAGTTTCTACGCCTTTCCTACAACGAATCTCTTCCATTCGTTTATTGTGTTTTTGGTGTTTTTCTATTTAGATTTTTTTCTAATAATTCTTGTCCTTGAGGCACACCCTCAAAATTAGGTTCTTGGCTTTGAGTCAAATTAGGGTTCCAAAACGGGTCTTGCTATTCGCAAGATGGAGTACCTGCAAGTCAAGGATTATCTTTTCTCTTTTATATATATTTTTTATCTTTTTACAAGTAGGAAAGAGAAATAGAAATAAAGTAAATATAGTATATATATAGGTATATATTATATATGTAAAAAGGGGTGGGGGTGGAGGCAGAGATCAAGTGTAGCACGGTGTCGAGTCAATCGTCGTCTAGAAAGACGCAACCAACAGGACGAGGTGTTGCGTGGAGTGTAAGGTGGATGGCGGAAGATGTGTGTGACCACGCTTTTTGTACGCGTGTATCGGGGAATATCAGCAACTGGTGCAGATATTCCCGCGATACCACGTATGGCAAGTAATGTGAATATATATATATGTATATATGTAAATATATCTATATATATATATGGTCATAAATATCTAGATATATATATAGTTATATGTGTATATATATGTATATATGTATATATATATATTTATGTAACTATATGTATAGATAGATATATGTATATATATATATGTATATATAGTTATACAGATATAGATGTATATTGGTATGTATATTTGTATATATATATATATGTGTGTATAAGTGTATGTATGTATGTATATATATATCTATACTTATACTTAGTTATATAGGTAATAATATATAAATATATATATGAATATATATGTATAAATATATGTATATATGTAAGTATATATGTGTATATATATATAAGTATACAGATATATATATGTATGTATGTATATAGACTAATACATAGTTATATAAGTACTAATATATGCATAGATATATGTATATATATATGTATATAAATATATATATGTACGTATATATATATGTATAAAGTAGAGTATAGGTGTGTGTGTATGAGAGAGTGTGTGTGTGTGTATGTGTCGGGAGAGAGAGAGGGAGAGAGTGCTGTGAGAGAGAGAGAGAGGGCTTCCTGCTGGAGTGAAGGGGGCGTTTAAGCCGTCCGCGCGCCCAGGACCGACGTCTGGTGTCCACGCGTGTGCGTAGGCGCGTAGACGCGCGGAGAGGCGTGCACTGGAGGGAAGTGGTCGCGAAGAGGACCGCAGCACACAGCGCTGCGTGGAGAGCTGGAGCGGGTGCATGCAGACGTACGCGGGTCAAGACACGGGTGGGTGTGAGCGATGCCGACGCACGCAAACACGTAGGAGGGCGTTGGAGCAGGCGCGGGGCTGGATGCGGGTGCGGGCAGTGGCTGGTAGCGGCGCGCTGGGTGACCGGATAAGTGAGAAACTTACCGGTCACCCCATTGTAGCTATAGTGTTTCGCTGAAATGCGTGAACAGTGGCTACAGTGCCCGGGCTAGCCGCGCGACCGGGTGTTGTAGGTGCTGTGAGTGAAGGCGGCTTGCGGCTGGTGCGCACAAGTTGGCGAGCGCGTGGAAGGGGTTGCGCAGGCTGGTTGCGGGTGCGAAGAAGTAGGCATACGTGAAGAATCGGAAGGTGAAGGCAGCCTGCACATGCGTGCGGTGGCCTGCGTGTGCTACTGCCGCCTTGTTGCTACTGCTGTGGAGCTTGGCTAGCTGCTGCAGGGGAGTGCGGTGGCCGGTTGAGGTTCAAAGCTTGAAGCTTTGTGGTAATGGCGGAAATGGCTTGGAAAGTTGAAACATGGAAGAGAAGACCACCACGCCCATAGACTCTTGGATGAGCTGGGCGGTGGTGGTCTCACGGTGGTGGGTGTGCACCACATGATGTACTCCTACCCACAGAGTGGCTCCTCAGAGGAGGAGGGCCTGTGTACGGAGGGAGAGGGGAGGGGATGGCCTGGAGAAGAAGCTGTTGTGGTGTTTTCTTGGAGTGGACTAGGCTCCCTTTGCAAAGAAGGAGCCGTGCACTTTTTAAAGAAAAAGAAAGCATGCACAGCCATGCCCTGGCTGTGCATGGCTCATGGCTGACAGGGAGAGGCTTGCATGCGGCTGGCAGGGAGAGGTGTTGCAGAGCATGGCGCGAGGAGGAAGGTCCAGCCATGCCATGTAGCCGCAGGAAGAATTCAAAGTCAAGTAAAATAAAAAATAAAAGGATGGTGAATTTTGCAAAGCAGCACTTGAGGAAAAATGTTAATTGCAAGGCCATTTATTTCACTCTCCTCCCCTCTCAATTAAATGCATTTTTGCGTCTATATTCACAAATGCGACTATGTCTACCTAATATGCACTGGTAATGCTAGAAAATAGCACAAGACGACACAATTGCAGGTGTACTTTTGTGGTGCAATCATACCCCCATGCCTATCTTTTGCTAGTCCCTAGCAAAACATTTTTTTTATTGTATTTAGCAATGATCTTAAGCTGAAGATTTTCTTCTGAGGTGATATAGGTGTGTTTATTATAGGATATTGTGAGAACCAATTATAGAGAAGACTACAAGTACTTTAAGTCTCACATGACATAGATCATCCCTCGACTAACCAGGACTCTTGATATTTAAACCTTAATTAGGATTTCCAAGACCCAGGAGGTTCTTGCCGTACTCGAGAGCTCAACAGATTATGGCTTGTGCTTAGTGAAGGATCAAGACTGACCAGATGAACATTAAGACTCAAGCCCAAGGTTTCACGAATTTTTAAGCACAAGTTGGTCCCAGTTTTGGCTCGTGTTTTCGGATTGACCCTTAAAAGGATGACGGAAAACTCAACGCCCATTTTCTGACATTTGTAGCTCATAGGAAAATAGGGTGTTTGCAACTTGCCCTGAAGAACTCTTTTAGGGTAGAGACTTTACAGACATTTGCGAGATATACTGACTTATTTGCATCTTTTTGTTTTTTGAAACACGTGTTAGTATATCTTTTACAACATTATTTGGTGGAGCACACTTTTCTTTTTGGTGGGAGAGTTCTTTCTTGGTGGACAGAGTAGCTGCTAAACACAAGACTAAAGCCTGGGATAAAAAGTCTACCTGCATGCACAGGTAAGGACTCCACCTTCCCTAATGAACACTAGGGTTGGATCTTATGTTCACCTGGTGTTTCTTGATATGTGTAGTGTGAACCAAGATTACTTAGGCTCTCAAGTAGAAGCAAACCAACGGATCCTGTACTGGTGTCTTAGGTACAAGAATACGTCCTTAGTTAGGAGAGATTCCGATCTATCTTGTTAATGCTCAAGTGAATTAAGCCGAGCCTGAGCAAATCAAGCTTCTGTGGCCTGGAAAGTTTCAAAACAGTAGTTGAATATCCATAAATACTTATTGTATTTTTGTTTCAACCTTTAGATCATTACTAAACACCATTTTCATTTTCCATTTTTTTTCTTTTTATATATATATATATAGATAGAAATAGCATGATACCATAAAATACCCAAATCCTAAGGATGCCTATCCACCCCCCCATGCCAAACGATGCTATGTCCTCATATGCTTGCAGGGTAGGGTAGAGGAAGGACGAAAGATCGGGTAATGAGAGGTGAGGTGCAGGGCATACAACAGGGTGGTAGGGTGGGTGGATGGTGGGTGGTGAAGTGAAAAGTGAAGTGATCGTGACAGTGGCATGAAAAATGATGGTGGATGCTGAAAGATCTGGCATTTCCTGGGACGAGGGTGTCCCAGGCGGATCGGAGAACAAGTCAGGAGAAGGAAGTTGGCCCTCAGATTGGCCAAGAAGAGGGGCTTCTTGGATAGATGGATCCAAAAAGGAATAGCCCCAGTGATAAGTATGTGGGCTCAAAGTCCCAGTGTGGAGTTGCAAATCCGCCTGATTTGGCAGGAAAGAAAGGGCAATCCGGTCTTCAAGAGTGTGGACCGACGGTGAGTAGCCCAGATATGACTCAGACCACGAGGTTTGGGAAGCGGAGAAAACCTCGTCAGAAGTCTGGTTAGGAGAAGGTATGGGAAAGGGAGGGATGGGGGAATGTCACAGTAGCCTCAAACTCAAAGGAAGTTTCGTCCCCGAAACTTGAGCTAGCTAGGGTGCGGAAAAAGAATAACATACACATAACAAACTCAAAGAGGATCGAAGCCAGTCTGAAAAGATGTACCCTCAAAGAGCTCTAGGTACTGCTCTCCCATCGCCGCCTCAGGCTCCCAAGTAGCCTCCTCGTAACTCTGGCTCCTCCACAAGATCTTCACCAAGGGTACCTGCTTCCGTCTCAACTCCAGACGGCTCTGTCTAGTATCTGCATTGGCCACTCAGGATAGGTCAAGTCATCATCCACCTCAACGCTCTCGTGGCTCAGAACATGACTAGGATCGGCGACGTACTTCTTGAGGTTGGACACATGGAACACGTCATGCACACCAGAAAGCTGGGGAGGAAGGGCAAGCCTATAAGCAATAGGTCCAACCCACTCCAAGACCTCAAAGGGCCCCACAAACCTCGACGCTAACTTCCCTTTCACCCCAAAACGCTGCAGGCCCTTCATGCGCGAAACACGAAGGAAGACGTGATCCCCAACCGCAAACTATACCTCTCTGCGCTTCCGATCGGCATAGCTCTTTTATCTGCTCCTGACAGTGCAGAGTCACCTGTGAATCTACTCAATCACCTCCTGACTCTGCCAGATCAGCCTGGGGCCAACCTCCCACTTGTTCCCCACCTCAACCCAACTCAGGGGTGCAGTACACCTCCATCCGTACAGAGCCTCATAGGGTGCCATGCCAATGCTCAAGTGATAGCTGTTATTATATGCAAACTCCGCCAGGGGCAAGTGCTCCTCCCAAGAGCCCCTCCAAGCCAATACACAGGAATGCAAAAGGTCCTCAAGCATCTGTATCGTGCACTCTGACTGTCCGTCCGTCTGGGGGTGGTATGCTGTACTGAACCTCAACCGTGTCACCAAGGTCTGCTGAAACTCAGCCCAAAACTGGGACGTAAAGTGGGTATCCCAGTCGGATAAAATCTCCCGCGGAACTCCATGCAGACGTACCACATCACGGATATACCTCTCTGCCAACTGTGCTGGTCCCAAGGTGACTCAGATCGGCAAGAAATGTGACGTCTTTGTCAATCTGTCAACAATCACCCAAACTACGTCATGTCCTTGCTGGGTAACGGGCAAGCCCACCACCAAGTCCATGGTGATGCTCTCCCACTTCCACTTTGGCACTGGAAGTGGCTACAACGGCCCTGCAGGCCTCTGATGCTCAGCTTTCACCTGCTGGCACACTAAACACTGCTGTACGAATTCACCTACATCTCACTTCATTCCCCTCCACCAAAAGTCGCATCTCAGATCATGATACATCTTTGTGTTCCCAGGATGTATGGTGAACCTAGAACCGTGTGCCTCAGTCAGGAGCTCTCTCAACAGCTCCTCGTCCCAGGGAATGCACAAATGTCCCCTCGTGCGCAACACCTCATTGGTAAAGGAGAAGTCTCCAGGGTCTCTTGACAGTACTCTGTCAGGCAACGACTGCAGGTATGGGTAGGCCATCCGTCCTATGATGATGTGGTCTATCAGCTCTGGCCTTGTCTGTCGTGTCACAGTCACTGCTGTCTGGGATGGTAAGCACGGGAGCCGAAGTTAGCCTCTCCTTCAGCTCTTGAAAACATGCCACACAAGCGTCTATCCAAGAAAAGGGCACATCCTTCCAGGTCAGTTGTGTCATAGGACGTGCAATCTGTGAGAAACCCCTGTTAAACCGCCGGTAGTAGCCTGCTAGTCCCAAGAAGCTACGGATCTCTGTCACTGTACGTGGTCTCTCCCACCTGAGCACTGCCTCAACCTTGGCTGGATCCATAGCCAAGCCGTCCCCTGATATCACATGACCTAGAAAAGTCACCTCCCTCAACCAAAACTTGCACTTGCTATACTTGGCATACAGCCTACATCATCTCAATGTGTACAAAACCATCCGCAAGTGCTGTCCGTGCTGTGCCTGATCCCGAGAGTAGATGAGCACATCATCAATAAATACCACCACGAACTGATCGAGATATGGTCTGAACACCCGGTTCATCAAATCTATGAAAGCAGTGGGGGCATTGGTCAGCCCAAACGGCATGACCAAACACTCGTAGTGTCCGTATTGGGTGCGGAAAGCTGTCTTGCAGACGTCGGTCTCCTTGATCCTCAACTGGTGGTAGCCAGACCTCAAGTCTATCTTGGAGAATATCGTGGCACCTCGCAACTGGTCAAACAAGTCGTCAATCCTCGGCAACGAATACCTATTCTTGATGGTGACCTTATTCAGCTGTCTGTAGTTCACATAAAGGCATAGGGTACCATCCTTCTTCTTCACAAATAATACTGAGGCTCCCCACAAAGATGCATTGGGCCTCACAAAGCCCTTCTCTAGAAGGTCCTGTAACTGGGACTTGAGCTCTCGCAGCTCAAGTGGTGCCATCCTGTAAGGTGCTGTAGAAATGGGGCTGGTCCCCGGTAATAGTGAGATCTCAAACTCGATCTCACGCTCAGGTGGTAGTCCTGGTAGCTCCTCTGGGAACACGTCGGGCTACTCTCTGACCACTAGGATACTCGGAAAATCTGTCACGGGGCTGGGCTTTGCCACTACACAAGCCAGAAAGCCCTCACACCCCTGGCCCAAAAGTCTCACCGCCCGAAGTGCAGAAATGCACCTGAAGCCTCTGTCCACTAGCTGTCCGTGAAACTCAAAAGAAGGCATCTCCGGTATGGAGAAGACGATCTTCCTCTCAAAACAGTCGACCAAAGAGTGGTAAGCAGACAGCCAGTCCATCCCTAGAATCATGCCAAAGTCCTCCATCGGTATCACAATCAGATCAGCAGGGAGGCTATGTCCCCCAACAATGACCACATAGCATGTGTAAACCTCCTCAACTACAAATAGCTGACCACCTGGACCTCTGATCACAAACGAATCCTCTAACAACACATAGTCTTGCCCCAAACTGATAGCAAAACTAGCAGCAACAAATGAGTGCATGGCACCGAAATCAAAAAGTGTGTAAACTAGTCTGCTGGAAACTGTAACCATACCTGCCACCACTGAACCTGAAGCTCTGGCATCTCTGTGTGTTAGGGCATTAATACGCCCTTCTGCTCTAGGTGCGGATGAAGCAGCCACACTCTGCGTTGGACGGGTAGCCACTGACCGATACCCTCCCCGCAACTGTTGTCCTCCCCCATGCGCCTGGGAACCACGACCTCTTGCTCGTCCTCTAGTGCTCGACGCAGGGAGCATCTGCTGACCTCCAGCCTTAGATGGGCAGTCCCTTCTGATGTGGTTCGGCTGGCCACACTGGTAGCAAAGGGGAACTCGAATCCTACCCTCAGTAGGTCCCTGCTGATGGCTGGGCAGGGGTCAGGTGCTGGCAGCTGGCCCCTGTCAAGGGCCCCCAAAGGCCACTGACGGCCCCGCAAAACGTGACGGCTCTCCTGCAGGCGCCACGTGCCTCCTCTCTCGTCGGCCTTGTGAGTAGTCTGGCTGGTAGGGCCTCTTCTGTTCGCTGTCAGTGTCACAGGCGGCTGGGTTGGTCTCCTCATATGTCATAGCTGCCTCCACCACTCTCGAGAATGTATGCAGCTTCAGAGGTTTGACATACCCCCGAATAGCAGTTCGGAGCCCCTTGGTGAACCTCCACAAGCGCTCCTCCTCAGTAGCTACAGCTATCACGGCTAAACGAGATAGTTCCAGAAAACACGTGCGATACGCGCTCACGATCATAGTCCCCTAGCGAAGAGTGTGGAACTCCCGCCTCCTCTGATCCTACCACGTTTGGGGAAAGTACTACTCGCAAAAGAGGGTGACGAACTGGTCCCAAGTCAGCTCGGCCCTCTCTTGACCTCTAACCACCCTCCACCACCTGTGTGCCGTGCTCTCCAGCTAGTACGTGGCAAAGGCCATGCGACACTCCGTAGGGGGCAAAGGGTGTCAAACACCTTCTCAATCTGCTCGAGCCAATCCTCCACCTCGGTCAGGTCCTCATCCCCCTTGCAGGAGGGGGGCTTCAGCTTTCGGAACTATCCGAAAAGCTTGTAGTGGCACTGAAGTGGGGAAGCTGGTACTCCTCCAGGCAAGGAGGGCTCATGCTCGAAAGTGTTAGAGGACGATGGGGGCAGTGGAGGGCACCCCATCCCCCACGTCCAACAATATGTCTGTCTCGCAGCCCCACAGAGGACTCCCCCTCCGCAGCCCTAGGGAGAGGCACCCGTGGACGCAGGTGGAGCTCCTCTCGTACAATCTCCCGTATCAGCTGGGCGAGGTCATGGGCCTGAATGCCCGGAAGTAGTGGCTGATCCATTGAGACATCAGGCTCAAAACATCCACCCTTCCGACCTCGACCTCAGCCACGTCCGTGGCCTGCCTCACTGACTCCACGTCGAGGCATCTCCTTCAAGGAGATGCAAACACAGAACAAAAAGACGTCAATTCCACAGACATTTAGCAAAAGAAACTCAGAACAGATGTCAAAAGGTACGTTGTGGTGGTTACTCTAGTCACAAGCACCTGAATTGCTTATTTTCCAGCTAGTTGGTTCACTTCTCGGGATGACCTTGCTCTGATACCATCTTGTTACGACCCGGCTCCCGAATCCCTACAGGACATGAGACCAGACTGACTCGACTGATCCCAAGACCCAGTCGTCCAATGAGAAAGTAACCAAAAACGCAGTAAAGTAAACCACATTCACCATGCTAAGCAACTAACAGTAACAAAAGTACATTAGTAAAGGAGTAAAACAACTACAGTACACACCACCACAACAGTAGCAAGGTAAATGGGTACAGGAATATAAAGTGCAGAATGAAAGAGTACAAAATATAAAGGTACAAGAAGCTACTCACTACTACAAATGAGTACAAAAGAACTACGACTATTGGACTCTACTGGGCCCAGCACCCTCTGCAGCCGTGTGCTTTGGCTACTCAACACCTGGACCTGAAAAAGGTTATGAGTACAAACGTCAGCGAACGCTGAGTAGAGTGGCAACCAACTACTAAGCAGTAAAGGTGGATAGGTAGCTATTGTTTTTCAATTTCTTTCTTTCTTTAACTAATTATTCTTTCTTTCACCACTTAATTTAATTATCAGGTCTCTTTCTTGATCTCGAATGTTCCTCGTGGGAATGATCTTGATTGCAGTCTTTTCCGAAGGGTAGAAGTAGCACGTGGTGCTCTCCTGGCTGGGAGAGTCCCCCGTGGTGGTCCTACACCCAGTCAACCACCCCAAGGTCACTGACAGATGTAGCGGTGACTACGGCATGCGCGATAAAAGCACAGGTAGCTACCCCGCACTGGCACGCGGTCAGTCGTTTCTATTAGCAGGCGTGCCCAAAGCACAGCACAGAACCAGTATAGGGCATAGCCCTCTCAATAACAAGGGTCTAGCCCCTAAGAACCAAACAGGGGTCTCGCCCCTCCATAGTTTGCGCACCCTCTCCTGACTACCCTGGTTTGCCTAGTGGGCCTAATAAGTCAATGTAGGGTGGCTAGCTGATCCCCGGGCCCCGTGGGGTGGCTAGCTCTCTCCCTACACTAGTAGCTCTCCCCGATACAGTGTACACGAGGGCCATAGAGTCGGTGCAAAGTGGCCAAACCCACCCCAGGTCCCAACTAGAAGGTGACAAGCTCCCCTCTACACTAAGAGGTAACATGCACTCCCCTTAGTACCACATACTCAAGGGCCAGCACATAGCCCAACACATTCCCAGATCCATCCCATTTATTCTTAGGAGCTCATCTCCTAATTCCCCGTACGGTTCATGCTTATATTCCTCGTGTCATTCCATAGCAGGTTTCATCATTTCTAATTCCATTGTCAGGTTATACACATGCAGATTGTTATTCTATCATTCACATTTCCACATTCAGGTTATTCACAGGTAGCTCATGTTTACAACATTCATTCATCTTTCCATTTCCAAATTATATACATACAACTCATTATGTCATTTCACTTGTGCGATAGGAAAGTTACATGTAACAGCTAACTAGCATAAATATTACATATTTCGCAGGCAACTATTATTCATTTACAGGTAATTGTTATTATTCTATCTACTCATTCAAGACTGCAATTCATTCATTCAATATAGAAATTCCAGTATTTCCGGTCCTAGGATTCATGCCATATCCTAGGTTCTAATCATTCATTCCACACATGCAATTAGGTTGTAATTAAATTAAAGGGAAGCCACTCTACCAGTAAACCCAGGAGTAATGGGGCCTTGAACGGTAGGCTCACGTGCTTGTGCAAGCCCTGAACCCGCAATGGAACAAGGTCCTTCACAAGGATCAATCACAAGAGAATACTCATAATAGTATAGAAAGTATTCCAACAACTAG
The DNA here is from genome assembly GCA_037157565.1 of Thalassia testudinum. Classification (NCBI taxonomy): domain Eukaryota; kingdom Viridiplantae; phylum Streptophyta; class Magnoliopsida; order Alismatales; family Hydrocharitaceae; genus Thalassia; species Thalassia testudinum. The sequence continues at coordinate 91,704,761 of JAZHRO010000003.1, forward strand.
AGGAAAATATACGAGAAACATCGGTATCTCAATTGCGGAAATTGGACCTCAAACAGACCCTAAATGGGTAAAAAATAGGGATTCTGACTCAAATTAGACGTCTGGAACACCTTCCAGACATCTTAAAAGAGTCTAGAGTCATACCTCAGTCCCGCACTACTCCTCAGACGTCTAGGAACTCCGCTGGACCGTCTAGACCCAGTTCCAGACATCCGACAACCTCTCCAGATGTCTGGAAATGCTTCCCGTCGTCTAGTGCCTTGCCCAAACGTCTAAACTGTGTGGGAGGGCGTGTCCTGCACCTTCTCGTAGCAACCTCTACGCAAATCAAGCCAAATCTTCTCAATAAGGCATGAAACAACACCTTGGTGGAACGGCCTACATGCCCGTATCCGCAAAGGAGACGTACGTTCGCGAAGCTTACCTCTCAGTCGTCTGGGACCTCCTCCAGACGTCGGCTTCGTCATCTGGATATCGCTCCAGACGTCTGATTATGGGAAAATCCCAGAACCAGAATCTACCTTCACATTCTCACGTCACGTGTGACCACACTGCGCCTGCTCGCCTGCTGCTTCGGCTGCAGCAGTGTCGGGGAGGACCTCCCCGACGCATTCCTCTGCCTTGCGCACATGTCGACCAGCAATGAGCACCCTGGCAAGCTCCCACGCGAGCTTGCAAGCCTTCTCTCCTCTTTTTCTCACGCTGCTCCTTCTCTCCTCTCACGACGCTCCTCCTCTCTGGTGGGTAGAGGAAGAAGTGGCTGGAAGTGGGGGTGGTGTGAGGGAGAGGAGGGGGGTTATATAAGGTGTGAGGTTAGGGTTTGAGTCGGGCGAGAGGAGAGAGAAGGAGAAGAAAACGAGGGTTGCATACTGTCTGCACGCAGCACGTGCGCAGACGTGAGGACGTACACGAAAATTTTAATTTTCAGACATCTGGGATGAGTCCAGACATCTTGCAAGATGTCTGACCCTCAATCCAGACGTCTTACCAGATGTTTGACCTAAAGTATGGACGTCTTAAAAACGCTTAATGACATGGGTCTTAACAGTGGAGTGGCCAACAAACAACCAGTTTTAACCTAGGGTTTATGCAAACTTCTAGGTTGCTTTCAATTCGCATTATTTTTGTGATTAAGTGAAATCTAAGGGGTGGGAGGTGGGGTAAAACTTACATAACCGTCAAATAGCACTTTCCTCCAATCTACCACTTTCGCCTACCTTAGATGAGTACTACAATTACAATAAATTGAAGAAAAGTGAGATGAAAGCCAAGAAACTGCAAGCAAACGTAGAAAGAAAATCAAATTCCATTGCCTCCCTACCAATGGTGCCAAAATGTTGAGTTGGAAACTTCGCAAGAAAAGTTAGAGTTTGAAAACCCATCATCCTAGTTGCAAAAAATCCAACTATCAAATAATTTTATCGAGACTGGATGAGTCCCGGGTTGAACTTGGGGAGGCTAATGTTTGATTTAGAGAAATGTGTATTTTTTAATTTATTTTTGGTATTTTGTGGTTTTCTAATTTTTTATTATTTTTTATATCAAGAGATCAGATAGAAATATTTATATCTAGCAATCTACTTGAAAAATAAAGGAGAGTGAAAGAGAGAGAGAGAAATATATATATAGAAAAAATCTATATAAAATCTCAATAAATGTTTGATGTAGAAATGTAATGTGAGAAATTAAAACTACATTATGAAAGCAAATAAAAAGGAGAAGAGAGAGAATCCCCCTTGATGTCTGCTTGGGGGATGACTCCCTTCATTAATGCCTGGAAAAAGGAGGTGAGAGGCTAGATGGAGGACAAAGACGGAGGAAGAGGGATGGAGCAAGACGGCATCGAAGCGAGGATTTGCTTTCAGAATGGGGGTGAGACGATGGCCCTAGGCGCTCCATGGATGGGGATGAGAGAGAGGGAAAAATAATTATTTTCTATTGTAATGGAGCATCCTGGGCATGGGACTAGCTCTAGAGTGGCTCTTGGATCTTGGGAGAGGTGATGAGAAAAATTAGCGTGATTTGAAATTAAGGTTTTAAATCATTGTAACACGTCAAATCGCAATCACTTTTAAATTTAGAACCTAGATAGTGGTGGTATCTAGGGTCATCCAAAGAGACAACTTTTGCAAAAATAAATCTCTTATATGAAAATACAGAAATCACCTTTCCTTTTGTAATTTTTGAATTTATAATTTTTATGTTTTTGAATAACAAGGCAATGCGATTTTGATGGCAGGAAAGACTAAAAACTAATAGCTAATATCTAAGTGACAAAAATGATTTCTTTCTAAGCTCACTCTAGGCATGTGGAGGCCTAGGGCAATTAGAAAGAAAGAGTGAGAGTGCACTAGAGATAAAGCAACAATAATTGCGACAAAAAACTAATTAAGAAAAAGGCAAGTTTGATTGATGAAAAAGTGTTTTACAAAAACCCTAGTAGAGGAATGCTTTTCCTATAAAAACTGAAGGTACAAAAATGAAAACACTAATTGTCCTGATGATGTTGGTGAAAAAGAGAGGCTCTTGCTCCAACTACAGCTACTCCCATAGTTGAAAATAACTTCTTCTCCTTCTCCTTGATTTGCTTCTCCAAGATGTGTCCTTCCTGGCAAGCCCTAGATGGGACATGCCCTTGCTCCTCCAAGGGTGGATGTCCACCCTAGAATCTCCTCCAATGCCTGGCCGTCCTCCTTGATAAGAACTTTTTCATCTTAGCATGGCACAAGGCGAAGAATGGGGAGGAAGAAGGCACCAAGGAGGCAAGGGATAGCCTTCTTAATCTTCTTCCTTCTTTCTTCTTCTTGGTCGTGGGTTATAGGTGGGCTTAAGGTAGAATTAACACTAAGGGAGGATGAGTTTTTGGTGTTGGTTAGGAGGGTTTTTATAAAGGTGGAGAAGGGTGGTTGGCATAGGGATCATGTGTAGGGATAGGATGGGTTTTAGGAGGTGGTTAGTGTTGGTTAGGAGGATACTAAAGTGTAGGATGGGTGGTTCCACCTTAGGGGATGTGATGGCGGTGGTTATGGTGGTGGAGAGACACCATAGGTTGCCGCCAACCATGGAGAGGTGCCATGGTTTTGGCACCAACTATGGGGGCTTCTAGAAGGGAGTACGTGGATGGTGTAGATGGTTTGGGAGGTCTGTTGTATGGTGGAGATGGAAGGGGAGGTTGGCGCCAACTTTAAGGGTAGTTAAGGGGGGTTTTGGCACCAACATGGTGGTGTCTCTTAGAGGTGGTGGTGGTGTGAATGGTTGTGGTTGAGTTGGAGCCAAGTAGGGTAGCTTAGGTGGAGCTTAGGTGCAGGAAGTTAACTTGCTAGGTCTACTAGTTAGATGGTGAGGTGGAGTTAGGTTGTAGGTGATGGATGGCCATGGGAGCTGAGGTGTAGCTAAGCTAGCTTAGCTAGTAGTTGAGTAGGGTAGGGAGCAGAAGGAACTAGGGTTTTGAGAGGAGGAGCTGAAGGAGAGCTGTCTGAAGCTGCATATGAGCTGGTGGCTGTTGAAGAGAATAGCAAGGAGCTACTTTAGCTGGATTAGCATGCTAGTTCTTTGCTAGCTGCTAAGCCAAGAAAAAGTAAGCTGGCTTCTGCTAAAAGATGTTGAGGTAAGCTGGGTTTGATCTTTCCTGGGGAGGACCTAGCTAGCTGAAGTAGCTGAGGTAGCTTAGCTTAAGTAAGTTGAGCTAAGGGGAGTCCACGAGAGTTGGACTTGAGCTGGCCTGAGCTACTGTGAAGTCATCTTCAGTTGGCTTGAGTTGAGTAGAGCTAGAGGTAGCTGGACTTGAGCTGATGTGGACTCTAGTCAACTTAGCTGAGCTAGGTAGAGCTCCCAGTGAACTAATGGGAGCTGAAATGAGATAGATTCTACTAAGTTGAGCTGGATCTGAGTTGACTTGACCTAGTGTGAGCTAAGATGAGCTATCTTGAGCTACCATTTAGCTGAAATGAGGTGAATGAATCTAGGATGAGCTAACCCTAGTTCAAGTGAGTTAGTATCTAGTTATAATGAGCTGGATTAGGCTGAGTCCCAGCTGGTTTGAGCTTCTCCTTCACCAATTGCATTCCTGAGTGGTAGGGTTATGGGGATCTAATTGTCTGTGTAACCCTAACACTCAAATAAACACATCAAAATGACAACAAAATGTGTAATGCATGCCTAACCTAATTTATACCTAATGCAGCCCAAAAACCCATTCGCAGAGTTAAATTATGAAGAGCTACATCTATTTTAAGGCATAAGAATGATGATAAACTGGCATTTACCACACCCCTATGCTTATCTTTTGTTAGTCTCTTAGCAAAACAAATTTTTACGAAACAAAATTTTTGGGGAAATCTAATTTTTTTAACTTTTCAGGAGAAAGAGATTACGGGACCTTGTTTGATCAAAACACAGGAGGTATGGGATTTTTTAATGATAAACATCAGGATTTATTTCCGGATCTAAAAATTAGATGAATCGGGATCAATATATCCTCCAAAAAATTCACAGATTAACCCTTTCTTAATTCAGATCACTCAAAATTTTTGTATTTAGGATTTTTCTAGCTCTTGAATCTGATTTGCAACTTGCAATAATCTTTAAAAACTTGTGTCTGTGCTTGTGAAATGCCAAAATTGATAAGGGTGTGTTTTTGGTTTAAAACTTCTCTTCCTTTTTTTTTCTCCCATGCTTATTCTTAGCTTAATCTTACAACAGATGTATCGGGATCATCATTCCCGTTACCAATCCTCAAGGAGGCTTTGGCACCAGTACTTTGAGATAGCATTGTCCATGACACCACCCAGGAGCTCACAACCCCAAAACACAATGCGATGTAAAGGGGTGCTCCAAGCAAACTTGAGCTCTTGCTCTGACACTACGGGTAAAGCACTGTCTAAGACACTTGAGCTACAAAAATACGCTTTAATGCTCCTGATGAGAACTTCATCATGACCCTTAACTGGCTCATTTTGACCTAAGAAAAAGAATAAAAGCTTCTACATAACCTAGAGAAGGGCCTAATTCAAGGAATAAGTGTTCTGAGAAGAAAACATGAAATAAAGGGTAAAACTGTAATTTTACCATTGCAGTACATCAATGGGATTTCTCATTGGCCAAACATAGGTCAAATGATCTTAATAAGAGAAAAAGTGAGTTGATTCAATCAGAAATGGGTTATTTGAGAGCTAGGAATTAAATGACATTCTCTAACCCTAAAACAGACTCACATAATTCAACAAGGTTCTGGTAAGGATAAAAATCAATTAAACCCTATAAAATTCATGGAAAAATATCCCCTAGGATTTAGAACCTTCAAATTTGCCTTTCGAACCTATTTTGACCTAAGTAGGGGTCCTAGCTAGATATTTGACCTAATTTTGGTTTTTATGTAAAATATGCAATCAAACGTGGTCAAACCTAAAATACAACTTCACCATTGGATTCCTTAGGTCCAAATTGGGTTTGTACCAAAATTTTGACCTAAGGGGAGGTCACATTGACCTACTTTGCAAAATAGTCCACCCAATTACATTTTGACCCCTAGCTTTTGAAATTCATTACGTAGACCCCCTATCTTCCACGCCACTCTTACAATTAGGTCCCTCCACCATTAAAGTAGAGGAATCTTACTCCGGCAAGGATTCAAGGAGGATTGCTCCCAGATTCCTCAAAGATCTCCTCTCAGATTTGGAAGGGAGATTCTCTGAGGAATTCCCTTCCATCTGAACACAATTTCATGATTTGATTTGCATCCAATCTCTCATGCGAATGCATGAGAGATGTGGGTATCTTCCACATTCCATCTCCGATGAGGACTCGTGTGCTTGGAAGCTTGCCTTCCAAGCATAAGTGCCCTTGCCAGTGCCTATAAAAGGGCCACCATCTCCGACCGCACAAAATCAGCTTGGCTTAGCCAGAGAACCACCCCAATTCCGTCCCTTCTCCTCTGACCAAGTGTCCAGTAGGCTCTGGCAACCTATCTTCCCCCTTCTCGCCACTCTACAACAATACCAGTGGTAGAGCCATCTTCACCACCTTCCTCTGTGTCACGCAATAATCGTGTGCATGCCTGCATCCCTTTTATCATCGCCATTCTCCCTCCACTAGAAGTCTTCTTCACCGATGACGGGTGGTACGGTCAACTACCTTTCTACCCTACTTCGTCCACTTAGTTAGGTTGGAACTCTTCCTCTCCCTCTCCTCGTTATTTCCTCTCTCTTTCTGTTCACTTTAAACCCCTCGACGTCGCAAACCACCTCCATCGTCTCCACCCCCGACCGACCACTGGCAAGGCGCAACCGTCGCCTCATCCCTCCACACGCCTCGCCAGATCCCTTAAAACCTCCACCATCACCCATTGACCAACTTCCGCCCCTTCACTAATTGCCATCACCTCCCCAAGTGCCTACTGAACAAACCCATCACAACTGCCACAGAGCAACCTAGGCACGCATGCTTAGGCCACCCCGTGGCCAGCCACTCACTGTTTTACCTTCGCCATGCCACGGCGAAGCTACCTGTGTGCTCTAATGGGGCCGAAAGGCCGTGTTCAGTGATTGCAGGTTCAACCCCCTTTCGCTATTGAAGCAGAAGCAAGGAGCTTGTATCCTCACTCTAGGTCGTGTGCTCCAGGCATAAGAATCCCAGAAGGCACGGGTTGGTCTTGCGCACACACACAGCCAGACAATTGGCTTAACGAAGCACCCAGCTAGGGTAATTGAGCGAAGCACCTCACTTGAGGGTGCAAGCGAAGCTTTAGTCCCACCTCAAAAACTCAGGCGCGTAGTGAGGTACTTATACTATTTTTGTGTTTTCTTCTTATCACCTCAAGTACATGGGGTGGGGTCTCTCGCCCACTCCACCTGCCTCATCCACGAACAATGCCCCCACAGACCTGGCTGACCGACCCATTTAACCGCACTCCTTGTGCACCACCCATGCCGGTGCACCTGGACCCAGGTATGCAACTTGACCCGATTACTTGGCTCTAAGAGAGTGAATCGAAGTGAGAAACAGAGAGAGAGTGCACGTGGGGAGGGTAGGGGATAGGTTTTGCACTCGTGTGTGTGCAGGGAAAAGAAGAAAGGAAGAGGAAGGCGTAGCTGAAGAGAAAGAAGGAGAAGGAAGAAGAGCTAGGGCAAGGCACAGCCAAGGCAAGCAGGGAAGGAAGCTGAAGGCAGGAGTGGCTAAGGAAAGCACAGGGATGAAGGAAGAAGGACTTGGAAGCAGAAGCTGAAGAAGACAAGACGAAAGAAGGCACTATGCAAGAAGAAGCCAAGTCAAAGAAGAATAAAAGAAAACAAGCTAAGGCAAAGATGCGTAGAGGAGAGAAGATGGAAAGAAGAAGGCCAAAGAACAGAAGAAGAAGAAAGGCAGAGAAGGCAAGGCTAAGGTAAGGCAAGGCAAGCCCGTAGAGGAAAGGAAGAAAGCTAAGGAAAGAGGAAGCACTGTAGCCAGAGAAAGAAAGAAGGAAGAAGAAGAGAAGCCAATAAGCAGAGAAGAACCAAAGAAGAAGAACAAAAGAGAGAAGAAAGAAGAAGCTACAGAAGAGAGCCAAGTAAAGAATCGACCTTTTTATTCTATTCCTCTCAATTTCTCTTCCATTTTGCTACATTTTATTTCATAAACTCTTGCATTATATTATGAATTAGATTTTGAGTAGATTTAAGTGTTCAAATTACATTATTGAGATTAGTGTATAGATTCCATTTGCTCCCTGTGTTTGACCTCGGATGCTTAGGTTTTTTAGTAATAAAAACTTCTTATTTGTTTTCAACGTTTGATCGTCAGTACTACGATGCAATAGCTTTTATTTTTAAAAACCCCGATCGAGTGTTGTACAACAAAATGGCATCGTTGCCGAGGAGCAACGTGCAATTTATCACTAATCTCTGCATTCTTTTTTATTATATTTGAGCACTAACTTGCCCTATTTTGTTTGTTGTGATCTTGCAAGGTATTTCACGAAAAGATCTCCCACGCAAGTCAACCACTCCAGGGTAGGTAAATTCTCTCCCCTTCCCTAAAATCTATCTCCTAATCCTTGAAAGACAAAATGAAGTAGTCAATTAGGAATCAATTGCCTTCTCTTTATAGTAATTACCATCCTTAAGGCAAAAGTTTTCTGATTTTGCGAAAATTTTTCAAAAACTTATTGAAGTAGAAGCGATTTTTAGAGCCAACCCCACAAATTCTTGTGCCTGCTAGAAATCATGCTTAATCTCTGTGGACAACACACTTCTTGTTTTGAAGTCCAAAGAGAACTTTTTTGTGAAAAGAAAAGAGGATTGGAAATAGAATCAAATTAGGGTTTCAACAGTGGGGGTTTTGGAGTGCTAGTTCACACGTGCCTGTTTAAAAGGAAATAAACCCACCCGCATTAGTGTGCCCCCCAAGCCCTTGATTGAAAAGATCTAAGCAAGACAAACCCTAAAATCGAGCTTTAAAACCACTTGAATCTTAAAAACCTTGAACCTAATAACCTGGGACTCAAATTAGGGTGATTTCTAGGGCTTGACCTAGAATCATTCTGCCATCTTTAGGGCAAGTCAGGTGAAGTTGACCCCTTGGGTCAACCAAGCTCCAAATTAGGTCACAACACCAAAACATCTAAAGTTCAAGTGAAAACCCTAAGCACCTTTGATCTGAAAAGTGGTAGACTTAAGAGGTCAAGGTCCCCATTCTAGTCTGCCTGGAATCTCAGTGACAAGAGAGGTCAGGTGGGGGAAACCTTGTAACCCGTGGGGACACTTTACCATGTAGGGGTCTTTGCGGGACTTTTCCTCTTTGGCTGCCCAGGTAATTCTCCGGTGGATGACTTTCTGATTTAGGGGTATCATCCGCCCCGAACCTCCATAGTCATCCAGAAATCTTTGGGTGCCTCAATTGGGTCAAAGATACATCCAGTCCCTCATCTCTTCTCTTTAAAGCACACACATAGATTTTCAAGTGGGACTCTACATTCAGATTTAATCACTTCACAACTTGATTTTACATCTTGATCAAAACTCTGATTCTACATCTTGATTCCACCATTTGATCCAAATATGAAACCAAATTACTTAGAACTACCTTTCAAGAAACCTGAATCACAGAGATCCATGAGAGATAGGATGGTTGAGGATGCCCTTGAATTCTATGAAATTGAATATAAACCCTCAACACCAATAGAAGACATTCAGGATGATGTCCCAACAACCACAACCTTCATCATAAACTGTGCCTAAATTCTATTGATAGAAGCCACCAACGGATCAACCTGAGATATTCTCATAACAGGATACAATGAGATAGAAAAATTACACAATTTTGAGTACATCCAATGCATGACAAATCCTATACTTTGGGAACAACACCAAAATGATCTTGAAAAATAGGAAGAGATAATAAGATTATTGAAACAAATTATCGATCAGAAATACTCGTATATGCCACAAACAGAGGATGAACCATTTTGGAACAATATAGAGGATCAATCCGATTTACCAGATCTTGGGTTTGAGGTACAAAGTGGTTGTGAATTCCCAACCCAGATAGAATACAACATGCCTGATATTTAATTAGGTTAGGAAATTGCAGAAGAACACAATGTTGAGCCAACCTTAGACCATGGATCACCAAGCTTAGAATGCCAAAACTCCGGCAATGATGAGAGTAGAACTGAACTTCTTGAGGGTGTAAATCCCACCCCTTATTTTGATAAGGTGACCCTTGAAGGTAATTCAGACCTAGATCCTAGTGATTTAACCCACATCCTAAGCCTAGAGTTAGGATCTGAAACATCTTGGAAACATTACAAGGCCCCGTATGAAGAAGATCAAATTTTCAATAATGAGTATGATATTGGGCCTCTATTTGATGAATATCCCTCTCTAACATCCTCAGAGAATCAAATCAATTTTTCAGAAGTCACGCCAATTTACGATACGGAAACCGATAAGTTGGACGAATGGGGCCTTGATTGGGTCTTTCCCATGAGCTTAGAACACGAGCCTAGACCAAATAAGATCTTTTTGAGCTTAGAATTGACATATAGGCTAGACCCAAATCAGGCTGCTGAATCCACATCATGTGATTTATTCTATGGTGGAACTCATGATTTCAAATCTTATTTGTAACTTAATTTTCGCAATATCTCCGATGATTTCAAATCTGACCATGATTTCGGAGAGGATCTGGTTCCTGAATTCGATGAACCAATCTACAACCTCAGCTCACATGATTCATTCTCCGACTCTGAGGTTCCGATTCCTGAGATCACTGATTTAAGTTCTGGTTCTAGTGACATGGAATCATTTCTCTTCGATCGTCAGGAATCAAAACTAGAAAATGCCAAGAGTGATTGCAACCTAGAATTTGAATCTTTTCTTGACTCAGATGTCCATCATCCTATAGACACACTCCAGGCATTCATTTTTTATTTTGAAAGTTATTATGAGGACTCTCTCAATGAAACTACTTGTCACTTCTTTCTAGAAGAGCCCTCATGCATAATTCTCATAAAAACCACCTCTTCTAAATATGCAGAACCGATCAAAACCCATTTTCAACCCCAACCCGCAACCGAACTCAATTTCTATTCTGATTCACCTCTTTCTAAGCTGATTGTAGATGATTCAACTCCACATCTATAGCAGGTATCAAACATTGATCAGATTGAAAATCATGCTCCATCATCCTCTGATCACCCTTGTAAGGTTTCCGCACCATTCACTGATCATTTTTCGGATCCCTACTCTGACCGGCCTGATTCGACTCAGCCTAAACCCGAGTTTACAATTCCACATCCATATGAGCCACATAGCATATGGTGGGTTCCACATCTGTTGATCTACATTTATCAACCCACCAGATTAATAGGGTTTAGGTTGCATCATCAGCTTGTTGATCATAACAAGCACCTGGTTGGACCAACTAGGCTCTTAATCAAGGTTCTTATTTTACAAAATTTTGTTGATTTGATCACTCCCTCTCCATCCCATTTCTTGCTCAGTTGAAGGCGTTAAATTTAGCACTTAACAGGAGGCAACCTGTCATTTCAAAAACCTGAGATCCGTCTGATTATCCGTCTATACTCCACGTTTATTGCACCTTGAGTTCAGGCTTAGACCAGTTGATCCGACCACTGGTACACGTACTAGAGCTTGAAATCGTCTACATCAGTCATTTCCTGTCCCATTCGCCCACCCGATATATCCTGTTCTATGTGCCAGAACCCAACACTATTTCACACCCTCCCTTTACAATGAGGACATTGCAAAACTTAGGCATGGGGGGTGGTAAAGTACATACATACAGAAATTAAGAAAAATAAGAAGGATTCTCACAAAAAAATTCACATAGGTCAAAAATACCAAAAAAAATAGAAAAATTGAAAAAAAAGAACAAAAAATGGAGGGAGGAAAATTTTGAAGCCACATAAACATGAGAGCAAAAATGAAAAAAAGGGAGCATAAAATGAAAAAAAGAAAAGAGATAGTCATTAGTAAGAGATTAAGGAATTAACCAAACTTTTAGACCACATCAAAGAAAAAGGAAAAATGAAAAAAATAAAAAGTGCTAATGAGATACAAAAAGAGATTAGTAGGAATGCTGATCTTAGGCCTTTTGGGCTAAACTCTTAGGCCTAAAAATTCAGGTACCTACTAAGATCTGGATAATCCTCAAGAGGTTAGGGAAAATGCGAAGCTTAAGTATTAGGTCAGAGGCTTAGGGAGTATTCAGCCTCGTTAATTGACCTTCGATTTGCAGGACTCGGTAACCTTAGCACCCTAATCCACACATAGTCTGGTTCAATGCACATAACTATCAAAATCATGCAAAATTGTTTAAGTATTCTGAAAAAAGTTGCCAGATTAGGAGCGGCTGATCAACACAAGTTGATTTGAACGAGTTCCCGGTGCGAAGAGGCGGGAAATTTCCCTCGAAGATGCGTAACAACATATCATCTCCTTGGTGCTTGTCTCCTAGGATATTTAAATATCCTACTGGGGGCATGTAAGCACTTTACTGGTTCAAATACCATGGGCGGCATTATCACAAAATGTTGATTGCCAAGGTCTGGATTCAACCATAGAACTCCATGGGCGGGATTATCTCGAAATCTCGAAAGCAAAGGTTCTGGGGGTTGCCACGGGTAGTGTTATCATGAAGCATCGATTTCCAGGGACCTTTGAGGATTAATGATGGGGACGAGGAATCCGATATAGACCGTGTTGAGAAGCCAATCTAAAGCTAGAAATAAAAAGAAAAGAGAGAGAAAACTCTCCAAACAAATAAATCCTCTACCTCTCTCTTACAAAAATGCACTGCAAACTGAACCAAGGATAAAATATGTCTCAAGCACGGGTGCTTTAACCGCGGAGTCCAATGAACCTTAGGGTAGTTCCTACGAGCCTTAAAAACCTTCGCGGAGGACTGAGGCTAAAGTTGGTTAAGTCTGGATCTTGGTTGGTACTTGAGTACCTCTAGGCCTACTATCAACATTCTAACTTAAATAAAAGAAAAAGAAAAAGCACTATTCATAATTGGTGAAAGAAACTCATGGTCTAGAACAGAAGTTAAATCTTGAAATCTTACTAAGGGACTCGCAAAAGCTAGGCATGGGGGTATGATGAGAACCTCATCATGAGCCCTAACTAGCTCATTTTGACCTAATAAAAAGAATAAAAGCTCTTACATAACCTAAAGAAGGGCCTAATTCAATGAATAAGTGTTCTGAGAAGAAAATATGAAATAAAGGATAAAACTGTAATTTTACCATTGCAGTACATCAACGGGATTTCTCAAGTGCTAAACCTAGGTCAAATGGTCTTAATAAGATAAAAAGTGAGTTGATTCAATCAGAAACGGGTTATTGTGAGAGCTAGGAATTAAATGGCATTCTATACCCCCAAAATAGACTCACTTAATTCAACAAGGTTTTGGTCAGAATAAAAATCAATTAAACCCTCTAAAATTAATGAAAAAATATCCATTAAGATTTAGAACCTTCAAATTGGCTTTTGGAACATATTTTGACCAAAGTAGGGGTCCTAGCTAGATATTTGACCTAATTTGGATTTTTGTGTAAAATATCAAGTCAAACATGGTTAAACCTAAAATCCAACTTCACCATTGGATTCCTTTGGTTCAAATTAGGTTTGTACCAAAATTTGGACCTAAGGGGAGGTTACCTTGACCTACTTTGCAAAATAGTCCACCCAATTACATTTTGACCCCTAGCTTTTGAAATTCATTACGTAGATCCCCCTATCTTCCTCGCCACTCTTACAATTAGGTCCCTATGCCATTAAAGTAGAGGAATCCTACTCCAGTGAGGATTCAAGGAGGATTGCTCTCAGATTCCTCAGAGATCTCCTCTCAGATTTGGAAGGGAGATTCTCTGAGGAATTCCCTTCCATCTGAACATAATTTCAGGATCTGATTTGCACCTAATCTCTCGTGCGAATGCATGAGAGATGTGGGTATCTTCCAAATTCCATCTCTGGTGAGGACTCGTGCGCTTGGAAGCTTGCCTTCCAAGCACAAGAGCCCTGCCAGTGCCTATAAAAGGACCACCAACTCCGGCCACACAAAATCAGCTTGACTTGGTCGGAGAACCACCCCAATTTCGTCCCTTCTCCTCTAACTAGGTGTCTAGTAGGCTTCGTCGACTTATCTTCCCCCTTCTCGTCTCTCTGCCACAATACCAGTGGTAGAGCCATCTTCACCACCTTCCTCCGCGTTCCGCAATACCCACGCACATGCCTGCATCCCCTTCCTCGTCACCGTTCTCCCTCCACTGGAAGTCTTCTTCTCCGTCGGTGGTAGGTATGGCCAACCCGCTTTCTACCCCCCTTCATCCACTTAGTTAGGTTAGAACTCTTGCTCTCCCTCTCCTCGTTATTTCCCCTCTCTTTCTGTTCACTTTAAACCCCTCTACGCTGCAAACCACCTCCATTGTCTCCACCTCCGGCTAACCACCGGTGAGGCGCAACCGTCCCTCCATCCCTCCACACACCTCGCCAGACCCCTCAAAACCTCCACCATCACCCACTGACCATCTTCTGCCCCTTCACTGACTGCCATCACCTCCCCAAGTGCCTACCGAATACACCCATCACAACTGCCACAGAGCAACCTAGGCACGCACGCTTAGGCCTACCCGTGGCCAACCACTCACTACTTTACCTTTGCCATGCCACGATGAAGCTGCCTGTGTGCTCTAATGGGGCCGAAAGGCCGTGTTTAGTGATTGTAGGTTCAGACCCCTTCGCCATTGAAGCAGAAGCAAGGAGCTTATGTCCTCACTCCAGGTCATGTGCTCCAGGCATAATAGTCTCAGAAGGCGCAGGTTGGTCTCACGCATGCACACAGCCAGGCAATTGGCTTAGCGAAGCACCCAGCTAGGGCAATTGAGTGAAGCACCTCACCTGCGGGCGCAAGCGAAGTGGGTGGGACTTTTAGTCCCACCTCGGAAACTCAGGCACGTGGTGAGGTACTTATATTATTTTTGTGTTTTCTTCTTATCACCTCAAGTACACGGGGTGAGGTCCCTTTCCCACTCCACCTACATCGTCCACGATCAATGCCCCCACGGACCTGGCTGACCTACCATTTAATTGCACTCCTCGCGCACCACCCACACCAGTGCGCCTGGACTCCGGTGCACATCCCGACCTGATTACTCGACTCTGAGAGAGCGAACCGAAGAGAGAAATAGAGAGAGAGTGTACGTAGGGAGGGTAGGGGATGGGTTTTGCACTCTTGTGTTTGCAGGGAAAAGAAGAAAGGAAGAGGAAGGCACAGCCGAAGAGAAAGAAGGAGAAGGAAGAAGAGCTAAGCCAAGGCGCAGCCAAGGCAAGCAGGGAAGGAAGCTGAAGGCAAGAGCGGCTAAGGAAAGCATAGGGCTGAAGGAAGAAGGACTTGGAAGCAGAAGCTGAAGAAGACAAGGAAGGAAGGAAGAAGGCACTATTCAAGAAGAAGCCAAGTCAAAGAAGAATAGAAGAAAAGGAGCTAAGGCAAAGACATGCAGAGGAAAGAAGGAAAGAAGGCCAAAGAACAGAAGAAGAAGAAGAAGAAAGGCAGGGAAGGAAAGGATAAGGCAAGGCAAGCCAGCAGAGGAAAGGAAGAAAGCTAAGGAAAGAGGAAGCATTGTAGCCAGAGAAAGAAAGAAGGAAGAAGAAGAGAAGCCAATAAGCAGAGAAGAACCAAAGAAGAAGAAGAAGAAAAGAGAAAAGAAAGAAGAAGCTAAAGAAGAGAGCCAAGAAAAGAATCAACCTTTTTATTCTATTCCTCTCAATTTCTCTTCTATTTTGCAACATTTTAATTCATAAAGTCTTGCATTATATTCTGAATTAGATTTTGAGTAGATTTAAGTGTTCAAATTACATTATTGAGATTAGTGTATAGATTCCATTTGCTCCCTATGTTCGACCTCGGATACTTAGGTTTTCGAGTAATAAAAACTTATTTGTTTTCAATGCTTGATCGTCTGTACTACGACGCAATAGCTTTTATCTTTAAAAACCCCAATCGAGTGTTATACAACAGCTCCATCTAAAGATATGAAATATAGATATAGAGCAACGCTGAGGCAGTAACATGTTGACATCGCGTCCTCAAAGGAGGCATTTTCATCCTTCTTGGCAATGAGAACTCAAACCAATGGTCTGCTTCGGACTTTTACTAAGGCAAACAAGGGGGTGTTTCTAAATTTTAATTATTTTTAGGTGTTGGCTTGTGTGTGAATTTTGACATAAGAACTTCTGCATGAGATGCAAGTTTTTGAATTAGAAACTAAGCCAGATACTTTTCATGTTACAAAAGAGAATCAAGTCACCTGAACTATCATGAGTTTAGGTGGAATTTTAGAGAAGAATATTTGAACAAGTCTAAAGGTTGACCTTGAAATTCTAATGATTAGATCTGTATCCTTATCCCTGGTTTGTTAAAGATTAAATCCCATTGTATCAAAAGTGAATGTTGTTCATGGCGTAGGTCGCGTAAAAGATAAATACATTGTAGTATTGAATGAACTACACCTCGACAAATAAAAT
This sequence comes from Thalassia testudinum, assembly GCA_037157565.1. Lineage (NCBI taxonomy): Eukaryota > Viridiplantae > Streptophyta > Magnoliopsida > Alismatales > Hydrocharitaceae > Thalassia > Thalassia testudinum. The sequence goes on from JAZHRO010000003.1 coordinate 91,720,786, forward strand.
TAATGGAACTGGGAGTCCCGGTCGATCACAATTAGACAGAAAGCACTTTTGATTTCATGCATTTATTTCAAATATAAAGGCTAAGTAAAAGGAACAATCAATCATAATATTTATATCATAAAAAGAGATTGAACATAACTGGATACATGTATTGAATAAAGCATAAAACAAATTACTGTTGTAACAGAACAAGGGCACCATAGGTGGCCTTTTGGAGAGATTGAGAGGAGCAGCAACAATTCGGCTAGGTGGCCCAACGGATTCTTCAGAAAGAGGCAAAGAAGACGAGAAGAAGAAGAAGAAAGAGAGAGGTAGAAGAAGGAAGAAGAAGAAAAGAATGAAGATAGTAGAGAGTTATGTTTCTTTTCCATGGGAGGGGGGCCTTTGGTCCTTTTATATCTCTTGCAAATCTTTCTTCTTTCCTCAGTTCTATCTAATGTTGCCACGTGGTGCAATGTGCACTCTCAGATCCTTCATCGCACGGCTTCTGCTCACCTGCGCCTGCACCTTCACGCTTTCGCCTTCAAATCCCGCCTCATCATCTCAGCCATCCGATTTCAAATCCTACGTGTGCTTCTCTCACCTTTCTGATCTTGCAACAACCCGTGCGATCATGACACGTGGAGGAATCTCAGCCGTCCAATTGTGCATACGCGACCGCCTGTGACGCCGCATCAATTTTGCGTAGCGCAGGGCTCGAACCCTCATCCTACGCTTACGTGCGTAGGCACACAAGCCAACGTGCTGTGTAAACCCTTTAGTATATATACTTGTTAGTTTCCATTTATACTCATCCAATCTGGGCAGGCGACGTGGCACGCTCATGGCCGTTCATCATCTTTTCCTTGTATCTGGTGATATAAGCCTCTGATTAAGTTGATTTCTGCACTGTTGGACTGTGAATGTCGATCCGAATCGATCCATATGGTTGTATTTGTCATCTGAGGTCTGGATCTTCTTCAATTTACCCATTGGCTCTTGCTCTTCTACGGACTCCCTAGGGTGCTACGAAAGTTTGATTGATGCAATCTTGGATGTGTTGTACTCCCGTCGTTATTCCGAATAGATCCATAAGTTTGGATTAGTCATTTGCAACCCTGGATTACCTGCAATCATTAATACCTCTCAAATAACATAGTTTAATACATAAAACACATATATCAACTACGATGCAGAATACGATGCTTATGCATGCAGAATGTTCATGTTAAGCTAAGTTCTAGCTTAATTTAGGCGAGTTAGGGCTTATGATTGTTGTGCAATCATACCCCCATGCCTAAATCTTGCTAGTAAGTGTCAGACTAAATGCATTTTATCAAGAGTTAAATTAAAGATTTATTTCTTTTTGTTTCATCCAAAAATTCAAACTCCAGATAACCGTGAATGTGTAATGTTGTAGCTCCTGCAACGAATCCAAGCGAAGAGTCGATATACATTTAAAGCTTGTACTTGACCCTTAGTAAAATTTTGTTGGGATAGGTTGACCTCTTCTCTCGGGGTTATAAAATATTCTCTAATTTCAGCCCCGATGTTTGGCTTGGGTAGGAGATGTCTGAGTCAACTGGATTTGTATTTGGTGGCTCATTCTCTTCTGGTGCTACATAGAGACTGGTATCTCAGAATCAAGATTTCCAAATTATTGAATAAATCAACTTAGAGAGGGGCTGGAAAACTGTGCTCACTTTAATCTTTTGTACTCTTCTCTCTTTTTTTCTTTTGCTTCCTGAGCTCACATCTCACCAGATTTGCAAATGTATTTGGTGGTCTCAGATGGCATGACACTTTAATTAGGTTCTGATAACCCTATGACTAAGTCAGAAGCCCTCAGCCTGTATTCAAGCAGTCAAAAATACAGGAACAAGTAGGTTAAGGATGTATTTGGTGGTTCATGAGGGTGGTAGGTGTTTTTGCCTCAAAACATTTAACTTGACTCACATCATGCCACTATTTTACATAACACTTTTTTTTTTTGAGCAAACAACTCTTTTGTATGCAATTCTATAGGCACAATGCCACAACATGACATACTGCTGTATTTATCAGCACAATATAACACGACATACATACTTTTATATGTGCTCTCGTATGGAATTTCTCACAAATTTAGTATGCAAGAACTGAGAGCGAAAACTATGCCGAACTCCGAGTGTCATTATTCAATTATTAAAGATTCCTTACACTAGCCTTAGAGCACCAGTAGACTCTCTACTCTCACTTCACATATATTTTGGTGGATCTACTAGAAGATGGTTCGCCTGACTCCCCGATTGTTGTCCAAGGGTTCAAGAGAGGAAGTAATGCTTCTTCTCGACAAACTAGAGATGTATATTGGTTTTCGTAGAGGATCCATTGCAAAATCTACATGCAAGTATGAAATTATACTGGATTCTAAGTCTAGGAATCTACTAAAGAATAAATTTTTAATAAAACCTCTTGATAAAACAATCTAATCCCCCAATTGTTAGAAGAAAATTTTCAATTTTTATGAACTACCCCCCATGCCTAAGTGTTTGCATGTCCTCATGCATGAATAAAAGAAATAAGGCAGGGTGTATGTGGATAGAAATCACCTGGAACTGCTTCTGAGTTATCATTTACCTCATGCCATCACTGCAACGCCACACACAATATGCAAACATTATGCAAAAATGAAATATGCTATGTATATATGGTATGTATATATGTATACGTGCTGAGTTTAACACCTTCAACTGGGCAACTCACCAATCATATGTCCTCAAGAAGTATTGTTTCGTCACCAGGAGGTTCCTGTGCAAAGATTGGTTTGAGGCACTGGCCATTAACCGTAAAAGCATGCCCAGATTTTGGGTCTCTAATTTGGACCGCCCTGTTAGGACACAGGTGGACCACCAGAAACGGTCCAGTCCACTTGGACTTGAGCTTTCCTGCAAAGAATTTGAGTCGGGAGTCAAACAACCAAACCTGCTAGTTAGGTGCGAACTCCTTTCTCCGAATGTGTCGATGATGGAAAGCTTTTGTCTTGTCCTTGTATATTTTTGCATTCTCATATGCTTCCCGCCTAATCTCCTCTAACTCATTGAGCTGGAACTTTCTTTCATAACCTCCAACCTCGAGGTTAAAATTACACTTCTGCATGGCCCAAAAGGCATGGTGCTCCAGCTCCACAAGAATGTGACAGACCTTTCCATACACCATGTGGTATGGCGACATTCCGAGTGGGGCCTTGTACACGGTTCGATATGCCCACAGTGTATCGATCAACTAATCGGACCAATCCTTCCTATCAGGTCTAATTGTCTTTTGAAGGATAAGCTTGATTTGACGGTTTGATACTTTAGCCTGTTCATTGGTCTATGGGTGATACGGGGTAGCAATGCAATGCTGCACCTTGTATTTCTTTAATAATGACCTGAAATGGGCATGGATGAAGTGACTTCCTCCATCACTTATCAGGGCACGAGGAACTCCGAATCTCGCAAAATGAACTCCCGAACAAAGGATATAACAGTATTATGATCAACTCGTCTTGCCAGGATGGCTTCTACCTACTTTGAGACATAGTCTACTGCGAGGAGTATGTACTCAAAGCCATGCGAGTTTAGGAAGGGGCCCATAAAGTCAAGTGCCCATACATCAAACACTTCTACGACGAGAATGGATTGGAGAGGCATCATATCTCTCCAGGTCATAGAATCGACTACCTGGCATCGCTTATAGCACTTGGCAAACTCGTGTGTATCTCTAAAAATGGTCGGCCAGAAAAATCCCGACTGTAAAATTTTTGCAGTTATTTTTCGATCTGAAAAATCACCCCCACAAGCATCACTGTGGCAAAAGGATAGCACACTAGAGATTTCCAAATTAGGGATGCATCTACGGATGATCTAATCAGCCCCAATGTGAAAGAACAATGGATCATCCCAAAAATAGAACTTAGCCTCTAATATAAATTTGATCTTTTGATCCTTGGATAATCGGCAGGTAGCCTGCCTGCGACAAGATAATTTGCGATATAAGCATACCAAGGTGACTCAACAGAGTTGATAGATAGTAGAAACTCATCCAGAAATCGATTTGATATCGACGAGGAGTAGGGAATGTAGTCTGGGTCTAGTCGAGACAAGTGGTCTACCACAACATTATGTGCTCCGGCTTTGTCACGGATTTCGATATCAGACTCCTACAACAAAAGGGTCCATGTGATAAGTTGGGGTTTAGTGTCCTTCTTTGCCAACAAATGCCAGAGGGTGGAATGGTCGGTGTAGGTGATAACTTTGGACCCAAGTAAGTATGACCTAAATTTCTCCAACTCGAATACTACGGCCAACAATTCTTTCTTAGTGACTGTATAGTTACGCTGAGCCTCATTCAGTATTTTGCTGGCGTAGTATATTACAAATGGTTGTCACTCCTAACGCTAGCCAAGAATGACTTCGACAGCGATGTTGGAGGCGTCACACATCATCTCGAAGTCGAGGGACCAGTCGGGAGGTTGGAGAATAGGTGCACTTGAAACAACGCTTCGCAAGGTCTCAAAAGTGCTGAGACACGAGGAGTCAAAATCAGAGTGTTGATTACCAGAAGATTCATTAATGGATGAGCAATTTTCGAGAAATCTCGAATGAACCTTCGATAAAATTCAACATGCCCTAAGAATGATATGATTTGCCTGACCGAGCTAGGAAGTGGTAATCGTGAAATGATTTCAGACATAGCTCGGTCGACCTCGAGTCCATTAGAGGAGATCTTGTGACCTAGTAGGATGCCATCCCTCACCATAAAATGGCTTTTCTCCCATGAAAGTACTAGGTTAACTTCCATACATCTCCTCAAGATCTTTGTGAGGTTATCAAGACAAGATGAAAAATCATCTCCAAATATGGAGAAATCATCCATGAACACTTCTACGCAGTCCCTAATCATGTCTGAATAGATGGCCATCATGCATCGCTGAAAAGTAGCTGGTGCGTTGTAGAGGCCGAAAGGCATCTGCTTAAAAGCGAATGTTCTGAAGGGACATGTAAAAGTCATCTTGTCTTGATCTTCTAGGTTGATTGGAACTTGATTATACCCGGAGTATCCATCCAGAAAGTAGAAGAAACTATGCCCAGCTAGTTGTTCGAGAATATGATCAATAAAGGGCAAGGGAAAATGATCCCTTTTGGTAGACAAGTTTAGCTTCCTATAGTCGATGTAGACCCACCAAGAAGTCATGGTGCAGGTCAGGGTGGATTCACCCAATTCATTTCTGATTACAGTGAGTCCCACCTTTTTGGGCACTATTTGAATGGGACTCACCCACTGGCTGTCGGAAATTGGATAGAACATGTCTGCATCTAGCCATTTAATGATCTCCTTCTTGACAACCTCCAACATATTTGGATTTAGGCATCTCTGAGGTTGTCTTCATGGTCTCGCCCCTTCATCAGTGTAGATATGGTGAGTGCAATATGAGGGGCAAATTCCATGGAGATCAGTAATGCCCCACCTGATAGCAACCCTATGTGCTCGCAAAATGGAGATCAACCGATGTTCCTGATTTGGAGTCAAGTAAGCATTGATAATCACTGGATATGTCTCACTTTCTCCAAGAAACACATATTTGAGTGAATCAGGTAAGGGCTATAGCTCTACTAGCGGAGGGTGGGGAGGAGGGTTATGCAGGGGAGGAGAGGAAACAATAGTAGAAATTTGCTGATCTTGATTCATGATGAATCCTCCTGCAGTGGTCATGTATTCCTATCTTAAGATATCAGTGTTGGATAGGACAGAATAGTCAGGATCAAGGGTGTTAGGAGCATAGGAACACCCATGACAACCAGATTCATGGGATGAAATGTGTATATCAGCAATCTCAGTCCCGTGTGGATCGTGATCTGATGAGAACCTCATCATGAACCCTAACTAGCTTACTTTGATCTAATAAAATAAACAGAAGCTCCTACATAACCAAAAGGAACGCATAATTCAGGGGATTACTAATCTGGGAAGAAAAAAAAAAAAAGGGGTAAAACTGTAATTTTACCATTGTAGTGCATCAATAGGATTTCTAACGGTCTAGACATATGTCAATTGGACTTAATAAGAGAAAAAGTGGGATGGTTCAGTCAGAAAAGGGTTATTGTGAAATCTAGGAATTAAATGAGATTCTATAACCCTAAAACAAATCCACTTAAATTCATAAGGTTCCAGGCAAGATAAAAATCAACTAAACCCTATAAAATTCGTGGAAAAATATCCTCTAGGGTTTAGAACCTTCAATTTAGCCTTTGGAACCTGTTTTGACCTAGATTAGGGTCCATACCTAATATTTGACCTAATTTGGGTTTTTGTGCAAAATGTCTAGTCAAACATGGTCAAACCTAAATTTTAACTTCACCATTTGATTCCTTAGGTTCAAATTAGGTTTATACCAAAATTTAGACCTAAGGGAAGGTCGTCTTGACCTACTTTGCAAATTGGTCCTCCAAATTACATTCAGACCCTCAACTTTTTGAAACCCTTGCAAATCCCCCCCTAACTTCTTCATCTCTTTATTCATTTCAGTCCCTCTACCATTGCAGCAGGGACCCATACCTCCGGCTGCTTTGTGCGGAAGTTCTCTCCTCGAGCTCATGGGGAGCCGCTCCCAGATTTGAAAGGGGAGCTCCTTGCGAAGCCCCCTACCACATGGGTAGCTCCCCATGCCCTAAAACACCCCATACCTCTCATGCGAATGCTTAAGAGGTATGGGTTTCCCTCCAGCCATTCCTCCGGCGGGGAATTTCATCCTCTTCCTCGCAACTCTTTCCCCTGCCTGCGCCTATTTAAGGAAGCCCAAAGCCCTCCATTGCCTTCAAGCCTGATTTGGCTGAAGATTAGCCCCCAATCTCGTCTCCTCCTCACTCCAGCCAACTGCCTGCAGCTTTCGGCGACTCTCCCTCTCTCTTCTCGTTGCTCTACCACAGTACCAGTGGCAGAGCCATCTCTACCGTACTCCTCCGCATTGCGCCGTACCAACACTCACCCTCCTCTCTTCCTCGTCGTCGCTCCCTCACCACAGGGTCTTCATCTCCGGTGATGATAGACACCCGCCGCTCACCTTCCACCTCCCCCCTTCACTACAAACCTGTCAGTTAAGTTCCTCTTCCTCCACTCTTTATTTCCCCCTTACCAATTTTTAGTTTCGATCTCTCGACTGCCACTACCACCACCATCGTTTCCACCTCCGGCCACCAACTCCGGTGAGGCCACTCCACCTCCACAGGCCGTCCCACCCCTCAACGACAAGTCCATAAGCATCCCCTCACTCCACTCAACATTTCCCCTCACACACACCACCACTCCACTCACCTAAACACACCCCCGAACACACCCACACATAAGCACATAGTGTGCCCTAGGCATGCTCCCACAGGCATTCCCACGCCCCGTCGACCACCTCTGCACATTCTCCACACCTTGGCGAAGCTCCCCAAGGCATTTGACAAGGCCACTAGGCCATGTTCGTGTGTTTCAGGTGTAAGCCTCCGCCGCCATTACTAACAATCTTGAAGCAAGCTTCGAGCGTGCCCAGGCTTCCCGCAGCTCCAGGTGAGAGTCCCAGGTGGTGCAGACTTGAGGCGCGCACACACCCAGGCCTTTGATTGGCTTTGAGGACCCTCATAGCAGTTGCAATTGAGAACTCAACCTCTGCAGGTGCATGCGAGAAGAAGGTGGGACATTTTCTCCCACCTCAGAAGCTGATGAGCAGGAGGCGACACATAAATTGAAAAAGTGAATCAGCCTTATCGCCTCAGATCCACGGGGTGAGGTCCCTCGCCAACTCCGCCTACCTCGTTCGCGACCCACGCTACGTAGACCTGGCTAACCCCTCTACCCTGCACTCCTCACGTACCACCCACGCCGGTGCACCTGGTCCTGGGCGCACATAACCTGACCTGATTACCTGGCTGGCTCTGAGAGAGCGAAGAGCGAAATAGAGACAGAGACACGCAGGGTGGGTAGGAGGTAGGTTTTGCTTCTTTGTGCTGTGCAGGGAAGGAGGAAGAGGAAGCAGCTACGGGGAAGAAGAAGAGAAGATGAAGAGGAGCAGCTGAAGGAAGAAGAAGCTGAAGACATAGCCACAGAGGAAGATGCCTACAGAGAAGGAGGAGCCAAAGAAAAAGGGAAGCTGAAGGAGAAGGTGCATCAGCTCAAGAGAGAAGAAGCCAAAGAAGAAAAGAGAAGGAAGGAGCTGCCGCAAAGAGGAAGGAACTGCAACAGAGAAGGAAGAAGAAGAAGCCTGAAGAAGCACTGTAGTAGATCACCACTTAAGGCATCTGATTCATAGAATCAGACGTCTGAAGATAGAGAAAGAAGAGAAGAGAGAAAACAAAGAAAAAGGAAAGAGAGGAGAAAAAGGAAGAAAAGTAAAAGAATTTATTTCTTTTTATTTTTTACTCTCTAGTCTTTATATACAGTACATTATTACCAAACATTATCTCTCAAGTATTGTGATTTTTGGCTTCTAAATAACAATTTGCTCCCTGAGTTCGACCTCGGAATACTTTTCAATTTCGAGTAATTAATAAATTTGATAATCGTTTTCGCGATAATACTACAACGCGCATATCTTTATAAAACACGCGAAACCTGTCGATATGATTATCATTTTTTGGCACCGTTGCCGGGGAGCAACAGGCATTTTAGAAACGTTAATCATAATTTCTGATTCATTACTAACTTAATTTCTCTCTTTTATTGTGTTTGTTTCAAAAAAATCCGAGGAAAGAATAGCAGCCACACAACTGCCACACCAGGAAATAGGTAACCTTTTTAACCCTCTCTTTTAATCCCCTCACAATCTAAAGAGGTAAAACAATGGAAAATCAATCTAGGGCTACCTGTTTTCCATATTTAGTAATCCACAAGAGTTTCCTGGTTTTTAATTTCAACACATTCTAATCTACTAAAGGTAACTTGGGCTAAAACCTTCTTGATTGAGCCCTAGATACCCATTTCTGAGGCAACTAAACTGGACCAAATAGAGCCAACTTAAGGATTACAAGCTAGGGTTTTAGAGACACATCTTCTGAAGAAAGAATTGAAAATTCCAAAAAGAGGTGTGCCTAAGCCTTGTTTGAAAGGACCTATCCAAGAGAAACCCTAAGAAAATCAAGCTCTTAATCTACTTGAACTCTAAAAGAAAGGACCAAAGAAGCTCTCAAAGGAACAGAGAGGTGAAGTTGATCCTTTGGTTCAACCAACCTTAAATTAGGTCACTTTGCACTCAAAAGACTTAAAGTTCAAGTGGAACCCTAAGCACCTTGATCTTAACTAAAAGTGGTAGACTTAAGAGGTCCAAGTCTCCATTCTGGTCTACCTGGAATCTCAGTGACAAGAGAGGTTAGGTGGGGGAAACCCTATAACCCGTGGGGGTGCTCTACTGTGTAGGGGTCTTCGCGGGACTCTCCCTCTCTGGCTGCCTAGGTAATTCTCAGGTGGATGACCTTTCTAATCTAGGGGTATCATCCACTCTGAACCTCTATAGCCACCCAACATATTTTGGGTGTCTTGATTAGGTCCAACACGTTCTAATCTCATCCAATCCTTCAGTGTATGTTTGGTAGGAGGTCATTGAAACCTCCTTTAGAAATTCACTCTCCTTGAGGCCAAGCCTCGGTGCCTTTGTTTATGCAGCAACCCCTCCACATAGACCTTTCCTCCGATTCTGAACCTAGTTCTCCTTCTTCTTCCATCATGGCACAGCCTGTTGATGAAGAAAACAATCTTGAACACCAGCTTCAGTGTCTGAATGACCTCTTCCAGAACTTCATGAACCCACCGCAGCTTCCCATGATGCAAGATCACTATAATGCCGCTGAGGTGACAATCGAGCCTCGAGTCTGAATCCTGGCTAGAGAACCTGATTCTGAATTGAAGCCCAATATGATTCATGCCATACCAAAATTCTATGGGCTTAACTCCAAAGATCCATTCCAGCATATCAAATAGCTCAAGCATCTAGCCCAGACCTTCGGGTCAGATGCACAAAATCAGGATATTCTGCTCATGAAGATGTTTTCTTTCTCCCTCATGGACAAGGCGGCCCATTGGTATCAGACTCAAACTCGTCCGATCAACACCTGGGATGAACTTTAGTTTGAATTTTTGAAGTTCTTTCCCGTTGGTCAGACAAATGCCTTGCACCATCAGATTACTCATTTCACCTAGCAAATGGGAGAACCTCTTCATGAGGCATGGGATCGATTCTTGGATCTCATGCAGAAGTGCCCCCTTCATGAAGTTCCTAAATGGGAACAAGTCCAATCTTTTTACCAAGGACTCTGTGAGGACATTAGATTATTCATCAATGCAACCTGCGGAGGGAATATCATGGGTCAACATGAGGACACTGTGTGGGAGATTCTTGAGGATATGTGTGAGAACTCTATCAACAACGACTCCATGGGTTTATTCGACCAGACGAATACCTGTGCATCGACGAATCTTAAGGGAGCACATGAGACGCAGGGCCTGTCCTCATCCGTCGACTTGGAACTGATGGCCAGTCGGTTGGACAAGGTCTCTATCATCGAGAAGAAGGTAGATGAGCTGACTCTGCATTTGCAACGAGCCACCTCTGCGCAGAACTCTTTTGCACAGCCACCTCCCACAAGGGAAACTGTGCAAAACATCTTTCACCAATCTTCTTCGAGGATGGACCCATATCCACCCCCATTTGACTCCCGGATCGGAGGGACCTTCAATCCACTCTACTCTAGTCAGGGGAACTCTGAACCCCCATAACTTTGACTTTCCTAAGGCTCCTCAGACCTGCGAGGACCTCAACGCCATCTAGAATGACCCATTTTCCAACACCTATAACCCTGGATGGCAAAACCATCCCAATTTCTAGTGGGTGAGAAATTCTCAGACCCAAAGACCACCTTATCAACCTCATCCACAAGCCCCTCATCCTTATAAGCCACCTCAGCCTCGGCCTAACCTCACCTATCAATTTGGGCCAAACCAAGACCAAATGTCTCTCATCCTCCAAACACTGGCTGACATTCAAAGAATGAATGCGGCAATCCAAAAACAGCACAAGGATGAAATCACAGAGGTCCGCAACCAACTCACCCAGATGGCGAATTCTTGCCAACCGGGCACACTTCCTTCACAACCTCTGCCAAACCCATATAACGTGCCGACCCAGAGGTGCGTTATAAACCCAAATCTAGGCCATGCACACATGATTTATCAGGCCCCTTCTGTTCCATCACTTGACCGGATGGAAGTCTCAACATCTTACGTGGGTTATCAACAGTAGCCACCCATTTTACCAACCCCCAACCAGAACCAGGCAGGATTGAACTCTGTAACAACCCATAGTGGTAAAGCAACCCAAGACCCATCTTATCCAGACCACTCCAAGCCTGGTAGTGATCCAAGCCCTAGGATAGTTATCCAGGATGTACCTGTCCCAAATCAATAACTTGGACCTATTCTAGAGGAACCAACCAAGGTTCCATTTCTCGAGGCCTTGACCAAGGGAAAAAGGACAACCAAACCCGTGGCTCCTGAGGACCTGATGAAGCTCTTTGAATAGGTCCAAATAAACATCCCCTTGATGGATGCAATCCACCACGTACCGGCTTACGCACGATTCTTGAAAAATGTGTGTACACCCCAGCATAATCCGCGAACTAAGAGTGGGAGTCCGATCGTACTGTCAGAGCAAGCTAGCTCTGTAATCTTGAGTAAACTCCAACCCAAGGCAAAAGACCCAGGCACTTCCCTAATCTCATGTAAAATTGGTGAAACCCAATTTGATAGAGCATTACTAGACTTAGGTGCCTCCATAAACCTAATACCTACATCCTTGCTTAACCACCTTGAAGAATCCGAGCTTAAACCGACTGAGGTGACATTACAGTTAGCTGATCGATCCATTAAGTCACCTAAGGGAGTTCTCGAGGATGTTATTGTTGGGGTGCGGGATGTCTACTTCCTAGTAGACTTTATAGTTCTAGTTATGGGTGCACCTGAGAACCCAAGGGATACACCAATTATACTAGGGAGACCTTTTCTGGCCACTGCTAGGGCCAATATAAGTTGTGAGGAGGGCCAAATAGAGTTGAAATTTGGGAACCAAACCCTTAAGATTGACATCTTTAAAGCCCAACAAGGGATTAATTGTAGTGTTGTAGATCAAATATGTGATATTAGAGCTGTGGTTGATGAATGCATATTGAGGATAACTTGATCATCCCCAATCAGCCACAAGAAGAACTAAACCTGCAATTAGAGGAATCTGAACCCGATCTAGATACACCCATATCCCCTACCCTTGTTCCTCACACTCACTTTGAACCACTCGCTGCTACTGATAATCCCGTCTTAGAACTCAAGCCCGTTCCTGATCATTTGAAATACGTCTCTTTGGGTTCCAATCAGACGTTTCCTGTGATTATAAACTCCCAACTCACACTTGATCAGGAATCCCGTCTGATTATTGTTCTCCAGCAACATCGTAGAGCCATTGGATGGACTCTCGATGATTTGACTGGAATAAGCCCCTCTTATTGCACACACCACATCTATTCCAAAGAGGGCACACGACCTTCATGTGAGATGCAGAGACGTTTGAACCCTAATTTGCAGGAGGTTGCGAAAAAGGAGATCATTAAGTGGTTAGATGCAGGGATCATCTACCTGATCTCCGACAGTCGATGGGTGAGCCCAATCCAGGTTGTGACTATGAAGGCAGGGCTCACCACTATCACAACTGAAGCCGGAGAGGTCATACCGACCCATAGAGCCAACTCATGGAGAGTCTGCATAGACTATAGAAGAGTCAATTCCTCCATGAAGAAGGATCATTTCCTACTACCATTTATTGATCAGATCCTCAAAAAACTAGCGGGAAATAGATTCTTCTGCTTTCTTGACGGGTACTTCGGTTATAACCAAGTGGCGATTCATCCAGAGGACCAAGAGAAGACCACGTTCACCTGCCCCTTCGGAACATACTCATTCCGAAGGATACCTTTCGGTCTCTGCAATGCATCCGCGACTTTTCAGGGGTGCATGCTTGCCATATTCTTTGATATGGTAGGTGATTATCTGGAAGTCTTCATGGATGAATTCTCAGTATTTGGGGCATCATTTGACAATTGCCTCCAGCACTTGGTTCAAATACTCAGACGTTGCATTGACGTGAACTTGGTTCTTTCCTGGGAAAAGAGTCACTTCATGGTGCTTGAGGGGATCATCCTGGGACATCTGATTTCTGAGAGAGGCATCCAAGTTGATCGAGCCAAGGTTAACTTGATTTCCAAGCTCCCTATGCTTAGCTCAATCAGAGACATCCGATCTTTTCTGGGGCACGTCAGTTTTTACCATCGATTTATCCCTGATTTCTCAAAAATCACATGCCCCCTGACCACTCTTCTCTCCAAGGATGTACCTTTTGAAATTTCCAAGGAATACACTCAAGCATTTGAGATCCTTCGTGATCGAGTTACCTAAGCCCCGATCCTACAGTCCTCTGATTGTTCTCAACCCTTTGAGATCATGTGCAATGCATCTGACTTCGCTGTAGGAGCAATTTTGGGGTAGAAAATTGACAGGAAACCTGTAGTCATCTACTATGCTAGCAAGACACTTGACGAGGCTCAGCGTAACTACACGGTTACAGAGAAAGAGCTACTAGCCGTACTATTTGCCCTTGAAAAGTTCAGATCATATCTCCTGGGTTCCCATGTTATTATTTACTCGAATCACACAACTGTGAGGCATCTCCTTACGAAGGACGTGAAACCTTGATTATTCCGATGGATCTTGCTATTGCAAGAATTTGATCTCGAGATTCACAACAAAGTGGCAAGACAGAACGTGATAGCTAACCACTTGTCCCGCCTTCCTTCTGAGTCATCGACCCTTCCGGACCCATCACGGATCATTTTCCTGATGAGCACCTTCTGACTATCGATATAGGGATTCCATGGTTTGCTGACATAGAAAACTACTTGGCATCACATCAGATCCCGTCTGATTGGCCGAAGACCAAGAATGAAAAATTGTGCTCCGATGCCAAGTATTACATTTGGGAAGACCCATATCTACTCTGCATTGGTGCGGACCAAATTATCCGGTGATGTGTCCTGGAATTTGAAATCAAAGACATACTCTCTTTTTGCCATGACCAGGCATGCGGTGGCCATTTTTTTGGGCACAAAATCGCATCAAAAGTCCTCCAGTGTGGCTTTTACTGGCAAACAATCTTCATGGATGCATACAATCACTGTAAGGCAGGCAACCGTTGCCAGACTTTGGGCAACATGGGCCATCGTGACATGATGCCTTTACAACTAATTCTCGTATGCGAGTTTTTTGACATTTGGGGGATTGATTTTATGGGCCCCTTCCCTATTTCGGATGGCTTCGAATACATTTTACTCGCTGTTGACTATGTGTCCAAACGGATCGAAGCCATTCCGACCCAAACCAATGATCACAAAGTCGTTATTAAATTCATTCACCAAAACATCTTCTCACGGTTCGGGATTCCTCGAGCGATCATTTCTGATGGAGGGACCCATTTCACAAATGCTCAGTTCAGGTCGCTGACGACCAAATATGGGGTGTCACACCAAATCTCTACTCCCTACCACCCCCAAACTAATTATCTCGCTGAGCTATCAAATAAGGAGATCAACAAAATCCTTTAGGTTACTGTTCTAACTGACAGGAATGATTGGTCATCCCAGCTTCCGGAAGCTTTGTGGGCTTATAGGACCGGCCACATGACCTAACTAGGCATGTCTCCTTCCAGATTGGTGTACGGGAAGGCGTGTCACCTCCCCGTCGAATTGGAGCATAAAGTCTATTAGGCAGTACGGAACTGCAATTTAGAGCTTTCTAAGGCTAGAACCCATAGAAAGCTTCAGCTAAGTGAGATTGATGAATTATGCCTCGATGCGTATGAAAACTCACGAATCTACAAAGAGTAGGTTAAAGCCTTTCATGACAAGCACATATCTAGAAAGTTCTTTCACTCTGGTCAAAAGGTCCTACTCTTTGATGCCTGACTAAAATTGTTCCCAGGAAAGCTGCAATCCAAGTGGATCGGACCATATCTAGTCCATCAGATCTTTGGAAATGGAGCCGTTGAGATTAGTCCACTCAGCCACAATTCCAAACCCTTTGTAGTGAACGGTCAGAGACTCAAACCGTTCATTGACGTGACCAATACAGATTTGGTTGAGCCATCCTTTATCCTTCATTCTCCCTGAGCTCATTGCACCCAACCGATGGCGTAAAACTCAGCGCTTAACAGAAGGCAACCCATCATTCTTTGAAAAACCCAAAACCTTTCCTGACATTTCTTTGCTGAATTCATTTTGCACTTTTAGGGTTCATCCTTTAGGACAGCCGACTCCACCTCAGGTACCCGTACCTGAGATTAGAAATCGTCCGCAGCAGTCACCTCAACCCGTCCACTCACCCAACACCTGTCCTAATGTATGAACCAAGCTGAAAACAAACCCACCTAATTTACAATGGGGACATTGCAAATCTTAGGCATGGGGGGGTATGAAAGTGCAAAATGTATGAAAACTCATATCAAGAGAAGGTTTCAACAAAAAAATCACATATCATCGAAAAAAAAAAAACTGAGAAGAGGAGAGCAAAATCTTTGTGGGCTTTATATAATCTAAAGGAGGAGAAAAAGAGCAAAATGCTAAAAAGGAGCACAAAATGAAAAAAGAAAGAGACTATCATTAGTAGGAGATTAAGGGATTAACCAAAGTTCTAGACTATATTAAGAAAGGATAAGAAAAGTGCTAAAGAAACACAAAAAGATTAGTAGGAACGCTGACCTTAGGCCTTTTTGGCTAGACTCTTAGTATCCATTAAGATCTAGATATTCCTCAAGAGGTTGAGGAAAATGCAAAGCTTAAGTATTAGGTCTAAGGCTTAGGAAGTATTTGGCCTCATTAACTGACCTTCGATTTGTGGGACTCGATAACTTAAGCACCCTAATTTAGTGCGCTTAACTATTAAAATTACGCTGAAGCGTTGTAATATTATGAAAATGTTGCCTAGATTAGGAGCGGCCGATCAACACAAGTTGATTTAGACGAGTTCCCAACGCGAAGAGGTGGGAAATTCCCTTAGATGATGCGTAACAACATATCGTCTCCTCGGTGCTTGTCTCTTAGGATATTTCCATATCCTACCGGGGGCATGTAAGCACTCTGCTAGTTCAGACACCATGGATGGCATTATCACGAAATGTCAATTGCTAGGGTCTGGATTCGGCCACGGAAAGCCGTGGGCAGGATTGTCTAGAAATCTTGAAAACCAGGGTTCTGGGGGTTACCATGGGCGATGCTATCTTGAAGCATCGATCGCCAAGGACCTTTGAGGATTGATGATGGGGACAAGGAATCTGATACAGATCGTGTTGAGAAGCCAATCGTAAGCTAGAATTAAAAATTCTCCAAACAAATAAATCCTCTGTCTCGCTCTTACAAAATACACTGCAAACTGAACCAAGGCTAAAAAAATGTCTCAAGCACAGGTGCTTTAACCACGGAGTCCAATAAATCTTAGGATAGTTCCTGCGAGCCTTAAAAACCTTCACTGACCTAGGCTAAAGCTGGACAGGTCCAATTCTTGGTTGGTACTAAAGTCCCTTTAGGCCTATTATTGGCATTCTGACCTAATCAAAGAAGAAAAAACACTTATCATAATTGATGAAAGAAATTCATGGTCTAGAACAGAAGTTAAAACCTTAAGATTTTGTTAAGGGACTAGCAAAAGCTATGCAAGGGGGTATGATGAGAACCTCATCATGAACCCTAACTAGCTTACTTTGATTTAATAAAATAAACAAAAGCTCCTACATAACCAAAAGAAAGGCCTAATTCAGGGGATTACTAATCTGGGAAGAAAACATAAAATAAGGGGTAAAACTGTAATTTTACCATTGCAATGCATCAACGAGATTTCTAAGGGTTTAGACATAGGTCAATTGGATTTAATAAGATAAAAATTGGGATGGTTCAATTAGAAAAAGGTTATTGTGAAATATAAGAATTAAATGACATTTTATAACCCTAAAACAAACCCACTTAAATTCACAAGGTTCCAGGCAAGATAAAAGTCAACTAAACCCTCTAAAATTCATGGAAAAATATCCTCTAGGGTTTAGAACCTTCAATTTATCCTTTGGAACCTGTTTTGACCTAGATTGGGGTCCATACCTAATATTTGACCTAATTTAGGTTTTTATGCAAAATATCTAGTCAAACATGGTCAAACCTAAACTCCAACTTCACCATTGGATTCCTTACGTCCAAATTAGGTTTATACCAAAATTTAGACCTAAGGGAAGGTCGTCTTGACCCACTTTGCAAATTGGTCCTCCAAATTACATTCAGACCCTCAACTTTTTGAAACCCTTGCAAATCCCCCACTAACTTCTTTGTCTCTTTCTACATTTCGGTCCCCCTGCCATCGCAGTAGGGATCCATACCTCCGGTGACTTTGTGCGGAGGTTCTCTCCTCGAGCTCATGGGGAGCTTCTCTCAGATTTGAAAGGGGAGCTCCCTGCGAAGCCCCCTACCGCATGGGCAGCTCCCCATGCCCTGAAACACCCCATACCTGTTGTGAGAATGCTTGAGAGGTATGGGTCTCCCTCCGGCCATTCATCTGGCGAGGAATTTCGTCCTCTTCCTCGCAACTCTTTCCCCTTCCTGCATCTATTTAAGGAAGCCCAAAGCCCTCCGCTTCCTTTAAGCTTGATTTGGTCCAAGATTACCCGCCAATCTTGTCTCCTCCTCACTCCAGCCAACTACCTGCGGCTTCCGATGACTCTCCCTCCTTCTCATCACTTTGCCACAGTACCAATGGCAGAGCCATCTCTGCTGTACTCCTTTGTGCTACATCGTACCAGCACACGCCCTCCGCCTCTCTTCCTCATTGCCTCTCCCTCACCGCAGGGTCTTCATCTCCAGTGACGGCAGACACCTGCCTCTCACCTTCCACCTCCCCCCTTCGCTCCAAACCTATCAGTTAAGCTCCTCTTCCTCTACTCTTTATTTCCCCTATATCAATTTTTAGTTTCGATCTCTCGACTGCCACTACCACCACCATCGTTTCCACCTCCAGCCACCAACTCTAGCTAGGCTGCTCCACCTCCATAGGCCATCCCACCCCACACCGAAAAGTCCATAAGCATCCCCTCACTCACACCACCACTCCACTCACCTAAACACACCCCCGAACACACCCACACATATGCACACAGTGTGCCCTAGGCACGCTCCCACAGGCGTTCCTACACCTCACCGACCACCTCTGCACATTCTCCACACCTTGGCGAAGCTCCCCAAGGCATTTGATAAGGCCGCGAGGCCATGTTCGTGTGTTTCAGGTGTAAGCCTCTGCCGCCATTACTGACGACCTTGAAGCAATCTTTGAGCGTGCCTAGGCTTCGTGTAGCTCCAGGTGAGACTCCCAGGTGGTGTAGACTTGAGGCACGCACACACCCAGGCCTTTGATTGGCTTCGAGGACCCTTGCAGTAGCTACAATTGAGAACTCAACCTCTACAGGCACGTGTGAGAAGAAGGTGGGACATTTAGTCCCACCTCGGAAGCTGACGAGCGGGACGCGACGCATAAATTGAAAAAGTTAATCGGCCTTATCGCCTTAGATCCACAGGGTGAGGTCCCTCGCCCACTTTTCCTGCCTTGTCCATGACCCACGCTACGTGGACCTGGCTGACCAGTTTACCCTACACTCCTCTCGCACCACCAACGCTGGTGCGCCTAGTCCCGGGCGCGCGTAACCCGACTCGATTACCTGGCTGGCTCTGAGAGATCGAAGAGCAAAATAGAGACAGAGAGATGCAGGGAGGGTAGGGGGTAGGTTTTGCTTCTCTATGCTGTGCAGGGAAGAAGGAGGAAGAGGAAGTAGCTATGGGGAAGAAGAAGAGAAGAAGAAGAGGAGTAGCTGAAGGAAGAAGAAGCTGAAGACTTAACCATGGAAGAAGAAGCTTGCAGAGAAGGAGCCAAAGAAAAAGGGCAGCTGAAGGAGAAGCCAAGGAAGGAGGAGGCACAATAGCTCAAGAGAGAAGAAGAAGAAGAAGCCAAAGAAGAAAAGGGATGGAAGGAGCTACCGCAAAGAGGAAGGAACTGCAGCAGAGAAGGAAGAAGAAGAAGAAGCCTGAAGAAGCATTGTAGTAGATCACCACTTAAGGCATCTGATTCACAGAATCAAATGTCTGAAGACAGAAAAAGAAGAGAGGAGAGAAAACAAAGAAAAAGGAAAGAGAGGAGAAGAAGGAAGAAAAGAAAAAGAATTTATTTCCTTTTATGTTTTTACTCTCTAGCCTTTATATACAGTACATTAGTACCAAACATTATCTCTCAAGTATTGTGATTTTTGGCTTCTAAATACCAATTTACTCCCTGAGTTTGACCTCGAAATACTTTTCAATTTCGAGTAATAAATAAATTTGATAATTGTTTCCGCGATAATACTACAATGCGCATATCTTTCTAAAACACGTGAAACCCGTTGATACGATTATCACGATCAATGTCCCTTGATAGTGAGGATGAATGTGCCATTGGGTCGCTACAGAGGAGCCCAATGTTCCCACAGAAAGCTGAATCTTCGTCGTCACTATCCTCTTCAATCAAGTCATAATCAAAGTTCTTTGATGCCCTGAAAATGTCCAGTCTAGGCCTTTCGTTTCCAAGGGCAATCTCCATGCCCCCTGATACACAGTTGATGTTTACACGGGCGGTTGCCAAAAATGGGCGACCTTGAATAATCGATGCATCACGGAGATTAGGAGGAACCTTCATATCAAGAACAAAAAATTCTGCTGGAAAGCAAAATCCTTGGACTTTTACGATCACATTTTCAACCACCCCCCTCGATGTTTTTACAGATCGGTCAGCCAACTGTATGGTAACTGGGGTGGGCTTTAACTCCCCAAATCAAAATCGATCAAATACTACAGTGGGAGTTAGGTTGATGGATGACCCCAAATCAAGAAGGGCCCCATTAAATGGGGAATCCTACAAAAAGCAGAAAATTAGTGGTGTGCCTGGGTCCTTCTTTTTGGGCGGTAAGTAAGCTAAAATGACTGCGCTGGCTTCCTCAGATAATACCGCTTGTCATTCGATCCTCTGTTGCCTCTTTGGAGTACAGTAGTCCTTAAAGAACCTAGCAACAGCTGGGATGTGATCTATCGCTTCGAGGAGAGGGATCTGAATGTGAACCTCCTTGAACATAGATTTTAGGTACTTGAAATTCTGCTTGTCCTTTTTCCATGCTGAATCTCGTGTCAGGGCAATAGGAAAAGGGGTGGGAATTTCAGGGTCTAAAGGCAAGTTTCCTTTATCTAATGAAGATGGCTTATCAGAGGAAGAGGGTTGTGAGCCATCTTGTGGTATGGCACAGGAAAAATCGTTACCCACTTGCCTAGGTAGTGGATCCTATGTAGTCTTTCCGCTCCTTAGGGTAACAGCTTTTGCATCGGCGTGCTGTCCATGCAGGGGCAGTAAAAAAACCACTTGTCGTTCTATCCTCTGTTGCTGCTTTGGAGTACAGTAGTCCTTAAAGAACCTAACAACAGCTAGGATGTGATCTATCACTTTGAGGAGACGGATTTGAATGTGAACTTCCTTGAACATAGATTTTAGGTCCTCAAAATTCTATGTGTCCTTTTTCCGTACTGAATCTCGTGTTAGGGCAATAGGAAAAGGGATGGGAATTTCAGGGTCTAAAGGCTTCTTTCCTTTATCTAATGAAGATGGCTTGTGAGAGGAAGAGGGTTGTGAGCCATCTTGTGGTATGGCACAGGAAAAATCGTTACCCACTTGCCTAGGTAATGGGTCCTATGTAGTCTTTCCTCTCTTTAAGGTAACAGTTTTTGCATCGGCGTGCTGTCCATGCAGTGGCAGAAGAGTGGGTTAGTCTGGATACACAGGGTTTGGCAACAGAGGTGGCTGACCGAGCCCATAACCAGGAGGTGCTTGCATAACCACCTGTGCCTACCCCTATGGTGCTTTGAATCTAGGCAGGGTGCTTTGATTCTGCACATATCTCAGGTTCGGGATAGGTTGGGAGGGTAAAGCTCCCTATAATCTATGCTCCTGCATCATTTGGTTTTGCATGTTCTGTATGCTCTGTATTTGGTCAGCCATTGCCTTCATTATTTGGAGGTTGTCATGAGTAGATTTCCAAATAGATGCCTGCAGTTCCTCCTTCAGTGACTCCAAAGGGTCGACCCACTTTGGAGGGTAGTTGGCAAGTTGGTGAGTAGCTGATAGATAGAGCGTGTCTATTGCTGCTGAGACGGAAATGGCTGCTGCCTAGGATACATGTTCTGCACATTCCCGTATTGTCTGGTCTAGTAGTGTGGAACTTGACTTGGTCGCTGTGGATTACCAGACGAGGCCAAATTGGGATGCTGGCGCCAACCAGGGTTATATGTTTCAGAATACGAGTTGTTACACCCGTATCCCTGAATGGCATTGACATCTTCGTAAGTTGAAGATGTCTCGGATGCAAATTCAACAAAAGAATATGCACTTGCATCATCATGTGGTGCGAAACCCTGATTATACAGTGCCAGATCCATATTGTTCACGGGTTCCTGGTATGTAGGATTCCGAGAAGATGGAGAGAAAACATCCCGAGTGACCGGATATATACCAGCAGAGGGGGCTCGGGATGCTTGAGAGGAGTGAGATGGAGCAATGCTGCCAGAAGATCCAGATCTCGCTCGCATCAATTCATCGAGCTTCTTATTGAGCAGATCCACCTTGTCCAGCTTTTTGGTGATAATGTCCATGTTGACTCGAGCAGATTTTCCTTGAGCTTCGTGGACATTAACTCGTTGCTATCTAGGTCACTAGAACTGGTTCATTGAGGTAGCATTCATCGAGTTCTCTGCTAAGGACTCGAATAGTTCAAATGCATTGTTCTCATCCTTCGCGTGAAAATTCCCTCCGCTAGATGCATCGGCCAGGTACTGATGTGTGTCATCTAGCCCATGGTAAAATACTTGCGCAAGGTGCCATTTGGGTACACCATGGTGTGGGAACTTCCTGAGAAGATCGTGAAATCTGTCCCAGGCATCATGTAGCTTCTCTCCAGGGCCTTGAGCAAAAGTCGTGATTGCGCACCTCATGGCATTTGTTCGACTGATCGGGAAGAACTTTTGGAGGAATTCGCGACGTAATTCCTCCCAGGTTCCAATTGGCCTCCTGATGGTCTTGAAGCAATAAGCAGCTTTATACTTGAGAGAAAAAGGAAAAAGCTTCATGAGAACAGTTCCAATATCAATATTCCTGGGTTGAACTGACTCTACAATCTGACTTAGGTCTTCGAGGTGCTGGAAGGGATCCTCATTTGAGTTTCCATGGAAATGAGTCTGAATTAGACTTATGATATTCAGCTTTAACTCGAATGTGTCTCCACCTGTGGGAATCCAGACCTGAGGTGCTATGATTGTTGCCACCGGATCATAGAAGTTCCGCAGTTGTTCTCCGCATGGTGGATGCTGCATCCTAGCGAATGTCGTGAGAATGCGGTCAATGCTCTGCTCATATTTTTGTTCCATTTCCTCAACCCTGCCTTCCAGACGAGCTATCGGGTCCTGATTCTCAGGGTCCTAACGAATTTAAGTACCAGGATTAGCCATCTCAACTAATCGGGTGGAAGAAGGTTGAGATGAGTCATCAGGCAAAAATTGCCTTTGCTGCCTTGGGTTTGGCTCCCAAGGACCCGCGAGGTTAGGTCATAATGACCTTCTTCCTTGCATACACCAACTCAAAGGTTTGGTGTAGTCAAGTAGAACAAGGCTAAGGCCTTGTTAATCAAAGTGGTCCTTCAAATCAAATGACCTGATTTTTCATTTAAGTTTGTGTTATTAAAAATTTGGCTAGAGAGCAACTGTAAGGAGTTCCTGCCTCTCAGGCTAACCCGGCCAGTCTGGTTACGAGGGGACTACAGGGAAGGTTCTTTCTTCAGGTTCCACCTCCGATTCTATTACCCCGTAGCCTTGGTCGTTTGACACTACCCCGCAGGCTTAGTCACTAGGTTTTGCAAGAGAGGTTGGAACTACCCAGTAGTCTCAAGCCACATACAGGTTATTTGATGTATTTTCGTGAATTCTTAACATGTTTGTTTAATGTAGTAGATGATGGGCGGTCCACAAGGTGACTTGCCTCACCGACTAACTTTTGGACTCGTTGAAGTCCAAGTTAGTCCAATGTGGTCTTATTGGCTCATGCACTTCTAAATTATTTCAAATTAAAGACCACAAATCAAATATAAACTCTGAGGTAAATATGGAATTCAAATAATTTGAAACTTAGTAAGAAGACTTTTTTTTTCAATAATCTTTTCAAAGAGTATCTTTTCAAAATTTTTACTATTTCCAACAAATAGTTATGAATTTTTAACTAGCAAGGGGTCAAATATGGGATTTAGACCCCATGTTGGTTTTTCTATTGGAAACAGTATCAAATATACTTCAAAAATTTTTTAAAAATATAATAATGAAAGCTAATTTGATTGTATTTCAAACCCCATTGATTATGAGTAAATCAGATTTGTATGTTGGTGAGAATTGATTTTCAAAGTTCATAGAAGTTCTATTTTCAAGCAATCTGACACATATGTACTCCATGAATTTCTAAAAATTCCACAGATGGAATTTCTTTTCGAGAATGGTGGCGTTGAAAATAAAATTTGAAAATCTAGTTCCAATCCAAATTTCAAAATTTTTGGAGCATTAGAAACACAGCCATTGAATTTTGAAGATAATACTTACTTTCTGGCCGAATTTCTAATAGGAATGTGTGCACATGATTTCTGCAGCACCTGCTTCGATTTGTTCATCGCTTCTCTGGTTTAATCTGCCCACAAAAATAGTATGTTAGAGATGAAATCAAAAGTCACCTTGCCTCCCCAGCAACGGTGCCAATTTGTTCATGGCATAGATCGCGTAAAAGATAAATACGTCGTAGTATAGCACGAACTACGTCTCGACAAATAAAATTAATGGAATTGAGAGTCCCGGTCGATCACAGGGAGGCAGAAAGCACTTTTGATTTCATGTGTTTATTTCAATATAAAGGCTAAGTAAAAGGAGCAATCAATCACAATATTTATATCACAAAAAGAGATTGAACATAACTAGATACATGTATTGAATAAAACATAAAACAAACTACTGTTGTAACAAAACAAGGGCACCATGGGTGGTTTGTGGTGGCCTTTTGGAGAGATTAAGAGGAGCAGTGACAATCTGACAGGGTGGCCCAACGGATTCTTCAGATAGAGGCAGAGAAGATGGGAAGAGGAAGAAGAGAGAGAGAGGTAGAAGAAGGAAGAAGAAGAAAAGAATGAAGAGAGATGAGAGTTATGTTTTTTCTTCCAAGGGAGGGGAGCCTTTGGTCCGTTTACATCTCGTGAAAATCCTTCTTCTTTCCTTAGTTCTCTCTGATGTTGCCATGTCGCGAGCTGTGTGCTCTCAGATCCTTCATCGCACGGCTCCTGCACGCTCGCACCTTCGCATTTTCGCCTTCAAATCCTGCCTCATCATCTCAGCCGTCCGATTTCAAATCCTACGCACGCTTTTGAACCCTCTTGATCTTGAAAGAACCCACACGATCGCACCATGTAGACGCATCTCAGCCCTCCAATCACGCATATGAGCCTGCATGCGCCCACTCGCAACGCCACACCAATTTTGCGCAGGGTAGGACTTGAACCAGCGTCTCGTGCTTACGTGCACGTGTGCATGAGCTAATTGTGCTACGTAAACCCTTTAGTATATATACTTGTTAGTTTTCGTTTATACTCATCCAATCTGGGTGGGCGACGTAGCGCACTCATGGCTGTTCATCTTCTTTTCCTTGTATCTGATGATGTAGGCCTCCGATTAAGTTGATTTCTACACCGTTGGACTGTGAATGTCGGTCTGGAACCATCTGTATGGTTGGATTTGTCATTTGAAGTATGAGATCTTGGATGCGTTGGACTCCCGTCATTATTCTGAATAGATCCATAAGGTTGGATCGGTCATCTGCAACCCTGAATTACCTGCAATCATTAATACCTCTCAAATAGCATAGTTTAATACATAAAAAACATATATCAACTATGATGCAGAATACGATGCATATGCATGTAGAATGTTCATGTTAATCTAAGTTCTAGCTTAATTCAGGCGAGTTAGGGCCTATGATTGTTGTGTAATCAAATGCTCAATCTTAATCCCGATTTCAAAATTTCCTCAAAAAGTTTTCAACATATTTATTTTTTTGGGTATGCATGTAGGAAAATGACAAAAGAAAAATGCATATTTTTAGATTTGAAAATCCTAAATCTATCATCAAAATTTAAAAACACCCCCCATGGTTATGATATGCAATGTCCTCATGCATTAGGAGGGAAAAGGGATCACCTTAGTGAATGGCAGTCGGGTTGAAGATTGTCAAAACCTAGAAAAAGAAATTGAAAAAGAAAGTAGGAAAATGATGGCTTACCTCTCATCCAGTGCTATCTTTTATGCCATTCAGCCGGACGTGAAGGTATGCACGGAAGATGAATGATCATGTAAGTAGTTGGACACTTGGATGCCCGCATAAAAAGGGTCTTCTTCTGGATCCCTAGAAAGTTGAGTTGTAAAAATATGGGGATCAAAATTTGATGGAAAATGGTAAGTATGACCCGAGTCTGGCCATGGTTTTAATTCAGGATGAATGCCAAGTGAGTCTGCTGGTAGGTCCAGTTGAAAGGGGGTGGGAGAGGAGTGATGAAGGGTAGGTGAGGTTAGTGTGTAGGTGTGAGTTGAGAGAAAAGTGGGTGGGTCAGGGGAATAATTAGGGGGATCATCAGGAATAGATTTTTGTGGAAGACAAGTCTTCGAGTCATAGACTTCGTCGACCACTGATTTTGAGTCAAATTCCTCGAAAAAATTATGGTTGAGAAGTGTATCTACCAACATTGTCTCCACCAAATTTGACATTTCAGTATCCGAGTCATCGAAAAAGTTATCACCATGGAATCTCTTGGAGGATTTGAAAATATCAAGGGTGATAATTTGGCCTACGTAGGTGATAACCATTTTGCCTGTATGGCAATTTATATTTGCCTTTGCAGTGGCCAAAAAGGGTCATCCAAGAATTATTGGGGCATTCATTAAGGATTCGAGAACCTTAGTGTCAAGGACCAGAAAGTTTGCGGGGAAGACACAATTTTGGAGCTTGACCAAGACATCCTTGATAATCCCACGAGGTTTGATTGTAGATCGGTCAGCCAATTGAAGGGTAACCTCAATAGGTTTTAATTCTCCAATCTGAAATTCTTCAAATAAAATCGTGGGAATGATATTAACTGAGGCACCAAGATCAAGAAGGGCACGATTGAAAGTAGTGTCGTCAATAATCAATGAAATTAAAGTCAAGCCCGAATCATTCATCTTAGGAGGCAGCTTGCTCTGTATGACAGAGCTTATTGTCTCTGAAAGATGCACCTGTCTTAGATTTTTAGCCTGCCTTTTTGGAATACAGATCTCTGACGTGAAATACGCGTGATTTGCAAAGGCGGGTTTTTAATGTCGTTGTAACACGCGAATTCGCATACTCTTTTAAATTTATATCCTAGATAAGGGAGTATCTAGGGTTGTCCAAGGAGGCAAAAATTGTAATTCAATTCTCCTGCTAAAAATACTTCTCAACTTTCTTTTGGGTATTTTAAATATATATATATATTTTTTTTTTGAAATAACACGAACAAAGTGCGAATTGTAGCAGAAAGTATTAACACCTATAATTACTTAACTAAAACTTAAGAGATAGATATATCCTCTTCCTAAGATCACTCTAGGCAAGTGGAGTCCTAGAGTAATTAGGAAGAAGAGGTGAAACAAGTGCTAGAACCAAAACAACAATTGCAATAGAAAGTTAAAGGAAGGCAATTTGATTAACTAGAATTTGTGTTCTTTTTCCAAGACAAGTAGAGGAATGCTTCTATTAGAAATGAAAAAATCTAAAAGCAATAAAAGAAACACAAATCCTCTTGAAAAAATTGGTGAAGAAGGGAGTCTTCTTGCTCCAAGCCTAGCTGCTCCTTGGCTTGAAAAGAGGGCCTCCTTCTCCTTCCTTGAGAGCTCCTCTAAGGTGGATGCTACCACCTTCAATGCTCTCCTACAAGGGGTGGGCGTGCACCACCCTCAAAAGCTCCTCCAAGGTGGCATGGACCACCTTCAAGATCTCCTCCAAAGATCTTCCTTGCCTGGCTTCTCCTTTGGCTGGTGTGGGCACAAGAGAGAAGGGAAGAGGGGAAGGCACCAAGGGGACAGAATATCCCCTTAATCTTCTTCTTCTTCTTCTCTCTTGGGCATGGGATTCTAGGTAGAATATGAGAGTGAATTTGCTAGCCAAGGATGCTTTGAATGGTGGTGGGTAGTAGTCTTTTTATAGGGTAGGATGGGGGGTTAAGGTGACTCTTGAAATGGAAGGCTAAGATGGGAAGATGGAGGTGGTCGGAGATCCTATGGCTAAGGGTAATTGGCGCCAACCCAAGGGGTGCCATGGGGTGGTTATGGTGGTGAAAGGGCACCTATATTTGGCACCAACTATGGCACTTCTAGAAAGTAGGTGAGGTGGATGGTGGAGATGGGTTTAAAGGGAGATGTATGGTGGAGATGAAGGGGATTTTTGGAGGGAAAAATGGTGCCAACAAGGGGGTAGTTAGGGTGGTTTTGGCACCACTTTTAGGTGTCTTTTGGAGGTGGTGGGTAGGCTAGGTTGGCACCAAGTAGGTTTAGCTTATGTGGAGCTTAGGTGGAGCTAGTTGGTGGAGTTGTTAGGTAGGGTTTTTGGGTGGTACAAGCGAAGGAAGTTGGACCATAGCTAAGCTAAGGTAAGCTAAGCTAAGCTAAGCTAACCTAGCTTAGGTAATGGAGGAGTAGAGGAGGATGTGTTGGAGCTAGGGTTTGGAGGGAGGAGCTGGTTCTGAAGAATCTGGAGCTGGAGTGGAGCAGGCAGCTGCTGAAGAGGTCAACATGGGGCTACTCTAGCTGGCTTAGATTGCTAGTTCTTTGCTAGCTACTAAGCCAAGCTAAAGTGAGCTGCCTTCTGTTGAATGGAGCTGAGGTGAGCTGGGTCTGGTGCTCCCAGGGAGGATTGAGCGGGTTGAGACAGCTAAGGTAGCTTAGCTCAATTTGCTTGAGCTAAGCTAGGTCCCTGGGAGTTGGACTTAAGCTTCCTGAGCTGGGATGAGTTCTTCTTCAGCTGGCTGGAGTTGAGCGGAGCTGGATGTAGCTGGATCTGAGCTGACTTGAGCTAGGGTGGACTAAGATGAACTCTCTTGAGCTGCCATTCAGCTGAGATTAGCTGATTGGAGCTGGGATGAGCTAATCCTAGTTCAAGTGAGCTAGGTTCCAGCTGTGGTGAGCTGGATCAAGCTGAGTTCCAGCTAGTCTGAGCTCCTTCTTCACCAATTTCGTTCTTGAGTGCTAGGGTTTTAGGGATCTGTATATCTGTTCATCCCTAACACTCACAAAAACACATTAAAATAACAAAGGAAAATGCAATGCATGCCTAACCTAGTTAATGCCTAAATGCAGCCCAAAAACCTATTTGCGGAGTAAAATCCTAAGTGCTAGGTTTGTTTTAGTGCATAAGAATGATGATAAACTGGCATTTATCAATCTCGTTCAAAAATTTGGCATAGGCAGGTATATATTTGATTGCATCTAGGAGAGGGATATTGATTTGTATTTGCCTAAATAAATCCATGGGTTCTTCAATTGTGGTCTCAGATTTCTTTTTTCGATTAGTGGTGAGGTGTAGAGCTTGTGGAAAAGGATAGGAGTCACGTCCTGAGATTTTTCTGTTTCTTTTTCTTCCCAATGGGGGAGTTGGGAGTCAATTTGCATAGGAATTGGGGTTTCGCCAGGTTGCTGTGAAGGCCCGTGATTAGTGGTGGTTTTCCCTCTCCTCAAAGTAACTGCATGTGCAGTCGGATTATTGTTTGGAAGAGGTGGGGGGTCCTGATTTTGTGAAAACCTGGGAGATTGCTGAGGTGATGGATTAGTAGGAGGCTGATTATGGTAATTTTGATTTCTACCTGGATACTAGTTCCTTTGATGATTAGGATTGGGTATGGGTTGGGAGGGCAAATGTTCTACATGTCCTGGAGTAACCCCAATCTGATTATTCAGATTTGTGACAGCACGGGTGGTCGGATGTGTTTCATGTGTTGGAAATCGAGGTTACAAGTAACCCGTCGTCGTAGTTGCAAAACACATCGATTAGATAAAATTTATATGAAAACTCCAAGGGAGTCCCAGGTCGAACATAGGGAGGCAACATTTACTTTAAGTGAAAACCATGCTTCATTTTGTTTCTTTTTGGTATTTTAGGGTTTTATTATTTTTTTATATTTTTGTAAGAAGAAAACAAGCAAATGCATCACAAGATAGAGATGTGGAACAAATCTGCTATATATTACTTCCAATGTCAATTGCAATAAACTATGAAAGCATAAAAAGAGAGGGGGGTGAGAGGAAATCCCCCGAATCGGCTGTTCGATGAGACGATGGTGCTTGGTGGAAGCTCGAACGAAGGAGGTGAGGAGTGAGATGACGGAGGTGAGATGCAGGAGGACATCGGGTTGAGGAAAGCTTCGGCATGGCTTCGGAATGATGGTGAGAAGATGGAGATGATCTGCTACCGGAATGATGGTGGAAGGACAACTCCAAGGCGACCTATGAAGGTGGATGGGAAGTTGAAGGAGTATTTGGTGGGGCAGAGGTTCGCTACACTAATAGGTGCCTTGGGAGCTTGAGAACAAGCTATAATGGAGTGTTGGTAGGCTTACTAGAGCTTGGGAGTAGGTGGGAGTAGAGTAGGTAGAGATGGCTTGGAAGGGAAGGGGTGTAGGTCCTTTTATAGTGGAGAAGAGGCCAAAAATGGGTACATGACCATTAGTGACATCCAGGCCATCATTGGAAATGTCGTTGTAGGCTGCTTATGCCCACTGGCGCCTACAACTAGCTTTGCTGGCATGCGATGAATTAGTGACGGCTGTAAGCGTCGCTGTAGGTCCAGCCCATGCATAGCTAGTGCTGCACTCCCCCACCTTTGTCGCTCGGGCACGCATCTACGTGCTGGCGCTACGCTATGCGCATGTGCACTTGCACGTGTGCTCACCTGCGCTGCTACGTGCGTGCAGTGGCACATGAGTGAGCTGGGCTGCCTGGGCTATGCCATGTGGCACAGTCTGGGCCATCCATCTTCTTCTTGTTGTAGGGGCTGCTACAAAGGTTGGATTGAGTTGATTTTCATGACATTAGGTTGCAATCGTCGACCTTAATCCATCCGCATGGTCGGATTTGTCATTTGAAGCTCCGAATTATGTCTCCTAGTCCCTTGGCCGTTGATCTTCCTCGGACTGCATATGGTGCTACGGGACTTCGATCGAGGCGATTTTAGAGGCATTGGACTCCGATCGTTGTCTTGATAAGATCCGTACGGTCGGATCGTCAATCCAAGGCTCCAAAATAAATATCCTTCTCTCCTAACCACAAAAAAGATGCAATTAACCTAAATTATATACAACTACTCTAAATGCAGAATGATGAATGCTATGCAATATTTATAACATGAAATGCAAATCTAAGCCTAGGAACATGCATGAATAGGCATTTTACTCTCAATAAATGTGTTTACATCAACGGGTTACTTCCGTCATCTTACTCTACATTTCTTGTAGGGTTTTCATCATCTGGGCATTGATGTCTTGTTGAGATGGCCCAGGATGAAAAGCCGATTTGACCCATACCCGCTAAATTGATTTGAAGTTTGAGGAGGAACCAGGTTATTCCAGGAGTTGTTCGGGTAAGTCTTCCAGTTGGAAGAATTTCTAAATTGCTCCTAGAGAGTAAAAATATTTTCGGTGGGGTTAGGGTTGGCATAATTGTAATTCCCCAATGACTCATAGAAATCCTCGGGATATTGATGATAATCAACTAGGGTGGTGTTTAGATTTTGCAAATTTTCTCTTTGTGGAATGTTAGGCTGGGTTAAATGTGGAATTTGTGGAGCTTGGATTGGTGCGGCAAGTTTTTCCTCAATTTTTTTCTGGTTTATTTGCATTTGGTTGAGTTTTTGGGTGATCATTTAATGGTTGTCTTGGGTGACAGGAATAGATTGAGTGCCTATTTCATGAACACCAAATTGTAGGTTTGAAGTTCTGCTAAAGGTGTTCATGGAAGCTTGATTAAATGAGTTTTCACTCATTTCTTCAAAAAGGTCAAAGACACTCTCAGCATCCTTATTTAGGAAGTTGCCGCCACACGAGGAAACGACAAAACATAAAATTTGATCTTCTAATCCATGATAGAATATCTGCATGAGGTACCATAAGGGAATCTTGTGGTGCAGGCAACTACTTAGGTGATCTTGAAATCTTTCCTAAGAATCATGAAAAGTCTCTCCAGATTTTTGTTGAAAGGCCGAAATAGATCTTCGCAAGGAATTTGTAGGACCTATGGGAAAAAATTTCTTAAGGAAGGCACTTTTGAGTTGAGGCCATGTGGTGATAGGTCGGCCAATGGTTCTGAACCAATAAGCGGCCTTATCTTTAAGAGATAATGGGAATAGCCACATTAGCTAAAGGTCTTCTTGCACATTGCAGGAACGAGATGTTTGTGCAAGAAGAGTCAGTTCTTCAAGATAGCTAAATGGGTCATCCCTAGGAAGGCCATGGAAATGCTTATAAGATTCAGAATAGCCGATTTGATCTCGAAGTCCCCTTCAGGTATGACCTCCCACAGCCTTTCCTCATAATATTAAGGATCATAAAAATCCTTTAGAGGAACGACAGGTTGCTGACGGGGTGGTGGGTTTAGCCTTTGGTTGGCTAGGTTTGTGATATTTCTAGTCAACAGTTGTTGATTGGCTTGAAGTTGAGCAATCTACTCAGCCATCAAGGAGTAGAGATTTGGTAGGGGGCTTGTTGTTGAGATTGAGGCACATCATCATTTGGAAGCTCCAACTGTGGGAAGTCAAAGGTAGGGTGTTGTTTTGGGTGGAAGGGTCTAAATTGGGATTAGAGGTGGGATTAGAGGTGGAAGTGGATGGGTTAGTGGACCTATTTTGTTGATTTTCCATTTTTTTTAGAAGAAGATGAAAAAAGCGATCTTTTGGCGTGGGGGGCAAAATCAAATGGTCCCTCCAAGTGCGGAGTTTGGGACCATCGCCCGGTCATAAAATGGAAGAACAGGTGGAGAGGAGAAGAGAGAGAGATGAGAGAAAGTGTGCAATTCAAACAAACAAGCCTAGCCTTGTCTTAAGGTTGACTCCTTAAAACCTAAGACTTGGGAACCCAATAAGTAAGAAATCAGCAAGTGAACCTAATTCCAGAAAGAGAGACCGGCTAGATTAAAGAGGTGGCTTGGGCCCAAGCGTTTCTTGGAAAAATTACCAGGGGCTTGTACAAACCCACACCAGTCATTTGACATCCCTCTAAGTCTGTCACCGAGTTGTCTAAAGGAAGTAGGAGCGCTTAATGATCTTTAAATATTGGATATCAAGCCTAATTGAATGAAGTCCTTAAGTGGTCAAATGACTACTTGTTTTAAGTTAGTCTTGGGTGTCTAAATGTGCACGGGAATGTGGAAGGCGTTAATTGGGGTAATGCCCTGTTATTTCAATTTTTTTTAGTATGTGCAGGATTGGAAAAGTGATTCCAATAGCAATCAAGTTGACACACAATACTTGAATGTATTTTTGTTTTTAGGATTTACTTTAAATTAGTATATTTTAAGGTTTTCTTTTTATGTTTTCAAACGAGTTTGATATCCACAATCAAAAAGAAATCAGGTTGTATTGGTGAGAATAGATTTCCTTTTTAAAAGTGGGTCTCTAGAAATGGAAAGAAAACCCTAATTGAATTAGTCCTTAGGCAAAAATTTACTACCAATGAATCTCTTTCAGGCTTTTTTTTTTAAGTAGTGGTCCAAACAAGTCAAACAAGACCACTACTATATGGAAAATCAAACAAAGATTCTAAAAAATATTTTTTTGTGATTTTAGGAATTTGTTTGATATTTTTAAAAGATTTTTCTTTATGCTGGTGTCAAAGTCCAGAAATGATACTCATGGGTATTTTAAACTAATTATCACCACCAATGCTACACCACACAAAAATGCACGCCATGACCACCTACACTTTCGCCATTCCTTACTAACCAAAAGCCCCAACTTAGTTAGGCTTATTGGTCCCTTGCTCCCTCTATCGAACACAACCCCTGCCGCACTACCTCTCCGACCTCGACGGAAGTCCACCGGCTTCCAACCACCACGAAACCACCACAAGCACCTTCACTAAGTTTCCACAAAGCTTTTGGACATGTTTAATTAGGTCGTAAGTTCGCATTTTGGATTTCAGGGTTTGCTAAACATCTGTTGCTGCCACCATCTTCTCTGGCCTTGGTAGGATCGTTCCAGGCATCATCCACCCAAGCGTTGACCTTGCTGAACGCAAAATCATCTATTGCGGCTGCTCAGGTCTTCAATTGAGTGAAGGAGCATCAGCCACGACCTCAATTCGGTAAGGAATCAGCTGCGCTCACACTCTGCAGCTGCGAAGAACAGGAGTAGGATTAGTCCCACCTTGAAACCGTGTATACATTCAGTAGCATACAAAAGTAATTGGTGCATATGGCTCGTTGCCTCAACACACACTAGGGGTGAGGTCCCCACTCACTTGCCTGTCCACACCCTCGCCTGTGCTCATGCCTCGCGGGTCTAGGCATTGGGTCTGATTACCTTGATCCGATCTATTTTGAAGGAGAAGAATCTGAAGAGAGAGAAAAGGGGAGGGTTTTGCTATACCTTGGGATTTATGCCCTCTCCCTCTCTCAACACTTAGCCTCTGATGGCTTTATGCTAGCCTTATATTGACGCTTGATATTGGTTACTGTGGAGATATTTAGCTGAGATAGCTGATTGAGATTATTGTTCATTTATTTGAGATATTTATGAGCTTAAACTTTAGGGTTAATTTAGTGATTCAAATCAACATTTTAACCCAATCTTTTTCCACTCTCATCCTTGATTTTATTGACATATTATTCTAATTTATATTGGGAAATGTTTTGATTATAATTGCATATATTTCTTGATAAATTGTGATTAGTGTTTGAAATTGCCAATTTGCTCCTTGTGAACGACCTCGGACTTCAAATTGATTTCGAGCTTTACAAATTTAAGTGTTTCATGCGATTTTCGACTTATACTATAATGCATACATATCTTAACATTGAAGACTTCGCGTAAACAATTTTTGGCTTGCAAGAAATAGATATGCTAAAGTAGGTAACTAAGATAAATCATGCTGATAATTGATAAAGCAAGTCCATAAATATAGAGTTTTACATAACATAAATAGTGTAGAAGGAAACTAGTAATCAAACAAGAAAGGTCCATAATCTATCCAAGTGAAGGAAAGAAAGCATCCACGGTGTCCTGGAGATCAGCATCCCACTCATGATCCATAGGATCTAATGGTGCCAAGGAAGAGGACGGTCGGCCAACACAAAGGCGTCTCTAGACAAATGATAGGTGTCATTTCGTATGCGAAAAGATTGAGTTTGAAAACCCATCGTCACAATGCATAGAAATTCGTTAGCCAGATAAAATTTATAACCGAAGCTCGAGGTGAGCCCTAGGTTGAACATGGGGAGGCAAATGTTTGGTTTAGAGAAATCCGCATTTTGATTTTATCTGTTTTTGTTATTTTTATCTTTTGAGATTTTTTTGGGTACTTTTATAGGACATCATATCAAGTGAAATAACATCTAATCTATTCTACTCTAGTAGAATGAGAGAGAGAAAAAAATATCAATATATATATATCTAAAAGAGTTTGCTATAGATAGAAAAATGGAAATCTACACTACAAAAGCGATAAAAGATAGAGAGGTGAGAAGAATCCCCTCGATGGCTGCTTGGAGGATGACTAGATGAAGGTGGTGAGGAGTTGGAGGAAGGAGAACGGCGACGGAAGGAGGACGGGGTAGGACGGCATCGCGGTGAGGATTTACTTCTCAAATGTCGTGAGAGGAAGGCTACGGGATGCTCCATGAAGGGGGTGAGAAGTGGAAGAAAATATTTCTTTTCTACTCTAGAGGAGCATCCTAGGCTTGGGGCAACCTCTCTCTAGAGCCTTGGAGGTGGTGAGGGAGAGAAAGGAAGAGATGATGAGAAATGGGAGGGGTAGGGTTCCTTTTATAGTGGAGGAGAAGGGGCTAAATCGGCCAGGGGTCGATAGCGATAGTAAAGACCTCACTAAAGGTCCAGCTCAAATGTCCTTGTAGCCTCCAGCTAATGCTCGCGCACACACGCTCACAGCTGTCATTGCTAGGATGAATCTCGACCATCAGATTTCCATCGAACAGCCATGATCATGCGTTGATCGCGCTTGAGTTCACGCGTTGGCCGCACGTATGATCGCACGTCGACCCGCATGTCGGATCTTGCATCTACAACATGCGGTGCCCATCACGCCACATCACCACTCTCTTCACTATTGGATCTCCATCGCATGGTCCAATTTCAATCACACATCATGGGTACTGGATTCGTCCCCTCACCATGACTGGAACTCACACTCGCAGTTTTAGAACATCGCCCGCGACCACTACGCAATGGGCGTGGTTTGTCGCGTTGACACATGTGTGAAGGCGGCTTCTCGGCCATTGGGTCTTGATCCAATGGTTGAGATCTCTTCACGAGAATGCTCTTTAAGGGTGAGAGGAGGCTGCGGCCGATCTTGGGCAGCTATGATGGCACCACGTGGCACCATCATGGTTGTCTATTTTGTTTGCTTTGTAGGTGGCACCACTAATGTCAAATTGGGTCGATTTTCACGTCATTGGGCTTCGATGATCAATCTGGATCCATCTGTGCTATTGGATTTATCGTTTGAAGCTCTGAAATGCATCACCTAGCCCCTTAGCCTTTGATCTTCCTCGAACTGCATAATGTGCTACGGAATTCCTTTCAAGATGATTTTGGAGGCGTTGGAATCTTATCGTCATCTTGCTCAGATCTGTACTGTTGAATCATCAATCTAAGGCCCTAAAATAAATCTCCTTTCTGGCCACAAAAGGATGCATATTAACTTAAAATTTATACAAACTATTCTAAATGTAAAATGTTGCATGCTATGCAATATTTTTAATATGGAATACATCTCTAAGCTTAGAAACATGCATAAATAGGTATTTTAACCTAAATAGATGTCAATTTTCTCTTTCGAATAATGTGATTAAGATAATTTGTCATTTTAGGATTAAAGTGGTGGAAAACTGCTTAACAAAATAATTAAAATTAAAATTAAACCACTCACAAGAGAGTAGGTCATGTCCACAGGGAGGCAATGACTTATTTAAACTCGCAATTAGGTAGAAATCAAGTTCGTGAAATATTCGTCAAATCAAACAACGCCTATGTAGCTCTAAATGTAAACCTTAAATTTATGGAGAAGTCAAGGGGTGTTAATGTAATTTTTACGTAAGAAAATTATCCATGTGCAAGGGTATGCCATGTACTTTTCACTTGCATGCATACTAAAATGTAATTCAAAATTACATACAATGCACATAGAGATGAATAATAAGGCTTAACAATTCTCTAGAAGCATAAGCATGAAGGCATAAATTCACCACAATTTAATTAACCAAGTAAATCAAGAAAATGAATGTGGCAATAGCAATTTCTGTAAATAGAAATGCAAGTAAAAATAGAGGATTATACCTCTCTCCTCGTACACGGAAGAGAGGCTCATTCGAGAAGCTACTCCTACAAGAGGTCGGCTGAAGCGAGGCCTTCACGGTGGTGGCAGCGGCGCATCTTGAGATGGCTTGGGCCGGTTGGATGGAGGAGAGAAGCGGCAGGGGCGGTGGTGGTTGCTACTGCTCTTGCACACGCTGCGGCAGGAGGTGCGATAGGCTGGTGCTGCAGGCAGCGGCGCGACGAGGTGCGGGTGCATGCAGGGAGGTGCGTGCTAGCTGAAAGTGGGCACGCGTGCCTGCGAGTGTGCGGCAGGGCTGAGGGTGCATTGGCTGGAGGTGCGGGCAGCAGCTGAGGCACGGGGGGGAAGAAGGTGCGATGCAGCTGGAAGTGGGAGCGTGCGCCTACTGCGGTGGAGGCGCAGCGCGTGCGGGTGCGTGCTGTAGGAAGGCGCACAGGCAAAGGTGCAGCGTGCTCTACGAGTGCGGTTGGAAGGTGAGGGGATGAGTTGCGGGTGTGTGGTGCATGCTGCAAGAGGTGTGTGGCACATGCGAGGTGGTTGCGGAGGGCTACTATGGGTGTTCTGGATTCGAAGCAAGTGGTGCGCACAGTCTTGCTACTGTAGGAATGGCATGGCTTTTGGGTTTGTTTTTGTGGAGTAGAGGAAAAATAGAGGATGGGGAAGAAGATGAAGGTGATGATGGTGCCTGTGGATAGGGGTAACAAGTCATGCATCAGTAGATGCACTCATGATAGGCGAGCTTCAAGGAGCTCGTGCATGGTGGTGGTCAAGTCCATCCTCTTGGCGCGGCGGTCTGTCACCCCACCGACCCACAGTATGACAGAGCTTGGCCATGGAGGCCCACGGTGGTGGAATGCTGCACGTGGTGGAATGGGTGGTGGCCTCCCTCAGAACGGCAGCCATTCCTCCTCCTTTGTAGCCACAGCTACCAAGATTTGAAATTAAAAAGGTCACCGTCGAGTCAATGCTGAATGAGTGGAATGTGCAAGAGGAGGAGGTGGAGATGGAGTAGTTACCTGCAAAAAGGAGAAGAAAAAGAATAATAAAATAATTAGGATTATGTATACATAACTCCTTAACTTCTATGTTAATTAAAACAATGTATGTAATGCACTTAATTAATTAACTAATCAAATATATGCAATCCTAGGTTAATTCTAAATGCATTTAGATATGGATGCCACACATCAATTATGAACTTAAGCTAAAAATATGAATTAATTTAATTACATCCTAATGTAGGTTATCTAAATGGTAAATTAACTTAATGTCGAGGCACTTAAATACTTAAATAGCCCATAAATATGGGCTAATCAAATACCCCATGCCTAGTTTTTGCTAGTACCTAGCAAATCCAAGCAACAACCTAGCACTCCAAGTAGACTAGCCAACCCAATCGGTCTTCCTTTAGAAACATGTTAAGTTCTGACTTTAGACCTAGGGTTCCCAAGTTGTTGCCAAGTTATGGATTAGTTCAGCTAAAGATGAGTTGCAAGCATAGGTTTCCCTGATTTCTAACTCTACCCTAGGGTTTATTGATCCCTGATATTAAAGCATCCGTGCATGTGCATTGGTCTGAGTTATTTGAGGTTGGTATGATTAGCAACCTAGAGAGGAAAAAGAATTTTTTTTTCAATATATATATATTTTTGTTTGACTCCTCTAAGTCTAACCTTGGATCAGCTATCAACACGATCTGTGTCGGATTCATTATCCCCATCACCGTACCTCGAAGGGTGCCTGGCTTTCGATGCTTCGAGATAGCACCACCCATAGTGACCCCAAGAACTCCTAGCAATCAACACTTCGAGATAGTATCGCCCATGGATTTCTTAAGTGAATTCAGGTCTGTGGCAATCGGTACTTCGAGATAGGGCCGCCCATGGTACATGAACCGCACAATGCGCTTATATGCCCCCAGTAGGATGGATATCCTAAGTGACAAGCTCCGAGGAGGTGACATGTTATCATCACATCATCAAGGTGAGTATGCACTCCACCTCTCTTGTGGCAGGAACTCTTCTAATCAAATTGTGCTTTCAAGCTTCTCCTAAGTCAAAACTAAGATAACCAAATTTTCTTTAAGAAATGAATTAGGGTGATCACTATTTACACAAGACCAAGTGTGTGTGAAATGTTGATGCTTAGGTTACGATGACCCATAAACCAAAAGGTAAAACAAGACTCTAGGTACTACCCAGCCTTTAACTTAGTCTCTAGCTAAATGGTCTACAACTTAACTCCTACTTAAGTTTTTAAGTCCACAAAAGGCACTAAGGGTCTAAAGCTAGTAGCTCAACTTAGCTTCTAAAGTTCAACACCTAGAATCAACTTAGTCTAACTTAAAGTTCTGGTCTACTTAAGAATGCAAGGCCCAACCAATTAAGCTTAATAATTACAAAATATTTTTCTCTTTATTCTCTCTCTCTCTTTTTTTTAATGCAAATGTATGCAATGCGGAATGCTTTAACTAGATGCATGAATGCACTATGTATAAATGCTATGTATATCCCCAAGTACACCCCCCCATGCCTAAAATTTGTAATGTCCCCATTGCATAGAAGGATATTACCTGGTTCAGAGATGAGCTGGCATTAATTTGCTAGCAGCCGAGTAGCCAAAGAACCCGCAAATCAGGTTCAGGGATCGCAGAAATAGGCCCTAGAAATGAGCAAAGTAATGCTGGTCTAGAAAATAGGTAACCTAGGATGTTGGCGAGCTGATGATGAATCCCAATAGCAAATGCTCACCCAACTAAGATGTGAATGAAATCTTCCCAGGTCACTAGAGGAGGTTCTAAAGGATAAACTGGCATAACAACCTCCAAAGGGGTAGGGGGAGGATGACAAGGATCGTCAAAAAGAAATGGGGAAGGAATGGTGTAGAAATAAACCCCAAGGGTAATGGATTGACCATAGGAATCATCGATCCATACCCGATATCCCATTACAAGAGATATTGGTTTGTTAAGCTCCCGGTCAGAACAAAAGTGAGCATATCTCTAAGCCAAGGATCGTCTAGGGTGTCCAAGTTTCGAGGTTGCAGGATGGCCATAAGATCTAGGTTGGGTTTAATCAGCTCGATGTCCATCCCTAACAATCTTTCCAAATCCTCAATTGCATCCCTAGCATTCCTTGCACTATCACAAGTGTCTTCCTGCACTTCATCAGGAGTCAAAATTTTGCCTTCAGACATAAGCGAATCGGAGGGTAACTTCGAATCAAATGAAGGTAGGTTGGAAGCAACTAATCTAGGGACTATCCTATCAATGTAAACCCCAGGTTCTTGTTCTTTACTCAAATCTTCCCCAAAGTCTATATGTGAATCCAGAAAAATCTTAGAAATTGGTTCCAAATTTTCCATTATTTCATCACGAGAAGAAATATCATCGA
This sequence comes from Thalassia testudinum, assembly GCA_037157565.1. NCBI lineage: Eukaryota > Viridiplantae > Streptophyta > Magnoliopsida > Alismatales > Hydrocharitaceae > Thalassia > Thalassia testudinum. The sequence continues at coordinate 91,760,995 of JAZHRO010000003.1, forward strand.
TGGGTGTACTAAGGAAACCTAATTTGGTCAAATTTGTGACATCCTCTGGGGCTAACTCTTCAAATAAGACATAATCACCCTTAGTGTCACTCCAAATCTTGAATGTAGGTTCCTCATATAATTTATCCTTCTCCTCATCATACAGTTCATCATATACTTGAGGTCTAGAATCATCTAAAATCTCAGCAAATCCCCTAGGGTACTCTATTTGGGGTAAATGGTTTACACTGGTAACATCGGACTCCTCAGATTGGTGAATTTCTTTAGGATTAGGTTCCCTAAGGGTGGGCTTGAGTTCCATCTCGTGATCAGAAGGGAGGGCAGGATTAACAACTTGACTTCGACCCACTTCATCAAATGTCACAAAAATACTATCATCTGGGTCAAGGTCTTCCAATGGTACCATCATTCCCTTCTTTTGACTCCAATATAATTCAGGTGGATACTCAACCTTATCATCATCTTCCTCGGGTTGCCACCTTTCTTCATCCAATGCATAGCTACTTTCATATGTATCTTCCTCCCACTTAAGGTGTGGACCTCTCAAGGAAGTGTCATCTAATGGAGAGGTTTCAAAATCGATCCTCGAAAAGTAGCTATTCTCCCTTACATAATCGCCAAAATTTCCCTCCAACTTAAAGTGTAGCTCTCCCATGGGAAATGCATCTAGCATAGAGGGGTGCACATCATCCTCAATGGGGTAGATTGGGTGGCTAATTTCATCTCTTTCTTGTTGGCCTACTCTCGAAGATTCTCTTAACAATTCAATCATTTCGTCTTGCATTTTCTGTATTTCCATCTTCAAGGAGGAGAAGTCATCATTTCTATCAGGAGAGAAGTCAGGCTCAGGCTTATAGTACCCAGGAGTGTCTGTCCAACTATTATATTTATTCAGGGAGGGTGGGTTGGGTATTTCTATGGTGTGTGGGATATTGGGCAAAGTAAATCCCACTCCTAGGTTTTGCTCACTGATTTAGGGCTTAGCCAGGCCAATACTCCTATAATAGGAGTAAAATGGATCCCAATGATTGTCATTATGTCCATCAAAGGATGGACCACCTCGGCATATGGGATCGAAGAGTGCAGAGTGGGGGTAAGGGTGTGGGCAATATGTGAAACGATGAAAGTCAACGTGGTCCATTCTAACTCACACCACAATCAGATTTCCCAAGCAAACACAAATCCAAAAGGAATTTTTAGGTCTTTCCCAATTTAGGCTTTTGATTTTAAGTCAGATTGTAGGTGACAAAATAATTTGTTCAATCAATTTATGCGCTTATTGTTGACCTATGGATCGCCTAAGAAGACCTAACTGGGACTTAGGTGATCCTCCCTAAAGCCCAAAAAGTTTAGTCACCACCAAACATGACAAAGAAGGATGTAAGTAGGGATAAACCCTTTCTTTGAAGCGTTGCTTTCACGGTACTTCTTAACTACCCTCGATCCGCAAGGTTTGGAGCCAACCTCACCTCTGAACTAAAGTTTGGGTCACTTTAGACCTCAGTAATAGGAGGCTCTAGTCCTAGCGGTTCCAAACTTGAAGAGTGTCTAAAAACGTGCCTTGGTACAAGAGATATAAGTGTGCATACACTATAAAAGATTTTGAATTTTGAATCACACACCAAGTTTGAAAATCAACTCCTTGATTTTTAAATGTCCCTCCTTTAATTAGTCCTTTTTCAAAAATTAAATGTGACCACTTTATTAGATCACTTCAAGATAGATTATGTGGTCTAAAAATGAACCCAAATGCATTTGCATGATAGGTAGAAATGCAAAGTTAGAAGTGCATACTTGATTCCAGCAATCTTCATGCAATATGGAAGATAGGAATTAAATCTAGATGTTGCTCACTCAATCCTAACTGATTTGACCTAAGGGCAGGCAGCTTCTAGCAGGTAGCTCGTGTTTATTTTTCTTTAGCTACTTATGCACAAACAAATTAAGGATAAACAACCACAAAATAAAATAAAAACCTATATCTAAAGAAAAGGGAACAGGCTCCCGAAAATTATCCACCCAACAAGGGCCTAAAACAAAATCGGGGAATAAATCCCCAAAAATGTACCCCAGAACAAGGGTCTCAAACCAAATGTGCAATGAAAAATTAAGTCTAAAGTCTTAATCCTACTCTAATCAAATCAGCGACTAAATGTGCAAAGATGATCGTCACGTCCTCGTCCTTCCCCTCCTGGCGATTTGGTCCCTTGCAAGATGGCTCAAATAATTTCTCCTCTGGCGACGTCAAGGGTCACCTCTCACGATGGCTGGTGTGATTGCAAGTCATAGAATGTGTGTTGCAGATCATTGCACTCGCATCAGAAAAAAAAATCCAGAATTAAATATGATTCAAAATTTAAATCAATGTGAACGAATGAATGAATGAATGCGATTTAATTAAGCCAGTTGCCTCCCCGGCAACGGCGCCATTCGATAAGTCTATTTTCGCTTTCGAATAATGTGATTAAGATAATTTGTCGTTTTAGGATTAAAGTGGTGGAAAATCACTTAACAAAATAATTAAAATTAAAATTAAACCACTCACAGGAGAGCGGGTCGTGTCCACAGGGAGGCAATGACTTATTTAAACTCACAATTAGGTAGAAATCAAGTTCGCTGAAATATTCGTCAAATCAAACAATGCCTATGTAGCTCTAAATGTAAACCTTAAATTTATGGAGAAGTCAAGGGGTGTTAATGTAATTTTTATGTAGGAAAATTATCCATGTGCAAGGGTATGCCATGTACTTTTCACTTGCATACATACTAAAATGTAATTCAAAATTACATACAATGCACATAGAGATGAATAATAAGGCTTAACAATTCTCTAGAAGCATAAGCATGAAGGCATAAATTCACCACAATTTAATTAACCAAGTAAATCAAGAAAATGAATGTGGCAATGGCAATTTTTGTAAATATAAATGCAAGTAGAAATAGAGGATTATACCTCTCTCCTCCTCGCACATGGGAGAGAGGCTCATTCGAGGAGCTACTCCTACAAGAGGTCCGCCGAAGTGAGGCCTTCGCGGCGGTGGCAGTGATGCATCATGAGATGGCTTGGGCAGGCTGGATGGAGGAGAGAAGTGGTGGCGGCAGTGGCGGTTGCTGTTGCTCTTGCACACGCTGCCACTAGAGGTGCAGGCGGCTGGTGCTGCAGGCAGCAACGTGACAAGGTGCGGGTGCACGCAGGGAGGTGCATGTGGGCTGGAAGTGGGCATGCGTGCCTACAGGTGTGCAGCAGGGCTGAGGGTGCATTGCTGGAGGTGTGGGCGGCGGCTGAGGCACGAGGGGGAAGAAGGTGCTCTGCGGCTGGAAGTGGGCGCACGTGCCTGTTGCGGTGGAGGTGCAGCACGTGCGGGTGTGTGCTGCAGGAAGGCGCGCGGCTGGAAGGAGAGGGGGCTGAGCTATGGGCGCGTGGTGCGTACTGTAGGAAGTGCATGGCACGGGCAGGGCAGTTGTGGAGAACTGCTGCGGGTGTTCTGGATTCGTAGCAAGGGGCGTGCACAGTCCTGCTACTGCTGGAATGGCGTTGCTTTTGGGTTTGTTTTTGTGGAGTAGTGGAAAAACAGAGGATGGGGAAGAATATGAAGGTGGTGATGGTGCCAATGGATAGGGGTAACAAGTCGCGCATCAGTAGATGCACTCACGGTAGGTGAGCTTCAAGGAGCTCATGCACGGTGGTGGTCAAGTCCATCCTCTTGGCACGGTGGTCTGTCACCCCACCAGCCCACGGTATGACAAAGCTTGGCCGTGGAGGCCCATGGTGGTGGAATGGGTGGTGGCCTCCCTGTGAACGGCAGTCGTTCCTCCTCCTTTGTAGCCACAGCTACCAAGATTTGAAATTCAAAAGGCCACTGTCGAGTCAATGTTGGACGAGAGAATGCACAGGAGGAGGAGGTGGAGATGGAGCTGTTACCTGCAAAAAGAAGAAAAATAATAATAAAATAGCTAATATTATTTATACATAACTCCTTAACTTCTATGTTAATTAAAACAATGTATGTAATACACTTAATTAATTAATTAGTCAAATGTATGCAATCCAAGGTTAATTCTAAATGCATTGAGATATGGATGCCACACATGAATTATGCACTTAAGCTAAAAATATGAATTAATTTAATTACATCCTAATATAGGCTATCTAAATGTTAAAATTAACTTAATGTCGAGGCACTTAAACACTTAAATAGCCCACAAATATGGGCTAATCATACATCATATCCCCATGCCTATCTCTTGCTAGTCCCTAGCAAAATCAAACTAAATGCTATGTATAAGAATAGTAGGATTCAATTACTCAGGCCTAAGTTGTTTATTAACATAGAAAATTTCAACTAAGGTCCTAAACTACGAAGACTCAACAGTGGTTGGGTGCCTGCTAAAATGCAGATTGCCCAATTCCTTGCCTTATTTTGAAAAGGGTAGATACATTTTTTTCTATTTTTTCTTCTTTTCTAATTTTTCATTTTTGAGTTTAGAGTTTTGGGATAGCTTTCTACGGCTACCCAACTCACCCAAGACTCGAAAAGAGCTTCAAGTTTTAAGCATCTCATGAAAAGTGATAGACTCACTAACTGGCAGTTAAGACAGACTTTAGGTTTCTATCACCCTAGGTGACTTAAAAGTTTCTTCTTAAAGGTTTATCTTTCTGATCGGTAGCTTTCTCCTTACTTTCAAATTTTTAATAGGGCCAACAGAAGAACGAACTCAGTGTATATCTCTCCAATTTATTCTACTTGCCCGCTTCTTCCCTAAGTGTTTTAGAAATTATTTATGCATTTTTTGTAAATTGAGCTTTGGACAAACAGCCAATGGGTTGTTACCCATGACAACTTGCCAGCCATACTCATGCGATAAGGTGTGGCTTTATTTATTTTTCTCCTTTTTCTATCTTTACTATTTTTTTTTGAGTATATATATATATTTTCTGAGTAGGTGGTTTTCCTGATCTAAGATTTACTTAAAAGCAATAGAAAGAGTACGATCATGTAGCTGGGCTCCAAACAATCGGCCAGTGGGTTGTTACCTATGACAACTTGCCAGCCATGCTACCCTGGAAAGGTCATTAGCTACCTAATTTTCGTAAAAGCTACTATAAAGTTAGTCAGCGCAAATAATGTATAGATGCTTTAGACTTGAAGCCCCCTCAAATCAGAGGACGAGTTGATAAGTTGTATACTTATCACCCCAATTTATTAGCCAAATTAAAATAAAATTAATGTGGCAAAGACTCAAGACCAAGTCCACATTTTAGTGGACACCCGGGCTGATTAAGCCTAAAGACTTGAAGAGTCTACATATTCAGGTCCTAAAGTATCGTTTCCTAAAGTTAACAACTCCTAATGCCTAAGTTCGCTTCTCCTAATTCCAATTTTTTTATCCTTTTGAAAATAAAAAAAAATTCCTTAAAGAAAATAAGCAAAATTCCATAGAGGTAATAAAATAATCTGGGGATTAAGTATTCACCCCCCCATGCCTAAATGATGCAATGTCCTCATTGTAAAAATAAAGACATGAAAAGGGCAGAATGAATAGAATATCACCTGAATTTCGTGATAGATCCGATCAGCTTCATAGAGAAAAAGGAGTATACACATGTGCTAAGTCTATTACCTTTAGCTAAGCATAATACACAAACAAAGAAGAAATTAAGAATTCACAAGTGTAAGTCAAGATCAAAATCAAAAGATCAATCCTCAAGCCCGCCAGTAGATGATGTCCATAGATGTGGACCAAGTTGTGGTGCAAACCCATGCCCTAGGGTCGGGTAGTTATAAGGTTCTGGATGAAAATCACCCAGAATCGGAGATTGTTGTGCTTGCAGGGCCAAGCCTACGATTTTGTGGTGTGCAACCCAAGTCTAAAGTGTCGAACAATGGGTAGATCTGGTTCAATAGGTTTAGATGTCCACTTAAAGTTCAGCTTAAAGAGATAGTCAATTGTTCTATACTTGAGTTGCACATTAAAGATATCGTAAGGGTCCTGATAAAAGGTTGATGGTTTTAGGTCTATAAGAACCCTTAGATCCAAAATTGTACTTCCCTTAGAATTAACCTCCTAGACTTTCATTTCCAAATTTCTATCCCTTAAAATCAGGGTTTCCAGGACCTCCAGATTGTTGTACACCCCATCTAAAATATCCAAGTTAAATAATTGTGGCTCAATCAGGATTGACTTGGGTATAATAATTTCAAAAATATAATCATTCAGCTCTTTGGGGTATGGTTGAGGAATGGGACTATTGATTGAATCTTCTAGTAAATCAGGATTCAGATCCTCTAAGTTATCCTCAACCAGATCACAATATTCAATTATCAAGCTATTAAATGATTCATCATGTTCCTCGAGCCCGTTTGTCTCACTAAAATCATTTTCTATAACTTCAAGTGAGACTTCACTAAGAGATTCCTTACCCTCAGAATTAAAGAATTCTTGATCCTCATTTATATATGACTCAAAATCATCTATCATTTCCTGATCCATGGAGACATATTTTTCTTCGCTCCTTGGATTAGGGGTCTTGGGTGAGAAGATGGTTCATCCTCAATGGGTTGTTCTAGACCAACTTGGTCATCCCCAGACTCATAAAAATTGTCCCCCTCAATAGGTGCCTAAGTGGGTTCTAACATTGACTCTCCTGAAGGGGGTTCATCTTGAGAATAATCCCAAGATTGGACAAGGGAAACCACGAATTTCATCCTCAATCTCAAGAATTTCCCAAGTAAAAACTCACTTGGGCCCCTATCCTCAATATCTTGGAGCTAATCGAATAACGAAATATTCAAATTGTCAATCATTTCAATCAGGGGATCCAATTCTTCATTGCAGGGTGTTGAGTGGGTTTCTAAAGATCGTATGGTGTTCCTCAAATTGGCCAACACCCTATCTTGTGCCTGGTTCATCTAAACCGAATGGTTTGGTTTAAGGTTGGGTAGGTTTGGGTTAAATCTAGGGGAGTCAAGAAATTGAGGTTCTTGGGTTCCTCCCTAATAGTAGGTCATTTCAGGTTGTTAAAAGAGAGGTGGTGACCTATGTTCAGCATAATCCATGGGAGGGTAGGTGTTATAATCATCATATCCTTCTTCATTATTGATCGGGTTAGGTTGATCATCAAAGGGTGCAGATCTATAATCGAATAGGTGTGAGAAGGATAATAATCATAGTCTTGTTGTCCAAGGTTAGGCCGTAGACATTGAGGTCCAGAATCATATCCCCAATTAAAGTTTTCCCGACTAGTGAATGAGTAGTCATAAGTTGGGTTGGGATAATAATCATCTTGGGAATAAGTGGTGGTAGGAGGGTAGGATTGGAAATATGTGTAGGATGTGGAAGGATACATAGCGAAGCAAGTGGGCAAAGAGAAAGAAAAGGAGTCCTGCAATACAAACAATCAAACCTATCCTTAGATGGGTTAGCCTAAAGATCTATAAACTCTCATAACCTGTCTTAAGATTATAAACAATTTAGTCTACTTATATCCAGTCAATCCAACCAGTTAGAGGGAAGGATGGGGAGAAGGTACTTCCCTTACCTTTTGCCTCAGGTTCCTTTGATACCCTCCAACTGCAGTCATTTGACACTACTCCCCTAGCTAGACATCAGATGGACTGGTATAAGCAGATTAATCGAGAACAATCTCAATATGGGTCCAGAAGAGTGAATCAATCCTTAAAGTCAACGTCTACTTAGTTTTAATTAGGCTTGGGATGATTATGCTCTTGGAATGTGATGGGCCCTTTAGATGGCTTGTGCCCTTAAAGATTGATTAATATGTGTGTGTATGCACAACCAATGGATTTCAAACAAGATTTTGATGATGTGTCTTTCAGGGTTCGTCCTTGTTTAGTAGCTTTTAGGGTTCAACTTTAGGTGTATTCAATCAAGTTTAGTAGAACACTCTAATTTTTGCAAGCACCGGTGATGATATATTCCTATAAAACTCAAAAAGAATGTGGAGTGCCTGGTTAGTTCCTAAAAATTGAACCCTAAGTGGCAAGCTACTTGATGAATTAGTTTTAAATTGAGTGGTGTAGCCCAAACAAATCAATCAATTGGTCAATTCGCACCATAGATTAAGACACACAATGTCTTAATCTAATCAGATTTCTACTCACTTATGTGTATTAAGTTGAAGTGTATTGGGTTTACAGGTTAGATCCCAATTAAGTGGTAGAATCAGAGTGATTGTGCGCCTTAGAATGAGAATTTATGTGTGTTTAAGTTGTCACTTTTAGCTTAATCCCACAAGAAGCAAAGAGTAATTTTCTTTTTTTGTATTTTTAATTTATGCAAGTGGATGAGGCGAGTAGAGTGACAATCAACCAACCAAGATCTAACCTGGGGTTTATGCAAGCACCTAAGTTGATTTAAGTTTGAGTTATTAGGTGATGGAATGAAAATCTAATGGGTGGGTGCTAGGGGAAGACTTATAGAACCTTCATCAGCACATTTCTCCAATCTAACCACTCTGGCTCGCCTCGGAAGAGTACCTGCAATCATAGTAAGATCAGAGAAAAAATGAGATAAAAAGTTAAGTAAGGTGGAAGAATATGAGAGAAACCAAAGAGCGTTGCCTCCCTGACAACGGCACCAAAATGATAAGCATTATTTCATACACGAAATGATTAAGTTCGAAAACCTATCATCATAGTGCATAGAAATCCTCTAACCAGATAAAATTTATAACCGAAGCTCGAGGTGAGCCCTGGGTCTAACACAGGGAGGCAAACATTTGGTTTAGAGAAATCCACCTTTTGACTATTTGTTTTTGTTGTTTTTATATTTTGAGATTTTTTTTGTATTTTTATAAGACATAATATCAAGCAAACTAATATCTAATTTATTCTACTCTAGCAGAATGAGATAGAGTGAGAGAAAATATCTGTATATATCTAAAAGAGTTTGCTACAGATAGAAAAGCAGAAAACTACACTACAAAAGTGATGAAAGATATAGAGAGGTGAGAAGAATCCCCCTCGATGGCTACTTGGAGGACGACTTGCTCTAACGGAGCTTGGATGAAGGTGGTGAGGAGTTGGAGGAAGGAGAATGGCAGCGGAGGAAGGAGGATGGGGCAGGACGGTGCTGCAGTGTGGATTTAGTTCCCGAATGTGGTGAGAGGACGACCATTGGATTCTCCACGAAAGGGGTGAGAAGCGATAAAAAATATTTCTTTTCTACTTTAGAAGAGCATCCCAGGCTTGGGACAAACTCTCTACACCTTTGAACATGGTGAGGGAGAGAAAGGAAGAGATGATGAGAAATGGGAGGAGTAGGGGTCCTTTTATCAAAGAACAGGCTAAATCGGGCATGGGTCGATAGTGATAGTAAAGACATCGCTAAAGCTCTAGCTCAAATGTTGCTGTAGCCTCCAGCTTACCCTCGCACATGCATGCTTAGCATGCTCGCAACTGTCATCGCGAGGATGAATCTTCACTGTTAGATTTCCATCGAACAACCATGATCGCACGCTGATCGTGCTTGAGTTTGTGCACTGGCCTCATGTATGATCGCACGTTGACCGGCACATCGAATCTTGCATCTGCATCATGCGGTGCTCGTTGAGCCACGTCGCCGCTCCCTTCACCATTGGACCTCCATTGTATTGTCCAATTTCAATCACACACCATGGCTGCTGGATTCGTCCCCTTACTGCAGCTCGAACTTGTGCTTGTAGTTTGAGAACACCGTTTGCGACCACTATGCTGTGGGTGCGATTTGTTGCATGGACGCACGTGTGGAGGTGGCTTATCGATCGTTGGATCTTGATCCAATGGTCGAGATCTCTTCATGAGGATGCTCTTTAGGGGTAAGCGGAGGCTACGGCTAGTCTTGGCCGGCTATGATGGCGACAGGTGGCACCATCATGGTCGTCCATTTTGTTTGCTTTGTAGGTGGCACCACGGGCATCGGATTGGGTCGATTTTCATGTTGTTGGGTTGCGATCATCAATCTGGATCCATTCGTGCAGTCGGATTTGTCATTTGAAGCTCTTAATTGGGTCAGTTAGCCCCTTGGCCTTTGACCTTCCTCGGACCGAATAATGAGCTACAGGACTCCGATCAAGATGATTTCGGAGGTATTAGAATCCGATCATTGTATTGATCAGATTGGTATGATCGGATCATCAATCTGAGGTCCTGAAATAAATTTCCTTTCCTGGCCACAAAAGGACGCACATTAACCTAAAATTTATACAAACTATTCTAAATGCAGAATGATGCATGCTATGCAATATTTATAATATGGAATGCAACTCTAAGCTTAGGAACAAGCATAAAGATGCATTTTAACGTAAATGGATGTGTATACATCAGCAGAGAAAGTCAGTGCTGGCTACCTAGTTGTCTAATGAGGGGGAGTAATATGCTTCTTTGACCTACTGAAGGAGCTACTGAAGGAGGAACTGCTATAGAGCAGCGAAGATGAGGAGGTTGGTGTAGCTATTGCTGCAGGCTGCGAATAGACTCTCTAAGTCTATCTAAGAACTATCCCTAAGCATTCAAGTATTGGGATACCTAATGCCCATGATGTAGCAAAATGGAATCTGTCTCTCACTGTCTATGCATCATCAAAGAGATACTGCCAGTAACGCCCTGGATACTGATGTAGTCCCTGTTGGTGAGTTGCTTGTCGAGAAGACCCCATTCTTGGTCGTAGAAAGGAGTAGGATGAATTGGAGGAGGACAAGTGACAGTGAAGTGCTTGTACAAAGGGCAAGCTGAAGGTACGGCAAAGGAGGAAGCACCCTGAGTAGAAGGACTGGCTGACTCTTGAGGCTGCTGCTAGGGATCGGCTTGCTCTCCTCGAGTTCCCTATGCTTGCTCCATTTTAGTGTTTGTAAGCTCATAAAAAATGGAGACTTGAGTAATGCATTGTTTGTGGTTGATATCTATTGGGGCATTGAAATGTAGGAAGATAAGAGATAAGAGAGTCCTAAACTGGAAGGAGCTAGTGGGTTTCTTGTCCATAGAGTAAAGAATTAAGTGGTTCCAGTTGAATCACTTGTTCTTCATAAAGTCATGAAGGATGATGAGCTTGATCCCAGGGTAGTTCTCAAAAGAGGTCAACTTGGACAAGAAATTCCACAAGAAAACTCGATTAAGAAATCAAAGAAGATAACGAAAATAACGGTATTTAGCAGGGCGACTGATGAAACTACATTCGCATGTGATAATTAGATAATTTTAATGTAGTTTCATAGCTTAATATAAGTAATGAACGTAATAATAGGACTAATAGTTTAATTAACATTTTCACATGCAATGAATCTAAGTAGTATTAAATTACGTATGTTTACATATTTTTACATATTTATTTTACATATACAGATAATACAGGTTTAAAGGAATCATATTATTATATTAGTGCGGTAAGGAGGAGACTATTTTTTATTCCTACCTATTTTAATTTCAATTTGATTTTGATTAAAATAATTAGTTAAGGTCTAGTTGAATCCTTTAAATTGGTTCCATATTAATTAATTAAGTTAGCCACATTTTAATTTAAATTAACCAATTCTCATTTTAACTCCATTCTAAATTCATTTTTATATTTTTAATTCAACACCTCATCCCACCTAATTTTAATTCACATAACCCTTTTATCCATTTTTCATATATTTAAAATTACCTGATTAAACATCCCACAATTCCCTCTCAGGCCATGCACACACCCACATCTACGTAACCTCCCCTCCCATTTTCTCCCGTAACCGTCTCTGTTCCTCTCTTCTTCTTCGTCTCATTCTCCCACCGAGAAAGGCAGGCGGCACACCCTCTCCCTCCCACTCGTCGTCTCCTTCCTCACTTCTCTCATTCTCAATCTCCTCCTCCGCACCAGCAGCCTCATGCCACTGGGCTGTGCCATCTCCACCAGCTCCTCAATCTTTCTCACGGTCTCTCCATCTCCCTTTTAATCTCTCCCTCCTCCTCTCATTTTTCCTTCTCTCTCTTCCCTCACAACAGCCCACCACCACCACCCCGAGAAACAACCCATTCCCACTTCCTCCGTACTTCCTCTCTCTCTCAAACTCCTCTTTCCTCCTCAGCTTTTTCCTCTCATTTTTCCTCTCTTCTCCTTCACCCTGCGTGGATCACAGCATCACCAACATCACCTCCATCTTCATCCCCCTTCCTCCTTCAACCTCCATTAACGACCACCTTGAACACAACACCTTCGGCCACCAAATACGACCAACCCTCACCACCGTCGAACCCGAAACCACCTCACAATCCTTCCTCTCTACCTCCTATACACCCTCGTCAACTCGATCTGCCTTATTGCGATCCATACTCCTCTGATTTCGGCCTTGCTTCCTCCTTCCACACTCCTCTTCCATTCCCTTGTTCTTCCCTGTTTTTCTTCTTTTTCTTCTATCACTGGCTACAGCCACTACTACCCACCTTCACAACCACTGCTGGCCACACCTAACACCCAGCGTCCCCCCCTCCATGCACCACCAGCCGCAGCCACGTCTACCATCTCCGGCCAGCAGCACCTCCTTCCCTCCTTCCTCTCCACGCCTATCATAACAACCATCGGCAACACCCATCAACAGCCAAGCAGTTCCTTAGCGACAACGACGACCACCAGGAGTCACTGTGCCATCTCACCAACCGCCATCTCCTCCTCCGCAAAGCCGTTCCCCAACCGTTCTCTCTTATTCGACCCTACAAAAGCTTATTCTTTTCCTCTCTCTCTTTTACGTCTAATGTTCTCTTAATTTTTACTTTTTTAATGTAAATGCACCATTTGTGCAACGTATCAGATATCTTATTTCCTTGTTAAATAACTTAAATTTATTTAAAAAAATTAGCTGTGAATGTCTTATTTTCAACTTTCAATGTGGTCTTATTTTTACGATTTCTAAGTTTGTGAACCTTGCATAGTTCGTCTTTTAACTTGTTTATAAATTGTAAAATAGATGTATACTTAATTATTGTTCTTGTTTAATAGGAATCTAGATTCATGTTTCACCTAATTGTGTAATTTAATCTATGTGGGATTTATTAATAGTTTAAGTTATGTTTTGGTTAAGTAGTGATGGTAGTAATTAAGTTTTCTCTCTCCAAATTATATTTTGAATGGGTGCTAAGTTATAAGTTAATTTTTATTTTTGTTTCTAATTGCATAAATGGTCCTAATCAACCTAATTAGTAATTACTTTAGAGCCTCCTAGCAAAACGACTCAAACTCACCAAATTATTAATAGTTCGATATAAATTTTAAACATGACGTTCTTATCGTACTACAACGATGTAATTTTAACTATAGTGATTCGAACCCATCAACGATCCAAGTCAAAGTAAGAGAAAGTGAGAAGAGTCACCCTAATAGTGTCAGTTTGGGTTTGCTGGGGGAGCTCAAGAAAGGTATGACCAACACTAGGGCATCCAAGAATCTCGGTGACAATATCAGCATTCACTAAGACCTCCATCCCATAAACATTAGAAGTAAGCTTTATGTTGAAACCTTCACCTATGTTTTTCAAATTGGCATAGAAAAGGTTACAGGCCATGGGATCAATACCGGGAATGTGGCTATTCTTGGAGCCCACATAAAAGTTGCAATAAAAAAGATGTAGAATTTGGTAGTACGTGAATTTATCCCATAAACTGGGAAATATAGACTCAATGTATGCAAAGTCTATAGGTCTACCAACGTGAGGAGATATCTTGGCTAGAATAGAAAAGCTTTGTGTGTGGCCGTAGTTATAAAATATTGATGAATGTATCATCACGAGAGTCGGAAGAAGAACCATGTTCGCATTTGGGGGCCATTTGGTCGATCAGAAATGATGTTGATTGATCAAAAAGAGGATAAGTGGTCAATCAAAAATTACGTCTAGTTGAACAAAATGTCAGTAGATAGAGTTCTGGAAAATGCAATTTTGGTCTATCCGTTGGAAATTGATCGATCAAATGATATTTTGTGTGAAGAATTGGAATGCTCCACACATCATTTAAGCTCACATATACCAAAACAAATCACAAGAAAACCACCAATAATCTACAGAGAGGAGTTCATCTGAAAATCACACAAATAAGGCCAAGAAGAAAGAGGGAAAAAGAGAACTAGAGATTATACCATGATCGTTCTACGTGATTAATCAAAGGAAGTTCTAGTGGTGGCCATTAGAATAGGGTGAACGGTCGAAGATTAGCATGAGAGAGTGCACCGGGAGGAAGGCGGTAGTGTGTGTTGCCAATGGTCAGAGGAGGAGGCGATGTGAGGAGAGGGGGCTGTAGAAGGTGGGCACTGGTGGCTTTTGGTTGAGGGATAAGGTGGTGTGGTTAGTGGTGGTTGGGATTTGGTCGGTAGTGGTGGCTATTTGGTCGAAGGAGGTGGAGGCTTTGCATTGGTTGGTGGGGAAGAAGGGGGTGGCGTCTTTGGTCATTGGTGGGGAGGTGTGGTTGGTGGTGGTGAGGATTGTGGGTTAGGGTAAAGTTTTGGTGGGGTAGGTTGTGTGGATGTGAAAAAAAGTAGGTAAAAGGGTGGGGTTTTTATATTTTTTGAGTGGTTATGTATGGTAAAATCAAATAAGGTAGGTAATGGTTGTAATGGGTACGGATTAGGTAGGCTAAATCAAGATTAGAGGTAATTAGGATCAATCAAACAAAAAAGGAAGTCCACCTAGATTTGATCGATCAAAACATAGTTTTGGTCAATCAAAAAGAAAATTGATCGATCAAGGTAAAGAGTTGGTCGTTCAAGGTTCAAAGTTTTGGAGGGAAATTTCTTACCCAAATAGAATGGTCGATCAAACATTAATTTTGGTTGACCAGTCTTCAAAATTTTGAAGGGAAATTCCTAGCAAAGAAGTGGTCAATCAAAGCAAGGATTTTGATCGATCAAACTTAGTTGATCGATCAAAAGAAAATTTTTATCGATCAAACCGAGTAAACACAATAATTCAAGATTTTTTAGATAGTTCTTGTAGTCTTGCTAGACCTAAAGCACCGCCTATAAGGTTGAACCTATCTTAGGGTAAAGAGTTGATGAATATATCAACTAACTGGTCGTCTGTTTTGACAAACTCTAAATTTATTTCAACTTTTAGCACATAATCTTTTAGAAAATGATGTCTAACATTTATGTGCTTGGTTCTAGAGTGTTCTACAGGGTTTTTAGATAAGTTAATGGCACTAGTATTGTCACAAAGTATTTTATTATTTTTATAAGCTAGTCCAAAATCTTCTAAGGTTTGTATCATCTATAAGAGTTGTGAGCAGGCTAAGGAAGCAATTATGTATTCAACTTTTGTTGTGGATCGGGAAACAATATTTTTGTTTTCTAGAGAACCAGGAGACTAGTAAATTTTCGAGAAATTGATACATTCCACTAGTACTCGTACGGTCCGTGAAACTACCTGCATAATCAGCATCACAATATGAGTAAAGATCAATTGTGGCTTGTTCATCGTGAAACGTATAAAAATATTTTTATATTATCGTTGTCATTGCGAATCACATCGAACCAAATAATTTATAAATAAGAATTGGTGAGTCCTTAGTCATTCGCATGGAGGCAAAACGAGAATCTCAAAGTGTTTGTTACTAACTAATTTAACCAGATGAAAGCATAAGAGACAAGATATTATAGTATTAGATTTTTATTGCTACTAGCAAAGAGCTCTAAACAAGAAATCGAAACAAATAAACTAAATAGTAGAGAGAGAGAAAAATAGATGAAGGACAGAGCTGCTTGAGGGATGCTTGTGAAGTATGGAAGCACTTTAGATCTAGGGCACTGGGAAGAAGACCAGAGAGATGCTGTAGAGAGAGAGGCTAGAGATGTGTTTGGTGGAAGTTGCCTCTCAAATGGGCGCTCTAGGGCTCGTTTTATAGCTAAAATGAGGGGTAAAGTAGACATTAGGCCCTCAAAATCATGCAACAACCTTGGAGCCATCGGATTCGTCGATCAGGAGATCAGCGGACCAAATCATGTCTCAAAATAACCTCTATCGCGCCTTAAATGCATGATTTTCACTGGATGCTCATATGTAGCGGCCTTTGGGCGCTCTGATCTCAATCACGTGCCTTTGATAATGTTTTTAACATGCAACGGGGCATCTGCTCGATCGTTAGATTGCGTGTGCATCGCACTGTTGCATCGGTCGAGCCTCATTGCACCATGTGGCTGCATTCGCACCGCTCGATCTCCATTGCACGACCCAATTTTACATAAGCGCTATTGCCTCTCCAATTGAGCGCTGAGCGTGAATTGACCGTGCGCCTCATGCTCTCGTGTGAAGGCTGTGACCGCTGTGCTACGGTCGCTTGTGTTGTGGTTTTGGTTTCATGCATGGCCGCCCTTAGCCGTTGGATGATGATCCAATGGCTGAGGTGAACTCCTCTCTGATGAAGGGGTGCTGGGAAGGTGACATGGCTTCATTGTGGTCGTTGGATGATGATCCAACAACCCACGCTTTGTGCTTCAATAGTTAAAGGTGTGGAGGTGGGCCGTTGGGATAGTGCCATGTGGCGCTAACCTGACCGTCCATCTTCCTCCCTTTGTAGTTGGTGCTATAGGGCTTCTCTTGAGTTGGTTTTTACGATGTTGGACTGCGATTGTTGATTCGGATCCATCCCTGCAATTGGATTTGACATTTGAGGTTTGGATTTGTGCTATCTTTCTCCTTGGCCTCTGATCTTCTACGAGCTAAATGAGATTCTATGAAAGTCTGATAAAGATGATTCAGAAAGTGTTGAACTCTTGTCGTCGTTCTGATTAGATCCGTACGGTTTGATCTATCATCTATAGCCCTGAATCATCTGCAAGTAACATCACCTCTCTCTTAGAGCATAAAATAGCTTTATTATCTATAAAGCTAATAAATCAACTATGATGCAAGTTATGATGCTCATGCATGCATTGTTCCTAAGTTAAGCTAAAATCTAACTTAATTTAGGTCGATTAGGTCCTATGATTGCTGTGCAATCACATCGCTATGCCTGAATCTTACTAGTCCCTAGCAAATGCAAGACTAAATACAAAGTGATCCTAAATGAGTAATTTCTATCAAGAGTTCGATTAAAGATTTATTTCTTTTGTTTTCATCCAAAATTTTAGAAATCCAGGTAGTTGTGAAAGTGTAGTGTTGTAGCCTATACAACGAATCCAAGTGAAAAGCCAATCCACATCTAAAGTTCGTACTTGACCCTTAGTAAAATTTTATTGGGATAGATAAACTTCTTCCCTCGGGGTTATAAAATAATATGTAATTTCATCCCCACCTTTTGGCTTAGGTAGAAGATGTTTGAGTCAAGTAGGCCTTTATTTGGTGGCTTACACTTCATTGGTGCTATATATAGACTAGTACCATAGAACCTATATTTCCAATCTATCAAATAAATCAACTCAAAGAGAGGCACAAAAAAATGTGCTCTCTTTAGTTCATTTGTATTTATTCTCTCTCTTTCTTTTTCTTTCTTTCTCTTTTTCTTCTCTTTTATTTTCTTTTTTATTTTCGAGCTCACAATCTCACTAGACTTGTAAATATATTTAGTGGCCTCTTATTGCATTAACACTTTGATTAAGTTCTGATAACCCTATAACTAATCAGAATCCTCAGCCCGTATTTAGGCTATCAAAAATACAGAAAAGTAGGCCATGGCTGTATTTGATGGATTGTAAAGGGAATGGGTGTTGTTGCCTCAATATGCTTGACATGAAATAAACATAAAGCAATTAACACACTCTTGTTTTTTCTTTTTTTCTATTTTTTTTCTTTTTTTATGCTTTTCTCTTCCTCTTTCTCACTTTTTTTTTTCATATATATTTATTTCTACCAACACAAAGTAAGGTAGCACCCATGCACATTTTTATTTATGAGGCATTATTTGGGATTGGGGGTGTTTAAGAGGATATCGAGTGGCTTATCTAGTGGAAATGCCTATTCTCAGCATTGGGAAAGGAATGGATGAGACAGTGTATTTCTGACCTTGATATTAATACTCTCGTTCAGCCGAGGATTCCTTAAAGAACGATCGTAACCATCCACCTTAATCCTAATTTTATTAGAACCTACTCTCTGTGTATTTGTCTTATTTGGTGTCTCTCCAAAACTTCTCACAAAGAATTTATACTTAGGAATCAAGAGCGAAAACTATGCATAACTCCGAGTATCATTATCCAATTACATAGAAACTAGGATTTCTTATACTAGACATAGAGTACCAGTAGACTTTCTACCCTCACCTTGCAATTATTTGGTGGATCTACTAGAATATGATTTGCCTGACTCCTTAATTACTGTACCTAAGGGTTCAGGAAAAGAAGTAGTGCTTCTTCTTGACAAACTAGAGATGTCTATCGGTCTTCACAGTGGATCCATTGCAAATTCTATGTGCAAGTGTGAAATTACACTGGATTCTAAATTCAAGAATCAATTCAAGAATAAATCCCTAATAAAACCTTCTTGATAAAAATTCTTTATGCATGTATGCAAACAATTCTTTTTTAGACATAAGACATGCAATGTCCACCACCCCATGTTTATTCATTACAACATCCTCATTGAAATGTATGCAGAGAAATAAAAAATGTAATAAGAGAGAGGAAGGGATATCACCTGACTGAACTTGTTAATCCAGGTTAGCTTGGATAGAAAAAAAATGCCTGTAAAGAATATTAGGTTGCCACTCAGCCAACACTAAGTTTAACGTCATCTGCCAGACTTAAACCCAAAAATATAAGTGAATGATCAAATTAATGGGTTGAGTCAGGATTAATATGAAGATATGGTCACGCAGCCCAAGAATTTTTTTTTTTGAAACAGAAACTAGAGCTTTCGTCCTACGATAGCAGTCCAAAACAGTATATTATGTGTAAAGCAAGGGAGATTACAAAAAGGATCCCCAAGAGTGTATAAGGGACCACCACTCTCTTACAATACTCTCACAACATACCGGCCTCTCCTGAAAAAATCTCTCATTCCTTGCCTTCCATACACACCAAATAGTAGCAGTCATGTAGACATGTGGCTTCCCACTCACTTTAAACCCATGCCAGATAGAATCCCACTCTGGTAATGGCCCCTGACAAATTTTTCTCTAGATGACATCAGTGACAAGGCAAGAAGAGAGGAGGTGATTTACATTATCAGTGCTCATCTCACATAAAAAACACACATGATGATCAGTACCCAACCTTCTGTGGCATAGATCATTTGTGATTAACCCATCTCTCCTGCATAGCCAAAGGAAGATTTGTACCTTGAGAGGAATTTTTAACTTCCATATCTTCTTGTCAATGGAATCATATCTCCATCCCTCTTCAAAGTTCAACATTCTGTTATAGCCAGATTGGACACTATAAATCCCCTCCCACAGATATCTGTCCTCCATTCCAGGCCTAGGTCTGAAACTTTCAAGGTCTGATATAAGCCTTCTCTTTTCTTCCCATAACTGGGTAGCTCTTCTGCTGGACTGCACACCATCCAGATTCTAGCTGCTGCTACTGCAGGACCAGACCTTGCTGACCGTGACATCCTTGTCATCTGCTGTAGCAAAAGCTCTTGGATAGAGCTCCTTCAAGACTCCCATTTCAGACCATCTCTCCTTCCAGAAACTGAAAGACCTGCCATCTCCAAGTGACGGTTGCAGCAGATGGAAGTGATCAGTCAATCCCTTAGTTACAGATTTCCAGAAAGGTGATGGACAGTTGGGCTGAAGTCTAGATAACATGCTGTTGGATGCTCCATATCTATCTTTAATCAGAGCAGACCATGATTGCAGATCACCTTACAGCAGCCTAACAGCCCATTTGAGCAGCAAGGCATCATTAAAATGCTGCAGGGATTTGATCCTAAGACCACCCATCTCCTTAGGATAGCAGATCTAATCCCACTTGAGAGGCTGCAAGAAACTGCCCTTATGTCTGGCTCCCTTCCAAAAGAATCTCTTCCTCATCACATCCAATCTTTTCCAAATGGATCTTGGTGCTTTGAAAATGGAAAAGTAGAAGACAGGGATGGAAGTGATCACCGAGTTGAGCAAGATAAGTCTTCCACCTCTGGACAGGAACCTACTATGCAACCATCAAGTTTCATAGAAATCTTGTCAAAAAGGTAGTTCCAATCACTTTTCTTCAACCTGGAAAACCTCAAAGGTAGCCCAAGATATTTGATAGGGAGACTGATGTGGGGAGTCATCAGGATGGTTGCTAAGGCTTCTTGCTCCTCCTCAGGTAAACCAAAGCAGACCAAACCAAACTTGCCTCTATTTAACCTCAATCCAGAAAGCTCACTAAAGATATTAACCAGATGATGCAGAGCCAATGCTCCATCCATGGATCCTTCAACAAAAAAAATAGTATCATCTGCATACTGAAGAATGGGAGCCAGATTATTCCTACAAGATAGTGAATATCCTCCGACAAGACCAGCTTCAGAAAGCTTACAAGAAAACCAAGCTAAACTGTCAACTGCCAAATTAAAGATCAATGGGGCCAGGGGACATCCTTGTCTAATGCCACACTGAGACTGGATCCATGCACCACAGGGTTTTCCAATTATTAGAGGGGTAAAGGAGGTAGTGGTAATACATCTCTTAACCCACCCAATCCAAGTAGAGGGAAAGCCCCTTCTTTTAAGCACATCCTAGAGATAAGGCCAATTAATTGAATCATAAGCCTTACGAAAGTCAACCTTCCACATGAAGGCCTTGCACCTTCTCTTATGCCAGCCACAAACCATCTCTTGGGCTAAGATAAAAGATTCTTGTAGAGATCTACCAGGGAGGAAAGTAGACTGAGCAGGATGGATCAGATCTTGCAATACAGGCCTCAATCTATTAGCCAGGACCTTGCCAATCACCAAGTACAAGGAGTTTGAGAGGGCAATGGGTCTAAATTCCTGGAAGGATTCAACTCCTGGGGTTTTTGGCAAAAGAAACAGATAAGATCTATTAATTCTTTCAAAGCCAAAATTGCCACTTTGAAATTCTCTAATCACTTCCATAACCCCTGTGCCCATAATGTCCCACAATTCTTTGTAAAAGAACACTTGGATTCCATCAGGACTAGGCGATTTTTCACAGTTGAGATCCTTAATGGCGTTCAGAACTTCAGCTTCAGATATGGGTTCAATCAGGCTGGACCCCTAAGACTCATTTATCATGGGTAGATCATTTGTTGTCATCCTCCAATTGCCCCTACCTGCAGCTCTTGAAGATTCCTTGAAGTATCTAACAGCCTCAGCTTTGATATCAGATAAGGAGGTAATTCTCTACCCCTCAATAACCATTGAAGAGATCAGACTTGTTCTTCTCCTAGAGCTAGTAGCCAGGTGAAAGAATTTGGTGTTTGCATCCTCCTCACTTAGCCATAGCTACCTAGAACGCTCCCTCCAATCCATCTCCAATTTCAGGTCTTCTTCAATTGCCACCCCCTGCCATCTTCTTCTATTAGCAAGGTCCAGCTCAGACAAATGGTCCACAGCTTCCTTGGTATCCAGTTCTTAAATTTTCAGCAAGGCCTCATGATGCTTCTGATGTCTGAGAACTAAGGTAACATCTACATATTCCTTCAGCATACATTTCAAAGTCATAAACTTAGAAGCTAGTCTGGAGGTGGCTGTGCCTTCACCTTGCTGTGACCTCCACCAGCTGGCAAACATGTCTTTGAACCCTGTTTCCCTCAGCCAAGATCTCCTAAATTTAAAGTAGGATCCAGCCACCACTTGCTCACCATTGTCCCACACCAAGGGAGTATGGTCAGAAAAAGGGCATTCAAGACCACACATAAATGACATCTAAAAAAGATCCATCAGCTCAGCATTGCCAAAAAATCTATCAATCTTGGACATGAGTCCATTACCATTCCTCCAAGTGAATTCAACCCCCGATGAAGGAAACTCGCACATCCCCAAGGCCTGGACCACCAATTGAAATCCAGTGGTGGAGCTGTCGACCACTCCATTAGGTCTGTCACTCCCCACTAAAGTATAATTAAAGTCCCCTCCAACAAGCCAAACCCCCCCACCTACACAGTCTATAGCCAGGTTCCAATCCTCCCACAGCTCTTGCCTCCTGTTAGGATCATTTGGCCCATACACACCTATCACATAGAAGACATTGTCCCGCTAGCCTCTTTTGAGTCTACAGGTCAGAAGGTGCCTCGCCACAGAAACCTCCTGCAAGCACAACAGTTGCTTCTTCAACCAAATGGCAATTCCCCTAGATCTACCATTTGAATTGACCACCACAAGGTCATTTGCAAATCCTACCCTCATCTCTTCCCATGCCCTGTCAGACTCACAATCAATGTGTGTCTCTTGAAGGATGGCACAGTCGATTTCCCATTCATGCATATATCTAAGTAGAGACCCCCTCCTACTTCTATCGTGCAGCCCACACACATTCCAGGTTAGGACCTTCATTTGGAAGTCAGGTCTGTCCCCTTCTTAGCTGTGGAAGTTCTGCTAACCTTCATCACTGCTGCAATGATTGATTCATCAACACTTTGTGTGGGAGTGTGCCTTCTTAGCCTCAACTTGTAGGGAGGTTTCCCACTCCTAATAGTAGAAGGAGTCTTTGACTTCGAGTGCACAACACCAGCCATAGGAGAACACATCTGCAAGTTCATGGAGCTCACAGAGGAGTCCACCAAGGCAGAATCAGCAGGCTTATCAGTCATGTTCATAACCATCCCATCATTAGGCTCACCAAGGTGGGTTTTCAGGTCCTCAACCACAACTTCATTAGACATATTCATTTCCTTCCCTTCAACATCCACCATTGCAGCTACCTCTTGGATCATGGGTACTTCAGCCACTTCATCCAGAGCTTCAATCCTCATCTCCATAATTCCCAGCCTCCCTACCTCATCTACCAATTCCTATCTTTAGAGCATTATGCCACCACCTCCTGGCAATCACAGTCAGGTTGCAAGGAAGGGACTTTGGACTTCAGCACCTCAGCATAGGAGTGGAGGTCTTGGATCAGAGGTAGTTCAGCCACACCTGCCAGAGCTTCAGTCCTCGTCTCCACAACTCCGAGGCTCCCTACCTCATCTACCAATTCCCTATCTTTAGAGCATTCTGCCACCATTTCCTGATTAGCACAGTTTGGTTGCAGGGGAGGAATTTTGGTTTTCAGCACCATAGCATAAGAGGGGGGGCGATGTCTAGGCACGACCTCTCTATTTGCCACAATAAAAATCAAAAGGGGCATCCAAGAATTGCCCCCACATCTGAGGATCAGTTTATCAGGAATGGTACCAGCCCTGAAGACCTTCACCCACACATTCAAAACACTGGCATCTCCTTCAGTCCGACCAACAACATCATCCTCAGCCACAGATGCAAACCCAGCTATCATGTTTTTCACCACCCTCCTAGACCTTAGATGCAAAGGCAGACCTCTGATCTCAAGAACACCAGATCTGGAGGCTACTCTTTGAGGGGGACGTTCAGGCAAAGAGCCATCAAAGGGGGATACCAGCCGCCAGATCACTGATAATCCACCCAAAATGCTAGTCTGAAAATAATACCTTTCAACATCTATCGCACCCACATCAAAAAGCATAAATCACGATGAAGAAATAATCGTAATTTTCCAAGCATCGGTTGATAGAGGGAGAGATCTCACCAGTTGCCGAATTCTATCCATCGAAAGGGTACCCATCATTACTTCTCCAATCAAAGCACTATGTAGAGCCAGCTCCGCAACCTTGACATCCTCAGTCAGGGGAACCTCCACATCAATAGCGTGTCCCCCGAGCGTTGAGGGGGGAGGTGGGAGGGGCATCTGCAGCTCACCCCTAGGCCACAAAGGTGTATTGCAATCCCTGCCCCCATAACCATAGCAAGTCGCCAGGCAAGCATCCTATTTGTGACCAAAACCTCCACACGCCAGACAAAGCAGTGGTTGCCGGCAGGTCGCCGCTAGGTGCCCATGAAGCCGACATCTAAAGCAAATCACCTCCCTTCGACTTCTGCCCCAACCATCTTGAAAATCCCTCCTGCCCATGGTCCTAACTCCATCAGGGACACGGACGCCATGCGCCTTCCTGTGCCAAGATCACGAACGCCATATCGCCCATTCGTCAGAGTCATCGGCACCGGCACTGGGCCCCCTCAAGCGGCCGGCCATCCAATCTGACTTTTCCCACCCAAAGGGAAATTCAAATTTCGTCCTCTTTCCACAACCTCCACGCAGCCCAAGAATTAGTGATCCATATACGTGGATCAGCTGATGGTGAATACCAAGACTAAAAGGTCGAAAAAAATAAAATAAGTGCGCATGGAATTATTTGCAGCCAGGTGCTACAAAAGAGAAAAATAAGTGCGGATGCCAGAGTGGAAGTAGATAGTGGCAACCCTAAGTAAGGCAGATGAGGTTGCTAAACAGTGGTCAGTGGGGAATAAATCATATTGGTCCTAAAAGTGATGGGAAATGAAAGGAGGAACCTGAGTGTAGTCTAAAATGGTATAAGGAACCACTTCGTAAGTTAGGACAGGTGTGGATGGATGTAGAGTAGGTGAGTCAAATAAAATACAATGGTCCATCTCAATAGTTCCAGATTCACCCAAATCATGTTGGATATCCAAATTAGAATCCTCAAGCTCATCCCTAGGGTGATCAAAACTCTCATGGGAGTCACCCAAATCTTGTCTTAATTCATGATTGAAATCCTCAGATGCAATGGGTGAAAATTCATTATTCCTCAGGATCATTTCCATGGAGGGTGTAAGATCAGAATCTAGATTAACCAAAGCCTCAAATTCTTTCATTGTTAGTTTTATGGCTTTTGTGAATTTTTGAGTGTCAGAATCGAACCATCCATTATGATTAGTAGGATTATAAATTTGACCCCAATTGATTCTTTCTTGAACTACATCTTCTGAGGAAATATCTTCCTGTTTCTCATCAATCAAATCAATTTCCTTGAAATTCCATGATTCAGATAAATTCTTTGCTTCCTCAACTAAATCATCATAAGCCATCCCCAAAAATTCTACAATCTCTTGAACATCTTTTTCATAGGGAGATTATTTGTTTTGTTCAATCTCGAGATGTTGGGGATTAGAGTCAGGGCTTTCCTCAGGACTCTAGTAGATAGGAAGAGAAGGGTGAGAATTAACTGATATAGAAGTGAAAGCAGATTCGACTTCTATATGGAATATCTCAGAATGATCAGTATTGTTGAATACAAATATCGTAATTAACCGAATCATCTAAACACGTCTGATCATGGTAATCCTTAGCCAAAATCATATCAGAACCATCCAACTGTGCCTGACTGGAAGTGTCACTGTGCTCAATCCTTATATCTTCTTGATGGGGCTCTTCATGATCTTGTTACAAATCTGAATCATCCGCATGTTCCAATTGTACGTCTTTTAACGTAAAGGATTGTAATTCAAGTTCTGAATCAAGATTTAGATCCTTGAGTAAGTCTTCCTCCTTAGAGTTAGTCTTTGGGATATCGGAATTATCTATTAGTTCAGATGTAGGCTTGGGTAGAATTTGTTCTGGATAATCGCAGGGTTGGTGGGTGGGCTCGGTGTAAGTAGAGGTTGGGATTGAATAAGATGTCATACCTAAGGTCGGATCGTCAATCCTAAGTCGTTCACCAACAACTTGTGCCACACTTGGACTAGGTATATGACGGTTGTGTTTCTCAGATTTTTTTGAGCTCTTTTGTCAAGTTATCCATATTTCATTTATTAGGTTTTCTCATCTCCTGGACTACTTGGAGTAATTGGGTAATCACAGGATCATCACCATGGTCAGGGTTTTGAGTGGGTTGAGGATAATAATTTTCAGGATTTCTAACCTCAGTCAAATTATAATATCTATCATTGTCATGATTTAAATACCTAGGGTAAGAATCATATCCTTGGTTGGGTGGTGTAGGGTTATCCCAATAAGAAGGTGGAGTGGGTTGGGTGAAATTGAGATAATTTGCAAGGTGATTTCGAGGATAGGATTGATATCCTAGGTATTGGGACTCTGAGGCATATCCCCAACCAGGGGAGGGATGAGTCTAGTTGAACCGATCAAGATGTTTGGTCATGCCGATCAGGTGTTGGTCCTGTATGGAGATGTCTCTTAAGGTTGTAAAGATCCTTGATATCTAGAGATTTGTGTGGGATTCTGTAGGGACAAGGTAGTCCTAGTTATACCTGAGGAATATGAGGTGTAGGCAAGGAAATCAAGTCCTGGGTGCTAAGGAAAGTTCTCCCATCCTAAAGGACTTGGAGTAAGGGAACGGTTGGTATCGGGAGGAAAAGAGGATGGTTGGGAGCAAAAGAGTATGGGTCCAAGTTCTCCTCAATCAATTCTTCCTTATGATGATTACCCATCGAAAAGGATTCAGAAATAGAAAAATTAGATCCTCTTTATATTACTCTCTAAAGGTGGTACAAAATCAGGGTTTGGAGACCTTTTGGTGTCCATGTACCAGAAGGAAATTACTAAATGAGAAAGAGAAGACAGATGAGAGATTACCCACCCTCACAGTACAACAATCAAGCTAATCCTTAGAGTGTAAAGCCTAATTAGACCTAATCCCGGCTCCCCAAAATAGGACTAGGTTAGATCAACCCATGAATTACTTGGCTGGCCAAAAGGGTGGGATCCCCTAGGACACCCTACATGGCGGGACACCATTAAGGGTTAATGCGGTTACCCCACTGACCTTTCTTGTCACCAGTGGGTTCAAGCAGATAAGACCTTGACCTTAACCCAATCTAATTTCTAGTTACCAAGCAGATTAATCCTACCAAAGGCATGTTTACTCAATTTTAGGCTTAGGCTTGAAGTGATTTTGGAATATGATGGGCGTTAGGGGGTATTGCCCTTAAAATTGATTTCAAAAGTATGGAGTGTACAGGCAAGGGGTTTATAAGTAATTTTTATGATGAAGTGAATTTTATAGTTCAATTGCATGTATAATTGTGTTTTAGGATTTCATAGTTAGATAAATTCAAGCAAGGTTTTGATGAGCACACAAGAGTTTCTTTGCAAGTCCTAATCTATAAGATAGATTTCCTTTAGAAGTATGCAATGCAAAGGGTGCTCTACCTTAAGGTTTGGAAACCCTAGAAACAAGTAGCTACTAAGGTGATCCTTTTAAGGCCAAAACCAGTAATGTGGTGCAACCCAAACAATGCAATTAATTGGTCTTGTTGCCCCATTAAGTAGGGATGGAGAAAATATTTTTTCAAGAATTTTAATGCACGCTTTCTATTTTTTTTAGATTTAACATGTACTAGGGGTTTTGTAGTCTATTTTTACCTTTAGTTAGTGATTGAATGTTTCGTGTAATCAAACATACACCAAATATTTTTTTCAGAATTTTTAGAGATTCTATATTATCATAAGCATCCAACGCAATAAATGTCAGATAAATTGGAGTTGTATAAAAATTTTTGTGATTTTTTAAAGTTAAAATAATAGGAGCAATAACAGATTTGATGTCAGTTCATTTCTTGAATTTAAAATTTTTATATAATGTAGAATGGCATAAAATTTGAATATGTTGTTCTTAACTTCAAAATCCAGATACAGTAAAAAATTTATAATTTTTGGACATGTAAATTTTCAGAAATTGAATTTTTTAGATCAGAGTTTGTTGTAGCCTTAAAATTTGAGAGGTGGTTTTGTTACTTTTAAAAGATAATTCAACCAAAAGAGATTTCTTTTTTTTTTCAAAAAGAAAGCAAATGCTAACCTAAGGATCAAGCAAAGCTTATAATTTTTTTTACCTAATCTAAGATACGAGTACTTACATGAGATTAGAAACCTGCAATTTTTCCATTGCATTTCTTCTCGAATTTCTGTGCTTCCTGCACATACGAAATCAACGAAAATAAAGAAGGTTAGAAATCTCAAATAAGCACTAAGAAGAAAAGATTCAAGAATAAATAAATTTATAAATCAGAATTGGTGAATTCATGAGTCATTTGCAGGGAGGCAAAATGAGAATCTCAAAGCATTTCATACTAACTAACCTAACTTGATGAAAGCATAAAAGAGACAAGATATTCATAGAATTAGATTTTTATTGCTACTTGCACAGAGTTCTAAACTAGAAATCAAAACAAATAAACTAAAGAGTACAGAGAAAGAAAAATAGATGAAAGACAGAGTTGCTTGAGGGATGCTTGTGTGAAGTGTAGTAGTACTTCAAATCCATGGCGCTGGAAAGAAGACTAGAGAGATGCTGTAGAGAGAGAGGCTAAAGATGTGTCTGGTGGAAGTTGCCTCTCAAATGGGGGCTCTAGGGTTCTTTTAATAGCTAAAATAAGGGGCAAAGTAGGTATTTAGGCCCCCAAAACCATGCAACAACCTTGGAGCCATCAAATCCGTCGATCAGGAGATCAACAGACCAAATCTCGCCTCAAAATAACCTCTACAGCACGTTAAACGTGTGGATTTCACCAGATGTTGACACATGGTAGCCTTAGGCCCTTTGATCTTGACTACTCACCCTTCCTCCCCCGCACACACGCTTTCATTTTCAGTCATTCAATCTCATGATTGGATAGCTTAAAAAGAGTGTGCAACCTCCTCTTGATTCCGCATGCAACGGGGCATCTGTTCAAGAGTTAGATTGCATGTGCATCCTACTACTGCATCGGTCGAGCCTCATTGCCACGTTGCCACATTCTTACTGCTCGATCTCCATTGCATGGCCCAATTTCACGCAAGCGCTACGCCTCTCCAATTGAGCGCTGAGCGCGATTCGATCATGTGCCACACGCAGTGACCACTACGCTACGGTCGCTCTTGTGTCATGGTTTTGTTTTGTGTGCGGCTACCCTCATCCATTGGATGACAATCCAACGGTTGATGTGAACTCCTCTTTGATGAAGGGGCACGGGGAAGGTGACATGGCTTCATCGTGGTTATTGGATGATGATCCAATGGCCCACATTTTCTGCTTTAGCGGTTAATGGCACGGAGGTAGGTCATTGTGGCGCCATCCTAACCATCCATCTTCTCTCCTATGTAGTTGGTGCTACAGGGCTCCGATTGAGTTGATTTTTATGTCGTTGGACTACAATCATTGATCCGGATCCATCTATATGGTCGGATTTGACATCTGAGGTTTGGATTTGTGCTATCTTGCTCCTTGGTCTCTGTCCTTCTATGGGCTGAATCGATGCTATGGAAGTCTGATCAAGACAATTTTGGAAGCGTTGGACTCCCGTTGTCATCCTGATCAGATCTGTATGCTTTGATCTATCATCCATATCCTCGAATCATCTACAAGTAACATAACCTCTCTCTTAGAGCATAAAATAGCATTATTATCTATAAAGTTAATAAATCAACTATGATGCAAGTTATGATGCTCATGCATGCATTGTTCCTAAGTTAAGCTAAAATCTAACTTAATTAAGGTCAATTAGGTCCTACGATTGCTGTACAATCATGGCTAACTTGGGATAGAACAACCCTAAGTCTGATGTGATGTTAAGGTATCTGAAGATTCTTTTAATAACATTTAGGTGTGTTTCTTTGGGATTTACTTGAAAACGTGCACACAAGTAAGTGCTAAATAGAATGTCAGGTTTACTAGCAGTGTGATACAACAAAGATCCTATCATGCTTCTAAATAATTTTTGATCTACTGACTTACCTGTTTCATCATTTTTGAGTTGTGTTGAAGCTACCATAGGTGTTTCTTTTCCTTTCACATTGTCCATGAAGAACTTCTTTAGGATCTCAAAGGTGTATTTAATTTTGGGTATGAATATCCTAGTGGTCAATTGGTCTATTTGAAGACCAAGAAAGAATCAAAGTTCGGCCATCATACTCATTTTAAATTGTTCCTGCATAACCTTAGCAAACTCTTGGCATAAAAGATCATTAGTAGCTCCAAAAATGATATCATCAACATAAATTTGAACTAACAAGAGGTCATTTTCTTTTCGTTTTATAAATAGAGTTGGTAGCGAACTCTTGGCATAAAAGATCATTAGTAGCTCCAAAAATGATATCATCAACATAAATTTGAATTAACAAGAGGTCATTTTCTTTTCATTTTATAAATAGAGTTGGATCTATTTTCCCTATTTTAAAGCCATTTTCAATTAGGTAATTTTTTAGTCTGTCATACCAAGCTCTTGGAGCTTGTTTAGGCCATATAAAGCTTTGTGCAATTTGTAGACATATTTTGGATGGTCAACACTTTCAAAACCCAGAGGTTCCTTGATAAATTCATTTAGAAATGTACTTTTAACATCCATTTGAAAGAGTTTGAATTCCATATGGGAAGTAAACGCTAACAGCATCCGAATGGATTCCAGGTGAGCTACAGGTGTATAACTCTCATCAAAATCAATACCTTCTTGATTATACCCTTAGGCCACAACTCTAACTTTATTTTTAACTACTTCTCTTGATTCATTGAGTTTATTTCTAAAGACCCATTTGGTTCCTATAATGGTTTGAGAATATAGTTTTGGAACAAGTTCCCACTTGGTTTCTCTCGAATTGATTCAATTCCTCTTGCATTGCTATAATCCAATATTCATTAGTCAAAGCATCCTTAACATTCCTGGGTTCTAATTGAGGGACAAAAGCTGTAAGTGCTAAAGTATTGACTGATGATCTGGTTTGAACTCCTTTGGATAGGTCATTGGGTGATCCTTGTGATACGATATATCTTTTCGTAGATCTTCTGAGATATTTTCTTCAGGTAAGTTTGAAGGATCTCCTAGGTGTTCATTGTCATCGTTATGAGGGGAATGTGGGTGTGCTAGGATTTCATCAAAAGATACATGTAAAGTTTCCTCAACAACACGATTATTCTTGTTGTAAACTCTATGGGCTTTACTTCTAGTGGAGTAACCTAAAAAGATTCATTCTAAACTTTTAGCATCAAATTTATCAAGGTTACCCTTTGTATTCAGTATAAAGCATTTGCATCCAAACACCTTGAAATAGGAAATCTTAGGTGTTCTTCCATGGTAAAGTTCGAAGGGTGTTTTGTTTAGTATAGGTCTGATCAGGGATCTATTTTGGATGTAGTAAGTAGTGTTTACCACCTCAAACCAAAAATACTGAGGAAGCTTTGACATGCACAACATTGTACGGGTACACACTTGCAGGGTCCTATTCTTTCTTTCAAAAACTCCATTATCAGTAGCTCTAGGAAATGCAAAGTCATGTTTTATCCCAAATTGATCACAAAAGTCAAAAAGGATTGATTTCCAAATTCTCCACCATGATCACTTCTTATCTTAACGACTTCTAATCCTTTCTCATTTTGTAATCCTTTTACAAGTTTACTAAAGATATCAAGGGTCAAGTCCTTACTTCTTAGAAAAGATACCCAGGTAAACCTAGAGAAGTCATCAATAATGACCAGACAATAGCAACACCCACTCAGGCTTTCGGATTTGGTTGGTCCGAGCAAGTCTAAGTGAATTACCTCCAACAGTTTAGAGGTGTTGACCATCCTTTTTAATTTAAAGGAAGTTTTGGTTTGTTTACCAATTTCACAAGAGTTACAATTTTTGATTTTCTTGAAATTGATCTTTAGCAATCCCTTGAGTAACTTATGTTTCACAAGCCTATGTTTTTCATGTGAACATATCCTAGTCATTTGTGCCAGAGTATTGCCTCATCATTAGATGCGACTAGACATTCAAAGCTATCACATTTGTTGAAGTCAACAATATAAATATCTTTGTATCTATGTTCTTTAAGCAAGGTTTATTTAGTTTGTTTCTCTTTCATTTTAAATCTGTTTGAGGTGAAACTAATCTTATAACCTTTGTCATAGATTTGGCTTACACTAAGCAAGTTGTGTTTTAATCCTTTAACTAAATGCACATTAGCAAAAGAGGTAGAGGAGTTACAAATTTGGCCAGTACTAATAGTATGGCACTTGTGGTTGTTCCCAAATGTAACTATACCACCTTCTTTGCGGTTGAGCTCTAGGAACAGGTCTTCTTCTTCTGTCATGTGTTTTGAACATTTGTTGTCCGTGATCCATCTTCTTTTTCCTTAGTCCTGTCATTCGTGAACCCTTGTGAGGACTAGCATTACGAGATCTACATATGGGCTTAAGAATTTCGTTTGACTCGTGGTATGTCCATTCTTTATAATCTACTTTTTCTTTATGACCTACAAAATAAATTTTCAAGGTTTGTTTTGGTACCAATTTTCTTTTGGGTCCAGATTTGTTAGTTTTGCATGTCTTGTATGGCAAGCTACTATTCTCAACCTTTCAGCTTGATTTTGAACTAGAAGCTTCGTGGTCATTTTTTGGCATATATCCTAACCCAAACTTGGTGGTGGTCTGAGTTTGTGTTCCTAGTAGATTGTAAAGATTACGACTGCCTTTGGAAAATTTTGCTAGATCATTTATAAGTATGGCAGATTTTTCTTTAAGCTTATCAATATCTATTTTCAGAGTGTCTATTTGTGCTTTAAGTGTGGTAACTTCAATAGATAGCGCAATATTTATGATGCTGTTGAGATCGTAAAACACAGATGTGATTAGGAAAATGTCATAGTATAGTGTGAAATATGATGCAAACAAAACATTTATAACGAGATGGTGAATGTCTCGGTCGAGCTCAGGGAGACATTAGATGGCGAAATTGATTTTGATTTTATTCTCTCTACTTGCATAGAATTAAACACTGGTTTCAAGTCTGCGAATGTAAGATTTGATGGTCAACTTATTAACCCTTAAACCATGTGCATGCATCAAATAAATGATGAAGGTGAATGTGTGAGTGCTCATTTGCACGATCCTTACTTTGCGATGGCTATTAACAGAGAATGCATTAATCGCTAAACCATTTATATCTTCTGGAATCGACATCTTTTTATTACAACAAAATGGAAATGTGAAGTAGGAAACTTTATTCTTATTTCCTCAAAAATCTTGATGTCATTTCAATGGCTATAGAGGAATGCTTGTACATTGAAATTGAAATCTATTAAGCTACCAGAAAAGAAATGCACGCATGGATCTCAGAAAGATTATGCGTGCATTCTAGTAGGAAGATATTACTATACTACTGACAAGAAAATAATGCAAGAAATTTAACTATGAAGAACTTTAGCTAAGGGTGAAATCGCGCATTGGAGGTGGTCTCCAATGGTTGTGTGGCTTGAGGTGGTGGTAGGAGGGAAGAGAGAGACAGCCAAGGTGATGTGACCAGCCTCTTGATGAAGGTAGTGGAGGAGTGCACTTGCTCTTGGATGTGGAGATGGTGGTTGTGGAGGTGGTGATGGAACTCGTGGATGGAAGATTGAATGGAGTCCAAGATCAAGTGCTAGATGGGGGTGCATGACTGTCCAAGTGAGCTTTTTTATCGACTTGGAGGTGGGTCATCTAGAGAATTATAGAATTCTCTAGATGACCTCCAAGGTTGGTCATCCACTTCATGGAGAGTGGGCCTTCTTAGATCCACTTTCCAATGGAATGGTTGTGGACTTCCTAAAAGACTATTTTTAATCTCTCTGGTGGCACCAGTTAGAGGACCACTCTAGAATACTCTAGAGAGCATGGCCAAGTGGTGTATGTGTGTGTGCATGTGCGTAGGTGTGTGGTGGTCAAGTGGGCCACTTGGTCCACTTTTAATTAGGTCCTAGGTTTGTCTACATGGTAGGTTTAGTTTGGTTTCTAAAAATAGGTTTATACAACTTATGGATAAAGTGACTGATCCAATTAAACTTAACCAAGTTTAACTAGGTCAATGTGTGTGTAATTGGGAGAAAGAGTTCCCAATTAGATTGAGCTTAAGACAATTGGACTTTCATTGAATCCAATTAGACTTGTGTTGGTTGAGATTTGAGCTCAATTGGACTCTATGAGTCCAATTAACTACGTAGAGTGCAATTGACTTGATTCAAGTCAATTGGACTTAGTGAGAATCTAATTAGGTTGTTAGGAGGGTCATAGGGTGGTGTACTATGCTTAGGGTATCGTAAATTAGGTTTTCTAGGGTGTAGGATTGGGTTTATAGGTCTTAGGAATCAAGATTAAGGCTTAACTCTCAAAACAACGACAGAGGGGTACCAGACATCCAATCTTAAGATCAGACGACTTATACTTCAAAATCAGAAATCTAAGTCTTATATTGGACATCCAATACTAAATTAGTATGGATGTTAGGTTTTGTCTTGGGTTTCTCCAAAAATTGGACGTCTGGACTTAATGTCTGGACGTCTAAAACTATGCTGGAAAGTGGTTTTATGGTGTTCTAGGCCAATTTGACCTAATGGAAGAGTGCCTAAGGTGTGGGAAGGTGTCTAAGGCTACCCTAAGGATAGGGATATGAGTAGGGATGTCCTATGTTCTTCATAATTTAATCTAAGCATTAAAATTCTATAAGTAATGTAGTATACATCTTCCCTACATTATGTCTTCAACTTGTGTGTAACTTGATTCCATGGTTTCTGCTTCAGCTCTGCTTCAAATTCAGCTTCAGGACATTTCTTAAGCTCTTATTACCTGCAAACCAAGTAATACCCTAATCAGTACATTATTTTGGCATTATTTCAAAAATATTTATGTAAAGTAGTAAGAATATAAAGTATGCAGTTGATGCATGAACTAAGCTACAATTATGCTAAGTTTTAACTTAATTTAGGTCATTTAAGTCCTATGATTACTATGCAATCAGATGCAAACCTATGTTTAAGAGAAATTTCATCATCTAAGGTTTTTGCTAACTTCTTATTTTCAGCTTTACGTGTTTTAGCTAGATCATGCATTTCATAGAAAGCTTCTAATAATTCATCGGGTGTAAAAGAGGTTACCTCGTCTTCTAAATCCATAAGTCCTAGAAGCGCTTCTTCACTGGAGGTTTCTTCTTCTTCTTAGCTCGAATCAGATTCATCCCAGGTTGCCTGAAGTGCCTTCTTCTTCCCATCTCTCTTGAAAGGTTTCTTGGTTTTCTTTCTTTTTTACTCCTTTTTGAGAAGTGGAAAATCCTTTCGAATATGTCCCTTCCTTTTACAGTCGTAGCAGATGACAGCATGTTCTTTGATTCTTCCTTCTTCTTTCTCTAGTTCCTCTTGTTCTTTAGGAACCTTTTGAATTTCCTTGAGAGAAGGGCAATGCCATCTTCAACCTCACTACTTGATTCATCTAAGCAAATGTTTCTTCAAGTGCAATGTCTTTCTTCTTCATTCCTTCATTTTCATTCTCCATCATGTGCTAAAGTTGAACTTCATAAGCCATGAGGCTACTAAATAGGTCATCCAATTATAGTGTTGTTAGATCCTTTGATTCTTGGATGGCTGTGGTTTTTGTTTCCCAATTGCAGGTGAGAGATCGAAGAATTTTTCTCACCAAGGCTTCATTCTTGATGTTTTGATCCAAATTCCTTAGGTAGTTTACAATGCCTGTAAACCTAGTGTACATCTCCTTGATTGACTCCCCCTTCTTCATCTTAAGTAGCTCATACTTCTGGGTTAGAAAATTTACACGGGTTTCTTTTACCTTCGAGATTCCTTCGTGCATTACAAGAAATCAAACTTTTAGCGACGAATATTTACTAACGGTTATAAGAAATTGATGGTAATTCAAATATTTGGCAGTGGTTATATCACAATTGTCAACATACTTGAATTACCTCTATTGCTAAAGGTTTAAAACCACTGCCATAGGTGAAGTATGTTTCCACACACCAAAAAGATGCTCTGCTCGCTCAATGCCCTAAACCTCCTTCCACTCCAAAGTGGCAACCCTCAATAAACCCTCATCTCCAAAACACTCCTCCCTCAGTCATCCTCAACCCTCCTCCCACAATGCCATCTTCCTCGTCACTACGACTACGATAGTGCTTCCTCGTTAACCTCATCATCCTCCTTTCTCCGGCATCCTCCGTCCTTCATCCATTGCTGTCCATCATCGTTGATTTCTTCCATCGCCTTCGACCATCATCATCCCCTTACCTCACCCCCTCTAATGGTAACCCTCCTTCATCGTCACTCAATCCCTTTTCTTTATCAAAATAGAAGTCTCAGTGTAACTACTATCCCTGACATATCTGGACAATCGTTACCTCTAGCATTTCCCAAAGATGTGAGTTTGAAGTTTCTAGTGGCTGCGCCCCCTTGAGGTGCCGCAAGATCGTGTACCTCTTCATCACACGCAATTAAATCTTAGCTGGGATGCCTTCTTCGAGGTCGATTCCCATCCTCCCTTTCCAGATCGTCATTTATTTTGAAGGTTGAGGTGCTGGTCGTATTTATTTATTCATCCTTTTGGGTGAAATTTGTAGGGAGATGAGGAGGGGAGGTTCTCGATGTACATGCCTTAGAGGTCAGGTTCGTCTTGGTGAGGCAACATCACCATTCTTCTATGATGCAGGATCCCTCATTGTTGGCACACATTGTAGATGAGCAAATCAACGCTGATTTCCCTCATTCCTGTGAGTTGCCTATTGAGTATTCTTGTTCCTAGCTATTCATTTTTCTTATGAGTATGAACTTAAATGTTTTTTAATTATTACATTTTCCATGATAAAACTTCTGCACTTATTGCACAACTCAAAGCAACTATCACTACAAAAAGAGTGATGTATAGTGATGGGAGGACTACAATAACATTTTAAATATGTCGCTATTAGTCTACAATGAAACATCACTAATTTACTTTTTTTTGCATTTTTCTTTTTCTTTTTTTTGTCCCCTCCTCCCATTCTTGAGCTTTCATTTACCTCCTAAACCTAAAACCCACATACCATCCTTCCTCTCCAACCCTACGTCGCCGCCTGACACACCTAACACATGAGGACCTCTGGCACACATCAACCCCACCCTCTCCCCAACTAAACACACACACATTGGCTTCGCCAACCCTACTAATCGATCTCTTTCCTCCCTGACATGGTCTCGTGCGTGTGTGTTAAGAGGTGTCGTTATAGTTGCACTTGATACGTCGATTTTAAAAGAAGTAAACGGAGGTGAGTCCAAGTGTCGGTCTCCGGGAGGCATGGAAATTGGATTTTGTTTACCACTTGTTGTCACGAAAAAGATGGAGTTTTGCTTGCGAAAGAGACGGTTTTGAAAAGCGAGAGATAGAGAGAGAGTTTAGGGTTAGAAAGCTCTTGGTTTTAATCATGCACTTTAAACAGAAATTAAAATGGCGACTAAATGGAAAATAATTTCATTAAACATGCATTCATAGTTCATGGTTTACAACATTAAATACATGCTTCAACAAAAGTAAGTGAAAGCTTAAAAGAGAGAGAGAGAGAGGTAGAGAGAGAGTGGAGAGCGACGAGGGAGCCACGGCGGTGGAGGAGGCTCCGTCGGTGGCTCGTCGTCTCCGACGATTACAAGAGTGCCTAAAACTAGCTAGGAGAGGAGTGGAGTAGTTGCAAGTGGGAGAGGATGCATTGAATGGTGGTAGAAGGGGGTTTAAATAGAGTTAAGGGCTTCCTAAAAGAAGAATGTGCTTTAGCGACATCCAGAATGTCGCTAAAACTGCTTCCAGATACGTCGGTGAAGCCCTCCTGCCACCGGTCACCTGCCCACCCTGCTCTCTCTCCATGCGCGATCCGTGGACGTTGAACGAGAGCCGTTTGATCTGAGATCCTCCTGCGCCCACGCAGAGATCGCGCCTCGGGTGCGCATGCGCGCGCGCGTTTCCGCCCGGCGTGCCCGCGCGTGTGGGCGCTCGGGAGCTGTCATTGCGCCGCGTGGCGCGATCCTGGCCGCCCGCTGCTGATCGGGCGATCCAATTTTGCCGCGCCCTTCGCTCTCGCTTGATTTCCACTCCACGCGATTCAAACGAGCGTCGCTGCGATGCGGGCATGCGCGCTAGCCGTTGCACCACCCCCGCGCTTTGTCGCGGCGATCGCAGGCGAGCGTGCGGATCTAGGCCGTTCGATCGAAGATCAACGGTCGAGATTCATCCTTGGCTGGCTTGAGGGCGTGCGAGCGGTGGGGGCGGGACGACGTGGCGCTTTCTGTGCCGTTGATCTCCAGATCAACGGTTAGAATTTCTTGGGCCCATTGCGGGAGCTCCGGATGTCGGATTTGGCTGATCTTGAGTCTGTTGGACTCCGTTCGTCATTCTGAATCCATCCGTGTGGTCCGATTGCTCATCTGAGGCCGGCTTTGACACATGCTTTACAAAAATGGCCATTAATGTAGTTTATAAGCAATCTTGGTACTTGATGCATGCAATGCTCCTATTCTACTTTATGTTGTGCCTTTTATTCTAAAGATGGGCCATATTCAACCTAATTTCTACCCCCTTACGTGGTGTTATCATACGCCCATGCTTACTCCTTGATAGTCCCTAGCAAGGTTTATTCTAGCCTTTATTTCTTTGGAGAATTCAAGAAGTAATTGCTTAGGCACTTCGTTACTCGTCAATAAGAGGAAATATACAAAGATCTTAATCTACAATGACTGAGCAGTGCCGGGGTGTCTTCCAAAATACGAATCGCCCGAATCCTTGCTTTGTATATATAACATACATATGTATACGTATATATCTATATATGTCTTTTTAGAATTTTCGAAATTCAGTGTGGGTTGGTAACTTTTTACGGCTACCCAACCCACCCAATACTCGGTCAAAACCCTAAGTGCTAAGCATCTTGGTGTGAATGTTGTGATAGACTCACTTAACGGTAATTGAGACAGACTTCGAGTTTCTACGCCTCTAGGTGTCCGGAAAAGAAAATAAATTTTTTTTTTCTGAAGGTGTATTTGTTTGATTGGTAGCTTTCTCCCTATGTTCATTTTACTTGGGGTCAACACAAGGATTTTCCAGTGTATATCTCCCCGGCTTGTACTACTTCCCTGCTTCATCCTTAGGTGTTTTGGTCTTTTTTGTGCAATTATTGAGCTAGGCTCTGGACAACCGACCAATGGGCTGTTACCCACGATCACTTGCCAGCCATACTTGTGTGTTGAAGTGTGGTTTATTTTCTTTTCTTCTCTCTTTTTTTTTTTTCGTAGGTGGCTTCCCTAATCTCAAATGTACCTAGAGGCAGCGAAAAAGAAATGGCCTGTGGCTGGGTTCTAGACAACCTACCAATGGGCTGTTACCCACGACAACTTGCCAGCCATACCACCCTAGAGAGTTCATTAGCTACCCAATTTCTGTCAAAATCTCTGAGAAGTGAGTCTGTGCAAAAATGTGTGTAGATGCTTAGACTCAAAGTTTTCCTGAGTCAGAGGGTGAGTTGATAAGTCGTATACTTATTGCCTTATTTATTAGGTGGATTAGAATAGCTTAAACTTGCAAGGATTCACCGCTAAATCCATATTTTAATGGACACCAGGGCTGATTAAGCCTGAAGGCCTGAAAAGTCTAAGTGTTTAAGTTCTTTTTGTATTATTTCCCACTATTGACAAGTTTCTAATGCCTAAGTTTTTCTTCCTAAATTCAATTTTTTTTTAATCAATTAATTTATTCATTCAGACTGATTAATTAAGCTCAGGATTATGCAATTTACCATCCCCCCCATGCTTAAGTTGGACAATGTCCTCATTGGCAGATGCATGGATGCAGAAGGGTTCAAAATGATAGTAACTGAGTGACGTAAACTACCAGATCAGTCTGAATCCACTGGGTTGCCTCCCAGGAAGCGTTGAGTTTAACGCCTCCAGCTGGGCGGTGCACAAATAGGAATGGCTTGGGTCAAGAAGATATGTTCAAAATTAACCAGACCCAAAATCAGAAGTCCACAGATGCGAATAAGGTTGTGGTGGAGTCCCGTTCCTAAGGGGAGGGAATTCTGTAACAGATATATCATGCATGCCCGTGTCAGATCCTCTCTTAGTTTGTGGGCATGCAAACAAGTTGCTGTGGACGAACGCACCCCAAATATGACATGCCAAACACTAAAGATGTAGGTCTTATATTCAACTTGTGTCCCCATAAAACTGTAATCCATCGAAAGTGTATCAATTCCAGTGCATTCGGGTTGCGGGATTCTTATTCTGGTATGGCAGGTAACAAAGGCCAGAGTT
The DNA here is from genome assembly GCA_037157565.1 of Thalassia testudinum. Taxonomy (NCBI): domain Eukaryota; kingdom Viridiplantae; phylum Streptophyta; class Magnoliopsida; order Alismatales; family Hydrocharitaceae; genus Thalassia; species Thalassia testudinum. Next base: position 91,800,927 of record JAZHRO010000003.1, read on the forward strand.
TCATACTAAGCCCTACAACCAAGCATGAGGCCTCTCTCCAAAGACGAATCCATCTCTTTCGCAACTATGGTTTCATCACTCATTCCTTCCAAGCCCTTGATCTCAAGAATATTTTCTGCCACCTTCTCTGTATCAGATTCACTGTTTGGGGTTACATTAGAGGTAGGGTCAATTTCATCCTCTAGATCATATTCTTTCTCTCGGCCCTCCTCTAAATTTGTGATGGGGATTCCAACTGATTCATAATCAATTTCTTTGAGATTGTAACTCCATTCTCCATCTATGATGGTGGCTGCTGCTCCCACTGGATTGCTTCTCTTGGGCCGATTGGATTCAGATTCCAAGGCCTCTCCCCTCACATTCTCAGTTTCCTCCTGATGTTTCCCCAAATTGTGTTCCAAGGAATCCTTACTGTCCTTATCCACTGAGCTGTCCAACTCCTGATGGGTATCAATGGTGGACTGAACCAAATCAGGACGACTGGGTGTAGTCCAATTGATCATTGTAGGTCCTTGCTTTGAGTGGCGTTGTGTGCAACATCTTTCTCTGGCCTTCTTTCCCCAATTGTTGGAACAAATCCATCATGGCTTGTTGCCCTTTAACCAATTCTTGATTCTGTCTGTGTAGTTCTAATTTGAGGTTATCAAGAATTGACATGGTGTCATTTGGTGTCCTTTGGATTTCCTCCTTGAGATCCTGGTTAAGAGAGTATGGTTGAGGTTGTGGATCAGAACCCACACTGGTGTTTAGGTTCTTGGGTGGGTCCTCTATTCTATCATGTTCAGGGTCTAGTTCTTCAAGAGGAACCATTCTCTGTTTGGTCCTACTCTAGAATAGTTGAGGTTCTAAGTCCTCCTCCCAGTCAGATTCTTCATCAGGGGACCAAATCAAAGGTTGATGATCCTGGGCTTGCCTAGATTTCTGATCATTTTCTGATTTCCATTTGTCTAAAACTCCTTCTAATCCAAAGGTCAAGTAGGCAAGGTTGTTGAATTCAGATGACCTTTCTTGGTTATTATCCTGAGATGGGTAGGGTTCTTGGTGTTCTCCTAAAGTGTAGGTCCTATCACAGTACAGCGGGTCAGACCTAAATGAGGAGGCATCGTGAGGACAATCGAGATATGGAGCCCCATGATTTGAATCGTACCCTTGGGTGGCTATATTGGTTGTATTCCAATAAGAGGTTGGTGCGGTTTGGTCATAGTTGGGCCAAGAGGGATATTCAACTTGGTGGTTGGTTAGCCCAAGTAGGTTGTTGGGGGTAGTTTGGGTAAGATGGATAGGCATTGAAATCCATGGTTTGGAAGAAATGGAGGGATGTGGGAAGAACAGATGCGAGAGAGTTGTGTCCTCAACCAAGCAAACAAGCCTAGTCCTTATGGTGTATTCCTTAGAAGACCTAGAAATCTCACAAAGGTTGATTAAGTCCTTAAGCACTGGACTCCCCTTCCCGAGGTTAATCTGGCCAGGTTGATTACGAGGGGATTGCAGGGAAGGTTCTTCCTTTGGCTTGCGCCTCCGGTTCCATAGACCCCACAACCGCAGTCGTTTGACACTGCCCCGCAGCCTAGTCACCAGATTCTACCAAGGGAATGAAAGCCAAGTGCCTAGCAAACAAAACCTCGCCTTTTGAGACTTAACTCAGTCCTGCCTAGGGCACGTCTACTCAGTTTTAAAGGGTTAGGATAGTGCTTGTGCTTAGGGTGATGTGATGAGGCGTTGATTGGGGTGGTGCCTCTTAATTTTCCACTTTCAAAGTGTGTGCTTCTAGCAAAACATGGTTTTCAAGCAAGGATTTGTTAGGATGTGGTGTCTTTTAGTGTTTCATCCTTACTTTAGTACTTTTTAGGGTTGACGTATCTTAATGTTTTCAAACGAGTTTCAGTGGGCACGTCAAGTTCTGCACACAATTTGATGAAAGTAGATTTCCTTTTTCTTCTGTAGAGGCTCTAAAACCCTAGTGTACTCATCCTAATGATCATGCAGCTTCTATTAGATGAGTTAGTTTTAGGGTTGAGTGGTGCGGTCCAGGTCAACTCATGGTGGCTTCACAAACACCACTCAAGAAAGAAAAGAACACTCCAAGAATTTATTCAGCATATTAGAGTGTACATTTTTTTGTAGGGTGATGTGTTAAGAATGTGGGTCAAGCAATCATTCACCACGCCAATTTTTTTAGTTTTTTACAATTTTCTTTTAGCTTTTTCACGCAAGCAAACAATGAGAGATAGGTTACTCACTATCGGTCCTCGAGGCGCCTACTCCCTTACTACCATCGTGGAATGCGTCGCTTCGTCGTCCATGCGTCGAATTCCTGCAACCGTCAAGTAAAAAGGAAAATAGGGCATTAGACGATGTGAGAATGAGTGTGGAATGGAGGTGATAAAACAAATCCGTTGCCTCCCCAGCAACGGTGCCAAAAACTGACGTGGTCTCGTGCGTGTGTGTTAAGAGGTGTCGTTATAGTTGCACTTGATACGTCAGTTTTAAAAGAAGTAAACGGAGGTGAGTCCAAGTGTCGGTCTCAGGGAGGCGTGGAAATTGGATTTTGTTTACCACTTGTCACGAAAAAGATGGAGTTTTGCTTGCGAAAGAGACGATTTTGAAAAGCGAGAGATAGAGAGAGAGTTTAGGGTTAGAAAGCTCTTGGTTTTAATCATGCACTTTAAACAGAAATTAAAATGGCGACTAAACGGAAAATAATTTCATTAAACATGCATTCATAGTTCATGGTTTACAACATTAAATACATGCTTCAACAAAAGTAAGTGAAAGCTTAAAAGAGAGAGAGAGAGGTAGAGAGAGAGTGGAGAGCGACGAGGCAGCCACGGCGGTGGAGGAGGCTCCGTCGGCAGCTCGTCGTCTCCGACGATTACAAGAGTGCCTAAAACTAGCTAGGAGAGTAGTTGCAAGTGGGAGAGGATGCATTGAATGGTGGTAGAAGGGGGTTTAAATAGAGTTAAGGGCTTCCTAAAAGAAGAATGTGCTTTAGCGACATCCAGAACATCGCTAAAACTGCTTCCAGATACGTCGATGAAGCCCTCCTGCCGTCGGTCACCTACCCGCCCCGCTCTCTCTCCATGCGTGATTCGTGGACGTTGAACGAGAGCCGTTCGATCAAAGATCGGACGGCTGAGATCCTCCTGCGCCCGCGCAGAGATCGCGCCTCGGGCGCGCATGCGTGCGCGCGTTTCCGCCCAGCGTGCGAGCGTGCGTGGGAGCTCGGGAGCTGTCATCGCGCCGCGTGGCGCGATCCTGGCCGCCCGCTGTTGATCGGGCGGTCGAATTTTGCCGCGCCCTTCGCTCTCGCTTGATTTCCGCTCCACGCGATTCGAACGCGCGTCGCTGCGATGCGGGCGTGCGCGCTAGCCATTGCGCCATGCCCGCGCTTTGTCGCGGCGACCACGGGCGAGCACGCGGATCTCGGCCGTTCGATCGAAGATCAACGACCGAGATTCATCCTTGGCTGGCTTGAGGGTGTGCGAGCGGTGGGGGCAGGGCGACGTGGCACTTTCTGGGTCGTTGATCTCCAGATCAACGGTCAGAATTTCTTGGGCCCATTGTGGGAGCTTCGGATGTCGGATTTGGCCGATCTTGAGTCCGTTGGACTCCGTTCGTCGTTCTGAATACATCCGTGTGGTCCGATTGCTCATCTGAGGCCTGATTTGACACATGTTTTACACAAATGGCCATTAATGTAGTTTATAAGCAATCTTGGTACTTGATGCATGCAATGCTCCTATTCTACTTTATGTTGTGCCTTTTATTCTAAAGATGGGCCATATTCAACCTAATTACTACCCCCTTGCGTGGTGTTATCACTCCCCAACCTCTTTCATCACCACTCCTCGACTTCAAAGAAGTTGACTTCGTCTTTTCTTGAGCATACATCGATGCCTCCCTAACTCCTACTCCAACAGAATAATACATTGACTTCTCCCTTGATTGAGTCGACTCATTCTGATCGATGCCTTAACAATCTCTGCCTCAGAGTCGTCGCCCTTGATTGAGAGTTGCATTCTCGTCTACTTAGGTTAGTTAAAGTTGTCTCTTTCTCTATTCATGCTCTCGTCGATGATGATCGAAGGTGAAGAGATCTATTTTGGGGTTTTGAATCAACCTTGCACTCAGATCTAATCTATTATGCAGAGTTTCCATTTTAAGGTTTTTGAAATTGGCACTTAAATCGATCCTTCTCTTTCGTGACTATTTCATTGATCTCTCCAACTTCATCGATCTCTTAAATCGACTCAGGTTTCTGATCTCTCACTGTTCTATCGATCAGATTCAACTCGATCAAATCCCTCCCACTCGACTCGATCTCTCTCACTTGATTTCTCTCTAGCAATCTCTCTCACTGTTCCTTCGCTCAAGTGTATGGTTGATCAGATCTTTCGTTTCTACCATGTCTCTTGATGTTTAGATTTAAGATTTCCATTTAAGCATTTTGAAATTCAATAACCACGAGGGCCTCTGATGGGAACACCATCATGAGCCCTAACTAGGTCATTTTGACTCATAAAAGAAAACAAAAGCTCCTACATAACCAACTGGAGGTCCTAACTAAATGAATAACCATTCTGAGAGACAAGTAAGAAACAAGGGGTAAAATTATAATTTTACCATTGCAGTACAACAACGGGATTTCTCATGGGCTAAACATAGGTCAAATGATCTTAACAAGATAAAAAGTGGGTTGGCTTAAACATAAAAGGGTTCATGTGAATTCTAGAATTAAATGACTTCTTTTAACCTTAAAACAGACCAACTTTATTTAACAAGGTTTTGGTCAGGATAAAATTCACCTAAACCCTCTAAAAATTATGAAACAATATCCTCTAGGGTTTATAACCTTCAAATTGGCCCTTGGAACCTATTTTGACCTAAATTGGGGTCATAGTCAAATATTTACCCTAAATTAGGTTTTTACACAAATTGCCCAGTCAAACGTGGTCAAACCCAAAATCAAACTTTACCATTGGATTCCTTAGGTTCGAATTAGGTTTGTACCAAAATTTGGATCTAAGGAAAATTCATTTTGACCTACTTTTCAAACAGGTTCACCCTAATTACATTTCTACCCCTATCTTTTGAAAACCTCTACAGAAACCCCCCTATTTTTGTCTTCGTTCTTTGAAATTAGGTCATTCCTCCATTATAGCGGAGGGAATCCTACTTCGGTGAGAATTTGAGGGCAAGATCTCTCTAATTTCTTAGAATCCCCTTCAAAATTGAAAGGGAGATTCTCTAAGAAATCCCCTCCAGTGTGGACACAGTTTGGGGCTCGATTTAGTACCCAATCTCTCATGTGAACGCATGAGAGATTCGGGTCTCCTTCTAATTTCCATCTTCGGTGAGCTTGCTGTGCTTGGAAGCTTGGCTTCTAAGCACAAATCCTTCCTCCAGGGCCTATAAAAGCATACCCAAATCACCTCTCATCCTCCACGCTTGAAATTGGCTAGAGAATCCCTCTATTTCATCTCTTCCCCCTCCGACCAGTGGCTCAGCAAGCTCCAGCGACCTCGCTCTCTTTCCCTCGTCGCCCAACCACAATACCAGTGGCAGGGTTCTCTTTCTCCTATTCATCTACGTCGCACCGCACCCGCTGACGCCTCTACAACCCCTTCGTCATCACCGTCCTTCCCCTACTGAGTGCTTTGTCTCCGGCAACGGCAATACAAGCTGGCCGCCATCTCTGCCTCCCCCTTCATCTCTCTACATCTAGCTAAGTCCTCTCTCCTGTCTAATTCTTTTTCCTCTCTTTATTTCCTGAAAATGCCCCTCGACGCACGCAACCACCCTTACCTTCTTCAACTCTGGCCAGACCTCAGACGAGGCATCCCCGCCGCTCCACACCTCCATCTACCTCGCCAACCACCCCATAAGCACCGCAACACTCCACTGATCATAAACCATCGCTTCACTCACCGCGCTACACTCCCAAGACAACCCCCGAACACACCCACTCTTACGCACACAGGGTGCCCTAGGCATGCACACTCTAGTAGCCCCACGCCATGCCGACCCTCGTAATACATTCATCGTGTTTCGGTGGCACCTCCTAGGCTTTCTGACAAGGCTGCAAGGTCATTTGCATGTTGACAGGTGTAGGAGGCCCACCGCCATTAAAGAAAATGAGGAGCTTGCTTGAAATCCTCCTCCAGGTCGGCCCGCTCCAGGTGCACAGCCCCAGGTTGCGCAGAATCCCCTCGCACACAGATACAGGAGAGAAATTGGCTTCGAAGTCCAAAGTAGCCACTACAATCAAGTGAGACATGTTAACAACGCTTGATTGGGTTATTAAGTTAGTCGCGTTGTAGTATAGTTGATCAAGCATTACAAACAAATAAGAAGTTTTATTACTCGAATGTTGAGTCCGAGGTCCAACATAGGGAGCAAATGGAATTTTATTCACTAACCTCAAGAAATGTAATTTGAACACTTAAATCTACTCAAAATATAATTCAAAATATAATGCAGGAGATTATGAATATTAAAATGTAGCAATAAAATAGTGAGATTGAATCAGAGATAAAAATATTTGATTCTTCTTTTGATCTTCTCTTCTCTTTCTCTTATTCTTCTCTGCCTTAGCTTTTCCTCTTTCTTCTTTCTTCTTCTTCTTTGGTTCTTCTCTTTCTCTTCTTCTTTGTCTTTGGCCTTCTTCGTCCTTGACTTCTCCTTCTTATTCTTCCTTTCCTCTACCTTAGCCTTGCCTTTCTTCTTTTTCTTCTTTTCCTCTGCATGCTTCTCTTTCTTTGGTTCTCCTCTTTGCCTTAGCTTTCCTCTTTCTTCTTTTTCTTCCTTTCCTCTATGTGCTTCTCTTTCTTTTCCTCTCTGAGTTTGGCCTTCTTTTCTTCTTCCTTGATTTCTTTCCTTCAGCTTCTTTGGTACTCCTCTTTCTTCTCCTTTCCTTCAGCCTTGCCTTTGCTTCTTTTCTTCAACCGCACCTTCTCAGCTATAGTGCATTCTTCTTCCTTCTTCTTCAGCCTCTTCCTTCAAGTTCTCCTTAGCTTTTCCTACCCTTAAACTTTGGCTCTTCTTTCCTTAGCTTTTCCTCAGCGGCTTCCTTCCTTCTTTCCTTCTTCCTTGCCTACACACACGAGAGTGCAAAACCTACCCCTACCTTCCCCGCGTACACTCTCTCTCTATTTCTCTCTTCGGTTCGCTCTCCCAGAGCCAATCGGGTAATCGGGTCGGGTTGCAAGCACTCGAGTCCAGACGCATCGGCGTGGGTACTGCGCTAGGAGTGTTGGGTAAATGGGTCGGTCAGCCAGGTCCACGGAGGCATGGGTCGCGGACGAGGTGGGTGAGTGGGCGAGGGGACCTCACCCTGTGTTCTAAGGCGACATGCTAGAAACACAAATTCAATATAAGCAACTCACCATGCACTAAACTTTCTGAGGTGGGACTAAAAGTCCCACCCGCTTCGCTCGCGCACTCGCAGGAGATCCTTTGCTCAATTGCCATAGCTGGGTGCTCTTTCAAGGTCCCTCTCTGGCTGGATGTGCATGCGCAGTCCTCGCGCGTCACCTGGACCTGGAGCAATGCGGCCTGGAGCAAGCTTGCAAGATCCTTGCTCATGCTTCAATGGCAGAAAGGGGGTCAAATCTGAAATTCACAAATACGGCCTTGTAGCCTCATTAAACTACATGGGGTGCTTCACTGTGGCACGGCGAAGGTGCTGCGGTGGGTGGCTGGCTATGGGGTGGCCTAGGCGTGCATGCCTAGGTCGCTCTATGGCCGTTGTGATGGGTGTATTCAGTGGGCACTTGGGGAGGTGTTGGTGGTCAGTGAAGGGGTGGAAGATGCTCAGTGGATGATGGCGGAGGTTATGAGGGGTCTGGCGAGGTGGATGGAGGTGTAGAGGTGATGGAGACACCTCGCTGGTGGTCTGCTGGAGGTGGAGAAGATGGAGGTGGTCTGCGCATCGAGGGGATAAAAATAGAAATAACGGAGGGGGAAATAAAGAGAAGAGAGAGTGGAAGAGATTTAACCTAACTAAGCGGACGAAGGGGGATAGGAGAGCAGCTGGCCATACCTGCCGCCGCTTTAGAAGATGGTTCCAGTGGAAGGAGACGACGACGACGAAGGGGCTGGAGGCACGCACGCGGGTATGGCACGATGCGGAGGAAGGAGGGGAAGACGTCTCTGCCGCTAGTATTGTGGCAGAGTGACAAGAAGGAGGAGGAGGGGTCGCCGGAACCTACTGGACACTTGGCCAGAGGAGAAGGGAGGAAATTGGGGGTTCTTCTCCGGCCAAGCCAAGCTGAAAAGGAGCGACCGGATCAGGGGGTCTCTTTATAGGTGCTGGCAGAGGCTCTTGTGCTTGGAAGACAAGCTTCCAAATGCAAGAGTTCTCGCAGGAGAAGGATTCAATGAGATACCCAATTCTCTCGAGCATTCCCACAAGAGATTGGGTGCGAATCACGGCAGTTGATTGCGTTCAGATGAAAGGGAATTCCTTAGAGAATCTCCCTTTCAAATCTGAGAGGAGATCTCTGAGGAATCAGGGAGAAATCCCCCTCAATTCCTTGTCGGAGTAGGACTCCTCTGATGTAATGGTGGAGGGACCTAATTGCAAAGGGTGGCGAGGAAGATACGGGGGCTGTGCAATAGTTTTCAAAAGCTAGGGGTCAAAATGTAATTGGGTGGACTATTTTGCAAAGTAGGTCAAGTTGACCTCCCGTTTGGTCGAAATTTTGGTACAAACCTAATTTGGACCTAAGGAATCCAATGGTGAAGTTTGATTTTAGTTTTGTCCATGTTTGACTAGATATTTTACATAAAAACCCAAATTAGGTCAGATATCTAGCTAGGACCCCTACTTAGGTCAAAATAGGTTCCAAAGGCCAAATTGAAGGTTATAAACCCTAAGGGATATCTTTCCATGGATTTTATAGAGTTTAATTGATTTTTATCTTGATCAGAACCTTGCTGACTTAAGTGAGTCTATTTTAGGGATACAAGATGTCATTTAAATCTTAGATTGCACATGAACCCATTTTTGACTGAACCAACTCACTTTTCATCTTATTAAGATCATTTGACCTATGTTTATCCCCTGAGAAATCCCGTTGATATACTGCAGTGGTAAAATTACAGTTTTACCCTTTGTTTCATATTTTCTTCTCAAAACAGTTATTCCTTGAATTAGGTCCTTCTCTAGGTTATGTAGGAGCTTTTATTCTCTTTCTTAGGTCAAAATGACCTAGTTAAGGCTCATGATGATGTTCTCATCATACCCCCATGCCTAGCTTTTGCTAGTCCCTCAGTAAAATTTCAAGGTTTTAACGTCTGTTCTAGACCATGAGTTTCTTTCACCAGTTATGATAAGTGCTTTACTTTTTCTTTTGATTAGGTTAGAATGTTGATAGTAGGCCTAGAGGTATTCAAGTACCAACCAAGATTCGAACCTTACTAGCTTTAGCCTCGATCCTCCACAAAGGTTTTTAACGCCCACAGGAACTATCCTAAGGTTTGTTGGACTCCACGGTTATAGCACCCGTGCTTGAGACATATTTTAGCCTTGGTTCAGTTTGCAGTGCATCTTTTTAAGAGAGAGACAGAGGATTTATTTGTTTGAAGAGTTTTCTCTCTCTTTTTCTTTTTATTTCTAGCTTCTGATTGGCTTCTCAATACAGTCTGTATCGGATTCCTCATCCCCATCATCAATCCTCAAAGGTCCCTAGCAATCGATGCTTCGTGATAGCACCACCCATGGCAACCCCCAAAACCCTAGCTTTCGAGATTTCGAGATAATCCTGCCCATGGCATTCCGTGGCCAAATCCAGACCCTGGTAATTGACATTTCGTGATAATGCCGCCCATGGTATCTGAATCAGCAGGGTGCTTACATGCCCCTGGTAGGATATGTAAATATCCTAGGAGACAAGCACCGAGGAGTCGATATGTTGTTATGCATCTTCAAGGGAAATTTTTCGCCTCTCCTCACTGGGAACTCGTTCAAATCAACTTGTGTTGATCGGTCGCTCCTAATCTAGGTAACTTTTGCAGAACATTTAAACGCTTTTGTGTGATTTTGATAGTTATGCGCACTGAACCAGACTGTGTGTGGATTGAGGTGCTTAGGTTACCGAGTCCTGCAAATTGAAGGTCAGTTAACGAGACCGAATACTCCCTAAGCCTTAGACCTAATACTTAAGCTTTGCATTTTCCCCAACCTCTTGAGGATTATCCAGATCTTAGCAAATACTTGAATTTTTAAGCCTAAGAGTTTAGCCCAAGAGGCCTAAGATCAACGTTCGTACTAATCTCACTTTGTTTCTCATTAGCACTTCTTTTCCTATCTTATTTTTTCTTTGATGTGGTCTAGAACTTTGGTTAATTCCTTAATTTCTTACTAATAGCTATCTCAATTTCTTTTTCATTTTGTGCTCCTTTTTTTTTGTCATTTTGCTCTTTTCCTCCTCATGGTTATGTGACTTCAAAATTCTCTTCCCTCTTTTTTTTTCACAATTTTCTATTTTTTTGGTATTTTTGACATATGTGATTTTTTGTGAGAATCCTTTTGACTTTTCTTGGTTTCTGTATATATGCACTTTACCACCCCCCATGCCTAAGTTTTGCAATGTCCTCATTGTAAACAGAGGATGTGAAACAGTATTGGGCTCAGGGGCTTAGAACAGGATACGTCGGGTGGGTGTATGGGTCAGGAATGACTGATGCAAACGATTTCAAGCTCTGGTACGTGTACCAGAGGTGGGATCGACTGTCTAAGGCTGAACTCAAGGTGCAATAGACGTGAAGTACGGATGGATAATTAGATGGATCTCAAGTTTTTAGAATGACTGGTTGCCTCTCGTTAAGTGTTAAATTCAACGCCTTCAGCCGAGCGGGAAATGGTATGGAGAGGGAGTGGTCAAATCAGTAGAATTTTGTAAAACAAGCACCTTGATTAAGAGCCTGGTTGGTCCAACCAAGTGCTTGTTAAGATTAACAGGCTGATGATGCAGCTCAAACCCAATTAATCTGGTGGGTTGATAAATGTAGATCAGGAGACGTGGAACCCACCATATGCAATGGAGCTCTGATGGATGTGGCTGTATAAATTCGAGGTTTGGCTGAGTCGATTCAGCCTGGTCATAGTAGGGATCCGTGAAGTAATCAGTGAATGGTGTGGAAACCCTACAGGGGTGATCAGAGAATGATGGAGCATGGTTTTCAGTCTGATCAATGTTTAATACCCGATGTATGTGTGGAGTTGAATCATCTGCAATTGGCTCAGTGAGAGGGGAATCAGAATAGAAATTGTGTCCGGTTGCGGGTCAGGGTTGAAAACGGGTTTTGATTGGTTCTGTATATTTGGAAGTGGTGGCTTCAATGAGAATTGTGTATGAGGGCTCTTCTAGAAAGAAGTCACAAGCAGTTTCCTGTAGAGAGTCCTCATAGTAACTTTTAAAATAAAAAATGAATGCCTGGAGAGTGTTTATAGGATGATGGAAATCTGAGTCGAGAAAAGATTCAAATTCTTGTTTGTAGTCACTCTTGGCATTTTCTAGTTTTGATTCTAGAGGATCAAAAAGAAATGATTCCATGTCACTAGAATCTGAATTTAAATCAGTGATCTCGAGAACTGGGACCTTAGAGTCGGAGTCATAGATTGAATCATGTGAGATGAGGTCGTAGATTGGTTTGCTGTAATCAGGAAGCAGTGTTTCTCTGAAATCGTGGTCAGATTCGAAATCATCGGAGATATTGCGAACATGACATTTTGAATGAGATTCGAGATCATGAGTTCCACCATAGAATAAATCACATGATGTGGATTCAGCAGCCTCATTTTGTTCCAGCCTATATGTAAATTCTGAGCTCAAAAAGGTGTTCTTATTTGGTCTATGCTCAAGTTCTAGGTTTGTAGGAAAGACCCAATCAAAACTCCATTCGTCCAACTCCTCGATTTCTGTATTGTAGATTGGTATGACTTCCGAAAAATCGATTTGATTCTCTGAGGATGTTGGAGAGAGATATTCATCAAATAGAGGCCTAGAATCATACCCTTCATTGAAAATTTGATCTTCTTCATACAGGGCCTTGTAATCTTCCCAATAAGTTTCAGATCCAGATTCTAGGCTTAGGATGTGGATCGAGTCACTGGAATCCAGGTTCGAATAATCTTCGAGGGTCACCTTATCAGAATAAGGGGTGGGATTTACACCTTCGAGAGGTTCAATTCTAATCTCATTATTGCAGGAGTTTTGGAATTCTATGCTTAGTGATCCAGTTTCTAGGGTTGGCTCTATATTATGTTCTCCTACAAGTGGAACTTCCCAACCTAACTCAATATTAGGCATGTTGTATTCTATTTGGGTTGGGAATCCACAACCACTCTGTGCCTCAAACCCAAGATTTGGGAAATCAGATTGATCCTCAACACTACTCCAAGATAGTTCATCATCTGTCTGGGGTATGTACGGGTATTGCTATTGATTACTTGTTTCAATAATCTCATCATTTGTTTCCATTTTTCAAGATCATCTTGGTGTTGTTCCCACAGTACAGGATTTGTCATGTATTGAAGGTATTCAAAGTTGTGTAATTTTTCTATCTCAATATATCCTGTTATGAGAATGTCACGGGTTGATCCGTTTATGGCTACAGTCAATAAAACTTGGGCACAGTTTATTATGAAGGTTGTGGTTGTTAGTACATTAACCTGAATGTCTTCTATTGGTGTTGAGGGTTTATATTCAATTTCATAGAATTCAAGGGCATCCTCAATCATCCTATCTCTCATGGATCTCTGTGAATCAGGTTTCTTGAAAGGTAGTCCTAAGTAATTTGGCTGCATATTTGGATCAGATGGTGAAATTAAGATCTAGAATCAGAATTTGGATCAAGATGTTGAATCAAATTGTCAAGCGAATAGGTCTAAATAAAGAATCTGATGAGAACCTCATCATGAACCTTAACTGGCACATTCTAATCTAATAAAGTAAACAAAATCTCCTACATAACCTGAGAGAAGGCTTAATTCAAGGAATTGTTAATCTGAGAATAAAACATGACACAAGGGGTAAAATTGTAATTTTACCATTACAGCGCATGAAAAGAATTTCTAAGGGTCTAGACATAGGTCAATTGGACTTAATAAGAGAAAAAGTGGGATGGTTCAGCTAGAAAAGGGTTATTGTGAGATTTAAGAATTAAATGACATCCTATAACCCTAGAACAAACCCACTTGAATTCACAAGGTTCTAGGCAAGATAAAAATCAACTAAACTCTCTAAAATTCATGGAAAAATATCTTCTAGGGCTTAGAACATTCAATTTGGCCTTTGGAACCTGTTTTGACCTAGATTAGGGTCTAAGCTCAATATTTGACCTAATTTGGGTTTTTGAGCAAAATGTCTAGTCAAATGAGGTCAAACCTAAAATTAAACTTCACCATTGGATTCCCTAGGTCCAAATTAGGTTTGTACCAAAATTTGGACCTAAGGGAAGGCCATTTTGACCTACTTTGCAAAATAATCCACCCAATTACATTTTGGCCCCTAACTTTTGAAAACCCTTACGAAAACCCCCTCAACTTTCTCATCACTTTCTTCATTCAGGTCCCTCTACCATTGCAGCAGGGACCCATACCACCGGCGACATTGCAAGGCGGTTTTCTCCATGTTTGCCTGGGGAGCTGCTCCCATTTTTGAAAGGGGAGCTCTCTGCGAACCCCCCTACCGCATGAGAAGCTCCCCATACCCAGAATCGCCCCATACCTCTCATGCGAACACTCAAGAGGTATGGGTATCCCCTCCGACCATTCCTCCAACGATGACTTCTAGCCGCCTCCTTGTGAATAACCTCCTGCCGATGCCTATTTAAGCAAGCCCAGATCATTCCACACCTCCCAAGCTTCGTTTAGCCTGAGATTCCCCCTCCTCTTTGTCTCCTCCCAACTCCGGCCAACTGCGAGAGCTTCCGATCACTCTCCCTCTCCTCTCTCGTCGCCCTGCCACCATACCAGTGGTAGGGTTAACTCTGCCATCCTCCGCTGCACCGTGCCATACTAGCGGGACTCTCCGACCCCTTTTCCTCGTCGCCATTCTCTCCCCTGGCACCTTCGTCTCCAGCAACGGCGGCACCGGCCGCTCGCCACTTCTGCACCTCCCCCTTTACTCTGGACTTGTAGATAAGTTTCGCTTACTCTCCCCTATATTTCCCCCTGTTAATTTGTTGTTTCGACCCCTTGACATCCACTGTCCATTACCACCTTCTCCACCTCTAGCCAGACCTCCGGCGAGGTGCTCCCATCTTTCCACTCACCCATCGACCTCGCCAAACACTCCAGAAGCTCCGCCATCTCCCACTGATCATCCTCCACACCTTCACCAACCGCCACACACACTGCACACCTCCACCGACCTAACTGACCTTCATGGCCACAGTGCGACCTAGGCACGCACGCCTAGGCTACCTCGCTGCCAGCCAACCCCTGCCTCACCTTCGCCGTGATACGGTGAAGGTTTTCCTCTAGTCTGACAGGGCCACAAGGCCGTATTCTTGCATTTCAGGTTCCAACGTCCCTCCGCCATTGACGAGGAAGCTTGAAGTGAGCTTGCTGCAACTATAGATCTCTCCGCTCTAGGTGAAGTGCCCCAGGTCGTGCGGAAGCCCTCGCGCACAACCCCTACCAAGTGATTGGCTTTGAGGACCCCTGCAGCTTCGGCAATTGAATGCAACTCTTGCTGCGAGCATTCACGAAATAAAGGTGGGACATTTAGTCCCACCTCGGAAACCCTTGAAGCACCGTAGCCGAATAAATTGAAAAAGTGCATTAGCCTCTTCACCTCGAGATACACATGGGGTGAGGTCCCTTACCTATCATGCCTCGTCCGCGACATTCTGCCCCGCGGATCCGGCAACCCGACCTAACTCACCTACCGATCACTCCTCATGCACCACACCCACGTCGGTGTGCCTGGACCCGGGCACACGACCCGACCTGATTACCTGGCTTTGGGAGAGCGTACCGAAGAGTGATACACAGAGAGAGAGAGATGCAGGTGTGGGTAGAGGGGTAGGTTTTGCCTAACCTTACACTGTGCAGGGAAGCAGTAGAAGAAGAAGAAGAAAGGAGGAGGAGCGGCTGAGGACTTAGCTGCACAGAGGAGCAAAAGGAGAAGAAGGAGGAGATAGTGCAACAACAGAGAAGAAGGAAAGGAAAGAAGACGAAGATAGAGAAGGCCTCGCACAATAGAGAGGAAGAAGGAGAAGGAAAGGAAGAAAAAGAGGAGATAGGAGCAGAGGCTGAAGAGGAGAAGCCTACTAAAGAAGAAGAAGAAGGCACAAAAAGAAGAAGGAGGAGCTGCATCTCAATAGTAAAGAGTTGAAGCCAAAGGAGGAAGCTGCAGCTGAAGAGAAGAGAAGAAGAAAAAGCCAAGAAGAAGCAGCAGTAGCCGAAGAGAAAGGAAGAAGAAGACGACAAGCACTATAGCAAACGCTACTTAAGACGTCTGATTCATGGAATCAGACGTCTAAAGACAGAAAGAAGAGAGAAGCAAAGAAGAGAAGAAAAATTTATATTACCTCTCTTTAATTTTTGTAAGGCAATATATTGTAGTGAATTATGAATTTTTATGCTTCTAGAAATAAGTTTGCTCCCTGAGTTCGACTTTGGAACATTCTAAATTTCGAGTAATAAATAAATTAAATTGATCATTGTTTCGCAACATACTACAATGAACATATCTTTAAAACACTGTGAAATCGACCGATCAGTTTTTGGCACCGTTGCCGGGGACCAGCGGCCATTCTAGAAGCTATTAAATCACAATTTCTGATTGGCTACTGACTTAATCTCTCTTTTGTTGTGCAGGCATAGGAAGGCAAGAAGGAATAAGCAGCCGCAAAACAACCACACCAAGGGACAGGTAATCTTATATCCTCTCTTTTAAGCCCCTTAAATTCTAAAAGAGGAAGATGAGAAAGAAAAGCAATCTAAGGATTACCTGTCTTTTATATATAGTAAATCATAAGAGTTGCCTGCTTTTTAATTTCAACATATTTTATCTGCATATCCACTAAAGGTAATTAGGGCTAAAACCTTCTTGCTTGAGCCCTAGTTACCTAATCCTGAGGCAACTAACTGGACCAATTAGAGCCAACCTAGGATTCAAAGCTAGGGTTTTAGAGACACCTTCTAATCAAGAACTGAAAATTCCCAAAAGAAGTGTGCCTAAGCCATTGCTTAAAAAGACCTAATAAGGAGAAACCCTAAGCAATCCGGCTCTTAAGTCACTTGAACCACAAAAGAAAGGACCTAATAAGCTCTCACAAGAACTAATAGGTGAAGTTGATCCCTTGGATCAACCAACCTTTAAATTAGGTCACTTTCTTTTTCACACAAAAGGTTAAAGTTCAAGTGAAACTCTAAGCACTTTGATCCTAATTAAAAGTGGTAGACTTAAGAGGTCAAGGTCCCCATTCTGGTCTACCTGGAATCTTAGTGACAACAGAGGTCGGGTGGGGGAAACCCTGTAACCCATGGGGGCACTCTACTGTGTAGGGGTCTTCGAGGGACTCATCCTCTCTGGCTGCCCAGGTAATTCTCAGGTGGACGACCTTTTGATTAAGGGGTATCATCTGCCTCGAACCTCTATAGTCACCCAACATTTTGGGTGTCTTGATTGGGTCCAGCACCTACTAACCTCATCCAATCCATTAGTACATGTTCGGTAGGAGGTCCTTGAAACCTCCTCTAGAAATTCACTCTCCTCGAGGCCAAGCCTCAGTACCCTTGTTTATGCGACAACCACTTCACATAGACCTCTCTTCTGATTCTAAACCTAATTCCCCTTCTTCTTCCATAATGGCTCAGCCCGTCGAAGAAGAGAATAATCTTGAGCACCAGCTCGAGCGACTCAATGATCTCTTCCAAAACTTCATGAACCCACCACAATGCCCCATGATGCGAGATCACTATAATCCCGCTGCGGCGGCAATTGAGCCTCGAGTCAGAATCCCAACTGGAGGACCTGATTTCGAATTGATGCCCAACATGATCCATGCCATACCTAAATTCTATGGGCTTAACTCTGAAGACCCCTTCCAGCATATCAAACAGCTTAAGCATCCGGCCCAGACTTTCGTGTCAGATGCACAGAATCGAGATATCATACTCATGAAGATGTTCTCTTTCTCCCTTATGGACAAGGCAACTCATTGGTATCAGACACAGACCCGCCCGATCAACACTTGGGAAGAACTTCAGTCCGAGTTTTTGAAGAAGTTCTTCCCCGTTGGCCGGACAAATTCTTTGTGCCATCAGATTACACACTTCACGTAGCAAATGAGATAACCTCTTCATGAGGTGTGGGATAGTTTTCAGGATCTCATGAGAAAGTGCCCCCATCACGGAGTTCCTAAATGGGAACAAGTCCAGTCTTTTTACCAGGGACTCCGTGAAGATATTAGACTGTTCGTCAATGCAACTTGAGGAGGAAATATTATGGGTCAACATGAAGACACCGTGTGGGAGATTCTCGAGAATATGTGCGAGAACTCCATCAACAATGACTCCATGGGATTATTCGACCGGACAAATACCCGCACAGCAACGAACCTTAGGGGAGCACATGAGATGCAGGGCCTGCCCGCATCAATCGACCTGGATTTAATGACCAGTCGATCGGACAAGGTCTCAATTATTGAGAAGAAGGTGGATGAGCTGACTCAACACTTGCAGCGAGCCACCTCTCTGTAGAACTCCTTCGCACAGCCCCCTCCGGCACGAGAAACTGTGCAGAACATTTTCCACCGACCTTCTCCTGGGATGGACTCTTATCCACCCCCATCTGACTCCAGGACCGGAGGGACCTCCGATCCTTTCTATCCTTGCCGGGGGAGCCCTACTCCCTCATTCTCTGACTTTTCTGAGGCTCCGCAGACCTGCGAGGACCTCAACGCCATCTAGAATGACCCATTTGTTGGTGCTAGAGCACCACGATCATTTGTTTTGATG
The DNA here is from genome assembly GCA_037157565.1 of Thalassia testudinum. Lineage (NCBI taxonomy): Eukaryota > Viridiplantae > Streptophyta > Magnoliopsida > Alismatales > Hydrocharitaceae > Thalassia > Thalassia testudinum. The sequence goes on from JAZHRO010000003.1 coordinate 91,818,904, forward strand.
ATAACAAAACACGTGTTATTTAACATTTGCAATTTGAGTCCTAGATTTCAGGTCAATTGCAAATGTGGACGTGTTTAGACGGAGTTCAAGCTCGCATCTAGGACGGATTGGAGGAGCTTGACGGAAAACAGAGGAGGTTCGCGTGGAGCGAAAGATTGGAGATGGAAGACAAGAAGAATAGGATAGATTCTTTTTTATCCTTTCATGTATCTCTTGTATTTACTTTCTTGCTCTTTTTGATTCCTTAGAACATTATGTTAAAGAGCCTCAAAGTACCCTAAAAGTAGTCCTAGGAACACCTGCACAACCCTAGGATACTTAGGTTTTCTGTAGAATACTTAGAAAACCAATATAGGGTTCAAACAACACTTCCAGACGTCTAATTCCCAAATCAGACGTCTGATAAAGAATTTTAAGACGTCTGACTGTTGTTTCAGACGTCTGATAACTGTTAGGCTGGACATAGTTAGTTCTGTCTGATGAAATCAGATGTCTAGACCTTAGACCAGACATCTTAGGAGATGTCTGATGACTTTGCCAGACGTCCAGTTAGTGGACCGTTGGCTGGCTTAGAAGACACTCAAGAATATGACCGTTAGAGCCTTATCAAACGTCCATAGGTCTTAACAGACGTCTGATAAATGACTGTTTTGCCTCGGCTGACCCAAAATCTCTTCTCAGAGATTTTCTAGCCGTTGCAACGTTTGGAAATCAATTCCCACAGTAAAAGTAGGTTTCCAGACGTCCAGACATAGTACCAGACGTCCTGCATGTCGTCTAATGGACTTGCACAAAAACCCTGTTTAGATCTGATTCAAGTCAGGGAGAAACCCGCATAGAATCAGACGTCTGACCTTGGAATCAGACGTCTTAAAGTGGCCTTCCAGACGTCTGATGCCAGAGTTAGACGTCTGATAACCCTGTCAAATGCAATCATTGTCCTGATTTCGGCCTGATTCTCTTGGGCTTAGCACCCAACGGCTATGGAAGCTTTTCCAAGCCTTCCAAAGCCTTCCTAAGGCCTCTATAAATAGAGGGGAACCTTTGTAACACAAAGACACAACACACACACTAAGAGAAACAAGAGACACACCTAAGCAACTTAGTTCCACTCTTTTGTGTCCAATTGAGGCTTTTGCTCTCCAAGCTCTAGTTTCATTCTCTTGAGAGCATCAAGCCTTCGCGCGCCTGCTCTCCCGGCGTTGATAACAAGAGCGACGTAGCGCCATCGCGTGGCACACGCACCGCGTCATCGTCGATGCACTCCTTGCAAAGGGGAGTTTCCTATTTCCTATAGAAGCTAGGTTTAATTTTGTTGGCTCTATAGGACTGTTGTTTTATTTTATCTTTGTATTTTGGTTGGGTATTCGCTTTGCGAATTCCAGTCTCCTTCGTGGGACAAAATCCTTCTCGTGGAGAGAAGGGGTTGAGGAACGCTACCCTCATACTTGTAGCGTGGTTGTACTGAGGTTGAGTCGCCCTCGTTTAAAGTGATTCGGTTAGTGGATTTTGATCAACTTGGTTGATCAGAAAATCCTAACTCAAGAGGGTTAGGTGGTGGTTTTCACCCGGTTTGGGTTTCCACGTAAAAATACCTGTGTACATTGTGCGATTGATTTTTTGTTAGATTGCTTTATATTTTTATTTCCGCAATTTTATTACGTCACCCCTCCTGGTAGGGACGAACCTTCACCATTTTCCAACACCTACAATCCTGGATGGCGAAACCATCCCAATTTCTAGTGGACAGGAAATTCTCATAATCCAAGACCACTCTTTCAGCCCCATCCACAAGCCCCTCGTCCTTATCAGCCGCCTCAACCTCGGCCCAACCCCACTTATCCATCCAGGCCCAACCAAGATCAAATGTCCCTTATCCTCCAAAAGCAACATAAGGACGAAATCACAGAGGTCCGCAACCAACTTGCCTAGTTGGAAAATTGTTGCCAACCGGGCACACTTCCTTCTCAGCCTCTTCCTAACCGAAATAGCATGCCGACTCAGCAGCGCGTTATGAACCCAAACCCAGGCCAAGCACACTTGATTTATCAGGCCCCTTCTATTCCAACATTTGATAAGATGGATGCATCAACCACCTATGTGGGTTACTAATAGTAGCAGCCCATCCTACCAACCCCAAACCAGAACGAGGCTGGAATTAATTTTGTAACAACCCATAGTGGTAAGGCAACCAAAGATCCACCTTATCCAAACCACTCCAAGCCTGGTAGTGACCCAAACCCTAGGACATTCATCCAGGATGTTCCAATCCCTGTCCCAGATCAAAGACCTAGACCTCTCCTAGAGAAACCAACTAAGGTTCCATTTCCCGAGGCCTTGACCAAGGGAAAGCGAACAACTAAACCCATGGCTCCTGAGGAGGACACTTGATCAAGCTCTTTGAGCAGGTCCAAATAAACATCCTGATGTAAACACATTTACACTACTTAAGATGTCTATTTATGCATGTTCTTAAGCATGGGATTGCATTTCATGATATAAATATTGCATAACATGTATCATCTTGCATTTAGAGTAGCGTGAATAAAATGGAGGTTAATTGTCTCCTTTTATGTGCTTGAATAGGGCAAACATTTTATCGATGCCTCGAATCAAAGATCCAACCGTATGGATGTGATCAGGGCGATGATTGGAGTTCAACGACTCCAAGATCGCCCTAATCAGGCATCCGTAGCATCAGATAGTGACCGGAGAACCCTAGATGATCAAGGGCCAGGATGGTGTAAATCCGCTCTTCAAATGACAAATCCGACCGCACAGATGGATTCGGACCAACGATTGCAGCCCAACGACGTAAAAATCAAGTCAATCCGACATCCGTGGCACCATCTACAACTTCCAGAAGATGGACGGCCAAGATGGTGCCACGTGGCACCATCCCGGCCGCCCAAATGGCCGCATGAAATCTTTGAAGGCCCCGCACCCACTCACTCTCCGCCATTGGATCTTAATCCATCCGCACCTCGTAGCGCAGCAGTCGAGCGCGCTTACGCGAGCGGCGGGCGTGGGTTCGAGCCGTAGTGAAGGGCTGGAAGGTGCGGGTGATTGAGCGCGGGTGGGCGTTGGATCTTGATCGGACAGCTGTGTGCGCCCAATAGCGTTCACGCGCGATTGAACACGTGGCATGGACATTCGATTGCACGCGCTAGGTGGGCGCACAACGAGTGGGTGGAGATACATCTTAAGCCGTCCAATCTCGCGATCGGACGGTTGAGAACTGATGGACGTGCGTATGCGTTGTAGAAGCGGGCAGCCGTGGAGGCGTGCGTGGGTGCAGGAGCTACACCCACGTTGGGGGCTTTAGTGATGGATTTATCCGTCACTAAAGACCCCTCATTTAATATTTTAAAGTTGTAATGTCCATTTTGCCCCCACTCCTTGCAACTATAAAAGGAGACCCCCTCCATACGAAATTATCATCCCTTCCTTCTCTTCTCTACCCGTCCAAAGCTCAAGAGAAGCTTGTCTCACACCCAGGATTCTTCTCGCGAGATAAAGTCCAATTTTCATCCCCCTTCGGAAGTGGATCCTGCGACGACGACGGCATGCTGCTCTGTTCCTATTCTTCTGCTTCGTCCTCCTTCGTCCTGCTTCGTTCTCCTTCATCCAAGCATCGTCCTGTCCGGCTCGTCCCCCAAGCGACCATCGAGGAGGATAACTTCTCTCTCCCATTCTTATTTACAGCTTTTCTAGTGTAGAATTTTCCTGCTTTATAGTGTAATTGATTTCCCGCTTTCTAGTGTAACTTTTATTTAGTTTGATTGTATAAACAGGTGAAATATTGAATGCATGTTCTCTTTCTCTCACTCTCTTTCTCTCTCTCTCTCTTTCTTTTAGTCTGATAGCTCCATTGTAATTATAGCGCCTTGCTTATAAAAAATCCTAAAAAAATATAATTGTGAATATAGATTAATGTAGCCTCCCTGTGTTCGACCCGGAATTCTTTTTGGTATAAATTTTATTTATTGAACACGAATTCTTCGCTTTCAAGCTACAAGACAGGTTTTCTAAAACCAAATAAGTTAGCGTAGCAATTCGTACGTTCAACACATCCCCTTGATGGATGCAATCCGCCACGTACCGTCTTACGCATGATTCTTGAAGAATGTGTGTACACCTCAACATAAGCCACGAACCAAGAGTGGGAGTCCAATTGTACTACCAGAGCAAGCCAGCTCTATAATCCTGAGTAGACTCCCACCTAAGGCAAAAGACCCAGGCACTCCCCTGATTTCATGTAAAATAGGTGAAACCCAGTTTGATAGAGCATTATTGAACCTAGGTGCCTCCATAAACTTGATACCCACATCCCTACTTAACCACCTAGAAGAATCTGAGCTGAAACTGACCGAGGTGACATTGCAGTTAGTAGATCGATCTATCAAGTCACCTAAGGGAATTCTTGAGGATGTTATTGTTAGGGTGCGGGATTTCTACTTCCCTGTAGATTTCATAGTTTTAGATATGGACGCACCTGAAAACCCAAGGGATACACCAATCATACTAGGGAGACCTTTTTTGGCCACTGCAAGGGCCAACATAAGTTGTGAAGAGGGCAAAATAGAGCTGAAATTTGGGAATCAGACTCTAAAAATTAATATCTTTAAGGCCCAACAAGGGATCAATTGTGGTGTCGTTGAACAAATTTGTGACATTAGAGCCGTGATTGATGAACCACAAATTGAGGACAACATGATTATCACTCATCAACTACAAGAATATCTAAAACTGCAGTTAGAGGAGTCAGAACTTGACCTAGACAGACCCATAACTCCTACCCTTGTACCCCACACCCACTCTGAACTACCCGCTGCTGCTGATAACCCCATTCTTGAACTCAAACCCCTTCCCGATCATTTGAAATACATCTTTTTGGGTTCCAATCAGACGCTTCCTGTGATTATAAACTCTAAACTCACACCTGATCAGGAATCCCGTCTGATTGCTATTCTCCAGCAACATCGTAGAGCCATTGGTTAGACTCTCAATGATTTGACTAGAATAAGTCCCTCTTATTGCACACACCGCATCTATTCTGAAGAGGGCACACGACCTTCACGTGAAATGCAGAAACATCTGAATCCCAATCTGTAGGAGGTCGTGAAGAAGGACATCATTAGGTGGTTAGATGCAGGGATCATCTACTCGACCTTCGACAGTCGTTGGGTGAGCCTAATCTAGGTTGTGCCTAAGAAGGCAGGGCTCACCACCATCACGACTGAAATCGGAGAGGTCATACCTACCCGTATAGCCAACTCGTGGAGAGTCTGCATAGATTATCGAAGACTCAATTCTTCCATGAAGAAGGATCATTTCCCCCTACCGTTCATTGATCAGATTCTTGAGAAACTAGCGAGAAATAGATTCTTCTGCTTTCTTGACGGGTACTTCAGTTACAACCAAGTGGTGATTCATCTAGAGGACCAAGAGAAGACCACATTCACCTGCCCCTTCAAAGCGTACGCGTTCCGAAGGATGCCTTTCGGTCTCTGCAATGCACCCGCGACTTTTCAGCGGTGCATGCTTGTCATATTCTCTGATATGGTAGGTGATTATTTGGAAGTCTTCATGGATGACTTCTCAGTTTTTGGGGCATCATTTGACGATTACCTCCGGCACTTGGTTCCCATACTCAGGCGTTGCATTGACGTAAATTTGGTTCTTTCCTGGGAAAAGAGCCACTTTATGGTGACTGAGAGGATCGTCTTGGGACACTTAATTTCTGAGAGAGGCATCCAAGTGGATCAAGCTAAGGTTAATCTGATTTCTAGACTTCCTATGCCTAGCTTGATTAGGGACATTCGATCTTTTCTGGGGCACGTCGATTTTTACCATCATTTCATCTCTACTTTCTCGAAAATCGTACGTCCCCTGACTACTCTTCTCTCCAAGGATGTACCCTTTGAGATTTCCAAGGAATGCACTCAAGCTTTTGAGATCCTTCGTGACCAAGTCACCCAAGCCTCAATCCTATAGTCCCCTGATTGGTCTCAACCTTTTGAGATCATGTGCGATGCATCTGACTTCACTATAGGAGTGGTTCTAGGGCAGAAGATTGACGGAAAACCTATGGTCATCTACTACTCTAGCAAGACACTTGATGAGGCTCAGTGTAATTGCACGGTTACGGAGAAAGAGTTGCTAGCAATAGTATTTGCCCTTGAAAATTTCAGATCTTATCTCCTGGGTTCCCACGTCATAATCTACTCGGGTCACATAGCTGTGAGGCATCTCCTTGGGAAGAAGGATGCGAAGCCTCGACTAATCCGATGGATCTTGCTATTGCAAGAATTCGACCTTGAGATTCGCAACAAGGTGGGAAGACAGAACGTGGTAGCTGACCACTTGTCTCGCCTTCCTTCTGAGATCAACCCTTCTTGACCCATCATGGAGCATTTTCCTGATGAGCACCTCTTGACTATTGGTACTAGGCTTGCATGGTTTGCTGATATAGTAAACTACTTGGCATCACACCAGATCCCATTTGATTGGCCGAAGGCCAAGAAAGACATGTTGCGCTCCGATGCCAAGTACTACATCTGGGAAGACCCGTACCTATTCCGCATCGTTGCTGACCAAATCATCCGATGATGTGTCCTAGAGGGCGAAATCAATGACATTCTCTCTTTCTGCCATGACCAGGCATGTGTGGCCATTTTTCTAGGCACAAAATAACATCAAAAATCCTCTAGTGTGGCTTTTATTGGCCCACTATCTTCAAGGACGCATACAGTCATTGTAAGGCATGCAGTCGTTGCCATACTTTGGGCAACATGAGCCATCGTGACATGATGCCTTTACAGCCAATTCTAACATGCGAGATTTTCGATATTTAGGGGATTGATTTTATGGGCCCCTTCCCTATTTCGACCAGCTTCGAGTACATTTTACTCATTGTGAACTACGTGTCCAAATGGATCAAAGCCATTTCCACCCAAACCTATGATCACAAGATCATCATCAAATTCATTCATTAGAATATCTTCTCACGGTTCGGGATTCCTCGTGTGATCATCTCCGATGGAGGGACCCATTTTACCAATGCTCAGTTTAGGTCACTGATGACCAAATATGGGGTGTCTCACCGAATCTCTACTCCTTACCACCCCCAGACTAATGGTCTAGCTGAGCTATCAAATTAGGAGATCAAGAAAATCCTGCAGGTTACTGTTCGACCTGACAGGAAGGACTGGCCATCTCGACTCTTGGAAGCTTTGTGGGCTTATAGGACTGCCCACAAGACCCAATTAGGCATGTCTCCTTTTAAACTGGTGTACAGGAAGGCGTATCACCTTCCTGTCGAACTAGAGCATAAAGCCTATTGGGTAGTACGGAGCTACAACCTAGATCTTTCTAAGGCTGGAACCCACAGAAAGCTTTAGATAAGCGACATTGATGAATTACGCCTTGATGCGTATAAGAACTCACGAATCTACAAAGAGCAGGTTAAAGCCTTTCATGACAAGCACATATCTAGAAAGATCTTCCACCCTGGTCAGAAGGTCCTACTCTTCGATGCCCGACTCAAACTCTTGTCCAATAGATTTTTGGAAATGGAGTCGTCGAGATCAGTTCACTCAGCCACGATTCCGAACCTTTCATCGTGAACGGTCAGAGACTCAAACCGTTCATTGACGCAACCATTACAAATTTGGCTGAGTCATCATTTATCCTCCATTCTCCGTGAGCTTATTGCACCTAGCCGATGGTGTAAAACTCAGCGCTTAATGGGAGGCTGCCCGTCATTCTTTTTGAAAAATCAAAACCTTTTTTGACATTTCTTTACACTTTAGGTTCATTCCTTAGGACAGCCAATTTCACCTTAGGTACTCATACCTGAGATTAGAAATTGTCCACAACAGTCACCTCGATCCATCCACTCGCCCAAATTTCTATCCTAATGCTTGAACCTGACCAAATAAAAATCCACCTGATGAACAATGAGGACATTGCAAACCTTAGGCATGGGGGGGTATGAAAGTGCAATGAAATGACATAACAAGAAAAGGTTTCGAAAAAAAAAGAAACTTTGAAGGAGGAAGCAAGTGCTGGTAAACTTTATAGAAGAAGGAGGAGAAAAAGAGTAGAATGCTAAAAAAGAAGAAAAGAGCATAAAATGAAAGAGAAAAGGGATAGTCATTAGTAAGAAATTAAGGAATTAACCAAAGTTCTAGACCACATTAAGGAAAAGTAAAGCGAAAGTGCACAACAAGATTAGTAAGAATGCAAACCTTGGGCATTCTTGGCTAGACTCTTAGTACCCATTAAGATCTAGATATTCCTTAAGAGGTTGAGGAAAATGAAAAGCTTAAGTATTAAGTCTAAGGCTTAGGGAATATTCGGCCTCATCAACTGACCTTCGGTTTATGGGACTCAGTAACCTAAGCACCTAAAATTCACACACACAGTTTAATTCAGTGAGCATAAATATCAAAATCACGCAAAAGCATTTCAAATATTCTGAAAATATCACCTAGATTAGGAGCGGCTGATCAACACAAGTTGATTTGGATGAGTTCCCAACACAGAGAGGTGGGAAATTCCCCTCAAAGATGCGTAACAACATATCATCTCCTTGGTGCTTATCTCCTAGGATATTTACATATCCTACTGGGGGCATGTAAGCACTCTGCTGGTTCAGATACCATGGATGGCATTATCATGAAGTGACAATTGCCAGGGTCTGAATTCGGCCACGGAACACCATGGATGGGATTATCTCAAAATCTCGAAAGCCAGGGTTCTGGGGGTTACCATGGGCATTGCTATCTCGAAGCATCGGCTGCTAAGGACCCTTGAGGATTGATGATGGGGACAAGGAATTCGATACAGATCATGTTGTGAAGCTAATCCTAAGCTAGAATTAAAAAAGAGAGAGAAAACTCTCCAAACAAATAAACCTTCTGTCTCTCTCTTACAAAAGGCATTGCAAACTGAACCAAGGTTAAAAATATCGCAAGCATGGGTGCTTTAACCACGAAGTCCAATAAACAGTAAGATAGTTTCTGAGGGCCTTAAAAACCTTTGCTAAAGTCTGAGGCTAAACCTAGACAGATCTAGATCCTGGTTGGTACTAGAGTAACTTTTAGGCCCATGATTGGCATTCTGACCTAATCAAAGAGACAAAGAGAAGGAAAAGCACCTATCAAAAAAATTGATGAAAGAAATTCATGGTCTAGAACAGAGGTTAAAACCTTAAGATTTTGCTAAGGGACTAGCAAAAACTAGGCATGGGGGTATGATGAGAATCTCATCATGAACCCTAACTAGCACATTCTAATCTAATAAAGTAAACAAAAGCTCCTACATAACCTGAGAGAAGGCCTAATTCAAGGAATTGTTAATCTGAGAATAAAACATGACACAAGGGATAAAACTGTAATTTTACCATTGTAGCACATGAACAAAATTTCTAAGGGTCTAGACATAGGTCAATTGGACTTAATAAGAGAAAAAGTGGGATGGTTCAGTCAGAAAAGGGTTATTGTGAGATTTAAGAATTAAATGACATCCTATAACCCTAGAACAAACCTACTTGAATTCACAAGGTTCTAGGTAGGATAAAAATCAACTAAACTCTGTAAAATTTATGGAAAAATATCCCCTAGGGCTTAGAACCTTCAATTTGGCCTTTGGAACCTGTTTTGACGTAGATTGGGGTCCAAGCTTAATATTTGACCTAATTTTGATTTTTGTGCAAAATATCCAGTCAAACGAGGTCAAACCTAAAATCAAACTTCACCATTGGATTCCTTAGGTCCAAATTAGATTTGTACCAAAATTTGGACCTAAGGGAAGGCCATTTTGACCTACTTTGCAAAATAATCCACCCAATTACATTTTAACACCTAACTTTTGAAAATCCTTGCGAAAACCCCCTCAACTTTCTTGTCACTTTCTTCATTCAGGTCCCTCTTCCATTGCAGCATGGACCCATACCGCCGACGACGTTGCGAGGTGGTTTTCTCCATGTTTGCCTGGGGAGCTACTCCCAATTTTGAATGGGGAGCTCTCTACGAACCCCCCAACCGCATGAGCAGCTCCCCATACCCTGAATCGCCCCACACCTCTCGTGCGAACACTCGAGAGGTATCGGTATCTCCATCGGCCACGCCTCCGGCGACAACTTCTGGTTGCCTCCTTGCGAATAACCTCCTACCCGTGCCTATTTAAGCAAGCCCAGATCATTCCGCACCTCCCAAGCTTTGTTTGGCCTGAGATTCCCCCACCTCTTCGTCCCCTCCCAACTCCGGCCAACTGCCAGAGCTTCCGGCGACTCTCCCTCTCCTCTCTCATCACCCTGCCACCATACTAGTGGCAGAGTTAACTCCGCCATCCTCTGCAGCGCCGCGCCATACCAGCGGGCACTCTCTGACCCCTTTTCCTCGTCGTCGTTCTCTCCCCTGGCACCTTCGTCTCCGGCGACAGCAGCACCGGCTGCTTGCCACTTCCGCACCTCCCCCTTCACTCTGGACTTCTAGATATGTTTCCCTTACTCTCCCCTTTATTTCCCCCTTGTTAATTTGTTGTTTCGACCCCGCGACATCCACTGTCCATCAGCACCTTCTCCACCTCCAGCCAGACCTTCGGCGAGGTGCTCCCATCATTCCACTCATCCATCCACCTCACCAAACACCACAGAAGCTCCGCCACCTCCCACTGATCATCCTCTGCACCTTCACCAACCGCCACACACACTGCACACCTCCACTGACCTATCCCACCATCACGACCACAGTGCGACCTAGGCACGCACACCTAGGCTGCCTCGCTACCAGCCAACCCCTGCCTCACCTTCGCCGTGATACGGCGAAGGTTTTCCTTCGGTCCGACAGGGCCGCAAGGCCGTATTCATGCATTTCTAGTTTCAACGTTCCTCCGCCATTGACGAGGAAGCTTGAAGAGAGCTTGCTGCAACTGCAAGTCTCTCCGCTCCAGGTGAAGTGCCCCAGGTCATGCGGAAGCCCTCGCACACAACCCCAACCAAGTGATTGGCTTCGAGGACCCCTACAACATCGTTAATTGAATGCAACTCCTGCTGCGAGCATTCACGAAATAAAGGTGGGACATTTAGTCCCACCTCGGAAACCCTTGAAGCGCTGCAGCTGAATAAATTGAAAAAGTGCATTAGCCTCTTCACCTCGAGATACACATAGGGTGAGGTCCCTCACCTATCACGCCTCATCCGCAACATTCTACCCCGTGGATCTTGCAACCCGACCTGACTAGCCTACCGATCACTCTTCGCGCACCACACCACACCGGTGCACCTGGACCCGGGCATGCGACCCGACCCGATTACCCGACTCTGGGAGAGCGTACTGAAGAGTGATACAGAGAGAGAGATGCGGGTGTGGGTAGAGGGGTAGGTTTTTCCTAACCTTACACTATGCAGGGAAGCAGGAGAAGAAGAAGAAGATGAAGAAGAAAGGAGGAGGAGCGGCTGAGGACTTAGCCGCACAAAGGAGCAAAAGGAGAAGAAGGAGGAGATAGTGCAACAGCAGAGAAGAAGGAAAGGAAAGAAGATGAAGATAGAGAAGGCCTCGCACAGTAGAAAGGTAGAAGGAGAAGGAAAGGAAGAAAAAGAAGAGACAGGAGAAGTTGAAGAGGAGAAGCCAACTGAAGAAGAAGAAGAAGGCACAAAAAGAAGGAGGAGGTGCAACTCAATAGTGAAGAGCTGAAGCCAAAGGAGGAAGCTGTAGCAAAAGAGAAGAGAAGAAGAAAAAGCCAAGAAGAAGCAGTAGCAGCCGAAGAGAAAGGAAGAAGACGATGAGCACTGTAGCAAACGCTACTTAAGACATCTGATTCATGGAATCAGACGTCTGAAGACAGAAAGAAGAAGAGAGAAGCAAAGAAGAGAAGAAAAATTTTTATTCCCTCTCTTTAATTTTTGTAAAGTAGTATATTGTAGTGAATTGTGAATTTTTATGCTTCTAGAACTAAATTTGCTCCCTGAGTTTGACCTCGGAACATTCTAAATTTCGAGTAATAAATAAATTAAATTGATCATTATTTTTCGCAACATACTACAATGAGAACATCTTTAAAACAATATGAATTTGACCGATCAAAATCCCACTTGAAAATCTATTTATGCTGTAAAGAGAAGAGATGAGGGACTGGATGTTTTTTATCCAATCGAGGCACCCAAAGATGTTAGATGACTATGGAGGTTTAGGGCGGATGATACCCCTGGATCAGAATGTCATCCACCTAAAAATTACCTAGGCAGCCAGAGAGGGAGAGCCCCGCAAAGACCCCTACACGGTATAGCGTCCCCACGGGTTGCAGGGTTTCCGCCACCCAACCTCTCTTGTCACTGAGATTCTAGGTAGACCAGAATGGGGACCTTGACCTCTTAAGTCTGCCACTTTTATATTTAAGGTGCTTATGGTTTTCACTTGAACTTTAGATGTTTTGGTGTTATGACCAAATTTGGAGGTTGGTTGACCCAAGGGGTCAACTTCACCTGACCTGCCCTAAAGATGGTACAATGATTCTAGGTCAAGACCTAGAAATCACTCTGATTTGACTCCCAGGTTATTTGGTCCAATGTTTTTAAGATTCAAGTGATTTTAGAGCTCAATTTTAGGGTTTTGTCTTGCTTAGATCTTTTCAATAAAGGGCTTGGGTGGCACTGAAGTGCAGGAGGGTTTGTTTTTTTCTATGCAAGCATGTGTGACTAGCACTCCAAAAACCCTACTGTTGAAACCCTAATTTGGTTCTATTTCCAATCCTCTTTTCTCTTCACAAAAGTTCTCTTTGGACTTAAAACAAGAAGTGTGTTGTCTGCGGAGATTAAGCGTGATTTCTACTAGGCATAGGAATTTGTGGGGTGGGATCTAAAAAATCGCTTCCACTTCAATAAGTTTTGAAAAATTTTTGCAAAATCAGGAAACTTTTGCCATAAAGATGGTAATTACCATAAAGAGAAGGCAATTGATTCCTAACTGATTACTTTCTTTTTGTCTTCCCAGGATTAGAAGGTGGATTAGGGAGGAAAAGAGAATTTACGTGCCTTGGTGTGGTTGACTTGTGCGGGAGATTTCCTCATGAAATACCTTGCAAAATCACAACAAAACAAGTTGGGCAAGTTAGTGATCAAATATAATAAAAAATAATATAGAGTTTAGTGATAAATTGCATGTTGCTCCTTGGCAACAGCGCCAAAATGTTAACAGCGCTTGATCAGATTTTTAAGTAAGTTGCGTTGTAGTATAGTCGATCAAGCATTATAGACAAATAAGAAGTTTTATTACTCGAATGTTGAGTCCGAGGTCGAACACAGGGAGAAAATGAAATTTTATTCACTAACCTCAAGGAATGTAATTTGAACACTTAAATCTACTCAAAATCTAAGTCAAAATATAATGCAGGAGTTTATGAATATTAAAATGTAGCAATAAAATAGAGAGATTGAATCAGAGATAAAAATATTTGATTCTTCTTTTGATCTTCTCTTCTCTTTCTCTTATTCTTCTCTGCCTTAGCTTTTCCTCTTTCTTCTTTCTTCTTTCTTCTTCTTCTTCGGTTCTTCTCTTTCTCTGCGTGCTTGCCTTGGCTTCTCTTTCTCCTCTTCTCTGTCTTTGGCCTTCTTCTTCCTTGATTTCTCCTTCCTTCTTATTCTTCCTTTCCTCTGCCTTAGCCTTGAATTTATTCATTTTCTTCCTTTCCTCTGCATGCTTCTCTTTCTTTGGTACTCCCCTTTGCCTTAGCTTTCCTCTTTCTTCTTTTTCTTCCTTTCCTCTACGTGCTTCTCTTTCTTTTCCTCTCTGACTTTGGCCTTCTTCTTTTCTTCTTCCTTGATTTCTTTCCTTCAGCTTCTTTGGTTCTCCTCTTTCTTCTCCTTCTTTCCTTCAGCCTTGCCTTTGCTTCTTTTCTTCAACCGCACCTTCTCAGCTATAGTGCATTCTTCTTCCTTCTTCTTTAGCCTCTTCCTTCAAGTCCTCCTTAGCTTTTCTTGCCCTTAAACTTTGGCTCTTCTTTCCTTAGCTTTTCCTCAGTGGCTTCCTTCCTTCTTTCCTTCTTCCTTCCCTACACACACGAGAGTGCAAAACCTACCCCTACTCTCCCTGCATACACTCTCTCTATTTCTCTCTTCGGTTCACTCTCCCATAGCCAATCGAGTAATTGGGTCGAGTTGTGCGCACCAGGGTCCAGGCGCACCGGCGTGGATGGTGCGTAAGGAGTGCTGGGTAAAGGGGTCGGTTAGCTAGGTTTGCAGAGGCATGGGTTGCGAACGAGGTGGGTGAGCAGGTGAGGGGACCTCCCCTCTTCTTCTGAGGCAACATGCTAGAAACACAAATTCAATATAAACAACTCACCATGCTCTAAACTTTCCGAGGTGGGACTAAAAGTCCTACTCGCTTCGCTCGCGCACCCGTAGGAGGTCCTTCGCTCAATTGCCATAGCTTGGTGCTCTTTCAAGGTCCCTCTCTGGCTGGATGTGTGCGTGCACTCCTCACACATCACCTAGACCTGGAGACCTAGAGCAATGCATCCTGGAGCGAGCTTGCAAGCTCCTTGCTCGTGCTTCAATTGCGGAAAGGGGGTCGAATCTGAAATTCACAAATACAGCCTTGCAGCCTCATTAAACCACATGGGGAGCTTCGTCGTGGCATGGCAAAGGTGCTATGGTAGGTGGCTGGCTACGGGGTGGCCTAGGCATGCATGCCTAGGTCGCTCTTTGGCTGTTGTGATGGGTGTGTTCGATGGGCACTTGGGGAGGTGTTGGCGGTCAGTGAAGGGGTGGAAGATGCTCAGTGGATGATGGCAGAGGTTATGAGGGGTCTAGCGAGGTGGACAGAGGTGTGGAGGTGATGGAGACACCTCACTGGTGGTCTGCTGGAGGTGGAGAAGATGGAGGTGGTCTGCGGTGTCGAGGGGATAAAAATAGAAATAAAGGAGGGGGAAATAAAGAGAAGAGAGAGGGGAAGAGATTTAACCTAAGTACGAGGATGAAGGGGGATAGGAGAGCGGTTGGCCATACATGCTGCTGCCGAAGAAGATGGTTCCAGTGGAGGGAGACGACGACAATGAAGCGGCTGGAGGTGCGCGTGTGTGTATGGCACGACGCGGAGGAAGGAGGGGAAGACATCTCTGCCACTGGTGTTGTGGCAGAGCGATAAGAAGGTGGAGGAGGGGTCCCCAGAGCCTGCTGGACACTTGGCCGGAGGAGAAGGGAAGAAATTAGGGGTGGTTCTCTGGCCAAGCCAAGCTGAAAAGGAGCGGTCGGATCAGGGGGTCTCTTTATAGGTGCTGGTAGAGGCTCTTGTGCTTGGAAGACAAGCTTCCAAGTGCAAGAGTCCTCACCAAAGAAGGATTTAGTGAGATACCCAATTCTCTCGAGCATTCGTATGAGAGATTGGGTGCGAATCATGGCAGTTGATTACGTTCAGATGAAAGGGAATTCCTCAAAGAATCTCCCTTTCAAATCTAAGAGGAGATCTCTGAGGAATCAGGAAGAAATCCCCCTCAATTCCTCGTCGGAGTAGGACTCCTCTGCTGTAATGGTGGAGGGACCTAATTGCAAAGGGTGGCGAGGAAGATAAAGGGGTTTGCGGAATAGTTTTCAAATGCTAGGGGTCAAAATGTAATTGGGTGGACTGTGTTGCAAAGTAGGTCAAGGTGACCACCCCTTAGATCTAAATTTTCATACAAATCTAATTTGGACCTAAAGAATCCAATGGTAAAGTTGGAGTTTAGGTTTGACCACGTTTGAATGGACATTTTACATAAAAACCCAAATTAGGTCAAATATCTAGCTAGGACCCCTACTTAGGTCAAAATAGGTTCCAAAGGCCAATTTGAAGGTTCTAAAACCTAGGGGATATTATTCCATGGATTTTAGAGGATTTAATTGATTTTTATCCTAACCAGAACCTTGTTGAATTAAGTGACTCTGTTTTAGGGTTATAAGATGTCATTTAATTCTTACATTGCATATGAACCCATTTCTGACTGAACCAACTCACTTTTCATCTTTTTAAGACCATTTATCCTATCTTTAGCCCCTGAGAAATCCTGTTGATGTGCTGCAATGGTAAAATCGTAGTTTTACCCTTTGTTTCATGTTTTCTTCTCAGAACAGTTATTCTTTGAATTAGGCCATTCTCTAGGTTATGTAGGAGCTTTTATTCTCTTTCTTAGGTCAAAATGAGATAGTCAGGGCTCATGATGATGTTCTCATCAAGACACCTACTACGGATGCACGCGAAGGGAGGTGGGAAGATAGTCCCACCATTGAAAGGCTTGAAGCACCATAGTCGAATAAAGTGAAAAAGTGAATCAGGATTATTGCCTCTTAACCATGGGGTGAGGTCTCATTCACCCTGTCACTGCCTCATCCGTGACCTTGCCTCCGTGGGCTTGGTGCGACCCGTATACCCGATCTGCACTCCTTTACCACCACCGCATGTCGGTGGGCCTGGTCTCGAGCGAGTACTCGACCTGATTACTCGAGAAAGCAACTGTGGGAGAGCAAGACTAAGAGAGAAAGAGGAAGAGAGAGCGCAGGTGGGTAGAGGGGTAGGTTTTGCTCTCGCAGGAAAGGAGAAGAAGAAGAATCCAAGGAAGGAGAAGGCAGAGGCCAGAGAGAAGTTAAGGAAGGAGAAGGTAAGGCTGAAGAGGAAGAAAGCTGAAGTCAAAGAGGCTGAAGGGCTGAAGACGAAAGAGAAGAAGGAACTGAAGAAGAGTCGCCAGAGAAAGAAAGAGAAGAAGCCAAAGGCAAAGGAAAAGAAGCTAAGCCATAGGCACGGGAGTAGAAGAAAAGAAAGAAAGAAGAAGAAGGAAGGAAGCAGCCAGAGATGGAGATTAGAGAAGAGATACAAAGAAATAGAAGCACTGTAGCACCCATAAGTTTAAGACGTCTGATTCACAAATCAGACGTCCATTATTTTTATGCTTGTCTTCATACATTGACTCCTCTATTCTCTTGTGCTTACATTTTTGCATTACAACTCCAATTTTCATTGCTTATTATATTCAATTTTCCAAAGTTGTGCTCTTGATTTTTAAACCCCAATTTGCTCCCTATGTTTGAACTTGGACTTAAAACTTCGAGTAATAAAATCTATTTATTTTTTAGCGATTTCAACCTATACTACGATGCATCGATTTTATACATCAATTTCACCTCGTGAACATTTTGACACCGTTGCCAGGGAGCAACGGACGATTTAGAAATCTTGATCACAATTTCTGATTTGGTACTAACTTGATATATCTCTTTTATTGTGATTGTTTTAGGCAAGAGGATTCAAAAGAAGATGGCTGCACAGTAAACACACCTGGGGCAGGTAATCTCTGATTAGTCCTTTCTCTTAAGCCCCTTATTCTGAAAAGGAAAAATAAGATAAAAATCAATTAGGGCTACCTACTTTCCATCTTTAGCTAATTCACCAAAGTTGCCTGATTTTGATTTAAATAAATATTGATTTGTGCATCCATTTAAGGTAACTAGGGTTGCCACCTTCTTGATTGAGCCCTAAATACCATATTTCTGGCAACTAAATTGGACTAAAATTATATCCAAAATTAAAGATTCCAATTTAGGGTTTTAGAGACACATCTTTCTAAGCAAGAATCAACTATCCGAAAAGAGGTGTGCCTAAGCCTTGGTTGAAAAGACTTAATCAAGAGAAACCCTAAAATTCAAGCTCTTAATCTCACTTGAATCCTAAAAGAAAGGACCTAAAGCTCTCAAAGGACAAATAAGTGAAGTTAACCCCCTTGTTGGGTCAACCAACCTTGAAATTAGGTCACTTTTGCACTCAACACATCTAAAGTTCAAGTGAAATCTTAAGCACCTCTGATCTTAAATAAAAGTGGTAGACTTAAGAGGTCAAAGCTCCCATTTTGGTCTACTTGGAACCTCAGTGACAAGAGAGTCGGGTGGGAGAAATCATGTAACTCGTGGGGATGCTCTACCATGTAGGGGCCTTTGCGAGACTCTCCCTCTCTGGCTGCCTAGGTATTTCTCAGATGGACAACTTTCTGACTAAGGGGTATCATCCACCCCGTACCTCTATAGTCAGCCAAATTTTTGGGTGTCTTGATTGGGTCCAGCACATTCTACTCTCGTCCAAACCATCAGTGCATGTTTGGTAGGAGGTCCTTAAGGCCATCCTTAAGACCTCCTTTAGTGATTCACTCCCACTGAGGCCAAGCCTCGACGTCCGTGTTTGTGCAGCAACCCCACCACATATACATCTCCTCTTATTCATCAGATCCCAATTTTCTTTCTTCCATCATCATGGCACAACCAGTAGAAGAAGAGAACAATCTTGAAAACCAACTCCAGCACCTAAATGATCTATTTCAAGCCTTTGTAAACCTACCGCAGCGTCCTATGATGCGAGATCACTACAATCCCGCTACGGTGGTAATCAAACCTCAAGTCCAAATCCTGGCTGGAGGTCCTGATTCTGAACTCAAGCCCAACATGATTCATGCTATTCCAAAGTTTCATGGGCTTAATTTCGAGGATCCTTTCCAGCACATCAAACAACTCAAACATCTGGCCCAGACCTTCGGGTCAGATGTCCAAAATTGGGATATTCTTCTTATGAAGATGTTTTCCTTCTCTCTCATGGACAAGGTAACTCACTAGTATCAAACTCAAATGCATCCAATCAACACATGGGTTGAACTGCAATCTGAATTCTTGAAAAAGTTCTTCCCAGTTGGTCAGATGAATCCTTACGACACCAGATCACACACTTCACCCAACAATATGGAGAACCTCTTCATGAAGCATGGGACCGTTTCTTGGATCTCATGCGAAAGTGCCCCCATCATGGAGTTCCTAAATGGGAACAAGTCCAGTCTTTTTACTAGGGACTCCATGAAGACATCTGCTTATTCGTCAATGCAACCTGTGCAGGAAATATCATGGGTCAACACGAAGACACTGTGTGGGAGATTCTCGAGAATATGTGCGAGAACTCCATCAATAATGACTCCATGGGCTTATTCGACCGGACGAATGCCCGTACATCAATGAATTCAAGGGGAGCACATAAGATGCAGGGCCTATCTGCATCCGTCGACTTGGAACTGATGGCCAGTTGGTTGGACAGGGTCTCTATCATAGAGAAGAAGGTGGATGAGCTGACTCGACATCTGCAGTGAGCCACCTCTGTGCAAAACCTATTTGCACAGCCGCCTTCTAGGAGAGAAGCTGTACATAACATCTATCACTGATCTTCTCAAAGGATGGACCCGTATCCACCCCCATCTAACCTTAGGACCGGAGGAAACTCCGATCCAACCTACTCTAGTTGGGGGAACTCTGAACCCTCGTACTCTGCCTTTCCTGAGGTTCCTCAGACCTGCGAGGACCTCAACGCCATCTAGAATGACCCATTCTCTAATACCTATAACCCTGGATGGCGAAATCATCCCAACTTCCTGTGGGAGGGAAATAATCAGAATCAATGACCACCATATCAGCCCCGTCCACAAGCTCCTTGTCCAAATCAGCCACCTCAGCCTCGGCCCAACCCCAACTATCAATTTGGGCTGACTCAAACAAATCAAATGACTCTTATCCTTTAGACTCTGGCTGATGATCAGGAGGTTTTTTTGCTTTTCAAATATGTTGTCAGAAAAATACTACGTCGTAGTAAATAATGTGGTGGAAAACCCTCGATCAAAGTTACGAAAAATATACTAAAATTATACCACAATTTTGGTCATATCCACAAGGAGGACAGACCAATAGATTCACGACTATAGAGCCATCATGTTCGCAGAAACATTCATGAAATCAATTCATTGAATATGCAGCTTAGAATGTAACTTTCAATTTCATGAGAAGTTGAGGGCTATTTACGTAAATTTCCATCATAAATCAAGCTCTCAAAAATATGTAAATGATGCATGTGTAGTGGTAGAGTATGTAATTTTTAGTTGCATGCAAATCTAAATCCAATTTCAATGAGAATTGATGTGCATAACAGGAGCAAATTAAACATGAAAAGGAATAAGTATAATGTCGCAATTTCACCCTAATAATTTAATCCAACAAAATATTTAAATAGTGTTCCACAATGGCATTTTTGGTAAATACTAATAGAACCCAAAAACAGAGGAAATTTTCCTCAACCTCGTGCGAAGAGGAAGCCAAGGTGGAAGCTGAGGAGCTCGATGAAGGTCGACCATGACGAGGGCTTTCCAATGGTGGTGGTGGCTTTCCGAACAGCGATCGGAGTTGACACCGGCAACGAGGAAGGCCGATGGTGGATCGCTGTCACACGTGGGCTGTCGTGGGTAGTTCTGAGGATGTGGCTACCTTCGTGGGGTTGAGGCGAGCATAGGGGAGTCGATGGTGTGGAGAACCATTGCCTGTGGAGGTGGTTGCGTTATTGGTGGTTTGTATTCCCTTTCTTTGTTGGTTGACGAAGAAGAAGAAGAAAGAGAGGAGGGGCACGACCGGTCGCTTGCTGGAGACGAAGGAGGAGCTTGAGGTGGTGGCTCACGGTGTTGCTCGTCATGAGAGGATGCTACTGCGAGGAGGAAGGTCACCGTCATACACATGGAGAGGAGGAAGACGAAGAAGAAGAAGACGAGGGTGTGTTGCGCGCGAGGAGGAAGGCCGGAGGAAGGGCGTAGGGCGCGGGCGTGAGGGCTTGCGCACGTGGGGGAAGGTCGGAGGATGAGCACGTAAGGGCCTGTGCATGGGCTGGTTGCACTGTCAGTGGTGCTGCACGTGTTGCACATGCGAGTGGTTGCATGCAGTAGGTGCCAAGGAGAGCGGTGAACGCAGTGCTGGTGGGACGAGTCTCAAACGTCTGGGAACCTTCCCAGTTGTCTTAACTGAAGAGGCTAATGCACGGTGAGGGTATTGGCGATGTCGACGGAGGCTCGCGATGGTGGATGGGCGTGCGGTGAGGGGAAGGAGATGGAGGCCGTTTACCCTCTCAAGGGAGGAGGAAGATGCTTGAGAGGGGGACCTCTCATCCCAGAGTAGATGGGTGGCTTCCTCCCTGTCCCTGTTATATAAGGAGAAAAATAAGAGAACGAGAGAGAGAATCAAAGAAGGGAGTCAACAATCTAAATTTTATGGCCATTTGAGGGAGAGAGAGATAAGGAAAGGAGAGGAAAGAATAGGAAGGATTTTATTTGCTTTTCTTTCTTTCCCTTTTATTATCTCTAGGAAATCAATACATATTCGATTGCCATTTGATGTGAAGCTTACTAAAAAATGTCCTTCCCTAAATGACCTTGCAACCACATAAGTAATGAACCCCTTTTATATAAGGATTAATGCAATTGATACATGAAATGATAAATCTAAGGTTCACATGATTTTGTTACTAACATACATGTTTTAAATTAATCTCTCATCCAAATAATAATGCACTTAAGCATTAAATTAGTCCACTAAAGTAGACTTATCAGCTGACATTCAGAAGACGAATGCGGCTATGCAAAAACAACACAAGGATGAGATCACAAAGGTACGAAATCAACTCGCCCAGATGGCGAATTCCCACCAACCTGGCACACTCCCTTCGCAACCTCTACCAAATCCAAATAACATGCTGAACCAGAGGCGCATTATGAACTGAAATCTGAGCCAAGCCCACATGATTTATCAGGCCCCTTCTGTTCCATCACCCGACGAGATGGAAGCTTTGACATCGTATGTGGGATTTCAATAGCAGCCACCTATTTTACCAACTCCGAACAAAAACCAGGTCGGACTAAATTCTATAACAACCTGTAGTGGCAAAGCAACACAAGACCCACCTTATCCAAGCCTCTTTCAACTGGGTAGTAACCCAAGCCCTAGGATAGTTATCTAGGACACCCCTGTCTTAGATTAAGAACCTGGACCTATTCTAGAGCAACCATCCAAGGTTTAATTTCCTGAGGCTTTGACCAAGGGAAAGAGGACAAATAAACCCGTGGCTCCTGAGGAGGATCTGGTCAAGCTCTTT
The DNA here is from genome assembly GCA_037157565.1 of Thalassia testudinum. NCBI lineage: Eukaryota > Viridiplantae > Streptophyta > Magnoliopsida > Alismatales > Hydrocharitaceae > Thalassia > Thalassia testudinum. The sequence goes on from JAZHRO010000003.1 coordinate 91,840,869, forward strand.
GAATAGCTCCATATAAACATCCCCTTGGTGGATGCAATCCGCCACATACAGGCTTATGTATGATTTCTGAGAGACGTGTGTACACCCAAGCGTAAGTTGCCAACCAAAAGTGAGAGTCCGATAGTACTATCAAAGCAAGCCAACTTTGTAATTTTGAGCAAACTCCCACCTAAGGCAAAAGACCCAGGTACTCCCCTGATTTCCAATACCATTGGTGATACCCAATTTGATAGAGCTTTATTAGATTTAGGAGCCTCCATAAACCTAATACCTACATCCCTCCTTGACCGCCTTGAGGAATCTGAGCTTAAACCGATAGAAGTGACATTGCAGTTGGCTGACCGATCTATTTAGTCACCTAAAGGAGTTCTTGAGGATGTCATCGTTAGGGTACGAGATTTCTATTTCCCGGTGGATTTTGTAATCTTAGATATGGATGCTCCAGAAAACCTAAGGGATACACCAATTATAATAGCGAGACCCTTTCTGGCCACTGCTAGGGCCAATATAAATTGTGAGCAGGGCCAAATTGAATTGAAATTCGGGAACCAAACACTGAAGTTTGACATCTTTAAGGCCCAACAAGGGATTAATTATAGAGTCATAGAACAAATATGTGATATCAAGGCCGTAGCTGATGAACCGTATATTGAGGACAACCTGATTACTTCCGGTCAACCACATGAAGATCAAAACCCGCAATCAGAGGAGTCCGAATCTGACTTAGATACACCCATAACTCCTCCCACATACCCTGAGCTGCCCACTGCTATTGATAACCCCATTCTAGAACTCAAGCCTCTTCCCGACCTTCTGAAGTACATCTTTTTTGGGTTCCAATCAGACGTTTCCTATGATTATCAACTCCAGACTCACACCTAACCAGAAATCCTATCTGATTACTATTCTCCAGCAACATCGTAGAGCTATTGGATTGACTCTGAATGATTTGACTGGTATCAGCCCCTCTTACTGCACACACCGTATCTACACCGAAGAGGGCACACGACCTTCCCGTGAAATGCAGAGACGTTTGAATCCTAATCTGCAGGAGGTCATGGAAAAGGAGATCATCAAGTGATTAGATGCAGGGATCATCTACCCGATCTCCGACAGTCAATGGGTGAGTCCAATCTAGGTTGTGCCTAAGAAGGCATGTCTCACCGTGATCACGACTAAAATCAGAGAAATCATACCGACTCATGTGGCAAACTCATGGAGAGTCTGCATTGATTACAGAAGATTCAATTCCTCCATGAAGACAGATCATTTCCCACAACCGTTTCTTGATCAGATCCTCGAGAAACTAATAGGAAATAGGTTCTTCTACTTTTTGGACAGATACTTTGGTTATAACTAGGTGGCAATCCATCCTGAGGACCAAGAAAAGACTACTTCTCAGTGGTGCATGCTTGCCATATTCTCAGATATGGTAGGCGATTATCTGGAAGTCTTCATGGATGACTTTTCAGTATTCGGAGAATCATTTGATGATTGACTCCTACACTTGGTCCAAATTCTCAGGCAGTGCATTGATGTGAATCTGGTTCTTTCTTGGGAAAAGGGCCATTTCATGGTGCGTGAAGGAATTATCCTGGGATACCTCATATCAGAAAAAGGCATCCAAGTCAATCGAGCCAAGGTGAACTTGATTTCCAAACTCCCTCTGCCTAGCTCGATCAAGGACATCTGATCTTTTCTGGGGCACATTGATTTTTACCATCAATTCATTCCTGATTTCTCAAAGATCGTGCGCCCCCTGACCACTCTGTTTTCTAGGATGTACCTTTCAAAATCTCCAAGGAATGCACTCAAGCATTTGAAATCCTCCATGATCAAGTTACCTAAGCCCCGATCCTATAGTCCCCTGATTGGTCTCAACCCTTTGAGATCATGTGCGATGCATCTGATTTTGCTGTAGGAGCAGTACTCGGGTAGAAAATTGACGGGAAACCCGTGGTCATCTACAACACTAGCAAGATACTTGACGAGGATCAGCGTAACTACATAGTTATTGAGAAAGAGCTGCTAGCCGTAGTGTTTGCCCTGGAAAAATTCAGATCTTATCTCCTGGGTTACTACGTTATCATTTACTTGGATCACACAGCTGTGAGGCATCTCCTTGCGAAGGACGCGAAACCTCGATTAATCTGCTGGATCTTGTTGTTGCAAGAATTTAACCTCGAGATTCATGACAAAGTAGAAAGACAGAACGTGGTAGCTGATCACCTATCCCACCTTCCTTCTGAGATCATCGACGCTTCCGGACCCATCACAGAACATTTTCCTGATGAGCACCTCCTGACTATCAATGCAGGGTTTCCATGGTTTGCTAACATAGTAAACTACCAGGCATCACATCAGATCCCATCTGATTGGCCGAAGGCCAAGAAGGATAAATTGCTTTTCGATGCCAAGTATTACTTCTGGGAAGACTCGTATCTTTTCTGCATCAGTGCTAGTCAGATCATTCGACGATGTGTCGCGGAAGCGGAAACTCAGGACATATTGTCTTTCTACCATGATTAGGCATGCGGGGGACATTTTTCAGGTCATAAAACCACAGCAAAAGTCCTCCATTGTGGCTTCTATTGGCCCACAATTTTCAAAGATGCATACAATCACTATAGGGCATGCACTCGTTGCCAGACCTTAGGCAACATGAGCCATCATGATATGATGCCTTACAGCCGATTCTTGTATGCGAAATCTTCGATGCGTGGGGGATTGATTTTATGGGACCCTTCCCTATTTCGGACAGCTTCGAGTACATTCTACTCGCTGTTGACTACGTGTCCAAATGGATCGAAGTTGTTCCGACCCGAACCAATGATCATAAAGTTGTTATCAAATTCGTTCATCAAAACATCTTTTCACGGTTCGAGATTCCACGTGCTATAATTTCTAACAGAGGGACCCATTTCACTAACGCTCAGTTCAGGTCACCGATGACCAAATACGGGGTGTCGCACCGAATCTCTATTCCCTACTGCCCCCAAACTAATGGTCTAGCTGAGCTATCAAATTTGGAAATCAAGAAAATCCTCTAGGTTACTGTTCGACCTGATAGGAAAACTGGTCATCCAGACTTTTGGAAGCTTTGCGGGCTTATAGGACAGCCCACAAAACCCAATTAGGTATGTCTCCATTCATATTGGTGTATGGGAAGGCATGTCACCTCCCCGTAGAATTGGAGCACAAAGCCTATTGGGAAGTATGGAACTGCAACCTAGATTTTTTGGCTGAAATATCCTTTACCCTCCATTCTCCCTAAGCTCATTACGCCCAGCCGATGGTGTAAAACTCAGTGCTTAACAGGAGGCAACCTGTCATTTTTGAAAAATCTGAAACCTTTCTTGACATTCCTATGTTGAATTCATATTGCTATTTAGGGTTCATCCATTAGAATAGCCAACCACACCTCAGGTACTCGTACCCGAGTTTTTGAAATCGTTCGTAGCAGTCACTTCAACTTGTTCGCCCACCCAAACCTGTTCTAATGAATGATCTAAGCTGAACTCGAGCCCATCTAATTTACAATGGGGACATTGCATATCGTAGGCATGGGGGGGGTATGAAAGTGCAAAACACCATGAAAACTCATCTCACAAGAAAAGGTTTCAACAAAAAATCACATATCAAAAAAATACCAAAAAAATGAAAAAATCTTGAAAAAGAATAAAAAAATTCTGAGGGGAGAGAAAATTTTGAGGCCATACAAATCATTAGAAAAAGAGGAAAAGTGAAAACTATTAAAAAAGGATCACAAAATGAAGAGAAAAAAAAAGAGATAGTCATTAGTAAGAAATTAAGGGATTAACTAAGTTCTAGACCACATTAAGAAAAAGAAAATGAAAGAAAAAAGTGCTAATGAGACACAAAAGAGATTAGTAGGAATGTTGATATTAGGCCCCTTGGGCTAGACTCCTAGGCTTAAAAATTCAAGTATCCGCTAAGATCTGGATAGTCTACAATAGGTTGGGGAAAATGCGAAGCTTAAGTATTAGGTCTAAGGCTTAAGGAGTATTCAGCCTCGTTAATTGACCTCTGGTTTACGGGACTCGATAACCTAAGCACCCCAATCCACACACAGTCTGGTTCAGTGCGCATAATTATCAAAACCACGCAAAAGCGTTTAAGTGTTCTAAAAAAGTCGCCTAGATTAGGAGCGACCGATCAACACAAGTTGATATGGATGAGTTCCCAATGCGGAGAGGCGGGAAATTCCCCTCAAAGATGCACAATAACATATCGTCTCCTAGGTGCTTGTCTTCGAGGATATTTACATATCCTACCGGGGGCACGTAAGCACCCTGTGTTGGTTCAGATGCCATGGGCGGCATTATCACAAAATGTTGATTTCCAGGGTCTGGATTTAGCTATAGAACATCATGGGCGGGATTATCTCAAAATATCGAAAGTCAAGGTTCTGGGGGTTACCATGGGTGGTGCTATCACGAAGCATCGATTGCCAGGGACCCTTCGAGGATTGATGCTAGGGACGAGGAATCTGATATAGACCGTGTTGAGAAGCCAATCCAAAGCTAGAAATAAAAAGAAAAGAGAGAGAAAACACTCCAAACAAAGAAAATCCTCTGTCTCTCTCTTACAAAAAATGCCCTGCAAACTGAACCGAGGCTAAAATATGTTACAAGCATGGGTTCTTTAACCATGGGCCTTAAAAATCTTCGAGGAGGACTGAGGCTAGAGCTGGTCAGGTTTGGATCTTGGTTGGTACTTGAGTACCTATAGGCCTACTGTCGGCATTCTAACCTAATCAAAAAGAAAGAAAGCACTCGTCATAATTTCTGAACATCAAGGAACTCATGGTCTAGAACAGAAGTTAAAACCTTAAAATTTTGCTAAGGGACTAGCAAAAGCTAGGCATGGGGGTATGATGGGAACACCATCATGAGTCCTAACTAGCTCATTTTGGCCTAGAAAAGAGAACAAAAGCTCCTACATAACCAACTGGAGATCCTAACTCAATGAATAACCATTCTGAGAGAAAAATAAGAAATAAGGGGTAAAACTGCAATTTTACCATTGTAGTACAACAATGGGATTTCTCATGGGCTAAATATAAGTCAAATGGTCTTAACAAGATAAAAAGTGGGTTGTCTCAAACAGAAAAGGGTTCATGTGAATTATGGGAATTAAATGATTTCCTATAGCCCTAAAACATACCCACTTGATTAAACAAGGGTCTAGTCAGGATAAAATTTACCTAAACCCTCTAAAAATCATGGAAAAATATCCTCTAGGGTTTATAACCTTCAAATTGGCCCTTGGAACCTATTTTGACCTACATTGGGATCTTAGTCAAATATTTACCCTAAATTGGGTTTTTGCACAAATTACCCAACGAAACATGGTCAAACCCAAAATCCAACTTCACCATTGGATTTTTTAGGTCCAAATTAGATTTGTACCAAAATTTGGACCTAAAGGGAATTCATCTTGACCTACTTTGCAAACAGGTCCATCTCAATTACATTTCTACCCCTATCCTTTGAAAACCTCTGCAGAAACCCCCTATCTTTGCCTTCATTCTTTGCAATTAGGTCCCTCCGCAATTATAGCAGAGGAAATCCTACTCCGACGAGAATTCGAGGGCTAGATCTCTCTGATTTCTCAGAGAATCCCCTTCAAAATTGAAAGGGAGATTCTTTGAGAAATCCCCCCCAGTGTGGACACAATTTGGAGCTCGATTTGGTACCCAATCTCTCATGCAAATGCATGAGAGGTTCGGGTCTCCTTCTAATTTCCATCTCTGATGAGCTTGCCGTGCTTGGAAGCATGGCTTCCAAGCACAAATCCTTCATCCAAGGCCTATAAAAGCATACCCAAATCACCCCGCATCCTCTATGGTTGAAATTGGCCAAAGAATCCCTCTATTTCATCTCTTCCCCCTCCGGCCAGTGGCTTAGCAAGCTGTGGCGACCTCCCTCTCTTTCCCTCGTCACCCAGCCACAATACTAATGACAAGGTTCTCTTCCTCCTGTTCATCCGCGTCGCACCGCACCCGCCGATGCCTCTACAACCCCTTCGTCGTCGCTGTCCTTCCCCCACTGAGTGCTTTGTCTCCGACAACGACAATACGAGCCGGCCGCCATCTTTGCCTCCCCCTTCATCTCTCTACATCCAGTTAAGTATTCTCTCCTATCTAATTCTTTTTCCTCTCTTTATTCCCTGAAAACGCCCCTCGACGCACGCAACCACCATCACCTTCAACTTCGGCCAGACCTCCGATGAGGCATCCCCACTGCTCCACACCTCCATCCGCCTCACCAACCACCTCATAAGCACCGCAACACTCCACTGATCATAAACCCTCGCTTCACTCACCGTGACACACCCCCAAAACACCCCCCGAACACACCCACTCTTATGCACACAGGGTGCCCTAGGCACGCACACTCTGGCAACCCCACGCCACGTCGACCCTCGCAACACATTCGCCGTGTTTCAGTGACACCTCCTGAGCTTTCTGACAAGGTCGCAAGGCCGTTTGCATGTTGACAGGTGTAGGAGGCCCGCCATCATTAAAGCAAATGAGGAGCTTGCTTGCAAGCCTCCTCCAGGTCTGCTCGCTCCAAGTGCACAACTGTTGGTTGCGTGGAATCCCCTCGTGCACAGATCTAGGCAAGCAATTGGCTTCGAAGACTAAAGTAGCCTCTGCAATCAAGTGAGACACCTACTGCGGACGCACACGAAGGGAGGTGGGAAGATAGTCCCACCTCGGAAAGGCTTGAAGCACCGTAGTCGAATAAAGTGAAAAAGTGAATCAGGCTTATCACCTCCTGACCATGGGGTGAGGTCCCATTCACCCTCTCACCACCTCGTCCGTGACCTTGCCTCCATGGACCTAGTGCGACCCGTATCCCAACCTGCACTCCTCACCCACCACCGCGCGTCGGTGGGCCTGGTCCCGGGCACATACCCGACCCAATTACTTGAGAAAGTTGCTCTGGGAGAGCGAGCCTAAGAGAGAAAGAGGAAGAGAGAGCGTGAGTGGGTAGAGGGGTAGGTTTTGCTCTTGCAGGAAAGGAGAATAAGAAGCCAAGGAAGGAGAAGGCAGAGGCCAGAGAGAAGCTAAGGAAGGAGGGGAAGGCAAGGTTGAAGAGGAAGAAAGCTGAAGTCGAAGAAGCTGAAGGGCTAAAGAAGAAAGAGAAGGAGAAGGAACTGAAGAATAGCCGCCAGAGAAAGAAAGAGAAGAAGCCAAAGGCAAAGGAAAAGAAGCTAAGGCACAGGCAAGAGAGCAGAAGAAAAGAAAGAAAGAAGAAGAAGGAAGGAAGCAGCCAGAGATAGAGATCAAAGAAGAGATAGAGAGAAATAGAAGCACTATAGCACCCATAAGTTTAATACATCTGATTCACAAATCAGACGTCCATTTTTTTTGTGCTTATCTTCATACATTGGCTCCTTTATTCTCCTATGCTTACATTTTTGCATTATAACTCCAGTTCTCATTGCTTATTATATTCAAATTTCCAAAGTTGTGCTCTTGATTTTTAAACCCCAATTTGCTCACTGTGTTCAACCTTGGACTTAAAACTTTGAGTAATAAAATCTATTTGTTTTCGAGCAATTTCAACCTATACTATGACACATTGATTTTGTACACTGATTTCACCTCGTGAGCAACCTCTTTCTGGTTGTTTTGTCCTAGTAGTCAATCCTGAGAAATGGGTAGCATTTATGCTTATAGAAACTTCAAGGGTTGGCCACAACTCTAAACTATTTAGGTGGGAGCCCTTTTTTGTTGCTTGTAATAGACCTTATTCTTATTTATGTGTAGCTGCTGCGTGTCATCCTGTCATATCTTTCATTTTTGTAGAAGTCCTAAAGTTAGATGTTGTAGTTATCATTTCAAGAATTTGTGAAGCTTGGATTTGCATGCACAGATACCTTAGAAAACCAAATCTATATCCATTGGCTCAAGGGCTCTTATCTTTGTACAAATGGAATAATGCTCGATTCCTTACTTTTGTGGAATTAAATATGAGGACACTTTTTTGAAGAGGAAAATATGAGGACACTTCAAACCCTTCATTTTACAAAATCAATTTTGTAATTGGGTGAATAAGCAAGGGAATAACTAGTCATATCCTCCTTTGCCTCTATATTTGCCAGTAATTTAGTTGATACATTTTAGTGGGGTCTAGTTTGATTTTGTGTAGAGCTTGTAGTTTATAATGTAAAAATGGCATTGACCCTTATTGCTTATATTCTATTGAAGATCTTTCCAGTAATGAGGAGAAAAGTAGTCTAGTAGTACATGTTGGTTTGGATTCTATCCCCCTGAAAGCCTTTTTACGTGATAACAACTTAGTTTAGTCCCTCACCACTAATTGAGGCATCCTGCAATTCAAATAACTTTGAGCATATCCACCTAGAGTTTTGGCTTAGGCATTTTACTATAGTCATGCATCTCTTCCTGATGAGTAAAGTTAGCCAAGGAGCTAGATTTGAGCTTCTACATCGTTGTTATGTTAGAAGCTATAGTTATAGGTCCTACTTAATATGTAGATTATACAATCATTAATACTACTTCACTGTGGTATTTTTGAGAGTTCCATTTTTCTCATTTTCTCTTCTTTTCCAATTTCCTCTTCCCAATCTGATCCCATCCATCTTCAGCACCTCTCATTTTATTGATCAAAACCTATATGCCTTAAGAATAGTAGACCTCTAACTTCAAGTTAAAACAAGTGCATGCATGCTCACTAGTAGAAATCCCTCGATCCCAAGTTAATGTCAAGTTGAAACATCTGTTGCAAGCTTGCTGTTAGTGGCCAAAAGATACCCAAATAAAAAGTCTTTATATGCCAAGTGCTTCCTTAACAATTAGGTGTGGGATTCTGAGTAGGTTTTGTTTGAGTCCTAATAGAAATGCTACTCTGTTTGAAAAAGGCTCAAAATTTTTTTGTTGTGTCAGCAAGAGGGTTAAGATATTGAGATTGAGTCTTTCTCTTCATTGTTTCAGACTACCAAACCTAAACTCAACATTTAAATTGCTAAAATCCGGTTACAAGATATCTGCAGGCTTATTTTGAATTTGAAGCATATAATTGGGCTTTAAGTCACTTCAAAAATACAATGGAGAGTTTCCTACGACAATACAGCAAGGAGTACATGAAGACTGCAATGCTAAAACATGAAGAAACATTCAGAGAACACTAGGATGTTGAGCTTACACTGGCACTAGGTACCACCAGGGATGGCTTAGTTGGCTTGGAATTGGGCACAAGCTTCTCATTCTCCTCCTCCAATAATAACTTGAGTCTCCATGGATGGGGGCCCTTTCAGATTCCAGACATGGACCTGAATTTTCAACAAATGCTAGAGATATTTCCAACCTCAACAAATGCTTGATACTTCCGCGACATAGGATTACTAGCTTTTGGCTTTTCTCCAATAGCAAATACTCCTAGCTTTCTCCAAGAACAAAATGAGGTTTGTATCGTGACATAATCCAAATTTTGATGTAGGTGCTGAGCTATAGAGGTACCAGGATATCTTCACCTTGGTTTGGCTGACTAGCTTGATATTTCCTACCTTTCCCATTTCTTGAGATTCGAGCTACAACTTATTTTCCTTCTAGTTTTATTGGTTTGCATTAAATTGAAATGCCAATTGTTAGTGAGTTGCATTAGAACAATAATCATTTTCTTTTTCCTTAGCATTGTAAAGTTGGCATGCATATACAGGGTGTTAGTTTTGTTCGTTTATTAGATTTCGACAGGTTGTTTACATAAATCTTGCTAAGGTGAATCCTAAAAAAAAATGAATAGCAATGGCACTTCTTAGCCAATGTGGCTGCACAAAAGTGGGGTTCTCTTTAGATGGGAATAAACATCTACAAAAAACATGTACTGGGAGCTCTTTTTCTTATGGGAACTTGGTGTCTAACTCTTAGAGGTTTTATCTCTGCTTTTTAAGCCTGGTTGATTAATTAATCCTTTTTGATGATCACTATGCTTATTTAATCATCCTTTTACTCCTAAAAAATGTTAGTGTGGAAGGTGAGTTCTATCAATAAAGTTGTTTTGCTTTTCCATTGAGAAGTCCAGCTTGTTGACATTATCCTAAATTTGCTTCTTTCGTATGATCTTATTATTGTTAATTTTTTTGGCAGGTAGCATTGGAGATAAAGATTGAAGCGAAATTTAAGAATGACTTTTTAGCCAAACTGGTAAGTACTACAACTCAAATGCTAAAATAAATGGCCTATAGTGGTTTTGACCTTTGAAGCTTCAAGTGCTAAGATTGAATTAGGGAAACCCATTCCCGAAAAAACCACCCTTGTTGGGATGCTTTATATGGTTATGTAAGTGACTCCAATCCTTGGATAAATATAGTTCTGCATGTGGTCTCTCATTATGTTTGGATGATAACTTTTTTGTTTTATATTCTAAAGGCAGCTTTGCTGATTCTTTCTGGTTAAGAATTGAATATCTGTTGGCTTTTAACATTGTATGCACAGACCAAAGGGCATCTAGTTAGCTTAGAGATGTATTTAAGATTAGCAACTAATTTTAAGAATACTTATATGAGATTTCAATTTTATATCTTTTCAAAAAAAAATTCAATTTTATATGGTAGCTTATGGGTATTTACGATTAGTAATAATGAAATGTCAGGAATAATGGGTTATAACCAGATCTTTCACCATGACTTTCATAAATGATTTTCTTGTCTTGAATTATCTACTTCGATTGCTAGCTTTAGTGACCAAATTCCTCAATCATACAAAATGTTTCAGATGGACAATACAAAAAGCATGACATTTCATATGATGCTTGTATGTAACTTTTGTAACGGAGATTGTAAATGTAGAGTTGGGTACACCTACACTAGTTGGGAAGTAATGCTAGTACTTTGTATAAAATGTATGAAGGTAGAAGAGATTTCCACTATCTTACCTATATAGCAAAAATATTTTATTGAAAAGGATGCTTTAAACTATTGTGATGTATGTAGTTGTATTGATAGATAACATAATCCCATAGTTAATGGAGCAAGGGATCCAATGCAACAATTCCTTTCAATGATTCCTGTGGTTTTATCACATTTACAAAGTGCTAATTACAAAGATTGTTCAAGGGCAACTGTGGAAAAAGATTTTAGTATTGTTGAATGGATCTATAACATGGAAGGGGAAATCATTTCTGAAATACAAGTTTTGAAAATTTAAAATATTACATCAACTTGTCGCTTACACCGTCAAAAAAAGAAAATTACATCTACATAGAGTTTCATCATTATAAATAGATTTAATAGAGCATTGAACACTAAATAGCACCAACAAAGACCTTGGCTTGTGTATTAATTTCTCACAAGCAACTCCATGTCACACATTTACATATTTGGATGAGGCCCATAGCATTGGCGAAATTGGGAAATCCTGTAGGATGTTTGTGAAATATTTAAATGTATATATTGCAGCATTAGAGGTCTTTTTGTTAAACTTTCGACACCCTTTGTTGCATCTCTTTAAATTTGTTGGCTAAAACCTTCCAATGCAATGGCCATCCCTGTCTGCTCACTTAACTAAATGAGAAAATCTTTCAATATCTGAAATATTTACCCTACATATATTTATGTGACATCTATGTTCCCTCTTATTGTCCAACAAGTAATGGATAACAACAATATGTCCCCTCTTATCCGTTGATAATGGATAGATTTCTTTTGCAATATGTTATCTATAATTAGAATTGCGTGCAAGAATAACTCTACACGAGTATGGTATTCTTAGAGATGTTTGAGGACTTCACATAATTCTCAATAAAAAGCATGAAATAGCATGTTGGATAGTGAACAAATTATTTCAATTCTCTTTATGATTAATCAAAGTAAACATTATGGTTAAATTAAATACTAATGGTAATATTTCATGAGTTGTGCTAATTGATCAATTGTAAGACTTGTGATTGTTATTTAATGAAACAAGAATATGCAAGTTGTATTTTGTCTATTTGGCTAGCACTTCCTTGAAATGATTTAATTCGCCAAACAAAACTTATTGATCTCTTCCTTGCTTCTAGGTTTAGTGCATTCTTCTAATTAACAAGGCTTCCTTCATAATGCAGTGGCCATCATATGCTGAGTAGTTGGTGAATTATATGTTGGGAAGGGAGTATACATGAATATCTTAGTCCTTATTTAGTATCTTGGTCCTTTCTGTGGTGACAATCTGATGCTTTGTAGAATTCCTCAAGCGAGAGTAGACATGACTGTCCATGACGCGAATGATGGTTTGGTCAAAGATAAGGTCTATGTTCCTTGTCTACACCAATTTTCTTTTAGGAGTTTATTCCATCTTTGAAGGTGAAGTTAATTTTTCTCATTTGCCAGGGCCATTTTGCTGCAGCAATGGTAGTATGCCGAGTTCTAGGTTGCAGTAGTTTATTTGCATGGAACAACATGTTGACAATTGAGGATTACTATGTTAGCTTGTTTCCCGTATATGTTAAAAATTTTTGAATATTGATTCTTGTAATATAAGTTACAGAATCATTTTAGTGAATTACATATAAGGATTGACAAGGACCCTGCATGTAGGATTATCATCTGACAAGAACATTGATACTTGTCTACCAACAATTTGCTTTTCTTACGGTTGCTTTTCTTGCACATCATAAAGCGAAACTAAATACAAGGCTGCGGAATATGAATGGATATGGCCTTTTCTTTCTGAGCTGTTTTGTAATTGTTATTGTAAGTAACTCTTGGACCAGGTCATTATTTCATATATTCTATTTCTGGATAGGAAATCATGAAGTGCAAAGAAAGTAATCTCTTTTAAAGTTCAACACTTTCCATGTTTTCTTTGCCTATATAGTCGGATTTAGCTACATCAGGAAGGGGAGGAGTTGGTCCCTTTATCGGAATATGTGTCATTAGTGCAATGTTTTGAGTTGCTATTGTTCATGCCCATGGAGGAAAGGTTGAGGATTTTTCTCTAATGTGTCCTGAATTCATTCAAGTGCACCTATTATGATCTATTGATATATTTTTGATATCTTTATTTTTAGTTCAGAAATAAGCCCATTGAACTAAATTAGTCATTGTTCCTTCTTGCGGTCATTCTTTGAAGGCCTTGCTGCTTCTGGAGCTATTACTTGTACATTGAGGTTTATTACAAAGGCAGCTTTTGAGAGTGAGGAAGATGGCCATCATAAAGGAGAATGTATGTTCTCTAATTAGAATTTTTATTGACATGTTTGGGAAATGTCCATTTTGGTACACTATAGATTCCAATTGACATGTGGTCTTTTGAATTGACCTTCAAACATGTTGTGATTATGCAAAGGCAAAATATTGCTTCAAATTCCTTTAATTGCCAATTTTACTATGCAAATTTGTATTTTGAGCATATTACTATCCAAATATGCAAATATGTCCTGATTATGTAAACGTGGTATTTTGAGTTTTGTATACTTTTTCTTTCTTTAGAACTTTCCTACAACCTCTCATAATTATACAACTTGAAATTTTCCATTCTACCATTTTCATATGCAAGTCATCTTTTCATTCTTACATATACATTATTGTAGATCTTAATGTCAGGGAAATAAGCTATGCAACTTTTTAATATCCACCAACATGCCATAATTCCAAACCAAATCCAAAGACACTGTACATTAAAGGCCCATTTAGTAGGTTGGAAAGGGAAAAAGAATAGAAAATAAGTAATTTATATAGGAAGAAACCATCCTAAATATAACATCTCTTTTTCATTAAGGAAGTTTCATAACAGTTCTCTTTAAGAGAAAAACAACTGACAAAATTTTATCTCAAGTCCTGCTAAAAAATTCAATTGTGAAGAAAATGCAAGTGCAAATAGTTATGCAATCCTCTTACTGAATTCAATTATAGGGTTAATGTGTTGTTTCCTCCCAAATCACCAAGTTAAAGAGTTTGAGTGAAGGCATGGACCCTAGGACCTTGTACTATTTCTTCACTTGAGAGGATCATTATGAAGACTATAGTTATTTATTACCTAAAGTAACTTAGCTTCGTACCATCACAAATTATATAAACTCATGGCCTTCTTGGAGCAATGATTCTTATCTTTCATTTTATCCAACACAGCAGAGCAAATTTGTTGGAAGGGCAACAAACTCCAAGTATATGCAGAATTTGCTATCATCCTATTACAAAGCAGCCTCTATACCACAAATGAAAGACAAAGATAACTGATGTATGGTAGCAAATCCTAATTTTCTAAATTGAAAAATAGATAAGATAGAAATATTAAATCTTTTATTATTGAATAAATTATCTGATGATGTGTTGAAGAAAGGAAAAGAGTGGACCTTTTCATCTAGAGTGCTTAAGCTAAAATTACGAGCTGGCTGGGTATTTTTATGGAATGACCCCTTCATTTTGACATTGAAAAAGATACTATTATCCTGTTGGTGTCTCCATTGTTGGGTATTTTAGATAAAATTATTTATATCCATGTATTAAGTATACTATACATATACAACATATTGAATAAATAGGTTAACAGATCCTTCAAACCAAACATGACCCAAAACCAATCAAGTTTCAAAATTCCAACTCATAACTATTTTGAAAATAATCGGGTGGTCGGATTGAGTTCCCGTCAGGCCGTGGGAAATGGACATTACTAATAGGCAAATAGATGTAAGCACCACCCTTTGGTATTCAATACCAAACTTTACCTTTATGCATTTCCATCACCCTTCCCTCCATAAATGTAAAATCCTAGAATTAATTATCCTAATTAACTATTTTATTGGCAATAGCCAATAGCACAACTATTCATACTAAAGGCCCATCTACCCATGCATCCAACAATCTTGGCTAAGTGTCATCCAAAAATCTTCAAGATAGTGCCATCTAGATGTATTTCATAGTGGTAACATCAACACCAGTGAGAAATTCAGTCCAAATGTGGGACAATATTGCCTCGCAGTCAGGGACATCTGGACAGGGATTGATGCAATCATCAAAGAGGGGAAACCCACAGGAGACTTCCTTTTTGATGTGTGTGAAAAGGTAAAAGGGTAGTCGCATGAGGAAGCCCGCCTATCAATTCAAAATGTAGAGTTATAGAATGTACAGTGATTAAAGCCACTAGAGAGATTTTAGTCTCTATTTAATAGAGTAAGCTCATCTCTATTTTATCTTGCAGACATGTAGCATAGATCAAGTACTAGACTTAGTATCTCTTGTGCTAATTGTTTCCCACATAAAATCTTGAGAAAGTTCTGGATTTCCCCATTTATTACATATTTTAAATCTAAAGCCCCAAGCATGTTGTAATTAGCTCCCTTATCCTCCTTTGGAGTTTTACTGTCAAGGACTTAGGAGCACCAACCAACTCCGGTACCATTGGCATTGACAGTAGCTCCATGAAGAGAAATAGGAGAAATCTTGAGGGCTCAATTTGGTCATGAAAAGAAAACATGTGTTAGAGTAATTTATATTTTTATGCTTTTAAGTTTGTAAATTATAAACATGAACATGATTGTAAAGTGCATGTGGATTTATATGCACATCTACTGCTGCTAGACTCGCTAAAAGAAGCTATTAGAATGGTAGGGGGTGTTATATAAATCATAATGAGGACAAGCCTCAAGAGAATGGCTTTGAATCCTTGTAGCATGAAGCATCCACCCTTAATTAATCCTTGGAAGGCTTTTCTGAATAAATCAATCCATTGGAGATCCTCATTTACAAATGAGTAGATCCCTGAATGGGGATCTTGATGCATTCCAAATTAGAAGAAGTCATAGGAACATTTGGAACATGAAATAGAGAAGGCTATAGAACCCATCCAGGAAGGAAGTTTTCCTCCTTTTTTTTACATCTTTCTAAAATACCTCAAAAAAATGGAACAAAAAGGGAGGGCATGGCTCTTTCTTTTTCTTTTCCCCTTTCAAGCAGAGTCAAAGGTACAATTAGGTATCTCAATATATGGGGCCAAAGGTCATTAATAAAAAGAGTAGTTCACATGGGTACAACACCAGAGAGACCAAAAAAGCCCTCACATCATGCTCGAGAGAGTTTAAATATTCCAAACCAAAGTCCAATCAGGCCAAAGAAATAAGAGAATAACATAAGGAGATGACCCATTAGAAGACTGGATTTGGGTTCTTAATCCCTATCTTCTGTTAATCTTTCCCTTAGAGAGATTAAGAGAAATGCCTGGTGAAGGAGGAATGTTGCAGATTTGGCAAAGCTTGAAGTAGTTTGGACGCTTCTTGGGCATGGATCACTGAGAAAGACGAAGATCTCCAATTGCATATGTAACGACCCGGTTCCCGAGTACCTACGAGACACGAAAACCGGACCGACTCAACTAATCCCAAGACCTAGTTGTCCAACGAGGAAGTAACCAAAAGAGCAGTAAAATAAACCACATTCAACATGAATATAACTAACAGTAAGAAAATACAGCAGCAAGGAAAGAAACTACTACAGTATATACCACCACAACAGTAGAACAACATTCATAACTAAATATGAACTGCAGGTAAAGAAAAGTACAGCGGAAACAAGAACTACTCACTACAACGTAACAAAAAGAGGTACAAGAGACAGTGGTAACTCTACTGGACCCTACTCGGCCCAGCGTCCTCTGCAGCCCCTGACCCTGGCTGCTCAACACCTGGTCCGGAAAAAGGTAACGAGTGTAACACGTCAGCAAAACGCTGAGTAGAGTGGCAACTAAACTAAAGACAACAGTAGAGTGTACAGTAGCTGTTATGTTCGATTACTTTCTTTATTCACATCTTTCAATTGTCTCACTATTTCATTTATTCCTCAGATCTTTTTCTTGATCTCGAATGTTCCTCATGGGAACGATCTTGATTGCAGTCTTTTCCAAAAAGTAGAAGTAGCACGTGGTGCTCTCCTAGCTGGGAGAGTCCCCCGTGGTGATCCTACCCTCAATCAACCACCCCAAGGTCACTGACAGACGTAACGGTGACTACGGCACGCGCGATAAACGCACAGGTAGCTAACCCGTATTGGCACGTGGTCAATTGTTTCCGTTAACGAGTGCGCCCAAAGCACAGCACGGAACCAGTCCAGGACAGAGCCCTCTCAGTAACAGGGGTCCAACCCCTCCACAGTAACCAAACCGGGGCCTTGCCCCTCCACAGTCCACGCACCCTCGCCTGACTACCCTGGTTTGCCCCAGTGGGCCTAAACAAGTCGGTGTAGGAGGCTAGCAGAACCCCAGGGCCCGTGGGGTAGCTAGTGCCCTCCTAACACTAGTAGCTCTCTTCGGTACTACGTACGCGAGGGCCAGCAAGTCTGTACAGAGTGGCCAGTCCTAACCCTGGGTCCCTGGGGCGGCTGGCTCCGCTCTGCACTAAACAGGTACAGGTACTTCCCTTGGTACTACGTACCCAAGAGACAGTACACAACTACATCTCAGTTCCATTCCTTTCTCTTTCCAAGAGTTCCACTCCTAATTCCCCCGTAGGTTTCCATCCGTTTTACTCAAACATCTAGGTTTCACTTTCCAGTTTCACATTCTTACAATCCATGTTCTCAACCACGTTATTTATTCACAATAGGCAGCTGTTAATTCAAATTACAGGCAGCTTTATATCTCTTTCCATTTTCCAAGACTGCAGTATTATACATTCCACTAGTTTTCCCATCCTAGGATTCATGCCATATCCTAGGATCTATCATACAATCTAGTTTTCCAGCCCTATGATTCATGCAACACCTAGGAGCTATCATTCCATCTATTTCTCATTCCTAGGATTCATGCAATGTCCTCGGTTCTATTTATGGTTCCATAATTTAATAGATTTTATTAATAACTTAAAGCCACTCTACCAGGCAAAATGGGAGTAATGGGGGCGTCGTCGGAAATCCCGCGTGCCTCCGTGACCCCCGAGACTGCAACGGAACGGGGTCCTATCAAAAGGATCAAACACAAGGAGTGTCTCAAAACAGTGTATACCTACTGTAGACGGGTAGAGGAATTAATTCCGAAAAGAACGCAACTCGAATCATGGAAAACGGAACCTGAACGGGCCCTAAACGGGTCGAAAACAACGAAACTGTGTAAAATCAGACATCTGGAACTTCTTCCAGACGTCTTAAAAAGTGGATCAGAGGATTACCTTGTTTAGTGTGGTTTCCCAGACGTCCAGAAGTCTGCGGGGACGTCTGGCCTAGCTCCCAGACGTCCAATGGTCACCACGGACGTCTGGAGGTCGCTCCCGCCATCTAGTACTACAGCCTGACATCTGATTCACGTTGGATGGCGAATCACCGAGCCTGCGCACACCCATCTCTCTCCCTCAGTGCGGTCAGTCGACAAGAAGGAAGAAGAAGACGGAAAACTCACCTTTCAGACGTCTCGACAGCCTTCCAGACGTCGACCTCACCGTCTGGCTATCAGCACAGACATCTAATTCTGGAAATTTTTTCCAGAACCAGGGTGAGACTCGCCCTCCGCTCGCGACGTTGCCCTCGTCGTACCTCGTGCGCCTACTTCTCGAGCCGCAGCAGGCCTCCAGCGTTGTTCCGCGCCTGCTACGCTTCCCACCGGCCGACCCTGGCAGCCCCGACGAGCTCGCCCTCACGGCTAAGCGCCGCTCTCGCACGCAGCACCCCCTCCGCGCTCACTGCGACCGTCGCCGCCACAGCAACCCCGCACCCGCTCTCGTGCTCGCTCACTGGAATAAGAAGAGGAAAGGGGTGGAGGCGACGGAAGCGAGGGGAGGCATGGTCTTTTTAAGGCCACGCGAGGAGGAGAGAGAGAGAGCACGGCAGCGGCATTTGCAGCCGCAGAGAGAAGAATAAGCGAATATGCGGTCTGCACGCTCAAGCGCGCAGACGACCCACGCGTGTCGAAAATAACTGATTTCCAGACATCTAGAAATGATCCCAGACGTCTGGTAAGATGTTTGTAAGTGACTCCAGACGTCTGGTCCGATGTCTGGGCCACCTCCCAGACGTCTTACAATACGTCTGGGGCGTGCATTCGTTACAATATAACAAACTCAAAGGAAGTTTCGTCCCCAAAACTTGTGCCAACTAGGGTGCGGAAAAAGATGTCCAAATAACCATACAAACTCAAAGAGGACCGAAGCTGGTCCGAAAAGACGTACCTGCGAAAAGCTCCGAGTACCACTCCCGCAAAACCTCAGGCTCCCAGGTAGCCTCCTCGTACCGCTGGCTCCTCCACAAAACCTTTACTAGGGGTACTTGCTTTCGTCTCAAACTGCAGACAGCTCGGTCTAGAATCTGCACTGGCCGCTCGGGGTAGGTCAGGTCGTCGCCCACCTCGACGCTCTCGTGACTCAGTATGTGACTGGAATCAGCTACGTACTTCCTGAGGTTGGAGACGTGGAACACGTCGTGCACACCAGAAAGCTGCGGGGGAAGGGCAAGGCGGTAAGCAACGGGTCCAACCCGCTCCAGGACCTCAAAGGGCCCCACAAACCTCGGCGCAAGCTTCCCTCTCACCCCAAACCACTGTAAGCCCTTCATGGGCGAGACACGAAGGAAGATGTGGTCCCCAACCTCAAACTGCACCTCTCTGCGTCTCCGATCCGCGTAGCTCTTCTGTCTACTCCTGACAGTGCGGAGTCGTCTGTGGATCTGCTCAACTACCTCCTGACTCTACCAGATCAACCTGGGGCCAACATCCCACTTGGTCCCCACCTCAACCCAACTCAAGGGTGCCGTACACCTCCGTCCGTATAGAGCCTCATAGGGAGCCATGCCGATGCTCGAGTGATAACTGTTGTTGTATGCAAATTTTGCCAGGGGCAAGTGCTCCTCCCAAGAGCCCCTCCAGTCCAGTACACAGGCATGTAAAAGGTCCTCAAGTGTCTGTATCGTGCGCTCAGACTGTCCGTCCGTCTGGGGTTGGTAAGCCGTGCTAAACCTCAACCTCGTCCCCAAGGCCTACTGAAACTCAGCCCAAAACTGGGACGTAAAGCAGGTATCCCGGTTCGATACGATCTCTCACGGAACTCCGTGTAGTCGTACCACATCACGGATATACCTCTCTACCAATTGTGCTGGTCCCAAAGTGACTCGGACCGGCAAGAATCGCGCCGTCTTCGTCATTCTATCCACTATTACCCAGACTACGTCGTGTCCCCGCTGGGTAACAGGTAAGCCCACCACCAAGTCCATGGTGATGCTCTCCCACTTCCACTCTGGCACTGGAAGCGGCTGGAGTGGCCCTGCAGGCCTCTGATGCTCGGCTTTCACCTGCTGGCACACTAAGCACTGCTACACGATCTCACCCACATCTCGCTTCTTCCGTCTCCACCAAAACTCGCGTCTCAAGTCGTGGTACATTTTCGTGTTTCCGGGATGTATGGTGAATCTGGAACTGTGTGCCTCAGTCAGGAGCTCTCTCAACAGCTCCTCGTCTCTGGGAATACACAACCGTCCCCTCAAGCGTAGCACCTGGTCTGTGAAAGAGAAATCCCCTGGGTCTCCTGACAGTACTCTGTTGCGCAAAGACTGCAAGTACGGATCGGCCATCTGTCCTGTGATGATGCGGTCTATCAGCTCTGGCCTAGTTTGCCGTGTCATCGTCACTGCCCCACAGTACCCTCGTAACTCTAGAGGTCGCCAACTGCCCACCTCCTCCAGAAGGCTCCAACTCTGTAACTGTAGACTGGCCAAGCGTGCGGGCACCTTACGGCTCAAGGCGTCATGCACCACATTGGCCTTTCCCGGGTGGTAGGAGATGCTGCAGTCGTAGTCCTTCAGGAGCTCCAACCAACGTCTCTGTCTCATGTTGAGCTCCTTCTGGTCAAAAAGATATCTGAGGCTCTTGTGATCAGTAAAAATCTCGAAGGTCTCACCGTACAAGTAGTGCCTCCAGGTCTTCAGCGCGAAGACAATAGCTGCCAACTCTAGGTCATGGGTAGGGTAGGTATGCTCATGGGGCTTCAGTTGCCGCGAAGCGTAAGCGACAACGTGACCCCTCTGCATGAGCACACCTCCTAACCCCTGCAAGGAGGCATCCGTGTACACAACGAACCCACCACTACTGTCAGGGATGGTGAGCATGGGAGCCGAGGTCAACCTCTCCTTCTGCTCCAGAAAACACGCCTCACAGGCGTCTGTCCAAGCGAAAGGCACGTCCTTCCGGGTCAACTGTGTCATAGGACGCGCAATCTGCGAAATTCCTCTGATGAATCGTCTGTAGTAGCCTGCCAGTCCCAGGAAACTGCGAATCTCAATGACTGAACGCGGTCTCTCCCACCTGAGCACTGCCTCGACCTTGGCTGGGTCCACCGCCAAGCCATCTCCAGAGATCACATGACCCAAGAAGGTCACCTCCCTCAACCAGAACTCGCACTTGCTGTATTTGGCGTACAGCCTGCGTCGTCTCAGAGTATCCAGAACCATCCGCAAGTGCTGTCCGTGCTACGTCCGATCTCTAGAATAGATGAGTACATCATCTATGAAAACCACCACGAACTGGTCCAAGTACGGTCTAAACACCCGGTTCATCAGGTCCATGAAAGTAGCGGGGGCATTGGTCAGCCCAAACGGCATGACCAAAAACTCGTAGTGTCCGTACCGGGTGCGGAAAGCTGTCTTGGAGGCGTCGGTCTCCCTAATCCTCAACTGGTGGTATCCAGACCTCAAGTCTATCTTGGAAAACACTGTGGCACCCCGCAACTGGTCAAACAAGTCGTCGATCCTCGGCAGCGGATACCTGTTCTTGATGGTGACCCTATTCAGCTGTCAGTAGTCCACACAAAGACGTAAGGTCCCATCCTTCTTCTTCACAAACAGTATTGGGGCTCCCCAGGGAGACGCACTGGGCCTCACGAAACCCTTCTCCAGAAGGTCTTGCAACTGAGACTTGAGCTATCGCAGCTCAAGCGGTGCCATCCTGTATGGCGCGGTGGAGATGGGGCTGGTCCCTAGTACTAGTGAGATCTCAAACTCGATCTCACGCTTGGGCGGTAGTCCTGGTAACTCGTCTGGAAACACGTCAGGGTACTCTCTGACCACCGAGATGCTCTGGAAGTCTGCCACAGGGCTGGGCTCTGCCACCACACAAGCTAGGAAGCCCTCACACCCCTGGCTCAAAAATCTCGCCGCTCGAAGTGCCGAAATGCACCTGAAACCTCTGTCCACTGGCTATCCGTGAAACTCGAAAGAAGGAAACTCCGGAATGGAGAAGACAATCTTCCTCTCAAAATAGTCCACCAAGGTGTGGTAAGCGGACAACCAATCCATCCCCAGAATCACTCCAAAGTCCTCCATCTGTATCATAATCAGGTCAGCTGGCAGGCTATGTCCCCCGACGCTGACCTCGCAATCCGTGTACACCTCCTCAGCTACAAACAGCTGACCACTCGGACCTCTGATTACGAACGGATTCTCTAACAGTGTATAATCCTGGTCCAAACTAACTGCGAAACTGGCTACGACAAACGAGTGCGTAGCGTCGGAATGGAAAAGCGTGTAAACGAGTCTGGCAGAAACTGAAACCATACCTGCTACCACATATCCCAAAGCTCTGGCGTCCCTGTGTGTTAGGGCGTTGATACGCCCCTCAGCTCTAGGTGCGGACGAAGCAGCCACACTCTACGTCGGACGGGTAGGTGCTGGCCGGTACCCTCCTCGCGACTGCTGTCCTTCTCCTCGCGCCTGGGAACCGCGGCCTCCTGCGTGCCCTCCAGTGCTGTGCGCGGGGAGTATCTGCTGACCTCCTGCCCTAGATGGGTGTTGAACGATTACGAATCTACGCTAACGTGTTTGGTTTTGGAAAAACCTATCGTTGTAGTTCGAAAGTGAAGAATTCGTGTTCAACAAATAAGATTTATACTGAAAAAGAATTCCGGGTCGAACTCAGGGAGGCTACGTTAATCTATATTCGCAATTATGTTTTTTTAGGATTTTTGATAAACAAGGCGAAATAATTACAATGGAGCTATCAAACTAAGAGAGAGAGAGAGAGAGAGAAAGAGAACATGCATTCAATATTTCAATTGTTTATACAAGCAAACGAAATGAAAGTTACACTAGAAAGCGGAAAATCAATTACACTATAAAGCAGGAAAATTCTACACTAGAAAAGCTGTAAATAAGAATGGGAGAGAGAAGTTATCCTCCTCGACGGTCGCTTGGAGGACGAGCCGGACGGGACGACGCCTGGACGAAGGAGAACGAAGCGGGATGAAGGCGGACGAAGCAGAAGAACGGGAACGAAGCAGCACGCCGTCGTCGTCGCGGGATCCACTTCCGAAGGGGGACGAAAATTTGGACTTTATCTCGCGAGAAGCATCCTGGGTGTGGGACAAGCTTCTCTTGAGCTTTGGAGAGGTAGAGAGGAGAAGGAAGGGATGAAAGTTTCGTATGGAGGGGGTCGCCTTTTATAGTTGCAAGGAGTGGGGGCAAAATGGACATAACATCCTCAAAATAATAAATAAGGGATCTTTAGTGACGGATAAAACCGTCGCTAAAGCCCCGCCGTCGCCGTCGCCGCCGCGCCCACGCGCGCCCGCTCGGCTGGCCGCGCGCGTAACGCCTACGTACGCTGCTTGATTTTCAGCCGTCCGATCGCGAGGTCGGACGGCTTAAAATTGCGCCTTCACCGCTGCCGCCCGCCCGCCTGCGCGTACGATCTCGCGTTCACCAGAGCGTCCAATTGCGCGTCGGCGCTATCGGGCGCGCACGGCCATTGGATCGCGATCGTGCGGTCAATTGGAGCGCGCCCGCCCGCCTCAGAAATTGCTTGGCGAGGCTCGAACGTGCGCCAGCGCCTCGCGATAAGGCACTGGACCGCTGCGCTGCCTCGCCCAAATGGTCGCGCGGATGCTTTTAAAACGATGCGTCCACAGCCGTTGGATTGAGATCCAACGGCGGAGAGGAGACGGTGCGCGGCCTTCACCAGACTCCTGCGGCCGATTGGGCGGCTGGGATGGTGCCACGTGGCGCTATCTTGGCCGTCCATCTTCTGGAAGTTGTAGATGGTGCCACGGATGTCGGATTGACTCGATTTTTGTGTCGTTCGGCTACGATCGTCGATCCGAATTCATCCGTGTGGTCGGATTTTCCATCTGAAGTGCGGATTTACACCATCCTGGCCCTTGATCTTCTAGGGTTCCCCGGTCTCTATCTGATGCTACGGATGCCTGATTAGGGCGATCTTGGAGTCGTTGAACTCCAATCGTCACCCTGATCATATCCATACAGTTGGATCTTTGATCTGAGGCCCCGATAAAATATTTTCCCTGTCCAAGCACATAAAAGGAGACAATTAACCTCCATTTTATTCAAGCTACTCTAAATGCAAGATGATGCATGTAATGCAATATTTATATCATGAAATGCAATCCTATGCTTAAGAACATGCATAAATAGACATTTTAAGTAGTGTAAATGTGTTTACATCATACCCCCATGCCTATCTTTTGCTAGTCCCTAGCAAAAACTATATGCTATTTATAAAAGAATTAGGTTAGATTATTTGGACCTGAGTTATTTTCAATCATTAAGAAATTGTCTACTTAAGAACTGAACTTTCAAAGACACAACAGTGCCCGGGTATCAGCCAAAATGCAGACCGCCTCAAGCCTCGCCTTATTCAAAGAAAAATTTCTTTTTCTGTTTTTACTCTCTTTTTTTTTTTTTTTTTTTTTTTTTTGGATTTTCAAATTTTAGGGTTTAAGAGTGGCTTTCTAAGGCCATTCAACTCACCCAAGATTTGATGAGAACCCTAAGTTTTAAGTATCTTATTGTGATTGTGATAGACTCGTTGACCGGCAATTAAAACGGACTTTGGATTTCTACGCCTCTAGGTGACCTCAAAAAGAATTCTGCCTAAAGGTGTATCTTTACAACCGGTAGCTTTCTCCCTACTTTTATTTTTTTTAACGGGGTCAACACAAGGGTGAATCCAGTGTATATCTCCCCGGTTTATTCTACTTCTCCGCTTCTTCCTAAGTGTTTTGGGAATTTTTAGTGCATTTTCTGAGCTGGGTTCTGGACAACCGGTCGATGAGCTGTTACCACCGACAACTTGCCAGCCATACTCGTGCGGCGAAGTGTGGCTTATTTCTTTTTGTTCTTTTCTCCTTTTTGATTTTTTTTTTTTTTTTAAGTAGGTGGCTTCCCTGGTCTAAGATTTACCTAAAGGCAGCAAAAAGAGAAAGGTCCAGTGACTAGGCTCTGGACAACCTACCTATGGGCTGTTACCCACGATAACTTGCCAGCCATATCACCCTAGAAGGTTCATTAGCTACCCAATTTCCATTAAAATTGCCGAGCAACGAGTCAGTGCAAAGAAAGTGTGTAGATGCTTAAAACTCAAAATTCCCTTAAATCAGAGGGTAGGTTGACAAGTCGTGTACTTATCACCCAAACTTATTTATTCCAATTATAATAGAATTAAGATGGCGAGAACTCAAAGACAAATCCACATTTTAGTAGATACACAGGCTAATTAAGTCCAAAGACCTGAGGGGTCTTTGTGTTCAGATCCTAATGTAAAATTTCTTAGGATTGAAAAGTCCTAATGTCCAACTAATCCTTCCTAATTTTTTTTTTTTTTTTTTTTTTAGAAAGAGAGCAATTTATATGGATTTCACAAAGCTGACCAACTAATTCAAAAATGAATCCACCCCCCCATGCCTAGCTGATGCAATGTCCTCATTGAAAAAGAGACATGAAAGAAAGGGTAGAATATGAAAGATGTCACCTGGATATGAAGCTCGTATCAGCCTTGTGTTATATGTACAACTGCTGAGTTTAATGCCGTCAGCTAGGCGAAGTCCAGCCAAAGAAGTCACAGAATGGCTAGAGCAATAGAGTCTGAAATGGGTTCTGGACGATTATGGTCAACAACAGGCTTCAGACGTTGACCGTTGACTTTAAAGGTGTTACCCGTCTTTGGGTCAGAAATCTGAACGGCACCATTTAGAAAGATCTGATCAATTATGAATGGGCCACTCCATTTAGATCTAAGTTTACCAGGAAAGATCTTAAGTTTAGAATCGAATAACCAAACCTTCTGGTTTGGCTCGAAGCTCTTGCGGGAAATCATTTGATCATGTAGAGCTTTGGTCCGAGCCTTGTAGATCTTGGCATTCTCATAAGCATCGTTTCTAAGCTCCTCCAACTCAGATAGTTGGAGTTTCCTGGTCTTCCCAGCTAGATTTAGAGTGGACAAAATCAGTAACCTCTTCCGAAGATGTTAAGTCAGAGGGTTGCGGGTCAAATTCATCAACCAAAGAGGAACTTTCAATTGAAGAAACTATCAAACAAGTTTCAATATTAACATTATCCTCATCAAGTTCCTCAATAACTCCACAATCCTCAAATTTATTGATCGCCTTAAAAATATCTAATTTCATACGTTGGTCCCCAAAGGCGATTTCCATGCTACCGCTTTCACAATTAATGTTGGCCTTTGCGGTAGCCAGGAACGGACGCCCCAGAATGATGGGCGTGTTCCTCAGATTATCTGGTACATCCATGTCAAGGACAAGGAAATCTACAGGAAAATAGAAATCCTTGACCTTAACTATAACATCTTCAATAACGCCTCGCGGGTTTGTGACCGAACGATCCGCTAACTGTAGCGTTACTGAAGTTGGCCGAAGTTCGCCTAACCCAAACTTCTCGTAAAGAGAAGTCGGAATTAGGTTGATGGATGCACCGAGATCCAAAAGTGCTCTATCAAATGTGTAATCTCCGATAACGCAAGAAATCAAAGGAGCACCAGGATCTCTCTTTTTCTGAGGGAGGTAGTGCAGGATAACAGAACTAGCCTGCTCGGAGAGTACCACCTTCCTCGGAACAGATTCTCTCGACTTACGCTTTTGTGTACATAATTCCTTTAAAAATCTTGCGTAAGTCGGTATGTGCTTGATAGCATCAAGGAGCGGGATATTGATCTCAACATTCTTAAATAAATTCAGAAGCTCCTCATTACTATCAACAGACTTCTTCTTTGCTTTGGTTAAGGCTTCAGGAAAAGGAACATGAGTCAGATCTTTGGAATCGGATTCCTGAGCCTTGATTTCTCCTTTAGAATTCTCTTCTCTCTCCTCAGATTCTTCAGGATTCAAAAGATTAGAATAATGTGGTTGTGGATCCTGAGTCTTCTTACCACTTCTCAAAGTGACAGAATTTGCAGAAGCGTAAGAATTTGGGTCTTGAGGAGGGTTAGGAAAGATTGGAGGGGCTTGATTGACCATGAATTGTTGATTTACAGAAGAAGAAGACGAGGAACCCTGCTCAACCACCTGAGCATGCGCGTGTGGGTCCCTCTGATTTCCGTACCCTTGGGCTTGATTGCCCGAATTCGTAATATTTCGTGGGTTGGGTACGGGTTGGGATGGTAGAGATCCGGGTTGGCGAGAGTTAGCAATGAGCCCGGATTGCAAGTTGTCCAGTGAGTTTTTCATTTGCTGCATGAGCTGGAGTATAGATCCTTGCATCTCTACTATTTGATGGTTCAAATCAGCCTGCCCTGCGGGTTGACGGGCATTCCAAGCTGCCTGATTGACCTGATTCGGAGGCAACTGAGTATATACTTGACCCTGACCCATTGGTCGTTGCGGAGCATAATTGCTGGGTCGGAATTGGGTCTGTTGCCCCAGATTTTTCCAAGAGAAGTTAGGGTGGTTTCTCCAACCTTGATTATAGGCATTCGAGTAGGGGTTGGATCTAGCATTATCTTGTACAGCACAGACATCCTCATAAAGTGAGGATGGAGAGAAAGAAAAGGAAGGATTAGAAAAACTGGGATCAAAGGCCCCAGTTGGGAACCCATGGGGTTCCGAAAAATGCTGACTCATAGGTTGAGTCGCATCAAGTTGATTCACGAACTCCCGTCCAGAAAGAGCTCGTGAAGAATGGAATCCCGAATTTTGGGATTGAGTGGATTGAGAGTTGTTCATAGAATTGCCAGCCATCCACTCTTCCATTCTTTTAGCAACCAAGTCCACTTTGTCAAGTTTATTACAAATCAATTCCATATCAAATGAATGAGAGTCATGGACTTCATTGACATTTGATATGGGTTGTTGGGACTGGTTAAAAGTATCCATGGAGGCATGATTTATTGAATTCTCACTCATTTCCTCAAATAAATCATGTGCACTATCTGCATCTTTATTAAGGAAATTGCCTCCGCAAGAAGCATCCACATGGTTTCTGAGTTGCTCAGTCAACCCATGATAAAAAATCTGCACGAGTTGCCATTTCGGCACCTCGTGGTGTGGACACCTCCGCAATAAGTCTTGGAATCACTCCCAGGCCACATGAAACTGCTCCCCCGGCCGCTGGGTAAAAGTAGTGATTGCTCGTCTCAAAGCATTGGTACGACCGACTGGGAAAAATTTCTTCAGAAAGGCCGATTTCAACTCATTCCAAGTTGTAATTGGTCTTCCTATTGTCCTATACCAATGCGCGGCCTTATCCCTAAGAGAGTGAGGGAAGAGCCTCATGATCATTTGCTCCTCGTTTACGTTTCGAGACTTGGTGGTCTGGACCAAAGTGGTCAAGTCCTCCAAGTGTTGAAACGGATCTTCGGAGCCAAGCCCATGATAATGTTTAATCAGGCTTAACACCTGGGGCTTGATTTCTACGTCACCGGCTGGAATCTGGACGCCGGGACGTTCCCCGTAATTTGAAGGATCATGAAAATCCTTCAAGGGCTGAACGCCCTGCATTCTCTGGAACCATTCTTGCATTCTCTGCATTTGTTCCAGCTGCCTTCGAAATTCTTCCTGTGGATTTCCAGGCAGAAGAGGCTGTTGTTCGGCCATGGGATCAAATTGACCAAAATCTAACTTGCGCCTCCTAGAATGTTCTAATGGTCCTTCTAATCGGGGATTCAATGACCGTCTTCCCAGCATAAACTAGGAGTAGGTCGGAAGGACCGGGGATAGGGACCCTGCAGTACAACAAAACAAGGCTGTCCTTAAGTGAGGTAGCCTAAGGATCTACTGACTCCCAACACCAGCCTTAAGACTGTAACTAATTTACTCTACTTGCGTCTGTATAATCCAACCAGTTAGAAGGAGGGACTGGGGAGAAGGTTCTTCCTTTGGCTTTCACCTCCGGTTCCTAGTGTACCCCCCAGCCGCGGTCGTTTGACGCTACTCCCCTAGCTAGACATCAGATTAATCAGTACAAGTAGGTTAATCAAAAACAATCTCAGACTAGGCCTTGAAGAGCGAATCAAACCTTAGGGCCAACGTCTACTCAATTTTATTACGGCCTGGGATTGTGGTGCTTATGGAATGTGATGGGCCCTTACAATGGGTTGTGCCCTTAATGATTGATTGAAATTTGTGTAAGTGCGTGCACAACCAGGGTTTTCAAGCAAGATTATTTATAATGTGTGAATTTTAATGTTCAAATCCTGCTTAAGTAGCTTTTAGGGTTTCAAATTAGGTGAATTACAATCAAATTTCTAGGCAAACCAAGTTGTAAAACACGGGTGAAGATAGTTTTCCTTTAAAATCAGAAAGAAAGCGGACTGCCTAGAATATACCTAGATTGAAAACCCTAAGGAGGAGCTACTTGATGAGTTGGTTTTAAATAAAGTGGTGCGGCCCAAACAACTCAAACAATTGGCCACAATTGCACCACTAAGTTAGGCACTCAAAGATGGTTAACCTAGAATGATTTCTACTCTGTTATGTGTTGCTCTGTGTGTACCGATTCCATAGATCAGAACCCGGTTGAGTAGAAAACAAATCAAGTTAATCAAGTGCCTTGAATGTGGGTGTGTGCTGTGTGTTTGTTGAAAGTTACCCCACAAAATTATCTTTTTGTTATTATTTTTTTTTTATGAATGAGGGTGAAATGAGTGTGAGTAGAAATCCAAACAACCAAACTATTCCTAGGATTTATGCAAACACCTAGGTTAATTGGAATTTGGATTTAATGTGGCGAATGAAATCTATGGAGGGGGAAAGAATGGGGGAGCACTTACAGTTGTCTTCAACTGCACTTTACTCCAGTCTACCGCTTGTTGATTCCTTGATGGAGGTCTCTGCAAAACAATAGACACAAGAGAAAGCTAGTTAGAAAACAAATAAAGTGCAAGAAATGCGAAGAAAAGATCGGAAATCGTTGCCTCCCCGGCAGCGGCACCAAAATGTTGAACGATTACGAATCTACGCTAACGTGTTTGGTTTTGGAAAAACCTATCGTTGTAGTTCGAAAGCGAAGAATTCATGTTCAACAAATAAGATTTATACCGAAAAAGAATTCCGGGTCGAACTCAGGGAGGCTACGTTGATCTATATTCGCAATTATGTTTTTTTAGGATTTTTGATAAACAAGGCGAAATAATTACAATGGAGCTATCAAACTAAGAGAGAGAGAGAGAGAAAGAGAACATGCATTCAATATTTCAATTGTTTATACAAGCAAACGAAATGAAAGTTACACTAGAAAGCGGAAAATCAATTACACTATAAAGCAGGAAAATTCTACACTAGAAAAGATGTAAATAAGAATGGGAGAGAGAAGTTATCCTCCTCGACGATCGCTTGGAGGACGAGCCGGACGGGACGACGCCTGGACGAAGGAGAACGAAGCGGGACGAAGGAGGACGAAGCAGAAGAACGGGAACGAAGCAGCACGCCGTCGTCGTCGCGGGATCCACTTCCGAAGGGGGACGAAAATTTGGACTTTATCTCGCGAGAAGCATCCTGGGTGTGGGACAAGCTTCTCTTGAGCTTTGGAGAGGTAGAGAGGAGAAGGAAGGGATGAAAATTTCGTACGGAGGGGGTCTCCTTTTATAGTTGCAAGGAGTGGGGGCAAAATGGACATTACATCTTCAAAATAATAAATAAGGGATCTTTAGTGACGGATAAAACCGTCGCTAAAGCCCCGCCGTCGCCGTCGCCGCCGCGCCCACGCGCGCCCGCTCGGCTGGCCGCGCGCGTAACGCCTACGCACGCCGCTTGATTTTCAGCCGTCCGATCGCGAGATCGGACGGCTTAAAATCGCGCCTTCACCGCTGCCGCCCGCCCGCCTGCGCGTACGATCTCGCGTTCACCAGAGCGTCCAATTGCGCGTCGGCGCTATCGGGCGCGCGCGGCCGTTGGATCGCGATCGTGCGGTCAATTGGAGCGCGCCCGCCTGCCTCAGAAATCGCTTGGCAAGGCTCGAACGTGCGCCAGCGCCTCGCGATAAGGCGCTGGACCGCTGCGCTGCCTCGCCCAAATGGTCGCGCGGATGCTTTTAAAACGATGCATCCACAGCCGTTGGATTGAGATCCAACGGCGGAGAGGAGACGGTGCGCGGTCTTCACCAGACTCCTGCGACCGATTGGGCGGCTGGGATGGCGCCACGTGGCGCTATCTTGGCCGTCCATCTTCTGGAAGTTGTAGATGGTGCCACGGATGTCGGATTGACTCAATTTTTGTGTCGTTCGGCTGCGATCGTCGATCCGAATTCATCCGTGTGGTCGGATTTTCCATCTGAAGTGCGGATTTACACCATCCTGGCCCTTGATCTTCTAGGGTTCCCCGGTCTCTATCTGATGCTACGGATGCCTGATTAGGGCGATCTTGGAGTCGTTTAACTCCAATCGTCACCCTGATCATATCCATACGGTTGGATCTTTGATCCGAGGCCCCGATAAAATATTTGCCCTGTCCAAGCACATAAAAGGAGACAATTAACCTCCATTTTATTCAAGCTACTCTAAATGCAAGATGATGCATGTAATGCAATATTTATATCATGAAATGCAATCCTATGCTTAAGAACATGCATAAATAGACATTTTAAGTAGTGTAAATGTGTTTACATCAATGGGCAGTCCCTCCTAATGTGGCCTGGTTGGGCACACTGGTAGCAGAGGGGAACCCGACTCCCGCCCTCAGTGGGTCCCTACTGTCGGCTAGGCAGGGGTCCGGTGCTGGCGACTGGCCCCTGTCGAGGGCCCCCAAAGGCCACTGATGGCCCTGCAAAACGTGGCAGCTCTCCTGCGGATGCCACGTGTCTCCTTTGAGTTCTCCTAACATGCCTAGTGTGACGGCGAAAATCTCGTTCCACCACCAACTCCCCTGTCATACGCTCGGGAGGGGGAGGAGGGGGTGGCGATGTGGATGGAAGCTGAAATTCTTCACGAACCACCTCTCGAATTAGTTGGACGAGGTCCGGAGACGGTATGCTTAGGAGAAGAGGAGGGGTAGTATGTACTCCAAGCCCGACACATCTGTCCCTCGGGCCCCGACCTCGGCCGTGCCCGCAGCCCACCCTCCTAGTTCCACGACGAGGCATCTCCTACAAGGCGACACGAAACAACGAAATACGTCAGTACGGAACAGTACCTAATGAAAACGTCTAAGAGCTCATGTCAAGAGATATGTTGTGGTGGCTACTCTAGTTATAAACATGTGAATTGGTTATTCTACAGTCAGTTGATTCACTTCTCGGGACGACCTTGCTCTGATACCATCTTGTAACGACCCGGTTCCCGAGTCCCTACGAGACACGAGAACCGGACCGACTCAACTAATCCCAAGACCTAGTCGTCCAATGAGGAAGTAACCAAAAGAGTAGTAAAATAAACCACATTCAACATGAATATAACTAACAGTAAGAAAATACAGTAGCAAGGAAAGAAACTACTACAGTATATACCACCACAACAGTAGAACAACATTCATAACTAAATATGAACTGCAGGTAAAGAAAAGTACAGCGGAAACAAGAACTACTCACTACAACGTAACAAAAAGAGGTACAAGAGATAGTGGTAACTCTACTGGACCCTACTCGGCCCAGCGTCCTCTGCAGCCGCTGACCCTGGCTGCTCAACACCTGGTCCTGAAAAAGGTAACGAGTGTAACACGTCAGCAAAACGTTGAGTAGAGTGGCAACTAAACTAAAGACAACAGTAGAGTGTACAGTAGCTGTTATGTTCGATTACTTTCTTTATTCACATCTTTCAATTGTCTCACTATTTCATTTATTCCTCAGATCTTTTTCTTGATCTCGAATGTTCCTCATGGGAACGATCTTGATTGCAGTCTTTTCAAAAAAGTAGAAGTAGCACGTGGTGCTCTTCTGGCTGGGAGAGTCCCCTGTGGTGATCCTACCCTAAGTCAACCACCCCAAGGTCACTGACAGACGTAACGGTGGCTACGGCACGCGTGATAAACACACAGGTAGCTAACCCGTACTGGCACGCGGTCAGTCGTTTCCGTTAACGGGTGCGCCCAAAGCACAGCACGGAACCAGTCCAGGGCAGATCCCTCTCAGTAACAGGGGTCCAACCCCTCCACAGTAACCAAACCGGGGCCTTGCCCCTCCACAGTCTGCGCACCCTCTCCTGACTACCCTAGTTTGCCCCAGTGGGCCTAAACAAGTCAGTCTCGGAGGCTAGCAGAACCCCGGGGCCCGTGGGGTAGCTAGTGCCCTCCTAACACTAGTAGCTCTCCTCGGTACTACGTACGCGAGGGCCAGCAAGTCGGTACAGAGTGGCCAGTCCTAACCCCGAGTCCTTGGGGCGGCTGGCTCCGCTCTGCACTAAGCAGGTACAGGTACTTCCCTTGGTACTACGTACCCAAGAGACAGTACACAACTACATCTCAGTTCCATTCCTTTCTCTTTCCAGGAGTTCCACTCCTAATTCCCCCGTAGGGTTCCATCCTTTTTACTCAAACATCCAGGTTTCACTTTCCAGTTTCACATTCTTACAATCCATGTTCTCAACCACGTTATTTATTCACAACAGGCAGCTGTTAATTCAAATTACAGGCAGCTTTATATCTCTTTCCATTTTCCAAGACTGCAGTATTATACATTCCACTAGTTTTCCCATCCTAGGATTCATGCCATATCCTAGGATCTATCATACAATCTAGTTTTCCAGCCCTAAGATTCATGCAACACCTAGGAGCTATCATTCCATCTATTTCTCATTCCTAGGATTCATGCAATGTCCTAGGTTCTATTTATGGTTCCATAATTTAACAGATTTTATTAATAACTGAAAGCCACTCTACCAGGTACAACGGGAGTAATGGGGGCGTGGTCGGAAATCCCGTGTGCCTCCGCGACCCCCGAGACTGCAACGGAACGGGGTCCTATCACAAGGATCAAACACAAGGAGTGTCTCAAAATAGTGTATAGCTACTGTAGACGGGTAGATGAATTAATTCCGAAAAGAACGCAACTCGAATCGCGGAAAACGGAACCCGAACGGGCCCTAAACGGGTCGAAAATGATGAAACTGTGTAAAATCAGACGTCTGGAACTTCTTCCAGACGTCTTAAAAAGTGGATCAGAGGATTACCTTGTTCAGCGTGGTTTCCCAGATGTCCAGAAGTCTGCAGGGACGTCTGGCCTAGCTCCCAGACGTCTGATGGTCACCACAGACGTCGGGAGGTTGCTCCCGCCATCTGGTACTACAGCCAGACGTCTGATTCGCGTTAGATGGTGAATCACCGAGCCTGCGCACACCCATCTCTCTCCCTCAGTACGGTCAGTCGATAAGAAGGTAGAAGAAGACGGAAAACTCACCTTTAGACGTCTGGACAGTCTTTCAGACGTCGACCTCGCCGTCTGGCTATCAGCACAGACGTCTGATTCTGGAAATTTTTTCCAGAACCAGGGCGCGACTCGCCCTCCGCTCGCGACGCCGCCCACGTCGCACCTCGTGCGCTTGCTGCTCGAGCCACAGCAGGCCTCCCACGTCGTTCCGCACCCGCTGTGCTTCCCACCGGCCGGCCCTGGCAGCCCCGACGAGCTCGCCCTCACGGCTGAGCGCCGCTCTCGCATGCAGCACCCCCTCCGCGCTCACTACGGCCGTCGCCCCCGCAGCAACCCCGCGCCCGCTCTCGTGCTCGCTCACTGGAAGAAGAAGAGGAAAGGGGTGGAGGCGACGGAAGCGAGGGGAGGCGTGGTCTTTTTAAGGCCGCGCGAGGAGGAGAGAGAGAGAGCACGGTAGTGGCATCTGCAGTCGCAGAGAGAAGAATAAGCGAATATGCGGTCTGCACACTCAGGCACGCAGACGACCCGCGTGTGTCGAAAATAACTGATTTCCAGACGTCTGGAAACGATCCCAGACATCTGGTAAGACGTCTGTAAGTGACCCCAGACGTCTGGTCCGACGTCTGGGCCACCTCCCAGATGTCTTAAAATACGTCTGGGGCATGCGATCGTTACAGCATATCTTGAGGACTTTTCTTTGGAGTCTTTAAAAACTTCTTGAGCATCTTTCTTTCCATTAAATCATACCTTTCTCATTCTATGTTAGATACACAAATTAATGGATTATAAATCAAATAAATATGGGTAAGCCTATCTAACAGATGAAATCTATACAAAGAATACTTAACCAAGGCAAAATGGGTTCTCACTTGTTTATGTAACAGTTAAAATATCTATGCAAAAAGTAATTACTTATGACATAAAGGGTCCCTAACAGATAGAAATATATACGAAGGGTACTTGACACAAAGGGGCCTTATTTGCCAAGAGTTTCCTGGGCTCTCATTTTTGTTAAATGGATCATGAATGAAAAAGTATAATTAAAGAGTTTCCTTTGTGATCAATTTACACTCACAGAGGAAGAAAATTAGAGGTATTCCATGGATCCAAGGGTAGATCAAGAAGTTGGAGTCTAACACAAAGGTAAGTGCACCTTGACTTATTTCTACCTCTCTTGTAGTGAATTTATCCTCTTAGTACCAAACACCAACATGTGTTGTACATTGGTAGAATTTATGACTTTTTTCCTTGTATCACAATAATCACAAATTTAGGGACTAAAAAGCTTTGTGGATATTTAGTTGAGAAAATAAAATTCCTTTTTCTAAGTATTATTAATTTACCATTAAGAAAATTAATTTTCTTACCTTTGTGAATCATT
The DNA here is from genome assembly GCA_037157565.1 of Thalassia testudinum. NCBI lineage: Eukaryota > Viridiplantae > Streptophyta > Magnoliopsida > Alismatales > Hydrocharitaceae > Thalassia > Thalassia testudinum. Next base: position 91,876,723 of record JAZHRO010000003.1, read on the forward strand.
GTCATAATTTATGGATTGTCGGGGTATTCATGGGATTCAAGGCATAATCTTTTTCTTATGAATTAAAAAAAATTATTTGACTATCTTTTAATTTTTAAGTTGTTTCCACCTTTTAAATTAATTACTTTCCCTAGATGAATGCAAGATCTTTGGAGTGGCTAATCAACCTTTTATCAAATAGAAATGTCTTTAGATGTAGGTAGTTTGTTCAAGATATCATATATGAAACTCAAATGTCCATTTTTAATTTAGTTAACCACAGGGTTTAGTTTAAAAGAGAGTATTGGCCATGGACAAGATCGTGATTGTTCTTCTTCTTTGTTTAGCTCTAAGTCCTTGTATCACACATATGAATGGAGGCAAAATGTCCTTGTATCTGGCCCCACTAGAATGTTGGGAAAGAACTTTTTTTTCATTTTGGTGTTGGATTATTTTATATTTGTAGGTATTAAAAGAATGAAAGTGCCTTTTAGTATAACCGACGATATTAGAATTCTCTCTCTTTCTCTAACATAATGTAACATACATGAAAATATCAGGTATTTTTGAATGATCAGTTTCTAAGCAGGGATCCAGAGAACAAGGTAAAAGACTAGATTATTTTTGTAAGGGCATATCACTACTTATTCATGTACAACATGTAAGTGAGAACTAAGTAATTCATATTTAATAATCTTATTCTCAGCAATCTATGGCTGCAACAATTACCTTCCTACCAAGTAAGTCCTTGAAACGTTGGCCCACTAAGCTCTATCCTTTGTTTGTTTTACTGCAATATATTTTCCGTGGATGGTTTTCTTGGTAATGCACCTACTTAGGTGCATCCACTTAAGATATCTCTGCTTCCTATGAATAAACGATTAGTGTACAACTCAGTGATTGTGGAAAATAGATAGATGATGGCATCTGTTATGTATATAGCATAGCTAGTATATGTGTAATAACTGCATGGGTGGCAAGTGCATTCGGCCCATGGATGAAGAGGTTGAGGATTTCGATACTTTGGACCTTACAATTCACAATGCTGGACAATAATCACAAGTTATAATCCAAATGATTTGAATGTTCATTCTTTCCCTCATGGTTATAATGTGCATATATCTAAATGGAACATGCAGAGATTTCTCGAGCAATTCATTGAGACGTTCTATACCTTCATACACGGATTGCCCTTTACACATACAGTCCCTGTGAGTATCATAATTGAAGTTGAAGATATAGGTTAGCTTCATAAGGTGTTGCTTTTGTTTTCATATTCTTGTTCTTTGGAATTGACTTTTTTTCACTGTATATGGATTATAGGCTTTTGGGGTGTATTTGTTATAGTGCTACTTTTTATAATATAGTTATTTTTTATGGTTAAGTGACCTGAGTCCAAAAACTTTCAAATGCTCAACCATTTCATATATTAATTACTAAGAAGATGGATTCCTGGTACATGTAAAGATCAAGAAATATGATAATGTTTACCTTAGGGTATGGAGGTGATAATTCTAATGTAAAGTAGGTAGTTCTGGAAGATGATATAAAGTAATTTTTTTTTATAAAATTTAAGTGATATTTCTAACACAAATGATGTAGTTTCAGAAGATAATCATACAGTAATTTTCTTTATAATACTTTGCAGGTGCTCTCACATAAAGTTAGCTTTTCAAGCTGCTTGTCTGGATAGTGCTTAATTGAGAACCAGCAATCAAGCCAAAATAATAATGATTACTTATCTTCTTGTGTCGGTTGTAGATTGTGGGGTGTATCCACCATATTACTTCTTGGTATGTATGCACAGGTTCCTTTTTAGGTGCAGAACTTCGGGAAAAATACACTAAAATAAGAGAAACTCTACCGAATTTTTAACAGATTTTAACCCCCTAATTAAATAAGTAGTCCATATTTGTACCTTTATAATAGATTATTATAACCCTAACTAACCTAGAAACTGGGACCCTTATGACATGGCACCCACTAATCTACTCCTAAACCGTCGGAGGGTTAGAGTGGGCGTGACACTTCCAATGGAGTATTATGTTCATAATGTTGAGTCATACTTAATTTCGATTGTGACTTTTAGGATCAAGTGTTTTTATACTAGATTTCAACAAGAGTGTAGATACATTAGTTTCTTCCTTTTTGGTAAAGGTTCTCCAAATCATCTTGTTGGTTATACTTTCTTTTAATGAACTACAGCAAGTAATTGGCCTTGTGATTTTCTAGTATGAATTCTTTTCCATGAAGTTAGCATTAGCTTCCATTGTAATGATATGAAGTTATTTTCGTTCTGCCAACATAAATTCGATTTTATGCTTTTCTAGATGATTATTGAGCATGCAAATGCTTCGAAAATGATGTGGTAGAAAGAACTCTTTTTCAGTATAGAAGTATAAATATAGATGAGTCCATAAATTTGGTTTATGTATATAACTAATGATTTTGCGTATACCTATAAATTTGGTCTATTGATATACATTATGCACATACCAATGATATAAATTGGATTTATGAATATAAATCTTGATGGTCTATGATCTTGGTCTATGTATATACCGATGTTTATTTCTTACTTGACTTCTATTTCATTTGGTAATTATCTTTTTCTTTATCCCTTTTCTTAGTTCTTTTAATAATGATAATTTTGATTTTTTTCTTAGGAAATGTGAGGATTAGTGACATTCATGGAAGCTGGGGATTTAAGGATTGCTTCAAGTGAAGAATTATTTTTTCATATTTTGTTGTATATATCATTTTAGACAATAGTTTGTTATTGAAAAAATTTTGTATAGATAGCACTCATGAAACTTATGCACTTTAAGTTAAAGGAAATATTTGCTGATGATTAAAATTCCCTTTCTTTGATATTAATGCTTGATGTTTCTAAAATGTCTTATTTGAATTGAATGATTTGTAACTTTAATTATTTATTTGCATGCTTAGTTGATCTCAGAAGAGGAGGAAGTTCCATTTATGCATGATATATAATAAAAAATTAAATATTAAATTCAGGGACATCTCAATGATAATGCACTAGAGATATATTTTTTTATAGTCATCAATGACTTACATTGACGGTAGCATTAATAGATATAAGCGGTAATGTATGTATGATGCACTATAGATAACTTGTTTATCTATAGTGACAGCTTTACCAATGATTTTTTCGTTGGTAAAGACTTCTGCATTACATTTGCAAAGTCTTTCATTAGCACTAAAGGCTTCTACCGACAACCATAAGTGTCACTCACGATTGTCATTGTAACTTCATGTACAATGTCGATGGTTTTAACTGTCAGTATACCCTACAATGATGCCGCCTAAGAGAATAGCTCAAATGATCGTCATAATAGCTCTTTGGACCTACAATGACAATAATTTTGATCTATAATGACGGTTATTGACTGTCGGTGTAGGTACAGACTATTGTGTATTATATTAGCTTGGTTTTTGCACAACCATCTCTTCAAATTCTGAGCATTCACATGCAATGAATGTTCTTGATTCCTACGCACCTAATGTGAAGTTGTTTGTTTTTGCCAATAATTTGAGCAACAAAATCACGAAGCTCTTCTCCACAATCTTCCTGAATGTTGTGCCCAACATGCAAAAAAGAAATAGTGAAGCTCAATTTCTTTATCTATACGATGATCATTTGTGGAGCTATGATGAAATTATATGGTTGTGGCAAGAAAATTTTCCTGGTGAGAAATATTCAAGAAATAGCCAAATCATTCTAAACTTTTACTCTGAGGTTATATTAGTTTTTTGGCCATTCCAATTATCCCTTTAGGACCCAACTCCTAGTCCCAGCTATGACATATGCCAATGATCATACACTCAAAAAGTACTACTTTATGTATTCTAGGAGCTGATTTCAAAATGTCATGGGCAAGGGATACACAACTAGGTAGGGGTAATTAGCATCTTGTTGAAACCTCCCACACAAGTTGTTGAAGATAGAGAAATTAATTAAACCTCACAACCAACTCCGTTCAATCTCTATAGGACTAGGGTTGAAACATGTCCAACGCTATAGATATGGAAACCACTCAAGTTCCTAAATATCAGACATTACCATAATATATTTGACTTCCACTTACAACATGGTTTCCATGTTGACACCGCTCCAAATAGTTGAACTTCATGTAGTCAAAGTTTGGTTCATTCTAGGTAATAGTGGAAAAGTTATAAACCATCTTTACCATCACTCTATGGGACTGTGCATGAGATTTTCACCTTAGAAGTCTCCTCGATCCATTCTTTATAGGGAATTGGATCCTTACTCATTCGAGAGTCTCCTCCCTCCTTCCATCCTATCCTAAAGAGTAATAATAGCAATTCAATCTTTGAAATAATTTCACATTTTACTTTGCATTAAATGTTAATTACCAAATTCACAATGAAATCCATTTTGGAAGTGCCAAATAATCTCTAGAGGATATAACATAGAGAAATTTCTTTAATATTTGAGCCATGTTATCAAACTCAAAGGCAACTTCAGATTTGAGTGAAATTATAATATACGTAATCAAGAGATTGTACAGAAAAGTTGTCTTAGACTCCCATATATGTAGAAGGTGGCCATTTGACTTGAGTATCCAATACATTTTATGACCACATGTGGATTGTGAAAAACATTTTAAGGAGTGCTCCTTCGTAAGGTTGTTCATAAATAATTCTTAATCTTTGTACTTGGATTCCATTCACATTGCTGGGGGTAGCATTTTATTTGGTTATGTATAAACCTAGTGGGATGAAAATTGTCTACATTCCAGGCTAGCTTCTATGAATTTCATAATAACTACTATCAGAAAAAAACATAGCACCTCAAAGATACTATTCCATAATACTTGGAAGACATCTATTCAACATAAAACCAAAGTATGACACTAGGCAAGAACCAAACCTTTTCATACATTAATTTTGCCTCGATATGCATATTCTCGATATGCGTAACTTTTAAGGTTTCTGTTGAAAGTATGTGATTCTAAATGGTGTCATAGAAAATACAATTTATCATATGACAAACAATAATGTCTCTTTGAAAAAAGCTAAAATGATGATTGATGAACATTTAGAGTAGTATGAGGCTAAATGTTGATATCTCCATCCTTACCATCTATCCTCATCCTCTATCTAAGACTGAATGAATCATTTATAGTAGTATAAGGCCTCAATTGTTGTTGTTTTCTATTGTTCTCCATGTGCATCCTGAATCCAAAGATAATTCCCTTCTTTTTATGATTTTGGAAGGTACGTGGAGCCTTTTTTTTCTGATTCATAGTAAAGACATGGAACTCATGAAAGTAATGGGCATGGGTTTCTTGAAACAGGCATTAGCTTGGCATCGTACCACACATAATAGTTTTCTTTTAGTATGGAAAGAGTATAGAAGATGTAAAATAGATGAGAAGACAAAGTACATAATTGGCCTTCTTGACATTTATTCAAAATTGAAGGAAATGTATCCTTTCGAGATTACCTTATCTATTTCTGTGTGGGATTCTAGGTTGCTAAAAAAAAGCAAAAGTTTGTACAAAGTAATCAAATTCCACCTGTTTATTACATGGTCCGCAAGTTTTGTTCATTTAGATTGTCTTTGTTACATTGCATTCTTTTTAGATTCTTTTCTTCCTACAAACTGACTACTACATTTATCATATGCTTAAAATTGTAAATACTTGATTCACTTGTTTTGCAATATTTTGCCATCATCATCATTTTTCTGGAGTTCTTATAGTTCATATAGCAGCAACAATAGTTGAACTCTTCATGTCAAAAGCTAGGTCTATAGTGTAGTCATCACTAGAAACCTTGAAGTGTAGAACCCTAGTGATAAAGGTTGCATTATGCCTTTAAGTTGCATTTAATTAGTATAAAGGTTTTTATTTCGTAATTGTAAGTAGGAAACATTTTTAGTTAAGCAAATGGGATAAGTGGATATTATCTTATAATGTCTCAAGATCACTGATATTCTAGAAGACTTCATCCAAGGGGCCTTTGAATTGGTTTTTTCTGACGCTACTGCAAGTATAATTAGTATCTTTCATTGTGAAGGTAGAAAAATATATATTTAGAGGGGTAAAATAATAAAACCAGATGTTTAAATTATTGTGAGATGTTTGTTTTAGGATGGCTAGCATTTTTGCAACTTGTATAAAACCAAAATATACAGGGGAAACATATCAATAGGATTAGTTAGTTACTGAATGTACCATTTTCTTTCTTTGGGAAAAAGGAAATGATGGTGATTTTAGATTAGCAACCTTCTCCTATGGTCATGAGAGCTACAAGAAATCAAGTCACAAGACCATACAAAAGCTTCATGATGTTCCAATTTCTCACCTTGTTCCATTCCAGCACATGGAGTTTCCCATCACTTGTAACTGCCATGGTAAGTCTCCATCCACTACGTATCTGAAACTAGGACAAGCTTTCAAAATTATGATAATTCCTTAAAGACAAGTACATGTTAATCAGTAAAAAAACCAATATTGCTATTATCCCACAAAAGGATGGCTATGCAAGGTTCATGGAACAAATTAGAATTTTCAAGATTTTTCTAGTGTCATCAACATACAATTATACATATTCAAGTCTGTTAAATGAATGTTATATAACATTTAAAGTAAGAAGCAGAGTGCAATGCAAAAACTGGCATTGCTTTTTTGGCCTCAACTATATAAAGAAATTCCTTTTTCACAATGATTCGAAAACTTTAATGGCAGGGTGGAGATGAACAGATCTCTGATGTAACCTTCCATCGAATGAAAGAAACCATCATGGATAGAGAAAACAACTAAAATAGAGAGTGCATGTAACGACCCGGTTCCCGAGTCCCTACGAGACACGAGAACCGGACCGACTCGACTAATCCCAAGACCTAGTCGTCCAACGAGGAAGTAACCAAAAGACAGTAAAATAAACCACATTCAGCATGAATATAACTAACAGTAAGAAAGTACAGCAGTAAGGAAAGAAACTACTACAGTAGGTACCACCACAACAGTAAAACAACATTTATCATATAACAAAAACTGCAGGTAAAAAAGGTACAGCGGAAACCAAAAACTACTCACTAGAACAGAAACAAAAGAGGTACAAAAGGCTGTGGTAACTCTACTGGACCCTACTCGGCCCAGCGTCCTCTGTAGCCGCCGATCCTGGCTGCTCAACACCTAGTCCTGAAAATGGTAACGAGTGTAACACGTCAACAAAACACTGAGTAGAGTGGCAAACTAACTAAAGGAAACAGTAGAGTGTACAGTAGCTGTTAAGTTCTATTACTTCCTTTATTCACATCTTTCAATTTTTCTCACTATTTCATTTATTTCTCAGATCCTTCACTTCATCTCGAATGTCCTCGTGGGAACGATCTTGATTGCAGTCTTTTCCAAAAGTAGAAGTAGCACGTGGTGCTCTCCTGGCCGGGAGAGTCCCCCGTGGTGATCCTACCCTCAGTCAACCACCCCAAGGTCACTGACAGACGTAACGGTGACTACGGCACGCGCGATAAATGCACAGGTAGCTAGCCCGCACTGGCACGCGGTCAGTCGTTTCCGTTAATGGGTGCGCCCAAAGCACAGCACGGAACCAGGGCAGAGCCCTCTCAGTAACAGGGGTCCAACCCCTCCACAGTAACCAAACCGGGGCCTTGCCCCTCCACAATCCGCGCACCCTCGCCTGACTACCCTGGTTTGCCCTAGTGGGCCTAACAAGTCGGTGAAGGAGGCTAGCAGAACCCCGGGGCCCGTGGGGTAGCTAGTACTCTCCTAACACTAGTAGCTCTCCTCGATACTACGTACACGATGGCCAGCAAGTCGGTACAGAGCGGCCAATCCTAACCCCGGGTCCCTGGGGTGGCTGGCCCCACTCTGCACTAAACAGGTACAGGTACTTCCCTTGGTACTGCGTACCCAAGAGACAGTATGAACAACATCTCAGTTCCATTCCTTTCTCTTTCCAGGAGTTCCACTCCTAAATCCCCGTAGGGTTCTATCCTTTAATCTCAGAACATCTTATGTTTCACTTTCCAGTTTCACGTTCTTACAAACCATGATTTCAGTCATGTTCCTTATTCATAACAGGCAGCTGTTAATTCAATTTACAGGCAGCTTTATATATTCCTTTCCATTTTTCCAAGACTGCAGTAATATACATTCCACTAGTTTTTCCATCCTAGGATTCATGCCATATCCTAAGATCTATCATACAATCTAGTTTTCCGGCCCTAGGATTCATGCAACACCTAGGAGCTATCATTCCATATATTTCTCATTCCTAGGATTCATGCAATGCCCTAGGTTCTAGTTATGGTTCCATACTTTAACAGATTTTATTAATACTTAATGCCACTCTACCAGGTACAACGGGAGTAATGGGGGCGCGATCGGGAATCCCGCATGCCTCCGTGACTCTCAAGACTGCAACCGAACGAGGTCCTATCACAAGGATCAACACAAGCAGTGTCTCAAAACAGTGTATAGCTACTGTAGACGGGTAGAGGAATTAATTCTGAAAAGAACGCAACTCGAATCGCGGAAAATGGAGCCCGAACGGGTCCTGAACGGGTCGTAAAAGACGATACTGTGCAAAATCAGACGTCTGGAACTTCTTCCAGACGTCTTAAAAAGTGGATCAGAGAATTACCTATTCAGCGTGGTTTCCCAGACGTCCAGAAGTCTGCGGGGACGTCTGGCCTATCTCCCAGACGTCCGATGGTCACCCCGGATGTCTGGAGGTCACTCCCGCCGTCTGGTACAACTTCCAGACGTCTGATTCGCAAAGGATGGCGAATCAGCAAGCCTGCACACAGCCAACTCCCTCCCTTAGTACGGTCAGTCGATAGGAAGGAAGGAGAAGGCGGTAAACTCACCTTTCAGATGTCTGTAAGGGCTTAAAGACGTCTATCTCGCCGTCTGGCTGTCAACCCAGACGTCTGATTCTGAAAATTTTTTCCAGAATCAGGGCGCTGCTCGGCCTCCGCTCGTGACGCCACCCGCGTCGCACCTCGCGCGTCTGCTGCTCAGACCGCAGCAGGTCCCTCTGCGCGTCGCTCCGCGCCCCCTGCGCCCTCCGCCGGCCGGCCAAGCCGCTCCGGCGAGCTCGCCCTCACGGCAGAGCTCCGCCCTCGCACGCCGCACCTCCGCGCTCACTGCAGCCGTCGCTGCCGCCCTCGCGTCCGCTCGCTCTCGCGCACAGGAAGGAGAAGAAGGAGGAGGCTGTGGAGACGGGAGGGGAGGCGTGGCCCTTTTAAGGCCCCGCGAGGAGGAGAGAGGGGGTGGCAGGCCGCCTGCAGCCGCAGAGAGAGAGAGGAATCGCGGGTCTGGGCGCACAGGTGCGCAGACGACTCTCCCGTGGGAAAAAAACTATTTTCCAGACGTCTGGATGTGATCCCAGACGTCTGTACCGACGTCTGGGCCACCTCCCAGACGTCTTAAAAGACGTCTGGGGCACGCGTTCGTTACAATGCGTACAGCCTGTGTCGTCTCAGAGTGTCCAGAACCATCCGCAAGTGCTGTCCGTGCTGCATCCGATCTCTAGAATAGATGAGCACATCATCTATGAAAACCACCACGAACTGATCCAAGTACGGTCTAAACACCCTGTTCATCAGGTCCATGAAAGCAGCAGGGGCATTGGTCAGCCCAAACGACATGACCAAAAACTCGTAGTGTCCGTACCGGGTGCGGAAAGCTGTCTTGGAGACGTCAGTCTCCCTGATCCTCAACTGGTGGTATCCAGACCTCAAGTCTATCTTGGAAAACACCGTGGCACCCCGCAACTGGTCAAACAAATCGTCGATCCTCGGCAGCGGATATCTGTTCTTGATGGTGACCCTATTCAGCTGTCGGTAGTCCACACAAAGGCGTAGGGTCCCATCCTTCTTCTTCACAAACAGTACCGGGGCTCCCCAGGGAGACGCACTAGGCCTCACGAAACCTTTCTCCAAAAGGTCCTGCAACTGGGACTTGAGCTCTCGCAGCTCAAGCGGTGCCATCCTGTATGGCGCGGTGGAGATGGGGCTGGTCCCTGGTACTAGTGAGATCTCAAACTCGATCTCACGCTCGGGCGGTAGTCCTGGTAACTCGTCTGGAAACACGTCGGGGAACTCTCTGACCACCGGGATGCTCTGGAAGTCTGCCACAGGGCTGGGCTCTGCCACCACACAGGCTAGGAAGCCCTCACACCCCTGGCTCAAAAGTCTCACCGCCCGAAGTGCCGAAATGCACCTGAAACCTCCGTCCACTAGCTGCCCGTGAAACTCGAAAGAAGGCAACTCCGGAATGGAGAAGACAATCTTCCTCTCAAAATAGTCTACCAAGGCGTGGTAAGCGGACAGCCAATCCATCCCCAGAATCACTCCAAAGTCCTCCATCTGTATCATAATCAGGTCAGCTGGCAGGCTATGTCCTCCAACGCTGACCTCGCAATCCGTGTATACCTCCTCAGCTACAAATAGCTGACCACTCGGACCTCTGATTACCAACGGATTCTCTAACAGTGTATAATCCTGGTCCAAACTAACTGCGAATCTGGCTGCGACAAACGAGTGCGTAGCGCCGGAATCGAAAAGCGTGTAAACAAGTCTGCAAAAAACTGAAACCATACCTGCTACCACGGATCCCGATGCTCTGGCGTCCCTGTGTGTTAGGGCGTTCATACGCCCCTCAGCTCTAGGTGCGGACGAAGCAGCCACACTCTGCGTCGGACGGGTAGGTGCTGGCCGGTACCCTCCTCGCGACTGCTGTCCTCCTCCTCGTGCCTGGGAACCGCGGCCTCCTGCGCGCCCTCCAGTGCTCTGCACGGGAAGTATCTGCTGACCTCCTGCCCTAGATGGGCAGTCCCTCCTGACGTGGCCCAGCTGGCCACACTGGTAGCAGAGGGGAACCCGACTCCCGCCCTCAGTGAGTCCCTGCTGTCGGCTAGGCGGGGGTCCGGTGATGGCGACTGGCCCCTGTCGAGGGCCCCCAAAGGCCACTGATGGCCCTACACAATGTGACGGCTCTCCTGCGGACGCCACGTGTCTCCGTTCTCGCCGGCCCTGTGAGAAGTCTGGCTGAAAGGGCCTCTTCCGCCCGCCGTCGGTCTCTCGCGTGGACGTGTTGGTCTCCTCGTAAGTCATAGCTGCCTCTACCACCCTCGAAAACGTCGGCAGCTTCAGGGGTTTGACATACCCCCGGATCGCCGGCCGGAGCCCCTCAGTGAACCTCCAAAGGCGCTCCTCCTCAGTGGCTATCGCTGTCGCTGCAAAGCGGGACAGCTCCAAGAAACGCGTGCGGTACGCGCTCACAGTCATCGTCCCCTGGCGGAGAGTATGGAACTCCCGCCTCCTCTGGTCCTGCCATGTCTGGGGAAAGTACTGCTCGCAAAAGAGGGTGACGAACTGGTCCCACGTCGGCTCGTCCCTGTCCTGTCCCCGAACCACCCTCCACCACCGGTGTGCCGCACTCTCCAGCTGGTACATGGCAAAGGCCACGCGGCACTCCACCGGGGGGCGAAGGGTGTCGAAGATCTTCTCCAGCTGCTCAAGCCAGTCCTCTGCCTCGGTCGGGTCCTCATCCCCCTTGAAGGAGGGGGGCTTCAGCTTCCGGAACTGTCCGAAAAGCTCGAAGTGGCGCTGTAGGGGAGGTGCTGGTGCACCTCCAGGTGAAGGTGCCTTGGGTACAGAAGTGTCGGAGGAAGGTGGGGGTGGCAGGAGCCCATCCCCTCCCTCGTGTCCAGCGCCGTGTCCGTCGCGTGGTCCTACAGAGGACTCCCCCTCTGCAACCCCAGGAGGAGGTGCTCGGGGCGGTGGGTGGAGCTCCTCTCGTACAATATCTCGAATCAGTCTGGCGAGGTCCTGGGCCTAGATGCCAGGGAGTGGTGGCTGGTCCACCGAGACGTCAACGACAGCACGTCCACCTCGCCGACCTCGTCCTCGGCCGTGCCCGTGGCCAGTCTCGCCAGTCCCGCGACGAGGCATCTGCTGAAGGGGACGCGAAACAAAACGGAAACGTCAAAACAGACGGTACCTAACAAAACTTCTAAGAGCTCATGTCAAGAGATATGTTGTGGTGGCTACTCTAGCTATAAACATGTGAATTGGTTATTTTCCAGTCAGTTGATTCACTTCTCGGGATGACCTTGCTCTGATACCATCTAGAGTTACCACAGCCTTTTGTACCTCTCTTGTTTCTGTTCTAGTGAGTAGTTTTTGGTTTCCGCTGTACCTTCTTACCTGCAGTTTTTGTTATATGATAAATGTTGTTTTACTGTTGTGGTGGTACCTACTGTAGTAGTTTCTTTCCTTACTGCTGTACTTTCTTACTGTTAGTTATATTCATGCTGAATGTGGTTTATTTTACTGTCTTTTGGTTACTTCCTCGTTGGACGACTAGGTCTTGGGATTAGTCGAGTCGGTCCGGTTCTCGTGTCTCGTAGGGACTCGGGAAACGGGTCGTTACAGTGCATAATTGGCATGGGGTAACAACACACTTTGGATGGCTTTTGATCCTTCAACCCCTTGCTTGTTTAGAGGATTAGCATTTAGTCATTTTCAGTGGCAAAATGCAAATTTCCATCATATGTTTCAACATTAATGTTATAGATTAATTAAAAAAATCCCATCCTCTGTCCCAACAATGTTTTCTCACAAGAATTTAATTCCCTTTTGTGGTTTAGAGTGAAGTTACATGAACCCCTGATGTAATGATAACTAAGCACTACAACCCTCATTCCCTAGAACAAGAAGGTGATAACTTAAAATGATTTCGAACAAAATACCGCTACTTGGTTTCCTGATTTTTATAGTATCTCTCCCTCTTTCTCGGTAGCACATAAATTAATTCCCCAACACGACCATAGGGGAAATCCTAATGTGTGATCTTATAATCAAGTTTCCCAACATGACATTGTCATTTGTTGGGTATTACGCATTCAGGTAAAAGGATCTTGTTTGCAAATCTGTATAATCGTATGTGTTATGCATTGTAATTTCATACCACCTCTTTTATTGACTTGGTGAATAAAAGAGTACGTTTAGAATGATTACAATAGCTTTAACAATAGTAGGACATTTAGAATGAGTACAATGCCCTTCAATATTTTCAACAGTACAAAATTTATCTAACTTGAGGATTGGGCATGTAACACTTTTATGTTTCTTGAAGACTCCAACTCTTGACCATTATCATTTAAATGCACTAGTCTTCATTTAAACTCAATGCAGGGAGTTACTACTCCATAGATCAGTTGTGAATCCCTTATTAAACCACAAAAAGCCAGCATTTGCGTACAATAAAAAAAGGTGATCTGTCTTAGTTTCTTGGAAACACATTACACAAATAGCTTGGATGCTGGGAATTCTCCTTGTGATTATGCTTACTCGAGGAAGGGCCTCATTAGTTAGTTTACATGAAAATAACTTAGGCACGGAGTTTGATTTTTTATTTTTCCATATTTTTACATTGTACCTAGCCTTTTAATCATTTATTTGCTACTTCTGATCTACTAAAGATCTATAAGCTCTTCCACTACAAATGACCCTTTGGGTATAGCTTCTATGCTAAATTGTGCATCTGAACTAGCAAGTGCATTATACTTCTACTATCAAGTGTAGAATGTCATGTGAACTAACAAGTGCAAGTATTATACTTCTATGTGCAAAATAATTATGTATTCATATGCATCATTAATTTAATGTGTTTTTTTATATTATAGCACGACGTGCCACATTATAGAGCATTTAGGATAGCGCATCCGAAAGAGCATCTATGTCATGTCCTATGTGGTTGAGTAGGTGCCACCACCGGTAGCTACTATGGTAGAAAAGATGGAGTGTCAAAAGAGCAATTCAACAATCTTGTGACTCAGGTGGATGAACTTCGGGAAGATAGGAATGAGCATAAACAATTAATTAAATAACAAAGTCAGAAGATTGATCACCTATTCGATCTTGTTACTACATTGGTTGAGCATCAACCATCACAATTTTCTCGTCGTTGGAACGATAATGACGATGTGCCTTCTTAGATCCTTATTTATTAGACTTTTCTGAAATTATGTTGAAGGACATATTCTAAAACTTTTATATTATACACTTTTAGAAGTTTGACTACTATATGTTTTAAATTTTAATTTGTTAGAATATATTGTTTGTGTATGTTATTACATGAATGCTAAGTATGTTATGTGATGGAATACTTGGTATATATTGGTTTGCATGTACATAATTGGTATATAGGTTATTATGTATATATTATGTTATTTGATGGAAAATATATTATGTTACAGGATCTATAGCGACGGTTATAAAATTGTCACTGAAAAAAATTGACACAGAAGATCTTTACTTGCAGTTTCCTTAATTGTTGCCAAATGTTTTACTGATGGTTTTAAAAGTATTGCCAAACATTATGTTGGCAATTATAAAACCCTTGGCAAACATTGACATTTACCGACGATTGTAAAACCCTTAAAGAAAGTTGACTTTTACCAGCCGTTATGAAACCATTGACCTATGTATACATTTGCTGACGATTCATTTTTGTTGTGGTTTTGGACATATGTCGACGATTTTTGTCAAAATCGATGGCAAAGATCTACGTTGATGGTGGATTTACCATCACCTTTTTGCAAGGGTTTTAGACCTTTTGCTGACAGTTTTGAACCTCCACCTAAAGTTAGATTTCTTGTAAAGGTGTGTGACTTCCAAGACATTCTGGATCTTGTAAGTTGTTTTGCAATGGAGACTCTGTTGAATTCTTCCTTCGAAAGTCTACAAAAGATTGCATTCATGGCTTTAGCAATATGAGTAGCCATCTTCTTCTGCTCCGATGTTATGGCTACTCCTTCCTTTATTTCTAGGCATGTATATTTCGACACAATTACATCCTAGGCCTCAAAGTCCATAGACTCCAAGAAGAACTGCATTCTGGTTTTCAAATAATTGTAGTTTGTGCCATCAAATAGCGGAGGGTATACTGCAGATTGCCCCTCAGCGTAAGTGTCAACAAATGACTTTGACATCTTCTGGAGTTAACCTTTGCTCTAATACCAAGTGTAAGTCCCTACGGATCTAATACGCTAAACTAGAGGGGAGGGGTGAATAGTATAGATGACAATTTAAAAATAACTTTAACTTGAAATGATCACAAACCATAAAATATCATACACAAGTGAACCTATATTTGTAGTGGAAACCCTTGCAGGTAAAAACCACTACCTAAGCCTCTCAGCTTAGGATTTTCCCGACTAGGCAACACTAGTCAATTCACTAACGCACAACTTTTCACAAATACCCTTCTCTTAATAACCTGAAGAGAAGCACAACAACAACAGGTCTTCCCAAAAACAACTTGGGACCTAGATCAAAATACCATAAAGAAAGTAGTACAATGAAATCCTAATGGAACCTTAAAGGAAATCAATCCAAAGTTTTTGTAGAGGTGCTTGATCGCAGTGTTTAGAAAAGTATGCAAGTAGAAGCATAGAAGAATTACGGCAATAAAGGTGTAAAAGTTCTTTTTCTAGAGGTATTTTGCTCTTGTTGTGTGTAGAAAAAGGCTACCAATAAACTCTATTTACAGTTGAAATTTGGCCTAAAAAGGAAGGTTTTCAAATGCATTTGGTCGATAAAAAATGAGTTTGGCCAGTCAATTTAGTTGGTTGGTCGATTACTGATTGATAAATTAAATATGGTCTTGATCAATTAAAAAGGGTTTTTTATGATCTTCCTAACTTGACTAAATTTGATTGATTAAAAAGTTATTTGGTCGATCAATATTAAAAAGTGGTCGATCAATTTATATCTGAACTTAGTTGTTAGGTAAATCATACTTTGCGAGAAATAATTTTCAGGTTCAATACTTAGAATCTAGACTCAAGAACAAAAAATACTCAACATATAACTCTAAATAGCTTTATTCCTTTCCATGAGTCATGATAGAGTCCTGAAAAATTAGTCCGATAGATAACATAATTTTGGTGCATCAAAACTAAGGTGTCAACAAGTATTATTTTAGATGGCCAAAATACACCATAATTTATCCACCATTAGATATAAACTATAAGTCCCTAAATTACCTAACTAAATCCCTATCTTAAAACCCAAAACCAAATCTCATTCCTAATCTTAAACTTAATCTTGAAATTCATAACATGACACACCTTTAGTATTTTGACCATAACATTTTCATTTCAAATCCAAATTGGGTGATTTAAGTTGTGTTGGAGAGCTTATTTCTCTACAACTTTGATTTTATGTGAAACTTGAAATTCACAATAGAAAGAGGCTAAAAATTTTAGAGAAACATAGCCCACCATCATCCTCTAAAAGTCATCCTAGCCCTTCATCAATTCCAAGAACTTCTAACCTATTCTATCCACCTATTCCTTCGTCCTATACCTTGATTCCTAGACTCCTAATCCTAGCCATTTATTTTGGTGATCCAAGCTAACTTGGATCAACCAATCACAAGCCTTCTTGACCTCAATATAAACACCTTAGCCACACCCCCTAGGGTCATTCCTTTCCACTTCCAAATAGATCCACCAACTAGAAATAGTCCTCTACTTTTACCTTCTCCCCTTGGAGATTGTGGGTTCACATTCTCATCCACATCTATGCTGATGCTCTAGACTTCACCTTCGAGCCCTTCACATTTTTCCAGTCTAGTTCTAGTTGTAGTAATTTAGTTCTAGTTATACTTTTCTTCCTCTAAAAGCATTCCTCTATTTGTAATACTAGTTCTACTTGTGCCAAACTCTTATTTTATTCAATAAAGTTCAAGTATTTACTTTCCAACTTGTCTTCAAGTTATATGCTTTCTAGTTAGAAGTTGCATACTATTAGATTAGTTATAGTTTTAATAATCATCCTATGTGACCTTCGATTCTAGTTCTAGTTTGGAAAGAAATTTTAATCAATTTACCTTCCTGTAAACGACTCGGATCTGCTTTTAATCTACGATTTTAATATTCTCAAGTTCGATCTAATTTATAAATTGAAGAGTTTCTCTACGCATTTACTAAGACGAAAAGTGATTTTTTGCAATCACATTCGTGTTCAAAATAGTAGGTCAAGTTGTCCTCGATCACCACATTCTCATAGCTAAGAATGTGGTTTGGATCGAGCATGTACTTTCACATGCTGGAGATGTGGAAGATGTCATGTATGCTAGCTAACTGAGGTGGCAGGACAAGTTTGTAAGCAACTGCTCCACTCATCTCCAATATCTCAAATGGGCCCACAAATCTTGGTGCCAGCTTACCCCTGATCCTAAACCTCTATACTCTCTTCATCAGAGACACTCTGAGTAAAACAAAGTCATCAACCATAAACAACATGTCCCATCGCCAACAATCTACGTAACTCTTTTGTCGACTTTGTGCTATAATGAGTTTCTTTCGGATCCGCTCAATGACCTCCTTACTTTGTCGGATCAATATGGGGCCTACCTTCCACTTCACTCCAAACTCATCCCAAGCAAGTGGAGACATGCACTTCTGACCAAACAATGCCTCATACGGGGCCATATCAATACTGGTGTGATAGCTATTGTTGTATGTGAACTCATCCAGAGGTAGGTGCTCCTCCCAATAGCCATTCCATTCGAGTATACAGGACCTCAACAAGTCCTCCAATGTTTGAATGGTCCTCTTAGTTTGCCCATCACTCTTTGAGTGATAAGATGTACTCAAGTTCAATTGTGTACCCAAGGCCTGCTAGAAGCTTCCCCAAATTTGGGAAGTGAAACAGGCATCTTTGTTTCAAATGATCTCCTTGGGTACACCAAACGATTGCACAATCTCTCGTATATACAACTCTACTAACTACGAAGGACCATAAGTCACTCTGATAGGCAAGAATCATGCTGACCTTATCAAGTGGTCCACAATGACCTAGATTGCATCGTGTCCTCTCTGAGTCAGGGGTAGTCTAGTCACAAATTCCATAGAGATGCTCTCCTAGTTCCACTTTGGAATAGAAAGGGGCTGCAATTGGTTGGCTAGTCTTTGATGTTCTATCTTCACTTGCTGACAAATCAGGTACTGCTTCACAAATTTGCCTACACCCTTCTTCAGGCCAAGCCACCAAAAGTCCTTTAGATCATGATGCATCTTAGTGTTCCCTAGATGGATAGTAAGTCTACTGTAATTGCCCTCAAACAACAACTCCCATCGGAGTGCTTCATCTTGCAGGGCACAGCCTGCCACAGAGCCAGAGTACTCCATCTATGAAAGTGAACTCACCAGGGTTTCCCATGAGCATTTGATCATAGAGTCTGTAAGTTCGAATCCTCCATCTAGATGTTCACTACATGAGTTATCAGATCAAGGCATGTGCACCTAATCCGTGTGAACTCTCCCAAATACCCTACCACCTGCGATGGCTTCCATAGGGTTGCCTCAATCATACCATTCCACCTTTGTGCCTAAAGAGCTGTCAATCGGATCAGTGGCTTCCTACTGAGAACATCTACCATGACATTTCCCTTTCCTAAATGATAGATAATAAAACAATCATAATCCTTTAGGAGTTCCATCCAGCACTTCTACCGTAAATTCAGCTCCTTCTGGTCGAACATGTACTTCAAACTCTTGTGATTTGTGTGAATCTCGAAAGTCTCACCATATAAGTAATGGCACCAATTCTTCAGGATGAGGACTATGGCTACCAGTTCTAGGTCATACGTCAAATAGTTCTTCTCATGCAGCTTCAGTTGCTTCGAGGCATAGGCAACCACATGCCCATCTACATCAGAACATAGCCTAGTCCCTGGAGAGAAGCATTTGTATATACTATGAATTCGCCACCACTGTAGGGGATGTAAGTACAGGGGTTGATGTCAACTTATCCTTGAGTGTTTGGAAGTTGACCTCACAATCACTAGTCCAAACAAAAGGGGTATCCTTTCTCATTAACTGGTTAATGGAAGAGTGATCTGTGGAAGGCCCTGAAGGAATCGTCTTTAGTATCCCACTAAACCTAGGAAACTATGGATGTCTGTCACAGTCTTGGGTTGCTCCCACTTCAGTACCGCCTCAACCATGGTAGGGTCCACTGAAATTCTTGCACTTGACACCACGTGTCCCAGAAACTCCACCTGGTGCAACTAGAACTCACACATACTGAACTTGGCATACAACCTGTGCCTCCTCAAGGTCTCCAAAACTAAACAGAGATGTTGCTCATGTTGTGCCTCATCACCAAAATAACTGTGGAAATCGTCAATGATTACCACAACAAAGTGATCCAGATATAGTCTAAAAATCTGGTTCATCAAGTCCATGAATGCGGTAGGGGCATTCATAAATCCAAACAGCATCACTAAGAACTCATAGTGGCCATAGCATGTCCTGAAGGAAGTCTTTGGTACATCCCCTTCTTTATCCTGAGCTGGTCATAGCCTACTCACAGATCAAACTTGGAGAATACCGTAGCCCCACAAATCTGATCAAACAAATCATCGATCCATGAAAGAGGATATCTATTCTTGATGGTCACCTTATTCAATTGTCGGTAATCAATGCAAAGGCATAAGGTGCCATCCTTCTTCTTCACAAACAACATCTGAGCTCCCCATGTTGAGGCACTAAGCTTGATGAACCCCTTCTTAAGGAGTTCTTGAAGCTGTGTCTTTAGTGTAATTTCCTATTGGAGGGGTTGAGATATGTGTGATGCAAAAAATATGGAATTAAAATAAATAACAATCTCACAAAAATAATCAATCACACAATGGCACAAGTGATTTTTAAGTGGAAACCCAAACTGGGTGAAAACCACCAACTAACCCTCTCGAGTTTGGATTTCCCGATCAACAAAGTCGATCAAATCCACTAAACGAACTACTTAAAACGAGGGTAATTTAACCTCAGTACAACCACACTACTTTATACCTAAGGGTAGCGTACCTCAAAACCACCCCTCTTCACGAGGAGTATTTTGTCTCTCAATGGAGATGGGAATTCGCAAAGCGAATACCTAACACAAGAAAAGATAAAATATAATACAACCTATAGAGCAACAAAGTATACGGTTAAATCTAGTTACTATAGGTAAGGGAACTTCCCTTTGGTGGGAGTGCATCGGCGTGACGACACGGGTGCATGAACCACGTGGTGGTACTTCGTCGCTCTCGTAATCTTGAAGGGAGAGTGGGTGCACAACTAGAAGACAACTCTCAAGATGTGGAATGGTGAAATGGAGAGCAAGATCTTCTTCTCAAGATCATTTTGACACAAATGATGTGGAAATGCTAATGCTTGGAGTGTCTTCACAAGGGAAGGGCCCTCTATTTATAGAGGTCCTAGGAAGGCTTTGGAAGGCCTTAAAAGGCTTCCATAGCCATTGGGGTTGAACCCAAGGCAAAACAAACCATAATCAGAATCATTATGATTCTGACAGGGTCATCAGATGTTTGGTCTAGGTATCAGATGTTTGGGAAACTAGTTTAAGACATTTGGGAGATAAGTCAAACGTCTGATTCTAGCAGGCTTCCTTCCTGACTTGGTTCAGACCTAAACAGGGTTTTAGTGTAAGGCCATCAGACGACAAACAGGACGTACAGGATGTCTGGCACTAGATCTGGACATTTGGAAACCTATTGTATTGCGAGAATGGATTTCCCAAGTACTAAACAACTACATAATCTGACAAAGGTGATTTTGGCTCACAATGAGGCTCAATGGTCACCTATCAGACATCTGGGGTCCTCTATGGACATTTGATAGAAGCCTAACGGGTATTTCTCTCAATGTCTACATTGTTAGCCAATTTTACACTAATTGGACATCTGGCACAACCATTAGACGTCTTCTAAGACGTCTGGACTAAGGTCTAGATGTCTGATTTCAACAGACAGAACCTACTAAGTCCAGCCTAAGTTATTGGACGTCTGAGTCAACAGTCGGACGCCTTAAAAGTCACTATTAGACGTTTGATTTCTAGATTAGACATCTAATTAGGCTATCAAAATCGTATTTTGGTTTTCTAAGTTTTTTACAGGAAACCTAAGTATCCTAGGATTGTGCAAGTATTCCTAGGACTACTTTAAGAGTTCTTTGAGGCTCTTTAATAAGTAATCTAAGAAATAAAAAGAGCAACAAAAGAAATAAAGATAAATTACAATAAACAAGAAGGGAAATCTATCCTATTTTGCATCTCCTTCCTTCTTCAAGCTTTCGCTCCTCGTGAAGCTCCTCCTCCTTCAAGCTCCTCCAATCTGCCATGGATGCGAGCTCAAACTCTATCTAAACATGTCTACATTTGCAATTAACCTGAAATCTAAGACTTCAAATGCAAATGTTAAATAACACGTGTTTTGTTATCATCAAAATAAACTATCATGGGGCTCTAGCACTAACATTTAGTTCCTTCAATTTTGCAGGTGACATCCGATATGGGGTAATTGATATAGTGTTTGTTCCGAGAATGAGAGAGATCTCAAACTCAATCTCTCACTCAAGTGGATGTCCTGGGAGGTCATCTAGGAAATATCAACATATTCTCATACAACAGGTACACCCCCCAACTCCAACTTCTCTCCTAGGGTTGTAGATATGTAGATGCAGTATCTGTTGCACCCCTTCCCTTGTAATCTTGTTGCTTGTATGGCTAATATACATCTGACTGGTCTACTCTTAGATTTGCTGTGAAACTCAAACTGTGATACTCCTGGAATCGAGAAGGCAACCTTCTTCTCAAAACAATCGATCAACGTGTGGTACCCTGACAGCTAGTCCATACTGAGAATGGCATCGAAATCCTCCATATCAATTTCCATCAGGTCGGCTAACAGTGCATAGGCCCCAATGCCTACTTCACAATCTCTAAGCACTATCTCAACTACCCATAACTGCCCTGCTGGACCCTTAATCACCAACGATTCATCTAGTACTACTTGTTATTTCTTGAGTTTTAAAGAAAACTAAGGGGATATAAATGAATGGGATGCACCAAAATCAAACAGAGTGAAAACCAACTGCTGGTTAATCGTCACCATGCCTGCCACCATTGATGGTGAAGCCTACACATCCCTCAGAGATAGGGCATACACTCACCCCACAGGTAGAGGTGCAGAAGAGTCGGCTACACTCTGAGTAGGCCTCTGTCCCTCAGCAGCCATACCTACTTGGAATCATTGGGAGCCTCCACCACAAGTCTGATAAGCTTGATCTACTCCCCCATTCTGACTGAAAGACTTCCTGCCCTGAGTCCCCATCTTGGTTGGGCAATCTTTCCTAATGTGGCCTTGCTGACCACACTTATAGCAAGATTGATGCTTAGGTATCGACTATGCACGTCCTGTGGTACCCAGAGTTTGTGTTGGCATAGTAGGATGGGGTTGGGTGTATCCTAAGGTCGAGGTTGGTACCTTCTGCTGAGATGCCCGAGGTATAGGTGGTGGCACTCTATATGGCTGGTACCTTTAGTCCCTCCTCTTCTGGAAGCGATTATGGAAATTTAACCTCTGCCTCGATTCCCTGTTGAAGCTCCTGCAGCTCTCAGTATCACCCTACTCAAACTTCATGCCTGTGTCAACCACCTAAGCAAAAGTGTCCAACATAAGTGGGTTCACATACTTTCATATCTTTGATCGTAGTCCCTAAACGAACTTCTCACACTTATTAGCTTCAGAGGATACTGCAGTCAGCTCAAAGCATGAGAGCTCGATGAATTGGGTCCAATATTCACTGACAATCATCGAGCCTTGCCTCAGATTATGAAACTCAAGCCTCCTCTAGTCTTGCTAGGTCTTAGGGTAGTATTGGTTGCTGAAAAGGTCAACGAGGCGACCCCAAGACACTACCTGAGTGCCCTCTTGCTCACGTAGGGACACCCACCAGCAATGAGCTGCATTGGCTAACTAAAAGGTCACAAAGGGCACCCTGTATCCTCTGGTGGGTGGATCATATCGAAGGCATTCTCGATTTGTTGTATCTAGTCCTCCCCTCCTGTTGGGTCCTCATCCCCCTTACAAGTCAGGGGCTTCAACTTCCGGAACTTGGTGAAAATCTGTCGGACTGATGCAGAGGGTCTACTGGTTCATCCTTCGAAGGGGGAGGCTCATGGTTCTCCCCACTTCCCTTGTGAGGAGGTATGCGTACACTTGGAATTGAGTGCTGCTCCTAATCACTACCTCCCCTTCCCCCTGCTTGCAATGTCGGAGGTAGTGATTGTGCAGCAATCATAGGTCTTAATTGACCTAAATTAAGCTAAGACTTAGCATAAGTTAGGGTTATTCATGCATGCATACGCATTATCTGCATCTTTACTACTTTCCTTTAGCTATGCATAAAATAATGTTATAATGTGCTGATTAAGTGTATTATGTCGATTGCAGGCAATAAGCAGATCTGGAGTTGGATCTGGAGCAGGATCTGAAGCTGGATCTGAAATAATGGGAGTTGTGGCAGAGCTGGAGCAGAAGGCCTAGTTTAGATGTAGGAATAATAATGTAAGGGGGTTAAAGGTTTTCTATTCTATTAAGTAGAAATAAAGCAGTAAAATGTGAAGAGCTTAGGTCCATCCTAGCCCTAGGATAGCCTAGAGTCTTCCCCAAGCCTTAGCCACCCTTAAATTAGGTCACAACACCTTAGGAAGCCCTAAAACCCTAGTTCCAACCCTTCTCTGGACGTCCAGATAAGTTTTAAGATGTCCACGACCCTTAGCCAACTCCTGTACACTTCAAACCCACTTCTGCAGTGTTATTGGACGTCCAGACACTTTGTCAGACGTCCAATTTCTGCAGAATACCCAAAACAAAACCCAAAATCCTTCTTGACTCTGATTGGACGTCCAGACAACAAGTCTGGACTTCTGATTTTTGAGTATAAGACGTCTTATTATATAATTAGATGTCTGATACTGCTCTCCAATTCCTATTTTGAGATTTAAGCCTTGATCTTGGATCTCTAGGTCCCCAAACCCAATTCCAACCCCATAGGAACTTAAATTAAGGTGCCCTAACCATAGTACATCACCTCTAGACCTCCCTAAGGACCTAATGAGGTCCTCACTAAACCTAATTGACTTGGATCTTAGTCAAATCCATCAGCCTATTCAATTGGACTCATTGAGCCCAATTGAACCCTGATCTCAGCACACACTGTCCAATTGGACTCAGTGAGAGTCCAATTGACCTAGACCTAACTTAATTGAGTTGTTTTACTCTCAATTAAGTTTCCACACACCCAACTAAACTTGTATTAAGTTTAATTGCACTTTACTTTAGTGAATTAGGGTTTATAACCCTAATTTGAGACCTACCTTGACCTAAACCCACTAGAAACCAACCTAATCAACCTAGCCACCTAAGATTCGACCCACACACACCCACACACACCATCCACATGAAAATATCTAGCCTAGAGTTCTCTAGAACTCTCTACCATGTGTGGTTGCCTTGGTTGCCAAAAATAGCAACCAAGAGCCATTCAATTTTTAGATCCACATTTGGTGGATCTAAAAACCACCATCCACCCTCTCTCTCTCACTCTCCCATGAGCTCCCACCATAGGCCTCTCTAGAGAATTCCATAATTCTCTAGAGAGCTTCCATTGGGTCTATAAAAAGACCCCATGGGTGGCCATTTGCACCCATTCACTCCCTTGGAAATTACTCTCCATTGGTGCCATTCATGCCACCTCCACTTAGCCACTCACTCCACCTCCACAAGCTCACTACCACCACCATGGAGGACACCATGCCGGGATGCTGGATCAACCCTACCTCTCTCCAAGGGTCGGCCTAAGCTACATTGCCGCCCCTCATTCTCTTCTCAACCACTCCAAGGCCATCGGGGACCACCCCTGAATGCCCTCTACTCTTTTAGCTCTAGATCATGCTTTTCATAAATTTTACTACTTTCATTTACTACTTAGTAGAGTACTTTCTCTTCTCCCCTAATAATGCATGCGAAATCCCCCCGTTGATTCTTGTATGCAATCATTTTCTGGTAGCTAGGTTTAATTTAAAGCATTCTTGTATAAGCTTTCCTCTAGATTTCCTGTACAAACAACTCTCTCCCAATGAATGAATCAAAAATGCATTTATATATATATATATATCTTTATGTGTTTGAAATCACCATGAGCTGAATGATTATTTTATTTGCATGATTTAAGTGCCTATTCTTTAACCGCCTATATATTGCGCACCAGAATACTAAGTAGAGCAGCTTTAAGATCTATTTCAAAAACAGAAACATGCCTCCCAGAGACGAACGACCGGGACTCAAGTCTCGTTATTTTACAAAACAATATTTTTGACGAACATTTTTGCGCGACTATACTACGATTTTCGACGACTTTCAAATGCGCGAAAATGACTTTCTGTCAGGTAGTCTATGCTCTAGCATCTTGATGGTCTTCGTGAAGGCCTAGAATTGAGCGGCCAAGTCTGGATCCTACCGAGGGGGATCAGCCTGCCGATTACCATTAGTCCGACTAGTTGCATAAGCCTTCCTAGTCCTATGTGGAGCCATCTCCCTCTGCAAGGTGGAAATTTTGAATGTCAGCGATCATAAATCCATAATAAGAATAAAGTATGCGAAAAATCATGTGAATCGGGTTTCTCATCAAATAGCGGATGGGTACTCATCACTTAATACATTGGGAATATCTATATGGCTTTTTGGAGATGTCCTATGACTAGTGGGGTGACCTTACTCTGATACCATCTGTGATGACTCAAGTCCCGCCAATCGACGAAACCTTAGTTGTCAATTGCTAACTACAAGCATAAACAACCACAAGATTGTAGTCACCCAACACATCATCATAGAACATCAATAGCCAAACATTCATTCATAATGTATTAAATGAAAGAAATAAAGTGCTGACAAATATAAAGAAAAATCCACCACAGAAAGTAGGAAAGTAACAAGTGCTCGAGTACAATCACCAAACATAGGAAATAAAAGTCTAATAGTGGAAAAAGAAAAAATGAAACTAAAGAGCCACAATGCTCATAACGAACCGTATCCTATAATAGGATTTGGTCCCAAAGTAGATGGACTAATAGCAGCCGCTACACCCAGCTGCTCAACAACGCCTGAGTACGAAACTCGAGAAAATACTTTAACAAGAACTGAGTAGAGTAGAGTCAACACAATCAAGAAACAATAGTAAATAAGAACAAGAGAAACAGGGTACTATATCATCATTTATTAATTTATTAGTCATTGATTATCCCATTCTGTTTTAGGTGTTGTATGCCCAAACTATTATAGTCCAAAATATATTAATTGACGCCTCACACACAAGGTGATCTCATGTAACTTCCTTAAATGCAAGGTAGGTATAAGCTATCTTCTTGGCCGAAGTTGGCTTATAACCATCGAGTCACCTCAATCCATCACCTTGAGGTCAAAGCGGAAAGGGCTGGCAACTACGTCGTGTGGCGGGAACATGTGCAAGCGCTATGCACGTTGAACCACAAACAGCCAATGACCCAGCCACTAGTCGAGACAGAACAACTCTAACCCTCAAGCCATGCATTCCTCTATCTTAGTTGGCCGCTAAGCCTAACCAAAGAGTCGTAGGGAGGCCATGAACTCCCTAAACCTGCCCATGAGATAATAAGGCCACATTAGATCACTTAATCTTATTCAATCACGTAGTGTCAATTATTTCATATTAAAGTACCCAAAATTCTAGTTAAATACTCAACAAGGGCTCCAAACTCAGCAAAAGAGGAACTCACACCAACCCATGTGATACACGTGAAGAAACCACTCAAGACAGGTCTACAAATACTTAAAAATGAATCGGAGATACAAGAAGGGTAGAATACTCTACCAAGCATCACCGGAGGATCACAGTGACTCCAAACCGTGTGCAAAAGGCCTAGGAACAGTCTCCATCTTGCCTCATAATAGGATACTATATATAGGAATACTATATATAATATTAGCTAACAGGATTAGCTGACATATCAAAATAAGACATGCAATGTCCACCCGCCATGTCTATTCATTACAATGCCCTCATTGGAATGTATGTAGAATAAAAATAATCAAAATGTAATAGGCAAGAAGAGGGGATATTACCTGATTGAGCTTGTTGTTCTAGGTTAGCTTAGGAAAGCAAAGATCTCAATACCTATACAGAGTACTGGGTTGCCTCCTAGCCAGCACTAAATTTTACGTCCTTAGCTGAACCAAAACCCCAAAAATAAAGGAATGAACAAATTAATGGTTTGAGTTAGGATTAGAGTCAAGATATGATCATTGAAGCTCAAAATCAAGGGCCCACAGATGCAGACTAAGTGGTGGTGGAGACCCATACCTAAGAGATGGTGACTCTACAATGGTGTATCGTGCATACCCACATATTCTTGTCCATAGTTTGTTGGGCATGCAGAGAAGGGTTCAGTTTCGAAGGATGCAACCCAAATCTAGAATTCCAAGCACCATATATGTAGGCTAAATAATTAGCTTGCTGCCCTTTGAAAATGCAATCAATAAAATTGTCAAAAATCTACTCACATTCAAGTTGCAACAGATTGAAATCCACTGGGTCCTTAAGGGAATCCACAATCTCATTATGGACCTTAAAGTAAAAAATCAGATTTCTCTCAAAATAAAAATTCAAGCCTCCACACCAAATCATGGTTTTCATGTTTGATTCCTCCATATTATTGGGCCTCAAAATGATTTCCTTGTCTTCAACCTCTTCTAAATTAGAATTCGATTCCAAAGTTAAAGTAGAAGTAGAGCCAATGAAAATCTCATCACCTGAATTAGACTTGAATTCTTCACTTTTTCTCTCTTTTAAACTTGGGATGGCATCTTCAAGCAATTCAACATCAAAAATCTCACAATTAGATTCCCAAGACCCATCTTTTGAAAATGTTTCTATAATGGAAGCAATTCCAATAGAATTTGGGTTAGATTCAAAGACATCAACCCCAACTTTTAGATTTTGTGACTCAATCTCAATCATTTCAATATCCTAATATTTGTCAGCCTTCCCAAAATCATGATCTAAGGGTTTTAAATCATTGTCCAACTTACGAGGGATGGGTAAATCAACCTTAGACTTAACTAGTTGAGGGCAATCTGGGTTAGTCCAATCAATCACCATAGGGCCTTCTTTCATGAATTCCAAGAATGGAGTTTCCTCAATGAAGGTTCTTTGGCCCTCTTCATCCAATTGTTGGAACTCATCAATCAATTTTTATTTATCATCAGTCAACTTTTGATTTGTGTTGGTACATCCCCAATTGAAGTTTGTAAATAGTTGATTGGGTTCCACCCTGGGTCGAATTTGGGTTGGACGTATTGGTTGATTTGAGTGGTCCAGGGTTCATAGACTTGGTTTGAGTGAGCTGAGGATAATAATTTCCAGTGTTTCTAACCTCACCCAAATCAGAATATCCATTGTCTGAGTCATTATCTTTGGATTCGAATTGGTTCTAGTCAAGGCTGGACCTAAAAGAAGAGTCAGCACAAGGAGGGTCATAATCAAGATTTGAATACCTAGGGTAAGGATCATATCACTCGTTGGGTGTTGTGGGGCTATCAAAACAAGAGGGTGGAGTGGGTTGGGTGAAATTGGGATAATCAACATGGGGATTTTGGGAATATGATGGATATCCTAGGTATTGGGGTTCTGAGGCGTATCCACACCAAGGAAGGCATTATCCTAGGTAGACTATGGGTAAGGTCTACATGGGTTCGAGTAGGAATCATCTTGGGGATAGTTATGATAAGAGGTAGGATAAGCATTGAAATCCATGATCTAGAATAAAGGGAATGGAAGAGAAAAGAATTGAAAAGAGAGAATTAGATTGACCCTAACCAACAAATTCAAGCAAGCGATTCTACCCTTAAGGGGTTGCATCTAGGGGACCTAATCCCAGCATAAATAGATAGATTGAATCAACTTAGCCCTTAAATTACTTGGCCACCCATATCAGAGGGACCCCTTAGGAGAACCTACACGGTGGACCCCCACTATAGGTTGATGCAGTTACAACACCGTTCGGTCTTGGCAATGGTTGCCTCAATAGATAAGGTCCTGACTTGAGTTCAACCTTGCCTAAATGTACTAGAATAATTAAATCCAACCTAGTGGGTGCATCTACTCCTTTTTAGGGTTAGGTAGAATGTGCTCAAGGAATGTGATGGGCATTGTTTAATGGGTTGGTGCACCTTAGAAATTGATTTGAAATGTGTAAGGCTCAAACAAAGGGGTTCGTAATACAAGCTTAATTGATGTAGTTGCTTTTAAAGTTCAAGTGCTTGTATTAGTGAATTTTAGGGCTCACTTGGTTAAATATATTCAAACAAGGTTTTTATGGGGCACATAGAAGGTTTTGCAAGTCCCAATTTGTTTTATAAATTTCCTTTAAGGTGTGGCATGCAAATGTAATCTACCTTAATGTGAAAGCCTAATAGTGGATCAATCGATAGGATGCATTTTAGTCCAAAAAATCAAAAGTTGTGTGACCCAATTAGAGTAATCAATGGTCCTATTGGACCACCAACTAAGGCACTCATAAATTTTTTTTCAGATTTTTTAATGCATGTTATGTAATTTTTCCAGATTTAATAGTGTACTGAGGTCTTTCATTTGGTTTTGACACCTGGTTAGTGAATGATCTTTTCGTGCAATCAAGCATGCATGAAATATTTATTTCAAAATTTTTTGAGATTCTAGATTATCACAAGAGTATAATGCCATAAATTTCAAGTCAATCAGAGTTTAATAAAAGTTCTTGTGATTTTTTGAATACAAAAAATCAGGAAGAAAAATAGATCTGATACCATTGCAGTATTCAAATTTTTAAAAATTAAATATAAATCAAAGGTGTACAAAATTTGGATGTGAACTTCCTGACATCAATGCCTATGTCCAGGAGTAATTTCATAATTTTTGGAAGCACAAAAGTTCAGAAAATGATTTTTAAATTTCACAATTAGTTGCTCTTCGAATCTCAAGGAGGTGGTTTTGTTGTTTCTCAAGAGATAATTGCCACCAAAAAGAGTTTTTTTTTTTGTTTTTTGTTTTATGAGGAAAGTAAGTAAACACAAGAAAATACTTCTAACCCTAAGGATCAAGCAAAGCACCTAATTTTTTTTGGATTTTTTTTCTTTTTATCGAAAGTAAATCTAACTTAACTATGATAAGGGTACTTAAGATACCAACCTACTTTCCTTTCGTTGTCGTGCTTCCCCACGGATTTGATTCCTACACACTTGTGACAAATAAGAAGCAAGTGGATTAGTGCTCTTAAATAAGTACAAAGTGAAAGGCTAAAAATAACTCTGTGCCTCTCCAATAGCAATGCCAAATTGATGGTCATAAGATCTATGCGATTAAAATACGTGTGATTATTGTAGCACGTGAAAAGGCATTCAATTAAATTTTTAATACCGAACTACAAGGAGATTGGGTCGGACACAAGGAAGCAGTCAATATCTTAAACCTTTCATAGTCATTATATAGCAAGATAGAACACAAATATCAAGTAAGACATAGATATCAAATGAATCCTGACTTTTTTTGCAATCATGAAGAGAGTCTTACAAGCAAAATCTAGCATGATTACAACTGTGAATCAAAGTAAATAAACTAGAGAAAGAGTAGAGAGAGAGAAAGAGAGTGGAGCCACTTGAGGGATGCTTGTAAAGCTTCTGGTTGAGCTCTAGATCCAGGATGCCGAGAGGAAGATGAAAACCAAAGAATGCATGGAGAGAGAGGGGGCGTGGACTTAACTATACTAAGGGTAATTATCTAAGAGACTAAGTGCCCTTTAAGGGTTGGAGTCTAGGTATTTTTATAGGAATCTAGGTGGCTTCCTTTTGGTTGATCTAGAGTGCCTAGGAACACTAATTTGGATGGTTTAGATTTAATTAAAAGTGATGCCTACGATTGGTTGAATAGGGACCTTAGGATCTAAGTTGTAGGGCTAGGATAGGATGAGGGCTTTCTAAAAATAGGCAACCTAGGTGGGTGGCTAACAAGGGATAAAATCTTGCCAAGAGAAACTATATTACTCTTGGCCAGCCACTAAGGGATAAAATCTTCTTAAGTTGGCACCAACTTAAGAGGATTAGGATAGGATTTTCGTGGGTACGGTTAGGGTTAGGTTTTGTAGACATAGGTTGTAAGAATAGGTTCCTAATTAGGCTATGTTGACCCTAAGTCTAGTGGGTTGGGTCCAAATGGGTAGGTCCTAATCTAATTGTTTGTTAATGTGTAATTGGGTTAAGGGAAATCTAAATTGGTTAAGGCTTAGTCTAATTAGGTAACAATGAACCTAATTAAACTTGTGTGGGCTGGTATTTGCACAATTAGGTTTTGGATGAACCTAATTGAATTCAAGTACACCCAATCAAGTAAGTGTGTACCCAATTGGGTAAGGGCTTAGTTCAATAGGTTTAGGTTGGGCTTGAATATTAGACTCAAATGAGTCTAACAACTAATGGTTAGTCTAATCAAGTCCCATGGACCTAATTGACTAGTGACTAACCCAATTGACTTAGACTAAGTCAATTAAGTGTGGTATGAACCTAAATAAGTTTCTAGGCGAGGGATAGG
The DNA here is from genome assembly GCA_037157565.1 of Thalassia testudinum. Taxonomy (NCBI): domain Eukaryota; kingdom Viridiplantae; phylum Streptophyta; class Magnoliopsida; order Alismatales; family Hydrocharitaceae; genus Thalassia; species Thalassia testudinum. The sequence continues at coordinate 91,908,244 of JAZHRO010000003.1, forward strand.
GTAATGGATATGTGGATTAGGATTAAGGATAGTAGGATAAGACTATGGATAATGTGGATAGTTCATGGATAATGCTATCCATGTTTTTGGCATTTGAGTTCAAATATTTAAGGTTGAGTTGGTTCAGGGATAGATACTGGGATAAGGTTATCCTAGGGTTTTAAGGATAGGGCATGGTTATCCTAGTCCCTCTCCTTCTCTGTTCTTATGCCTTCATTCCTTCTTTATTTCAGCTTTACTCTTCAACCAACTCCTAGCTCTACTATAGCTTCTTTTGCAATCCAGCTTTTATTCTTCAATGCTTCAGGTTATTCTAAGTCCTTTACTTACATTATTCACAAAAGACTAAAATTAGATATTTATTCATAAAATAAATACAAATCCTAAATATTCATGCATGATCTAAATGCAGTATTTATAAACCTAATGCATGATTTTACTACGGAGTTAGCCCTAGATTAAGCTAATTAGGGTAATAAATTAGACTGTTATCAGCTCTCCTAAGGATTCTCTTTGGCTTAGGATCAAATACTAAACTGCCCTCAAGTGAGTGTCTACCAAGCATACAACACCCACCAAACACAATTTAAGTTCTTACCAATTTGAGTAGGTGCAACCCCCAAACCAACTTCACAGATCAGTTAAATAGAGTCAAGGTGGTGTTCTTTCATTCCCATTTAAGTGGTATGAGATGAATAGGGCTACTTGAGATCTTGACCAATTCTATTTTGAAAAAGGTTGAGGTTAAGTTAGTTGATATAGGTGACCAAACAAGTTATTTAATCCAGTTACATGACCTAAGCCAACCTTCGAGTGCCTTAAGACCTATATCTTGCTTAAATGATATTCTCAAGTGATCTAGTGAGAATTATTCCCAAGGATGGAACTAAGAGATGAAAGTAGGGCAAACCCTTCCTTTGAGGCGATGCATGTACGATGCCTCTTAACTACCTTTTTGTTCCTTTAAGGGGTGTCCCCTACCTTAAAGTATCAAAACACCTAGTCACAGGATAATACCACCACCACAAAGTGAAGTAGGGTTTGCATCGATAAGGAGATCGGTGCCTATAGCCATAAGGAATCGAGACCTAGTACGGTTCCTAAAGTGCATGCTTAGTGTGAGAAATGTGTATCACACTGTGAAAATCAATTTTTCTTTGTAAAGAATCACACACAAGTCCTTTTGTCATATCAAGTATGAGTTAGCTTTTAAGTCCCTAATTAACGAGATTTTGTACGTGAAAAGATTGAGTTAAAAACCTGTCATCATAGTAAGTAAAAATCCTCTATCAAATAAATTTACCAAAACTCTAGTGAGTCCCGAGTTGAACATGGGGAGGCGAACATTTGATTAAAATTGCATTTGGAATTATTGTCACAAAGTTGGTTGAAATTAATCTATGCTAGCTATTCTAGTTAAAGAATAAATAATAGAAAAGAAATAGAATAACACAAAGAAAGGGAAAAATAGAGAGAGGATAAACAAGTCTTGCATTTAAATAATCTATAGTATATTAGAACTACTTGAAGAAAATAAATCTACACTAGAAAGTAGTAAAAAGATAGGGATGAGAAAAATCCTCCTTGACGACCGCTTGAAGGACGAGCTACGTTGACGGAGCACCCGAAAGAGGGTGGTGAGATGCTAGACAAGGGAGAATGGTGCTGGAGGATGGAGGATGAAGCAGGGGGCATCGCAACAGGATCTGATTCTCGAATAGGGTTAAGGAGACAACCACGGGTGCCCATGAATGGGGATGAGAAGATGGAAAAATTATTTTACTCTAGCTCTAATGGAGCATACCAGCTATATATGGGACTAGCTCTTAGAGCTTTGGAGAAGGTGAGAGAAGAGAGGAATGGATGATGTGATGAGTAGGTATGGGGTCCTATTTATAGTTGAGAACATGGGGTCAAAAGAGACACTTCACATCTTTAAAATTAAATACAAGCCTTTAGTGAGACACCATACGTTATTGAAGCTAAATGTCAGTGAAGATGCACGGAGAGGTGAGGAGCATTGAATCTTCATCGCACAGCATGGAGGGGGCATCGGTTCATGCGTGCGTTACCTATGTTGAAAAGGTGCCACTCTTTAACAATTGGATCTCGAATCAACGACCCAGATCGCATGCCGCTTCTCCTTCAGAATGCACCAATGCTTTCGTGTACAATTGCATGTGCAATCACACGTAATCGTACACATGTGCACAGTACTCTCATCCAATGCGTCGGATTCTTCCATGTGGCCACACCACGATTTCCCGATCTCGATCCAACGGGTGAATTTTGCCTGCTGCTGCCTTCAGCAGATTTAATCCACTCACGTGGATTCGAACGTGCGTCGCACACTCCACAAAAGGTGCTTCATCACTATGCTACACCTCACGCTTTGTCGAGTTTTTGTTTTTCCCCTCAAGCGATCCTAGTCATTGGATGATGATCCAATGGTTAGGATTGCCCGTGGCTTCTTGTTCAGTGCTAGAGAGGAGAGTGTGGAGAATGGACCTCAGTTGTTGGATCTTGATCCAACGGCTGAGATGTGACAACACGAATGAGGAGGGGAATTGGTGGCTTTGGGATGCTTGGATGGTGCCACGTGGCACCATGTGGGTTATCCATCTTCAAATGCTCATAAGTGGTACCATCGACGTCGGATTAGATCAATTTTTGCGTCGTTGGACTGCAATTGTTGATCTAAACCCATCCGTACAATTGGATTTGTTGTTTGAAGTCTAGATTTTCACCACATTGCCCCTTGACCTCTAATCTTCCTCGGACTGCATTTGATGCTACGGAAGTCTGATTGAGGCGATCTTAGAGGTGTTGGACTTTGATCGTCTCCCTGATCAGATCCGTATGGTTGAATCTTCAATTCGAGGCTTGAAAATGATGTCCCCGTGTCCCCTAGTCACAATAAGAGGTAAATTGCTATACAATTTATACAAATTAATCTAATTGCATGATGATGCATGTTATGCAATATTTATAATGCATGATGCTTCTTTGACCCTAAGAACATGCATAAATAGACATTTTAGGTTAATTAGATGTGTGTACATCACACCCTCATGCCTATCTCTTTCTAGTCCCTAGCAGAACTACATGTTATCTATAAAAGAATTATGGTCAAATTACTTAGGCAATAGTTATTTCCTAACACAAAGAAATTTCTACTAAAGACTTGAACTACAGAGACTCAATAATGTCCGAGTGCTTGTCAAAATATAAACCACCCAAGCCCTCGCCTTATTCAAAAGCAAATTCATTTTTTTCTTTTTCTTCTTTTCTTTTATTTTTTTTGAGTTTAGAGTTTCGAGAGAGCTTTCTACGGTTACCCAAACCATGCAAGACTTGAAAAGAACTCTAAGTTCTAAGCATCTTTTTGTGAAACTATGATAGACTCACCGATCGGCAATTAGAACAGACTTCAGCTTTCTACAAACCCTAGGTGACCCTAATGAAGAATTTCTGCTAGTAGCTTTCTCCCTACTTTTTAAGGGCGAACCTAGACCTAACCCGATCTACAATCAAGAATGATATGCTAATTATAATCCCTACCCTCCCCAGGATTACACTGCATATAGATCACCACCCCTCTTTGAATAAATCGAAATGACCTTCTATCAGGGAGAGCCCCAAGAACTTCAATTCCTTGACTCCCTTGAGCTGAACCCAAACCTACCCAACCCTGAACTAAACCATTTGGTTCAGGTGAACTACGTCCAAGATAGGGTGTTGGCTAACTTAAGGAACACCATTCAATCTTTATAAGCTCAGGCAACACCCTACACTGAAGAATTGGAGCCTTTTATTCAAATGATTGATGATCTTAACAAGTATTTATTGGATTGGCTCCAAGATGTTGAGGATAAGGACTCGAGTGAGTGTTTACTTAGGAAATTGTTAGGCACCTATAGGGGGGATACATTTTACGAGATCGGGGATGACCAGGCTGGTCTAAAGAAACCTATTGAGGATGAATTGATTTCTTTACCAGAGATCCTTGAACTAGGGTATGAGGAAAAATATGTCTCTGTGTACCAGGGAATAACATATGATCTCGAGACATATATTAATGCGGATATATAATTCTTTGATTTTAAGGGTGAAGAATCTTTATGTGAAGTCTCACTTGAGTTTGAGGAAGATAATTTTAGTGAGACAAATGGGCTCGAGGAGTATGATGAATCATTTGATAACTCGGTAATTGAGGATTGTGATCCCATTGGGGCTAGAATAGAGGATTTAGATCTAACTTCATGGATGATTCAATCAGTAGCCCCATTCCTCAACCACACCCTAAAGTGTTGAATGATTATATGTTTGAAATCATTGTACCCAAGTCAGTCTTGATTTAGCCACAATTGTTGGACTTGGATAATTTAGATGGGTGAATAACATGCAGGAGGCCCCAAAATCTGAAATTATGATTGTGGAGGATAGGAGCTAGGAAATGAAAATTTGGGAAGTTAACCTTAAGGGGAGCACAATTTTGGATCTAAGGGTTCCTATAGATCGGAAACCACCAACCTTCTACTAGGACCCTTATGACATTTTCAACTCTATGTATGTCTAACCCAAGCACAAATTAACTGATTATCTTTTTGATATAAATTTTCCTATTGTCCGACTTCTTGGACTTGGGTTGCATCCTCACAAACCATAGGCCTGACCCTGCAAGTACAAAGATCTTTGGTTCTGGGTAATTTTTATACAGAACCTTAGAACCACTCGACTTTGGGGCATGGGTCTGCATCACAATCTCGTCCACATCAGTGGACATCTTCTCCTTACAGGTCCTAAAATCAATCTTATCTTGATCTTGACCCATACCTATGAATTCTTCATTCCCTCTTTGTTTGTATAGTGTGCCTAGCTGAAGGCACTAAACTCAGCACTTATATAGTCTGTTTACCACTTGGAGCTAACCGGGTAATCACAAAATTCAGGAGCTTTCTTCTCTACTCCGCTCTTTTTCATGTCTTTTTAATACAATGAGGGCATTGCATTAGATAGGCATGGGGGGTGGATATCCTTATCTGAATTATTTTGTTAGCTCCATGGATTCTTCTATTTTCTCTTTATTTGAAAAAAAATTGAACTATGAAAAGAGAACTTGGGCATTAGAGTTTTTCAACCTTAGGAAATAATACAATAGGATCTAAACACTTAGATACTTCAGGTCTTTGGGTTTAATCATCTCAGGTGTCCACTAAAATGTGGACTTGTTTCTAGAGTCCTCACCATCTTTAATTTGTTTCTAATTGGTTAATAAGTTGGGGTGATAAGTATACAACTTATCAACCTACCCTCTAATTTGAGGGGACTTTAAGTTTAAAGCATCTACACTCTATTTACATTGACTCACTTTTTGGCGGTTTTAACAGAAATTAGGTAGCTAATCAACCTTCTAGGGTGGTTTGGTTGGCAAGTTGTTGTGGGTTTGACACCTGATGGGAACACCATCATGAGCCATAACTAGCTTATTTTGACCCAATTAAGTCAGTAAATGCATCTACATAACTGCTAGAGAGTCACAAGTCATTACATAATCATTCTGAAAGAAAAATAAGAAACTATGGTTAAAACTATAACTTTACTAGCTCATCATGGATGCAGTACAACCATGGGTTTTCTCAGGGGTTGAATGAAGGTCAATTGGTCTTAAAAAGATAACAAGTGGGATAAGACAGACATAGAAGGGTTTACACGTGTTTTGAGAATTAAATGACTTTTGAAAATCTAAAAGCAGGCCAGCTTGATTAATTGAGGTTCTGATCAGGATAAAATTCACCTAAACCCTCTAAATTCATATAAAAATATTCTCCAGGGTTTAGAACTTTCAATTTGACCATCAGAACCCGTTTTAACCCAAAATGGAACCACAGACAGATATTTGCCCTAATTTGGGTTTTTGCATAAATTACCTAGTCAAACATGGTCAAAACCAAAATCCAACTCCACCATTGGATTTATTAGGTTCAAATTATCTTTTTTACCAAAATTGGACCCAAGATGAGTTTGTCCTGACCTAGTTTGCAAATTGGTCTTGTCTAATTACATTTCTACCCTTAACTTTCAAAATCCTTTCAAACAGGCCCCTAACTTTGTCATCGTTCTCATAAATAAGTCCGTACACCATTATCGCGGAGGAATCCTTCTTTAACGACCTTTGATTGAAGAGAACTCCTCTATTCAATCAATCCCTTTCAAAATAGGAAGGGAGATTCTTCGAGTTCTCTTCCTTTTGAATCCGTCCATGAGCTCCATAGCCTTCCCAATCTCTCATGCGAACGGATGAGAGATTCAGGTATCTTTCAAAATCCTACTCCAATGAGCATTCCTAGCTTGGAAGCTTCACTTCCAAGCTCAAAACTCTCTCTAGAGCCCTTTATAAGGACCCTCAGACCTCGCCAAGTTCCCCAGACTCATTTTTGGCCGGAATTACTCCATGCTCTTCCCTCCTCTCCGATCGAAAAACTCCGCGAGCTTCGGTGATATCCTTGACCTCCTTCCTCATTCGTTCTCGGAAAACCAACAATGGATTCCTCATCCTCATATTCTTCTGCGTGCCACAATACCAGTGGCCGTCCCCTTCCACATCTTCATCGCCGCTCCTTCCTACCAGAGAATCCATCTTCCCTGACACCGGCCATACCAGCAGGTGCCGTCCTTCCCCTTTTCGTCCACTTAGAATAGGTAGTTAGGTCTCTTTAGGTTCCTAGGTTAATTTCCTACCCAAAAACACCAAAAATATCCCCTCGACACACCCGTTCACCTTCATCCTCTCCACCTCTAGTCGCCCACCGGTGAGGTCATCCACTCGCTACACAACTCCATCCACCTTGCCGACACTCCCAAAAGCTCCGCCACTCATTCCCACACAAAACCCCTCTCCTATTTCATCCTGTTGACCTCTCACAACCTCCACCGAGCAAACCCATCATTGGCCTCCATCCCTAACTCCATCCGACCACCATGCGCCTCCATCTTCCACGAAACCACCGCCATTACATTCGCCAAAGTTTGGCGAATCTTCTAAGGTGTTTTGACGCCATCGAAAGGCCTTATTCTCTATTTCAGGTTCCACGTCGACACTTCATCACTGCACCTTATCTCCGATGTCGATCGTGGTGTTCTAACTATGAAGAGCTCAGGTGATACCTCTAGGCCATGCAGAAGGCTCCTAGGCATCTCCCCCGGTGGTCAATTGGGAGCATTGATCACTCCAAGGACTTCAATTTGATGCCACCAGCTACTGTTGTTTGCTTGTGTGAAGAGGCCTGTGGGAATAATCCTACATCATGGAAATACAACCGCACGCCTGTCCATAAAAGGAATTTGTGTTTGGGGCTTGTTGCCTCAAGACAAACAGGGGAGGTCCCTCTCACCCATGCACGCCTCGTTCGTGATCTCTACCCGCGGACCTAGCCTGACCCATAAACTCATCTAGCCAAGCACTCCTCGGCAACAACCCCATTGCAGGAAACCCTAGACCCGGGTTCACTAGGTTCGATAACCCGATTATCCTGAGAAAGGCCCTGGGAGGGCAGAACCTAAGAGAGAGAGGGAAGGAGAGATTGTGCATGGGTTAGGGGGGTTTTGCTGCAGAAGACATTGGCTGACAATTAGCCAATTTGAGAAGTTCCCTCCCTTGTGTAAAAAAAGAGAAGGAAGCAAAAGAAGAAGAGGCTGAATAGAAGAAGAAGAAGGAGAAAGAGCCGTAGTAGAGAAAGAGGAAGGAGAAAGCAGAAGAAGAAGAAGAAGAAGAAGAAGAAGGAAGGAAGAAGGTCTGGATAGTGTGAAGAACAAGGAAGAAGAAAGCTAAAGAAAAATCATAAAGGGGTACTATAGCAACATCTTTTAAGACGTCTGATTGCAAAATCAGACGTTTGATCACATATTCCTACCTTTGATTAAGATTTGAGTAATTAGTCAATGTATTAGGCTTACAATTGGTGATCCAAATCACCATTATCTTGTTTAGAATTCCTTTTTACTCTTCATATACTTATATTCTACATTGCAAATTAGATTTTGAGTAATTAATTATGCTCACTTACATTAATTATTGAGTCTAGTGTGTGAATTCCTATTTGCTCCCTGTGTTTGACCTCGGAACCTTTTTGAGTAATAAAATTTATTTGTTTAAATGCTATTTTGGCTATATTGCAATGCGACATTCTTAAAACACTAATCTAGCATTCGAACATTTTCATGCTGTTGTCGGGGAGCATTGACTCGTCGATCTTTCGCTTTAAAGTCGTTTAAGTTTAATGTGGTGGAAAAATCGATGAATCAATATTTAAAAAAGAAATAACCACTCGCAGAGGAGCGGGTCGTATCCACAGGGAGGCAATGACATATTCAAATTCGCACCAGTTAAAAATGTTTGTTCGTAGTCAGTTTGGACAGGAATCAAGCCAAAATTGACTTCAGATTAAGGTTTAAGCCAGATACAATGCTGAAATAGCAATTCTGAGAAACTAGAGGATATTTTCCACAATGCAGAATCAATAAAATATGATTAAAAAGTGACAATGGTAGAAAATGTAATTTCTAATTGGCAGGTTACTGTAGCAAAATAGGAGAATTCTTCCCCTTTGTCTTGCGCAACGAGGAGCGGATGGCCGGACGCGGGAAGCTTGGAGGAAGTCCCTTGGATTGAGGGCTTCGAAGCGGTGGTGGCGGCGTGTCACGCGGTGGCCGGAGGTGGCCGGACGAGCTCCGGTGGAGGTGCTGCAGCCGGTGAGCACGGGCGGCTTGTTGGCGTGAAGACTACCGCGCGCTGCTGCTGCGTAGGTGGCTACTGCGGCTGTCGTGGGCGCACTGCATGTTGGCAGAGGGCACGGGAGCGGCTGGAGGTGAACGGGTGGCTGCTGCACTGGAGTGGGCGCGCACTGCAGCCGGTGCAGGGAAGGTGCTGCGGGCGCGGGAGTGATGCTGGTGAGGTTCTGCAGGTGTTGGAGGAGGGCGTGCGCGGTCTGGAGGGCATGGAGATGGCGAAGGCTGATGGTGGGCGCGGGCTTTTGCAGGTTGATGGGTGTGGGTTGTTGCGCTGATGGGCGTAGGCTGTTGTGCATGGAGAGCAGGTGCGGCTGGAGTTCTGCAGGCATGATTGGAGGGTGCAGGCATGGTTGGAGGGCGCTGCAGGCTGAGGGGGTGCAGGTGGACTTCAAATGGGTATGCAGGCGAGTGGGTGTAGGTGATCGGGTAGCTTCAGACATCCGGGAAATTTCCCGGACGTCTTAAGTTACTGAAAGGGTGGTTGAACAGTAGCTGCGGCAGAGGTGGTTGCTGACGATGGCGAGGAAGATGCACACTAAGGTGCTCACGGTAATGCGGATGAGCTTCGGATGGCGGTGTGGCCTGTCACACCACACGCCCATGGTGGTGGAGACTCACTGCCACGGTAGAGGCCGGCAGTATGGAATGGAAGAGAGAAGGTCTCTCTGCACAGTGGTGGGTCGGTGGTGGAGGTCTCCCGAGCTCGGCTGCCTCCCTCCTCCTTTTGTAGTGTCCTGCACCAATTTGAAATCAGCTACCCGACTAGATCCAACACATCCGCTCCTCCTTGAATGGGTTCTTCACTGCGGCAGCTGGTGGCGTTGGAGTGGCAAACAACCGTTCCTGCAAGAAGAAGAATAGAGAAAATAATGTTAAAATATTAGGGTCATTTATATACAGACCCTCAACTTCTTTGTTAATGAAAATAATGTACCTAATTGGTTATCTAATTAGATGAATGCCATTCTAAGCTAATTCTAAATGCACTTAAGATATGAATGCAATGCATGGATTATGTAATTAAGTTAAAACTATGAATTAGTCTATTTACATCCTAATTTATGCTAAATAAATGTTAGAATTAACCTAATGTGTAGGTACTTAAATACTTATATAGCCCACAACTATGGGCTAATCAAATACCCCCATACCTAGTTTTGCTAGTCCCTAGCAAAATTAAGCGAAACCTAGCACTCCAACTAGACTAGTCAACCCACTTGGTCTTCCTCCAGAAGCATATTATGTTCAGACTCTATACCCAAGGTTCCTAAGTAGTTGCTAAGTTACAGACTAGGTCAGCTAAAGATGAGTTGCAGGCACAAGTTTCCCTGATTTCTGATTCTACCCTAAAGTTTATTAATCCCTGAGATTAAAGCATCCGTGCCTGTGCATTGGTCTGAGTTATTTGAGTTAAAGGATTTTTTTTTTTTACATATACTTCTTTTCTTTTTTTTTTGTTTGATTCTTCTAAGTCTAACCTCAGATCAGCTATCAACACGGTCTGTGTCGGATTCATTGTCCCCATTACCATACCTCAAAGGGTGCCTGGCTTTCGATGCTTCGAGATAGCACTGCCCATAACGACCCCAATAACTCCTGGCAATCGACACTTCGAGATAGTATCGCCCATGGATTTCTTAAGCGAATTCAGGCCTTTGCCATTCGGCACTTCGAGATAGGGCCACCCATGGTACCTGAACCGCGCAATGCGCTTACATGCCCCCAGTAGGATGGATATCCTATGAGACAAGTGTCGAGGAGGTAATATGTTATCATCTCATCCTCAAGGTGAGTATATACTCCACCTCTCCTGCGGCGGGAACTCTTCCAATCAAAATGTGTTTCCAAGCCTCTCTTAAGTCAAATCTAAGAGAACCAAATCTCTTTTCAGAAAGACAGAAATTAAGTTGATTACCAGACCAAGTGTGTGAAATTTGGATGCTTGGGTTACAAGGACCCGTAAACCAAAAGGTAGAATAAGACTCCAGGTACTACCCCACCTTTTAACTGAAACCCTAGCTTCCCTTCCTCAACCTCTTGAGGAATGGTCCGCAACTTAACTCCTACTTAAGTTTTTAAGTCCACAAAGGACCCTAAAGGTCTAATGCTAGCAACTCATCTAGCTTCTAAAGTTTGACCCTAGAATTAATTTAGTCTACCCTAAAGTTCTGATTTTCTTAAGAATGCAAGATCTAGCCAGTTAAGCTCAAAACCCCTTTTTTTTTTATATGTACTAATGTATGCAATTATGCTATGTATATCCCCAAGTACACTCCCCCATGCCTAAAATCTGCAATGTCCTCATTGCATAGAAGGATATTACCTGGGTTAGAGCTAGGCAAAATAGCCAAAGAACCTGCAAATCAGGTTCAAGAATTGCAGAAATAGGCCCTAAAAATGAGCAAAGCAATGTTGGCCTAGAAAATAGGTAACCTAGGATGTTGGCAAGCTGATGATGAATCCCGATAGCAAATGCTCGCCCAACTAAAATGGGAATGAAATCTTCCCAGGTCACCAGAAGAGGTTCTAAAGGATAAACAGGTAAAATAAACTCCAAAGGGGTAGGGGGAGGATAAGATGGATCCTCCAAAAAGAATGGGGAAGGAATGGTGCACAGATAAACCCCCAGGGTAATGGACTAACTAAAGAAATCATCAATCCATACCCGATACTCCATTACAGGAAATATTGGTCTGTTAAGCCCCCTGGTCAGAACAAAAGTGAGCAATTCTCTAAGGCAAGGATCGTCTAGGGTGTCCAAGTTACGAGGTTGTGGGATGGCCATAAGATCTAGGTTGGGTTTAATCAGCTTAGTGTCCATCCCAAACACTCTTTCTAAATCCTCAATTTCATCCCTAGCATTCCTTGCACCATCACATGTATCTTCCTGCTCTTCATCAGGAGTCACAATTTCGCTTTCAGATATAATTGAATCAGAGGGTGACTTCGAAGTGAATGAAGGCAGGTTGGAAGCAACAGATCTAGGGATTATCCTATCAATGTCATCCCCGGGTTTTTGTTCTTTACTAAAATCTTCCCCGGAGTCTATATGTGAATCCACATAAATCTTAGAAATTGCTTCCAAATTTTCCATCATTTTATCATGAGGAGAAATATCATCAATGGCTGTGCTAAGGAAACCTTATTTGGTCAAATTTGTGACATCCTCAGTGGCTAACTCTTCACATAAGACATAATCACCCTTAGTGTCACTCCAAATCTTGAATGTAGGTTCCTCATATAATTCATCTTCCTCCTCATCACACAATTCATCATGTACTCGAGCTCTAGAATCATTTAATATCTCAGCAGATCCCCTAGGGTGCTCTATCTGAGGTAAATGGTTTACACTGGTTACATCAGACTCCTCAGATAGGTCAATTTCTTTAGGGTTAGGTTCCCTAAGGGTGGGTTTGAGTTCCCTATCGTGATCAGAAGGGAGGGTAGGATTAACAACTTTACTTTGACCCACTTCATCAAATGTCACGAAAATACTATCATCTGGGTCGAGGTCTTCCAATGGTACCATCATTCCCTTCTTTTGACTCCAATATAAATCAGGTGGATACTCAACCTTATCATCATCTTCCTCGGGTTGCCACCTTTCTTCATCCAATGCATAGCTACTTTCATGTGTATTTTCCTCCCACATAAAGTGTAGATCTCTCAAGGAAGTGTCATCTAATGGAGAAGTTTCAAAATCGATCCTCGAAAAGTAGCTATTCTCCCTAGAATTTCCCTCCAACTTAAAGTGTAGCTCTCCCATGGGAGATGCATCTATTGTAGAGGGGTGTACGCCATCCTCAATGGGGTAGATTGGGTGGCTAATTTCATCTCTTTCTTGTTGGCCTGCTCTCAAAGATTCTCCTAACAATTCACTCATTTCGTTTTGCATTTTCTGTATTTCCATCTTCAAAGAGGAGAGGTCATTTCTATCATGAGAGAAGTCAGGCTCAGGCTTATAGTACCCAGGAGTGTTTGTCCAACCATTATACTTTTTCAGGGAGGGTGGGTTGGGTATTTCTTTGGTATGTGGGATATTAGGCAAAGCAAATCCCGCTCCTGAGTTCTGCTCACTGATTTAGGGCTTAACTAGGCCAATACTCCTATAATAGGAGTAAAACGGATCCCAATGATTGTCATTATGTCCATCAAGGAATGGACCATCTCGGCATCTGGGATCGAAGGATGCAGAGTGGGGGTGAGGGTGTGGGCAAGATGTGAAAGGATGAAAATCAATGTAGTCCATTCTAACTCACACTTTAGTCAGAATTCCCCAAGCAAAACACAATTCAAAAAGGACCTTTTAGGTCTTTCCCAATTTAGGCTTTTGATTTTAAGTCAGATTGCAGGTGACAATACAATTTGTTCAATCAATTTACGTGCCTATTGTCGACCTACGGCTCACCTAAGAAGACCTAGTTGGAGCTTAGGTATTCTTCCCTAAATATCAAATGGTCAAGTAAATCCAAAGACGGAAGATCGAGGGATGCAAGTAGGCCTAAGCCTTCCTTTCAAGCTGTGCTTTTGCGGTGCTTCTCAACTACCCCCAAAAATCCGTGACAGGGTATCCCCCTCTTTGGATTTACAAAAGCTTTGATCTCAAGTTCCAAACACTTCAGAATCCAACGATAGGAGGGCTCTTATCCTAGTATTTCCAAACCTAAGGAGTGTCTAGAAGCGTGCCGTGGTGCAAGTGAAATAAGTGTGGATACACCGCAAAAGATTTTGAATTTTGAATCGCACTCCAAGTTTGAAAATCAAATCCTTGGTTTTAAAATGTCCCTCCTTTAATTAGTTCTTTTTCTAGAAAATATGTGACCACTTGTTTAATTTATTCAATACAGATTAGGTGGTCTTCGCATTAAGTCCAAATGCAATGCGTGATCAAGAATATGATGCAAAGTAAGAAAATGCGTACCTTGCTTCCAACAATCAACGATGCGATAATGCACGCAATGCAGAGAAGTAAATCTAGAGGCTGCTCATACAGACCTAAATGGTTCGTCCTAGGGCAGGCAGCTTCTAGCAGGCAGCTCATTTTTTTTTATTTTATTTCTAAAACTACTTATGCACAAGCAAATAAAAAGTAATCAATAAACTAAAAATGTAAATCTAAAGAAAAGGGAACAGGCTCACAAAAATTACCCAACATGGGCCCAAAACAAAATCAGGGAACAAACCCCTCAAAATATGCCCCAGAACAAGGGTTCCAAACTAACTGCAATGAAAAATTAAGTCTACAGTCTTAATTCTATTCTAATTAAACTAGCGACTAAATACAATGGTGTCTATCGCATCCTCGTCCTTCTCCTCCATTTAAAAATTGCTCATCCAATTCTCATCTGGCGACGTCAAGGGTCGCCTCTCACACTGGCTGATTTTTGCATAAATTTTCTCGCACAGAAAAGAAAATAATAAATGGTCAAATCTCTAGGCAATTGACAAATAATCAAAATAAAATTAGGCAAAATTATTGCGTCTATTGCCTCCCCAGCAATGACGCCATTTGACTCGTCGATCTTTCTCTTTAAAGTTGTTTGTAGTTTAATGTGGTGGAAAAATCGACTAATCAATATTTAAAAAAGAAATAACCACTCGCAGAGGAGCGGGTCGTATCCACAGGGAGGCAATGACGTATTAAAATTTGCACTAGTTAAAAATGTTTGTTCGTAGTCAGTTTGGACAAGAATCAAGCCAAAATTGACTTCAGATTAAGGTTTAAGCCAGAAACAATGCTAAAATAGCAATTCTAAAAAACTAGAGGATATTTTACGCAATGCAGAATCAATAAAATATGATTAAAAAGTGACAATGGCAGAAAATGTAATTTCTAATTGGCAGGTTACTGTAGCAAAACAGGGGAATTTTTCCCCTTTGTCTTGCACGACGAGGAGCAGATGGCCAGACGCAGGAAGCTCGGAGGAAGTCCCTTGGACCGAGGGCTTCGAAGCGATGGTGGCGGCGTGTCGTGCGGCAGTCAGAGGTGGCCAGACGAGCTCCGGCGGAGGTGCTGCAGCCGGTGAGCGTGCGTGGCCTGTTGGCGTGAAGACTGCCGCGCGCTGTTGCTGCGTGGGTGGCTGCTGCGGCTGGTGTGGGCGCGCTGCCTGTTGGCAGAGGGCAGGGGAGCGACTGGAGGTGAATGGGTGGCTGCTGCGCTGGCGTGGGCGTGCACTGCAGCCGGTGCGGGGAAGGTGCTGCGGGCGCGGGAGTGATGCTAGTGAGGTTCTACAGGCATTGGAGGAGGGCGTGCGCGGTCTGGAGGGCGTGGAGATGGCGAAGGTTGATGGTGGGCGCGGGCTGTTGCAGGCTGATGGGCGCGGGCTGTTGCGCGTGGAGAGCGGGTACGGTTGGAGTTCTGCAGGCGCGGTTGGAGGGTGCAGGAGCGGTTGGAGGGCGCTGCAGGCTAAGCGGGTGTGGTTGGACTTCAGACGGGTACGCAGGCGAGTGGGTGCAGGTGATGAGGTAGCTTCAGACGTCCGGGAAATTTCCCGAACGTCTTAAGTTACTAAAAGGGTGGTTGAACGATAGCTGCGGCGGAGGTGGTTGGTGCCGACGGCGAGGAAGATGCACACTAAGGTGCTCACGGTAATGAGGACGAGCTCTGAATGGCGGTGTGGCCTGTCACACCACAAGCCCATGGTGGTGGAGACTCGCCACCACGGTAGAGGCCGAAAGTATGGAATGGAAGAGAGAAGGTCTCTCTGCACAGTGGTGGGACGATGGTGGAGGCCTCCCAAGTTCTTCCCCGTTGGTCGGACAAATTCTTTGTGCCATCAGATTACACACTTCACGTAGCAAATGAGATAACCTCTTCATGAGGTGTGGGATAGTTTTCAGGATCTCATGAGAAAGTGCCCCCATCACGGAGTTCCTAAATGGGAACAAGTCCAGTCTTTTTACCAGGGACTCCGTGAAGATATTAGACTGTTCGTCAATGCAACTTGAGGAGGAAATATTATGGGTCAACATGAAGACACCGTGTGGGAGATTCTCGAGAATATGTGCGAGAACTCCATCAACAATGACTCCATGGGATTATTCGACCGGACAAATACCCGCACAGCAACGAACCTTAGGGGAGCACATGAGATGCAGGGCCTGCCCGCATCAATCGACCTGGATTTAATGACCAGTCGATCGGACAAGGTCTCAATTATTGAGAAGAAGGTGGATGAGCTGACTCAACACTTGCAGCGAGCCACCTCTCTGTAGAACTCCTTCGCACAGCCCCCTCCGGCACGAGAAACTGTGCAGAACATTTTCCACCGACCTTCTCCTGGGATGGACTCTTATCCACCCCCATCTGACTCCAGGACCGGAGGGACCTCCGATCCTTTCTATCCTTGCCGGGGGAGCCCTACTCCCTCATTCTCTAACTTTTCTGAGGCTCCGCAGACCTGCGAGGACCTCAACGCCATCTAGAATGACCCATTTGTTGGTGCTAGAGCACCACGATCATTTGTTTTGATGATAACAAAACACGTGTTATTTAACATTTGCAATTTGAGTCCTAGATTTCAGGTCAATTGCAAATGTGGACGTGTTTAGACGGAGTTCAAGCTCGCATCCAGGACGAATTGGAGGAGCTTGACGGAAAACAGAGGAGGTTCGCGTGGAGCGAAAGATTGGAGATGGAAGACAAGAAGAATAGGATAGATTCTTTTTTATCCTTTCATGTATCTCTTGTATTTACTTTCTTGCTCTTTTTGATTCCTTAGAACATTATGTTAAAGAGCCTCAAAGTACCCTAAAAGTAGTCCTAGGAACACCTGCACAACCCTAGGATACTTAGGTTTTCTGTAGAATACTTAGAAAACCAATATAGGGTTCAAACAGCACTTCCAGACGTCTAATTCCCAAATCAGACGTCTGATAAAGAATTTTAAGACGTCTGACTGTTGTTTCAGACGTCTGATAACTGTTAGGCTGGACATAGTTAGTTCTGTCTGATGAAATCAGATGTCCAGACCTTAGACCAGATGTCTTAGGAGACGTCTGATGACTTTGCCAGACGTCCAGTTAGTGGACCGTTGGCTGGCTTAGAAGACACTCAAGAATATGACCGTTAGAGCCTTATCAAACGTCCATAGGTCTTAACAGACGTCTGATAAATGACCGTTTTGCCTCGGCTGACCCAAAATCTCTTCTCAGAGATTTTCTAGCCGTTGCAACGTTTGGAAATCAATTCCCACAGTAAAAGTAGGTTTCCAGACGTCCAGACATAGTACCAGACGTCCTGCATGTCGTCTGATGGACTTGCACAAAAACCCTGTTTAGATCTGATTCAAGTCAGGGAGAAACCCGCATAGAATTAGACGTCTGACCTTGGAATCAGACGTCTTAAAGTGGCCTTCCAGACGTCTGATGCCAGAGTTAGACGTCTGATAACCCTGTCAAATGCAATCATTGTCCTGATTTCGGCCTGATTCTCTTGGGCTTAGCACCCAACGGCTATGGAAGCTTTTCCAAGCCTTCCAAAGCCTTCCTAAGGCCTCTATAAATAGAGGGGAACCTTTGTAACACAAAGGCACAACACACACACTAAGAGAAACAAGAGACACACCTAAGCAACTTAGTTCCACTCTTTTGTGTCCAATTGAGGCTTTTGCTCTCCAAGCTCTAGTTTCATTCTCTTGAGAGCATCAAGCCTTCGCGCACCCGCTCTCCCGGCGTTGATAACAAGAGCGACGTAGCGCCATCGCGTGGCACACGCACCGCGTCATCGTCGATGCACTCCTTGCAAAGGGGAGTTTCCTATTTCCTATAGAAGCTAGGTTTAATTTTGTTGGCTCTATAGGACTGTTGTTTTATTTTATCTTTGTATTTTGGTTGGGTATTCGCTTTGCGAATTCCAGTCTCCTTCGTGGGACAAAATCCTTCTCGTGGAGAGAAGGGGTTGAGGAACGCTACCCTCATACTTGTAGCGTGGTTGTACTGAGGTTGAGTCACCCTCGTTTAAAGTGATTCGGTTAGTGGATTTTGATCAACTTGGTTGATCAGAAAATCCTAACTCAAGAGGGTTAGGTGGTGGTTTTCACCCGGTTTGGGTTTCCACCTAAAAATACCTGTGTACATTGTGCGATTGATTTTTTGTGAGATTGCTTTATATTTTTATTTCCGCAATTTTATTACGTCACCCCTCCTGGTAGGGACGAACCTTCACCATTTTCCAACACCTACAATCCTGGATGGCGAAACCATCCCAATTTCTAGTGGACAGGAAATTCTCATAATCCAAGACCACTCTTTCAGCCCCATCCACAAGCCCCTCATCCTTATCAGCCGCCTCAACCTCGGCCCAACCCCACTTATCCATCCAGGCCCAACCAAGATCAAATGTCCCTTATCCTCCAAAAGCAACATAAGGACGAAATCACAGTGGTCCGCAACCAACTTGCCTAGTTGGAAAATTGTTGCCAACCGGGCACACTTCCTTCTCAGCCTCTTCCTAACCGAAATAGCATGCCGACTCAGCTGCGCGTTATGAACCCAAACCCAGGCCAAGCACACTTGATTTATCAGGCCCCTTCTATTCCAACATTTTATAAGATGGATGCATCAACCACCTATGTGGGTTACCAATAGTAGCAGCCCATCCTACCAACCCCAAACCAGAACCAGGCTGGAATTAATTTTGTAACAACCCATAGTGGTAAGGCAACCAAAGATCCACCTTATCCAAACCACTCCAAGCCTGGTAGTGACCCAAACCCTAGGACATTCATCCAGGATGTTCCAATCCCTGTCCCAGATCAAAGACCTAGACCTCTCCTAGAGAAACCAACTAAGGTTCCATTTCCCGAGGCCTTGACCAAGGGAAAGCGAACAACTAAACCCATGGCTCCTGAGGAGGACACTTGATCAAGCTCTTTGAGCAGGTCCAAATAAACATCCTGATGTAAACACATTTACACTACTTAAGATGTCTATTTATGCATGTTCTTAAGCATGGGATTGCATTTCATGATATAAATATTGCATAACATGTATCATCTTGCATTTAGAGTAGCTTAAATAAAATGGAGGTTAATTGTCTCCTTTTATGTGCTTGAATAGGGCAAACATTTTATCGATTCCTCGAATCAAAGATCCAACCGTATGGATGTGATCAGGGCGATGATTGGAGTTCAACGACTCCAAGATCGCCCTAATCAGGCATCCGTAGCATCAGATAGTGACCGGAGAACCCTAGATGATCAAGGGCCAGGATGGTGTAAATCCGCTCTTCAAATGACAAATCCGACCGCACAGATGAATTCGGACCAACGATTGCAGCCCAACGACGTAAAAATCAAGTCAATCCAACATCCGTGGCACCATCTCAACTTCCAGAAGATGGACGGCCAAGATGGTGCCACGTGGCACCATCCCGGCCGCCCAAATGGCCGCATGCAATCTTTGAAGGCCCCGCACCCACTCACTCTCCGCCATTGGATCTTAATCCATCCGCACCTCGTAGCGCAGCAGTCGAGCGCGCTTACGCGAGCGGCGGGCGTGGGTTCGAGCCGTAGTGAAGGGCTGGAAGGCGCGGGTGATTGAGCGCGGGTGGGCGTTGGATCTTGATCGGACAGCTGTGTGCGCCCAATAGCGTTCACGCGCGATTGAACACGTGGCATGGACATGCGATTGCACGCGCTAGGTGGGCGCACAACGAGTGGGTGGAGATACATCTTAAGTCGTCCAATCTCGCGATCGGACGGTTGAGAACTGATGGACGTGCGTATGCGTTGTAGAAGCGGGCAGCCGTGGAGGCGTGCGTGGGTGCAGGAGCTACACCCACGTTGGGGGCTTTAGTGATGGATTTATCCGTTACTAAAGACCCCTCATTTAATATTTTAAAGTTGTAATGTCCATTTTGCCCCCACTCCTTGCAACTATAAAAGGAGACCCCCTCCATACGAAATTATCATCCCTTCCTTCTCTTCTCTACCCGTCCAAAGCTCAAGAGAAGCTTGTCTCACACCCAGGATGCTTCTCGCGAGATAAAGTCCAATTTTCGTCCCCCTTCGGAAGTGGATCCTGCGACGACGACGGCATGCTGCTCTGTTCCTATTCTTCTGCTTCGTCCTCCTTCGTCCTGCTTCGTTCTCCTTCATCCAAGCATCGTCCTGTCCGGCTCGTCCCCCAAGCGACCATCGAGGAGGATAACTTCTCTCTCCCATTCTTATTTACAGCTTTTCTAGTATAGAATTTTCCTGCTTTATAGTGTAATTGATTTCCCGCTTTCTAGTGTAACTTTTATTTAGTTTGATTGTATAAACAGGTGAAATATTTAATGCATGTTCTCTTTCTCTCACTCTCTTTCTCTCTCTCTCTCTTTCTTTTAGTCTGATAGCTCCATTGTAATTATAGCGCCTTGCTTATAAAAAATCCTAAAAAAATATAATTGTGAATATAGATCAATGTAGCCTCCCTGTGTTCGACCCGGAATTCTTTTTGGTATAAATTTTATTTATTGAACACGAATTCTTCGCTTTCAAGCTACAAGACAGGTTTTCTAAAACCAAATAAGTTAGCGTAGCAATTCGTACGTTCAACACATCCCCTTGATGGATGCAATCCGCCACGTACCGTCTTACGCATGATTCTTGAAGAATGTGTGTACACCTCAACATAAGCCACGAACCAAGAGTGGGAGTCCAATTGTACTACCAGAGCAAGCCAGCTCTATAATCCTGAGTAGACTCCCACCTAAGGCAAAAGACCCAGGCACTCCCCTGATTTCATGTAAAATAGGTGAAACCCAGTTTGATAGAGCATTATTGAACCTAGGTGCCTCCATAAACTTGATACCCACATCCCTACTTAACCACCTAGAAGAATCTGAGCTGAAACTGACCGAGGTGACATTGCAGTTAGTAGATCGATCTATCAAGTCACCTAAGGGAATTCTTGAGGATGTTATTGTTAGGGTGCGGGATTTCTACTTCCCTGTAGATTTCATAGTTTTAGATATGGACGCACCTGAAAACCCAAGGGATACACCAATCATACTAGGGAGACCTTTTTTGGCCACTGCAAGGGCCAACATAAGTTGTGAAGAGGGCAAAATAGAGCTGAAATTTGGGAATCAGACTCTAAAAATTAATATCTTTAAGGCCCAACAAGGGATCAATTGTGGTGTCGTTGAACAAATTTGTGACATTAGAGCCGTGGTTGATGAACCACAAATTGAGGACAACATGATTATCACTCATCAACTACAAGAATATCTAAAACTGCAGTTAGAGGAGTCAGAACTTGACCTAGACAGACCCATAACTCCTACCCTTATACCCCACACCCACTCTGAACTACCCGCTGCTGCTGATAACCCCATTCTTGAACTCAAACCCCTTCCCGATCATTTGAAATACATCTTTTTGGGTTCCAATCAGACGCTTCCTGTGATTATAAACTCTAAACTCACACCTGATCAGGAATCCCGTCTGATTGCTATTCTCCAGCAACATCGTAGAGCCATTGGTTAGACTCTCAATGATTTGACTAGAATAAGTCCCTCTTATTGCACACACCGCATCTATTCTGAAGAGGGCACACGACCTTCACGTGAAATGCAGAAACATCTGAATCCCAATATGTAGGAGGTCGTGAAGAAGGACATCATTAGGTGGTTAGATGCAGGGATCATCTACTCGATCTTCGACAGTCGTTGGGTGAGCCTAATCTAGGTTGTGCCTAAGAAGGCAGGGCTCACCACCATCACGACTGAAATCGGAGAGGTCATACCTACCCGTATAGCCAACTCGTGGAGAGTCTGCATAGATTATCGAAGACTCAATTCTTCCATGAAGAAGGATCATTTCCCCCTACCGTTCATTGATCAGATTCTTGAGAAACTAGCGAGAAATAGATTCTTCTGCTTTCTTGACAGGTACTTCAGTTACAACCAAGTGGTGATTCATCTAGAGGACCAAGAGAAGACCACATTCACCTGCCCCTTCAAAGCGTACGCGTTCCGAAGGATGCCTTTCGGTCTCTGCAATGCACCCGCGACTTTTCAGCGGTGCATGCTTGTCATATTCTCTGATATGGTAGGTGATTATTTGGAAGTCTTCATGGATGACTTCTCAGTTTTTGGGGCATCATTTGACGATTACCTCCGGCACTTGGTTCCCATACTCAGGCGTTGCATTGACGTAAATTTGGTTCTTTCCTGGGAAAAGAGCCACTTTATGGTGACTGAGAGGATCGTCTTGGGACACTTAATTTCTGAGAGAGGCATCCAAGTGGATCAAGCTAAGGTTAATCTGATTTCTAGACTTCCTATGCCTAGCTTGATTAGGGACATTCGATCTTTTCTGGGGCACGTCGATTTTTACCATCATTTCATCTCTACTTTCTCGAAAATCGTACGTCCCCTGACTACTCTTCTCTCCAAGGATGTACCCTTTGAGATTTCCAAGGAATGCACTCAAGCTTTTGAGATCCTTCGTGACCAAGTCACCCAAGCCTCAATCCTATAGTCCCCTGATTGGTCTCAACCTTTTGAGATCATGTGCGATGCATCTGACTTCACTATAGGAGTGGTTCTAGGGCAGAAGATTGACGGAAAACCTATGGTCATCTACTACTCTAGCAAGACACTTGATGAGGCTCAGTGTAATTGCACGGTTACGGAGAAAGAGTTGCTAGCAGTAGTATTTGCCCTTGAAAATTTCAGATCTTATCTCCTGGGTTCCCACGTCATAATCTACTCGGGTCACATAGCTGTGAGGCATCTCCTTGGGAAGAAGGATGCGAAGCCTCGACTAATCCGATGGATCTTGCTATTGCAAGAATTCGACCTTGAGATTCGCAACAAGGTGGGAAGACAGAACGTGGTAGCTGACCACTTGTCTCGCCTTCCTTCTGAGATCAACCCTTCTTGACCCATCATGGAGCATTTTCCTGATGAGCACCTCTTGACTATTGGTACTAGGCTTGCATGGTTTGCTGATATAGTAAACTACTTGGCATCACACCAGATCCCATTTGATTGGCCGAAGGCCAAGAAAGACATGTTGCGCTCCGATGCCAAGTACTACATCTGGGAAGACCCGTACCTATTCCGCATCGTTGCTGACCAAATCATCCGATGATGTGTCCTAGAGGGCGAAATCAATGACATTCTCTCTTTCTGCCATGACCAGGCATGTGTGGCCATTTTTCTAGGCACAAAATAACATCAAAAATCCTCTAGTGTGGCTTTTATTGGCCCACTATCTTCAAGGACGCATACAGTCATTGTAAGGCATGCAATCGTTGCCATACTTTGGGCAACATGAGCCATCGTGACATGATGCCTTTACAGCCAATTCTCACATGCGAGATTTTCGATATTTAGGGGATTGATTTTATGGGCCCCTTCCCTATTTCGACCAGCTTCGAGTACATTTTACTCATTGTGAACTACGTGTCCAAATGGATCAAAGCCATTTCCACCCAAACCTATGATCACAAGATCATCATCAAATTCATTCATTAGAATATCTTCTCACGGTTCGGGATTCCTCGTGTGATCATCTCCGATGGAGGGACCCATTTTACCAATGCTCAGTTTAGGTCACTGATGACCAAATATGGGGTGTCTCACCGAATCTCTACTCCTTACCACCCCCAGACTAATGGTCTAGCTGAGCTATCAAATTAGGAGATCAAGAAAATCCTGCAGGTTACTGTTCGACCTGACAGGAAGGACTGGCCATCTCGACTCTTGGAAGCTTTGTGGGCTTATAGGACTGCCCACAAGACCCAATTAGGCATGTCTCCTTTTAAACTGGTGTACAGGAAGGCGTATCACCTTCCTGTCGAACTAGAGCATAAAGCCTATTGGGTAGTACGGAGCTACAACCTAGATCTTTCTAAGGCTGGAACCCACAGAAAGCTTTAGATAAGCGACATTGATGAATTACGCCTTGATGCGTATAAGAACTCACGAATCTACAAAGAGCAGGTTAAAGCCTTTCATGACAAGCACATATCTAGAAAGATCTTCCACCCTGGTCAGAAGGTCCTACTCTTCGATGCCCGACTCAAACTCTTGTCCAATAGATTTTTGGAAATGGAGTCGTCGAGATCAGTTCACTCAGCCACGATTCCGAACCTTTCATCGTGAACGGTCAGAGACTCAAACCGTTCATTGACGCAACCATTACAAATTTGGCTGAGTCATCATTTATCCTCCATTCTCCGTGAGCTTATTGCACCTAGCCGATGGTGTAAAACTCAGCGCTTAATGGGAGGCTGCCTGTCATTCTTTTTGAAAAATCAAAACCTTTTTTGACATTTCTTTACACTTTAGGTTCATTCCTTAGGACAGCCAATTTCACCTTAGGTACTCATACCTGAGATTAGAAATCGTCCACAACAGTCACCTCGATCCATCCACTCGCCCAAATTTCTATCCTAATGCTTGAACCTGACCAAATAAAAATCCACCTGATGAACAATGAGGACATTGCAAACCTTAGGCATGGGGGGGTATGAAAGTGCAATGAAATGACATAACAAGAAAAGGTTTCGAAAAAAAAAGAAACTTTGAAGGAGGAAGCAAGTGCTGGTAAACTTTATAGAAGAAGGAGGAGAAAAAGAGTAGAATGCTAAAAAAAAAGAAAAGAGCATAAAATGAAAGAGAAAAGGGATAGTCATTAGTAAGAAATTAAGGAATTAACCAAAGTTCTAGACCACATTAAGGAAAAGTAAAGCGAAAGTGCACAACAAGATTAGTAAGAATGCAAACCTTGGGCATTCTTGGCTAGACTCTTAGTACCCATTAAGATCTAGATATTCCTTAAGAGGTTGAGGAAAATGAAAAGCTTAAGTATTAAGTCTAAGGCTTAGGGAATATTCGGCCTCATCAACTGACCTTCGGTTTATGGGACTCAGTAACCTAAGCACCTAAAATTCACACACACAGTTTAATTCAGTGAGCATAAATATCAAAATCACGCAAAAGCATTTCAAATATTCTGAAAATATCACCTAGATTAGGAGCGGCTGATCAACACAAGTTGATTTGGATGAGTTCCCAACACAGAGAGGTGGGAAATTCCCCTCAAAGATGCGTAACAACATATCATCTCCTTGGTGCTTATCTCCTAGGATATTTACATATCCTACTGGGGGCATGTAAGCACTCTGCTGGTTCAGATACCATGGATGGCATTATCATGAAGTGACAATTGCCAGGGTCTGAATTCGGCCACGGAACACCATGGATGGGATTATCTCAAAATCTCGAAAGCCAGGGTTCTGGGGGTTACCATGGGCATTGCTATCTCGAAGCATCGGCTGCTAAGGACCCTTGAGGATTGATGATGGGGACAAGGAATTCGATACAGATCATGTTGTGAAGCTAATCCTAAGCTAGAATTAAAAAAGAGAGAGAAAACTCTCCAAACAAATAAACCTTCTGTCTCTCTCTTACAAAAGGCATTGCAAACTGAACCAAGGTTAAAAATATCGCAAGCATGGGTGCTTTAACCACGAAGTCCAATAAACAGTAAGATAGTTTCTGAGGGCCTTAAAAACCTTTGCTAAAGTCTGAGGCTAAACCTAGACAGATCTAGATCCTGGTTGGTACTAGAGTAACTTTTAGGCCCATGATTGGCATTCTGACCTAATCAAAGAGACAAAGAGAAGGAAAAGCACCTATCAAAAAACTTGATGAAAGAAATTCATGGTCTAGAACAGAGGTTAAAACCTTAAGATTTTGCTAAGGGACTAGCAAAAACTAGGCATGGGGGTATGATGAGAATCTCATCATGAACCCTAACTAGCACATTCTAATCTAATAAAGTAAACAAAAGCTCCTACATAACCTGAGAGAAGGCCTAATTCAAGGAATTGTTAATCTGAGAATAAAACATGACACAAGGGATAAAACTGTAATTTTACCATTGTAGCACATGAACAAAATTTCTAAGGGTCTAGACATAGGTCAATTGGACTTAATAAGAGAAAAAGTGGGATGGTTCAGTCAGAAAAGGGTTATTGTGAGATTTAAGAATTAAATGACATCCTATAACCCTAGAACAAACCTACTTGAATTCACAAGGTTCTAGGTAGGATAAAAATCAACTAAACTCTGTAAAATTTATGGAAAAATATCCCCTAGGGCTTAGAACCTTCAATTTGGCCTTTGGAACCTGTTTTGACCTAGATTGGGGTCCAAGCTTAATATTTGACCTAATTTTGATTTTTGTGCAAAATATCCAGTCAAACGAGGTCAAACCTAAAATCAAACTTCACCATTGGATTCCTTAGGTCCAAATTAGATTTGTACCAAAATTTGGACCTAAGGGAAGGCCATTTTGACCTACTTTGCAAAATAATCCACCCAATTACATTTTAACACCTAACTTTTGAAAATCCTTGCGAAAACCCCCTCAACTTTCTTGTCACTTTCTTCATTCAGGTCCCTCTTCCATTGCAGCATGGACCCATACCGCCGACGACGTTGCGAGGTGGTTTTCTCCATGTTTGCCTGGGGAGCTACTCCCAATTTTGAATGGGGAGCTCTCTACGAACCCCCCAACCGCATGAGCAGCTCCCCATACCCTGAATCGCCCCACACCTCTCGTGCGAACACTCGAGAGGTATCGGTATCTCCATCGGCCACGCCTCCGGCGACAACTTCTGGTTGCCTCCTTGCGAATAACCTCCTACCCGTGCCTATTTAAGCAAGCCCAGATCATTCCGCACCTCCCAAGCTTTGTTTGGCCTGAGATTCCCCCACCTCTTCGTCCCCTCCCAACTCCGGCCAACTGCCAGAGCTTCCGGCGACTCTCCCTCTCCTCTCTCATCACCCTGCCACCATACTAGTGGCAGAGTTAACTCCGCCATCCTCTGCAGCGCCGCGCCATACCAGCGGGCACTCTCTGACCCCTTTTCCTCGTCGTCGTTCTCTCCCCTGGCACCTTCGTCTCCGGCGACAGCAGCACCGGCTGCTTGCCACTTCCGCACCTCCCCCTTCACTCTGGACTTCTAGATATGTTTCCCTTACTCTCCCCTTTATTTCCCCCTTGTTAATTTGTTGTTTCGACCCCGCGACATCCACTGTCCATCAGCACCTTCTCCACCTCCAGCCAGACCTTCGGCGAGGTGCTCCCATCATTCCACTCATCCATCCACCTCACCAAACACCACAGAAGCTCCGCCACCTCCCACTGATCATCCTCTGCACCTTCACCAACCGCCACACACACTGCACACCTCCACTGACCTATCCCACCATCACGACCACAGTGCGACCTAGGCACGCACACCTAGGCTGCCTCGCTACCAGCCAACCCCTGCCTCACCTTCGCCGTGATACGGCGAAGGTTTTCCTTCGGTCCGACAGGGCCGCAAGGCCGTATTCATGCATTTCTAGTTTCAACGTTCCTCCGCCATTGACGAGGAAGCTTGAAGAGAGCTTGCTGCAACTGCAAGTCTCTCCGCTCCAGGTGAAGTGCCCCAGGTCATGCGGAAGCCCTCGCACACAACCCCAACCAAGTGATTGGCTTCGAGGACCCCTACAACATCGTTAATTGAATGCAACTCCTGCTGCGAGCATTCACGAAATAAAGGTGGGACATTTAGTCCCACCTCGGAAACCCTTGAAGCGCTGCAGCTGAATAAATTGAAAAAGTGCATTAGCCTCTTCACCTCGAGATACACATAGGGTGAGGTCCCTCACCTATCACGCCTCATCCGCAACATTCTACCCCGTGGATCTTGCAACCCGACCTGACTAGCCTACCGATCACTCTTCGCGCACCACACCACACCGGTGCACCTGGACCCGGGCATGCGACCCGACCCGATTACCCGACTCTGGGAGAGCGTACTGAAGAGTGATACAGAGAGAGAGATGCGGGTGTGGGTAGAGGGGTAGGTTTTTCCTAACCTTACACTATGCAGGGAAGCAGGAGAAGAAGAAGAAGATGAAGAAGAAAGGAGGAGGAGCGGCTGAGGACTTAGCCGCACAAAGGAGCAAAAGGAGAAGAAGGAGGAGATAGTGCAACAGCAGAGAAGAAGGAAAGGAAAGAAGATGAAGATAGAGAAGGCCTCGCACAGTAGAAAGGTAGAAGGAGAAGGAAAGGAAGAAAAAGAAGAGACAGGAGAAGTTGAAGAGGAGAAGCCAACTGAAGAAGAAGAAGAAGGCACAAAAAGAAGGAGGAGGTGCAACTCAATAGTGAAGAGCTGAAGCCAAAGGAGGAAGCTGCAGCAAAAGAGAAGAGAAGAAGAAAAAGCCAAGAAGAAGCAGTAGCAGCCGAAGAGAAAGGAAGAAGACGATGAGCACTGTAGCAAACGCTACTTAAGACATCTGATTCATGGAATCAGACGTCTGAAGACAGAAAGAAGAAGAGAGAAGCAAAGAAGAGAAGAAAAATTTTTATTCCCTCTCTTTAATTTTTGTAAAGTAGTATATTGTAGTGAATTGTGAATTTTTATGCTTCTAGAACTAAATTTGCTCCCTGAGTTTGACCTCGGAACATTCTAAATTTCGAGTAATAAATAAATTAAATTGATCATTATTTTTCGCAACATACTACAATGAGAACATCTTTAAAACAATATGAATTTGACCGATCAAAATCCCACTTGAAAATCTATTTATGCTGTAAAGAGAAGAGATGAGGGACTGGATGTTTTTTATCCAATCGAGGCACCCAAAGATGTTAGATGACTATGGAGGTTTAGGGCGGATGATACCCCTGGATCAGAATGTCATCCACCTAAAAATTACCTAGGCAGCCAGAGAGGGAGAGCCCCGCAAAGACCCCTACACGGTATAGCGTCCCCACGGGTTGCAGGGTTTCCGCCACCCAACCTCTCTTGTCACTGAGATTCTAGGTAGACCAGAATGGGGACCTTGACCTCTTAAGTCTGCCACTTTTATATTTAAGGTGCTTATGGTTTTCACTTGAACTTTAGATGTTTTGGTGTTATGACCAAATTTGGAGGTTGGTTGACCCAAGGGGTCAACTTCACCTGACCTGCCCTAAAGATGGTACAATGATTCTAGGTCAAGACCTAGAAATCACTCTGATTTGACTCCCAGGTTATTTGGTCCAATGTTTTTAAGATTCAAGTGATTTTAGAGCTCAATTTTAGGGTTTTGTCTTGCTTAGATCTTTTCAATAAAGGGCTTGGGTGGCACTGAAGTGCAGGAGGGTTTGTTTTTTTCTATGCAAGCATGTGTGACTAGCACTCCAAAAACCCTACTGTTGAAACCCTAATTTGGTTCTATTTCCAATCCTCTTTTCTCTTCACAAAAGTTCTCTTTGGACTTAAAACAAGAAGTGTGTTGTCTGCGGAGATTAAGCGTGATTTCTACTAGGCATAGGAATTTGTGGGGTGGGATCTAAAAAATCGCTTCCACTTCAATAAGTTTTGAAAAATTTTTGCAAAATCAGGAAACTTTTGCCATAAAGATGGTAATTACCATAAAGAGAAGGCAATTGATTCCTAACTGATTACTTTCTTTTTGTCTTCCCAGGATTAGAAGGTGGATTAGGGAGGAAAAGAGAATTTACGTGCCTTGGAGTGGTTGACTTGTGCGGGAGATTTCCTCATGAAATACCTTGCAAAATCACAACAAAACAAGTTGGGCAAGTTAGTGATCAAATATAATAAAAAATAATATAGAGTTTAGTGATAAATTGCATGTTGCTCCTTGGCAACAGCGCCAAAATGTTAACAGCGCTTGATCAGATTTTTAAGTAAGTTGCGTTGTAGTATAGTCGATCAAGCATTATAGACAAATAAGAAGTTTTATTACTCGAATGTTGAGTCCGAGGTCGAACACAGGGAGAAAATGAAATTTTATTCACTAACCTCAAGGAATGTAATTTGAACACTTAAATCTACTCAAAATCTAAGTCAAAATATAATGCAGGAGTTTATGAATATTAAAATGTAGCAATAAAATAGAGAGATTGAATCAGAGATAAAAATATTTGATTCTTCTTTTGATCTTCTCTTCTCTTTCTCTTATTCTTCTCTGCCTTAGCTTTTCCTCTTTCTTCTTTCTTCTTTCTTCTTCTTCTTCGGTTCTTCTCTTTCTCTGCGTGCTTGCCTTGGCTTCTCTTTCTCCTCTTCTCTGTCTTTGGCCTTCTTCTTCCTTGATTTCTCCTTCCTTCTTATTCTTCCTTTCCTCTGCCTTAGCCTTGAATTTATTCATTTTCTTCCTTTCCTCTGCATGCTTCTCTTTCTTTGGTACTCCCCTTTGCCTTAGCTTTCCTCTTTCTTCTTTTTCTTCCTTTCCTCTACGTGCTTCTCTTTCTTTTCCTCTCTGACTTTGGCCTTCTTCTTTTCTTCTTCCTTGATTTCTTTCCTTCAGCTTCTTTGGTTCTCCTCTTTCTTCTCCTTCTTTCCTTCAGCCTTGCCTTTGCTTCTTTTCTTCAACCGCACCTTCTCAGCTATAGTGCATTCTTCTTCCTTCTTCTTCAGCCTCTTCCTTCAAGTCCTCCTTAGCTTTTCTTGCCCTTAAACTTTGGCTCTTCTTTCCTTAGCTTTTCCTCAGTGGCTTCCTTCCTTCTTTCCTTCTTCCTTCCCTACACACACGAGAGTGCAAAACCTACCCCTACTCTCCCTGCATACACTCTCTCTATTTCTCTCTTCGGTTCACTCTCCCATAGCCAATCGAGTAATTGGGTCGAGTTGTGCGCACCAGGGTCCAGGCGCACCGGCGTGGATGGTGCGTAAGGAGTGCTGGGTAAAGGGGTCGGTTAGCTAGGTTCGCAGAGGCATGGGTTGCGAACGAGGTGGGTGAGCAGGTGAGGGGACCTCCCCTCTTCTTCTGAGGCAACATGCTAGAAACACAAATTCAATATAAACAACTCACCATGCTCTAAACTTTCCGAGGTGGGACTAAAAGTCCTACTCGCTTCGCTCGCGCACCCGTAGGAGGTCCTTCGCTCAATTGCCATAGCTTGGTGCTCTTTCAAGGTCCCTCTCTGGCTGGATGTGTGCGTGCACTCCTCACACATCACCTAGACCTGGAGACCTAGAGCAATGCATCCTGGAGCGAGCTTGCAAGCTCCTTGCTCGTGCTTCAATTGCGGAAAGGGGGTCGAATCTGAAATTCACAAATACAGCCTTGCAGCCTCATTAAACCACATGGGGAGCTTCGTCGTGGCATGGCAAAGGTGCTATGGTAGGTGGCTGGCTACGGGGTGGCCTAGGCATGCGTGCCTAGGTCGCTCTTTGGCTGTTGTGATGGGTGTGTTCGATGGGCACTTGGGGAGGTGTTGGCGGTCAGTGAAGGGGTGGAAGATGCTCAGTGGATGATGGCAGAGGTTATGAGGGGTCTAGCGAGGTGGACAGAGGTGTGGAGGTGATGGAGACACCTCACTGGTGGTCTGCTGGAGGTGGAGAAGATGGAGGTGGTCTGCGGTGTCGAGGGGATAAAAATAGAAATAAAGGAGGGGGAAATAAAGAGAAGAGAGAGGGGAAGAGATTTAACCTAAGTACGAGGATGAAGGGGGATAGGAGAGCGGTTGGCCATACATGCTGCTGCCGAAGAAGATGGTTCCAGTGGAGGGAGACGACGACAATGAAGCGGCTGGAGGTGCGCGTGTGTGTATGGCACGACGCGGAGGAAGGAGGGGAAGACATCTCTGCCACTGGTGTTGTGGCAGAGCGATAAGAAGGTGGAGGAGGGGTCCCCAGAGCCTGCTGGACACTTGGCCGGAGGAGAAGGGAAGAAATTAGGGGTGGTTCTCTGGCCAAGCCAAGCTGAAAAGGAGCGGTCGGATCAGGGGGTCTCTTTATAGGTGCTGGTAGAGGCTCTTGTGCTTGGAAGACAAGCTTCCAAGTGCAAGAGTCCTCACCAAAGAAGGATTTAGTGAGATACCCAATTCTCTCGAGCATTCGTATGAGAGATTGGGTGCGAATCATGGCAGTTGATTACGTTCAGATGAAAGGGAATTCCTCAAAGAATCTCCCTTTCAAATCTAAGAGGAGATCTCTGAGGAATCAGGAAGAAATCCCCCTCAATTCCTCGTCGGAGTAGGACTCCTCTGCTGTAATGGTGGAGGGACCTAATTGCAAAGGGTGGCGAGGAAGATAAAGGGGTTTGCGGAATAGTTTTCAAATGCTAGGGGTCAAAATGTAATTGGGTGGACTGTGTTGCAAAGTAGGTCAAGGTGACCACCCCTTAGATCTAAATTTTCATACAAACCTAATTTGGACCTAAAGAATCCAATGGTAAAGTTGGAGTTTAGGTTTGACCACGTTTGAATGGACATTTTACATAAAAACCCAAATTAGGTCAAATATCTAGCTAGGACCCCTACTTAGGTCAAAATAGGTTCCAAAGGCCAATTTGAAGGTTCTAAAACCTAGGGGATATTATTCCATGGATTTTAGAGGATTTAATTGATTTTTATCCTAACCAGAACCTTGTTGAATTAAGTGACTCTGTTTTAGGGTTATAAGATGTCATTTAATTCTTACATTGCATATGAACCCATTTCTGACTGAACCAACTCACTTTTCATCTTTTTAAGACCATTTATCCTATCTTTAGCCCCTGAGAAATCCTGTTGATGTGCTGCAATGGTAAAATCGTAGTTTTACCCTTTGTTTCATGTTTTCTTCTCAGAACAGTTATTCTTTGAATTAGGCCATTCTCTAGGTTATGTAGGAGCTTTTATTCTCTTTCTTAGGTCAAAATGAGATAGTCAGGGCTCATGATGATGTTCTCATCAAGACACCTACTACGGATGCACGCGAAGGGAGGTGGGAAGATAGTCCCACCATTGAAAGGCTTGAAGCACCATAGTCGAATAAAGTGAAAAAGTGAATCAGGATTATTGCCTCTTAACCATGGGGTGAGGTCTCATTCACCCTGTCACTGCCTCATCCGTGACCTTGCCTCCGTGGGCTTGGTGCGACCCGTATACCCGATCTGCACTCCTTTACCACCACCGCATGTCGGTGGGCCTGGTCTCGAGCGAGTACTCGACCTGATTACTCGAGAAAGCAACTGTGGGAGAGCAAGACTAAGAGAGAAAGAGGAAGAGAGAGCGCAGGTGGGTAGAGGGGTAGGTTTTGCTCTCACAGGAAAGGAGAAGAAGAAGAATCCAAGGAAGGAGAAGGCAGAGGCCAGAGAGAAGTTAAGGAAGGAGAAGGTAAGGCTGAAGAGGAAGAAAGCTGAAGTCAAAGAGGCTGAAGGGCTGAAGACGAAAGAGAAGAAGGAACTGAAGAAGAGTCGCCAGAGAAAGAAAGAGAAGAAGCCAAAGGCAAAGGAAAAGAAGCTAAGCCATAGGCACGGGAGTAGAAGAAAAGAAAGAAAGAAGAAGAAGGAAGGAAGCAGCCAGAGATGGAGATTAGAGAAGAGATACAAAGAAATAGAAGCACTGTAGCACCCATAAGTTTAAGACGTCTGATTCACAAATCAGACGTCCATTATTTTTATGCTTGTCTTCATACATTGACTCCTCTATTCTCTTGTGCTTACATTTTTGCATTACAACTCCAATTTTCATTGCTTATTATATTCAATTTTCCAAAGTTGTGCTCTTGATTTTTAAACCCCAATTTGCTCCCTATGTTTGAACTTGGACTTAAAACTTCGAGTAATAAAATCTATTTATTTTTTAGCGATTTCAACCTATACTACGATGCATCGATTTTATACATCAATTTCACCTCGTGAACATTTTGACACCGTTGCCAGGGAGCAACGGACGATTTAGAAATCTTGATCACAATTTCTGATTTGGTACTAACTTGATATATCTCTTTTATTGTGATTGTTTTAGGCAAGAGGATTCAAAAGAAGATGGCTGCACAGTAAACACACCTGGGGCAGGTAATCTCTGATTAGTCCTTTCTCTTAAGCCCCTTATTCTGAAAAGGAAAAATAAGATAAAAATCAATTAGGGCTACCTACTTTCCATCTTTAGCTAATTCACCAAAGTTGCCTGATTTTGATTTAAATAAATATTGATTTGTGCATCCATTTAAGGTAACTAGGGTTGCCACCTTCTTGATTGAGCCCTAAATACCATATTTCTGGCAACTAAATTGGACTAAAATTATAGCCAAAATTAAAGATTCCAATTTAGGGTTTTAGAGACACATCTTTCTAAGCAAGAATCAACTATCCGAAAAGAGGTGTGCCTAAGCCTTGGTTGAAAAGACTTAATCAAGAGAAACCCTAAAATTCAAGCTCTTAATCTCACTTGAATCCTAAAAGAAAGGACCTAAAGCTCTCAAAGGACAAATAGGTGAAGTTAACCCCCTTGTTGGGTCAACCAACCTTGAAATTAGGTCACTTTTGCACTCAACACATCTAAAGTTCAAGTGAAATCTTAAGCACCTCTGATCTTAAATAAAAGTGGTAGACTTAAGAGGTCAAAGCTCCCATTTTGGTCTACTTGGAACCTCAGTGACAAGAGAGTCGGGTGGGAGAAATCATGTAACTCATGGGGATGCTCTACCATGTAGGGGCCTTTGAGAGACTCTCCCTCTCTGGCTGCCTAGGTATTTCTCAGATGGACAACTTTCTGACTAAGGGGTATCATCCACCCCGTACCTCTATAGTCAGCCAAATTTTTGGGTGTCTTGATTGGGTCCAGCACATTCTACTCTCGTCCAAACCATCAGTGCATGTTTGGTAGGAGGTCCTTAAGGCCATCCTTAAGACCTCCTTTAGTGATTCACTCCCACTGAGGCCAAGCCTCGACGTCCGTGTTTGTGCAGCAACCCCACCACATATACATCTCCTCTTATTCATCAGATCCCAATTTTCTTTCTTCCATCATCATGGCACAACCAGTAGAAGAAGAGAACAATCTTGAAAACCAACTCCAGCACCTAAATGATCTATTTCAAGCCTTTGTAAACCTACCGCAGCATCCTATGATGCGAGATCACTACAATCCCGCTACGGTGGTAATCAAACCTCAAGTCCAAATCCTGGCTGGAGGTCCTGATTCTGAACTCAAGCCCAACATGATTCATGCTATTCCAAAGTTTCATGGGCTTAATTTCGAGGATCCTTTCCAGCACATCAAACAACTCAAACATCTGGCCCAGACCTTCGGGTCAGATGTCCAAAATTGGGATATTCTTCTTATGAAGATGTTTTCCTTCTCTCTCATGGACAAGGTAACTCACTAGTATCAAACTCAAATGCATCCAATCAACACATGGGTTGAACTGCAATCTGAATTCTTGAAAAAGTTCTTCCCAGTTGGTCAGATGAATCCTTACGACACCAGATCACACACTTCACCCAACAATATGGAGAACCTCTTCATGAAGCATGGGACCGTTTCTTGGATCTCATGCGAAAGTGCCCCCATCATGGAGTTCCTAAATGGGAACAAGTCCAGTCTTTTTACTAGGGACTCCATGAAGACATCTGCTTATTCGTCAATGCAACCTGTGCAGGAAATATCATGGGTCAACACGAAGACACTGTGTGGGAGATTCTCGAGAATATGTGCGAGAACTCCATCAATAATGACTCCATGGGCTTATTCGACCGGACGAATGCCCGTACATCAATGAATTCAAGGGGAGCACATAAGATGCAGGGCCTATCTGCATCCGTCGACTTGGAACTGATGGCCAGTTGGTTGGACAGGGTCTCTATCATAGAGAAGAAGGTGGATGAGCTGACTCGACATCTGCAGTGAGCCACCTCTGTGCAAAACCTATTTGCACAGCCGCCTTCTAGGAGAGAAGCTGTACATAACATCTATCACTGATCTTCTCAAAGGATGGACCCGTATCCACCCCCATCTAACCTTAGGACCGGAGGAAACTCCGATCCAACCTACTCTAGTTGGGGGAACTCTGAACCCTCGTACTCTGACTTTCCTGAGGTTCCTCAGACCTGCGAGGACCTCAACGCCATCTAGAATGACCCATTCTCTAATACCTATAACCCTGGATGGCGAAATCATCCCAACTTCCTGTGGGAGGGAAATAATCAGAATCAATGACCACCATATCAGCCCCGTCCACAAGCTCCTTGTCCAAATCAGCCACCTCAGCCTCGGCCCAACCCCAACTATCAATTTGGGCTGACTCAAACAGATCAAATGACTCTTATCCTTTAGACTCTGGCTGATGATCAGGAGGTTTTTTTGCTTTTCAAATATGTTGTCAGAAAAATACTACGTCGTAGTAAATAATGTGGTGGAAAACCCTCGATCAAAGTTACGAAAAATATACTAAAATTATACCACAATTTTGGTCATATCCACAAGGAGGACAGACCAATAGATTCACGACTATAGAGCCATCATGTTCACAGAAACATTCATGAAATCAATTCATTGAATATGCAGCTTAGAATGTAACTTTCAATTTCATGAGAAGTTGAGGGCTATTTACGTAAATTTCCATCATAAATCAAGCTCTCAAAAATATGTAAATGATGCATGTGTAGTGGTAGAGTATGTAATTTTTAGTTGCATGCAAATCTAAATCCAATTTCAATGAGAATTGATGTGCATAACAGGAGCAAATTAAACATGAAAAGGAATAAGTATAATGTCGCAATTTCACCCTAATAATTTAATCCAACAAAATATTTAAATAGTGTTCCACAATGGCATTTTTGGTAAATACTAATAGAACCCAAAAACAGAGGAAATTTTCCTCAACCTCGTGCGAAGAGGAAGCCAAGGTGGAAGCTGAGGAGCTCGATGAAGGTCGACCATGACGAGGGCTTTCCAATGGTGGTGGTGGCTTTCCGAACAGCGATCGGAGTTGACACCGGCAACGAGGAAGGCCGATGGTGGATCGCTGTCGCACGTGGGCTGTCGTGGGTAGTTCTGAGGATGTGGCTACCTTCGTGGGGTTGAGGCGAGCATAGGGGAGTCGATGGTGTGGAGAACCATTGCCTGTGGAGGTGGTTGCGTTATTGGTGGTTTGTATTCCCTTTCTTTGTTGGTTGACGAAGAAGAAGAAGAAAGAGAGGAGGGGCGCGACCGGTCGCTTGCTGGAGACGAAGGAGGAGCTTGAGGTGGTGGCTCACGGTGTTGCTCGTCATGAGAGGATGCTACTGCGAGGAGGAAGGTCACTGTCATACACATGGAGAGGAGGAAGACGAAGAAGAAGAAGACGAGGGTGTGTTGCACGCGAGGAGGAAGGCCGGAGGAAGGGCGTAGGGCGCGGGCGTGAGGGCCTGCGCACGTGGGGGAAGGTCGGAGGATGAGCACGTAAGGGCCTGTGCATGGGCTGGTTGCACTGTCAGTGGTGCTGCACGTGTTGCACATGCGAGTGGTTGCATGCAGTAGGTGCCAAGGAGAGCGGTGAACGCAG
The DNA here is from genome assembly GCA_037157565.1 of Thalassia testudinum. Classification (NCBI taxonomy): domain Eukaryota; kingdom Viridiplantae; phylum Streptophyta; class Magnoliopsida; order Alismatales; family Hydrocharitaceae; genus Thalassia; species Thalassia testudinum. The sequence continues at coordinate 91,945,294 of JAZHRO010000003.1, forward strand.
TGGTGGTGGGACGAGTCTCAAACGTCTGGGAACCTTCCCAGTTGTCTTAACTGAAGAGGCTAATGCACGGTGAGGGTATTGGCGATGTCGACGGAGGCTCGCGATGGTGGATGGGCGTGCGGTGAGGGGAAGGAGATGGAGGCCGTTTACCCTCTCAAGGGAGGAGGAAGATGCTTGAGAGGGGGACCTCTCATCCCAGAGTAGATGGGTGGCTTCCTCCCTGTCCCTGTTATATAAGGAGAAAAATAAGAGAACGAGAGAGAGAATCAAAGAAGGGAGTCAACAATCTAAATTTTATGGCCATTTGAGGGAGAGAGAGATAAGGAAAGGAGAGGAAAGAATAGGAAGGATTTTATTTGCTTTTCTTTCTTTCCCTTTTATTATCTCTAGGAAATCAATACATATTCGATTGCCATTTGATGTGAAGCTTACTAAAAAATGTCCTTCCCTAAATGACCTTGCAACCACATAAGTAATGAACCCCTTTTATATAAGGATTAATGCAATTGATACATGAAATGATAAATCTAAGGTTCACATGATTTTGTTACTAACATACATGTTTTAAATTAATCTCTCATCCAAATAATAATGCACTTAAGCATTAAATTAGTCCACTAAAGTAGACTTATCAGCTGACATTCAGAAGACGAATGCGGCTATGCAAAAACAACACAAGGATGAGATCACAAAGGTACGAAATCAACTCGCCCAGATGGCGAATTCCCACCAACCTGGCACACTCCCTTCGCAACCTCTACCAAATCCAAATAACATGCTGAACCAGAGGCGCATTATGAACTGAAATCTGAGCCAAGCCCACATGATTTATCAGGCCCCTTCTGTTCCATCACCCAACGAGATGGAAGCTTTGACATCGTATGTGGGATTTCAATAGCAGCCACCTATTTTACCAACTCCGAACAAAAACCAGGTCGGACTAAATTCTATAACAACCTGTAGTGGCAAAGCAACACAAGACCCACCTTATCCAAGCCTCTTTCAACTGGGTAGTAACCCAAGCCCTAGGATAGTTATCTAGGACACCCCTGTCTTAGATTAAGAACCTGGACCTATTCTAGAGCAACCATCCAAGGTTTAATTTCCTGAGGCTTTGACCAAGGGAAAGAGGACAAATAAACCCGTGGCTCCTGAGGAGGATCTGGTCAAGCTCTTTGAATAGCTCCATATAAACATCCCCTTGGTGGATGCAATCCGCCACATACAGGCTTATGTATGATTTCTGAGAGACGTGTGTACACCCAAGCGTAAGTTGCCAACCAAAAGTGAGAGTCCGATAGTACTATCAAAGCAAGCCAACTTTGTAATTTTGAGCAAACTCCCACCTAAGGCAAAAGACCCAGGTACTCCCCTGATTTCCAATACCATTGGTGATACCCAATTTGATAGAGCTTTATTAGATTTAGGAGCCTCCATAAACCTAATACCTACATCCCTCCTTGACCGCCTTGAGGAATCTGAGCTTAAACCGATAGAAGTGACATTGCAGTTGGCTGACCGATCTATTTAGTCACCTAAAGGAGTTCTTGAGGATGTCATCGTTAGGGTACGAGATTTCTATTTCCCGGTGGATTTTGTAATCTTAGATATGGATGCTCCAGAAAACCTAAGGGATACACCAATTATAATAGCGAGACCCTTTCTGGCCACTGCTAGGGCCAATATAAATTGTGAGCAGGGCCAAATTGAATTGAAATTCGGGAACAAAACACTGAAGTTTGACATCTTTAAGGCCCAACAAGGGATTAATTATAGAGTCATAGAACAAATATGTGATATCAAGGCCGTAGCTGATGAACCGTATATTGAGGACAACCTGATTACTTCCGGTCAACCACATGAAGATCAAAACCCGCAATCAGAGGAGTCCGAATCTGACTTAGATACACCCATAACTCCTCCCACATACCCTGAGCTGCCCACTGCTATTGATAACCCCAATCTAGAACTCAAGCCTCTTCCCGACCTTCTGAAGTACATCTTTTTTGGGTTCCAATCAGACGTTTCCTATGATTATCAACTCCAGACTCACACCTAACCAGAAATCCTATCTGATTACTATTCTCCAGCAACATCGTAGAGCTATTGGATTGACTCTGAATGATTTGACTGGTATCAGCCCCTCTTACTGCACACACCGTATCTACACCGAAGAGGGCACACGACCTTCCCGTGAAATGCAGAGACGTTTGAATCCTAATCTGCAGGAGGTCATGGAAAAGGAGATCATCAAGTGATTAGATGCAGGGATCATCTACCCGATCTCCGACAGTCAATGGGTGAGTCCAATCTAGGTTGTGCCTAAGAAGGCATGTCTCACCGTGATCACGACTAAAATCAGAGAAATCATACCGACTCATGTGGCAAACTCATGGAGAGTCTGCATTGATTACAGAAGATTCAATTCCTCCATGAAGACAGATCATTTCCCACAACCGTTTCTTGATCAGATCCTCGAGAAACTAATAGGAAATAGGTTCTTCTACTTTTTGGACAGATACTTTGGTTATAACTAGGTGGCAATCCATCCTGAGGACCAAGAAAAGACTACTTCTCAGTGGTGCATGCTTGCCATATTCTCAGATATTGTAGGCGATTATCTGGAAGTCTTCATGGATGACTTTTCAGTATTCGGAGAATCATTTGATGATTGACTCCTACACTTGGTCCAAATTCTCAGGCAGTGCATTGATGTGAATCTGGTTCTTTCTTGGGAAAAGGGCCATTTCATGGTGCGTGAAGGAATTATCCTGGGATACCTCATATCAGAAAAAGGCATCCAAGTCAATCGAGCCAAGGTGAACTTGATTTCCAAACTCCCTCTGCCTAGCTCGATCAAGGACATCTGATCTTTTCTGGGGCACATTGATTTTTACCATCAATTCATTCCTGATTTCTCAAAGATCGTGCGCCCCCTGACCACTCTGTTTTCTAGGATGTACCTTTCAAAATCTCCAAGGAATGCACTCAAGCATTTGAAATCCTCCATGATCAAGTTACCTAAGCCCCGATCCTATAGTCCCCTGATTGGTCTCAACCCTTTGAGATCATGTGCGATGCATCTGATTTTTCTGTAGGAGCAGTACTCGGGTAGAAAATTGACGGGAAACCCGTGGTCATCTACAACACTAGCAAGATACTTGACGAGGATCAGCGTAACTACATAGTTATTGAGAAAGAGCTGCTAGCCGTAGTGTTTGCCCTGGAAAAATTCAGATCTTATCTCCTGGGTTCCTACGTTATCATTTACTTGGATCACACAGCTGTGAGGCATCTCCTTGCGAAGGACGCGAAACCTCGATTAATCTGCTGGATCTTGTTGTTGCAAGAATTTAACCTCGAGATTCACGACAAAGTAGAAAAACAGAACGTGGTAGCTGATCACCTATCCCACCTTCCTTCTGAGATCATCGACGCTTCCGGACCCATCACAGAACATTTTCCTGATGAGCACCTCCTGACTATCAATGCAGGGTTTCCATGGTTTGCTAACATAGTAAACTACCAGGCATCACATCAGATCCCATCTGATTGGCCGAAGGCCAAGAAGGATAAATTGCTTTTCGATGCCAAGTATTACTTCTGGGAAGACTCGTATCTTTTCTGCATCAGTGCTAGTCAGATCATTCGACGATGTGTCGCGGAAGCGGAAACTCAGGACATATTGTCTTTCTACCATGATTAGGCATGCGGGGGACATTTTTCAGGTCATAAAACCACAGCAAAAGTCCTCCATTGTGGCTTCTATTGGCCCACAATTTTCAAAGATGCATACAATCACTATAGGGCATGCACTCGTTGCCAGACCTTAGGCAACATGAGCCATCGTGATATGATGCCTTACAGCCGATTCTTGTATGCGAAATCTTCGATGCGTGGGGGATTGATTTTATGGGACCCTTCCCTATTTCGGATAGCTTCGAGTACATTCTACTCGCTGTTGACTACGTGTCCAAATGGATCGAAGTTGTTCCGACCCGAACCAATGATCATAAAGTTGTTATCAAATTCGTTCATCAAAACATCTTTTCACGGTTCGAGATTCCACGTGCTATAATTTCTAATAGAGGGACCCATTTCATTAACGCTCAGTTCAGGTCACCGATGACCAAATACGGGGTGTCGCACCGAATCTCTATTCCCTACTGCCCCCAAACTAATGGTCTAGCTGAGCTATCAAATTGGGAAATCAAGAAAATCCTCTAGGTTACTGTTCGACCTGATAGGAAAACTGGTCATCCTGACTTTTGGAAGCTTTGTGGGCTTATAGGACAGCCCACAAAACCCAATTAGGTATGTCTCCCTTCATATTGGTGTATGGGAAGGCATGTCACCTCCCCGTAGAATTGGAGCACAAAGCCTATTGGGAAGTACGGAACTGCAACCTAGATTTTTTGGCTGAAATATCCTTTACCCTCCATTCTCCCTAAGCTCATTACGCCCAGCCGATGGTGTAAAACTCAGTGCTTAACAGGAGGCAACCTGTCATTTTTGAAAAATCTGAAACCTTTCTTGACATTCCTATGTTGAATTCATATTGCTATTTAGGGTTCATCCATTAGAATAGCCAACCACACCTCAGGTACTCGTACCCGAGTTTTTGAAATCGTTCGTAGCAGTCACTTCAACTTGTTCGCCCACCCAAACCTGTTCTAATGAATGATCTAAGCTGAACTCGAGCCCATCTAATTTACAATGGGGACATTGAATATCGTAGGCATGGGGGGGTATGAAAGTGCAAAACACCATGAAAACTCATCTCACAAGAAAAGGTTTCAACAAAAAATCACATATCACAAAAATACCAAAAAAATGAAAAAATCTTGAAAAAGAATAAAAAAATTCTGAGGGGAGAGAAAATTTTGAGGCCATACAAATCATTAGAAAAAGAGGAAAAGTGAAAACTATTAAAAAAGGATCACAAAATGAAGAGAAAAAAAAAGAGATAGTCATTAGTAAGAAATTAAGGGATTAACTAAGTTCTAGACCACATTAAGAAAAAGAAAATGAAAGAAAAAAGTGCTAATGAGACACAAAAGAGATTAGTAGGAATGTTGATATTAGGCCTCTTGGGCTAGACTCCTAGGCTTAAAAATTCAAGTATCCGCTAAGATCTGGATAGTCTACAATAGGTTGGGGAAAATGCGAAGCTTAAGTATTAGGTCTAAGGCTTAAGGAGTATTCAGCCTCGTTAATTGACCTCTGGTTTACGGGACTCGATAACCTAAGCACCCCAATCCACACACAGTCTGGTTCAGTGCGCATAATTATCAAAATCACGCAAAAGCGTTTAAGTGTTCTAAAAAAGTCGCCTAGATTAGGAGCGACCGATCAACACAAGTTGATATGGATGAGTTCCCAATGCGGAGAGGCGGGAAATTCCCCTCAAAGATGCACAATAACATATCGTCTCCTAGGTGCTTGTCTTCGAGGATATTTACATATCCTACCGGGGGCACGTAAGCACCCTGTGTTGGTTCAGATGCCATGGGCGGCATTATCACAAAATGTTGATTGCCAGGGTCTGGATTTAGCTATAGAACATCATGGGCGGGATTATCTCAAAATCTCGAAAGTCAAGGTTCTGGGGGTTACCATGGGTGGTGCTATCACGAAGCATCGATTGCCAGGGACCCTTCGAGGATTGATGCTAGGGACGAGGAATCTGATATAGACCGTGTTGAGAAGCCAATCCAAAGCTAGAAATAAAAAGAAAAGAGAGAGAAAACACTCCAAACAAAGAAAATCCTCTGTCTCTCTCTTACAAAAAATGCCCTGCAAACTGAACCGAGGCTAAAATATGTTACAAGCATGGGTTCTTTAACCATGGGCCTTAAAAATCTTCGAGGAGGACTGAGGCTAGAGCTGGTCAGGTTTGGATCTTGGTTGGTACTTGAGTACCTATAGGCCTACTGTCGGCATTCTAACCTAATCAAAAAGAAAGAAAGCACTCGTCATAATTTCTGAACATCAAGGAACTCATGGTCTAGAACAGAAGTTAAAACCTTAAAATTTTGCTAAGGGACTAGCAAAAGCTAGGCATGGGGGTATGATGGGAACACCATCATGAGTCCTAACTAGCTCATTTTGGCCTAGAAAAGAGAACAAAAGCTCCTACATAACCAACTGGAGATCCTAACTCAATGAATAACCATTCTGAGAGAAAAATAAGAAATAAGGGGTAAAACTGTAATTTTACCATTGTAGTACAACAATGGGATTTCTCATGGGCTAAATATAAGTCAAATGGTCTTAACAAGATAAAAAGTGGGTTGTCTCAAACAGAAAAGGGTTCATGTGAATTATGGGAATTAAATGATTTCCTATAGCCCTAAAACATACCCACTTGATTAAACAAGGGTCTAGTCAGGATAAAATTTACCTAAACCCTCTAAAAATCATGGAAAAATATCCTCTAGGGTTTATAACCTTCAAATTGGCCCTTGGAACCTATTTTGACCTACATTGGGATCTTAGTCAAATATTTACCCTAAATTGGGTTTTTGCACAAATTACCCAACGAAACATGGTCAAACCCAAAATCCAACTTCACCATTGGATTTTTTAGGTCAAAATTAGATTTGTACCAAAATTTGGACCTAAAGGGAATTCATCTTGACCTACTTTGCAAACAGGTCCATCTCAATTACATTTCTACCCCTATCTTTTGAAAACCTCTGCAGAAACCCCCTATCTTTGCCTTCATTCTTTGCAATTAGGTCCCTCCGCAATTATAGCAGAGGAAATCCTACTCCGATGAGAATTCGAGGGCTAGATCTCTCTGATTTCTCAGAGAATCCCCTTCAAAATTGAAAGGGAGATTCTTTGAGAAATCCCCCCCAGTGTGGACACAATTTGGAGCTCGATTTGGTACCCAATCTCTCATGCAAATGCATGAGAGGTTCGGGTCTCCTTCTAATTTCCATCTCTGATGAGCTTGCCGTGCTTGGAAGCATGGCTTCCAAGCACAAATCCTTCATCCAAGGCCTATAAAAGCATACCCAAATCACCCCGCATCCTCTATGCTTGAAATTGGCCAAAGAATCCCTCTATTTCATCTCTTCCCCCTCCGGCCAGTGGCTTAGCAAGCTGTGGCGACCTCCCTCTCTTTCCCTCGTCACCCAGCCACAATACTAATGACAAGGTTCTCTTCCCCCTGTTCATCCGCGTCGCACCGCACCCGCCGATGCCTCTACAACCCCTTCGTCGTCGCTGTCCTTCCCCCACTGAGTGCTTTGTCTCCGACAACGACAATACGAGCCGGCCGCCATCTTTGCCTCCCCCTTCATCTCTCTACATCCAGTTAAGTATTCTCTCCTATCTAATTCTTTTTCCTCTCTTTATTCCCTGAAAACGCCCCTCGACGCACGCAACCACCATCACCTTCAACTTCGGCCAGACCTCCGATGAGGCATCCCCACTGCTCCACACCTCCATCCGCCTCACCAACCACCTCATAAGCACCGCAACACTCCACTGATCATAAACCCTCGCTTCACTCACCGTGACACACCCCCAAAACACCCCCCGAACACACCCACTCTTATGCACACAGGGTGCCCTAGGCACGCACTCTGGCAACCCCACGCCACGTCGACCCTCGCAACACATTCGCCGTGTTTCAGTGACACCTCCTGAGCTTTCTGACAAGGTCGCAAGGCCGTTTGCATGTTGACAGGTGTAGGAGGCCCGCCATCATTAAAGCAAATGAGGAGCTTGCTTGCAAGCCTCCTCCAGGTCTGCTCGCTCCAAGTGCACAACTGTTGGTTGCGTGGAATCCTCTCGTGCACAGATCTAGGCAAGCAACTGGCTTCGAAGACTAAAGTAGCCTCTGCAATCAAGTGAGACACCTACTGCGGACGCACACGAAGGGAGGTGGGAAGATAGTCCCACCTCGGAAAGGCTTGAAGCACCGTAGTCGAATAAAGTGAAAAAGTGAATCAGGCTTATCACCTCCTGACCATGGGGTGAGGTCCCATTCACCCTCTCACCACCTCGTCCGTGACCTTGCCTCCATGGACCTGGTGCGACCCGTATCCCAACCTGCACTCCTCACCCACCACCGCGCGTCGGTGGGCCTGGTCCCGGGCACATACCCGACCCAATTACTTGAGAAAGTTGCTCTGGGAGAGCGAGCCTAAGAGAGAAAGAGGAAGAGAGAGCGTGAGTGGGTAGAGGGGTAGGTTTTGCTCTTGCAGGAAAGGAGAATAAGAAGCCAAGGAAGGAGAAGGCAGAGGCCAGAGAGAAGCTAAGGAAGGAGGGGAAGGCAAGGTTGAAGAGGAAGAAAGCTGAAGTCGAAGAAGCTGAAGGGCTAAAGAAGAAAGAGAAGGAGAAGGAACTGAAGAATAGCCGCCAGAGAAAGAAAGAGAAGCCAAAGGCAAAGGAAAAGAAGCTAAGGCACAGGCACGAGAGCAGAAGAAAAGAAAGAAAGAAGAAGAAGGAAGGAAGCAGCCAGAGATAGAGATCAAAGAAGAGATAGAGAGAAATAGAAGCACTATAGCACCCATAAGTTTAATACATCTGATTCACAAATCAGATGTCCATTTTTTTTGTGCTTATCTTCATACATTGGCTCCTTTATTCTCCTATGCTTACATTTTTGCATTATAACTCCAGTTCTCATTGCTTATTATATTCAAATTTCCAAAGTTGTGCTCTTGATTTTTAAACCCCAATTTGCTCCCTGTGTTCAACCTTGGACTTAAAACTTTGAGTAATAAAATCTATTTGTTTTCGAGCAATTTCAACCTATACTATTACACATTGATTTTGTACACTGATTTCACCTCGTGAGCAACCTCTTTCTGGTTGTTTTGTCCTAGTAGTCAATCCTGAGAAATGGGTAGCATTTATGCTTATAGAAACTTCAAGGGTTGGCCACAACTCTAAACTATTTAGGTGGGAGCCCTTTTTTGTTGCTTGTAATAGACCTTATTCTTATTTATGTGTAGCTGCTGCGTGTCATCCTGTCATATCTTTCATTTTTGTAGAAGTCCTAAAGTTAGATGTTGTAGTTATCATTTCAAGAATTTGTGAAGCTTGGATTTGCATGCACAGATACCTTAGAAAACCAAATCTATATCCATTGGCTCAAGGGCTCTTATCTTTGTACAAATGGAATAATGCTCGATTCCTTACTTTTGTGGAATTAAATATGAGGACACTTTTTTGAAGAGGAAAATATGAGGACACTTCAAACCCTTCATTTTACAAAATCAATTTTGTAATTGGGTGAATAAGCAAGGGAATAACTAGTCATATCCTCCTTTGCCTCTATATTTGCCAGTAATTTAGTTGATACATTTTAGTGGGGTCTAGTTTGATTTTGTGTAGAGCTTGTAGTTTATAATGTAAAAATGGCATTGACCCTTATTGCTTATATTCTATTGAAGATCTTTCCAGTAAAGAGGAGAAAAGTAGTCTAGTAGTACATGTTGGTTTGGATTCTAGCCCCCTGAAAGCCTTTTTACGTGATAACAACTTAGTTTAGTCCCTCACCACTAATTGAGGCATCCTGCAATTCAAATAACTTTGAGCATATCCACCTAGAGTTTTGGCTTAGGCATTTTACTATAGTCATGCATCTCTTCCTGATGAGTAAAGTTAGCCAAGGAGCTAGATTTGAGCTTCTACATCGTTGTTATGTTAGAAGCTATAGTTATAGGTCCTACTTAATATGTAGATTATACAATCATTAATACTACTTCACTGTGGTATTTTTGAGAGTTCCATTTTTCTCATTTTCTCTTCTTTTCCAATTTCCTCTTCCCAATCTGATCCCATCCATCTTCAGCACCTCTCATTTTATTGATCAAAACCTATATGCCTTAAGAATAGTAGACCTCTAACTTCAAGTTAAAACAAGTGCATGCATGCTCACTAGTAGAAATCCCTCGATCCCAAGTTAATGTCAAGTTGAAACATCTGTTGCAAGCTTGCTGTTAGTGGCCAAAAGATACCCAAATAAAAAGTCTTTATATGCCAAGTGCTTCCTTAACAATTAGGTGTGGGATTCTGAGTAGGTTTTGTTTGAGTCCTAATAGAAATGCTACTCTGTTTGAAAAAGGCTCAAAATTTTTTTGTTGTGTCAGCAAGAGGGTTAAGATATTGAGATTGAGTCTTTCTCTTCATTGTTTCAGACTACCAAACCTAAACTCAACATTTAAATTGCTAAAATCTGGTTACAAGATATCTGCAGGCTTATTTTGAATTTGAAGCATATAATTGGGCTTTAAGTCACTTCAAAAATACAATGGAGAGTTTCCTACGACAATACAGCAAGGAGTACATGAAGACTGCAATGCTAAAACATGAAGAAACATTCAGAGAACACTAGGATGTTGAGCTTACACTGGCACTAGGTACCACCAGGGATGGCTTAGTTGGCTTGGAATTGGGCACAAGCTTCTCATTCTCCTCCTCCAATAATAACTTGAGTCTCCATGGATGGGGGCCCTTTCAGATTCCAGACATGGACCTGAATTTTCAACAAATGCTAGAGATATTTCCAACCTCAACAAATGCTTGATACTTCCGCGACATAGGATTACTAGCTTTTGGCTTTTCTCCAATAGCAAATACTCCTAGCTTTCTCCAAGAACAAAATGAGGTTTGTATCGTGACATAATCCAAATTTTGATGTAGGTGCTGAGCTATAGAGGTACCAGGATATCTTCACCTTGGTTTGGCTGACTAGCTTGATATTTCCTACCTTTCCCATTTCTTGAGATTCGAGCTACAACTTATTTTCCTTCTAGTTTTATTGGTTTGCATTAAATTGAAATGCCAATTGTTAGTGAGTTGCATTAGAACAATAATCATTTTCTTTTTCCTTAGCATTGTAAAGTTGGCATGCATATACAGGGTGTTAGTTTTGTTCGTTTATTAGATTTCGACAGGTTGTTTACATAAATCTTGCTAAGGTGAATCCTGAAAAAAAATGAATAGCAATGGCACTTCTTAGCCAATGTGGCTGCACAAAAGTGGGGTTCTCTTTAGATGGGAATAAACATCTACAAAAAACATGTACTGGGAGCTCTTTTTCTTATGGGAACTTGGTGTCTAACTCTTAGAGGTTTTATCTCTGCTTTTTAAGCCTGGTTGATTAATTAATCCTTTTTGATGATCACTATGCTTATTTAATCATCCTTTTACTCCTAAAAAATGTTAGTGTGGAAGGTGAGTTCTATCAATAAAGTTGTTTTGCTTTTCCATTGAGAAGTCCAGCTTGTTGACATTATCCTAAATTTGCTTCTTTCGTATGATCTTATTATTGTTAATTTTTTTGGCAGGTAGCATTGGAGATAAAGATTGAAGCGAAATTTAAGAATGACTTTTTAGCCAAACTGGTAAGTACTACAACTCAAATGCTAAAATAAATGGCCTATAGTGGTTTTGACCTTTGAAGCTTCAAGTGCTAAGATTGAATTAGGGAAACCCATTCCCGGAAAAACCACCCTTGTTGGGATGCTTTATATGGTTATGTAAGTGACTCCAATCCTTGGATAAATATAGTTCTGCATGTGGTCTCTCATTATGTTTGGATGATAACTTTTTTGTTTTATATTCTAAAGGCAGCTTTGCTGATTCTTTCTGGTTAAGAATTGAATATCTGTTGGCTTTTAACATTGTATGCACAGACCAAAGGGCATCTAGTTAGCTTAGAGATGTATTTAAGATTAGCAACTAATTTTAAGAATACTTATATGAGATTTCAATTTTATATCTTTTCAAAAAAAAATTCAATTTTATATGGTAGCTTATGGGTATTTACGATTAGTAATAATGAAATGTCAGGAATAATGGGTTCTAACCAGATCTTTCACCATGACTTTCATAAATGATTTTCTTGTCTTGAATTATCTACTTCGATTGCTAGCTTTAGTGACCAAATTCCTCAATCATACAAAATGTTTCAGATGGACAATACAAAAAGCAAGACATTTCATATGATGCTTGTATGTAACTTTTGTAACGGAGATTGTAAATGTAGAGTTGGGTACACCTACACTAGTTGGGAAGTAATGCTAGTACTTTGTATAAAATGTATGAAGGTAGAAGAGATTTCCACTACCTTACCTATATAGCAAAAATATTTTATTGAAAAGGATGCTTTAAACTATTGTGATGTATGTAGTTGTATTGATAGATAACATAATCCCATAGTTAATGGAGCAAGGGATCCAATGCAACAATTCCTTTCAATGATTCCTGTGGTTTTATCACATTTACAAAGTGCTAATTACAAAGATTGTTCAAGGGCAACTGTGGAAAAAGATTTTAGTATTGTTGAATGGATCTATAACATGGAAGGGGAAATCATTTCTGAAATACAAGTTTTGAAAATTTAAAATATTACATCAACTTGTCGCTTACACCGTCAAAAAAAGAAAATTACATCTACATAGAGTTTCATCATTATAAATAGATTTAATAGAGCATTGAACACTAAATAGCACCAACAAAGACCTTGGCTTGTGTATTAATTTCTCACAAGCAACTCCATGTCACACATTTACACATATTTGGATGAGGCCCATAGCATTGGCGAAATTGGGAAATCCTGTAGGATGTTTGTGAAATATTTAAATGTATATATTGCAGCATTAGAGGTCTTTTTGTTAAACTTTCGACACCCTTTGTTGCATCTCTTTAAATTTGTTGGCTAAAACCTTCCAATGCAATGGCCATCCCTGTCTGCTCACTTAACTAAATGAGAAAATCTTTCAATATCTGAAATATTTACCCTACATATATTTATGTGACATCTATGTTCCCTCTTATTGTCCAACAAGTAATGGATAACAACAATATGTCCCCTCTTATCCGTTGATAATGGATAGATTTCTTTTGCAATATGTTATCTATAATTAGAATTGCGTGCAAGAATAACTCTACACGAGTATGGTATTCTTAGAGATGTTTGAGGACTTCACATAATTCTCAATAAAAAGCATGAAATAGCATGTTGGATAGTGAACAAATTATTTCAATTCTCTTTATGATTAATCAAAGTAAACATTATGGTTAAATTAAATACTAATGGTAATATTTCATGAGTTGTGCTAATTGATCAATTGTAAGACTTGTGATTGTTATTTAATGAAACAAGAATATGCAAGTTGTATTTTGTCTATTTGGCTAGCACTTCCTTGAAATGATTTAATTCGCCAAACAAAACTTATTGATCTCTTCCTTGCTTCTAGGTTTAGTGCATTCTTCTAATTAACAAGGCTTCCTTCATAATGCAGTGGCCATCATATGCTGAGTAGTTGGTGAATTATATGTTGGGAAGGGAGTATACATGAATATCTTAGTCCTTATTTAGTATCTTGGTCCTTTCTGTGGTGACAATCTGATGCTTTGCAGAATTCCTCAAGCGAGAGTAGACATGACTGTCCATGACGCGAATGATGGTTTGGTCAAAGATAAGGTCTATGTTCCTTGTCTACACCAATTTTCTTTTAGGAGTTTATTCCATCTTTGAAGGTGAAGTTAATTTTTCTCATTTGCCAGGGCCATTTTGCTGCAGCAATGGTAGTATGCCGAGTTCTAGGTTGCAGTAGTTTATTTGCATGGAACAACATGTTGACAATTGAGGATTACTATGTTAGCTTGTTTCCCGTATATGTTAAAAAGTTTTGAATATTGATTCTTGTAATATAAGTTACAGAATCATTTTAGTGAATTACATATAAGGATTGACAAGGACCCTGCATGTAGGATTATCATCTGACAAGAACATTGATACTTGTCTACCAACAATTTGCTTTTCTTACGGTTGCTTTTCTTGCACATCATAAAGCGAAACTAAATACAAGGCTGCGGAATATGAATGGATATGGCCTTTTCTTTCTGAGCTGTTTTGTAATTGTTATTGTAAGTAACTCTTGGACCATGTCATTATTTCATATATTCTATTTCTGGATAGGAAATCATGAAGTGCAAAGAAAGTAATCTCTTTTAAAGTTCAACACTTTCCATGTTTTCTTTGCCTATATAGTCGGATTTAGCTACATCAGGAAGGGGAGGAGTTGGTCCCTTTATCGGAATATGTGTCATTAGTGCAATGTTTTGAGTTGCTATTGTTCATGCCCATGGAGGAAAGGTTGAGGATTTTTCTCTAATGTGTCCTGAATTCATTCAAGTGCACCTATTATGATCTATTGATATATTTTTGATATCTTTATTTTTAGTTCAGAAATAAGCCCATTGAACTAAATTAGTCATTGTTCCTTCTTGCGGTCATTCTTTGAAGGCCTTGCTGCTTCTGGAGCTATTACTTGTACATTGAGGTTTATTACAAAGGCAGCTTTTGAGAGTGAGGAAGATGGCCATCATAAAGGAGAATGTATGTTCTCTAATTAGAATTTTTATTGACATGTTTGGGAAATGTCCATTTTGGTACACTATAGATTCCAATTGACATGTGGTCTTTTGAATTGACCTTCAAACATGTTGTGATTATGCAAAGGCAAAATATTGCTTCAAATTCCTTTAATTGCCAATTTTACTATGCAAATTGGTATTTTGAGCATATTACTATCCAAATATGCAAATATGTCCTGATTATGTAAACGTGGTATTTTGAGTTTTGTATACTTTTTCTTTCTTTAGAACTTTCCTACAACCTCTCATAATTATACAACTTGAAATTTTCCATTCTACCATTTTCATATGCAAGTCATCTTTTCATTCTTACATATACATTATTGTAGATCTTAATGTCAGGGAAATAAGCTATGCAACTTTTTAATATCCACCAACATGCCATAATTCCAAACCAAATCCAAAGACACTGTACATTAAAGGCCCATTTAGTAGGCTGGAAAGGGAAAAAGAACAGAAAATAAGTAATTTATATAGGAAGAAACCATCCTAAATATAACATCTCTTTTTCATTAAGGAAGTTTCATAACAGTTCTCTTTAAGAGAAAAACAACTGACAAAATTTTATCTCAGTCCTGCTAAAAAATTCAATTGTGAAGAAAATGCAAGTGCAAATAGTTATGCAATCCTCTTACTGAATTCAATTATAGGGTTAATGTGTTGTTTCCTCCCAAATCACCAAGTTAAAGAGTTTGAGTGAAGGCATGGACCCTAGGACCTTGTACTATTTCTTCACTTGAGAGGATCATTATGAAGACTAGAGTTATTTATTACCTAAAGTAACTTAGCTTCGTACCATCACAAATTATATAAACTCATGGCCTTCTTGGAGCAATGATTCTTATCTTTCATTTTATCCAACACAGCAGAGCAAATTTGTTGGAAGGGCAACAAACTCCAAGTATATGCAGAATTTGCTATCATCCTATTACAAAGCAGCCTCTATACCACAAATGAAAGACAAAGATAACTAATGTATGGTAGCAAATCCTAATTTTCTAAATTGAAAAATAGATAAGATAGAAATATTAAATCTTTTATTATTGAATAAATTATCTGATGATGTGTTGAAGAAAGGAAAAGAGTGGACCTTTTCATCTAGAGTGCTTAAGCTAAAATTACGAGCTGGCTGGGTATTTTTATGGAATGACCCCTTCATTTTGACATTGAAAAAGATACTATTATCCTGTTGGTGTCTCCATTGTTGGGTATTTTAGATAAAATTATTTATATCCATGTATTAAGTATACTATACATATACAACATATTGAATAAATAGGTTAACAGATCCTTCAAACCAAACATGACCCAAAACCAATCAAGTTTCAAAATTCCAACTCATAACTATTTTGAAAATAATCGGGTGGTCGGATTGAGTTCCCGTCAGGCCGTGGGAAATGGACATTACTAATAGGCAAATAGATGTAAGCACCACCCTTTGGTATTCAATACCAAACTTTACCTTTATGCATTTCCATCACCCTTCCCTCCATAAATGTAAAATCCTAGAATTAATTGTCCTAATTAACTATTTTATTGGCAATAGCCAATAGCACAACTATTCATACTAAAGGCCCATCTACCCATGCATCCAACAATCTTGGCTAAGTGTCATCCAAAAATCTTCAAGATAGTGCCATCTAGATGTATTTCATAGTGGTAACATCAACACCAGTGAGAAATTCAGTCCAAATGTGGGACAATATTGCCTCGCAGTCAGGGACATCTGGACAGGGATTGATGCAATCATCAAAGAGGGGAAACCCACAGGAGACTTCCTTTTTCATGTGTGTGAAAAGGTAAAAGGGTAGTCACATGAGGAAGCCCGCCTATCAATTCAAAATGTAGAGTTATAGAATGTACAGTGATTAAAGCCACTAGAGAGATTTTAGTCTCTATTTAATAGAGTAAGCTCATCTCTATTTTATCTTGCAGACATGTAGCATAGATCAAGTACTAGACTTAGTATCTCTTGTGCTAATTGTTTCCCACATAAAATCTTGAGAAAGTTCTGGATTTCCCCATTTATTACATATTTTAAATCTAAAGCCCCAAGCATGTTGTAATTAGCTACCCTTATCCTCCTTTGGAGTTTTACTGTCAAGGACTTAGGAGCACCAACCAACTCCGGTACCATTGGCATTGACAGTAGCTCCATGAAGAGAAATAGGAGAAATCTTGAGGGCTCAATTTGGTCATGAAAAGAAAACATGCGTTAGAGTAATTTATATTTTTATGCTTTTAAGTTTGTAAATTATAAACATGAACATGATTGTAAAGTGCATGTGGATTTATATGCACATCTACTGCTGCTAGACTCGCTAAAAGAAGCTATTAGAATGGTAGGGGGTGTTATATAAATCATAATGAGGACAAGCCTCAAGAGAATGGCTTTGAATCCTTGTAGCATGAAGCATCCACCCTTAATTAATCCTTGGAAGGCTTTTCTGAATAAATCAATCCATTGGAGATCCTCATTTACAAATGAGTAGATCCCTGAATGGGGATCTTGATGCATTCCAAATTAGAAGAAGTCATAGGAACATTTGGAACATGAAATAGAGAAGGCTATAGAACCCATCCAGGAAGGAAGTTTTCCTCCTTTTTTTTACATCTTTCTAAAATACCTCAAAAAAATGGAACAAAAAGGGAGGGCATGGCTCTTTCTTTTTCTTTTCCCCTTTCAAGCAGAGTCAAAGGTACAATTAGGTATCTCAATATATGGGGCCAAAGGTCATTAATAAAAAGAGTAGTTCACATGGGTACAACACCAGAGAGACCAAAAAAGCCCTCACATCATGCCCGAGAGAGTTTAAATATTCCAAACCAAAGTCCAATCAGGCCAAAGAAATAAGAGAATAACATAAGGAGATGACCCATTAGAAGACTGGATTTGGGTTCTTAATCCCTATCTTCTGTTAATCTTTCCCTTAGAGAGATTAAGAGAAATGCCTGGTGAAGGAGGAATGTTGCAGATTTGGCAAAGCTTGAAGTAGTTTGGACGCTTCTTGGGCATGGATCACTGAGAAAGACGAAGATCTCCAATTGCATATGTAACGACCCGGTTCCCGAGTACCTACGAGACACGAAAATCGGACCGACTCAACTAATCCCAAGACCTAGTCGTCCAACGAGGAAGTAACCAAAAGAGCAGTAAAATAAACCACATTCAACATGAATATAACTAACAGTAAGAAAATACAGCAGCAAGGAAAGAAACTACTACAGTATATACCACCACAACAGTAGAACAACATTCATAACTAAATATGAACTGCAGGTAAAGAAAAGTACAGCGGAAACAAGAACTACTCACTACAACGTAACAAAAAGAGGTACAAGAGACAGTGGTAACTCTACTGGACCCTACTCGGCCCAGCGTCCTCTGCAGCCCCTGACCCTGGCTGCTCAACACCTGGTCCTGAAAAAGGTAACGAGTGTAACACGTCAGCAAAACGCTGAGTAGAGTGGCAACTAAACTAAAGACAACAGTAGAGTGTACAGTAGCTGTTATGTTCGATTACTTTCTTTATTCACATCTTTCAATTGTCTCACTATTTCATTTATTCCTCAGATCTTTTTCTTGATCTCGAATGTTCCTCATGGGAACGATCTTGATTGCAGTCTTTTCCAAAAAGTAGAAGTAGCACGTGGTGCTCTCCTAGCTGGGAGAGTCCCCCGTGGTGATCCTACCCTCAATCAACCACCCCAAGGTCACTGACAGACGTAACGGTGACTACGGCACGCGCGATAAACGCACAGGTAGCTAACCCGTATTGGCACGCGGTCAATTGTTTCCATTAACGAGTGCGCCCAAAGCACAGCACGGAACCAGTCCAGGACAGAGCCCTCTCAGTAACAGGGGTCCAACCCCTCCACAGTAACCAAACCGGGGCCTTGCCCCTCCACAGTCCGCGCACCCTCGCCTGACTACCCTGGTTTGCCCCAGTGGGCCTAAACAAGTCGGTGTAGGAGGCTAGCAGAACCCCAGGGCCCGTGGGGTAGCTAGTGCCCTCCTAACACTAGTAGCTCTCTTCGGTACTACGTACGCGAGGGCCAGCAAGTCTGTACAGAGTGGCCAGTCCTAACCCTGGGTCCCTGGGGCGGCTGGCTCCGCTCTGCACTAAACAGGTACAGGTACTTCCCTTGGTACTACGTACCCAAGAGACAGTACACAACTACATCTCAGTTCCATTCCTTTCTCTTTCCAAGAGTTCCACTCCTAATTCCCCCGTAGGTTTCCATCCTTTTTACTCAAACATCCAGGTTTCACTTTCCAATTTCACATTCTTACAATCCATGTTCTCAACCACGTTATTTATTCACAATAGGCAGCTGTTAATTCAAATTACAGGCAGCTTTATATCTCTTTCCATTTTCCAAGACTGCAGTATTATACATTCCACTAGTTTTCCCATCCTAGGATTCATGCCATATCCTAGGATCTATCATACAATCTAGTTTTCCAGCCCTATGATTCATGCAACACCTAGGAGCTATCATTCCATCTATTTCTCATTCCTAGGATTCATGCAATGTCCTCGGTTCTATTTATGTTTCCATAATTTAATAGATTTTATTAATAACTTAAAGCCACTCTACCAGGCAAAATGGGAGTAATGGGGGCGTCGTCGGAAATCCCGCGTGCCTCCGTGACCCCCGAGACTGCAACGGAACGGGGTCCTATCAAAAGGATCAAACACAAGGAGTGTCTCAAAACAGTGTATACCTACTGTAGACGGGTAGAGGAATTAATTCCGAAAAGAACGCAACTCGAATCGTGGAAAACGGAACCTGAACGGGCCCTAAACGGGTCGAAAACAACGAAACTGTGTAAAATCAGACATCTGGAACTTCTTCCAGACGTCTTAAAAAGTGGATCAGAGGATTACCTTGTTTAGTGTGGTTTCCCAGACGTCCAGAAGTCTGCGGGGACGTCTGGCCTAGCTCCCAGACGTCCAATGGTCACCACGGACGTCTGGAGGTCGCTCCCGCCATCTAGTACTACAGCCTGACATCTGATTCACGTTGGATGGCGAATCATCGAGCCTGCGCACACCCATCTCTCTCCCTCAGTGCGGTCAGTCGACAAGAAGGAAGAAGAAGACGGAAAACTCACCTTTCAGACGTCTCGACAGTCTTCCAGACGTCGACCTCACCGTCTGGCTATCAGCACAGACATCTAATTCTGGAAATTTTTTCCAGAACCAGGGTGAGACTCGCCCTCCGCTCGCGACGTTGCCCTCGTCGTACCTCGTGCGCCTACTTCTCGAGCCGCAGCAGGCCTCCCGCGTCGTTCCGCGCCTGCTGCGCTTCCCACCGGCCGACCCTGGCAGCCCCGACGAGCTCGCCCTCACGGCTAAGCGCCGCTCTCGCACGCAGCACCCCCTCCGCGCTCACTGCGACCGTCGCCGCCACAGCAACCCCGCACCCGCTCTCGTGCTCGCTCACTGGAATAAGAAGAGGAAAGGGGTGGAGGCGACGGAAGCGAGGGGAGGCGTGGTCTTTTTAAGGCCACGCGAGGAGGAGAGAGAGAGAGAGCACGGCAGCGGCGTTTGCAGCCGCAGAGAGAAGAATAAGCGAATATGCGGTCTGCGCGCTCAGGCGCGCAGACGACCCACGCGTGTCGAAAATAACTGATTTCCAGACATCTAGAAATGATCCCAGACGTCTGGTAAGATGTTTGTAAGTGACCCCAGACGTCTGGTCCGATGTCTGGGCCACCTCCCAGACGTCTTACAATACGTCTAGGGCGTGCATTCGTTACAATATAACAAACTCAAAGGAAGTTTCGTCCCCAAAACTTGTGCCAACTAGGGTGCGGAAAAAGATGTCCAAATAACCATACAAACTCAAAGAGGACCGAAGCTGGTCCGAAAAGACGTACCTGCGAAAAGCTCCGAGTACCACTCCCGCAAAACCTCAGGCTCCCAGGTAGCCTCCTCGTACCGCTGGCTCCTCCACAAAACCTTTACTAGGGGTACTTGCTTTCGTCTCAAACTGCAGACAGCTCGGTCTAGAATCTGCACTGGCCGCTCGGGGTAGGTCAGGTCGTCGCCCACCTCGACGCTCTCGTGACTCAGTATGTGACTGGAATCAGCTACGTACTTCCTGAGGTTGGACACGTGGAACACGTCGTGCACACCAGAAAGCTGCGGGGGAAGGGCAAGGCGGTAAGCAACGGGTCCAACCCGCTCCAGGACCTCAAAGGGCCCCACAAACCTCGGCGCAAGCTTCCCTCTCACCCCAAACCACTGTAAGCCCTTCATGGGCGAGACACGAAGGAAGATGTGGTCCCCAACCTCAAACTGCACCTCTCTGCGTCTCCGATCCGCGTAGCTCTTCTGTCTACTCCTGACAATGCGGAGTCGTCTGTGGATCTGCTCAACTACCTCCTGACTCTACCGGATCAACCTGGGGCCAACATCCCACTTGGTCCCCACCTCAACCCAACTCAAGGGTGCCGTACACCTCCGTCCGTATAGAGCCTCATAGGGAGCCATGCCGATGCTCGAGTGATAACTGTTGTTGTATGCAAATTTTGCCAGGGGCAAGTGCTCCTCCCAAGAGCCCCTCCAGTCCAGTACACAGGCATGTAAAAGGTCCTCAAGTGTCTGTATCGTGCGCTCAGACTGTCCGTCCGTCTGGGGTTGGTAAGCCGTGCTAAACCTCAACCTCGTCCCCAAGGCCTACTGAAACTCAGCCCAAAACTGGGACGTAAAGCAGGTATCCCGGTTCGATACGATCTCTCACGGAACTCCGTGTAGTCGTACCACATCACGGATATACCTCTCTACCAATTGTGCTGGTCCCAAAGTGACTCCGACCGGCAAGAATCGCGCCGTCTTCGTCATTCTATCCACTATTACCCAGACTACGTCGTGTCCCCGCTGGGTAACAGGTAAGCCCACCACCAAGTCCATGGTGATGCTCTCCCACTTCCACTCTGGCACTGGAAGCGGCTGGAGTGGCCCTGCAGGCCTCTGATGCTCGGCTTTCACCTGCTGGCACACTAAGCACTACTGCACGATCTCACCCACATCCCGCTTCTTCCGTCTCCACCAAAACTCGCGTCTCAAGTCGTGGTACATTTTCGTGTTTCCGGGATGTATGGTGAATCTGGAACTGTGTGCCTCAGTCAGGAGCTCTCTCAACAGCTCCTCGTCTCTGGGAACACACAACCGTCCCCTCAAGCGTAGCACCTGGTCTGTGAAAGAGAAATCCCCTGGGTCTCCTGACAGTACTCTGTTGCGCAAAGACTGCAAGTACGGATCGGCCATCTGTCCTGTGATGATGTGGTCTATCAGCTCTGGCCTAGTTTGCCGTGTCATCGTCACTGCCCCACAGTACCCTCGTAACTCTAGAGGTCGCCAACTGCCCACCTCCTCCAGAAGGCTCCAACTCTGTAACTGTAGACTGGCCAAGCGTGCGGGCACCTTACGGCTCAAGGCGTCATGCACCACATTGGCCTTTCCCGGGTGGTAGGAGATGCTGCAGTCGTAGTCCTTCAGGAGCTCCAACCAACGTCTCTGTCTCATGTTGAGCTCCTTCTGGTCAAAAAGATATCTGAGGCTCTTGTGATCAGTAAAAATCTCGAAGGTCTCACCGTACAAGTAGTGCCTCCAGGTCTTCAGCGCGAAGACAATAGCTGCCAACTCTAGGTCATGGGTAGGGTAGGTATGCTCATGGGGCTTCAGTTGCCGCGAAGCGTAAGCGACAACGTGACCCCTCTGCATGAGCACACCTCCTAACCCCTGCAAGGAGGCATCCGTGTACACAACGAACCCGCCACTACTGTCAGGGATGGTGAGCATGGGAGCCGAGGTCAACCTCTCCTTCTGCTCCAGAAAACACGCCTCACAGGCGTCTGTCCAAGCGAAAGGCACGTCCTTCCGGGTCAACTGTGTCATAGGACGCGCAATCTGCGAAAATCCTCTGATGAATCGTCTGTAGTAGCCTGCCAGTCCCAGGAAACTGCGAATCTCAGTGACTGAACGCGGTCTCTCCCACCTGAGCACTGCCTCGACCTTGGCTGGGTCCACCGCCAAGCCATCTCCAGAGATCACATGACCCAAGAAGGTCACCTCCCTCAACCAGAACTCGCACTTGCTGTATTTGGCATACAGCCTGCGTCGTCTCAGAGTGTCCAGAACCATCCGCAAGTGCTGTCCGTGCTGCGTCCGATCTCTAGAATAGATGAGTACATCATCTATGAAAACCACCACGAACTGGTCCAAGTACGGTCTAAACACCCGGTTCATCAGGTCCATGAAAGTAGCGGGGGCATTGGTCAGCCCAAACGGCATGACCAAAAACTCGTAGTGTCCGTACCGGGTGCGGAAAGCTGTCTTGGAGGCGTCGGTCTCCCTAATCCTCAACTGGTGGTATCCAGACCTCAAGTCTATCTTGGAAAACACTGTGGCACCCCGCAACTGGTCAAACAAGTCGTCGATCCTCGGCAGCGGATACCTGTTCTTGATGGTGACCCTATTCAGCTGTCAGTAGTCCACACAAAGACGTAAGGTCCCATCCTTCTTCTTCACAAACAGTACTGGGGCTCCCCAGGGAGACGCACTGGGCCTCACGAAACCCTTCTCCAGAAGGTCCTGCAACTGAGACTTGAGCTATCGCAGCTCAAGCGGTGCCATCCTGTATGGCGCGGTGGAGATGGGGCTGGTCCCTAGTACTAGTGAGATCTCAAACTCGATCTCACGCTTGGGCGGTAGTCCTGGTAACTCGTCTGGAAACACGTCAGGGTACTCTCTGACCACCGAGATGCTCTGGAAGTCTGCCACAGGGCTGGGCTCTGCCACCACACAAGCTAGGAAGCCCTCACACCCCTGGCTCAAAAATCTCGCCGCTCGAAGTGCCGAAATGCACCTGAAACCTCTGTCCACTGGCTATCCGTGAAACTCGAAAGAAGGAAACTCCGGAATGGAGAAGACAATCTTCCTCTCAAAATAGTCCACCAAGGTGTGGTAAGCGGACAACCAATCCATCCCCAGAATCACTCCAAAGTCCTCCATCTGTATCATAATCAGGTCAGCTGGCAGGCTATGTCCCCCGACGGACCTCGCAATCCGTGTACACCTCCTTAGCTACAAACAGCTGACCACTCGGACCTCTGATTACGAACGGATTCTCTAACAGTGTATAATCCTGGTCCAAACTAACTGCGAAACTGGCTACGACAAACGAGTGCGTAGCGTCGGAATGGAAAAGCGTGTAAACGAGTCTGGCAGAAACTGAAACCATACCTGCTACCACATATCCCAAAGCTCTGGCGTCCCTGTGTGTTAGGGCGTTGATACGCCCCTCAGCTCTAGGTGCGGACGAAGCAGCCACACTCTACGTCGGACGGGTAGGTGCTGGCCGGTACCCTCCTCGCGACTGCTGTCCTTCTCCTCGCGCCTGGGAACCGCGGCCTCCTGCGTGCCCTCCAGTGCTGTGCGCGGGGAGTATCTGCTGACCTCCTGCCCTAGATGGGTGTTGAACGATTACGAATCTACGCTAACGTGTTTGGTTTTGGAAAAACCTATCGTTGTAGTTCGAAAGCGAAGAATTCGTGTTCAACAAATAAGATTTATACTGAAAAAGAATTCCGGGTCGAACTCAGGGAGGCTACGTTGATCTATATTCGCAATTATGTTTTTTTAGGATTTTTGATAAACAAGGCGAAATAATTACAATGGAGCTATCAAACTAAGAGAGAGAGAGAGAGAGAAAGAGAACATGCATTCAATATTTCAATTGTTTATACAAGCAAACGAAATGAAAGTTACACTAGAAAGCGGAAAATCAATTACACTATAAAGCAGGAAAATTCTACACTAGAAAAGCTGTAAATAAGAATGGGAGAGAGAAGTTATCCTCCTCGACGGTCGCTTGGAGGACGAGCCGGACGGGACGACGCCTGGACGAAGGAGAACGAAGCGGGACAAAGGAGGACGAAGCAGAAGAACGGGAACGAAGCAGCACGCCGTCGTTGTCGCGGGATCCACTTCCGAAGGGGGACGAAAATTTGGACTTTATCTCGCGAGAAGCATCCCGGGTGTGGGACAAGCTTCTCTTGAGCTTTGGAGAGGTAGAGAGGAGAAGGAAGGGATGAAAGTTTCGTATGGAGGGGGTCTCCTTTTATAGTTGCAAGGAGTGGGGGCAAAATGGACATTACATCTTCAAAATAATAAATAAGGGATCTTTAGTGACGGATAAAACCGTCGCTAAAGCCCCGCCGTCACCGTCGCCGCCGCGCCCACGCGCACTCGCTCGGCTGGCCGCGCGCGTAACGCCTACGCACGCCGCTTGATTTTCAGCCGTCCGATCGCGAGATCGGACGGCTTAAAATCGCGCCTTCACCGCTGCCGCCCGCCCGCCTGCGCGTACGATCTCGCGTTCACCAGAGCGTCCAATTGCGCGTCGGCGCTATCGGGTGCGCGCGGCCGTTGGATCGCGATCGTGCGGTCAATTGGAGCACGCCCACCCGCCTCAGAAATCGCTTGGCGAGGCTCGAACGTGCGCCAGCGCCTCGCGATAAGGCGCTGGACCGCTGCGCTGCCTCGCCCAAATGGTCGCGCGGATGCTTTTAAAACGATGCGTCCACAGCCGTTGGATTGAGATCCAACGGCGGAGAGGAGACGGTGCGCGGTCTTCACCAGACTCCTACGGCCGATTGGGCGGCTGGGATGCACGTGGCGCTATCTTGGCCGTCCATCTTCTGGAAGTTGTAGATGGTGCCACGGATGTCGGATTGACTCGATTTTTGTGTCGTTCGGCTGCGATCGTCGATCCGAATTCATCCGTGTGGTCGGATTTTCCATCTGAAGTGCGGATTTACACCATCCTGGCCCTTGATCTTCTAGGGTTCCCCGGTCTCTATCTGATGCTACGGATGCCTGATTAGGGCGATCTTGGAGTCGTTGAACTCCAATCGTCACCCTGATCATATCCATACGGTTGGATCTTTGATCCGAGGCCCCGATAAAATATTTGCCCTGTCCAAGCACATAAAAGGAGACAATTAACCTCCATTTTATTCAAGCTACTCTAAATGCAAGATGATGCATGTAATGCAATATTTATATCATGAAATGCAATCCTATGCTTAAGAACATGC
Source organism: Thalassia testudinum (assembly GCA_037157565.1). Taxonomy (NCBI): domain Eukaryota; kingdom Viridiplantae; phylum Streptophyta; class Magnoliopsida; order Alismatales; family Hydrocharitaceae; genus Thalassia; species Thalassia testudinum. Next base: position 91,970,816 of record JAZHRO010000003.1, read on the forward strand.
ATAAATAGACATTTTAAGTAGTGTAAATGTGTTTACATCATACCCCCATGCCTATTGTAACGAGCGCGTACCCCAGACGTCTTTTAAGACGTCTGGGAGGTGGCCCAGACGTCTGTCAAGACGTCTGGGATCACATCCAGACGTCTGACCAGACGTCCGGGATAGTTTACAGACGTCTGACGAACAGTTATACTCGCACGGGATATTCGTCTGCGCGCCTGTGCGTGCAGACCTGCGATTCGCATCTTCTCTGCGGCTGCAGGCGACTGCGGCCGTCTCTCTCTCCTCCTCTCCGCGCGGCGTTAAAAGGGGGAGGGGGCGCGCCTCCCCTCCCGTCTCCACCATCTTCCTCCTCTCCTGCTGCGGGCGGAGCGAGCGGACGCGAGGGCGCAGCGGCAGCGGCGCAGCGAAGGCGCGGAGGAGCTGCGGCGTGCGAGGGCGGGACTCTGCCGTGAGGGCGAGCTCGCCGGGAGCGGCTTGGCCGGCCGGCGGAGGGCGCAGGGGGCGCAGAGCGTCGCGAAGAGGGACCTGCTGCGGGCGGAGCAGCGGACGCGCGAGGTGCGACGCGGGCGGCGTCGCGAGCGGAGGCCGAGCGAGGTTCTGATTCTGGAAAAATCTCCAGAATCAGACGTCTGGACTGATATCCAGACGGCAAGGTCGACGTCTGTGTGATCATACAGACGTCTGAAAGGTGAGTTCCGCTTTCTCCTTCTTCTTTTGTCGACTGACCGTACTGAAGGAGGAGGGTTGGCTGTGCGCAGGTGTTCGGATTCGTCATCCTTTGCGAATCCGACGTCTGGAAGTTGTACCAGACGGCGGGAGTGACCTCCAGACGTCCGGAGAGACCATCGGACGTCTGGGATCTAGGAGAGACGTCGCCACAGACTTCTGGACATCCGGGGAACCAAGCCGAACAGGTAATTCTCTGATCCACCGTTTAAGACGTCTGGAAGGAGTTCCAGACGTCTGATTTTGCACAGTATTGTCTTTCTCGACCCGTTTAGGGCCCGTTTGGGCTCCGTTTTCCGCGATTCGAGTTGCGTTCGATTCAGAATTTATTCCTCTACCCGCCTACAGTAGCTATACACTGTTTTGAGACACTCCTTGTGTTTGATCCTTGTGATAGGACCTCGTTCGATTGCCGTCTTGAGAGTCGCGGAGGCGCGCGGGATTCCCGACCACGCCCCCATTACTTCCGTTGTACCTGGTAGAGTGGTTTTAAGCATTAATAAAATCTGTTAAAGTATGGAACCATAACTAGAACCTAGGGCATTGCATGAACCCTAGGAATGAGAAATGTATGGAATGATAGCTCCTAGGTGTTGCATGAATCCTAGGGCCGGAAAACTAGATTGTATGATAGATCCTAGGATATGGCATGAATCCTAGGATGGAAAAACTAGTGGAATGTATATTACTGCAGCCTTGGAAAAATGGAAAGGAATATATAAAGCTGCCTGTAAATTTAATTAACAGCTGCCTGTTATGCATAGAGAATCATGTTGAGATCATGGAATGTGAGAACGTGAATCTGGAAAGTGAAACATATGATGTTCTGAGATAAAGAGCTGGAACCCTACGGGGAATTAGGAGTGGAACTCCTGGAAGAAAAGGAATGGAACTGAGATGTAGTTTGTACTGTCTCTTGGGTACGCAGTACCAAGGGAAGTACCTGTACCTGTTTTAGTGCAGAGTGGGGCCAGCCGCCCCAGGGACCCGGGGTTAGGCTTGGCCGCTCTGTACCGACTTGTTGGCCCTCGTGTACGTAGTACCGAGGAGAGCTAGTAGTGTTAGGAGAGTACTAGCTACCCCACGGGCCCCGGGGTTCTGCTAGCCTCCTTCACCGACTTGTTAGGCCCACTAGGGCAAACCAGGGTAGTCAGACGAGGGTGCGCGGACTGTGGAGGGGCAAGGCCCCGGTTTGGTTACTGTGGAGGGGTTGGACCCCTGTTACTGAGAGGGCTCTGCCCTGGTTCCGTGCTGTGCTTTGGGCGCACCCGTTAACGGAAACGACTGACCGCGTGCCAGTACGGGCTAGCTACCTGTGCGTTTATCGCGCGTGCCGTAGTCACCGTTACGTCTGTCAGTGACCTTGGGGTGGTTGACTGAGGGTAGGATCACCACGGGGGACTCTCCCGGCCAGGAGAGCACCACGTGCTACTTCTACTGTTGGAAAAGACTGCAATCAAGATCGTCCCACGAGGACATTCGAGATCAAGTAAAGGATCTGAGAAGTAAATGAAATAGTGAGAAAAATTGAAAGATGTAAATAAAGGAAGTAATAGAACATAACAGCTACTGTACACTCTACTGTTGCCTTTAGTTAGTTTGCCACTCTACTCAGCGTTTTGCTGACGTGTTACACTCGTCACCCTTTTCAGGACCAGGTGTTGAGCAGCCAGGGTCGGCGGCTGCAGAGGACGCTGGGCCGAGTAGGGTCCAGTAGAGTTGCCACAGCTTTGTACCTTCTTTTGTTTCTGTTCTAGTGAGTAGTTTTGTTTCCGCTATACCTTCTTTACCTGCAGTTTTGTTATATGATAAATGTTGTTTTACTGTTGTGGTGGTGCCTACTGTAGTAGTTTCTTTCCTTACTGCTGTACTTTTTACTGTTAGTTATATTCATGCTGAATGTGGTTTATTTTACTGTCTTTTGGTTACTTCCTCGTTGGACGACTGGGTCTTGGGATTAGTCGAGTCGGTCCGGTTCTCGTGTCTCGTAGGGACTCGGGAACCGGGTCGTTACACCTATCTTTTGCTAGTCCCTAGCAAAAACTATATGCTATTTATAAAAGAATTAGGTTAGATTATTTGGACCTGAGTTATTTTCAATCATTAAGAAATTGTCTACTTAAGAACTGAACTTTCAAAGACACAATAGTGCCCGGGTATCAGCCAAAATGCAGACCGCCTCAAGCCTCGCCTTATTCAAAGAAAAATTTCTTTTTCTGTTTTTACTCTCTTTTTTTTTTTTTTTTTTTTTTTTTGGATTTTCAAATTTTAGGGTTTAAGAGTGGCTTTCTAAGGCCATTCAACTCACCCAAGATTTGATGAGAACCCTAAGTTTTAAGTATCTTATTGTGATTGTGATAGACTCGTTGACCGACAATTAAAACGGACTTCGGATTTCTACGCCTCTAGGTGACCTCAAAAAGAATTCTGCCTAAAGGTGTATCTTTACAACCGGTAGCTTTCTCCCTACTTTTATTTTTTTTAACGGGGTCAACACAAGGGTGAATCCAGTGTATATCTCCCCGGTTTATTCTACTTCTCCGCTTCTTCCTAAGTGTTTTGGGAATTTTTAGTGCATTTTCTGAGCTGGGTTCTGGACAACCGGTCGATGAGCTGTTACCACCGACAACTTGCCAGCCATACTCATGCGGCGAAGTGTGGCTTATTTCTTTTTGTTCTTTTCTCCTTTTTGATTTTTTTTTTTTTTTTTTTTTTTAAGTAGGTGGCTTCCCTGGTCTAAGATTTACCTAAAGGCAGCAAAAAGAGAAAGGTCCAGTGACTAGGCTCTGGACAACCTACCTATGGGCTGTTACCCACGATAACTTGCCAGCCATATCACCCTAGAAGGTTCATTAGCTACCCAATTTCCATTAAAATTGCCGAGCAACGAGTCAGTGCAAAGAAAGTGTGTAGATGCTTAAAACTCAAAATTCCCTTAAATCAGAGGGTGGGTTGACAAGTCGTGTACTTATCACCCAAACTTATTTATTCCAATTATAATAGAATTAAGATGGCGAGAACTCAAAGACAAATCCACATTTTAGTAGATACACAGGCTAATTAAGTCCAAAGACCTGAGGGGTCTTTGTGTTCAGATCCTAATGTAAAATTTCTTAGGATTGAAAAGTCCTAATGTCCAACTAATCCTTCCTAATTTTTTTTTTTTTTTTTTTTTTAGAAAGAGAGCAATTTATATGGATTTCACAAAGCTGACCAACTAATTCAAAAATGAATCCACCCCCCCATGCCTAGCTGATGCAATGTCCTCATTGAAAAAGAGACATGAAAGAAAGGGTAGAATATGAAAGATGTCACCTGGATATGAAGCTCGTATCAGCCTTGTGTTATATGTACAACTACTGAGTTTAATGCCGTCAGCTAGGCGAAGTCCAGCCAAAGAAGTCACAGAATGGCTAGAGCAACAGAGTCTGAAATGGGTTCTGGACGATTATGGTCAACAACAGGCTTCAGACGTTGACCGTTGACTTTAAAGGTGTTACCCGTCTTTGGGTCAGAAATCTGAACGGCACCATTTAGAAAGATCTGATCAATTATGAATGGGCCACTCCATTTAGATCTAAGTTTACCAGGAAAGATCTTAAGTTTAGAATCGAATAACCAGACCTTCTGGTTTGGCTCGAAGCTCTTGCGGGAAATCATTTGATCATGTAGAGCTTTGGTCCGAGCCTTGTAGATCTTGGCATTCTCATAAGCATCGTTTCTAAGCTCCTCCAACTCAGATAGTTGGAGTTTCCTGGTCTTCCCAGCTAGATTTAGATCTAGATTGCATTGTTTGATTGCCCAGAATGCCCTGTGTTCAATCTCTACGGGTAGATGACACGCCTTTCCATACACCAGACGGAATGGAGACATGCCGATAGGTGTTTTATACGCCGTACGGTAGGCCCAAAGAGCGTCCTCAAGCTTTTGAGTCCAATCCTTGCGATCGGGCCTAACCGTTTTTTGCAGAATGTTCTTGATCTCTCGATTAGAAATCTCGGCTTGTCCATTCGTTTGGGGATGGTAAGGTGTGGAAATTCGATGATTAACCCCGTATTTGGCCAATAAACTCCGGAATTGGGCATTAGTAAAATGAGTGCCACCATCACTGATGATAGCCCTCGGAATCCCGAATCTACTGAAGATATTTTTCTTGACAAAGTTGATGACCACCTTGTGGTCATTGGTTCGGGTGGGAATTGCCTCAATCCATTTAGACACATAATCAACAGCGACAAGAATGTACTGATGTCCAAATGAAGGGATAAAGGGTCCCATGAAATCAATGCCCCAAACATCGAAAATTTTGACAGGAAGAATAGGGTTTAAGGGCATCATGTCTCTCTTAGTTATGCTCCCGAGTGCCTGGCATCGAGGGCATGACTGTGAGAAATCCTGGGCATCCTTGAATAAAGACGGCCAATAGAAGCCAGATTGCAAAATTTTTGCAGCCGTCTTTTTCCCGGAGAAATGTCCACCACACCCAGATGCATGGCAGAACTCAAGTATACTGTTGAATTCATTCTCCGGTATGCATCGGCGAATAATCTGATCAGAGCCGATGCGATACAGTTCAGGGTCCTCCCAAAAGTAGTATTTGGCCTCAGATTTGAGTCTATCCCGTTGTTGCTTGGTCCAATCCTGGGGGATTTGACCAACGGCCAAATAGTTAACAATGTCAGCAAACCATGGGGTGTGGACACCTAAAACTGTAAGAATGGTTTCGTCCGGAAAAGTGTCAGCAATCGGAATGTCCGGACAAGAAGAATCACCTAGGAGTCTCGACAAATGATCCGCCACCACATTTTGTACCCCGATTTTATCCTTGATTTCAAGATCAAATTCTTGAAGAAGAAGAATCCAACGAATAAGCCGGGGTTTAGCATCCTTTTTAGCCAAGAGATGTCTCAAGGCCGAGTGGTCGGTATAAACAATAACATGAGACCCCAAGAGATAAGCCCTGAATTTTTCCAACGCAAATACTACAGCGAGTAATTCCTTTTCGGTAACAGTGTAATTCCTCTGGGCTTCATCCAAAGTTTTACTAGCGTAGTAAATGACAAAGGGCTTTCGATCAATTTTCTGACCCAGGACAGCCCCGACCGCGTAATCAGAGGCATCGGTCATGATCTCAAATGGGGTTGTCCAAATAGGTGGTTGCAAAATTGGCGCATAGGTGACCGCCGTTTTTAGGAAATCAAATGCCTTTTGGCATGATTCGTCAAAAACAAACGGTGTTTCTTTGGCAAGAAGATTGCTCAAAGGGCGGGCAACCTTCGAGAAGTCCTTGATGAATCTTCGATAAAATCCCACATGGCCAAGAAATGATCTGATTTGTTTAACTGATGTGGGAGGAGGAAGTTTAGCGATAGCATCAACCTTAGCTTTATCCACTTCAATTCCCCGTTCAGAAATTACATGACCCAAAACGATGCCCTCTTGGGTCATGAAATGACTCTTTTCCCAGCTAAGGACCAATCGTGTCTTGATACATCGCTTAAGAATCATTTCCAAATTAAGCAAACAAGAATCAAATGATTCTCCGAAAATGGAGAAATCATCCATGAAGACTTCCATAAACTCTCCCACCATGTCGGAAAATATGGCTAGCATACACCTTTGAAAAGTCGCAGGTGCATTGCATAACCCAAAAGGCATCCTACGAAAAGCAAAGGTTCCGTAGGGACAGGTGAAAGTAGTTTTTTCCTGATCCTCGGGATGGATAGGAACTTGGTTGTATCCCGAGTAGCCATCAAGAAAACAGAAGTACTTCTGCCCGGCTAATTTTTCCAGGATTTGATCAATGAAGGGCAGGGGAAAATGATCCTTTTTAGTGGCAGTGTTCAACTTCCTGTAATCAATACAAACTCTCCAAGATGAAGCTGAACGAGTTGTGACAGATTCTCCTTTCTCATTAGTCACAACAGTAATCCCGGCTTTCTTTGGAACAATCTGAACGGGACTTACCCAGGGACTGTCAGAGATTGGATAAATAATTCCTGCATCGAGCCACTTGATGATTTCCTTTTTGACCACTTCTCGCATATTTGGATTCAATCTCCTCTGCATCTGGCGAGAAGGGCGGGATCCATCTTCCAAGAATATTCTATGATTGCAGTAAGATGGCTCGATCCCCCTAAGGTCATGAATGGTCTAACCAATTGCCTCCTTATGTTCCTTTAGGACCTTAATCAATTTAATCTCTTGCTCCTTTGTCAATTTAGCACTGATAATCACAGGGAGCGTATCCTAAGGTCCTAAAAATTGATATTTCAAATTCTCGGGCAATGGTTTCAATTCGAGCTGGGGTGGGGTGATGATTGATGGTCGGGTAGATGCTGAAGATTCAACAAGAAGGAGAGGTTGTGAGTGGACAAAATCAGTAACCTCTTCCGAAGATGTTAAGTCAGAGGGTTGCGGGTCAAATTCATCAACCAAAGAGGAACTTTCAATTGAAGAAACTGTCAAACAAGTTTCAATATTAACATTATCCTCATCAAGTTCCTCAATAACTCCACAATCCTCAAATTTATTGATCGCCTTAAAAATATCTAATTTCATACGTTGGTCCCCAAAGGCGATTTCCATGCTACCGCTTTCACAATTAATGTTGGCCTTTGCGGTAGCCAGGAACGGACGCCCCAGAATGATGGGCGTGTTCCTCAGATTATCTGGTACATCCATGTCAAGGACAAGGAAATCTACAGGAAAATAGAAATCCTTGACCTTAACTATAACATCTTCAATAACGCCTCGCGGGTTTGTGACCGAACGATCCGCTAACTGTAGCGTTACTGAAGTTGGCCGAAGTTCGCCTAACCCAAACTTCTCGTAAAGAGAAGTCGGAATTAGGTTGATGGATGCATCGAGATCCAAAAGTGCTCTATCAAATGTGTAATCTCCGATAACGCAAGAAATTAAAGGAGCACCAGGATCTCTCTTTTTCTGAGGGAGGTAGTGCAGGATAACAGAACTAGCCTGCTCGGAGAGTACCACCTTCCTCGGAACAGATTCTCTCGACTTACGCTTTTGTGTACATAATTCCTTTAAAAATCTTGCGTAAGTCGGTATGTGCTTGATAGCATCAAGGAGCGGGATATTGATCTCAACATTCTTAAATAAATTCAGAAGCTCCTCATTGCTATCAACAGACTTCTTCTTCTTTGCTTTGGTTAAGGCTTCAGGAAAAGGAACATGAGTCAGATCTTTGGAATCGGATTCCTGAGCCTTGATTTCTCCTTTAGAATTCTCTTCTCTCTCCTCAGATTCTTCAGGATTCAAAAGATTAGAATAATGTGGTTGTGGATCCTGAGTCTTCTTACCACTTCTCAAAGTGACAGAATTTGCAGAAACGTAAGAATTTGGGTCTTGAGGAGGGTTAGGAAAGATTGGAGGGGCTTGATTGACCATGAATTGTTGATTTACAGAAGAAGAAGACGAGGAACCCTGCTCAACCACCTGAGCATGCGCGTGTGGGTCCCTCTGATTTCCGTACCCTTGGGCTTGATTGCCCGAATTCGTAATATTTCGTGGGTTGGGTACGGGTTGGGATGGTAGAGATCCGGGTTGGCGAGAGTTAGCAATGAGCCCGGATTGCAAGTTGTCCAGTGAGTTTTTCATTTGCTGCATGAGCTGGAGCATAGATCCTTGCATCTCTACTATTTGATGGTTCAAATCAGCCTGCCCTGCGGGTTGACGGGCATTCCAAGCTGGCTGATTGACCTGATTCGGAGGCAACTGAGTATATACTTGACCCTGACCCATTGGTCATTGCGGAGCATAATTGCTGGGTCGGAATTGGGTCTGTTGCCCCAGATTTTTCCAAGAGAAGTTAGGGTGGTTTCTCCAACCTTGATTATAGGCATTCGAGTAGGGGTTGGATCTAGCATTCTCTTGTACAGCACAGACATCCTCATAAAGTGAGGATGGAGAGAAAGAAAAGGAAGGATTAGAAAAACTGGGATCAAAGGCCCCAGTTGGGAACCCATGGGGTTCCGAAAAATGCTGACTCATAGGTTGAGTCGCATCAAGTTGATTCACGAACTCCCGTCCAGAAAGAGCTCGTGAAGAATGGAATCCCGAATTTTGGGATTGAGTGGATTGAGAGTTGTTCATAGAATTGCCAGCCATCCACTCTTCCATTCTTTTAGCAACCAAGTCCACTTTGTCAAGTTTATTACAAATCAATTCCATATCAAATGAATGAGAGTCATGGACTTCATTGACATTTGATCTGGGTTGTTGGGACTGGTTAAAAGTATCCATGGAGGCATGATTTATTGAATTCTCACTCATTTCCTCAAATAAATCATGTGCACTATCTGCATCTTTATTAAGGAAATTGCCTCCGCAAGAAGCATCCACATGGTTTCTGAGTTGCTCAGTCAACCCATGATAAAAAATCTGCACGAGTTGCCATTTCGGCACCTCGTGGTGTGGACACCTCCGCAATAAGTCTTGGAATCGCTCCCAGGCCACATGAAACTGCTCCCCCGGCCGCTGGGTAAAAGTAGTGATTGCCCGTCTCAAAGCATTGGTACGACCGACTGGGAAAAATTTCTTCAGAAAGGCCGATTTCAACTCATTCCAAGTTGTAACTGGTCTTCCTATTGTCCTATACCAATGCGCGGCCTTATCCCTAAGAGAGTGAGGGAAGAGCCTCATGATCATTTGCTCCTCGTTTACGTTTCGAGACTTGGTGGTCTGGACCAAAGTGGTCAAGTCCTCCAAGTGTTGAAACGGATCTTCGGAGCCAAGCCCATGATAATGTTTAATCAGGCTTAACACCTGGGGCTTGATTTCTACGTCACCGGCTGGAATCTGGACGCCGGGACGTTCCCCGTAATTTGAAGGATCATAAAAATCCTTCAAGGGCTGAACGCCCTGCATTCTCTGGAACCATTCTTGCATTCTCTGCATTTGTTCCAGCTGCCTTCGAAATTCTTCCTGTGGATTTCCAGGCAGAAGAGGCTGTTGTTCGGCCATGGGATCAAATTGACCAAAATCTAACTTGCGCCTCCTAGAATGTTCTAATGGTCCTTCTAATCGGGGATTCAATGACCGTCTTCCCAGCATAAACTAGGAGTAGGTCGGAAGGACCGGGGATAGGGACCCTGCAGTACAACAAAACAAGGCTGTCCTTAAGTGAGGTAGCCTAAGGATCTACTGACTCCCAACACCAGCCTTAAGACTGTAACTAATTTACTCTACTTGCGTCTGTATAATCCAACCAGTTAGAAGGAGGGACTGGGGAGAAGGTTCTTCCTTTGGCTTTCGCCTCCGGTTCCTAGTGTACCCCCCAGCCGCGGTCGTTTGACGCTACTCCCCTAGCTAGACATCAGATTAATCAGTACAAGTAGGTTAATCAAAAACAATCTCAGACTAGGCCTTGAAGAGCGAATCAAACCTTAGGGCCAACGTCTACTCAATTTTATTACGGCCTGGGATTGTGGTGCTTATGGAATGTGATGGGCCCTTACAATGGGTTGTGCCCTTAATGATTGATTGAAATTTGTGTAAGTGCGTGCACAACCAGGGTTTTCAAGCAAGATTATTTATAATGTGTGAATTTTAATGTTCAAATCCTGCTTAAGTAGCTTTTAGGGTTTCAAATTAGGTGAATTACAATCAAATTTCTAGGCAAACCAAGTTGTAAAACACGGGTGAAGATAGTTTTCCTTTAAAATTAGAAAGAAAGCGGACTGCCTAGAATATACCTAGATTGAAAACCCTAAGGAGGAGCTACTTGATGAGTTGGTTTTAAATAAAGTGGTGCGGCCCAAACAACTCAAACAATTGGCCACAATTGCACCACTAAGTTAGGCACTCAAAGATGGTTAACCTAGAATGATTTCTACTCTGTTATGTGTTGCTCTGTGTGTACCGATTCCACAGATCAGAACCCGGTTGAGTAGAAAACAAATCAAGTTAATCAAGTGCCTTGAATGTGGGTGTGTGTTGTGTGTTTGTTGAAAGTTACCCCACAAAATTATCTTTTTGTTATTATTTTTTTTTTATGAATGAGGGTGAAATGAGTGTGAGTAGAAATCCAAACAACCAAACTATTCCTAGGATTTATGCAAACACCTAGGTTAATTGGAATTTGGATTTAATGTGGCGAATGAAATCTATGGAGGGGGAAAGAATGGGGGAGCACTTACAGTTGTCTTCAACTGCACTTTACTCCAGTCTACCGCTTGTTGATTCCTTGATGGAGGTCTCTGCAAAAAAATAGACACAAGAGAAAGCTAGTTAGAAAACAAATAAAGTGCAAGAAATGCGAAGAAAAGATCGGAAATCGTTGCCTCCCCGGCAGCGGCACCAAAATGTTGAACGATTACGAATCTACGCTAACGTGTTTGGTTTTGGAAAAACCTATCGTTGTAGTTCGAAAGCGAAGAATTCGTGTTCAACAAATAAGATTTATACCGAAAAAGAATTCCGGGTCGAACTCAGGGAGGCTACGTTGATCTATATTCGCAATTATGTTTTTTTAGGATTTTTGATAAACAAGGCGAAATAATTACAATGGAGCTATCAAACTAAGAGAGAGAGAGAGAGAGAGAAAGAGAACATGCATTCAATATTTCAATTGTTTATACAAGCAAACAAAATGAAAGTTACACTAGAAAGCGGAAAATCAATTACACTATAAAGCAGGAAAATTCTACACTAGAAAAGCTGTAAATAAGAATGGGAGAGAGAAGTTATCCTCCTCGACGATCGCTTGGAGGACGAGCCGGACGGGACGACGCCTGGACGAAGGAGAACGAAGCAGGACGAAGGAGGACGAAGCAGAAGAACGGGAACGAAGCAGCACGCCGTCGTCGTCGCGGGATCCACTTCCGAAGGGGGACGAAAATTTGGACTTTATCTCGCGAGAAGCATCCCGGGTGTGGGACAAGCTTCTCTTGAGCTTTGGAGAGGTAGAGAGGAGAAGGAAGGGATGAAAAGTTCGTATGGAGGGGGTCTCCTTTTATAGTTGCAAGGAGTGGGGGCAAAATGGACATTACATCTTCAAAATAATAAATAAGGGATCTTTAGTGACGGATAAAACCGTCGCCGCCGCGCCCACGCGCGCCCGCTCGGCTGGCCGCGCGCGTAACGCCTACGCACGTCGCTTGATTTTCAGCCGTCCGATCGCGAGATCGGACGGCTTAAAATCGCGCCTTCACCGCTGCCGCCCGCCCGCCTGCGCGTACGATCTCGCGTTCACCAGAGCGTCCAATTGCGCGTCGGCGCTATCGGGCGCGCGCGGCCGTTGGATCGCAATCGTGCGGTCAATTGGAGCGCGCCCGCCCGCCTCAGAAATCGCTTGGCGAGGCTCGAACGTGCACCAGCGCCTCGCGATAAGGCGCTGGACCGCTGCGCTGCCTCGCCCAAATGGTCGCGCAGATGCTTTTAAAACGATGCGTCCACAGCCGTTGGATTGAGATCCAACGGCGGAGAGGAGACGGTGCGCGGTCTTCACCAGACTCCTGCGGCCGATTGGGCGGCTGGGATGGCGCCACGTGGAGCTATCTTGGCCGTCCATCTTCTGGAAGTTGTAGATGGTGCCACGGATGTCAGATTGACTCGATTTTTGTGTCGTTCGACTGCGATCGTCGATCCGAATTCATCCGTGTGGTCGGATTTTCCATCTGAAGTGCGGATTTACACCATCCTGGCCCTTGATCTTCTAGGGCTCCCCGGTCTCTATCTGATGCTACGGATGCCTGATTAGGGCGATCTTGGAGTCGTTGAACTCCAATCGTCACCCTGATCATATCCATACGGTTGGATCTTTGATCCGAGGCCCCGACAAAATATTTGCCCTGTCCAAGCACATAAAAGGAGACAATTAACCTCCATTTTATTCAAGCTACTCTAAATGCAAGATGATGCATGTAATGCAATATTTATATCATGAAATGCAGTCCTATGCTTAAGAACATGCATAAATAGACATTTTAAGTAGTGTAAATGTGTTTACATCAATGGGCAGTCCCTCCTGATGTGGCCTGGTTGGGCACACTGGTAGCAGAGGGGAACCCGACTCCCGCCCTCAGTGGGTCCCTACTGTCGGCTAGGTAGGGGTCCGGTGCTGGCGACTGGCCCCTGTCGAGGGCCCCCAAAGGCCACTGATGGCCCTGCAAAACGTGGCGGCTCTCCTGCGGACGCCACGTGTCTCCTTTGAGTTCTCCTAACTTGCCTAGTGTGACGGCGGAAATCTCGTTCCACCACCAACTCCCCTGTCATACGCTCGGGAGGGGGAGGAGGGGGTGGCGATGTGGATGGAAGCTGAAATTCTTCACGAACCACCTCTCGAATTAGTTGGACGAGGTCCGGAGACGGTATGCTTAGGAGAAGAGGAGGGGTAGTATGTACTCCAAGCCCGACACATCTGTCCCTCGGGCCCCGACCTCGGCCGTGCCCGTGGCCCACCCTCCTAGTTCCACGACGAGGCATCTCCTACAAGGCGACACGAAACAACGAAATACGTCAGTACGGAACAGTACCTAATGAAAACGTCTAAGAGCTCATGTCAAGAGATATGTTGTGGTGGCTACTCTAGTTATAAACATGTGAATTGGTTATTCTACAGTCAGTTGATTCACTTCTCGGGACGACCTTGCTCTGATACCATCTTGTAACGACCCGGTTCCCGAGTCCCTACGAGACACGAGAACCGGACCGACTCAACTAATCCCAAGACCTAGTCGTCCAATGAGGAAGTAACCAAAAGAGCAGTAAAATAAACCACATTCAACATGAATATAACTAACAGTAAGAAAATACAGTAGCAAGGAAAGAAACTACTACAGTATATACCACCACAACAGTAGAACAACATTCATAACTAAATATGAACTGCAGGTAAAGAAAAGTACAGCGGAAACAAGAACTACTCACTACAACATAACAAAAAGAGGTACAAGAGATAGTGGTAACTCTACTGGACCCTACTCGGCCCAGCGTCCTCTGCAGCCGCTGACCCTGGCTGCTCAACACCTGGTCCTGAAAAAGGTAACGAGTGTAACACGTCAGCAAAACGTTGAGTAGAGTGGCAACTAAACTAAAGACAACAGTAGAGTGTACAGTAGCTGTTATGTTCGATTACTTTCTTTATTCACATCTTTCAATTGTCTCACTATTTCATTTATTCCTCAGATCTTTTTCTTGATCTCGAATGTTCCTCATGGGAACGATCTTGATTGCAGTCTTTCAAAAAAGTAGAAGTAGCACGTGGTGCTCTTCTGGCCGGGAGAGTCCCCTGTGGTGATCCTACCCTAAGTCAACCACCCCAAGGTCACTGACAGACGTAACGGTGGCTACGGCACGCGTGATAAACACACAGGTAGCTAACCCGTACTGGCACGCGGTCAGTCGTTTCCGTTAACGGGTGCGCCCAAAGCACAGCACGGAACCAGTCCAGGGCAGAGCCCTCTCAGTAACAGGGGTCCAACCCCTCCACAGTAACCAAACCGGGGCCTTGCCCCTCCACAGTCCGCGCACCCTCTCCTGACTACCCTAGTTTGCCCCAGTGGGCCTAAACAAGTCAGTCTCGGAGGCTAGCAGAACCCCGGGGCCCGTGGGGTAGCTAGTGCCCTCCTAACACTAGTAGCTCTCCTCGGTACTACGTACGCGAGGGCCAGCAAGTCGGTACAGAGTGGCCAGTCCTAACCCCGAGTCCTTGGGGCGGCTGGCTCCGCTCTGCACTAAGCAGGTACAGGTACTTCCCTTGGTACTACGTACCCAAGAGACAGTACACAACTACATCTCAGTTCCATTCCTTTCTCTTTCCAGGAGTTCCACTCCTAATTCCCCCGTAGGGTTCCATCCTTTTTACTCAAACATCCAGGTTTCACTTTCCAGTTTCACATTCTTACAATCCATGTTCTCAACCACGTTATTTATTCACAACAGGCAGCTGTTAATTCAAATTACAGGCAGCTTTATATCTCTTTCCATTTTCCAAGACTGCAGTATTATACATTCCACTAGTTTTCCCATCCTAGGATTCATGACATATCCTAGGATCTATCATACAATCTAGTTTTCCAGCCCTAAGATTCATGCAACACCTAGGAGCTATCATTCCATCTATTTCTCATTCCTAGGATTCATGCAATGTCGTAGGTTCTATTTATGGTTCCATAATTTAACAGATTTTATTAATAACTGAAAGCCACTCTACCAGGTACAACGGGAGTAATGGGGGCGTGGTCGGAAATCCCGTGTGCCTCCGCGACCCCCGAGACTGCAACGGAACGGGGTCCTATCACAAGGATCAAACACAAGGAGTGTCTCAAAACAGTGTATAGCTACTGTAGACGGGTAGAGGAATTAATTTCGAAAAGAACGCAACTCGAATCGCGGAAAACGAAACCCGAACGGGCCCTAAACGGGTCGAAAATGACGAAACTGTGTAAAATCAGACGTCTGGAACTTCTTCCAGACGTCTTAAAAAGTGGATCAGAGAATTACCTTGTTCAGCGTGGTTTCCCAGATGTCCAGAAGTCTGCAGGGACGTCTGGCCTAGCTCCCAGACGTCTGATGGTCACCACAGACGTCGGGAGGTTGCTCCCGCCATCTGGTACTACAGCCAGACGTCTGATTCGCGTTGGATGGTGAATCACCGAGCCTGCGCACACCCATCTCTCTCCCTCAGTTCGGTCAGTCGATAAGAAGGTAGAAGAAGACGGAAAACTCACCTTTAGACGTCTGGACAGTCTTTCAGACGTCGACCTCGCCGTCTGGCTATCAGCACAGACGTCTGATTCTGGAAATTTTTTCCAGAACCAGGGCGCGACTCGCCCTCCGCTCGCGACGCCGCCCGCGTCGCACCTCGTGCGCTTGCTGCTCGAGCCGCAGCAGGCCTCCCACGTCGTTCCGCACCTGCTGTGCTTCCCACCGGCCGGCCCTGGCGAGCTCGCCCTCACGGCTGAGCGTCGCTCTCGCATGCAGCACCCCCTCCGCGCTCACTACGGCCGTCGCCCCCGCAGCAACCCCGCGCCCGCTCTCGTGCTCGCTCACTGGAAGAAGAAGAGGAAAGGGGTGGAGGCGACGGAAGTGAGGGGAGGCGTGGTCTTTTTAAGGCCGCGCGAGGAGGAGAGAGAGAGAGCACGGCAGTGGCATCTGCAGCCGCAGAGAGAAGAATAAGCGAATATGCGGTCTGCACACTCAGGCGCGCAGACGACCCGCGCGTGTCGAAAATAACTGATTTCCAGACGTCTGGAAACGATCCCAGACATCTGGTAAGACGTCTGTAAGTGACCCCAGACGTCTGGTCCGACGTCTGGGCCACCTCCCAGACATCTTAAAATACGTCTGGGGCATGCGATCGTTACAGCATATCTTGAGGACTTTTCTTTGGAGTCTTTAAAAACTTCTTGAGCATCTTTCTTTCCATTAAATCATACCTTTCTCATTCTATGTTAGATACACAAATTAATGGATTATAAATCAAATAAATATGGGTAAGCCTATCTAACAGATGAAATCTATACAAAGAATACTTAACCAAGGCAAAATGGGTTCTCACTTGTTTATGTAACAGTTAAAATATCTATGCAAAAAGTAATTACTTATGACATAAAGGGTCCCTAACAGATAGAAATATATACGAAGGGTACTTGACACAAAGGGGCCTTATTTGCCAAGAGTTTCCTGGGCTCTCATTTTTGTTAAATGGATCATGAATGAAAAAGTATAATTAAAGAGTTTCCTTTGTGATCAATTTACACTCACAGAGGAAGAAAATTAGAGGTATTCCATGGATCCAAGGGTAGATCAAGAAGTTGGAGTCTAACACAAAGGTAAGTGCACCTTGACTTATTTCTACCTCTCTTGTAGTGAATTTATCCTCTTAGTACCAAACACCAACATGTGTTGTACATTGGTAGAATTTATGACTTTTTTCCTTGTATCACAATAATCACAAATTTAGGGACTAAAAAGCTTTGTGGATATTTAGTTGAGAAAATAAAATTCCTTTTTCTAAGTATTATTAATTTACCATTAAGAAAATTAATTTTCTTACCTTTGTGAATCATTGTCATAATTTATGGAATGTCGGGGTATTCATGGGATTCAAGGCATAATCTTTTTCTTATGAATTAAAAAAAATTATTTGACTATCTTTTAATTTTTAAGTTGTTTCCACCTTTTAAATTAATTACTTTCCCTAGATGAATGCAAGATCTTTGGAGTGGCTAATCAACCTTTTATCAAATAGAAATGTCTTTAGATTTAGGTAGTTTGTTCAAGATATCATATATGAAACTCAAATGTCCATTTTTAATTTAGTTAACCACAGGGTTTAGTTTAAAAGAGAGTATTGGCCATGGACAAGATCGTGATTGTTCTTCTTCTTTGTTTAGCTCTAAGTCCTTGTATCACACATATGAATGGAGGCAAAATGTCCTTGTATCTGGCCCCACTAGAATGTTGGGAAAGAACTTTTTTTTCATTTTGGTGTTGGATTATTTTATATTTGTAGGTATTAAAAGAATGAAAGTGCCTTTTAGTATAACCGACGATATTAGAATTCTCTCTCTTTCTCTAACATAATGTAACATACATGAAAATATCAGGTATTTTTGAATGATCAGTTTCTAAGCAGGGATCCAGAGAACAAGGTAAAAGACTAGATTATTTTTGTAAGGGCATATCACTACTTATTCATGTACAACATGTAAGTGAGAACTAAGTAATTCATATTTAATAATCTTATTCTCAGCAATCTATGGCTGCAACAATTACCTTCCTACCAAGTAAGTCCTTGAAACGTTGGCCCACTAAGCTCTATCCTTTGTTTGTTTTACTGCAATATATTTTCCGTGGATGGTTTTCTTGGTAATGCACCTACTTAGGTGCATCCACTTAAGATATCTCTGCTTCCTATGAATAAACGATTAGTGTACAACTCAGTGATTGTGGAAAATAGATAGATGATGGCATCTGTTATGTATATAGCATAGCTAGTATATGTGTAATAACTGCATGGGTGGCAAGTGCATTCGGCCCATGGATGAAGAGGTTGAGGATTTCGATACTTTGGACCTTACAATTCACAATGCTGGACAATAATCACAAGTTATAATCCAAATGATTTGAATGTTCATTCTTTCCCTCATGGTTATAATGTGCATATATCTAAATGGAACATGCAGAGATTTCTCGAGCAATTCATTGAGACGTTCTATACCTTCATACACGGATTGCCCTTTACACATACAGTCCCTGTGAGTATCATAATTGAAGTTGAAGATATAGGTTAGCTTCATAAGGTGTTGCTTTTGTTTTCATATTCTTGTTCTTTGGAATTGACTTTTTTTCACTGTATATGGATTATAGGCTTTTGGGGTGTATTTGTTATAGTGCTACTTTTTATAATATAGTTATTTTTTATGGTTAAGTGACCTGAGTCCAAAAACTTTCAAATGCTCAACCATTTCATATATTAATTACTAAGAAGATGGATTCCTGGTACATGTAAAGATCAAGAAATATGATAATGTTTACCTTAGGGTATGGAGGTGATAATTCTAATGTAAAGTAGGTAGTTCTGGAAGATGATATAAAGTAATTTTTTTTTATAAAATTTAAGTGATATTTCTAACACAAATGATGTAGTTTCAGAAGATAATCATACAGTAATTTTCTTTATAATACTTTGCAGGTGCTCTCACATAAAGTTAGCTTTTCAAGCTGCTTGTCTGGATAGTGCTTAATTGAGAACCAGCAATCAAGCCAAAATAATAATGATTACTTATCTTCTTGTGTCGGTTGTAGATTGTGGGGTGTATCCACCATATTACTTCTTGGTATGTATGCACAGGTTCCTTTTTAGGTGCAGAACTTCGGGAAAAATACACTAAAATAAGAGAAACTCTACCGAATTTTTAACAGATTTTAACCCCCTAATTAAATAAGTAGTCCATATTTGTACCTTTATAATAGATTATTATAACCCTAACTAACCTAGAAACTGGGACCCTTATGACATGGCACCCACTAATCTACTCCTAAACCGTCGGAGGGTTAGAGTGGGCGTGACACTTCCAATGGAGTATTATGTTCATAATGTTGAGTCATACTTAATTTCGATTGTGACTTTTAGGATCAAGTGTTTTTATACTAGATTTCAACAAGAGTGTAGATACATTAGTTTCTTCCTTTTTGGTAAAGGTTCTCCAAATCATCTTGTTGGTTATACTTTCTTTTAATGAACTACAGCAAGTAATTGGCCTTGTGATTTTCTAGTATGAATTCTTTTCCATGAAGTTAGCATTAGCTTCCATTGTAATGATATGAAGTTATTTTCGTTCTGCCAACATAAATTCGATTTTATGCTTTTCTAGATGATTATTGAGCATGCAAATGCTTCGAAAATGATGTGGTAGAAAGAACTCTTTTTCAGTATAGAAGTATAAATATAGATGAGTCCATAAATTTGGTTTATGTATATAACTAATGATTTTGCGTATACCTATAAATTTGGTCTATTGATATACATTATGCACATACCAATGATATAAATTTGATTTATGAATATAAATCTTGATGGTCTATGATCTTGGTCTATGTATATACCGATGTTTATTTCTTACTTGACTTCTATTTCATTTGGTAATTATCTTTTTCTTTATCCTTTTTCTTAGTTCTTTTAATAATGATAATTTTGATTTTTTTCTTAGGAAATGTGAGGATTAGTGACATTCATGGAAGCTGGGGATTTAAGGATTGCTTCAAGTGAAGAATTATTTTTTCATATTTTGTTGTATATATCATTTTAGACAATAGTTTGTTATTGAAAAAATTTTGTATAGATAGCACTCATGAAACTTATGCACTTTAAGTTAAAGGAAATATTTGCTGATGATTAAAATTCCCTTTCTTTGATATTAATGCTTGATGTTTCTAAAATGTCTTATTTGAATTGAATGATTTGTAACTTTAATTATTTATTTGCATGCTTAGTTGATCTCAGAAGAGGAGGAAGTTCCATTTATGCATGATATATAATAAAAAATTAAATATTAAATTCAGGGACATCTCAATGATAATGCACTAGAGATATATTTTTTTATAGTCATCAATGACTTACATTGATGGTAGCATTAATAGATATAAGCGGTAATGTATGTATGATGCACTATAGATAACTTGTTTATCTATAGTGACGGCTTTACCAACGATTTTTTCGTTGGTAAAGACTTCTGCATTACATTTGCAAAGTCTTTCATTAGCACTAAAGGCTTCTACCGACAACCATAAGTGTCACTCACGATTGTCATTGTAACTTCATGTACAATGTCGATGGTTTTAACTGTCAGTATACCCTACAATGATGCCGCCTAAGAGAATAGCTCAAATGATCGTCATAATAGCTCTTTGGACCTACAATGACAATAATTTTGATCTATACTGACGGTTATTGACTGTCGGTGTAGGTACAGACTATTGTGTATTATATTAGCTTGGTTTTTGCACAACCATCTCTTCAAATTCTGAGCATTCACATGCAATGAATGTTCTTGATTCCTACGCACCTAATGTGAAGTTGTTTGTTTTTGCCAATAATTTGAGCAACAAAATCACGAAGCTCTTCCCCACAATCTTCCTGAATGTTGTGCCCAACATGCAAAAAAGAAATAGTGAAGCTCAATTTCTTTATCTATACGATGAACATTTGTGGAGCTATGATGAAATTATATGGTTGTGGCAAGAAAATTTTCCTGGTGAGAAATATTCAAGAAATAGCCAAATCATTCTAAACTTTTACTCTGAGGTTATATTAGTTTTTTGGCCATTCCAATTATCCCTTTAGGACCCAACTCCTAGTCCCAGCTATGACATATGCCAATGATCATACACTCAAAAAGTACTACTTTATGTATTCTAGGAGCTGATTTCAAAATGTCATGGGCAAGGGATACACAACTAGGTAGGGGTAATTAGCATCTTGTTGAAACCTCCCACACAAGTTGTTGAAGATAGAGAAATTAATTAAACCTCACAACCAACTCCGTTCAATCTCTATAGGACTAGGGTTGAAACATGTCCAACGCTATAGATATGGAAACCACTCAAGTTCCTAAATATCATACATTACCATAATATATTTGACTTCCACTTACAACATGGTTTCCATGTTGACACCGCTCGAAATAGTTGAACTTCATGTAGTCAAAGTTTGGTTCATTCTAGGTAATAGTGGAAAAGTTATAAACCATCTTTACCATCACTCTATGGGACTGTGCATGAGATTTTCACCTTAGAAGTCTCCTCGATCCATTCTTTATAGGGAATTGGATCCTTACTCATTCGAGAGTCTCCTCCCTCCTTCCATCCTATCCTAAAGAGTAATAATAGCAATTCAATCTTTGAAATAATTTCACATTTTACTTTGCATTAAATGTTAATTACCAAATTCACAATGAAATCCATTTTGGAAGTGCCAAATAATCTCTAGAGGATATAACATAGAGAAATTTCTTTAATATTTGAGCCATGTTATCAAACTCAAAGGCAACTTCAGATTTGAGTGAAATTATAATATACGTAATCAAGAGATTGTACAGAAAAGTTGTCTTAGACTCCCATATATGTAGAAGGTGGCCATTTGACTTGAGTATCCAATACATTTTATGACCACATGTGGATTGTGAAAAACATTTTAAGGAGTGCTCCTTCGTAAGGTTGTTCATAAATAATTCTTAATCTTTGTACTTGGATTCCATTCACATTGCTGGGGGTAGCATTTTATTTGGTTATGTATAAACCTAGTGGGATGAAAATTGTCTACATTCCAGGCTAGCTTCTATGAATTTCATAATAACTACTATCAGAAAAAAACATAGCACCTCAAAGATACTATTCCATAATACTTGGAAGACATCTATTCAACATAAAACCAAAGTATGACATTAGGCAAGAACCAAACCTTTTCATACATTAATTTTGCCTCGATATGCATATTCTCGATATGCGTAACTTTTAAGGTTTCTGTTGAAAGTATGTGGTTCTAAATGGTGTCATAGAAAATACAATTTATCATATGAGAAACAATAATGTCTCTTTGAAAAAAGCTAAAATGATGATTGATGAACATTTAGAGTAGTATGAGGCTAAATGTTGATATCTCCATCCTTACCATCTATCCTCATCCTCTATCTAAGACTGAATGAATCATTTATAGTAGTATAAGGCCTCAATTGTTGTTGTTTTCTATTGTTCTCCATGTGCATCCTGAATCCAAAGATAATTCCCTTCTTTTTATGATTTTGGAAGGTACGTGGAGCCTCTTTTTTCTGATTCATAGTAAAGACATGGAACTCATGAAAGTAATGGGCATGGGTTTCTTGAAACAGGCATTAGCTTGGCATCGTACCACACATAATAGTTTTCTTTTAGTATGGAAAGAGTATAGAAGATGTAAAATAGATGAGAAGACAAAGTACATAATTGGCCTTCTTGACATTTATTCAAAATTGAAGGAAATGTATCCTTTCGAGATTACCTTATCTATTTCTGTGTGGGATTCTAGGTTGCTAAAAAAAAGCAAAAGTTTGTACAAAGTAATCAAATTCCACCTGTTTATTACATGGTCCGCAAGTTTTGTTCATTTAGATTGTCTTTGTTACATTGCATTCTTTTTAGATTCTTTTCTTCCTACAAACTGACTACTACATTTATCATATGCTTAAAATTGTAAATACTTGATTCACTTGTTTTGCAATATTTTGCCATCATCATCATTTTTCTGGAGTTCTTATAGTTCATATAGCAGCAACAATAGTTGAACTCTTCATGTCAAAAGCTAGGTCTATAGTGTAGTCATCACTAGAAACCTTGAAGTGTAGAACCCTAGTGATAAAGGTTGCATTATGCCTTTAAGTTGCATTTAATTAGTATAAAGGTTTTTATTTCGTAATTGTAAGTAGGAAACATTTTTAGTTAAGCAAATGGGATAGTGGATATTATCTTATAATGTCTCAAGATCACTGATATTCTAGAAGACTTCATCCAAGGGGCCTTTGAATTGGTTTTTTCTGACGCTACTGCAAGTATAATTAGTATTTTTCATTGTGAAGGTAGAAAAATATACATTTAGAGGGGTAAAATAATAAAACCAGATGTTTAAATTATTGTGAGATGTTTGTTTTAGGATGGCTAGCATTTTTGCAACTTGTATAAAACCAAAATATACAGGGGAAACATATCAATAGGATTAGTTAGTTACTGAATGTACCATTTTCTTTCTTTGGGAAAAAGGAAATGATGGTGATTTTAGATTAGCAACCTTCTCCTATGGTCATGAGAGCTACAAGAAATCAAGTCACAAGACCATACAAAAGCTTCATGATGTTCCAATTTCTCACCTTGTTCCATTCCAGCACATGGAGTTTCCCATCACTTGTAACTGCCATGGTAAGTCTCCATCCACTACGTATCTGAAACTAGGACAAGCTTTCAAAATTATGATAATTCCTTAAAGACAAGTACATGTTAATCAGTAAAAAAACCAATATTGCTATTATCCCACAAAAGGATGGCTATGCAAGGTTCATGGAACAAATTAGAATTTTCAAGATTTTTCTAGTGTCATCAACATACAATTATACATATTCAAGTCTGTTAAATGAATGTTATATAACATTTAAAGTAAGAAGCAGAGTGCAATGCAAAAACTGGCATTGCTTTTTTGGCCTCAACTATATAAAGAAATTCCTTTTTCACAATGATTCAAAAACTTTAATGGCAGGGTGGAGATGAACAGATCTCTGATGTAACCTTCCATCGAATGAAAGAAACCATCATGGATAGAGAAAACAACTAAAATAGAGAGTGCATGTAACGACCCGGTTCCCGAGTCCCTACGAGACACGAGAACCGGACCGACTCGACTAATCCCAAGACCTAGTCGTCCAACGAGGAAGTAACCAAAAGACAGTAAAATAAACCACATTCAGCATGAATATAACTAACAGTAAGAAAGTACAGCAGTAAGGAAAGAAACTACTACAGTAGGTACCACCACAACAGTAAAACAACATTTATCATATAACAAAAACTGCAGGTAAAAAAGGTACAGCGGAAACCAAAAACTACTCACTAGAACAGAAACAAAAGAGGTACAAAAGGCTGTGGTAACTCTACTGGACCCTACTCGGCCCAGCGTCCTCTGTAGCCGCCGACCCTGGCTGCTCAACACCTGGTCCTGAAAATGGTAACGAGTGTAACACGTCAACAAAACACTGAGTAGAGTGGCAAACTAACTAAAGGCAACAGTAGAGTGTACAGTAGCTGTTAAGTTCTATTACTTCCTTTATTCACATCTTTCAATTTTTCTCACTATTTCATTTATTTCTCAGATCCTTCACTTGATCTCGAATGTCCTCGTGGGAACGATCTTGATTGCAGTCTTTTCCAAAAGTAGAAGTAGCACGTGGTGCTCTCCTGGTCGGGAGAGTCCCCCGTGGTGATCCTACCCTCAGTCAACCACCCCAAGGTCACTGACAGACGTAACGGTGACTACGGCACGCGCGATAAATGCACAGGTAGCTAGCCCGCACTGGCACGCGGTCAGTCGTTTCCGTTAACGGGTGCGCCCAAAGCACAGCACGGAACCAGGGCAGAGCCCTCTCAGTAACAGGGGTCCAACCCCTCCACAGTAACCAAACCGAGGCCTTGCCCCTCCACAATCCGCGCACCCTCGCCTGACTACCCTGGTTTGCCCTAGTGGGCCTAACAAGTCGGTGAAGGAGGCTAGCAGAACCCCGGGGCCCGTGGGGTAGCAAGTACTCTCCTAACACTAGTAGCTCTCCTCGATACTACGTACACGAGGGCCAGCAAGTCGGTACAGAGCGGCCAATCCTAACCCCGGGTCCCTGGGGTGGCTGGCCCCACTCTGCACTAAACAGGTACATGTACTTCCCTTGGTACTGCGTACCCAAGAGACAGTACGAACATCTCAGTTCCATTCCTTTCTCTTTCCAGGAGTTCCACTCCTAAATCCCCGTAGGGTTCTATCCTTTAATCTCAGAACATCTTATGTTTCACTTTCCAGTTTCACGTTCTTACAAACCATGATTTCAGTCATGTTCCTTATTCATAACAGGCAGCTGTTAATTCAATTTACAGGCAGCTTTATATATTCCTTTCCATTTTTCCAAGACTGCAGTAATATACATTCCACTAGTTTTTCCATCCTAGGATTCATGCCATATCCTAAGATCTATCATACAATCTAGTTTTCCGGCCCTAGGATTCATGCAACACCTAGGAGCTATCATTCCATATATTTCTCATTCCTAGGATTCATGCAATGCCCTAGGTTCTAGTTATGGTTCCATACTTTAACAGATTTTATTAATACTTAATGCCACTCTACCAGGTACAACGGGAGTAATGGGGGCGCGATCGGGAATCCCGCATGCCTCCGTGACTCTCAAGACTGCAACCGAACGAGGTCCTATCACAAGGATCAACACAAGCAGTGTCTCAAAACAGTGTATAGCTACTGTAGACGGGTAGAGGAATTAATTCTGAAAAGAACGCAACTCGAATCGCGGAAAATGGAGCCCGAACGGGTCCTGAACGGGTCGTAAAAGACGATACTGTGCAAAATCAGACGTCTGGAACTTCTTCCAGACGTCTTAAAAAGTGGATTAGAGAATTACCTATTCAGCGTGGTTTCCCAGACGTCCAGAAGTCTGCGGGGACGTCTGGCCTATCTCCCAGACGTCCGATGGTCACCCCGGATGTCTGGAGGTCACTCCCGCCGTCTGGTACAGCTTCCAGACGTCTGATTCGCAAAGGATGGCGAATCAGCGAGCCTGCGCACAGCCAACTCCCTCCCTTAGTACGGTCAGTCGATAGGAAGGAAGGAGAAGGCGGTAAACTCACCTTTCAGATGTCTGTAAGGGCTTAAAGACGTCTATCTCGCCGTCTGGCTGTCAACCCAGACGTCTGATTCTGGAAATTTTTTCCAGAATCAGGGCGTTGCACGGCCTCCGCTCGTGACGCCACCCGCGTCGCACCTCGCGCGTCTGCTGCTCAGACCGCAGCAGGTCCCTCTGCGCGTCGCTCCACGCCCCCTGCGCCCTCCGCCGGCCGGCCAAGCCACTCCGGCGAGCTCGCCCTCACGGCAGAGCTCCGCCCTCGCACGCCGCACCTCCGCGCTCACTGCAGCCGTCGCTGCCGCCCTCGCGTCCGCTCGCTCTCGCGCACAGGAAGGAGAAGAAGGAGGAGGCTGTGGAGACGGGAGGGGAGGCGTGGCCCTTTTAAGGCCCCGCGAGGAGGAGAGAGGGGGTGGCAGGCCGCCTGCAGCCGCAGAGAGAGAGAGGGAAAAAGAGAGAGAGAGAGGAATCGCGGGTCTGCGCGCACAGGTGCGCAGACGACTCTCCCGTGGGAAAAAAACTATTTTCCAGACGTCTGGATGTGATCCCAGACGTCTGTACCGACGTCTGGGCCACCTCCCAGACGTCTTAAAAGACGTCTGGGGCACGCGTTCGTTACAATGCGTACAGCCTGCGTCGTCTCATAGTGTCCAGAACCATCCGCAAGTGCTGTCCGTGCTGCATCCAATCTCTAGAATAGATGAGCACATCATCTATGAAAACCACCACGAACTGATCCAAGTACGGTCTAAAGACCCTGTTCATCAGGTCCATGAAAGCAGCAGGGGCATTGGTCAGCCCAAACGGCATGACCAAAAACTCGTAGTGTCCGTACCGGGTGCGGAAAGCTGTCTTGGAGACGTCAGTCTCCCTGATCCTCAACTGGTGGTATCCAGACCTCAAGTCTATCTTGGAAAACACCGTGGCACCCCGCAACTGGTCAAACAAATCGTCGATCCTCGGCAGCGGATATCTGTTCTTGATGGTGACCCTATTCAGCTGTCGGTAGTCCACACAAATGCGTAGGGTCCCATCCTTCTTCTTCACAAACAGTACCGGGGCTCCCCAGGGAGACGCACTAGGCCTCACGAAACCTTTCTCCAAAAGGTCCTGCAACTGGGACTTGAGCTCTCGCAGCTCAAGCGGTGCCATCCTGTATGGCGCGGTGGAGATGGGGCTGGTCCCTGGTACTAGTGAGATCTCAAACTCGATCTCACGCTCGGGCGGTAGTCCTGGTAACTCGTCTGGAAACACGTCGGGGAACTCTCTGACCACCGGGATGCTCTGGAAGTCTGCCACAGGGCTGGGCTCTGCCACCACACAGGCTAGGAAGCCCTCACACCCCTGGCTCAAAAGTCTCACCGCCCGAAGTGCCGAAATGCACCTGAAACCTCCGTCCACTAGCTTCCCGTGAAACTCGAAAGAAGGCAACTCCGGAATGGAGAAGACAATCTTCCTCTCAAAATAGTCTACCAAGGCGTGGTAAGCGGACAGCCAATCCATCCCCAGAATCACTCCAAAGTCCTCCATCTGTATCATAATCAGGTCAGCTGGCAAGCTATGTCCTCCAACGCTGACCTCGCAATCCGTGTATACCTCCTCAGCTACAAATAGCTGACCACTCGGACCTCTGATTACCAACGGATTCTCTAACAGTGTATAATCCTGGTCCAAACTAACTGCGAATCTGGCTGCGACAAACGAGTGCGTAGCGCCGGAATCGAAAAGCGTGTAAACAAGTCTGCCAAAAATTGAAACCATACCTGCTACCACGGATCCCGATGCTCTGGCGTCCCTGTGTGTTAGGGCGTTCATACACCCCTCAGCTCTAGGTGCGGACGAAGCAGCCACACTCTGCGTCGGACGGGTAGGTGCTGGCCGGTACCCTCCTCGCGACTGCTGTCCTCCTCCTCGTGCCTGGGAACCGCGGCCTCCTGCGCGCCCTCCAGTGCTCTGCACGGGAAGTATCTGCTGACCTCCTTCCCTAGATGGGCAGTCCCTCCTGACGTGGCCCAGATGGCCACACTGGTAGCAGAGGGGAACCCGACTCCCGCCCTCAGTGAGTCCCTGCTGTCGGCTAGGCGGGGGTCCGGTGATGGCGACTGGCCCCTGTCGAGGGCCCCCAAAGGCCACTGATGGCCCTGCACAACGTGACGGCTCTCCTGCGGACGCCACGTGTCTCCGTTCTCGCCGGCCCTGTGAGAAGTCTGGCTGAAAGGGCCTCTTCCGCCCGCCGTCGGTCTCTCGCGTGGACGTGTTGGTCTCCTCGTAAGTCATAGCTGCCTCTACCACCCTCGAAAATGTCGGCAGCTTCAGGGGTTTGACATACCCCCGGATCGCCGGCCGGAGCCCCTCAGTGAACCTCCAAAGGCGCTCCTCCTCAGTGGCTATCGCTGTCGCTGCAAAGCGGGACAGCTCCAAGAAACGCGTGCGGTACGCGCTCACAGTCATCGTCCCCTGGCGGAGAGTATGGAACTCCCGCCTCCTCTGGTCCTGCCACGTCTGGGGAAAGTACTGCTCGCAAAAGAGGGTGACGAACTGGTCCCACGTCGGCTCATCCCTGTCCTGTCCCCGAACCGCCCTCCACCACCGGTGTGCCGCACTCTCCAGCTGGTACATGGCAAAGGCCACGCGGCACTCCACCGGGGGGCGAAGGGTGTCGAAGATCTTCTCCAGCTGCTCAAGCCAGTCCTCTGCCTCGGTCGGGTCCTCATCCCCCTTGAAGGAGGGGGGCTTCAGCTTCCGGAACTGTCCGAAAAGCTCGAAGTGGTGCTGTAGGGGAGGTGCTGGTGCACCTCCAGGTGAAGGTGCCTCGGGTACAGAAGTGTCGGAGGAAGGTGGGGGTGGCAGGAGCCCATCCCCTCCCTCGTGTCCAGCGCCGTGTCCGTCGCGTGGTCCTACAGAGGACTCCCCCTCTGCAACCCCAGGAGGAGGTGCTCGGGGCGGTGGGTGGAGCTCCTCTCGTACAATATCTCGAATCAGTCTGGCGAGGTCCTGGGCCTAGATGCCAGGGAGTGGTGGCTGGTCCACCGAGACGTCAACGACAGCACGTCCACCTCGCCGACCTCGTCCTCGGCCGCGCCCGCGGCCAGTCTCGCCAGTCCCACGACGAGGCATCTCCTGAAGGGGACGCGAAACAAAACGGAAACGTCAAAACAGACGGTACCTAACAAAACTTCTAAGAGCTCATGTCAAGAGATATGTTGTGGTGGCTACTCTAGCTATAAACATGTGAATTGGTTATTTTCCAGTCAGTTGATTCACTTCTCGGGATGACCTTGCTCTGATACTGATGTAAACACATTTACACTACTTAAAATGTCTATTTATGCATGTTCTTAAGCATAAGATTGCATTTCATGATATAAATATTGCATTACATGCATCATCTTGCATTTAGAGTAGTTTGAATAAAATGGAGGTTAATTATCTCCTTTTATGTGCTTGGACAGGGCAAATATTTTATCGGGGCCTCGGATCAAAGATCCAACCGTATGGATATGATTAGGGCGACGATTGGAGTTCAACGACTCCAAGATCGCCCTAATCAGGCATCCGTAGCATCAGATAGAGACCGGGGAACCCTAGAAGATCAAGGGCCAGGATGGTGTAAATCCGCACTTCAGATGGAAAATCCGACCACACGGATGAATTCGGATCGACGATCGCAGTCGAACGACACAAAAATCGAGTCAATCCGACATCCGTGGCACCATCTACAACTTCCAGAAGATGGACGGCCAAGATGGCGCCACGTGGCGCCATCCCAGCCGCCCAATCGGCCGCAGGAGTCCTGTGAAGTCCGCGCAACGTCTCCTCTCCGCCGTTGGATCTCGATCCAACGGCTGCGGTCGCGCGCGTTTAAAAACGTCCGCGCGACCATTTCGCCCGCGTAGCGCAGCGGCGACGCAGCTGCGGGCGAAGCGGAGGTCGCGGGTTCGAGCCGCGGAGAGGGGGTCGAAGGCGCGGGCGAGCGGGCGCGCACGAGCGTCGGATGAAGATCCAACGGCCGCACGCACCCGATAGCGCCGACGCGCAATTGGACGCCCTGGTGGGCGCGCGATCGCACGCGGGCGGCGCGCTATGCAGCGGGCGCGGGCGCGATCTAAGCCGTCCGATCTCGCGATCGGACGGCTGAGACGACGCGGACGTGCGTCTGCGTTACGCGCGCAGGTAGCCGAGCGGGCGCGCGTGGCGCGGCGGCGACGGCGACGGCGGGGCTTTAGTGACGGTTTTATCCGTCACTAAAGACCCCTTATTTATTATTTTGAAGATGTAATGTCCATTTTTCCCCCACTCCTTGCAACTATAAAAGGAGACCCCCTCCATACGAAATTTTCATCCCTTCCTTCTCCTCTCTACCTCTCCAAAGCTCAAGAGAAGCTTGTCCCACACCCGGGATGCCTCTCGCGAGATAAAGTCCAAATTTTCGTCCCCCTTCGGAAGTGGATCCCGCGACGACGACGGCGTGCTGCTTCGTTCCCGTTCTTCTGCTTCGTCCTCCTTCGTCCCGCCTCGTTCTCCTTCGTCCAGGCGTCGTTCCGTTCGGCTCGTCCTCCAAGCGACCGTCGAGGAGGATAACTTCTCTCTCCCATTCTTATTTACAGCTTTTCTAGTGTAGAATTTTCCTGCTTTATAGTGTAATTGATTTCCCGCTTTCTAGTGTAACTTTAATTTCGTTTGCTTGTATAAACAATTGAAATATTGAATGCATGTTCTCTTTCTCTCTCTCTCTCTCAATTTGATAGCTCCATTGTAATTATTTCGCCTTGTTTATCAAAAATCCTAAAAAAACATAATTGCGAATATAGATCAACGTAGCCTCCCTGAGTTCGACCCGGAATTCTTATTTCGGTATAAATCTTATTTGTTGAACACGAATCCTTCGCTTTCGAACTACAACGACGGGTTTTCCAAAACCAAACACGTTAGCGTAGATTCTCGCGCTCAACAGATACCATCTAGAGTTACCACAGCCTTTTGTACCTCTCTTGTTTCTGTTCTAGTGAGTAGTTTTTGGTTTCCGCTGTACCTTCTTACCTGCAGTTTTTGTTATATGATAAATGTTGTTTTACTGTTGTGGTGGTACCTACTGTAGTAGTTTCTTTCCTTACTGCTGTACTTTCTTACTGTTAGTTATATTCATGCTGAATGTGGTTTATTTTACTGTCTTTTGGTTACTTCCTCGTTGGACGACTAGGTCTTGGGATTAGTCGAGTCGGTCCGATTCTCGTGTCTCGTAGGGACTCGGGAAACGGGTCGTTACAGTGCATAATTGGCATGGGTTAACAACACACTTTGGATGGCTTTTGATCCTTCAACCCCTTGCTTGTTTAGAGGATTAGCATTTAGTCATTTTGCAGTGGCAAAATGCAAATTTCCATCATATGTTTCAACATTAATGTTATAGATTAATTAAAAAAATCCCATCCTCTGTCCCAACAATGTTTTCTCACAAGAATTTAATTCCCTTTTGTGGTTTAGAGTGAAGTTACATGAACCCCTGATGTAATGATAACTAAGCACTACAACCCTCATTCCCTAGAACAAGAAGGTGATAACTTAAAATGATTTCGAACAAAATACTGCTACTTGGTTTCCTGATTTTTATAGTATCTCTCCCTCTTTCTCGGTAGCACATAAATTAATTCCCCAACACGACCATAGGGGAAATCCTAATGTGTGATCTTATAATCAAGTTTCCCAACATGACATTGTCATTTGTTGGGTATTACGCATTCAGGTAAAAGGATCTTATTTGCAAATCTGTATAATCGTATGTGTTATGCATTGTAATTTCATACCACCTCTTTTATTGACTTGGTGAATAAAAGAGTACGTTTAGAATGATTACAATAGCTTTAACAATAGTAGGACATTTAGAATGAGTACAATGCCCTTCAATATTTTCAACAGTACAAAATTTATCTAACTTGAGGATTGGGCATGTAACACTTTTATGTTTCTTGAAGACTCCAACTCTTGACCATTATCATTTAAATGCACTAGTCTTCATTTAAACTCAATGCAGGGAGTTACTACTCCATAGATCAGTTGTGAATCCCTTATTAAACCACAAAAAGCCAGCATTTGCGTACAATAAAAAAAGGTGATCTGTCTTAGTTTCTTGGAAACACATTACACAAATAGCTTGGATGCTGGGAATTCTCCTTGTGATTATGCTTACTCGAGGAAGGGCCTCATTAGTTAGTTTACATGAAAATAACTTAGGCACGGAGTTTGATTTTTTATTTTTCCATATTTTTACATTGTACCTAGCCTTTTAATCATTTATTTGCTACTTCTGATCTACTAAAGATCTATAAGCTCTTCCACTACAAATGACCCTTTGGGTATAGCTTCTATGCTAAATTGTGCATCTGAACTAGCAAGTGCATTATACTTCTACTATCAAGTGTAGAATGTCATGTGAACTAACAAGTGCAAGTATTATACTTCTATGTGCAAAATAATTATGTATTCATATGCATCATTAATTTAATGTGTTTTTTTATATTATAGCACGACGTGCCACATTATAGAGCATTTAGGATAGCGCATCCGAAAGAGCATCTATGTCATGTCCTATGTGGTTGAGTAGGTGCCACCACCGGTAGCTACTATGGTAGAAAAGATGGAGTGTCAAAAGAGCAATTCAACAATCTTGTGACTCAGGTGGATGAACTTCGGGAAGATAGGAATGAGCATAAACAATTAATTAAATAACAAAGTCAGAAGATTGATCACCTATTCGATCTTGTTACTACATTGGTTGAGCATCAACCATCACAATTTTCTCGTCGTTGGAACGATAATGACGATGTGCCTTCTTAGATCCTTATTTATTAGACTTTTCTGAAATTATGTTGAAGGACATATTCTAAAACTTTTATATTATACACTTTTAGAAGTTTGACTACTATATGTTTTAAATTTTAATTTGTTAGAATATATTGTTTGTGTATGTTATTACATGAATGCTAAGTATGTTATGTGATGGAATACTTGGTATATATTGTTTGCATGTACATAATTGGTATATAGGTTATTATGTATATATTATGTTATTTGATGGAAAATATATTATGTTACAGGATCTATAGCGACGGTTATAAAATTGTCACTGAAAAAAATTGACACAGAAGATCTTTACTTGCAGTTTCCTTAATTGTTGCCAAATGTTTTACTGATGGTTTTAAAAGTATTGCCAAACATTATGTTGGCAATTATAAAACCCTTGGCAAACATTGACATTTACCGACGATTGTAAAACCCTTAAAGAAAGTTGACTTTTACCAGCCGTTATGAAACCATTGACCTATGTATACATTTGCTGACGATTCATTTTTGTTGTGGTTTTGGACATATGTCGACGATTTTTGTCAAAATCGATGGCAAAGATCTACGTTGATGGTGGATTTACCATCACCTTTTTGCAAGGGTTTTAGACCTTTTGCTGACAGTTTTGAACCTCCACCTAAAGTTAGATTTCTTGTAAAGGTGTGTGACTTCCAAGACATTCTGGATCTTGTAAGTTGTTTTGCAATGGAGACTGTTGAATTCTTCCTTCGAAAGTCTACAAAAGATTGCATTCATGGCTTTAGCAATATGAGTAGCCATCTTCTTCTGCTCCGATGTTATGGCTACTCCTTCCTTTATTTCTAGGCATGTATATTTCGACACAATTACATCCTAGGCCTCAAAGTCCATAGACTCCAAGAAGAACTGCATTCTGGTTTTCAAATAATTGTAGTTTGTGCCATCAAATAGAGGAGGGTATACTGCAGATTGCCCCTCAGCGTAAGTGTCAACAAATGACTTTGACATCTTCTGGAGTTAACCTTTGCTCTAATACCAAGTGTAAGTCCCTACGGATCTAATACGCTAAACTAGAGGGGAGGGGTGAATAGTATAGATGACAATTTAAAAATAACTTTAACTTGAAATGATCACAAACCATAAAATATCATACACAAGTGAACCTATATTTGTAGTGGAAACCCTTGCAGGTAAAAGCCACTACCTAAGCCTCTCAGCTTAGGATTTTCCCGACTAGGCAACACTAGTCAATTCACTAACGCACAACTTTTCACAAATACCCTTCTCTTAATAACCTGAAGAGAAGCACAACAACAACAGGTCTTCCCAAAAATAACTTGGGACCTAGATCAAAATACCATAAAGAAAGTAGTACAATGAAATCCTAATGGAACCTTAAAGGAAATCAATCCAAAGTTTTTGTAGAGGTGCTTGATCGCAGTGTTTAGAAAAGTATGCAAGTAGAAGCATAGAAGAATTACGGCAATAAAGGTGTAAAAGTTCTTTTTCTAGAGGTATTTTGCTCTTGTTGTGTGTAGAAAAAGGCTACCAATAAACTCTATTTACAGTTGAAATTTGGCCTAAAAAGGAAGGTTTTCAAACGCATTTGGTCGATAAAAAATGAGTTTGGCCAGTCAATTTAGTTGGTTGGTCGATTACTGATTGATAAATTAAATAAGGTCTTGATCAATTAAAAAGGGTTTTTTATGATCTTCCTAACTTGACTAAATTTGATTGATTAAAAAGTTATTTGGTCGATCAATATTAAAAAGTGGTCGATCAATTTATATCTGAACTTAGTTGTTAGGTAAATCATACTTTGCGAGAAATAATTTTCAGGTTCAATACTTAGAATCTAGACTCAAGAACAAAAAATACTCAACATATAACTCTAAATAGCTTTATTCCTTTCCATGAGTCATGATAGAGTCCTGAAAAATTAGTCCGATAGATAACATAATTTTGGTGCATCAAAACTAAGGTGTCAACAAGTATTATTTTAGATGGCTAAAATACACCATAATTTATCCACCATTAGATATAAACTATAAGTCCCTAAATTACCTAACTAAATCCCTATCTTAAAACCCAAAACCAAATCTCATTCCTAATCTTAAACTTAATCTTGAAATTCATAACATGACACACCTTTAGTATTTTGACCATAACATTTTCATTTCAAATCCAAATTGGGTGATTTAAGTTGTGTTGGAGAGCTTATTTCTCTACAACTTTGATTTTATGTGAAACTTGAAATTCATTATAGAAAGAGGCTAAAAATTTTAGAGAAACATAGCCCACCATCATCCTCTAAAAGTCATCCTAGCCCTTCATCAATTCCAAGAACTTCTAACCTATTCTACCCACCTATTCCTTCGTCCTATACCTTGATTCCTAGACTCCTAATCCTAGCCATTTATTTTGGTGATCCAAGCTAACTTGGATCAACCAATCACAAGCCTTCTTGACCTCAATATAAACACCTTAGCCACACCCCCTAGGGTCATTCCTTTCCACTTCCAAATAGATCCACCAACTAGAAATAGTCCTCTACTTTTACCTTCTCCCCTTGGAGATTGTGGGTTCACATTCTCATCCACATCTATGCTGATGCTCTAGACTTCACCTTCGAGCCCTTCACATTTTTCCAGTCTAGTTCTAGTTGTAGTAATTTAGTTCTAGTTATACTTTTCTTCCTCTAAAAGCATTCCTCTATTTGTAATACTAGTTCTACTTGTGCCAAACTCTTATTTTATTCAATAAAGTTCAAGTATTTACTTTCCAACTTGTCTTCAAGTTATATGCTTTCTAGTTAGAAGTTGCATACTATTAGATTAGTTATAGTTTTAATAATCATCCTATGTGACCTTCGATTCTAGTTCTAGTTTGGAAAGAAATTTTAATCAATTTACCTTCCTGTAAACGACTCGGATCTGCTTTTAATCTACGATTTTAATATTCTCAAGTTCGATCTAATTTATAAATTGAAGAGTTTCTCTACGCATTTACTATGACGAAAAGTGATTTTTTGCAATCACATTCGTGTTCAAAATAGTAGGTCAAGTTGTCCTCGATCACCACATTCTCATAGCTAAGAATGTGGTTTGGATCGAGCATGTACTTTCACATGCTGGAGATGTGGAAGATGTCATGTATGCTAGCTAACTGAGGTGGCAGGACAAGTTTGTAAGCAACTGCTCCACTCATCTCCAATATCTCAAATGGGCCCACAAATCTTGGTGCCAGCTTAGCCCTGATCCTAAACCTCTATACTCTCTTCATCAGAGACACTCTGAGTAAAACAAAGTCATCAACCATAAACAACATGTCCCATCGCCAACAATCTGCGTAACTCTTTTGTCGACTTTGTGCTATAATGAGTTTCTTTCGGATCCGCTCAATGACCTCCTTACTTTGTCGGATCAATATGGGGCCTACCTTCCACTTCACTCCAAACTCATCCCAAGCAAGTGGAGACATGCACTTCTGACCAAACAATGCCTCATACGGGGCCATATCAATACTGGTGTGATAGCTATTGTTGTATGTGAACTCATCCAGAGGTAGGTGCTCCTCCCAATAGCCATTCCATTCGAGTATACAGGACCTCAACAAGTCCTCCAATGTTTGAATGGTCCTCTTAGTTTGCCCATCACTCTTTGAGTGATAAGATGTACTCAAGTTCAATTGTGTACCCAAGGCCTGCTAGAAGCTTCCCCAAATTTGGGAAGTGAAACAGGCATCTTTGTTTCAAATGATCTCCTTGGGTACACCAAACGATTGCACAATCTCTCGTATATACAACTCTACTAACTACGAAGGACCATAAGTCACTCTGATAGGCAAGAATCATGCTGACCTTATCAAGTGGTCCACAATGACCTAGATTGCATCGTGTCCTCTCTGAGTCAGGGGTAGTTGTTTGCACCTCAAAACACGCCTATAAGAACGCCTTCTTATGCTATTTTCTAGCATTAACTATGCATATTATAATCCTGTAGTTGCATTTGTAAAAACGCTTGCATGCATTTAATTGAGAGGAGAAGAGAATGGAATAAATGGCTTGCATTTTTACATTTTTCTTCAAGTGTCTCTTTGCAAAAAGTCCCCTCTCCATATTTTATTTTCATCTTTCTTTCTTCTTCCCACGGCTTTTCTCTTCTTCCCGCGGCTGCGTCCTTCCCGCGGCTGCACTCTTCCCGCAGCTGCTGCAGCAGCCACGCAGCACCTCTTCCCATCACGTCTCCCTGCCAACGCCGCTCCCTACAGCTGCAACTAGCACGCCCTCTCCCTGCTGCAGCCAACACGCCCCTCTCCCCTCCTCTATAAGTAGCTGCAGCTTCATCCTCGTGCGGAAGGAGGTTGCAGCTACTGAAAAAAAACCCGCAGCCACCTTCCTCGCCCGTTCTCCCCTCCCATACGCCGGCCCTCCGTCGAGGAGGCACCCGACGAGCAGGAGAACCCACTGTGGTGCTCACCACCACAGTGGGAACACCACCGCCCAGCTCTTCAACGAGCCGGTGGGCGTGGTGTTTTCTTTTCTCTTCGTTTTCATCTCCACGCCATTGCTGCCGCTTCAAGCTCCGAAGCTTGAAGCAGCAGCAGCAGCAGCTAAACCGCGGCGACAGCAGCAGCAGCAGCACCCCCCGCCTCCTCCGCGACCTTCCCCGCAGGCGCGCAACCCTCCGCGCGCGTCTGCAGGCCCGTTCTCCGCCTCCGTCTCCGTTCTGTCCGCCTCGCAGTTGCACCCGTAGCCCGCCGCTGCGCGCACTGCAGCGGCCGGCTACGGCCTCGCGCCGACCCCCGCGAACCTCTGCAACCCTCCGCGACCGACTGTAGACTCCCCGCCGCCCTCTCCGAGCAAGCCATCGCCCGCTCTCCGTCCTCGCACCCGGTCTGCAGGAGACGTCTCACGTCCACTGCACGAAGGCGCGGTGCACCGCGACGATCAGACGTCCGCCTCCGCCTTCAGACGACGTAGAGTCAGACGTCTGCCGCCTCCGGCAGACGTCTTAACTCGCACGTCCGCGATCACTCCTTCGCCCGCTCTCTCTCTCCGCCGATCTCTCCCGCCCGCTCTTTCTCTCTCTGGCGCTCTCTCTCTCTCTGCGATCTCTATCTCTCTCTCTCTCTCTCTCTTTTTTTTTTTTTACTTACAGCAACACACACACACCCATTCACCGACACACACACACACACACACTAATAGTAACTTATATACATACATATATATATATATATATATATATATATATATACATATACATATATCTATATATATATACTTATATATACATAGTATATCTATATAGTTATGTATACATACATATAATATAATATATATATACATATACATATATAATATATATATATATATATATATATATACACATACTCATATACATATATATATATATACATATCTATATACTTATACATATACACATATATATATACATATATCTAAATACATATATACTTATATACATATATACATAGCTATATACATATATACATACATATATATATATATATATATATATACACCTATATATATATCTATATATCTATATATATATATCAATACATATATACTTATACATTTATATACATATAGATATATTTACTCATATACATACATATGTACATATATTTTCACGTTATTTACTATACGCTGTATCATGGGGATATCTGCACCAGTTGCTGATATTCCCTGATACACGCGTACAAAAAAAGCGTGGTCCCATACATCATCCATCCTTCATCCACACTCCACGCGGCACCTAGTCGTGTTGGTTGCGTCTCTCTAGACGTCGGCTGACTCGACATAGTGCTACACTCCATCGTCACCTCCACCCCCACCCCTTTATATATATACTACATATAAATCTATAGCTACTATAGTTACTTTCTATCTATTAGCTTCCTTCTTAGTAAAAAGATAAAAAAGGTATAAAAGTGAAAAGATAATCTTTGATTTGCAGGTACCCCGTCTTGCAAGTAGCAAGACGTGTTTTGAAACTCTATTTTGGCTAAAAGCCAAGGACACAATTTTGAGGGTGTGCCTCAAGAACAAGGATTACCAAAAAAAAAACCTAAATAAGAAAAAATACCAAAAACAGAATAAACAAACGGAAGAGACGCGTTTTAAGGAAAACGTAGAAACTCGACTTGAACCCCACTTCCCTGAGTTCGACCCTGGGCCTAAAAGTGACAAGATAAAATCAATTAGGCCAGGTTAAAAAATTTTGTAAAGAGATGGTTAGGTTTGAATTAGGTTAACCACTATACATATTTCAACGATAAAAACATCATATTAACAACCTATCCAGGCCGACCCATCATGACTTTTCTGGCGCCGCTGCCGGGGAGGTGCGCTTTCGAGTAAGTTTCTATCCAATTCCTTTAAATTTGTCTCTTCTCTTTTCACGGGTATTGTTGTTTTTTTTGGTGTGCAGGTGAACTTGGTGGAAGGAGAAGGAAAGCAGACAAAGTCGGGAACGAGAGCAGATCCAAGGCGGGAATGAGAGCGTGAAGACGCCGACATCGCATTGGAGCTTCGCACACATTGCCGAACAAGTAGGTTTTCTTTTCTCATCAAATTAGGGTTAACTTGCCACCACAATAAAAAAAAAATTTAAAAACTAAAAACTAGAAAAACTTCTTGGGATTTCTTGAGGGCAAG
Organism: Thalassia testudinum; assembly: GCA_037157565.1. Lineage (NCBI taxonomy): Eukaryota > Viridiplantae > Streptophyta > Magnoliopsida > Alismatales > Hydrocharitaceae > Thalassia > Thalassia testudinum. Next base: position 92,009,936 of record JAZHRO010000003.1, read on the forward strand.
TGGATTAAAATTCACTTGATTGATTGGTTGTCTTCACTCCCACTGCCCCGGATTTCCCACCTTACTTCGCATAGCGAAAATCCGAGAATCTTCATTCTTAGATTTTTCGCCGTGGGAAGTATTCTTTGAGGCAAAGAAAAAGATTGCTTGTATCCCTCTTTTGCCTCACTTATCTTTAATTCAGGATCACATTTTTGGTGGGGAGACTTGGAATTGAGTTGATTCCAACCCCACCACGACTTTTCAAATTTGCCTGTGATTCGATCCTGAATACTTCAACCCCAAAAATTTTATTTTCTTTATCTCTTGGTTGAAGCCTTGTGTGTGGAAATCATTTCTGGTGATTGGGAGCGCTTGAATTGAAGTGCTTTGGCTCCCTGTCACATTGATATAAAACTGATTCGTGCATCCACACTTAGAAATCTCCATTTAGGGTAGCCCATTGCATTTTAGCATGCATTAACTAACTGATAATTGAAGAAGGGTTTCTTGGGTTTTAGAAGGAAAACCTGTATTTTTGCAAAAAACCCGGAGATTGGTTGAATTGGTAATTCAGCAAAACCCTAAAATTCATACTACTTAAGGCTGAACTCTAAAAACCATTCGCCAATAAAAACTTCAATTCGGGGAGATTTCCCCGTTGCATGCTTGTTCTTACACACTCTTAAAATCAATCACTTGGGCATTACCCGTAAACAACGCCCTTCACATTCCAAAAGCACTTGACCCTAAGCCTCTAATTAAAACTGGTAGTAACTTGACCCTTACTGAGGATTGGAGGTCTAACTACCTGTGTGTAGCGACTACGTGCTGGTGAGAGTTCCCGCGTGCTATCGGGTGTCTAAGACTGGGGCAAACGGCCTTTCAATCTGGCCCGGTGGTTCCGCGGTGCTCGCATTCGGTTCCGTAATTCGTGATAGTAGGTAACTTAGATCTTTAGGTCTAAGGGCACACTGTAGAGGTTAGGAACTTGACTGTATTGATTTGTAATCAAGTGTACCTTTGCGGCGTCATTTCTCTCATCCCTATTCCCTTCTCATCTCCCCAATTCTTCCTGCGGTAGTGCATGTTTGGGAGGAGGTCACAAAACCCTGAACTATTTGAATTGACTGATAAATCTAGAAAACAAGTCGAATCGTCCTCCTCCTCCACAAACATGGCTGCACGCCCACCCCCAAATCCCGAGGGAGGAAACCGCCCTCAGAACCCACCAGGTGGTGGAGCCTTAGATCCCATAACCCGCCTCCAAGCGCAAATGGAAATGTATAATGAGCAAATCGAAGCCATTCGGGAAACATTGGAGGAAATGCAGAACCCTCCCGAACGGGAGGAGCCTAGGTCTCTTAGCTCTTATCAGAATCCCGCTGCTACAGAGACCACAGGACAAATTCGGGTCCCCATGGGCGGGGACGACTTTGAATTAAAACCAAATATAATTGGCCTAATCAATTTTCACTTTCATGGTCTTGCAAGTGAAGACCCATTTCTCCACTTGGAAGACCTAACCCGACTTGCTGAAACTGTTAAACCAAGAAATGTCGGGTTATCTATAGTCCTCATGAAGATGTTCCCATTTTCATTACGGGATAAAGCGTCGCAATGGTTACGCACCCTTGGGAGAACCATCCACTCGTGGGAAGAGATGCGAACAGCGTTTCTCAAGAAGTTCTTCCCAATCGGGCGGACCAATGCGCTTCGCCGTGCTATCACTTCATTTACGCAACAAAACGGCGAACAATTTCATGAGGCATGGGAGAGGTATAACGACCTCCTCAGGAAATGTCCGCACCACGGTCTGCCTAAGTGGCATATAGCCCAGATTTTCTACTATGGGCTAAATGAGACTTTGAAGCAGATTGCAGACGCTTCCTGCGGAGGGAACTTTATGAATAAAGACGAGAATGGAGCATTCGAGCTGTTTGAAAATATGAGTGAAAACTCGATGAACAATGCTTCCATTGTCGCCTTTAATCGTACCAGCCAGCCTCGAAATGTCCACGAAGTTGACATGGGACCCTCCCATTCATCCACTGATCTAAGCCTTATTGCACAAAAACTGGATGAAGTCTCCGTCGTGCACAAGAAGCTGGACGAGCTTCTGGCCAACCCCGCTCGATCTATGGCAAACACCACCTCTTCACCACTTCGTCACAATCCAAGTTCTTCTAATACCAGGCTTATCCCAAGAAACCCCGTTAGACCTTCCTTACCGAGTGTCGCGCCAAGCGACTCGGTAAGTCATGTGGAACTGGCTTCTGCGAGCCAGTATTTCGACACGGAGGACCAAGCCTCCGTGGGCTCGGACGCATATCTACATGCGGACGCGTCTACTGGCATAGAAGATGCTTGCGCCCTGGGGAACAACCCGTTCTCTACCACTTATAACCCGGGGTGGCGTAATCATCCGAACTTTGCATGGTCCAACAACCCGCAGCGCCAAAACCCCGCGGGTGGACCAATGCGACCGTCCGCACCCGTCATCCCAAGGGTCCAGTTTAATCCTATGGCAAATCCGCCATCAGGCCCTTGCGTACCACAAACTGAGCACGCATCAAGCCCTCTTGACAAATTGATGCGAATGATGACGGAAATGTCAAAGCGCCATGAAGAGAACATGACCTCTCTTCAGCACCAATTGGCGCAGCAGAATGCCGAGATCAGTCAACTACGCATGGCGACTCGATCTCAGGGCACTCTTCCCGCCCAACCTGTTCCAAACCCGCGAAATTTCGTGCCCCGTGGTTCTCAACCACAGGTACGACCTTCTCAGGGACAGGTTAATCAAGTTCTGCAAGCTCCGAGCATTCCACCGGGATTTCAGGCTAATCCTGCTGCAGCACCACACTCTTATATCCCCATTGCAAACCCTCCTCCACCGTATGATCCCACTGGACCCGTATCGTCCAATGCTATCACTACGAGGAGCGGTAAGCAAACCGTCGATCCGCCTCGACCTGATCCTGGCCCATCTTCTTCATCACCCTCTCATTCGGGATGCATACCGCATTCGCGAGAGGATGATGCACCAAAACTTGTGCCAGAATCAGTCCCATTCCCTGAGGCTCTACTAAGGGAGCCAAAAGGCAAAAAGAAAAATACGCAGGCCTTTGACAACCTACGTAATTTGTTCAGGGATGTAGAAATCAAGGTACCCCTGCTCGAGGCAATCGACCACATACCTACTGTCGCTCGATTTTTCAAAGATTACACAACACCCAGACGACAGTCAAAGAGGACTAAGAATCCGGTGGTTCTCTCGCCTCATGCGAGTTGTGCTATACTGTCAAACTTACCACCGAAGCAGAAAGATCCGGGCACACCACTGATTTCCTGTAGCATCCAAGGCTGCAGTTTTAACCGTGCCTTGCTTGATCTAGGATCTTCCATCAATCTCATACCGACCATCATGCTCAAAAAATTTTCCTTGGGAAATCTGAAACCCACCCCTGTCACGTTACAGTTGGCAGATCGTTCTGTCAAAATCCCGAAGGGTGTGGTGGAAGACGTGGTGGTTAGGGTCAACAGTCTCTGTTTTCCTGTTGACTTTCTTGTTTTAGATATGGAAGTTCCTAGTTCACTTTCTGATTGTCCGATCATCCTCGGTCGACCTTTCTTGGCCACAGCCCGCGCCCACATCGACTGCGAGTCGGGCTGTATTGAGATTGCCGTTGGATCTGAGAAGCTCAAGCTTAACATATTCAAGGCAGCCAAGAACTTTGATTGCGATTGCATTGAGGATGACACGTCTGACGAGGATATGGCCGTCAGCGCGTGTATCGGACTAGTTGGGACCTATTCGGACTGCTGCGGATTACCTATAAACACTGATAACTGCCTGACCAACGCATACTGTGACCTTCCCCAATCCCTCCCTTGTCTAGTACCTTCTCCTGGCCAGACTTCTGACGAGGTTTTTTCCGCTTCCCATACCTCGTGGTCTGAGTCATATCCGGGCTACTCACTGTCGGTCCATACTCATGAAGACCGAATTGCCCTTTCTTCCCCGCCAAATCAGGCGGATTTACAAATCCACACTGGGACCTTGAGCCCATATACTTCTCACTGGGGCTATTCATTTTTGGATCCATCTATCCAAGAAGCCCCTCTTCTTGGCCAATCTGAAGGCCAGTTTCTTCCTCCTAACTTGTTCTCCTACCCGTCTGGGACACTCTCGTCCCAAGAAATGCCAGATCCTTCCCCATCCACTCCCGAGCTAAAAGTGCTGCCTAATACACTCAAGTATGTTTTCCTGGGACCAAATGAAACGCTCCCTGTAATCATCAGTTCAAAATTAACCATGGAGCAGGAGTGCAAACTAACTAAGGTCCTCCTAGAACACAAGGCAGCTATTGGGTGGTCCTTATCAGACTTATCTGGTATTAGTCCCTCCTACTGCACTCATCGTATATATACGGAGGAGGAGGCTCGACCTTCTCGCGAGATGCAGCGACGTCTCAACCCTAACATGCGGGAGGTCGTTAAGAATGAAATCATTAAGTGGCTGGATGCGGGTATAATCTACCCGATCAGCGATAGCCCCTGGGTGAGTCCGATTCACGTTGTGCCCAAAAAGGCAGGACTCACCATCCGTGTCAATGACAGGGGCGAATCCATCCCTACACGCACTCCTACATCTTGGAGAGTGTGTGTAGATTATAGGAAACTCAATGCTGCAACCAAGAAAGATCACTTCCCGCTACCATTTATTGACCAAATCCTAGAGCGGTTAGCGGGAAATAAATTTTTCTGCTTCCTGGATGGATTCTCAGGATATAACCAGGTGGCAATAGACCCCCGAGACCAAGAGAAAACCACTTTTACTTGCCCTTTCGGCACCTTCACCTTTAGAAGGATGCCGTTCGGACTTTGTAACGCGCCAGCAACTTTCCAGAGATGCATGCTGGCGATATTTCATGACATGGTGGGTGACTTTCTCGAGGTCTTCATGGATGACTTTTCAGTCTTTGGACCATCTTTCGACGAATGTCTTGCCAACCTGACTCGCATCCTTAGGAGATGTATTGATGTAAACCTCGTGCTTTCCTGGGAAAAAAGTCATTTTATGGTGCACGAGGGAATTGTTCTTGGACATATCATCTCCGATAGGGGTATCGAGGTTGACAGAGCTAAGCTCGATATCATTGCTGATTTACCTGTGCCTGGTTCTGTCAAACAAATCCGCTCCTTCTTGGGACACGTCGGTTTCTATAGGAGATTCATCAAAGACTTCTCCAAAATTTCTCGACCCTTAACTCATCTCCTATCAACCGACGTGCCCTTCGACATGGGCCCTGACTGTATACAAGCATTCACGCAGCTGCGTAATGCTGTCACCAAGGCCCCTGTTCTCCAGCCGCCTGATTGGTCCCTCAACTTTGAACTTATGTGTGACGCTTCAGACCTTGCAGTCGGAGCCATCCTGGGACAAAGACGCGATAGACACCCCTTCGTGGTATACTACGCCAGTAAGACGTTGGACGAGGCCCAGCGTAATTATACTACCACTGAAAAGGAACTACTGGCAGTCGTCTTTGGGCTGGAAAAATTCCGTTCTTACCTTCTGGGCTCTCACGTTATTGTTTTCACTGATCACGCGGCCATTCGCCATCTCATGCACAAGAAGGATGCCAAGCCTAGACTGATTCGTTGGATCCTTCTGCTCCAGGAATTTGACATTGAGATTCGTGATAAGGTCGGAGCCCAGAATGTTGTGGCTGATCACCTTTCCAGACTGGACCCTGACCATATTGGACTTCCTCTGCCAATTAATGAAGTTTTTCCTGATGAGCACCTATTGGCAATAAATGTGGCAAGTGGACCATGGTATGCCGACATTGCCAATTACCTTGCTTCTGGATCTCTTCCACGTGGCTGGCCTAAAAACCAGCGCGAGCGTCTCATGGCAGAAGCAAAGTATTATTTCTGGGATGATCCACTTCTTTTTCGGATAGGTGCTGATCAAATCATCCGTCGCTGTATTCCTGACAGTGAGTTCCCCAGTGTGCTATCCTTCTGCCACGATCAGGCCTGTGGAGGCCATTTCTCTGGGAGGAAAACTGCAGCCAAGGTGTTGCAGTGCGGTTTCTTTTGGCCCTCCCTTCACCAGGACGCGCACACTTATGCCAAACATTGCACTAGGTGCCAGTCATTAGGGTCGATGGCACGTCGTGACATGATGCCCTTGCAACACATCCTAGCTGCGGAAATCTTCGACATCTGGGGAATTGACTTCATGGGTCCCTTTCCTCCATCCAACGGCTTCGAATTCATCCTCGTGGCCGTCGACTATGTTTCAAAATGGATCGAGGCTATTCCCGCGCGCCGTGCTGACCATGTTATCTCCACCCGATTCGTCAAAGACCATATCTTTGCGCGTTTTGGGATCCCTCGGGCCATTATCTCGGATGGAGGAAGCCACTTTACCCATGCTTCTTTTCGGGCACTTCTGAGGAGGTACGGAGTCCACCATCGTATCGCATCCCCGTATCATCCTCAGACGAACGGCCAGGCGGAAGTGTCGAACCGGCAAATCAAGCAGATTCTCCAGAAAATGGTTCGGCCTGACCGTAAGGATTGGTCCGACAAGCTGACTGACGCACTTTGGGCGTATCGGACCGCCTTCAAGGCCCCCCTTGGTATGTCTCCATATAGAATCGTTTACGGGAAGCCTTGTCATTTACCTGTAGAGTTGGAGCACCGCGCTTATTGGGCGGTTCGCCAATGTAACCTCGACCCAGACTTGTGTGAACGAGAAAGGAAACTCCAACTCCAAGAGCTGGAAGAGCTCCGTCGTGAAGCCTATGATTCTGCTCTAACCTTTAAACAACGCACTAAGGCTTTTCACGACAGCCATGTTCGGCGGAAGGAATTTGAGCCATCTCAGCAAGTTTGGCTCTATAATGCCCGACTCAAATTCTTTCCTGGGAAATTAAAGTCCAAATGGACTGGTCCTTTTCTGGTCTCAAGACCATTCCCCAATGGGGCCGTCGAAATCGAAGATCCCAAATCTGGGCGTAAATTTACGGTCAACGGGCAGCGTTTGAAACCCTATCTGACTCATGAACCTGCCCCCGTTGGAGAAACCGTTGCCCTGCTGGAGGGTAACTAATTCTTTGCCTCATTCTGAGTCCAGCTGGGGACATTAAATTCAGCGCTTGTTGGGAGGCACCCTAACAGCACTCACCATCCACCATCACTTTTCACACCTCTATCGCAATCACTTCACTTTTCTCTTCACCACCCACCATCCACCCACCCTTCCACCCTGATCTATACTCTGAACCTCAGCTCTTGTTACCCGATCTTCCATCCTTCCTCTGCCTTTCCCTGCATGCATATGAGGACATAGCATTGTTTGGCATGGGGGGGTGGATAGGCATCCATAGGATCCGGGTATGTTATGGTATTATATAGTTCCCACCTATTTATAAATATGCAAAAAAAAAAAAAAAAAAAAAAAAAAAAAAAACAAAAAAAAGAAGAAAAGAAAAGAAAAAAAATATATATATATTATAATAAATGGTGTTTAATAATGATCTTGAAGCTGAAACAAAAAGGCAATAAGTGTTTATGGATATTCAACCTCTGTTTTGAAGACTTTCCAGGCCACAAAAGCTTGATTCGCTCAGGCTCGGCTTAATTCACTTAAAGCATTGACAAAATAGATCAAGATCTCTCCTAACAAAGGATGTATTCTTGTACCTGAGACACCAGTACAGGATCCGTTGGTTTGCTTTTTCTTGAGAGCTTAAGTAAACTTGGTTCACACTACACATATCAGGAAAGACCAGGTGAACATAAGAGCCAACCCTAGTGTTCATTAGGGAAGGTGGAGTCCTTACCTGTGTGCGCAGGTAGACTTTTTATCCCAGGCTTTAGTCTTGTGTTTAGGAGCGACTCTTTCCACCAAAAAGAAACTCTCCCACCAAAAAAAAAAAAAAAAAAAAAAAAAAAAAAAAAAAAAAAAAATGTGTGTTTCAAAATGTGTTGTAAGAGATATACTGACACGTGTTTCAAAAAAAAAAAAAAAAAAAAAAAAAAAAAAAAAAAAATCAGGAAATGGGAGTTGAGTTTTCCGTCATCATCTTAAGGGTCAATTCGAAGACATGAGCTGAAACTGGGACCAACCTGTACTTAAAAATTCGTGAAACCCTGGGATTGAGTCTTAATGTTCATCTGGTCAGTCTTGATCCTTCACTATGCACAAACCATAATTTCTTGAGCTCTCGAGTACGGCAAAAACCTCCTGGGTCCTGGAAATCGTACTTAAGGTTTAAATATCAAGAGTCCTGGTTAGTTGAGAGATGATCTATGTCATGTGAGACTTAAAGTACTGGTAGTCTTCTTTACAATTGGTTCTCACAATATTCGATAATAAACACACCTATATCACCTCAGAAGAAAATTTTCAGCTTAAGATCATTTCTAAATACGATTTTGCTAGGGACTAGCAAAAGATAGGCATGGGGGTATATGTTTGCACCTCAAAACACGCCTATAAGAACGCCTTCTTATGCTATTTTCTAGCATTAACTATGCATATTATAATCCTGTAGTTGCATTTGTAAAAACGCTTGCATGCATTTAATTGAGAGGAGAAGAGAATGGAATAAATGGCTTGCATTTTTACATTTTTCTTCAAGTGTCTCTTTGCAAAAAGTCCCCTCTCCATATTTTATTTTCATCTTTCTTTCTTCTTCCCACGGCTTTTCTCTTCTTCCCGCGGCTGCGTCCTTCCCGCGGCTGCACTCTTCCCGCAGCTGCTGCAGCAGCCACGCAGCACCTCTTCCCATCACGTCTCCCTGCCAACGCCGCTCCCTACAGCTGCAACTAGCACGCCCTCTCCCTGCTGCAGCCAACACGCCCCTCTCCCCTCCTCTATAAGTAGCTGCAGCTTCATCCTCGTGCGGAAGGAGGTTGCAGCTACTGAAAAAAAACCCGCAGCCACCTTCCTCGCCCGTTCTCCCCTCCCATACGCCGGCCCTCCGTCGAGGAGGCACCCGACGAGCAGGAGAACCCACTGTGGTGCTCACCACCACAGTGGGAACACCACCGCCCAGCTCTTCAACGAGCCGGTGGGCGTGGTGTTTTCTTTTCTCTTCGTTTTCATCTCCACGCCATTGCTGCCGCTTCAAGCTCCGAAGCTTGAAGCAGCAGCAGCAGCAGCTAAACCGCGGCGACAGCAGCAGCAGCAGCACCCCCCGCCTCCTCCGCGACCTTCCCCGCAGGCGCGCAACCCTCCGCGCGCGTCTGCAGGCCCGTTCTCCGCCTCCGTCTCCGTTCTGTCCGCCTCGCAGTTGCACCCGTAGCCCGCCGCTGCGCGCACTGCAGCGGCCGGCTACGGCCTCGCGCCGACCCCCGCGAACCTCTGCAACCCTCCGCGACCGACTGTAGACTCCCCGCCGCCCTCTCCGAGCAAGCCATCGCCCGCTCTCCGTCCTCGCACCCGGTCTGCAGGAGACGTCTCACGTCCACTGCACGAAGGCGCGGTGCACCGCGACGATCAGACGTCCGCCTCCGCCTTCAGACGACGTAGAGTCAGACGTCTGCCGCCTCCGGCAGACGTCTTAACTCGCACGTCCGCGATCACTCCTTCGCCCGCTCTCTCTCTCCGCCGATCTCTCCCGCCCGCTCTTTCTCTCTCTGGCGCTCTCTCTCTCTCTGCGATCTCTATCTCTCTCTCTCTCTCTCTCTTTTTTTTTTTTTACTTACAGCAACACACACACACCCATTCACCGACACACACACACACACACACTAATAGTAACTTATATACATACATATATATATATATATATATATATATATATATACATATACATATATCTATATATATATACTTATATATACATAGTATATCTATATAGTTATGTATACATACATATAATATAATATATATATACATATACATATATAATATATATATATATATATATATATATATATACACGTACTCATATACATATATATATATATACATATCTATATACTTATACATATACACATATATATATACATATATCTAAATACATATATACTTATATACATATATACATAGCTATATACATATATACATACATATATATATATATATATATATATACACCTATATATATATCTATATATCTATATATATATATCAATACATATATACTTATACATTTATATACATATAGATATATTTACTCATATACATACATATGTACATATATTTTCACGTTATTTACTATACGCTGTATCATGGGGATATCTGCACCAGTTGCTGATATTCCCTGATACACGCGTACAAAAAAAGCGTGGTCCCATACATCATCCATCCTTCATCCACACTCCACGCGGCACCTAGTCGTGTTGGTTGCGTCTCTCTAGACGTCGGCTGACTCGACATAGTGCTACACTCCATCGTCACCTCCACCCCCACCCCTTTATATATATACTACATATAAATCTATAGCTACTATAGTTACTTTCTATCTATTAGCTTCCTTCTTAGTAAAAAGATAAAAAAGGTATAAAAGTGAAAAGATAATCTTTGATTTGCAGGTACCCCGTCTTGCAAGTAGCAAGACGTGTTTTGAAACTCTATTTTGGCTAAAAGCCAAGGACACAATTTTGAGGGTGTGCCTCAAGAACAAGGATTACCAAAAAAAAAACCTAAATAAGAAAAAATACCAAAAACAGAATAAACAAACGGAAGAGACGCGTTTTAAGGAAAACGTAGAAACTCGACTTGAACCCCACTTCCCTGAGTTCGACCCTGGGCCTAAAAGTGACAAGATAAAATCAATTAGGCCAGGTTAAAAAATTTTGTAAAGAGATGGTTAGGTTTGAATTAGGTTAACCACTATACATATTTCAACGATAAAAACATCATATTAACAACCTATCCAGGCCGACCCATCAGTAGTCTAGTCACAAATTCCATAGAGATGCTCTCCTAGTTCCACTTTGGAATAGAAAGGGGCTGCAATTGGTTGGCTAGTCTTTGATGTTCTATCTTCACTTGCTGACAAATCAGGTACTGCTTCACAAATTTGCCTACACCCTTCTTCAGGCCAAGCCACCAAAAGTCCTTTAGATCATGATGCATCTTAGTGTTCCCTAGATGGATAGTAAGTCTACTGTAATTGCCCTCAAACAACAACTCCCATCGGAGTGCTTCATCTTGCAGGGCACAGCCTGCCACAGAGCCAGAGTACTCCATCTATGAAAGTGAACTCACCAGGGTTTCCCATGAGCATTTGATCATAGAGTCTGTAAGTTCGAATCCTCCATCTAGATGTTCACTACATGAGTTATCAGATCAAGGCATGTGCACCTCATCCGTGTGAACTCTCCCAAATACCCTACCACCTGCGATGGCTTCCATAGGGTTGCCTCAATCATACCATTCCACCTTTGTGCCTAAAGAGCTGTCAATCGGATCAGTGGCTTCCTACTGAGAACATCTACCATGACATTTCCCTTTCCTAAATGATAGATAATAAAACAATCATAATCCTTTAGGAGTTCCATCCAGCACTTCTACCGTAAATTCAGCTCCTTCTGGTCGAACATGTACTTCAAACTCTTGTGATTTGTGTGAATCTCGAAAGTCTCACCATATAAGTAATGGCACCAATTCTTCAGGATGAGGACTATGGCTACCAGTTCTAGGTCATACGTCAAATAGTTCTTCTCATGCAGCTTCAGTTGCTTCGAGGCATAGGCAACCACATGCCCATCTACATCAGAACATAGCTTAGTCCCTGGAGAGAAGCATTTGTATATACTATGAATTCGCCACCACTGTAGGGGATGTAAGTACAGGGGTTGATGTCAACTTATCCTTGAGTGTTTGGAAGTTGACCTCACAATCACTAGTCCAAACAAAAGGGGTATCCTTTCTCATTAACTGGTTAATGGAAGAGTGATCTGTGGAAGGCCCTGAAGGAATCGTCTTTAGTATCCCACTAAACCTAGGAAACTATGGATGTCTGTCACAGTCTTGGGTTGCTCCCACTTCAGTACCGCCTCAACCATGGTAGGGTCCACTGAAATTCTTGCACTTGACACCACGTGTCCCAGAAACTCCACCTGGTGCAACTAGAACTCACACATACTGAACTTGGCATACAACCTGTGCCTCCTCAAGGTCTCCAAAACTAAACAGAGATGTTGCTCATGTTGTGCCTCATCACCAAAATAACTGTGGAAATCGTCAATGATTACCACAACAAAGTGATCCAGATATAGTCTAAAAATCTGGTTCATCAAGTCCATGAATGCGGTAGGGGCATTCATAAATCCAAACAGCATCACTAAGAACTCATAGTGGCCATAGCATGTCCTGAAGGAAGTCTTTGGTACATCCCCTTCTTTATCCTGAGTTGGTCATAGCCTACTCACAGATCAAACTTGGAGAATACCGTAGCCCCACAAATCTGATCAAACAAATCATCGATCCATGAAAGAGGATATCTATTCTTGATGGTCACCTTATCAATTGTCGGTAATCAATGCAAAGGCATAAGGTGCCATCCTTCTTCTTCACAAACAACATCTGAGCTCCCCATGTTGAGGCACTAAGCTTGATGAACCCCTTCTTAAGGAGTTCTTGAAGCTGTGTCTTTAGTGTAATTTCCTATTGGAGGGGTTGAGATATGTGTGATGCAAAAAATATGGAATTAAAATAAATAACAATCTCACAAAAATAATCAATCACACAATGGCACAAGTGATTTTTAAGTGGAAACCCAAACTGGGTGAAAACCACCAACTAACCCTCTCGAGTTAGGATTTCCCGATCAACAAAGTCGATCAAATCCACTAAACGAACTACTTAAAACGAGGGTAATTTAACCTCAGTACAACCACACTACTTTATACCTAAGGGTAGCGTACCTCAAAACCACCCCTCTTCACGAGGAGTATTTTGTCTCTCAATGGAGATGGGAATTCGCAAAGCGAATACCTAACACAAGAAAAGATAAAATATAATACAACCTATAGAGCAACAAAGTATACGGTTAAATCTAGTTACTATAGGTAAGGGAACTTCCCTTTGGTGGGAGTGCATCGGCGTGACGACACGGGTGCATGAACCACGTGGTGGTACTTCGTCGCTCTCGTAATCTTGAAGGGAGAGTGGGTGCACAACTAGAAGACAACTCTCAAGATGTGGAATGGTGAAATGGAGAGCAAGATCTTCTTCTCAAGATCATTTTGACACAAATGATGTGGAAATGCTAATGCTTGGAGTGTCTTCACAAGGGAAGGGCCCTCTATTTATAGAGGTCCTAGGAAGGCTTTGGAAGGCCTTAAAAGGCTTCCATAGCCATTGGGGTTGAACCCAAGGCAAAACAAACCATAATCAGAATCATTATGATTCTGACAGGGTCATCAGATGTTTGGTCTAGGTATCAGATGTTTGGGAAACTAGTTTAAGACATTTGGGAGATAAGTCAAACGTCTGATTCTAGCAGGCTTCCTTCCTGACTTGGTTCAGACCTAAACAGGGTTTTAGTGTAAGGCCATCAGACGACATACAGGACGTACAGGATGTCTGGCACTAGATCTGGACATTTGGAAACCTATTGTATTGCGAGAATGGATTTCCCAAGTACTAAACAACTACATAATCTGACAAAGGTGATTTTGGCTCACAATGAGGCTCAATGGTCACCTATCAGACATCTGGGGTCCTCTATGGACATTTGATAGAAGCCTAACGGGTATTTCTCTCAATGTCTACATTGTTAGCCAATGTTACACTAATTGGACATCTGGCACAACCATTAGACGTCTTCTAAGACGTCTGGACTAAGGTCTAGATGTCTGATTTCAACAGACAGAACCTACTAAGTCCAGCCTAAGTTATTGGACGTCTGAGTCAACAGTCAGACGCCTTAAAAGTCACTATTAGACGTTTGATTTCTAGATTAGACATCTAATTAGGCTATCAAAATCGTATTTTGGTTTTCTAAGTTTTTTACAGGAAACCTAAGTATCCTAGGATTGTGCAAGTATTCCTAGGACTACTTTAAGAGTTCTTTGAGGCTCTTTAATAAGTAATCTAAGAAATAAAAAGAGCAACAAAAGAAATAAAGATAAATTACAATAAACAAGAAGGGAAATCTATCCTATTTTGCATCTCCTTCCTTCTTCAAGCTTTCGCTCCTCGTGAAGCTCCTCCTCCTTCAAGCTCCTCCAATCTGCCATGGATGAGAGCTCAAACTCTATCTAAACATGTC